>CM053166.1:117303100-118629767 GCA_028571685.1 Heterohyrax brucei
ACTGCTGAGTGAGGCGGCAGAATCTCCTCCACCCTTCACTGAGCCTCATCATAGTGTCACCTAACAGCTACTCAGTGACTCCATAAGTAACACACCATCCTTGCCATCCAGGAGGCAAAGCCTGCCATCCCAGAGAGTCCACCTGGGGCCAGTCACTACAGTACATGGGGGTGGCTGGTGATCAACTCTCCTCTTAAAACTACAAGTCAGATCATGTTGAGGTGACACCCAAGAAACTGAATAGCTTCTAGATGGCTTGAAGACAACATTCAGTAGCTGATCATTTAAAGAAGCAGTCCACCACGACTTCAGAAAACTCCCCAAATAAAGAATCAAAAGACTTCTCAGATGAAGAAGACTTTCTGAAACTATGGAGGTCGAGTACAAAAGAACTATGTCTAGAGCCCTCCTAGAGATTAAACAAAATACAGCAGCACAAAATGAAAACATAAATAAGCTATTAAGAGGAATAAGCTATGAATAATTGGAATTCCTAAACACGGAGGGATAGCTGAAAATAGAGCACTGTTGAAGAGTTGCTGACAGAAAATTTCCCTGAAATTATGAAGAGAGAGAAAATAGATTTCTAAGACACGTATCAAATACCACAAAAATTAGACCCTAAAAGCAAGACACCAAGACATATTATAACCAAGCTTAATAAGATGAAACATAAAGAGAGGTTCTTAAAGGCAGTGAGGTTTATATCAAAGCTAACATTCAGAGGGAGAACCTGCAGGCTTCCGTCTGAATTCTCAGTGAAACGATGTTAGGAAGAAGGCAGTGAGATGACACATTCAAAGTCTTAAAGATGAAAAACTTCCAAACAAGAAGTATATATTCACAAAATTGTTTCTCAACTATAACAGTGAAATTAAGACATTCACAGATAAACAGAAGTTTAGAGGCTTCATAAAAACCAAACCAAAACTAAAAGAAATACTGAAAGAAGCTCTTTGCTTAGAAAAACAAAAACATTAAGTGCATACTTAAGGAAGCAATGCAGGACATAGTATTCAGAATCCTCCTCAGTTAGGGAAGCTCAATCAAAGCTACAATATTAAAAAGAAGGGAACCAGTGATGATAACACAAATACTATGACATCATCACACTAAAAAGAGGGATATGTCACAGTAATTATAACCCATTCAGATGGAAAGGAAATTAAAAAGATAAGCAGAAGTTAAAGTCTGGTTTAAGCTTAGAATATTAAGGGAGATCATAGGGGTAGCTGCAAAGCAAAAAAAAAAAAAAATGTGGCATATCAACACAAGAAAGATAATACAGGAGTCTCATCAAAGATAAAATCCACACTAAAAAAGATGAAAAGTCAACCTATAAAAAAGAATTATCTAGAATAGAATATTAAGAGCAACACAGAAAACATAAAGAACACAGAAATAAATGCACCAAAATGACAGTACTAAACATACACCTATCAGTAATTACACTGAATGTAAATGGACTAAAAGTTCCAATAAAGAGAATAAGAGTGACATCTTGGATCAAAAGAAAAGATCCATTGCTTACAAGAAACACACCTTAGACTCAAAGATTAGAACAAACTGGAAATCAAAGGATGGAAAAATCTATACCAAGCCAACAACATACAAAGAAGAGTAGGAGTGGCAACACTCATCTCAGATAAAGTAGACTTTAATGTAAAATCTGCCATCATGGACAAGGATTGTCACAATTGCTGAAAGCTTCAATACATAAGCTGGACATAGCAATATTCATTATTTATGCACCCAATACCAGAGCATTTAAACACAACAAATAAACCTGACAATATTGAAAAATGGGATAGATCACTCCACAATAATAGAGACTTCAACACTCCACTTTCAATAATGGACAGATCATCCAGAAAAAAGTTCACTAAAGATACAGAAGATCGTATTGCACCAACTAACCCACTAGACCTCATCTATATATACAGAATCTTTAACCAACAACAGATAAGTATACCTTGTTCTCCAATGCACATGGAACATTTTCCAGAATAGACCATGTGTTAGGACATAAAGCAAGTCTCAACAAAATCCAAACCATTGAATTATTGCAAAGCATCTTCTTGGATCATAAAGCCACAAAAGTTGAAATCCACAGCCAAAAAAAAGAGAAAAGGTAGAAATTTGAACTCATGGAAACTGAATAACACTTTTCTTTAAAATCCATAGATTATAGAAGAAATCAAGGATAAATTAAATTTATGGAATCAAATGAGAATGAAAACACATGCTACTAGAACCTATGGGGTATAGCCAAAGCAGTGCTCATAGGTCAATTTATCTCTGTAAATGCGCACACATCCAGAAGAAAGAAAGGTCCCAAATCAAAGAATTCACTCTACAGCTTGAACAAGTATAAAGAGACCAACAGAGGAACCCCTCAGACACAAGAAGAAAACAATAATAAAGATCAGAGTGGAGCTAAATGAATTAGAGAATAGAACAATAGAAAAAATTAACAAAATGAAAAGCTGGTTCTTTGAAAAGATCAACAAAATTGATAAACCATTGGCTAAACTTACTAGCGAAACCCTGGTGCCATAGTAGTTAAGCGCTGTGTCTGCTAACCAAAAAGTTGGCAGTTCAAATTTGCCAGGTGCTCCTTGGAAACCCTGTGGAGAAGTTCTGCTCTGTCCTATAGGGTCACTATGAGTTGGAATCAACTTGATGGCAGTGGGTTTTAAACTTACTAGAGAAAAACAAGAGGGGAAACAAATAATCCAAATAGAAAATGAAATGGGAGATGTAACAGCAGACCCAACTGAAATCAAAAGTATCTCAACAGAATACTGTGAAAGACTGTACCATTAACAGATTTGAAAACCTAGGGGAAATGAACAACTTTCTAGATTCATATTACCTACCAAAATTATCACAAGGAGAAGCAGAACAACTTAGTAAACCCATCACAAAAGAGATTGAAAAAGTAAAAACAAAAAAGATTACGAACCAAAAAAATTCCTTGACCAGATGGCTTCACCAGAGAATTCTACCAGACTTTTAGAGAAGAGTTAACTCCAATAGTACTGAGGCTATTTTACAGCATACAAAGTGATGTGATACTCCCAAATTCATTCTATCAAGCCAGCATAACCCTGATAACAAAGTCAGGGAAACATCTCCAAAAAAGAAAATTACAGACCATTATCACGCATGAACCTAGATGTAAAAATCTTCAAGAAAATCCTAGCTTATAGAATTCAACAACATATAAAAAAATAATTTATCATGACCAAGTTGGATTCATACTATGGATGCAAGACTGGTTCAACATCAGAAAAACAATCATTGTTTACCCAAAGCAATCTACATATGAAAGACAACCCCAATACAAATTCCAGTGTCATTTCTTAATGAGGTGGAGAAACAAATCAGCAACTTTATTCAGAAACGGAAGAAATGTTGGATAAGTAAAGCACTACTGAAGAAGAGGAACACGGTGGGAGGCCTCACTCCATCTGACTTTAGAACTTACTACACTGCCACAGTAGTCAAAACAGCCTAGTGGCCAAGCCAAGTGCCATTGAGTCAGATCCGACTCATGGCAACAGCCTGGTACTGGTACAAAAAGAGACATATAGACCAATGCAACAGAGTTGAGAACCCAGAGATATCACCATCCTCTTATGAACAGTTCATATTCGACAAAGGCCCTAAGATTGTAAACTTGGGTAAAAACAGTCTCTTCAACAAATGGTGCTAGCAAAATTGGCTATCTACCTACAAAAAATTGAAATAAGATCCATGTTTTACATCTTACACGAAAACTAACTCAAACTGGATCAATGACCTCAATATCAAACCTAAAATGATAAAGATCATGCAAGAAAAAAATAGGGTCAACAATGCAAGCTTTAATACACAGCTTAGACAGACCTCAAAATCTGACAAAGCACCACCAACAGAAGAGAAAATAGATAAACGGGAACTATTAAGAATCAAACACTTTTGCCCATCCAAAGCCTTTATCCACAGAGTTAAAAGACCACCTACAGAATGAGAAAAAACATTTGGCAACTATGTGGTGGATCAAAGTCTGATCTCAGTAATCCAGACGGTACTGAAAAATAGCAACAATAGAAAGGTAAATAATCCAATTACATGATAGGCAAAGGAGATGGAAAGGTGCTTCTCCAAAGAGGACATCCAGACAGCCAAAAGACACATCAGGAAATGGTCATAATCATTAGCTATCAGAGAAATCCAAATCAAAACTATAATGAGATACTATCTCACCCCAACAAAGCTAGCAATAATCCAAAAAAAAAATAAACCCACAAAATAATACATGTTGGAGAGGTTGTAGAGAATCTCAAACAGTTCTACGCTGTTGGTGGATATACAAACACCTCTTCAGACAGAGATTTTACTACACTATAAGACATAAAAGGATACTGACAAGAGTGTGCTTCTTAGGTCAATACCTGAGGCAAACTGGGTAGCTTCTGTTCTGAGGTGAGATGAAAGGGAAGAGGCAGACAGGGACTGTGACTGGACACAGGAAATACATGGTAGAGAGTAGTGTGCTGTCACAGGGTGAGGAGAGCAGCTGGAGTTACATAGCAGTGTATGTGCAGATTTTTATATGAGAAATTGATTTGGACTTTAAACTTTCACTTAAAGCAGAATAATTTTTTTAATTAGCAGTTTTCCATCATGAATACATGATTGGAAATTTGGTATTCTTTTTAAATTTAAATACTTATTGTCTTTTATTGGTTGAGTTAGTCCTTTTGAAGTACAATACTCTCTACCTTTTTACATATAAATATATTCTCTTCATTATATACTTAATCTCTATTTGTCCTTCTTTGACATAACAGTTTCATTATTAGATTTGTAATTTGATCAATTTCATGTCTGAAGAGTTACAGGTAGCTACTTCTGTTTTCTTTCCATTGGATATCCCATTTACACAACACATCCATTCCCTACTGATTGAACATCATGTTTCTCAGTTTCTCTCTCCTCCCTTTCTCTGTCATTCTCTCTGTTGTTAGATGTCATTAACTGATTTCCAACTTATAGGGAACCCATAGTACGAAGTGAAACTGCCCCACAGTTTTCCTCTAAGTTGTAATCTTTATAACAGCACATCCCCAGGTCTTTCCCAAAGGAGCTGGTGGGTGTATTTGAATCACCAACCTTTCTATGAGCAGCTTAATGCTCAACCATTGCACTGCCTGGGCTCCCTCTTCTCTCCCTGTATATATATATGTGTGTATATGTAACACCATTATCAACCCAGTTGCTCATGCCAAAATTCCATCATGAATGAACCCTGAAGCAATAATGTAAGTGAGTTAAGTCATATACAAAAGAACAAATATTATATGATCCAAGTTATATGAAATCTGTAAGATACGCAAACGTACACTGAGAAAGTAGACTAATAGTTATCAGGGGCTGGGACAAGAGAGACTTAGAATGGAGAGTTGCTGCTTAAAAAAACAACCAAACAAACCGCCACTGAGTCGATTCTGACTCATAGTCATCCTCTAGGACAGAGCAAAACTGCTGCATAGAGTCTCACGGGAGGGCCTTATGGATTTGAACTGCCAACCTTTTGGTTAGCAGCTAGCACTTAAACATTATGCCACCAAGGCTTCCTATTGCTTAATGGTTACAGACTTTTTGTTTGGGATTTTACCTGCTTTTCTTCCCCTCTTCTCCCTTGCATTATAAATCAGAAAGTTTCGTTTTATCTCCAGAATATAAGAACAATATCTTCTCTCAGCTCACTGACCTCTATACCTCAAGCTAAGTTTTTATTATTACTTTCCTGGGCTAATATGATAGTTTTCTAAGTGGTTCTCATGCATCTACTCTCCTCCTCCGATCGCTTTTTTTCAATGCAACCACCAGAGTCATAGTATTAAACATGAAACTTTGATTAGATTTTTCACTTTATCAGTATTCTTCAATATTTCATGATTTCTATTGGTGTACTGATCTCTAGGCTCAGTATGAGTTGGATCCAACTCAGTAGCAGTGTCTTTTTTTTTTTATTATTGGCATATAGACTAAACTTTTAAATGCCATATAAAACACTTCATTATCTTTCACATGCTTAATTCTCCAGCAATATCTTCATCTACTGCCAAAGTTTAACTTTTTTGTTTCCCAGATAAAATTCTCCCTGTTCTTCTAACGCACCTAGTTTTGTTACCTTTGAATGCTTCATTTATTCTGTTTGTGACTCTATATATTCCCTGTCATGCCCAAACTTAGACATAGTTATTATGGGAAAGTATCCATGAACTTTTGAGAATAGGCTGGGTACATATGCTATGTGCTTTAATAGCATCTTATATTTCCTTTATTGGTGCTTTTATTGTAATCAAAGGTTTTGATTGCCTCCCTAGCTATATTTTATACTTTATAAAACCATATCCTAAGAAGTGTTTCTCAAATTAAGTTCTTTTGAATACAGAAAACAATAGGAATAAAACAACACTCCTCAAAGAAAGAATTAGAGCAGTGATAGAGTTCTCCATGCTTTATGGTAAGATTTGAACAGATGAAAAAAACTGAAGGAATAACTAAGATGTTATGAACAACAAGAGTGAAAGAAAAGCAGAGGAGTTGAACACAGCATGCTGTGTTGGAGCAGCGATTTGGAAGCCTGAATATGTGTCAGTTTAAAAGAAATAGCATATGTTGAGTTGAGAGAAATAGAACCCATCATTTGGAGAAGGGTGAACAATGGAATGTCTTGAATGCTAGCTTATGAGGTTTGAAACGGATTGCATTAGCTATGGATAACCTTTTGACTTCTGAACAGAAAAATGTCATGAGTATATAGAGTTTAGGAATTAATAATGAAACTGTAAATACAGCTTTTATTTCATAAGTTACAGTGCAAATTCACACACAATATTTATTTTAATCTTCACGACACTATGGGAATCCTGTGAAGTAGGCACGGAAAAAAAGGATTGATATTCTAAAGTCATAATAAGGATAAGAGCAACAAAAATAACATCAAAAATGATCATTTCAGTACCACAGATTTTCCAGGAACCATGATATGTACTATGGAGTTGTCTCATTTTCACGAAACCTTTGTAAGATGTTCATTATAATCCCCACTTTATGAATGTGAAAATAGGCTTAAGATTGTGGCTAGGCATGTGAGCACTGTCTGTGTTCATATTCCAGTGTTATAAGGGGGAAAATAAAAAAAAAAAAAACAGTGTAAAAGTAGGTTGCTGAATTCTTAGGGCAATGTGTTATTATCAGTTTTTTTCTACAAGCATTTTTCAAATATATATAAGGTACAATATTAGTTAGGATGACTGCATTTTGAGGAAAAATTTTTAACTATATTTTAGAATGGTGGATTAAGCAAAGTTAAACAAATATTTTATTTGTTGTATTTTTCAAAAATTTTAACTGAACACACTAATAATGACTTTAAATCCCTAACATCTGGTTAATAGTGCCTTGTTTCTCCCAGATATATTTGATCAAATGAATAGGGCTATCTGCAAATAACTTTTGGGAAACTTCTCTACACTACACTGCTTCTTGTGATGAAGGTAAAAGATGTATTCAAGTGGGAAAATGTTAGAGACAGATTATGACTCAGAAGATTATTTCAGTAATTTTGTTGTATAGTACTGAGTATTTAAACCCTTTGGGGAAGTGAAAATAGAGATAAAGATGACCTGAGAAATAAATATTTCTGATTCTTCTGGTTTTGATTTCTTTTGCTGTTCTCATAAGACACATGAATCTTTTGAACTCAAATACAGGATTTGTTATGAAGAATATTCTTAAGGAATGTTGGCACTGTTTTTATTTGTTTGTTAAAAAAACTACACGAGTGTCCAAATGTCATGTGAATTATGGAAGCTGTACATTCTCTGTAACTATCCGAATCAAGACAATATTCACAGTATTTTGAAACCCTTGCATCTAGCATATTATTGATTATGAGAAACTCCAGAAAATTTGAATATGTACACAGGCAGAAAATCAAGCACACATGAAACATTTTCATTTGTCTTGTGAAGAAACATGTATGTTAATATTGGTTATTTTACTGTTCCTAGCAAAACCAGAATAAAAAAGGACAAAATAAAATATTTTCAAGGAACGTTTCAATGAGGAACAAAGAAATGTAATTTCAATTATCTAAGGATTTTCTGTTTGCTTTTGTTTGTTGTTTTCTCAATTAACATTCTTATTCTTCAGGTGTAGTAACTACCCAAAACCAAACCCAACGCTATTGAGTCAATTGTGACTCATGGTGACCCTACAGGACAGACTAGAATTGCCTCATAAAGTTTCCAAGGAGCACTGGTGGATTTGAGCTGCCCATCTTTGGTTAGCAGACATAGCTGCTTAACCACTGCGCCACCAGGGTTTCCGCAGTAACTACCGGTACACGTTACTGGATAACGATTACAGCTGCTTCTTTTCGGCTAGGTTGGAGGATGTTATGAAGCAAATTTGGTGTTAATTGGAAATCATTGTTTATAACAAATGAAGAATAAATTTAAAGCACTTACAAATATTTCCTTTTGTATTTTCCTTCCAGGCAAGGGGTGTAAGGATATCTCCACTTTGGCCCTTTGTTTATTTCAATAAAGAAACAAAACAAAACGAAGCACAAGAAAACAACAGCAATGAACCTGTTCTCCACTACTACACTTTTATTTTTACTTTTTATATGCATGACATAAGATGACTCCCTGCCAACTCAAATTTTTCTCATCATATTTTATCTTTTTGGTTTGCTTCTGTGTTGTTTAACTAACTCTAAAATGCCTCCTACACCTTCCTATTGTAACTCTCAAAAATAGGTTAGCTTAATATACAAATGTTTCCAATAAAGCTCCGAGTACTTTTAGGTATTATCTAATATCCATTTACAAGTCCATGTATGACTTTCTCTTGTCACTTCATTTCTCTGCGCTTCTATTGAGTGTTAATCCATTTGCAGTTACTAGTAACAGACATGTTGCGTAATGACAGGGAGTTGACAAGTAGCTATGATTATTGATTTGTGACAACCAAATGTGTATAAGCTCTGTTTTTATTTAATCAGTACCGTATCATCATATAAGATATATAATTTTACAGAAAAAGTACAGGACTTCAGAATTTGTCAAACTAATAAATCTAAACAATATAAATCTTTGCTCAATATACTTATGCTTCATAATATTACTAATGTTGCTTCCTAATGAGTAAACATAAGCATATTATTGCATATATGATTATTGCCAGATTATTAGTATGCACCAGAAAAATCAACTTTTCATGATTTAATTTTGAAAGATATAACCAGACACACATATATAAATCCATATATACATCTGTATGTATATACTCTTACTTTTAATTTTAGTCAAATATTGAACTCAGCATACTTGAAAGAAACTATGGAACATTGTTTTACTAATGCCAGGAGCAAGGGTGAATTCTAGAGTATGAGTATCAGAGTAAGTCATTATTAAAAGACAGATTCACAGGTGTACAACTTAATCACAGCAATTATAATAATCAGCTGTACAACCCTACCCTTAATCAATGCAACCTGTAAAAAAGTTGAATTGGCAAAAGTTGTGTGACAGATATATTTACAACAATAACAAAGGGAAAAAAAGAGTAGTTGATGAGGCTGCTTGTGTACAACAAAACACTTCATGGATTTTGTTACATGGTTTAGTGGTTTAGGGTCATGATATAATGAAGCATCCTAATTAGTTGGCCTAGTAATGTGTTTAGCATTTCTGTTCTATTTCCTACTTCATTGTGTAGTGCCTGGGGCCTTAAAGCTTCCAAGGCACAACAGTTCGTCTGTATTCACCTGGAGCAGCAGAAGAAAAAGGAAAATCAGAAAGAGGAGGAGGAAATTAAATGTGTAGCTAGTTTTCTTCATGAACAATTGCCTCCTTTGCTATGATTCCAGAAGAACTGGATGGTCCCCAGCTATCATTATCAATGGCCATTTCAGAAAGAGTTCCAAAATTGCTTTGAAGGGTGGACTAGGTGCTGGCATAGGTGCATAGCTTCCCAAAAGGAGTACTTTGAAGGTGGCTGTAGTGATATTCAGCAATGACATATGTGGCACTTAGAACAATTAAGTTTGTGGACTTAACTGTCAGATCTCTTATTGCCCTGAGATAATCTTTAAACCTTAAACCAAAATTATCCCCTGAAGTTTTCTAAAAACCAAATAATAGTTTAACTTATCTAGTATAAAATGTCTTTCTTGAGCATTTATGCTCTTTTAAGAACTATCTATATGTGATCAAAGTGGCACAGAACTGACAACAGAACACAAAGTGACAACAGAAACATGAAAGATTGGATAGGAAACTTTAGGAATAGTGAGTTTATGTTAGCGAAGGATGAACAACTCAGGAAAGGGGAGGGAGTGTGGTTTCATAATTCAAAGAATGTAATCAATGTCTCTAAATTGTGCATGTAGAAACTGTTGAACTGGTGAATGTTTCGTTGTGCATATTCTCAAGTACAACAAAATAAATTATGAAAATAAAGGATTGATTTACTACCATGGCTTACCTTAGTATCTTAGTGGGTGTGGTCGACAATACTGTGGATTAAGTCTGAAGTTTCAAGCCTAAACAAGCCTGACATCTTCAAATCATCATTAATGCAAGCTCAAGGGAGAAACAAAACATTAGTCTTGAACAGACTATAAAATATTAGGTCTCTGTCAGAGCAGTTTAAGCAGAGGCTAGAAAATCCTTTCTCAAATATTTTTAATGGTTTTCTTGTATTCAGAGTGAAATAAAGTTCTAAGATTCTATAATTCACAACAGCAAAGGTTATAGAAACCAATCAACATTGTAGTCCAAAGTGAGATGCTTTGGAAGTCAGTTTTAGAGAGAGGCAGGTGAAGGTTTAGGAGCAAATTGCATTAACTGGCCTGCTGTCGTCAAAGACCAACATTGTTATCCAGCAAAAACAAAAAGAAATAAATATTAAGAACAGCTTAATATTTAAGGATTAGTAAGAAAAGAACACATCAACATTGTATGTTGAAAAGAAAAGGCTTTTCTCTTTCCTTTGCCTAAGAGCAATGTTTTTGGTTTCATTTGTTTTTAATGTATATAAAAACCTTAATAACATATATCATCAAATTAAATTATTTCCATAGCACTGGTTATCAGTCGTTGCTGACTAATGTCAATTTTCCAAAGATAAAAAAGTAAAAATTGTGAAAAACTTGAAATTGCAGGAAAAGATTGTTGAAAATCATGTCTAGTCCATCTTTTTCTGCCTCTGAATTGTTTTACAACGTGTAGATTCTGAACTTTGATAGTCATACAAACTGGTATTGTTCTCATTAATGCAAATTAGGTATATCATTAGATCATATTTGACTGTTAACCTATTTTGCATTTATGTGCAATTAATTTTATTTTAGCATTATTATCTTTCTGTGTATAAATTCTATGTTTGATCCTTCTCTGAACATGTTGTAGCATATTAATGGTCTCTCATTACTAGTGAGTTTAAAAAAACTTTGACATATGTTTTAGTCAGCTAGGGCTACTCTAACAGAAATACCACAGAGTGGATGGCTTTAGCAAAGGAAGGTTTATTCTCACACAGTCTGGAAGGTTGCAAGTCCATATTCAGACCGCTCCAGGGAAAGGCTTTCCCCTTGTCAGCTCTGGAGGAAAGTCCGGTATTGCGTCAGTCTTTGTCCAGGGAGCTGCAAGAACCTCTGGTCTGAAGGACCTGCTCTGCTCCCAGTGCTGCTTGCTTGATGGTAGCGAGGTTCTCAATTGTCCTTTGTTTGTCTTTCCCTTTTATCTCTTGCAGGCTGAAAGCATCAAAGGTGAGGCAAGCCATACTCCAGGGAAACTCCCCCTACAGCAGGGCAGGGAAGTAATTCTATGCGGGAATCTACATCCCCACCCTAATCCTTTAACATACAGTTTAGGGAAACCGCACAATGGAGGAGAGTCCCAAGATACTGGGAAGCATATCCCAGCCACGTGGCTACACATATTTTTGGGGGGACACAATTCAACCTATGACAACATATTAATTCCATTTCAGTATGATAGACATATTAATTCTATTTCAGTGATAGTTACTATTTTAAGTTTCTTTAAAAATATTGTATAATATTTTTGAAGGTTATCTACTACCGCATCATCTAGTAGTGTTCTAACAGAAATACCACAAGTAGATGGCTTTAAAAAAGAGAAATTTTATCCTGTCCTACTCTGGTAGGCTACAAGTCCAAATTACAACATGCTAATGAAAGCAATTGTAAAATAAAATAAAATAAATTGGAAGACTAAGTATAATAAAGATGTCAATTTTCTTGAAATTGATTCTATACATTTCATGTAAATTCTATGGTAATCCAAGCAAGATTTTCTTTTCTTTTCTTTTTTTTTTTCTTTGGTAGATGAAGCCAAGCATGTGGTAAAATTTATATGGAAAGGTGGAAAGGCGTGTAGTGGTTAAGTGCTATGGCTGCTAACTTAAGCGTTGGCAGTTCCAACCCACCACGTACTTCTTGCAAACTCTATGGAACAGTTCTACTCTGTCCTGTAGGATTGCTATGAGTCAGAATCAACTCTACAGCAATGGGTATGGTAACAGGTGCAAGTCCTAGAATACCCAAAGCAATGTTTAAAAAATTAGAAAGAAGTGGGAAATAACAGTTTTCCAAATATTGGGAAATACTATGTGGTTACGGTAATAAGACAATGAGGTACTGGAGGCATAGAAACATAGATCAATGGAGCAGAATAGGGAATCCAGAAATAAACTCACAGAAACACGCAAAACTGATTTTTTTTTCTTACAAAGGTGGAACATTACTGAATGGAGGAAGGAGAATCATTTCAACAATTATTATTGGACCAATTGGATATCTATAGGCAAACAAGCAATTAAAACAAAAACTACAAATTAAATCTTACGCATTATATAAAAATTAACTCAAAATGGATCTCAGACTAAAACGTAAGCCATAGATCTACAGAACCCTCAGAAAAAAATAAGAAATGTAATAGAAAATCTTTATGATCTTGCCTATGCAAAGAATTGTTAGATTTGAAACCAAAGCACAATTAGCCAATTAATGAAAGATAAAATTGACAAATTTGACCTCATCAAAATTAAAAAAACTTTGCTCAGCAAAAGATCATGAGAAGAGGATAAAGAGCCAATGTGCTGGCTGGAAGATAATATTTGCAAACCATATGCCCCATAAAGGACAAGAATCTGAGTATAAAAAGAACTTTCAAGACTGAGCAGTAATTGTCCACTGTGGAATGGTAGCATGAGGAGTTCTGTGAACTGATCCCTAAGTGAAACAACCATACTGCTGAAAATTATACATAATAAACAACATTAGATTGTATACCTGTAAAAAGTTCAATTGCTGTATATTGTTATACAGACACACACACACACACACACACACTTTTGTTTTCTTAGTTTGGAAGTTAAGAATATGGTTTCATGGGATATTGCAGTTAATTGGTCTAATATCACTTTTAGTGATTCTGTTATACCTATTAGTTTATGATGCAGTGTCTGGGGTATTAAAAGCTTATAAGCAGCCATCTAAGCTACAATAATTAGTCTCTGTTCACCTGAAGCAAGAGAGGTAGAAAGAAAGTTGGGAAGAGGAGGAGCAAATGGAACATGTACATAATTGCCTTCCTGAACAAACTGCCTCCTTTGCCATGAGACCAGAAGAACTGGACAGTAGATGGCTATCATTATTGAATATTTTGATCAAAGATTCCATGTAAGAATCCTGCGCAAAAGGGGACAAAGCATAGACCAGAATTTGCTTATGTACTTACACACCAGAAATTTGCTTCTAGAACTCAGAGATGGGGAAGATTTGGTTTCCTCCTCCATTTGAGAGATTGTATCTCTTGACTGGGAAATGATTACAAAAGAAGATCTTTTTCTTGGGTACTTCCACGTGTATTGGAGCTACCACCGTGCTGAGCTTGGGAAGGTGAGGGAGGAAGTAGCTGTGATTCAAGTGCCACAAAATCTTACAGCGCTTACCAAGTTTTAATGGATATTCTTGAATACATGTTTCTTCATTTGCTGTATTACCTAAAAAAATTCCAGACACTTTAAGTGATTGCCCCCGAATTGTCACTTTTTTTATCCTTCCTTTTTTATAATTATTGCAAAGCATACACCAGTTCAGCAATTTTCACTACTAATGTAAAGGGACCTGAAAGAAACTTGGACCAGGCTGTGAAGCAAGTTATGCCCCAGGGTGTTTTTTTAAAACAATAGAGCAATCAGCCACCATTTACTGGAACCTAACGACTTCAAGGAAACCCTGGTGGCATAGTGGTTCTTAAAGGCTTACAGTTCAAATCCTCCTGGTGCTTCTTGGAAACTATTGGCAGTTCTAATCTGACTATAGGGTTGCTATGAGTAGAAATCGACTGGATGGCACTAGGTTTTAATTTTTAACAACAGCAAAGGATGCCAAAGAAGACAGACAATTTAAAAAAGAGACTGAGAAATGCAATAGGCAAAGAGAGCACTGACAAAACCACTATCATAAAACATTTCTCTCTGTCATGGATGGAATTGTGTCCCCTCAAAAATTTGTGTAGCAATTTGGTTGGGCCATGATTCCCAGTATTGTGTGATATTCCTATTGTTGTAAATCCTGCCTCTATGATGGTAATGAGGGAGGATGGGCAACAGTTGTATTGGTGAGGCAAGACTGAACATGTAAGACTGTATTTTGCCTAGAGGCAATTTCTTGAGATACAACAGAAGGAAATTTAGGACATTTACAAGTACATGGAAATTAAGCAACCTACTTTTCTGTAACTAGGATAAAACAAATCCAATGCCTTAGAGTTGATTTCAACTCATAGCAACCTAAAGGACAGAGTAGAATTGCCCCATAGATTTTCAAAGAATGGCTGGTGGACTTGAACTGCTGATGTTTTGATTAGCAACTGAGCTCTTAACCACTCTGCCACCAGCTAGTCAGGAAGAAATCTAAAAGGAATATGGGGATTACATTGATCTGAATGAGAAGAAAAACATAGCATACCAAAACTTACCAGAGGCTGCTAAAACAGCACTTCAAGGAAAATTTATGGCTGTAAACATTTATGCAAATAAGAAGAAATAGCTCATGTCATTCACTTGATCATCCACCTAAAAAAAAAACTTGCCTTCATGTCAAATACAACTCACAGATACCTACTAGGACAGAACAGAACTGCCCCATAGAGTTTCCAAGGAGCACCTGGTGGATTCAAACTGCTGACCTTTTGGTCAGCAGACATAGTTTCCTCTCAACACCTTTAGGAACTACAAAAAGAAAGAGCAAAATGAATCCAATCAAACAAAAGGAGGGAAATTAAATAAAAATTATAATCCAAACCAAAGCCAAACCCACTGCTGTTGAGTTAATTCTAACATTCTAACTCATAGCAACCCTATAGGACATAGTTGCAGAACTGTTCCACAGACTTTCCAAGGAGCATCTGATGGACTTGAACTGCCGACCTTTGAGTTAGCAGATGTGTCACTTAACGACTACTCTACCAGGGTTTCCTAAGGACTATAAAAGACATTGATAAAACAGGGAGCAGAAAATCAATAGAAAATTCAACAAGTTTGACAGACTTTTAGCGTAAAGGCATGTATTCAAATTACTACAATTAGTAATGAAAGAAGGGAGATTACTACTGACCTTACAGAAATAGAAAGTGTTATAAGTAAATAAATTAGATAATGCAGTTGAAACGAACATGTTTCCAGAAGGAAAAAAACTTCCAATGTCAACTTTATAAGGAAGAAGATGTGTTAATAGATCTATTATGAGAGTGTGAATTAATAATAAAAAAAAAACTACCTACAAAATTATTCCAGTCCCAAATGACTTTCCTGGTGCCCTAAACCAAAATATTTAAAGAAAAAGTAACAATTCTTAAAATATTTTCCATCTCATTCTATGAGACCAATGTTACACTGATTCTTTGAATCAGATCAAGTTATCATAAGAAAAAAAAAGAGCAAACCAAATTCAGAAATTGTAGATGAATACTTCTTACGAATACAGACACAGATAAATTCAATAAAACACTAAATAATGAAATCCGGCAATATATAAAAAGGTTTATACACCAAGACCAAATGGGATATATCCCACAATTCCAAAGTGGAGTTGATATATGAATACCAGTCACTGTAATACACCATATGAAAAGATAAAAGGGCAATAACGCAATGATCTCAATAGATGAAGAAAGTACATTTGACAAAATCCAACACTTTTTCAAGGAAAAAAAAAAGACTCAAAAGCTAGGAATAGAAGATAAGTTCTGCAGTCATATAAAGGAAACATGAAATTTCCACAGTTCACATCATACTCATTTGGCAGACTGAAATCTTTCACTTAATATCAAGAACAATGCCACTCTCAACACATTTGTTCAACATTGTACCAGATGTTCTAGTCAGTTAGGGAACTTAGGAAAGGAAAATAAAAGTCATTCAGATTATAAAATCAAAGCAAAAAAAACACACCCAATGCCTTCAAGTTGATTCCATCTCATAGCTACCCCACAGGACAGAGTAGAACTGCCCCATAGAGTTTCCAAGGAGCGCCTGGTAGATGCGAACTGCTAGCCATCTGGTTAGTAGCCATAGCTCTTAACAACTACGTCACCAGATTATAAATGCCTTCTGATTATAAAACAGGAAGTAAAATTCTCTGTATTTGAAGATGACATGAACTTGCACATAGAAATTTCTAAGGAATCCACTTAAAAACTATTGAAACTAATAAAGTTCAGGAAGATTGCAAGATATAAAAGCAATATACAAAAATCACTTGTATTTCTCTACATTATTAGTGAATGATTTGAAAATTAAATTAAGAAAACAATTTTATTTATAATATCAGCAATAAAAAAATATTTGGTAATAAATTTTACAAAGTAGATGGAAAGGCTGGAAGAAAGATTAACAGTATAAATTTTCAGCGGTGTAATGGAGACTTTCCTCAGACAAGGGGACTTACCACTCACTTCATTCAAGAGGTCACTGGCCTGTAAGCTGGCTCCAGTCTGAGAACTGACTCATGGGCCATGAATCTATTTCACTTCTAGGAAATACCGTGATTAAGTAGTCAACACCGTAAGTCCATGGTAACCAGAGTATTCTGTTTACAGGCATACCTCAGAGACATTTGGGTTTCAGTGTCAGACCACCAAAGCAAATATCATAATAAAGTGAGTCACATGAAGTTTTTGGTTTCCTTGTGTGCTGGCTTGGCTGTGCATATAAAGTTATGTTTACACTATACTGTACTCTATTAACTATGCAATAACAGTATGTCTAAAGAAAGCAATGTGCGTAGCATTACTTTATTGCTAAAAAATGTGCTAACCCTCATCTGAGCCTTCAGCAAGTCATAATCTTTTTCTGGTGGAGGGTCTTGCCTTGATGTTGACTGCTGACTGATCAGGGTGGTGATTGCTGAGGGTCTGGGTGGCTGTGGCAATATCTCAATATCAGACAACAATGAAGTTTGCAACATCAGTTGACTCATTCTTTCATGAAGGATTTCTCTTCCTTTCGGAAAGCATTTTGATGACATTTTACCCACAGTAGAACTTCCTAAAATTTGGAGTCAATTCTTTTAAATGTCCACTGCTGTTGAATTGATTCCAACTCACAGTGGCCCTGTAAGTTTATGCAATACTAGAAATCTTTGCTGTCATTTCAACAATGTTCATAGCATCTTCGCCAGTAGTAGATTCCACCTCTAGAAACTACTTTCTTTGTTCATTCATAAGAAGTAATCCCTCATCCATTGACGTTTTAGACTGCAGCAATTTAGTCCTATCTTCAGGCTCCACTTGTCTTGTACTTTCTGCCACATCAGCGGTTATTTCTTGAACCCTGCAAACTCATCCATGAGAGTTTGAATAAATATCTTCCAAACTCTTGTTAATGTTAATATTTTGACCTCTGTCTTAGGCTGGGTTTTCTACGGAAGCAAAATCAGTAACACGCGTAGGTACAAGGAAAGATTTATAATACATAGATGACAGACAGACAGACAGACAGAGAGAGACAGAGAGAGACAGAGACAGACAGAGACAGACAGACAGACAGAGACAGACAGACAGACAGACAGACACACAGAGAGAGATACAGATAGATATAGCAAACAGCTCACATAATCACAGAAGCTCAATGTCCCAAGTTCTGGCACAAGCCTCACATGGCCACAGAAGCTGAGGAACCCAAAGTCAGCAGGTCAGAGACCAGAGTTCTAGATCACCGGTTGTGTAGGTCAGTTGATCTCAAGCTGTTGGCGAGACAAAGCAACAGAGGATGGCGAACCCAGGATCGGCAGGTCAGGGAGCAGGACTCTCAAGTGCTGACTGTAAGGACTGATGAATCCAGCAGCTACTAGTTCAAGTCCCGGAACCACATGCTGGAAGAAGAGAGCAGGAGCTCCTGCTACATGAGCAGACCAGCAGCCATAGTGAAATGTCCGGAGATGAGAGCCGAGGGGCGAGGAGCCACCACAAACCCCACCCTGACACTTAATACAGCAGCCAAATATGGAGAAGCCAAGTTGACATAATCCTGACCACCACAGTCCACCCTTGTCAACTTGGCATCTGCACACATCTCACCTTACCATCCACAGTCTCTGAAGGAGTAGTTACAAAGTCATACTTATGTCTAACATGATATAACTAACACATATACATATGAAAATGCACTAGCCCATTTACATCTTATGTTTCATAAGTAAACAAAATATCCAATACACACATACAAAGCAGGAACACTCATAGCAATTACAGTCCTCGTTTCTGCAACTGGTCGTGTGGCCGTAACTGATATTTAGAACTACCTTCTTCTACAACCCATTCTGTATTCCCTTTGCCCTCAGCAAGTACCTCAGCTGGTTGTGGTTCCTTGCCTGGTGAGGTGACCCAAACCTTCATTCCTGAAGGGTCTGGGCTATTATCACTCATTTTGGAGTTGGGTTGCTGTAGTTTTCCATTGACCTTAATCACAGGACATGGTAGTACTAGGAGGCGTCCTAAGGGATCTCCTGCATTCCAAACATACTCTTCTTTACTTCCGTTATGTAATGTCAATCCAATTTCATCTTCATAGTCAGGATCAATCACACCGGCCAGTATTGTGACTCCCTTCGTTGTCTGTTGATCCAGAGGCACAAGGAGCCCAAAATGGCCTGGTTGCAATTTTAGCTTCCAGTTCAATGGAACTGTTGATGTGTCTCCAGGTGGCAGCATTCCTCCCTTTGGAACTAAGACATTTAACCCTGCAGAGCATAAGGTCATGGGGACAGGAAGCCAAAATCTTGCAAGTGGGTCACTAGGGGTAACAGTGAGTGGTGCCACTCCCATTTCCACCCCTTGATTCCTGGACCCATGAATCCTAGTGATAGGAGAAACAGCTCCGTATATTGGACGCTGGTTTAGAGCATACGCAGCCTCCTGGAGAACACTTTCCCAACCCTGCAAGGTAGTGTCACCTAGCTGGCAGCATAACTGTGTCTTCAGGAGACCAGTCCATCGTTCTATCAAGCCAGCTGCTTCAGGATGATGGGGAACATGGTAAGACCAGTGAATTCTGTGAGCATGGGCCCACTGCCGCACTTCATTTGTTGTGAAGTGAGTCCTTTGATCAGAGGCAATGCTGTGTGAGATTCCATGATGGTGGATGAGGCATTCTTTAAGTCCACGGATGGTAGTTTTGGCAGAAGCATGTCATGCCGGGTAGGCAAATCCATATCCAGAGTAAGTATCTATCCCAGTAAGGACAAAACGCTTTCCTTTCCATGATGGAAGCGGTCCAATGTAATCAACTTGCCACCAGGTTGCTGGCTGATCACCTCGAGGAACAGTGCCGTATCAAGGACTCAGTGTTAGTCTCTGCTGCTGGCAGATTGGGCACTCAGCAGTGGCTGTAGCCAAGTCAGCCTTGGTTAGCGGGAGTCCATGTTGCTGGGTCCATGCATAACCACTGTTCCTGCCACCACGACCACTTTGTTCATGGGCTCACTGAGCAGTGACAGAGGTAGCAGGAGAAAAAGGATGATTGGTTCCTACAGAATGAGTCATCCTATCCACTTGATTGTTAAACTCATCCTCTGCGGAGGTCGCTCTTTGATGAGCATTCACATGAGACACAAATATTTTCACTTCTTTGGCCCATTCAGAGAGGTCTATCCACATACCTCTCCCCTATAAATCCTTGTCTCCAATCTTCCAATCATGTTCCTTCCAAGTCCCTGACCAACTGGCCAAGCCATTGGCCACAGCCCATGAATCAGTATACAGCCGCACATCTGGCCATCTCTCCTTCCCAGCAAAGCAAACAACCATATGCACTGCTCGAAGTTCTGCACACTGGGAGGATTTGCTTTTACCACTGTCCTTGAGGGAGGTCCCAGAAAGGGGCTGTAGTGCTGCTGCTGTCCACTTTCGAGTGGTGCCGGCATATCACGTAGAACCATCTGTAAACCAAGCACAAGTTTTCTCTGCCTTGGTCAGCTGGTCATAAAGAATTCCCTATGAGGCCATAGGTGCAAACTGGTAGATGGGAGGTAATGTTACAGGAGTGGAGACTGTGGGCATTTGGGCCACTTCCTCATGCAGTTTACTTGTGCCTTCAGGTCCTGCATGGGCCCGATGTCGTACATACCACTTGCATTTAATGATGGAGTGCTGCTGTGCTCGTCCAACTTTATGATTCTGTGGGTCAGACAATATCCAGTTCGTGATAGGCAGCTCAGGATGCATGGTAACTTGGTGTCCCATGGTTAAGCATTCAGTCTCTAGTAAGGCCCAGTAACAAGCCAAATTTGTTTTTCAAAAGGAGAGTAGTTATCTGCAGAGGATGGCATAGCTTTGCTCTAAAATCCTAAAGGTCTGCACTGTCATTTATCAATAGGGGCCTGCCAAAGACTCCAAACAGCATCTCTATCTGCCACTGACACCTCAAGCACCATTGGATCAGCTGGATCGTATGGCCCAAGTGGCAGAGCAGCCTGCACAGTAGCCTGAACCTGTTGCAGAGCCTTCTCCTGTTCTGGGCCCCACTCAAAAGTAGCAGCCTTTCGAGCCACATGATAAATAGGCCGAAGTAGCACACCCAAATGAGGAATATGTTGCCTCCAAAATCCAAAGAGACTCACTAGGCGCTTTGCCTCTTTTTTGGTTGTTGGAGCAGCCAGGTGCAATAACTTATCCTTCACTTTAGACGGAATATCGCGACATGCCCCACACCACTGGACCCATAGGAATTTCACTGACTTAGAAGGTGCCTGAATTTTAGTGGGATTAATTTCCCACCCTCTAGCACGCAAATGTTGAACCTCGTACCATCAAGCAAGCAGCACTGGGAGAAGAGCGCGTCCTTCAGACCTCAGGTTCCTGTGCCAAGACATACACTGGAAAAAGATTGATGCAATACCAGACTTTCCTCCAGAGCTGACAAGGGGAAAGCCTTTCCCTGGAGCGGACACCCTGAATATGGACTTGCAACCCACCAGGCTGTGTAAGAATAAACCTTCCTTTGTTAAAGCCATCCACTCTGTGCTATTTCTGTTAGAGCAGCCCTAGCTGACTAAAACAACCTCCTTCCATGAATCACAAATGTTTTCAATGGAATTTAGAATGGTGAATCCTTTCCAGAAGTCCGTCAGTTTATTTTGTCCAGATCCACCAAAAGAATCACAATCTATGGCTGCTGTAGACTTACAAAACGTTTTTCTTAAATAATAAGACTCAA
The DNA here is from genome assembly GCA_028571685.1 of Heterohyrax brucei. Taxonomy (NCBI): domain Eukaryota; kingdom Metazoa; phylum Chordata; class Mammalia; order Hyracoidea; family Procaviidae; genus Heterohyrax; species Heterohyrax brucei. The sequence goes on from CM053166.1 coordinate 117,324,917, forward strand.
AAATTGAGATTACTCCTTGATCCATGAGCTACACAATGGAAGTTGTGTTAGCAAGCATGGGAACAGTATTAATATCCTTGTACATCTCCATAAGGGTTCTTGGGTGATCAGGTGTGTTGTCAGCAAGCAGTAATTTTTTTTCTTTTTCTTTTTTTTTTTTTATTATGACTGAGTGAAAATGTACATTCCTGTATAAATTTACATGCCCACCTATATGCAACTTCCACTGCTCTCCCTGTCCGGTGACTGCACACTATTCCTCTCTGCTCCATACATGTCTCATCCTCCCAACAGTCTCCTTTCCCCTCCTCTCCACCCACTCCCCTTCCTCCAGCCAGAGTTCAGCAGGATGATATCCTATATATGCATAGAACCCTAAAGTGCATCCAATATATGGTCACTCTGCATTGCCAAGTCCAATCCATTCTTGTCTGAAGAGTGGACCTTCGTTATGATTTACGGGTAAGGGCAGCATCAGGGCCAGGGTCCATGCTCCCTGGGGAACCCTGAAACCACTGGACCATCAGTTGAGGTATTTTCGTGGAGATCTCAGGGTGCACCCCTTTTTATTCTTGTGTTGCCTTGAAACTCAACTTAGTGAGCTCCATCACGGCTATCACTGGTGGTGGCCGGGCACCATCCGGTTCTTCTGGTCCCAAGTCGATGTAGGCACCCACTCATGTGGGCCTCTCTATCTTCTGGGTTGTCTTTACCCCATGTCATTTTGGAAAGGAATCTTTTTTTCTGAGCAGTACATCTCAACAGTGGGCTTACAATATTCAGGAAGCCATGCTGTAAACAGATGTACTGTCATCCAAGCTCTGTTGCAGAGTAGCTTTTGCCTAAGATTTCAGGGACCTAGGATTTTCCGAATAGTAAATGAGTATTGGCTTCAACTTGAAGTCACCAGCTTTATTTACCCGTAACATGAGAGTCAGCTTCCAAAGACAGGCATTGACTTTTCTCTAGCTGTGAAAGTCTTAGATGGCATTTTCTTCTGATATAAGAAGGCTTCACGTACACTGAAAATTTGTTGTTTAGTGTAGCCACCTTCATTTATCTCAACTGAGTCTTATGGATAATTTGCTGCAACTTCTACATCAGTACTTATTGCTTCACCTTGTACTTTTATATTATAGAGGTAGCTTCTTTCCTTTAAATCTCATTAATCAATGTGTGCTAGATTCAAACTTTTCTTCTGTAATTTCCTCGCCTCTCTCAGACTTCATAGAAGTGAAGCTCTGCATTAAGCTTTGACTTAAAGGAATGTTGCGGCAGTTTTGATCTTCTATCCAGACCACCAAAGCTTTCTCTGTATCAGCAATAAGGCTGTTTTGCTTTCTTACTATTCGTGAGTTCACTGGAGTAGTACTTCTAATTTCCTTCAAGAACTTTTCCTTTGCATTCATCACTTGGCTAATTGTTTTGAGCAAGAGAGGCTTATCTTTCAGCCTATCCTGGATTTCTACATGCCTTCTACATACCTCGTTGCTGAATGTCACTATGGTCACCTTTGAAGTACTCCCCTTGGGAAGCTATGCACCGACTCCAGTGCTTAGTTCACCCTTCAAAGCAATTTTGGAACACTTTCTGGAATGGCCATCATGTACCGTGGCACAATGGCAAGTTTGCAAACTTAATTGCATAGCTGTCTGTGAAGGAGTTTTTAGCCAGTAAAAAAACAAGTGTATTGGAACACCTTCCCTGCTCGCCTGATCTGGCCCCCAATGACTTTTTTCTTTACATGAAGGTAAAGCAAATACTGAAAGGAAGACATTTTGATGATATTCAGGACATCGAGAGTAATACGACAACAGCTCTGATGGCCATTGCAGTTAAAGAGTTCCGTAGTTGCTTTGACGGGTGATCTAGGCGCTGGCACTGGGCATAGCTTCCCAAGGCGAGTACTTCAAAGGTGACCATAGTGACATTCAGCAACGAGGTATGTAACACTTTTTCTAGGATGAGTTTGCAAATTTAATGGGCAGGCCTTGTGTATTAGAAAAATCAAGCAGTTCTTTTGGAGTACAGTGTATCTCCTTATGAGTCACACTTCGTACTTCATCTCTTAAGTAACTTATTTTTATATCATTGGATTTCTGTTCTGCCTTAGATAAATTTTGACGTATGTGCTAAAAGCAATTACTTGTCTTCTGATGTGTTTAAGTTGTATAAATTCATTTTCTTAGAAAATATTTAAATTATCTTATATATATATCACTTTGATTCAGATTTGTGAGCTTTATTCCTGTTACACGTATTTTCCAAAATTTCTTCATGGACATATGTATACCATTTCATTCTTCTTCTTATTTTTTTAGGTGCAGAAAGCAATCCATAAACAATCAGAAGGAGAGTTCCCCAGAGAAACCAGGTCAGAGTACATTTTTTTCTGCAAAGTTTTTAGTTTCCCTAATTAGGATATTTCCGTGGCTGTTGGTAATGATATTTCACAAAGGAAGCAGTTCTTTTATCTTCTGTTTTATTGTCATAGTGGAAGAATTTAACTGTGAATTTATTTAGCATAGGGATAGCATCAAACTTAGGTTCTATTTCTTCACCCTGAAGTGGCCAGGCAAATCTGACTGTGGAGTCACTGCTACTGTGCCTAATTGGAGGGAGTGGAAGAATGTGTAGCTGTACTAAGTTCATGTTATTTCATTGTTTTTACCTTAGGGATGAAAATTATATGAAACTGCATTTTCTTTGGTTATAGGAGTTGGCTGATAGAGAATTAAATCAAAATAAATATCTATGAGTACTTTGTGATGAAACTGAATATTTTCCTCTCATTCTGTTGTTTTGAAAATTAAAAAAATCATTCTAATTATTAAGATCATGATAATTTTATGACAATGAAACAATCCGATAAGAAAAGATTTGTGAATATGGATTCTAAATCATTAGAATCAAAGAATTTTTTCCATCTTCGAGGGCAATTCTTATACGTATATGAACTAGGTTACCTTTTTCGGCTTAAGTTGAAAAGCAACACAAATCTACTCACCTCAAAACATTACGTCAATTTTTCAGAAAGCCTAAAATTTTGCAATTACAATATTATCTTTATATGGGTTTATAAAGATGTTTTCTGATTTCATTCCTGGACACAACACAGCAGCATGCATGGGCACATTTTATTTAAAAAAATTAACAACCATCAATATTTTTCTTTTCCATTTTCACAGAAGGACAAGGATTAGAAATCATCATAGGACTAAGCCCAAGTAGAAGAAGCTTTGAAGGTGCAGACAAATTATAGAATAGCCTCTTGGAAGTGAAATATCAGGATGAGATACCGTTTAGCAGAACATAAGTTGGTCAAATATGGATAATCTGTCTAATTTGCTAAGCCTGTCCTTGGCTCTCTTTCTCTTTTGGATTGGTCTACATTTCTACCATATGTATTCTCTTGCATCGCTATGTGGTAAGCCTACAAAGTTTGGCTGGCTGGGCCCCAGTGTCAATGAGACTTCAGTTGTGCAGCTGGTTGGACAACTTAAATAGACGAGTTCTGTTGGGTTGGGACAACAGCAACAGCTTGAGTCAGACTGCAAATCATGCTGTACCCTTTAATCAGAGCCTTACGAATTCAGTTGACATTTTGATATATAATTCTTATGATGTTTATTGCTTGGTTCAGAGTAATCTGATTATTTATACATCCCCTAATCCAATAATTAGATGTTTCAAACCCATACCCCAAATATTTATTCTGTATTCTATGGGGAAACGACACATAAAATTTTATTCAGAAACAAGCTGTGTCTGAATGTAAAGAAAAAATGTATTCATGAATTTTCTAGAGAATAAATCATAAAACCAATCTCTCTCCTTCCTTACAAAACTGTCAATCCAAACAAAATCTTTCATTGAAAATATGTATAATACCCTATGGTTGTGCCAGGCAGAAACAAAACTGAGCTTGACATGGTTTCATAATTCAAATAATTAATACTCTATTTTGTACAAAGAAAATTGAACAATATTAACTAGTAAATACAAATCAAAATGAACTGTGCTTGATTAGACATTCAAAAAAGAAAAATAAAATTAATTTGACTAAAACACTGGGAGAGTCTGCAGTAAAGAAGTGATCTTTGAGATGCTTTTGAAGAACAAGCATAATTTAAGAGGCAGTAAACTGTAGAGTTGGCATTTTTAGCTGAGAGAGCCATGCGGCATATATGGGTAAGACAATGAATATGGAATAGCTGAACATAAAACACATAGAGTGATAAAAGGGACTATAAAATTGGAAATAAAGTTTAGGACCACCAGATCATGAATTCCTTGGATTCCAAGCTAAGGAATATTGACTTTATCATGAAAGAAATTATTTCCTAAAACAATTTGTGTCACACTCCCAATTGATAATGCATGCACAACTTCTACCCCCATGACCTTCAAATATGAACACACACATAAAGACAAATTCTTGGATGTGATACTTGTATCATAGAAGTCTGGGCTAAACAGTTCCTTCTGCAAGTTTGCCTATGAAAGTGAATGAACTGGTAACCAAATTGTCTGGAGGGGGGCTTGTTTTTGTTTCTTTTATATTTGTTGTGGTTTTTACTATTTGATGAGAATGCTGAGCAAGTGTAAAAGCTGATAAGAAGCATATGGCTGAAATACAAATGTCAAACACTTAAAAGATAGCTGATACATGTTTTAAGGTTCCAGGAAGGCAAATGGAGATAAGAACAACACATTGACAGTGTTGGAGAAAAGGCTGTTCCTATATTTTAAAAGAAATGAAGAATAGGATGAATGCAAATGTAAGCAGATGATTGTATTTTACAGAAGGAAGTGGAAAATGTTCCATTCCGTTTGCCTCTTTTTTCTCTGTAGATAACAAAAGTAGGTCATCGGATGAGAATGATTGGAATGGAGGATTAAGGAATACTTTGCATCCACAACTGGGGAAAATAGATGATAATCAAAATTTGTGCTTTGCTCAGAGAGAATATGTGGTCGAGTGAGAAATACAAAGGAATAGATAATCTCTTTTCTGTGGGCTTCCTGTGTTAGTGTCTGAAAATTAATTTAATAGACTACACTACAGAGAAAAGAAATGAATTTATAGCTATACCAAAAATAGTGACTTCTAAATTCCATAAGAATACATTGCAGTTTATTTATTCATTTATGTAACTGCACTAGAAAATATTTTAAAAATTAACAATATAGAGTTGAAGTACATAACTGTCACGTTAATATGTAATCTGGGCTTTAATGTATCTATTTTTGCAGAAAATGGATGTAATATTTTTAGCTATATGTACAAGAGATTTACAGTTGCAATTTTAGGTTTTCCAAAGTTCATTAACCTAATGCCTACTTAATATAGGATATTACACATTTGAGGATAAAACAGAGCAACAAAGAGGTTAAAGCATTTATCAAAACATCATATAAATTGCTCAGTATGTATAAACTGATCATTGGATACATTTTGCCATGCTGGGATTATACAACTTCTGCATTTATATACTATTTGTCAAAAGAAAAAGAGTAAATCACTTGAATTATATAGTTGCTATGCTAATTAAGGAAACCGTGATGGTGTAGTGGTTAAGAGCTATGGTTGCTAACCAAAAGGTTGATAATTCAAGTCCACCAGGTGTTCCTTGGAAACCCTATAAGTCCATTTTACTCTGTCCTATAGGGTTGCTGTAAGTTGTAATCAACTGGATGACAGAGGTTTTGGGGTTTTTTTTTGATATGTTAAATAAATATTTGCTTAATTTTTTTTTCTGTAGCATAAAACAGGCTGAGGCTTATATTTTCTCCCTAGCTAACTATAGAAAACCAAACTGAAAAGAACAATGACAACTTAAACCTATATTGATATATGTTATACCCTTGGAAAACATACAAAAACAGCACAGATTTTATGTTTAATATATGTATATTAAATTGATTCTCATTTCTTCCTCTTCCTTCTCCTTATCCTTTCAAGCCTGGTATTATGTTGCTGTAATCCATCATTTTCCATGATTTACTTTCTACTCTCAATGGATTTACGAATGTTGTAGTTAGGTGCCATCGAGTCAGTTCTGACTCATAGTGACCCTACGCGCAACAGAACCAAACACTGCCTCATCTTGCGACATGCCCACAATCATTTTTGTGCTTAAGCCCACTGTTGTAGCCACTGTGTCAATCCATCTTGTTGACAGTCTTCCTCTTTTCACTGACCCTCTACTTTACCAAGAATGACGTCCTTCTCCAGGGATTGATTCCTCCTGAAAACACATCCAAAGCATGTAAGAAGTAGTCTCACCATCTTTCCTTCCAAGGAGTACTGTGGATGTAGTTCTTCAGGAACAGATGTTTATTCTTTTCTCACACCATGGTACATTCAATACTTTTCTCCATCACCACAATTCAAAGGTATCAATTCTTCTCCTGTCTTCCCTGTTCATTGTCCAGCTTTCCCATATATATGATGTGATTGGCTTTAGTCAGACTCACTTTAGTCTTCAAGGTGACTTCTTTACTTTTCAACACTTTAAAGAGGTCTTTTTGCAGCAGATTTTCCCAATGCAATGTGTTTTTTTTTTTTTTTTTTTTTTTTATTTCTTGACAGCTGCTTCCATGGGCATTGATTGTGGAGCCAAGTAAAGCAAAACTGTTGGCAACCTCAGTCCTTTCTCCATTTATCATGATGTTGTGTACTGGTCCAGTTGTGTGGGTTTTTGTTTTCTTGATACTGAGTTGCAATCCATACTGAAGGCTATGGTCTTTGATCTTCATCAGTGTTTCAAGTCCTCTTCACTTCCAGCAAGCGGGGTTGTGTCATCTGTAGAACACAGGTTGTTAATGAGTCTTCCTCTAATCCTGATGCCTCATTCTTCTTTTTCACATAGTCTAGTTTTTCAGACTATTTGCTCAGCATATAGATTGAAAAGGTATGATAAAAGGACACAACTCTGAGTCATATCTTTTCTGACATTAAAACCACACAGTGTCTCCTTGTTCTGTTCGCACGACTGCCTCCTGATACATATACAGATTCCTTAAGAACACAATTAGGTGTTCTGGAATTTCCGTTCTCCATGATGTTATCTGTAACTTGTTGTGATGCATGCAGTCTAATGCCTTCGCATAATCAATGAAACACGGGTAAACATCTTTCTGTTATTTCCTAATTTCAGCCAAGATCTACCTGACATCAGCCGTGATTTCCCTGGTTCCATGTCCTCTTCTGAATCTAGTTTGAATTTCTGGCAGTTCCTGATCAATATACTGTTGCAGTCACTTTTGAATGATCTTTAGCAAAATTTCACTAGGTGTGATATCAACGATATTGTTTGATAATTTCCACATTGATTTGGATCACCTTTCTTGGGAATAGGCATCAATGTGGATTTCTTCCAGTCGGCTGACCACTAGCTGTCCTCCAAATTTCTTCGCATAGATGAGTGAGCACTTCCAGCACTGTGTCTGTTTGTTGAAACATCTCAGTTACCATTCCACCAATTCTTGGAACCTAATTTCTCACCAATATCTTCAATGCAGCTCTGACTTCTTCTTTCAGTACCATCAGTTCCTGATCTTATGCTACCTCTTGAAGTAGTTGATCATCGACCGGTTCTTTCTGGTATAAATAATGACTCTATGTACTCATGCATCTTGTTTTGATGCTTCCTAAGATGTTTAATATTTTCACTGTAGAATCCTTCACCACTGCAACTTGAGGCTTTAATTTTTTTATTCAGTTCTTTCAGCTTGAGAAATGCAGACCATGTTCTTCCCTTTTGGTTTACTACTTTCAGCTCTTTGCACATGCCATTATAACACTTTGTGTTCTCAAGCCACCCTTTTAAATCCTCTATTCAGATCTTTTGCTTTGTCATTCTTTCCTTCTGCTTTAGCAACTTGATGTTCAAGAGGAAGTTTCAGAGTAACTTGTGAAGTACAATTTGGTCTTTTCTTTCTTTCCTGCTTTTTTAATGACCTCTTGCTTTGCTCATGGATGATGTCTTCGGTGTCATTCCACAATTCATCTGATCTCTGGTTACTAATGCTCAACATATCAAATCTGTTCTTCAGATGGTCTCTAAACTCAGGTGGAATATACATAAGGTTGTACTTTGGCTGTCATAAACTTGTTCTAATATTTTTCAGCTTCAATTTGCACTTGCGTATAAGGAATTGATGGTCTGTGCCACAGTCATCACCTGGTCTTGTTCTGACTGAAGATTCTGAGCTTTTCCATCATCTCCCCACTGTTGTCGATTTGATTCCTTTGTATTCCATCTGACAACATACATGTGTATAGTTGCCATTTATGTTGATGAAAAAAGGTATTCGCAATGAAGAGATTATCAGTCTTGTAAAATTCTGTCTCGCGATCTCCCGCATTGTCTCTATCACTGAGGCCATATTTTTCAGCTACTGATCCTTCTTCTTTGTTTCCAACCTCTGCATTCCAATCATCTGTATTTACTAATGCCTCATGATTGCTTGTTTGATCAGTTTTGGCAAAAGCTAGTATAAATCTTCAATTTCTTCATCTTATCCTTAGTGGTTGATGGGTGAATTTGAATAACAGTCATATTAACTGGCCTTCTTTGTAGTCATATGGATATTATCTTATCACTGACAACACTGTACTTTAGGACAGATTTTGAAATGTTCTTTCTGAAGATGAATGTAACATCATTCCTCTTAAAGTTTGCATTCCTGTCCTGGTAGACCACATAATTATCTGATTTAAAATGGCCAGTACTGGTCCATTTCAGCTTGCTAATGCATAGGATATTGATGTTTATGCATCCCATTTCATTTTTCATGATTTTCAATTTTCCTAGATTCATACATTGTACACTTGATGTTCTGATTATTAATAGATGTTTGCAGCTGTTTCTTCTCATTTTAAGTCATGTCACATCAGCAAATGAAGGTATCCAAAGTTTGACTCCATCTATGTCATTAAGGTCAATTCTACTTAGAGCATGCAGCTCTTTCCCAATTGTCTTTAGACTGTCTTCCAGTCTGGGGGGCTTGTTTTCTGGCACTATATCCGATAATGTTCTACTGTCATTCGTAAGGTTTTCGTAGGCTTATTCTTTCCAGAAGCAGACTGCGATGGCTTTCTTCCTCATCTGTCTTAGTCTGGAAGCTCAGTGGAAATCTGTCTACGACAGGTGCCCCTGTTAGTGTCTAAATATTGGTCGCATCGCTTCTAACATCACAGTAATATGCAAACCCCCATAGTATGACAAATTTATAAGGTTTTCAAAAGTGTCAATGAGTTATTGTATATTCTTTGAAAGTTTTGATGTTTGTTTGTGCCCGAGTGTAATAAAGGAAAGGAACTAAAGAAATAGTTTGAACAAAAAGAGAGGTTGAATAAAATATCACAAATGATTAGCTTCTCTAGTTAGTCACACACAAAGAAGTGAACTGCTTTGCCTAACTTAGTGCTTTTCCTGTTCTGCCATGGTCTTGTGAATGTACTGATCTTTGAACAAAAGACTTGTGTCTTTTATTCAACATAGACTTTTGAGTACGCACTTTGTCAAACCTCTGGCTCAGAGGGTAAACTTACAGCTTCAGTCCCATACATCATGTTTTCCTGCAAATTTAACACACTGTAGTCATTCATAGAGTAATGATTAAGACTGTAGGTTTTACCAGTCACACTGCTTGGTTTTGAAAACTGTTTCTACCAATTATTATTTTTGTGACTTTGGTTATTTCCTCTATGGTTGAGTTTCCTCATTAGTAAAATTTAGATGATGTTAGCCCTATTTACATGATGTATGAAAGCTGGATAATTAAAATGAAGACAAGAACCAAAATTGGTCCATTCAAATTCTAGTGTTGGTAAATAACATTGACTATATAGTAGACTTTCAGAAGAATGCACAGCCAGTCTTGGAGGAAGTACAGCTAGAATGCTCCTTAGAACTAAGTTTGGTGAGACTTTGTCTTGTTTACCTTGGGCATGTCGTCAGGAAAGATCAATTACCAATAAACGATATCATGTTCAATTAAGTCAAGGATGAATAAAAATGAGGGAAACCATCTGTAAAATGGATTGATACAACAGCTGCAACAGTGGAATCAAATATAGCAAAGAATATGAAGATGGCATAGGGCCAGGCAACTTTTTGTTTTGCTATGTATTAGGGCACCATAGGATGGAACCAACTTCATGATAATCAGCGGTAACAACAAAAGCAACCTCCTATAGTGAGGATTAAATGAATTAATATATGCAAAGCATTTGGAACAGTAAAACTTTGGTAACATAAAAAATTTTTTTCATCTAAAATTATGTTTGCTTCTTGTATCTTTCACACTTTCATATTTATTAATTCAAGAATCAATTCACACATCCATCAAATTATTCACTTATTCAACACGTATATTAAGTGCCTGCTTTTACCAGGAATGACAAAAATCAGGTATAGTGCCTGCTTTTATGAAACTTGGTGACACGTATTTCCTAGATTATTCGCTACATTAGTCAGGTTCAGAGGCAAGAAATGTAGTTTAATCTCACTAGGATAAGTGAAAAAGAACTTATTACAGGATAATAAATGACTTACGGTTCCTTCAGAAGAGACAAAGGAGCACGCTTTATATAGCTCCTCCAGAAAAACTCCCAGGTCCACACCACAAAACTGGCTTGGCCAGGAGGTTATTATTGCTACTGTCATTACTGCTTATTTAAATTCTTTGCTGCCTTTGTTACAATTAGAAAAAATGTTAAATTAGAAATCTGATACAATTATTGCTTAGCATCAACAAATACAGTGATCTAGCAAACACTCAACTGTGTCACTGCTGACACCCCAAAGCAAAATAAAATCCCAAACCCATTGACACTGAGTTGATTAAAATTCATAGAGACTCAATAGGACAGAGAATTGCCCTGTAGGATTTACAAGGAGAAGCTGGTAGATTCAAACCACTGACCTTTGGCTAGCAGTGGAGTTCTTAACATCTGTGTCAAGAGGGTTCCATTGGTGTCAGAGAAGAACAAAAACGCCTTGCCACCATGTTTCCAGAAATTCCCTTAACTTTTTTTTTGAAGTCCTAAATGGGGAAATCTGTTTGGTTATATGTGGAGATTCTACATTTAACAAAGATATAGGAAATGTAGCTGTATTTTTCTAGTCTCTATTATACTGAAGTGGAAACCCTGGTGGGTAGTATGTTAAATACGTCTGCTAACAAAAAGGTCAGCAGTTCAAATCTGTCAGGTGCTCCTTGGAAATTCTATGGAGCAGTTCTACTCTGACCCACTGGGTCGTTATGAGTCAGACCCAACTCGACGGCAGTGGGTTTTTGATTATTATACTGAAGGAAACCTTGGTGGTATAGTGGTTAAATGCTACAGCTTCTGCAGTTCAAATCCGCCAGGCACTCTTTAGAAACTCTGTGGGGCAGTTCTACTCTGTCCTATAGGGTCCTATGAGTGGGAATCAACTTGACGGCAGTGAGTTCAGGGTTTTTGCTCTTATACTGAAAGGAGCCTGGTGTGCAATGGTTAAACAGTCAGCTGCTAACCAAAGGGTCAGTGATTTGAACCCACCAGCCACTCCATTGGAGTAAAGATCTGGCAATTTGTTTCCATGATGATTACAACCTAGGAAATTCTATGTTACGGTTCTGTTCTGTCCTTTAAGGTCATTGTTAGTTGGAATTGACTGGATGGCACATAACAGCAACAATGTTATACTAAAATAGTTCCCTGCTTGATGCAAACGATTAAGCACTTCACTACTAAGGGAAAAGTTCAGTGGTTCAAATCCACTCAGAAGATGGGTCTGGTGTGGTGCTTCCAAAAGGCCACAGCCTTGTAAACCCTCTAGAGCAGTTCTACTCTCCACACAATGAGTTGCTGTAAGTCAATGAAAACAATATTAAATTAAAAGACACAGTAAAAGAAAAACTGTTTAGTGTTGCAAGTGACAATCTACAGTAACCTCATAGAAGCTTTGTACCAACACTTCCACATGTCTTGCCTTCTTGGATGATGCCCCATGCTTTTGGACAATGTAGTCTTTTCAAAGTGTCTGCCCCCCACCAGTGGCCATCAGGTTATTTCTGATTCCTGGTGTGTCAGAGTAGAGCTCTGCTCCATATGGTTTTCAATGGCTGATTTTTCAAAAGTAGATCACAAGGCCTTCCTTCCAAACAGCATATAGGTAAACTTCAACCTCCTACCTGTCGGTTAGAAGCCAAGCACAGTAATCACTTGCACCACTAAAGGAGGCCTCTTCAAAGGTAGAATCGCTAAACAAACAAGAAGCTGAAGAAATTGACTTCTATTCTTCCAGGCATGGAGTCAGTCACACTGCGTATGATTTCTTTATAAAGTATGAACACTGATGGGTGAACACATTGTTAAGTGTCCCAGAGGTGATCTTGAGTCTTGTAAACATTTGTTGAAGAGCATTTTAACTCATAGTTAGGCTTATTTATTAGTAGTTATATTTATCACATGCTGATCTTGTTAGCATTTACTCAAAAAATATATATACATTTTAACTCAAAATTAGTTTTATTTTATCAACTTTAGGTTACTGTTAATAAGAAATATGTGGGTAGCTCAGACACTATCCTGACTTTATTTTTACAAGCATTTTTTGCTTCAAGCTACACATAGATTATCCCTATTGGACTCACTGGAGTCTCTAGAGGGTGCAAACAGTTAAACATTTGAATACTAGATGAAAGTTTGGTGGTTCACATCCACTCAGAGGAGCCTGAGAAGACAGGCAGGGTGATCTTTCTCCTAAAGGTCACAAGCTTGAAAACGCTGTGGAACAGTTCTACTCCACCCTCAGAGGGTTGCCGTAAGTCAGAATCTGCTCAATGACAACTAACAATAATATTGGACTCATTACCATCATAGCTACCCTCATATAGATACACAAGGACCACTGTTCAAAAATAGTCTATGACTGATATATTCATCCCCATATAAGTTTGGAGTTTACTCCATGAGGAAATAACCTTCTTCATCATCAGTGTAAATTCCCTAGCTTTTTACAGAAGCTGACTTTCCTTAAAAACCTTTTGTGGTGTGACTGTTATATTATGGTAAAATGACATTGCTCATTTCTCAATCAATGTTTACCATCAAGTCATCTAAAACTGACACTTTTGCCCTTCTGTCTTACTCATCTAGTGCTGCTTTAATGGAAATATTGCAAGTGTGTGGCTTTAAAAAGGTAAAATGTATTTTGTCATGGTCCAGTAGGCTAAAAGTCCAAATTCAGGACATCAGCTCCAGGGGAAGGCTTTCTCTGCTGGCTCTGGAAGAAGGTCCTTGTTGCCCATCTTTCCCTAGACTAGGATCTTCTCATGAACAGGGACCCTGGGTCCTTTCCAAAGCATGAGCTGAGCTCCTGACACTGCCTCTTCTCTGATGGTCTGAGGCCCATAACTCTCCGCTTGCCTCCCGTTCCTTTATACCCTAAGGGGCTGCCCCAAGGCACATTATAATCCCACACAATGAGTCATGCCCAGCTAACACAACTGCCAACCTTTCTCCTTCATTAACATCATCGAGGTCGGGTTTACAACATAAAAAGGGAACATCACACTATACCAGGAGTCATGGCCCAGTCAAGTTGCTACACATATTTTGGGGGGACATAGTTCAACCCATGACAACTTCTCCTCTTTATTTTTCTCCCAACAGCTAAAAAATGTATATGTCAGTTTCTTGACAAATTATGCTTATTTTCATTATAAAAGTAATTAATACATATTTCTTTGTACCATCTGAGTGACTCCAATGACTTCAGATTTTTCACTCTCTCTACTCAATAACAGTAACTCTTTGATGTCTTAAAGCCATCTCAAGCATAGCATGTTGAAAGCTGCTCTGAATATTTCAATAGAAGGTGAGGATTTTACCACTGAAGCAACACTGCTGAGAGTTTTCAAAATCTTCACGTTCTAATTCTTTTATGCATACTTAATTTCTAGATTAATCTTTTTACTCTTACATTTTACAATAAACAGAAAGAGGAAACCAAGTTTTTCTTAGAAAACACTTATTTTCCACATTTCTAACAACATTCTGTTCATGGCCATAGAGGATTTATTTTCAGCTTTTCTTACTTCTTTCTGAGCCAGAATCACTTTTAATACCCATAATGTTACCAAATGTGTCTTCTGGGAAATATAGGCTTTTACTCTCAAAACTCAGCTTTTACCCATTACTTAATTTCAAAGCCACTTTCACATTTTAAGGTATTTGTTCCAGCAGCACCCTACTTCTCAGTAATCTCTATTAAGTTCCTAGGACTTCCATAATAAAATACCACAAACTGGATGGTTTATAAGAACAGAAATTTACTGTTTCACAGTTCCTGGGCTAGTAGTCTGAATTCAGGGTTGTCAGCAGGACCTCATTCTTTCTAAAAGCTTTAGGCCGAGATCCTTTCATGTCCCTACTACCTTCTCGCAGCAGTTGCAGCATAACTCCGTTCTCTGATGGCTGCTTGCCCTCTGTCTCTGAATGTCCCTTTCTCTCTTTTACAAGACTCTATTCATTTTGCATTAGGACCCACACTACTTTTGTGTGACCTCATGATAACTGATAATATCTTGAAAGTCATTATTTTTAATCAGGCTCAACTTCACAGGTTCTAAGGGTTTAGGACTTTAACATTGTCTTTTTTTTTTTTTTTCCAATCTGCAACAGTCTCTTTTCCTACTTTATTTTCCTTCACAGGGTTTTTCACCGTCTGCCACATTTATTTTGGTTTTACTATATTATTTTATTCTCTATTTTGCCACATGAGGTATGACAATTAAGTCCGTGAACTTAATTTTTCTAAGTGTTACATAGCTCATTGCTGAATATCACTACAGTCACCTTCAAAGTACTCTCTTTGGGAAGCTATGAACCGATGCCAGCACCTGGTCTACCCTTCAAAGCAATTGTGGAATGCTTTATGGCATGGCCATTGCTGAGAGTGGCACGGTGGCAAATTCACAAACTTAATTGTATAGTTGTCTGTGAGGGAGGTTTTAAACAGTAAACAAATAGCTATATAGGAAGACCCTCCCTACTCACCTGACCTGTCCCCTCAATGATGCTTTCTTTACCTGAAGATAAAAGATATATTGCAAGGAAGACATTTTGACGATATTCAGGACAACAAAGGTAATACAACTACAGATCTGATGGCCATTCCAGAAAGAGAGCTCCCAAATTGCTTTGAAGGGCAAACTAGGCTCTGGCGTCGGTGCTTAACTTCCCAGAGGGAGTACTTAGGTGACTATAGTGGATATTCAGCAGCGAGATACATAGCACTTTTTCTAGCATGAGTCTGAGAACTTAATTGGCAGTCCCTGTATTTATTTATTTTAATTTGTTTATTATCCACACCTCCTCTTGTGGTGCAAAGGACTGCTTTCGTTTGGCCTTTCTTCCCGTGGTCTTATAAGTCCCACCCAGGCAATTGGGCAAGACTGTTCACAAAAAGTAAATAAAAAATAAATAAACCGAACTTGTTGCTCTCAAGTCAATTTTGACTCATAGTGACCCTGTAGGACAGAGTAGAACTGCTTCATACAGATTCCAAGGAGCACCTGGCAGAGGCAAACTGCTGACTTTTGATTAGCAGCTATAACACTAACCACTAAGCCACTAGAGGGATGGGGCATTGTGGCCCACAAATGGGATTGGTCAGTTTTGCTACCCCACTAGGCTTAAAAGAGTTCCAATTCCAGAACAGAGACAGGACCACCACCACCAGGAAAGCGTAGCCAAGAGCAGAGCATGTCTTTTTCACTTGGGTTCCCTGTACTGAGAACTTCTGGAACCAGGAGATAAAAGAAAGAGAGACTAAAAGAGAGAGACAAAGACTAAAAGAAAGCATGCAAGAAAGAGAAATCTTTAACAATGAAGTTGATGAGAAGAGGTGGCAGAAGACTGTGTTTGGCTTCCCAGACAACGGAGGGAAAAGCTGAATGTCTTCGACCAGGCGGCTTACCGTGAGTGAGACGACTCTAGGCACCTACTGGTGGAGCGGAAAGAGCTTTGTAACACTTGTCCAAGCGGGGCAGAAGCTCAGGTCCAGGGAGAGGTTGGCCTGTAAGCACTGCTGGGAAGAGGCTGTCCTGAAGCCAGAACCGTATCCTGAGCATTTTTGAACCTGAATTACAACCTCTCACTTCCCCAATAAACGTCTTAATTGTGGGTATTGTCTGTGAGTTCCATGTGGCCACTGCAGTGAATCATCAAACCCAGCAGAGAAGTACAGACTGTCACAGGAGGGGCAGTTGGAGTCAGAACCGGCAAATACAGCATGCCTGACTTCCTCTTCATTGGAATAAGCCTTAGGCTGTTGATTTTGATTCTCCTTGCCTCTTGTGAAGTTAGAGGGAGTCAGACTCCACTCTTAGACCATTTTTATAGCTCTAGTAGGAGCTCTGGTAGTGCGGTGGTTAAGAACTTGGCTGCAAACCAAAAGTCTGGTGGTTTGAAACCACCAGCCATTCTTTGGAAACCTTATGGGGCAGTTCTGCTCTGTCTTATAGGGTCTCTATGAGTCGGAATCGGCTCAACAGCAATGAGTTTGGTTGGTTTTCAGTAGTGTATCCTGAGGACCCAAACAGTGTGGGACACAGAGTAAAAAAGCAATAAGTATTTATTAAATGCATGAATATAGAACACCAAGTAAATACTATAACAAATCCCTATGTCCAAATTTCTTCACTATGAAAAGTCATTGCACCTTTTAGCCAAATTCACATCTTACCATATAAATCTAGTGGAGAGTAGAAACTAATAAAATATTAGGCAGTCATCACATTTCTTGTTTACTTGAACGTTAAATGAGCACAGCCCATAATTTAACCCACACAGAATTCATTTCTTTATCCTCACTTTTCATTTTGAATGTGTTTATGGATTGAACTGTGTTCCCGCAAAATTGTGTTATGAACTCTAATCTGTATTCCCCTGGTTTGGAACCCTAGTAGTGCAATGGTTAAGAACTTGGCTGCTGACTAAAAGATCAGCAGTTTAAATCCACAGCTGCTCCATGGAAATTCTACGGGGGCAGTTCTATGCCATCCTAGAAGCTTGCTGTGAGTCAGCATCAACTTGGTGGCAGAGCGTTTGGGTTTTTGGTTTTATACCTGTGGTCATAATCCCATTTGGGAACGCGTTTTGTTTGTCATGTTAATGAAGCAGCAGGATTAGTTCAGAGTGTGTCAAGTTAACCTCTTTCGAGATATAAAAGAATTCAACCAAAGAAACTAAGAAGCGGGGATGGGGGAAGGTGGATACAAAACCCATGGATATCTCCAAGGAACCAAGAAGTAGAAACTGAAGAGAACAGGACTTTCCTCCAGACCTGACAGACAAGAGCGAGCTTTCCCCAGAACTGAGACTCTAGAACTTCTGGCCCACTAAATCATGAGAAAATGAATTTCCATTTGTTAAAGCCAGCCACTGTGGTAGTCCGTGTTATAGAAGCACTAGATAACTAAGACAAATACATTCATGGATGTTGTAGTTTCTTTGCCTTAGCAATCTTAGCAGTTCCCATGGTTTTTCTATTCATTCTTAGTAATAATAATAATCTGTCAGTTATTTAAATCACAAGTGCAGTCTCACTTTAATAACTAGAACATCCAGCTTCAGATGATAAAAAAAAATTCTAGATTTAACTTTTAATCTCCTTTCCCAAGACCAGAAACCCTGGTGGTGTAGTGGTTAAGTGCTACATCTGCTTACCCAAAGGTTGGTAGTTCAGATTCACCAGGCACTCCTTGGAAACTCTATGGAGCAGTTCTACTCTGTCCTATACAGTTGCTAATGAGTGGGAATAGACTCGATGGCAGTGGGTTTGCTTTTGCCTCCCAAGATGAAGTACACCTCTTTGTGAAGAGGTGCTAGAGAGATGAGGGAAGAAAGAGATGACAACAAAACCACTCCAAAGTTATGTTACTGAAAGCTGAAAAACTGTATCATTTTCCTTCTGGTCTGGAGGTGTAGAATTGCTTGTTTTGCTTGTAGGTTGTTTTGTGAGCTCTTTAGAGATTCCTTCATGTGCCACTCTCTTGTGAAATCACTTTGTCTTTACTGATGCATTTCTGTTCTGGGTGGCTGTTTGTGGCTCCTTAGCTCATGGAAACCCTGGTGGTGTAGGGGTTAAGTGCTATGAGTGCTAGTCAGAAGGTCTGCAGTTTAAATCTACCAGACACTCCTTGGAAACTCTGTGGGGCAGTTCTACTCTGTCTATAGGGTTGCTATGAGTCAGAATTGACTCCATGGCAGTGGCTGTCATTTGGTTTGGTTTAGTCAGCTCATAGGCACTTACCTCTAGTTCTTGAGATGAGTTTTCTTCTCTGCTGCTGTGATTTTATAATTTGGGCTCTTGTAAGAAACCAGTGATTCCTTCAAAGAGAATAATTCTAAGAACATTTTTTTTCAAAAAATACTGGATAATTTATAACTTTGTCAGTAGTGTTTGAGAAGGCAATAAGGTGTAGAACAATAACCTGGAGTCGGTAATAGTGTGTATCCTGTGCTTAAGAAGGAAAAGAACAAAAGAATTTACTGGAACCCATAGAAAGAGGGAGTAGTGAGCGAAGTCAATTGAAAGTAGCATTTGTTAGAAGAATCTGATCGAATGAAGCAGTAAGGCACCTGAGGAAATGACGAAATAAATTACTCCCTCACTTTAGTCTTTTTCTACCTTATGATCTTATATCGCTTTGTTTCATTTGATAAAGTAAACCTGAGGCCAAACAACAAAACTTTGCAATGCACTGCATTTTAGCAATAATCCTAGGCTACAGAGTAGGCTACAGAGTATATCTTAAGGAATAAAGTTAACCAGCACAGTCATCTTGTTGGCCAAGACTCAAGATTAATTCATACCAACACCTCCCATCTCATATACTTTTATAATCTGTAGAAACACATATCCCTTGCACAAGCAAAGTGTTTGAGACAGAGCGATCCCAGTACAACAGTAGTCTCACGTCTATGCCACCAAACAGCATATCAGCCTACCAATTACTCTCTAGATTTAAGTCAACGAGTTTCATCTGAATATGTACTTCTTTCATCTCTGGGAAATCGTAACACATACCAAGCTATCCAAAGTCCTTACCATGCTTTGGATGAAATGTCAAATACTCTAACAAAGGTTTATCCCACCTATAAAAGGGGAAAAGATCAGACGCACAATTCAGATTTCTTGAAAGACATCCTGCTCACAGGTCCATTCTTTCTTCAAACATTGGCTCCATTTATTATGTTCTGAAGCAGAAGAACAGGCTCATGAGGAGTGAAGAAGTACTTCTGGGATGGCAGAGTAAGGGGTTGAAATCTGCTCCTCCATGAAAGCAATGAGAACACTGGTAAAAAAAAAAAATCTCAAACTCCACATTTTCTAAGCTCTAAAAATTAACCAAAGGCTTTCAGCAACATGAGGAGTATTTAATAAAAATGTCTGAATATCAGTGAAAGCAGTGAGTTTTCTGGAATATTTGTGCTGTTCCTGTCCCACGCTCCCTGGCTCCAAGGCAGCCTTGAAAATCAACAGCCTCATAACCATGGTAGCTATGAAAACCAGCAGCCGAGCAGCCACTGGAGAGAGTGTAATGGGTATGAAACTCCACAAAAGCCGTTTCACCTGTCTGGTACCGCCAAAGGAAGCTCTGTTCTCAGGGTTTTCCTTTATATGAACTGATTCAGTGTCTGCTCAGTGGGAATAGTTATATTCTTAGGGCATTGTAGGAAAACATTTAGTGGCAATTGTTTAACATCACAACTGCTAGAAACAGTAATAACAGTTGGGGATAATGACAGATTGACTAAAAATCTTAAAAGGAAAGCTAGGGAATTATATTCCCATGGGGTGGGTAGGGAAGAGTTGCTGATAAATCATTTCTGACTCATGTCAATCCCATGTGTTTCAGAGTAGAATGGTGCTCTTTAAGATTTTCAAAAACTGTGTAACAATTTGGATAGGCCATGACTCTTGATATTATGGGATGTTACTATATGTTGTAAACCCAGCCACTATGATTTTTTTTCATACCAGTTAAACATCTATGTAGAAGACAAGTGGAACCACGGATGCTCAATCTCTGACAAATACATTTAATATAAGGCTATGTGATGTAGTCTCAAACATCTCAGGATTCTTAACTGGGAATTTCCAAGTAAAGGGCAGAGAACCATTTGCAAGGAGGATCTGGAGATGAAAACCAATGACAATAGGAAGAAAAAGAATGGCTACTTGAGTAAGAAGAACATTGAGATTTGTTGCTGGTGAATTACAGGAGATAGACAGCTGCAACTCATGTGCCAGTGTAGTGGTCAAAGATTTCTCATATTGGTGGATCTAATGCTGAGTTTTATTTAATTAGCTCTTTTGTTTTCAAAATTGCCTTGGAGTTTTTCCCCTGGTGTAAAAAAGATGTCCCCTTAAACTTTACATTATTACAATGTTCTTTTTTACCTTCTTGCCTCATAGGCATTGACTGTATACATTCTTTTCTTTCAAGCTGTCATAGCTCTCTCTCTCTCTTTTTTTTTTTTTCAATTCTTCGAGTTCTCCTAGGATGACTCCCTTCTATCAGTTCCCAACTGTCATTACTGAAGCTCTTGGTTCTATGTCTCATGCATAGGTTACTGTTTTCTTTTTTAAAAAATTTTCATTTATTACAGTAAATGAATAACATTTCTAACATCTATCAACTATCTCACCTATGAAACCCTCATCACCCCCCCCCACTGCCCTTATAGCTTTCAAAGTTTTTTTCCTCTGTAGATTTTCAGTCCATATACCAGGGGTCTCACATAGTATTTGTCCTTTTGACACTGAATGCTTTCACTCAGCATGTCTTCCAACTGAAGCCATGTTATGAGATGTTTTCTAAAATTGTCATTGTTTTTTATCATAGCATAGTGTTCCATTGAGTATATGTGCCATAGTTTGTTTATCCATTCATCTGATGATGGGTGTCTGGGTTGATTTCATCTTTTAGCTGTTGTGGACATTGCTGCAATAAACCTTCATGTACATGTGTCTGTTTGCTTGACAGCCTTTGTTTCTGAAGGATAAATTCCAAGCAGTGGAATTACAGAATCAAATGGTAGATCTATTTCCAGCTTTTTAAGAAAGCGTCAGATTGCTTTCCAAAGAGGTTATACCAATTTGCAATCCCACCAGCAGCAGAGGAGAGTTCCAATCTCTCCAAAGCCTCTCCAGCATTTGTTGTTTTGTGTTTTTTGGTTCATGGCCAACCTCGTTGGGATGACATGGTATTTCACTGTAATTTTGATTTGGATTTCTCTGATATCTAGTGATCATGAGCATTTTCTCATGTGTCTTTTTGCTGCCTGGATGTCCTCTCTAGTGAAGTGTCTACCCATCTGTTTTGCCCATTGCTTACTTGGGTTATTTACCTTTTTCTTGTTGATATTTTGCAGAACTTTGTAGATTATGGAGATCAGACGAGGGTCTGCCATGTAGTTGCCAAATATTTATTTCCATTCTGTAAGTGGCCTTTTAACTCTTTCGATAAAGTCTTCGGATGAGCAAAAGTGTCTAATCCTTAGTTGTTCCCATTTATTTATTTTCTCTCCTGTTAATCACACTTTGTTTGTTAGATTCTGAAGTCTGTTGAAGCAGTGTTTTGGAACATCCATCATTGATTTTATTTTTTCTTGCATGATTTTTATTGTTTTAGGTTTGATACTTAGGTCTTTGATCCATTTAGAGTTAGTTTTTGTGTAAGGTGTGAGATATGGGTCTTATTTCAGTTTTCTGCAGATGGATATCCAATTTGCCAACATCATTTGTTGAAGAGATTTTTTTACCCCAGTTTACTGTTTAGACAGTAGTTTCTTAGATACAGCACCGAAAGAACTAAGAACCAAAGAAAAATAAACAAAGTGGATTTAAACTAAAAAAAAAATCATTGGTGCCTTAAGAGCTAAAACCATAAAACAATGAAAAGTGTAAGACAGAAATTTTTGTAAACTTTTGACTGAATAATGAAACGCTTGCATTGAATCCAGGTTTCTATTGCTTTCAGCAAAATTAGATCAGATGTTTCACAGATGCCTATCTTTGGGCATCTTGTCTGGTTAGCAACCATGAGCAATTAAGGGAATATTTTCTCTGTGGTTGTCCTTCCATGATGTGGAAGGAATGTGACTTAAGGAAGGGATCTTGAAAAGCATGCCTGTGAAAGAGCCCTAAATGAATATTCCTTTCGTGATGAGGTTGTAGCAACATTTGAAGGAAATTTCCTTGGCACCAGTGAGGCCTATTATTAGGTGTCTATCCTTAAGAAATGCTGTACACCAAAAACGACAAGCCTAAGAAGTGTTTACAACAATCCCAAAAAAGCATTTACAACAAAGGCATTTTTATGAGTTGCTCTAAGAAGTATGGAAGCGTTTTGTAATTTCTGCATCCCATATGAACTTCCATCATTAGCTGCATTGGTCAATCTTTGCAGCTCTTCATATACATGAATCCCCTTCTCCACTTTGTTTAAATTTCCTTTTTGTAACTGCAATCAATGACTAACCAGTTATTTTGTTGCAATCTCTGTTTTCTGTCCAATATTCATTATGATATCTGTCCCTGCGTAGGACTTTCTCATGAAATTTACTAGTTTTCACTCGCATGAATTGGTGACTTCCTATTCAAATGGCTTTCTGATGCAGAATTAATCCCCTGAATTTTCATTTTAGTCTGAGTAATTTTTCCAGTATGTCAGAAGAAAACAAAAAACTAAATCCTCATGACCTTGGATTTGGCCAAGGATTCTTGGATATGATACCAAGAATGGAAGTAACAAAAAATAAGTAGAGCTTCCACAAAGCTCAAAACTTTTGGCATCAAAGGACATTATCAAGAAAGCAAAAAAGACAACAAAATGGGAGACAGTATTTGTAAGTCATGCATCTGAAAAGGTATTTATAACTAGAATATTTAAGCAATTCTTGTAACTCAAAGCAAAGAATCATTTAAAAATAGACAATGGATATGGACAGATAATTCTTTGAAGAACACAAACAAATAACCACTAAACACATCAAAAGATGCTCAACATCATTACCTCTAGGGAAATGAAATTGGAATACATCATGAGATATCACTGCATTCTCACTAGAATGACTGTAATGGAAAAAAATAGATGATAACAAGTGTTAGCAAGGAAGGAGAACATTTAGAATGCTCACACAATTCTCTTGGGTTCGCAAAACAATATGCTGGCAAAGATGTGGAGAAATTAGAACCTTCACACATTGAAGCTGGAATTGGTAAATGATACAGCCTATTTCCCTGTTTCCAAACGCTTTAGGAGTTCCTCAAAATGTAGAGGTAGGAGAGTGGGTGGAGAGGAGAGGAAAGGAGACTGTTAGGAGGATGAGAACATGTATGGAGCAGAGAGGAATAGTGTGTTGTCACCGGTCAGAGAGAGCAGTGGAAGCTGCATATAGGTGGGAATGTAAATTTATACGGGAATGTACATTTTCGCGCAGTCATATTAAATAAAAAAACATATATATATATTAAACATAAAGTTACCATAAAACCAAAACCAAAACCAAAAACCTGTGTGATCCACTCTATTCTGACTCATAGAGACCCTATAGGGCAGGGTAGAACTGCTCCATAAAATTTCCAAGGAGCTCCTGGAAGATTGAAACTGCTGGCCTTTTGTTTAGCAGACGTAGTACTTAACCACTGCAATACCAGTGTCCAGTAATTCAACTACCAGATATTTTCACAAGACAATGAAAACATATATCTGTATAAAAACTCATAAACAAATGTTCATAGGAGGATTATTCTTAATAATCAAAATGTGTCATCAACTCAACTATCCATCAACTGATTGACAAACAAAATATGATGCATCCATATATTATTTAGCTATGAAATTTAATAAAGTACTGATACATACTACAACGTGGATGAACTTTGAAAACATGCTCATTGAAAGAAGCCAAATTAAAAGATTACATATTATATTATTCCATTTCTATGAAATGTCCGGAATAACTGAGTCCATTGAGACAGAACGTAGATTAGTTTTGCCTGGAGCCATGAGAAAAAGAGAGTACGAGAGTAACTACTAACAGTTATAGGATTTCTTTTGGAGTTAATGAAAATATTCTAAAATTAGAGAATGATGATATTGGCACACCTCTCATTATATTAATAAGAAACTAGTGTACATTTAAAAATGGTGCATTTCATGGTATTTAAATTCTATTTCAATCAAGTTTCTTTTTTTAACAGTGATTAAGTGAAAGTATGCAATCCAGATCAATTTTTCATGCCTGCCAATCTGCAGATCCTTCTGCTCTCTTTGCCCAGTGACAGCACACAACTCTTTTCATGCTATATTTGCAGTAGCCTCTTAAAAAGCTCCTGTGCACTCCCTTACACGCTCTTCTCTTCCATCTAGAAAGAGACCAGTAGGACAGCATCCTACAAATTCATAGAACCATAAAGTACACACACTATGTTGTCATATTTTGTCCCCAAGTCCAGTCCATTTATGTCTGAAGAGTTGACCTCAGTAGCGTTTTCTAGTCAAGGGCAGCAGCAGGTCTAGGGGCCACACTCCCAGGGGGTTCCCCAGGCTATTGGGACATCAGTTGCAGTGTTTTAGAAGAGTTATTGAGTTGCATCCCTCTTTGTCTTGTGTTGCCACAAGGACTCTACATTGTGTGCTGCATCGTGGCTGTCTTTGATGGTGGCCGGGCATCGTCTGATTCTTCTAGTCACATGTTCAGACACTGTCACATTGACATGGGCCTTTCTGTCTCCTGAGTACTTTGTCCCTTGTGTCTTTGTTGTTCTCAGTGATCATCTGTTCCAGATGAGTTGGTACCATTTGGTGTACCTCAGGTGGCAGCTTGCTAGCTTTTAAGACCCCAGATGCCCCTCGCCAATATGGAATGTAGAAGACTCTCTTAGCAATCAGCTAGTTATGCCAGTTGGCCTTGATGTCCCCCCAAAGCATGGTCCCCAGACCTTCACCCCTGCTACTCTATCTTGCAATATTGGGTTGAGATTAGAAAACCTTTCAGTTTATGGTGAAGTCCAGTTATGTTGATCTGCTTTCTGTAGTGTGTTGTCACTACTTTCACCTAATCAAATTTCTATCAACTATCTAATCTACAATCAAACCTCTCCCTCCCTCCCTGCCCTTGTGGCTGTCAAAGAGTCCTTTATTTTGTATATGAGTCTACTTTAAGTCTTTGTAATAGGGGTCCCATGCAATATTTGCCCTTTTGCTGCTGAATGATTTCACTCAGCATAATGCCTCCCAGCTGAAACCAGGTTATGAGATACTTCCTAAAATCATTGTTCTTAAACATTGTGTAGCATTTCACTGAGTATGTGTACTATAGTTTGTTCATCTGTTCATCTGTTGATAGGCATCTGGTTGATTCCATCTTTTAGCTATTGTTGACTGTGCTGCAATAAACATTCGTGTGCATTTATCTGTTTATGTGACAGCCTTTGTTTCTGTAGGATAAATTTCGAGCAGTGGGTTTGCCGAATCAAATGGTATTTCTATAGCCAGCTTTTTAAGGAAGCAACGAATTGCTTTCCAAAGAGGTTGTACCATTTTGCAGTCCCACCAGTAGTGTAGAAGAGTTCTGATCTCTCCACAGCATCTCCAGCATTTGTTGTTTTGTGTCTTTAGGATTATGGCCAATCTTGCTGGGGCGAGATGGTTTCTTATTGCAGTTTTGATTTGGAATTCTCTAATAGCTAATGATCGTGAGCATTTCCTCAAGTGTCTTTCAGCTGCCTGGTTGTCCTCTTTACTGAAGTGTCTGTCCATCTCCTTTGCCCATCACTTAATTGGGTTATTTACCTTTTTCTGATTAATATTTTGCAGTATCCTGTAGCTTATGGAGATCAGACTTCAGTCCGATATGTAGTTGCCAAGTATTTTTTTCCCCATTCTTTAGGTGATCTTTTAATTCTTTTTACAAAGTCTTTAGATGAACAAAAGTGTTTGAATCTTAGTAGTTCCCATTTATCTGTTCTCTGTTGATCATACCTTGCTTCTCAGATTTTGTGGTCTGTCTAAGCCGTGTAATGGAACTATCATTGTTGACCCTATTTTTTCTTGCGTGATCATTAATGTTTTCGGTTTGATATTTAGGTCTTTGATCCATTTTGAGTTAGTTTTTGTGTCAGGTGTACTTATCTGTTGATGGGTAAAATGTTCTGTATATGTCAGTGAGATCTAGCTGGTTAATTGTCACAATGAGATCTTCTGTATCTTTACTGAGCTTTTCTGTAGATGATCTTTGTCCATCACTGAAAGTGGAGTGTTGAAGCCTCCAAGTATTATTGAGGAGAGATGTCTCATTTTTCATTGCTGTGTTTGTTTGATATATTTAGATGCTCTGGTACTGGGTGCATAAATATTTCATATTGTTATGTCCTGCTTATGTTTTGAAACTTTCAGCAATAATGACCATCCTTGTCCAAGATGTTGGATTTTACAATAAAGTTTAATTTATCTGAGATTGGTATTGCTACTCCTGCTCTTCTTGGTATCTTGCTAGCTTCATATACATTTTTCCATCCTTTTATTTTCAGTTTGTTCACATCTTTGAGTCTAAGATGTGTTTCTTGTAAGCAACATAGAGATGGATTGTGTCTTTTGATCCAGGATGTCACTTACTGTGTATTGGAGTATTCAGTCCATTTACTTTCAGTGTCATTATTGATAGGTATGGATTTAGTGCTGTCATTTTGATGCCTTAATTTTTGTGTTGTTGATATTTTGTATGCTGCTCTTAATATTCTGTTCTTGGTCATTCTTCTTTATGGGTTGACTTTTCATCTTTTTCAGTGTTGGTTTTGTGTTTATTGAGACTCCTGAATTACATTTCTTGTGTTAATATTTTGTGTTGTTAGTCTGCTTTGAGGCTAGCCCTGTGATCTCCCTTAATATTCTAACTTTAAACCAAACTTTAAGTTTCTACGTGTGTTTTTAATTTCCTCTCCAGCCGAAAAGATTATACCTAGTATAACATATCTCTCTTTTTAGTGTGATGATGTCATAATTTTCATGTTAAGGTCACTGGTTCCCTTCTGTTAGTACTGTAGCTTTGATTGAGCTTTGTGACTTGCCTAACTGAGGAGGATTCTGGATGCTGTGTCCTGTGTTCTCTCCTTAAGTATACGCTTGATGTCTTTGTTTTTCTAAACAAAAAACTTCTTTCAGTATTTCTTATAGTTTGGGTTTGGTTTTCATGAAGTGTCTGAGCTTCTGTTTATCTGTCAATGTCTTAATTTTACCATCATATTTGAGAGATAGTTTTGCAGGATATAAAATTCTTGCTTGGATGCTTTTCTCCTTCAAGGCTTTGATGTCACCTCACTGTCTTCTTGCCAATATCATTACTGCCAAGAAGTAAGATGAAAGCCTACCAGGGTTAGCTTTGTTTTAAGCCTCATTATTACCTTTAAGAGTCACTCTTTATTGTTTGTCTCATTGTTGACTATATGTCTTTCTTTTGGAGTCTAGTTTTTATGGCTTTTGATAATCATCTAGGACATCTATGTTCTCTTCTTTCATAATTTCAGGGAAGTGTTCTGTCAGTAACTCTGCAACAATACTCTCTGAATTGTCAGCTGTCCTACCCTGTTCAGGAACTCCAATTATGAGTATATTATTCCTCTTAATAGAGTCCCACATGTTTCTCAACGCTTCTTCATTTTTCTTATTTATTTTCTCTGATTTCTTCTCCTAAATACTAGTGTCAGTTGCTCTATCCTCAAGCTCACTTACTCTGCCTTTCATCTCCTCAATCCTGCTCTTCTGGCTTGGGACTGAATTGTCTAATTCTGTAATTTTATTATTGGTCTGCTGGATTTCAGATCATTGATGTTCCATCAGTTCTAATAGCTTAATTAATTTTTCCTTTTGTTGTGCTGCATTTTGTTTAAGCTGTATGAGGTCTCTATAATGCTTTTGTACTTGACCTCTGATAATTTCAGAAATGCTTCTTCATCTGGAAGTGTTTTTGATTATTTTGGGAGTTTTCTAGAAACATGGTGGGTTATTTCTTTCAATGCTTAGCTATTCATTATTGTCATTGTGCCATCTAGAATCTGTTCTGTTTCTCTGATGTTACTTCAACAGCTGAGACATATTTCTAAGAGGGGAGAAAGGGTACTACTAGATTTGGTCACCAGCTGCCTCTGTGTACTCTAGTGACTGGCCCCAGGTAGACTCTCTGCCTCTTGGCTGGTAAAGGTAGCACCCTACTCATGGAGTCACTGGGAAGCCATCAGCCTATGCTATGCTGTGGATCAGTGAAAGGTGGTAAAGATGCCGCTGCCTTGCTCAGTAGTCCGTACTCCAGGTGGTCTTATTTTAAAAAGGTGGTTTACTGCTGTGCAAGGAGCTGTCCTATAGCTGCCAAAATCAGTCAGGCCTTCAGATATGGTAGGCCCTGCCTTCCAGCTGACAATTAAAGCACCTCATAGGCCATCTCCAGATGCTATGATGTGGTTCAAAGAAGGAGGAGTTACAGCTTTGACACCATCCTCTGCCAGGTCCTGCCTGTATCTCTAGGCACCACTGCCCTAAATACAGCTTTTCTGTTGGAGAAGTACTATCCAGACAGGGACTGCTGCTCAGCATGAAAATTAGTCCCATTTGAGACTTCCAGATGTCTGACTCTACCTCCCAGCTGATCGTGACAGTGTCCCACCCAAGCTGCCCTTCCTACCCTGTAAAAGCAGAATCTATGGTGCAGCTCAAAAAAAAGAGGGTAAAGGGGCAGTGGTTCCCACAGTCAGCAGCTGGGCTCTCACAATATGACCATCCCAAGCACAGTCTCTCCACTGCACTATATACTGTTTACTTAAGCACTGCAGTTCAGCAGGCTAGCTGGTTTATGTTAAATACCCACCACCTGGATAACAAAGAAAGCATCAGTACCTGCAGTCCTCCCAAGTGATGAGTCAGCAGAGGCAGGACTCAGTGTGCTACTCGCTCATCTTTGAGAGATGTAGTTTCCCCCTTACTGGAGCCTAGTCCCATCTGAGAACCCTATTCTAGATCTTAGGGCTCCCAGGGTGTCCAGGCTGCTCTGTTCAATCATCATTCCAGGCCTTAGTTCTCAGAGGGAATTAAGGAGATGTGTGTCTAGTCTGCCATGTTAGCCCTATGCCCCCTCAAGTTTATTTTTTCAAAAAAGAGAAATGGAACAAACTCTAGACCACGTTTTTCAGAATTTATACTCTGCAATTTGGAAACCTACATTGGATTGCAACATCTAGCATATGCTGGTACCAAGACAAAGCTTCGTACTCTTACTTACATCCACTAAAATAGCTACATTGTTTAATCTCACTTACAAAATTTATGAGCAATGGACACTCATATCATAGCCTGTTATAACATGTTTTATCCAAATCACACGCTTTGAAATTTTAAACTTATTTCTAGATTATGTGTATTCTTAGGATCTCAGGGAAAATTTAAATATTGGAATTTCAGAATCAAGGGAAAGGCTATGTGTATGCTTTTTGGAGTGATATGTTCTTTTGGTATTCATTAAAAAAATAAAGGGTCTGAAAGTAATTTCCATATTTATTCATATTGAATCTTTGACATTGTAGCATTTTGTGCTGTTCTACAAATATTTCCAGTGTTCACCCTGATAGGCACATGGTGAAACTGTATATGGGCTCCTTTTGTTGGGGTAGAAACACTGGTTGCATAATGGTTAAGTGCTGTGTCTGCTAATCAAAAGTTCAACTGTTCATACCCTCCAGGTTCTTCTTGGAAACTCTATGGAGCAGTTCTATTCTTTCCCAGAGGGTCACTATGAATTGGAATCAAGTCAAAGTCAGTGGATTTGGTTTTTGGTTTTTGTTGGGGTAAGGTTGTGTTATTAATTATAGCCAGTGATTAGGTGTGGAAGTGATGTCATTTCTAATCTATTTCATTGCTAATCCAATACCCTGTTTATCTTTACTTTCCCTCTTTTATTATGACTGTTAATGTTTAAGATAATGTCTACTTTCTTATGTGTCCCAAACTGAGGGTGGCATGGAGCATAGTTTACAGCAGTTTCAGTATGGGTAAGTAGTATGACTGAGAAATAAGCCTTTCAGTTTCAAGCCAGCGAGATTTATTTACATAGCTGACCCACAGTGTCTGTGAGGATTTGATTTCAGGACATCCTAAGAATAGCAAAGTCTTCAGATGCTCAAGTCCCTTATAAAAACCAGAGTAGTATCATCATATTAAGTTACACATATCCTCCTGTCTGATTTATCTCTAGGTTATTTATAATACTTGTTGTTTGGTGCTACTGAGTCAGTTCTGGTTCATGGACACCCTGTGTACAACACAAGGAGACATTGTCCAGTCCTGCACCATCCTCATAATTGTTGCTATGCCTGAGCCAATTGTAGAGTCTTCCTCTTTTTTGCCGACCCTCTACATTACCAAGCATGGCGTCCTTCTCCAGGGACTGGTCCCTCCTGACAACATAACCAAAGTATGTGAGATGACGTTTCACCATCTTTGTTTGTAAGGAACATTCTGGTTGCATCTCTTTCAAGTCTCATTTGTTTGTTTTACTGACAGCTAATGGTGGCATACACAATATTCTTCACCAACACCGTAATTCAAATTCATCAATTCTTTTACAGTCCTCTTTATTCATTATCCAGATTTCATGTATATATGAGGCAGTTGAAAACACCATGACTTTGGTCAGAAGCATTTCAGTCCTTAACATGATATCTATGCTTTCTAAAATTTTGAAGAGGTCTTTTACAGCAGATATACCCAATGCAATGTGTAATTTGATTCCTTGACATCTGTTTCCCTAGGTGTTGCTTGTGGATCCAAGTTAACTAAAATCATTGATAATTTCAAATATTTTCTCCTTTTATCATGGTGTCGTTTACTGGTCTATTTGTGAGGATTTTTGTTTCCTTTATGTTGAGATGAAGGCTGTGGTCTTTGACCTCAACAGTAAGTTCTTCAAGGCTTTACTTTCAGCAAGCAAGGTTATTGTTTCTCTGTATAATACAGGTTTTTAATCAGTCTTCCTCTAATCTTGATGCTATGTCCTTTTTACATTGTTCAACTTATTTGATTATTTGCTCAGCATATAGATTAAATAAGTATGGTGAAAAGAAACAACCACGACACACACCTTTCCTGATTTTAAACCTTGCAGTATCCCTTTGTTCTATTTGTAAGACTGCTTCTTGGTCTATGTACAGGTTCCTCACAAGCACAATTAAGTGTTCTGAAATTCCCATTCTTCACAATGTTATAATAATATATTTCAGTCTCCAAAGTTGAATGCCTTTGCATAGTTAATATAACACAAGTAAATATCTTCCTGTTGTTCTCTGCTTTTAGACAAGATCCAGCTAGCATTAACAACAATACACTTGTTTCACACTGCCCTCTAAATCCAGTCAGAAATACCGGCAGTTCCCTGTCTATGTACTGTTATGAATGCTTTTGAATGATCTTTAGCAAAATTTTACTTGCATGTGATATTAATAATATTGTACAATAATTTCTGCATTCTGTTGGATTACCTTTCTTTGTTATAAGTACAAATACGGATCTCTCTCAGTCGATTGTCTGGGTAGCTGTCATCCAAATTTTTTGGCATGGAGGAATGTGCACTTCCAGGATTGTATTCCTTTATTGAAACATCGCATTTCACATTCTATTCATTCTATCCATTGTTTTTCACCAATGCAACTTGGAATTCTTTCTTCAATATTATCAGTTCTTGATAATATGCTACGTCTTGAATGGGTGAACGTCAACCTATTATTTTTGGTACAGTGACTCTATGTATCCCTTCCTCTTCATTTAATGAGGTGTAACATTTCCCAGTTCGTTCTGTAAGGCCAATGTTGCCCTGATAGAAACCAGATAAATGAAACACAGGAATGTTACAGCTAATATTTCCCTTATGATAACAGATACAATATTATTAACAAAATGGTAGTAAATAGAATTCAGCTACATATAAAAAGGATTATAAAAAATAACCAAACAGGATTTATTCCAGTAATGTATGTTGTTTTAATACCTTGAAGTCAACTAGGGTAATGCATTATATTAACAAATGAAGCATAAATCTATATGATCATCTCAATAGGTGCAGAAAAAGCATTTGACAAAATCGAATACTTTTTGATGATAAAACACTTAATAAACTAGGACTGGAAAAAGGACATTCATTTTATAATCTGGAACAAAATAAAGATGAGCACTCTCATTAATTCTATTTGAAAATTATACTAGAGGCTGTAGCTGTGATACCTTTGCAAGACAAAGATAATAAGTATACCCAGATTAAACATAAATAATAAAGATATATATATATTGCAGATGATACAACCTTATATACAGAAAATACTAAATAAATGCAGTGTGATAGATAGCTTTTATATGGCTTTTCTCCCTGTAGTCTTAGAACTTTCACCAAATGATTGGATGGAACTATGTAAATAAGGTGCCTATGGCCCACCAAGGAGATTACACAGCTTGCTAATAGTGAAAATAATGTGCATGCCACCACTGATGGGATGGGACCATGCAAATAAGATGTATGAAACTCCTATGAGGTGATTGGTCAGTTTTGCTGTCTACTAGGCTAAAAATTTGCCATTCCAGAGGTGTCAAGGGGGAGCCTGGCAACCACCAAGTACAGACAATAGTGAAATACATCATTTGGACCTGGAGTCACTGTGTCAAGAAACTTCTGGACCCAGGGACAGAGAGAGAGCTGTAATATAGAAGACAGTGAGAGACTGTGGCACAGCAGTAGCAAAAGAGATAGTAGCACAAGACAGTGAGAAGTGGTGGCAGAGTAATTCTGACAATAGTATCAGAAAACAAGTGTGAGATGGTGCAATGGGTTTCCTGGCCTATGGAGTAAAACGGAGAGAACATGCCTACCACAGAGTGAGAGAACTGAATATATTTGGGATGATGCCTGTTGGTGGAGTGGGTGCCTCTGGGCACGTAGCAGAGCTAGACTTTAGTGACCTACAAAATGAAAGAGACTAGTGTCTTCTGGCTGAGGCTTACAGGCAGAGTGGGGTGCCCCTGGGAATTTCATGACGGAGCTAAAGAGCTTTGTAACATTTGCCCTAGCAGGGCAGGGGGAAGACTGAAGGAACAAGGGCCAGGGGAAGGCCTGCCTGTGGGCTTTGCTGGAAAGAGGCTTTCCTTCTGATGGAGGAACTATATTCTGAGTTGTAATTTGCTACTTCCATAATAAATTCCATAATTGTAAGTGTGGTCTGTGAGTTCTGTGTAGTCATTGCAATACGCCTAGTAAATAAGCAGAGAATGCTGCAGGAGGGAAGGTAGATACAGCAATTGGTAAAAAGATTGGAAGGAGGAGGTGTATCTTTCTCCCACTTCATAGGAGTCAGCCTTGGGCTGATATTGATGGTGATTCTCTCCCTTTTGTGAAGTTAGAGGAGGTCAGATGGCCCCACACCATTTTATGGGAATGCACAAAACAACTCTAAATTATAACTCGTTAACTAGTTTAGCAGTATTATAGGATACAAGATAAATATAAAAATCAATTGTATGTCTATGTACTAGAAATGAACAAATGGATTCTAAAATTAAACATACAGATCATTTGTAATATCTCAAAAGAATTAAATTCTTTGGTGTAAACATAAAACATTACAGGACTTTTATCCTGAATCCTACAAAATGCTGATGAAAGAATTCAGAGAATATAAATAAATTTCCATATATATTATTCTCTTTGACTAGAAGAGTCATCTTAGTAAAAATATCAATTATTCCAAATTGATAATCTGGTTTAATACACTTTCTGGCAAAATCTCAGTAACAGACAGAATTATCCTAAAATGTATACAGAAATCAAAGGGAATAAATTGGTAAAACCACACTGCAAACAACATAGTGAGAGAAATCAGACCATCTGTTTTCTAGATCTGTTATACAGCTTCAAAACTCAAGAATAAGTGGTATTGGTAGAGAAACTGACAAATAGATCAACAGCCTAAGTACACAATCCAGAAACAGGTCCACACCAATAAGCGAAGTAATTTTGGCAAAGGTACAAAATCATTGTAATGGAGGAAAAATAACCTTTTTAACAAATGGTGCTATACCTACTGGACACCAGTTTAAAAAAAAAAAAAACTTATAGGACTTAGGTCTGACACTCACTAGTTATACATAATTTTCTTCAAAGGATAAAACTATAAACCTTTTATAAAAATAACAGAAGGAAAGCTTCAGGACTTAGGCTGGACATGGCCCTTAAAGCATGAAAGGAAAATATCAATCAACTGGGCTTCACCAAATTTAAAACTTATGTTTTATGGTAGAAAATATTTACACCCACATGTACACAAAGGACTGCTATCTAAAGTAGATAAAGAATTGTTAATACGCAACAGTAAAGAAACAAATCACACAGTTAGAAAAGGGACAAGTACAGTTTTTTCACAAAAGAAGATATATAGATAACAAATAAGCAAATGCAAAGATGTTCATTACTAGATATTAAACTGAAAACCAAACCTGCTGCCATCAAGTCGATTCTGACTCATCACAATCCTATAAGACTCAGTGAAACTACCCCATAGGGTTTCTAAGGAGCACCTGGTGGATACACACTGCCAACCTGTTTGGTTAGCAGCCGCAGCATTTAACACTATGCCACTGGGGTTTTCTTATCAATCATTAGAGAAATACAAATTAATACCACAATAAATATCACTACCTATCAGAATGGTTTTAAAAAAATAAAGACAACACCTGGCAAAAATAAATACAACATGCTGGCAAGGATGCATAGAATCTGGATCACTCATACATTGCTCTTGGGAATGTAATTTGAACAGCCATTCTAGACAATAAATTGACAGTTTCCTTAAAAAAGTAAAACATAAAGACACTAAATAAGCAGTTATCAAACTACCATGCATTGTATCAGTAGCATTCCTGAGCATGAATCCCACAGAAATGAAAATATGTGTTCATTTGAAATTTTTTTTTGTCAGTGCATTTTTTTAAATTTATTTTTATTGTGATTAAGTGAAAGTATACCTTCCAAGTCTGCCTGTGTGTATCTCCATCTACAGTCATCTCCCATTCCCTTTCTTACTGTATACTGTAATATCCTCTTTACAAGCACCTGTCCCCTCCTCTCCACCCTCTTCTCTCCCATCTAGAAAGAAACCAGTAGGACAGCCTCCTATAAATGCATAAAACCTTAAACTACACACATCATATGGTCACCCTGTGTCCCTGAGTCCAGTCCATTCTTGTAAGAAGAGTTGATCTTGGTATCAGTTTCTGGTTAGGGCCAGCAGCAGATCTAGGAGCCGTGTTCCTTCAGGCCGTCAGACCATCAATTCTGGTCTTTTAGAGTTCTTGATCTGCACACCTCTTTTTCTCATGTTGTCTCAGGGACTCCACATTGAGTCTCCTATCATGGTTGACTTTGGTGGTAGCCAGGCACCATCTAGTTATTCTGGTCCCATGTTGATACAGTCTCTCATTCAGATGGATCCTTCTGTCACCTGGGCTCATATTTCCTCATATTTTTAATGTTTTAAATCATCATCTGTTCCGATGGGTGCCTCAGATGGCAGCTTACTAGCTTTAAGAACTCAGATGACACTCACCAATATGGGGGGCAGAAGACTGTCTTAGCTAAAGACTAGTTATTCCAGTTGACTTCCATGTTCCCTGAAAAAATAGTCCCCAGACGCCCATCCCTGCTACACTATCCTTTCAAATATTGGGTTGAGTTTAGAAAACCTTTCAGTTTATGGTGTAGTCCAGCTTTGCTGATCTGCTCTCTAATGCATGCTATCACTGCTCTCACTTAACCAAATTCATATAAGCTGACAGCCCCTGAGAGATTATATAAGTAGGACATCATTTTTGTCAGCCAGGAAGTTGGGCCTGCCACCTCTGAGGGTCTGGCTGCTATTTTCTACCTCTGGACGCCTCTTGCAGCAGAAAATCAGTTTTTAAGATAAGCATATCTAGAGAATGCAGTGGTGACTGGCTGCCAAATACGATAGTGACATTTCCACATCCTCTCGTTGAGCCACACAATAGCATCTGCTGATGGGCATTTGAGAGACTCCATAAGTAGTGCACCATCATTGTCAGCCATGAGGTGAGGACTGCCACCCCTGAGGGCCTGGCTGCTGTTGGCTGCCACTGGACAGTACCCCTCTCAGCAGAAATGCCATTAAATAAGTTAAGCATGCCTAGAGAACTCAGCAGTTCTGGCACTGGACTGCAATGGCTTATGGGGCATGACAACATCTCTGTTACCAGAGAAACTGTGCATAAGTCAGGTGCACGAAGAGAAAGCAGAAGCAGCTGGCAGCCAAGTGTAGCAGTGTCATTAATCACATGCTTCTTAGAGCTACACCACAGTACCTGTTGACACAACAGTGGAGAAGCTGAACAGCTTTTGATGGCACAAAGACAACAATCAATATCTAGCCATTTAAATAAGCTGATCACCATGGCTCTTGAAAACTCCCAAAATGAATCAAAAAACCTTCCAGATGAAAAAGCCTTTCTGAAATTATCAGAGGTAGAATACAAAAAAATTACATACAGAGCACTTCTAGAGATTAAACAAAGTTCAGCAGATCAAAATGAAAAATTAAGCAAGCTATATGAATAGCTAGAATATCAACAATCTGAAATCCAGCAGATCAATAATAAAATTACAGAGTTAGACATTTCAATGCAAAGTCAAAAGAGCAGAATTGATGAAGTGAAATACAGAATTAGCGATATTGAAGATAAAGCAACTGACACTAGTATTTAGGAGGAGAAATCAGATAAAAGAAACAAGAAAAATAAAAAAAAACATCAAGAAGCATGTGGGACTCTATCAAGAGGAATAATCTACAAATAATTGAAATTCTTAAACAGGGAAGGATAGCAGAAAATAACAGAGAGAGTTGTTGAAGAGTTGCTGACAGAAAACTTCCCTGACATCATGAAAGAAGCCAAGCCAAGCCAAGTGAAGAAGAGAAGATAGCTATTCAAGATGCTTATCAAACACCACAAAAACTAGACCTCAAAAGAAAGACACCAAGGCATATTATAATCAAGTTTAGAGTCGGATCCCACTCAACGGCAGCTGGCACTTGGCTTAATAAAATGAAGCATATAGACAGGCTCATAAAGGTGGCTAGGCTTAAAGCAAAGCCACATCAGCAAGAAGGCAGTGGGATGACACACGCAAAGCTTTGAAGGAGAAAAAGTTTCAATAAAGAATTATATATCCTGCAAAGCTGTCTCTCAAATATGATGGTGAATTTAAGACATTCTCAGATAAGCAGAAGCTTAGACTGCAAAAACCAAACCAAAACTACAAGAAATACTGAAAGAAGCTCTTTGTTTCAAAAACAATATCAGACTTATACTTAAGGATGCAATGCAGGACACAACATCCTGAGTCCTACTTATGGAAGTCACAAAGCTCAATCAAAGCTAAAATATTAAAATCAGGGAAAGAG
Source organism: Heterohyrax brucei (assembly GCA_028571685.1). Classification (NCBI taxonomy): domain Eukaryota; kingdom Metazoa; phylum Chordata; class Mammalia; order Hyracoidea; family Procaviidae; genus Heterohyrax; species Heterohyrax brucei. The sequence goes on from CM053166.1 coordinate 117,362,494, forward strand.
ATCTTAACATGTAAACTATGACATCATCACACTATAAAGAAGACTATATTACTGTAGTTATAGCCATTTCAGATGGAGAGGAAGTTAAGGACTCAATACCAGAGCATCTAAATATATGAAACAAACACTGACAACACTGAAAAATAAGATAGATCACATAGTAGTAGGAAACTTCAACACTCCACTTTCAATAAAGGGCAGATTATCCAGAAGAAAGATTAGTAAAGATGCAGAAGATCTTATTGCAACAATCAACAAACTAGACCTCATCAACATACAGAACTTTTTATCCATCAACAGATAAGTACACCTTCTCCAATGCACATGGAACATTTTCCAGAATAGTCTATGTGTTGGGACATCAAGCAAATCTCAACAAAATCCAAACCATTGAATTATTGCAAGTCATCTTCTCAGACTGTAAAGCCATAAATGTAAAAATCAACAGCAGAAAAAGCATAGGTAGAAATTTGAACTCATGGAAACTGAACAACACCTTGCTCAAAAATTCATGGATTATAGAGGAAATCAAAGATACAGTAAAGAAATTTGTGGAATCAAATGAGAATGAAAACACATCCTACCAAAACCTATAGGGCACAGCAAAAGCAATACTCAGAAGTCAGTTTATCTCTGTAAATGCACATCTGGAATGAAGAAAGGGCCCAAACCAGAGAATTAACCTTAACAGGTGGGGCCAAGATGGCAGACTAGACACAAATCTCCTCAACTCCCTCTGAGAACTAAGGCCTAGAATTATAATTGAACGGAGCAGTGTGGACATTCGGGGAGCCCTAGGATATGGCAGAGGGTTGTGAGATTGGACCAGCTACCAGTAAGTGGCTAATCACAATTGCCAAAGACCAGGCAGGAGCATGCTCAGTCCAGCGCCTGCTGACTCATCATTTGGGAGGACTGTAGGTACTGACACCTTCTTTGTTATCTAGGAGGTAGGGGCTGGCCATGAGCCAGCCAATGTGCTGCACTGCAGTGTTTAAACAGTGTATAGCACAGCAGAAGAGACTGTGCTTGGAATGGCCACATTTTTGAGAGTCTGGCTGCTGACTGAGGGCACCAATGCCCCTCCACCATCTCTTTTCTGAGCTGTGCCATAGATTCTGCTATTTCCAGGCAGGAAGGGCAGCTTGGGTGGGACATCATCTTGGTCACCTGGGATGAGGAGCACTCAACCAGAGATCTCAGTGGGGGCTAATTCTCAAGCAGAGAAACAGTGCCTGTTCAGAAAGTGCTTCTCTAGCAGAACAGCTGTGTGTAAAACAGTGGTACCTTATGCCTTGTACTCCTTCCTACTTTGAACTACATCAAAGCATCTGGGTACAGCCTATGAGGGGCTTTCCTTGTCAGCCAGAAGCTGAGGTCTGACACATCTGAGGGCCTCATTGATTTCAGCAACTATTGGACAGCTCCTCCACTAGCAGTAAAGTACCTTTGTAAAATAAGATCACCTGGAGATCTGACTGCTGAGCAGCTCAGCAGCATCTCCTCCACCCTTCACTTATCCACATCACTGTGTAAGCTGGTGGCCCCCCAGTGACTCCATAAGTAGGGTGCCATATTTGCCAGCCAGGAGGCAGAAACTGCCACCCTATAGAGTCCACTCGGGATCAGTCACTAGAGTACACAGAGGTGGCTGGTGACCAAACCCTCTTACAACTAGGTCACATCTCTTACTGAGGTAAAACCAGAGAAACTGAACAACCTCTAGATGGTGTGCAGGCAATAATAAATTGTTATCCATTTAAAGAGACAGTCCACCACAGCTCTGGAAAACTCCCAAAATAAAGAATCAAAAAACTTCCCAGATGAAGAAGGATTTCTGAAATTATTGGAGGTAGAATACAAAATAATAGCATATAGAGCACTTCTAGAGATTAAACAAAGTGCAGCAGAACAAAATGAAAAATTAAGCAAGCTATACGAACAGCTAGAACATCAACAATCTGAAATTCAGCAAATCAATAATAAAATTACAGAATTAGACAATTCAATCCAAAGCCAAAAAAGCAGAATTCAGGGCATGGAAGACAGAGTTAGTGAACTTGGAGAAAGAGCAACTCACACCAGCATTTATAAGGAGAAATCAGAGAAAAGAAATAAGGAAAATGAAGAAGCATTAAGAAACATGTGGGACTCTATTAAGAGGAACAACCTATAGATAATTGGAGTTCCTGAACAGGGAGGGATAGCTGAAAATATAAAGAATATTGCTGTAAAGTTGCTGACAGGAAACTTCCCTGAAATTATAAGAGTAGGTTTCAGGGATGTGTATTAAACACTGCAAAAACCAGATCCCAAAACAAAGACACCAAGACATATTGCAATCAAGATTAATAAAATGAAACATAAACAGAAGCTCATAAAGGCAGTGAGACTAAAAGCAAAGCTAACATCCAGAAGGAAGCCCTGTAGTCTTTCATCTGACTTCTTGGCCAAAACAATGCTGCCAAGGAGGCAGTGGGATGACACATTCAAAGCCTTGAAGGAGAAAAACTTCCAACCAAGAATTATAACTACCATAAAATTGTCTCTCAAATATGAAGATGAAATTAAGATATTCACAGTTAAACAGAAGCTTAGAGACTTTGTGAAAACCAAATCAAAACTACAAGAAATACTGAAAGAAGCTCCTTGCTTAGAAAAGCAAAACTATTAAGTGTCTACTCAAGGAGACAATGGAGGAGATAGCATCCAGAATCCTACTCAGTTAGCGAAGTCACAAAGCTCAATCAAAGCTACCATATTAAAAGAAGGGAACCAGTGACCATGTCACAAAAACAATGACATCATCACACTAAAAAAAGGGATATATTGGAGTGGTTATAGTTTTTTTTCAGGTAGCTGCAATGGAAAATAACATGTGACATATTGAAACAAGAAACAAATAAAGAAGTCTCAACAAACATAAAACAATACCAAAAAAGATGAAAAATCAACCCATAGAGAAGAATGACCCAGAATAGAGTATTAACAGAAGCACAGAAAACATTAACACAAAAATAAAGGCATCAAAATGACAGTAGTATACACATACCTATCAATAATTACACTGAATGGAAATGAACTGAACACTCTAATAAAGAGACAGCAAGTGACATCCTGGATCAAAAGACACGATCCATCAATATGTTGCTTACAAGAAACACACCTTAGAATCAAAGATTACAGCAACTGAAAATTAAAAGATGGAAAAGTATATAGCAAGCCAACAACATATGGCAAGAGTCGCAATACTAATCTCAGATAAAGTAGACGTTAATGTAAAATCCACCAATGTACACAAGGATGATCACTATTTATGGTTGAAAGATTTAATACATAAGCAGGACTTAATAATATCAAATATTTATGCACCCAATACTGGAGCATCTAAATATGTTGAACAAAGACTGCCTACATTGAAAAATGAGATAGGTTACTCCACAGTAATAGTTGGAGCCTTCAATATTCCACTTTCAGTAAGACAGGTATCATCCTGAAAGAAGTTCAGTAAAGACATAAAAGATCTTATTGCAACAATTAATCGACTAGACCTCATCAACATGTACAGAACTTTTTACCCATCAACAGAGAAATACACCTTCTTCTTGAATGCATATAGAACATTTTCCAGAATAGACCATGTGTTAGGACATAAAGCAAGTCTCAACAAAATCCAAACCACTGAATTATTGCAAAGCATATTTTCAGACTATAAAGCCATAAAAGTTGAAACCAATATCAGAAAAAAGCACAGGTAGAAATTTGAACTCATGGAAACTGAACAACACCTTGCTCAAAAATCCATGGGTTATAGAAAAAATCAAGAACAAAATAAAGAAATTTATGGACTCAAATGAGTATGAAAACACATCCTACCAGAACCTATGGGATGTGGCAAAAGCAGTACTCAGAGGTCAGTTTATCTGTCTATAAATATGCACATCCAGAATGAAGAAAGGATCCAAACCAAAGAAACAACCCTATAGCTTGAACAAGTAGAAAGAGAGCAACACAGGAACCCCTCAGGCACCAGACAAAAATAATATAATTAAGATTAGAGCAGAACTAAAAGAATTAGAGTGTAGAAAAAAAATTGGAAAAATCAGCAAAACCAAAAACTGGTTCTTTGAAAAGATCAACAAAATTGATAAACCACTGGTTAAACTTGGAGAAGAACAAATAACTCAAATAAGAAATGAGATGGGAGATGTCACAATAGACCCAACAGAAATCAAAGGTAGCCTAACAATATTATGAAAGCCTGTACTCTAATAAATTTAAATACCTGGAGGAAATGGACCAATTTCTGGATTTATGTCACCTACCAAAATTATCACAAGAAGTAGAACAACTAGATAAACCAATCACAGTGGAAGAGATTAATAGTCATCAAAAAACAATCAACAAAGAATAGTCCTGGCCCAGACAGCTTCACTGGATATTTCTAACAAACTTTTAGAGAGGAGTTAATTCCAATAATATTGAGGCTGTTTCACAGCATAAAAAAGATAGGATACTTCCAGATTCATTCTATGGAGCCAGCATAACCCTGATACCAAATCCAGGGAAAGATCCCACAAAAAAATAAAATTACAGACAAATATCACTCATGAACCTAGATGCAAGAATCTTCAACAAATTCCTAGCCAACAGAATTCAAAAACGTGTCAAAAAACAAAAATGATTCATCATGATCAAGTTGGATTCATACTAGGGATGCAGGGCTGGTTCAACATCAGAAAAACAATTAATGTGATAAACCACATAAATAACACAGTGATAAGAATGACCTGTTTTTATCAATTGACACAAAAAAGGCATTTGACAAAGTCCAGCACCCATTCATGTTAAAAACTCTCAGCAAAATAGGAGTAGAAGGGATATTCCTCAACGCAATAAGGGGCATCAACCCAAGGCCAACCACCTACATCATCCTGAATGGTCAGAGATGGAAAGAATTCCCTCTGAGAATGGGAACTAGATAAGGATGCCCACTGTCACCACTTCTATTCAACATTGTGCTAGAGGTTCTGACCAGAGCAATGATACAACACAAAGACAGAAAGAAAACTGCACTGGTAAAGAAGTAAAAATACCTCTATTTGTAGATGATATGACTGTATACACAGAAAACCCTAAAGAATCTATAAATAAACTACTGGATCTAGTAGAAGAGTTCAGCAAAGTATCAGATTCCGTCACACCAACAAAGAGATCATTAAAGAGGAAATCATCAAATTGATACCGTTTGTTATAGCTCCCAAGAAGATGAAATACCTAGGAATAAATCTAACCAGAGAAGTTAGAGACCTATATGGAAAAAATTACAAGACCCTACTGCAAGGAACCAAAAGAGACTTACATAAGTAATCTACCTTGCTCGTGGGTAGGAAGACTTAACATTGTGAAAATGTCTATTCTACCCAAAGCTGTCTACATATACAATGCAATCCCAGTATAAATTCCAGTGTCATTTTTTAATGAGATGGAGAAACAAATCACTAACTTTGTTTGGAAAGCAAAGAAACTCCAGGTAAGTAAACCACTACTAAAGAATAGGAACATAGTGTGAGCCCTCACACTACCCCACCTTAGAATATACTACACTGCCATGGTAGTCGAGATAGTGTGGTATTGGCACAAAAAGAGAGATACAGACCAATGGAACAGAAGAGAGACCCTGGAAATTTACCATTCTTTATGAGCAGTTGATGTTCAACAAAGGCCCTAAGATTGTAAACTGCGGTAAAAACAGTGTCTTTAACAAATGGTGTTAGAAAAATTGGATATACGTCTGCAAAAAACTGAAACAAGACCCCTATCTCACACCTTATACAAATACTAATTCAAAATGGATCAAAGACCTAATATCAAACCTAAAACGATAACCATCAGGCAAGAAAAAATAGGGACAAAAATGGAATTTCTAATATGCGGCTTAGACAGTCTACAAAATCTTACCAACAATGCACAAACAAGGAAAATAGATAAATGAGAACTACTAAAAATCAAACACTTCTGCTCATCCAAAGACTTCATCAGAGTGTTAAAAGACTGTCTAGAGAATGGGAAGAAATATATAGCAACTACATGTTGGATCAACTTTTGGTTTCCATAATCTACAAGATACTGAAAAATATCAACAAGAAAAAAGTAAATAATCCAATTAAGGAAAGGGCAAAGGAAATGGACAGACACGTCACCAATCAAAAGTTTGTTGCAGCACTGTCCACAATAGCAAAAAGTGGAATCACCTTAGTTGCCCATCAACTGATGAATGGATAAACTATGGTACATATACATTAGGGAATACTATGCAATGATAAAAAGCAATGATGATTTTAGGAAACTCTCATAACCTGATTGCAATTAGAAGACACTATGCTAAGTGAAATCAGTCAGCAGCAAGAGGACAAATATTGTACGAGACCTCTGCTATAAGGACTTAAAAATGGACTTATGTACATTAAGAAAAGACTCTTTGATGGCTACAAAGGTGTGCCAGGAGGGAGTGGAATATTCATAGATTAGATAGCCAATTGGAATTTGGGTAGGTGAAGGGAGTGACAGCAAGCAGAAGAGGGCAGATCAGCCTAACAGGGCTACACCATAAACTGAAAAGTTTTCTAAACTCAACTCAATACATCAAAGGACAGAGTAGCAGGGACAAGGATCTGGGGACCATGTTTTCACAGAACATCAAGGTCAACTGGCATAACTACTCTTTAGTAAGAGAGTCTTCTCCACTTCATATTGGTGAGTGGCATTTGGGGTCTCAAAAGCTAGCAAGCTGCCATCTGAGGAACACCATCTACTCCCCACTCATCTGAAACAGATGATGACAGACAACATCAAAGAAACAAGAAAAGGTGAGCCTAGGAGACAGAAGGACCCACATGAGTGGGATACTGTGTCACTATGAAACTAGATGAACCAGATGGTACCCAACCACCACCAAAGATAGCTGTGATGGGGGATACAATGTAGAGTGCCTGAAGAAACACAAGAAAAAGAGGTGTATGGTTTAAGAACTCTACTAAAATACCAGAACTGATGTTCTGGCAGCCTGTAGGGTCCCTTGGAAACACAGCCCCTAGACTTGTTGCCAGCATTGATCTGAAACCAGTACTGAGGTCAACTCTTCAGACAAGAATGGACTGGACTCAGGGAGAAAGGTGTGAGCATATTGTGTGTGTGTGCCTTACGGTTTTATACGTTTATAGGAGGCTAACCTATTGGTTTCTGTCTACATGGGAGAGAACACAGTGGAGAGGATGGGGCAGGTGCTTGTTAAGAGGATACTAGAAGTACAGAGTGAAAAGGATGAATGTGCTGTCATAGGGTGAGGAGAACAGATGGAGCTGCAGATAGGTGGGCATGAAGAAATGATTTGGATTGTATAATTCAGTCTAATCATAATCAAAAATAAAAACTTACAAAAAGTAAAAAAAAAATGCCAAACAAATCAAGTAAGTAGGTTGTATCTAGAACTGAAGAGTTATCAGTTTAGAGACTATTAATAAATCAAATGTCTTCTTTTATAGATGGCAACACTAAAATCCAGGGTTATAAAGTGAGTTGTTGTTAGATGCTATCAAGTTGTTCCAACCCTTTATCGACCCTATGAAGAACACCAGTCCTGCACCATGCCTACAATCATTTTTATGCTTAAACCCAATGGTGTAGCTACTATGTCAATCCATCACCTTGAGGATCCTTCCCATTTTCAGTGAAACTCGACCAAGCATGATGGCCTTCTCCAAGGACTGATCCCTCTTGACAACATGTCCAAAGGATGTAAGAGGCAGTCTCACCACCCTTGCTTCAAAGGAACACTGCTTGCCATTCTTCCAGATCTGTTATTTCTTTGGCAGTTCATGGTATATTTAATATTCTTCTCTAACACCACAATTCAAGAGTAAATTCTTTTAAGAAGAATGTGAAAACCCTTATTCATTGGCTAGCTTTTGCATACATATGATGTGATTGAAACTACCATGGCTTGGGTCATGCCAACCTTAGTACTTCAAGATGACATCTTTATCTTTCGACACTTTAAAGAGGTCTTTTACAGCAAAGTTTCCCAACGCAATGTGTCTTTTGATTTCTTGACTGCTGCTTCCACGGGCATTGATTGTGGACTCAAGTTAAATGAAATCCTTGACAATCTCACTCCTAATGATCATGATGCTGCTTACTAGCTGAGTTATGAGGATTTTTCTTTTCTTGATGTTTACATTCAATACATACTGAAAGCTGAGATCGTTGATCTTCATCAATATGTGTTTCAAATCCTCTTTACATTCAGCAAGTAAGGTTGTATTGTCTGCATAATGCAGGTTGTGAATGAGCCTTCCTCCATTCCTGATGCCTGTTTCTTCTTTATATAGTTCAGCTTCTCAGACTATTTGCTTGGCACACAAGTTGAAATGGTATGGTGAAATAACACAACTCTGACACAAACCTTTCCTGACTTTGAACCGTGCAGTGTCTCCTTCTTCTGTTCATGTGTCTGCCTCTCGATCCATGTACAGATTCCTCACGAGCACACTTACATGTTCTTGAATTCCCGTTCTCTGCAGGGATATCAATGATACTGTTCAATAATTTCCATATTCACTTGGATGACCTTTCTTTGGAATATGCATAAATATGAATCTCTTGTAGTCAATGGTCCAGGTAGCTGTCCTCCAAATTTCTTGATACAGCTGAGTGAGTACTTCCAGTGCTGCATCTGTTTGCTGAAACATCTCAGTTGATAGTCTGTCTACTCCTGGAGCCTTGTTTTTCATCGATGCCTTCAGTGCAGTTTTGACTTCCTTCTTCAGTACCATCGGTACCTGATCATATTACCTCTTGAAATGGTTGAACACTGACCAGATTATTTTTGGTATAATGACTCTGTGTATTCCTTCAATCTTCTTTGGATGTTTCCTGAGCTGTTTAATATTTTTCCTGTAGAATCCTTCACTATTGCAACTTGAGGCCTGAATTTTTCCCTCAGTTTTTCAGCATCAGAAAAGCAGAATGTGTTCTTACCTTTTGGTTTGCTATCTTCAGGTCTTTGTACATGTCATTAGAATACTTTGCTTTGTTTCCTTGAACTGTCCTTTGAAATCTTCTGTTCATTTCTTTTATTTCATCATTTATTCCTTTTACTTTAGCTACTCTACATTCAAGAGCAAGTTTCAGAGTCTTTTCTGACATCCAATTTGGTCTTTCTTTCCTGTCTTTTTAAGACCTCTTGCTTTCTTCATGTACAATGTCTTAGATGTCATTCCACAAGTCGTCTGCTCTTTGGTCATTAGTGTTCAATGAATTCAATCTGTTCTTGAGATAGTCTCTTAATTCAGGTGGGATATAGTCAAGATCACACTTTGGCTCTCGTGGACTTTTTCCTAATTTTCTTCAGTTTCAACTTGAACTTCTAAATGAGCAGTTGATCGTCTGTGACACAGTCAACACCTGGTCCTGTTCTGAATGATGATATCGAGCTTTTCCATTGTTCCATTTCATTTTTGACCATTTATAATGTTCCTAGACAAGTACTTCATGCATTAAACATTTTGATTATTAATGGATGTTTGTAGCTGTTTCTTTTCATTTGAGTCATGCCACATCAGCAAATGCAGGTCTCAAAACCTTGACTCCAAGCACTTCATTAAGGTTGACTACTTTGAGAAGGCCAAGTAGCTCTTCCCAAACTGTTTTCTGAGTGCCTTCAAACCTGGACAGCTCAATGTCTGCCACTATATCTCCTTGGAAACTCTATGGGGCAGTTCTACTTTGACCTCTAGAGTCACTATGAGTCAGACCTGACTTAATGACGGTGGGTAGATATATCTGACAATGTTCCACTGCTATTCATAAGGTTTTCACTGGCTAATTCTTTGCAGAAGTAGACTGCTGGGTCCTTCTTCCTAGTCGGTCTTAGTCGGGAAGCTCAGCTGAAACTTGTCCATCATGAGTGATTGCTGGTATTTGAATACCAGTGGCCTAACTTCTAGCATCACAGCAACACACAAGGCCCCACAGTACCATAAACTGGCAGACAAGTGGGGAATAAAGTTAGTATCACTCACAGAGACTGAGCTGAAAGTAAAAGCAAGATTTTTGATGTCCAATATAATTATTTGTTCAACAAAATGAATATCTATCTCCCTTTATCTATGCTGCAATTATCTCATACTTTGAAGAAAAGCAAGCTTGTTTTTTCTAATTGTTTCTTTTAAAAAACATATTTTATTGTGCTTTAAGTCAAACTTTACAGTTCACATCAAATTTCAATAGAAAACCTTGTGCACACACAGCTATGCAATTTTAGCTGCTCTCCCCACCCTGTGGCAGCACACCCCTCCTTTCCATCCTATATTTCCCAGGACCATTCAACCAGCCCTTGTTTCCCCCTCCACACTCTCACCTCACCTCTGGACAGGAGCTGTGTAGTCAGCCTCATGTACGTACTCAAACCAAGAAACATGCTTTTAGCCAACATCCGTCTATGTCTTACAGTCTAGTCCCATCTTTGTCTGATGAGTTGGCTTTGGTACTGGTTACAGCTCTGGACTAACAGAATCCGGGACAACGTCCTCAGAGAACCCTGGAGTCTGTCTGACCATCAAGTCTGGTCTTTTACTAGAGTTCTAGTTCTGCACATCCATTTTTCTCCTGCTAAGTCAGGCACTCTGTGTGTATTCCTGTCAGGGTAGTCATTGGTGTTGGGCCAGCATCATGCAGTTCTTCCGTTCTTGTGTTGATGTACTCTCTGAGTCATACAGCCCTTCTGTCTCTTAGGCTCAAAATTTCCTCATGTCTTTGATGTCCTTCATTCTCGCTGCTGTAGGTGGATTGGGACCAACTGATGCTACTTACATGGTTGCTTGCTAGCTTTTAAGACCCCAGACTCCAGCCACCAAAGTGGAATGCAGAACATTTTCTACTTTCTCAAAATAATATAGTTATGTAGACTGACCTAGATATTTCCTGAAATCATGGTCCCCAGATCCCTGTCCCTGCTATTCTGTCCTTCAAAATCTTGGGTTATATTTAGGAAACTTCTTGGCTTTTCGTGTAGTCTAGGTGTGTTGACCTCCATTCTACTGTGTGCTGTTAGTCCCTTCACCTAGCCCAATTCCTATCTACTACCTAATCAACGAATACCCTTTTTCCCTCTTCACACGTGCAACCATGAACAATTACCTTTTCTGTGCTTAAACCTTTTTTTTTAGTCTTTATAACAGTGGTCTCATACAATATTTGTCCTTTTGCAACTGACTAAGTTCACTCAATGTAATGTCTTCCAGATGACTTCATGTTATGAGATGTTTCCTAAGATCATCATTGTCCTTTATCGCTGCACAATATTTCATTGTGTGAATACATCATAGTTTGTTTATCCATTCATCTGTTGATGGGCACTTAGGTTGATTCCATCTTTTTGCTATTGTGGACAATGCTGCAGTAGACATTGGTGTGGATGTATCTGTTCCTGTGACAGCCCTTATTTCTCTAGGATATATATTCCAAGAGACAGGGTTACTGGACCATATGATATTTCTATTTCTAGCATTTTAACAAAGAGTCAAAACGATTTCCAAAGAGTTTGTATCATTTACACTCACATTGACAGTGTAGAAACTTTCCTATCTCTCCACAACCAATCCAATAGTTATTATTTTGTGTTTTTAGATTAATGCTAGCTTTGTTGGGGTGAGATGGCATCTCACTGTAGTTTTGATTGCTCTAATGGCTAATGGCCATCAGCATTTTCTCATGTATCTGCTGCCTGGATGTCTTCCTTGGTTAAGTGCCTGTTCGTGTTCTTTGTCCACTTTTTAATTGGATTATTCATCTTTCTCTTGTTGAGGTTTTGTAGTACCTTGTAGATTATTGAGATTAGACACTGATCAGATTTATGGTAGCCATCCTCCACCCCACCCTCCAGTTTGTAAGTTGTCTTTTTACTCTTTTGGTGAAGTCTTTGTATGAACATAAGTGTTTGCTTTTTAGGAGTTTTGAATTACTTCTTTTCTCTTCTAGTGTTTGTGCATTGTTAGTAAAATTTTGTAGTCTGTTTATGTGATGTATTAGAGTTCCTGCATTGTCCCTATTTTTTCTTCCATGATCCTTATCGTTTTAGATTTGATGTTTAGGTCTTCAATCCATTTTTTAGTTAGTTTTTGTGCATGTGGAATATGGGTCTTGTTTCACTTTTTTGCAGCTGGATATCCAGTTATGTCAACACTATTTGTTAAAGAGACTATGTTTTCCCCAGTTTACAGACTTTGGGCCATTGGCAAATATCAGTTGCCATAGGTAAATGATGTTTTATCTGTACTCTGAATTCTTTTCCATTGGTCTATGTAACTGTTTTTCACCAGTACCAAGCTGTTTTGACTACCCTGGCTATGTAATAGGTTCCAAAATCAGGTAGTGTGAGGCCTTTCACTTTGTTTTTCTTCAGTAATGCTTTGCCTACCTGAAGCTTCTTTGGTTTGCATATGAAGTTAGTGATTTGTTTCCACATCCCTTTAAAAAATACCATAGGAATTTGCATTGGGATTGCAATATATCTATACTTTGGGTAGAACAGTTAGTGTCACAATGTTGAGTCTTCCTATCTATGGGAAAGGTAGGTCTCTTCATTTATGTAGGTCTCTTTTGGATTTTTCCTGTAGAGTCTTGTGATTTTCTTTGTAAAGGTCTTTTATTCCTCTGGTTAGATTTATTCCTAAATATTTTATCTTCTTGTGGGCTATTGTAAACGGTATTGATTCCGTGATCTCCTGCTTGATGTTGGTGTAAACGAATCCAACTGATTTTTTTGTTTTTATCTTATATCCTTCAAACCCTGGTGGCATAGTGGTTAGGTGTTACAGCTGCTAACCCAAAAGTTGGCAGTTCAGGTCCACAAGACACTCTTTGGAAACTCTATTGGGCAGTTCTATTCTGTCTCACAGGGACACTATGAATCAGAACAGGCTTAATGGCAGTTTTTTTTGTTTGTTTGTTTATCTTATATCCTGATATTTTGCTGAACTCTTCTATTAGTTCCAGTAGCTATTTTGTGGATCCTTTACAGCTTTATGTGTGGAAGAATATATTACTTACAAACAGAGATCCTTCTATTTCTTCCTTACCAGTTTGGATACCCTTTATTTCTTTATCTTACCTGATTACTCTGGCTAGAATCTCAAGCAAAATGTTGAATAAAGGTGATGACAATGGCCATCCTTGTTTGGTTCCTGTTATCAAGACAAACAGTTTCGGTCTCTCTCCATTTATGATGATGTTGGCTATTGGATTTGTATAAATGTCTTTTATTATGTTGTGGAGTTTCCCTTTTATTCCTATTTTGCTGAGAGTTTTTAACATGAATGAATGCTGGTCTTTGTCAAATGTCTTTCCTGCATCAATTGATAAAATCAATGATTTTTTTTTGTCTTGTTTTATTTATGTGGTTGCTTACATTTATTGTTTTACTCATGTTGGACCATCCTTGCATCCATGATATGAATCCCACTTGGCCATGGTAAATTAACTTTTGGATATGTTGTTTAATTCTAGTGGCTATAATTATGTTAAGGATTTTTGCCTTTAAATTCTTGAGATCTCTTCATCTGTAACTTTCCTTTTTTTGTTGTTGTCTTTACTTAGCTTTGGTATCATGGTTATGCTGGCTTCATAGAATGAATGTAGCTGTATTCCATCATTCTTCTACACTCTGAAATATCCTTAGTAATTATGGTATTAACTCTTCTCTAAAAGTTTGTTAGAATTCTCCAGTGAAGCCATCAGGGCCAGGTCTTTTATTTGGTTGAGAGTTTTTAAATTATCTTTTCAATCTTTTGTGATGAATGTATTTGGTTTCTCTACTTCTATTTGCATTAGTTTAGTGAAGTAGTGTGTTTCTAAGAATTTGTCCATTTCCTATAAGTTTTCAAAGTTATTAGAGTACAGTTTTTCATAGTATTCTGTTATGATTCTTTTAATCTCATTTGGGTCTGTTGTGATATTCTCCATCTAATTTCTTATTCGAGTTATTTACTTCCTCTCCTGTTTTTCTTTGGTCAGTTCAGCCAATTGTTCATTAATTTGGTTCATCATTTGAAAAAAACAGCTTTTGGTCTTGCTAATTCTTTAAAGCATTCTTCTATTCTCTATTTTATTTAGCTCTGCAATAACATTTATTATTTGCTTTCTTCTGGTGCCCAAGAGGTACTTTTGCTGCTCTCTTTCTACTTGCTTAAACTGTAGAGTTAATTATTTGATTTGGACCCTTTCTTTTTTTTGGATGTGTGCATTTGTTGAGGTAAATTGACATCTGAGCACTGCTGTGTCCCATAGATTCTGGTAGAAAGTGTTTTCATTCTACATGATTCTGTAAATGTATTTACTCTGTACTTGATTTCTCTTATAACCCAGTAGTTTTTAAACAAGATGTTATTCAGTTTCCATGTGTATGATTTTTTTTCCTTCCTTTTTCTCCTTTTGTTTTCTGCTTGTATGACCTAGAGTCTGAAAAGATGCTGTGTAATATTTCAGTACTTTGAATTTTATTAAGGATTGCTTTGTGGCCTAATTTGTGGTCAACTCTGGAGAATGTTTCTTGTGTGTTGGAAGAGAAAGTTTAGTTGGCTGCTGTTCAGTGCAGTGTTCTATATATGTCTCTGAGGTCAAGTTGGTTAATTATGGCATTTAGGTCTTTCAAGTCTTTATTGAGTTTTTTTCTGGATCTCTGTCCTTCACTGAAAGTAGTGAGTTAAAATCTCCTACCATTATTGTGGAGCTGTCTATTTCTGTTTTCAATGCATTTAGAGTTTGTTTTATGTATTTTGGAGCCCTGTCTCATGATGTGTAGATATTTAACATGGTTATATCCTCCTGGAGTATTGACTATTTAAACATTATATAATATCCTTCCTAATCCAGTGTGGTAGATTTGACTTTAATGTCTATTTTATCAGAAATTAGTATTGTCAAAATTTCTATTTTTTTAACATTGCTACCTATATGTGTATATTTTTTCATCTGTTGAGTTTTAGTTTTTTCATGCCTTTAAGTCTAGGGCATGTCTCCTGTAGGCAACATATAGATGGACCATTTTTCTTTTATCCAATTTCCCACTCTATTTCCTTATTGGTGCATGTAATCTATTAATATTCTGCAAGATTATGGATAAGTATCACTTTAGCACTTTCATTATGATGTCTTTTTTGTGCATTGTAGAAAATTTGTTCTATTTAATTTTGTGTGCTGAGTCTTTATTTTATATGTATTATTTTCATCTTTTTCACTATTGGTGGTTTTATATTTGCTGAGGGTTCATATTTTTCTATTTTGATGCAGAGGGTTGATAGTTTCCTTTGTATTACCTCAATATTTACCCCTATTTTTGTAAATTTAAACCAGTCTTTAAATTCATAGCATTCCCTTGAGTTGCTCTTCAAATTAAGACTCATGAGTACATTTCTTTAAGTCCCTCTTTTTTGTTATAATGTTTACATAATGACATCTCTATTTGCCTATTTTCAGTGTTTTGCCTTCGACTGATTGTGATTCCTCTGTATGGATTGATATCCAGTTGCTCCGTTCTGTATTCTAGTCTCGGGCTTTTATAGGATGTTGTTAATTTTCTAAATTTCCCAAAACCAGACCCATTGCCATCTACTCAAATATGACTGATAACAATCCTGTACCAAAGGAATCCCTTTAATATTTCTTGTAATTTTGTTTTGGCTTTTGTGAATTCCCTAAATTCTGCTTATCTTGAAATGTCTGTTTCACCATCATATCTGAGAGACAATTTTGCTGCATATATAACTCCTGGTTGGCAATTATTTTTCTCCAAGGCTTTATATTTCTCATCCTATTGCTTTCATGCCTACTTGAATTAATTCTGCTGAGTAGTCTAAACTTAGTCTTATTGATTCTCCTTTATAGGTTATTTTTTGTTTACCCCAGCTGCTTTTAAATGAGTCTCCTTATCTTTAATTTTGGCAAGTTTAATTAAACATCTTGGTGTCTTTCTTTTGGGATATACATTGTATGAAGTTCAGTGAGTATCTTGGATCAATATCTTGTCATCTTTCATAGCAGGGAAGATTTCTGTCAACAAATCTTTAACAATTTTCTCTGTATTTTCTTTTATTCCCCCCACCTGGTTTCCCAGTCACTCATAGATTATTTCTCTTATAAAGTCTTATATAAACCTTAGTGTTTCTTGACTTTTAAAAATTAGTTTATGTGATTTTTTTTTCAAATTTGTTGGTGTCGAGTTTTTTTTTTTTTTAATCTTCAGTCTCACTAATATGGCCTTCCCTTGCTTCAATTCTGCTCTTTTGACTTTCTATTGAGTTCTCTAATTCTGTAATTTTATTATTAAGTTTCTGAATTTCTAAGTCTTGATGTTGTGTTCTTTCTTGCAACCTGTTCCACTGTGATTATGCTCAGTTGTGTTTTGGCTTGTGTTCTTCTTGACCTCTTGAAGAGTTTGAAATACTAATCTTTTGTATTTTAACACTGATAATTGCAGGAAATTCTCTTTCTGTAGAAAATTTGATTCTCTGTTTTGAGTGCTTTCTGAAGCCATATGATCTGCCTCAGTAAGTAATTTGACATTGACTGTTGTTTCTGAGGCATCAGTAAGTTGTATTTACTTATTTTGTGTCTGCCGACTGTATTCTAACTTCTTGTTTTATTTTGTTTTGAAGTGTCCAAACAGGTTGGTCATATGTGCTACTTTGGTTATTGGTGCTTTAAAGCTCTAATGTCCTGTCACTAGGTAGCTAGAGATATTAATAGACATCTGATCCCAAAAGTCCACTTAATTCTCTTATATGGATTCAGCTCAGGTGTCTATGCAGTCAGTCACCAAGTGTGTTATGCACACTCTTGTCTATTGTCCTAGATGGGCAGGGGTGATTGATGTAGGCACAGTGTCTTAGGCTGGGTTTTCTAGGGAAGCAAAACCAGTAACACCTGTAGGTACAAGGAAAGATTTATAATATAGAGATAGATAGATAGATACAGATACAAGAAACAGCTCATGTAATCACAGAAGCGGAATGTCCCAATTTCTGGCAGAGCCTCACGCGGCCATGGAAGCTGAGGAACCTGAAGTCAGCAGGTCAGAGACCAGAGTTCTAGATCACCAGTTGTGTAGGTCAGTGGATGCCAAGCTCATGGCGAGACGAAGCAAAACCAGGATCAGCAGGTCAGGGAGCAGTAGTGGCAGAGGCTTGTTAACCCAGGAATGGCAGGTCAGAGAGCAGGACTCTCAAGTGCCAACTGTAAGGACTGATGAGTCCAACAGCTGCTAGTTCAAGTCCCAGAACCAGATGCTGAAAGAAGAGAGCAGGAGCTCCTGGCTACTTGAGCGACCGGCACCCGTAGTGAAGGTCAGGAGATGAGAGCCGAGGGGTGGGGAGCCATCACAAACCCAACCCTGACACCCTGACTACTCCAAATATGGAGCAGCCAAGTTGACATAATCCTGACTACCACAGTCCAACCCTTGTCAACTTGGCATCTGCACACATCTCACCTTACCATCCACAGTCTCTGAAGGAGTATGGTTACAAAGTCACACTTAAGTCTAACATAACTAACACGTGTACAACTGAAAATGCATTACCCATTTACATCTTATGTTTCATAAGTAAACAAAATATCTAATACACATATACAAAGCAGGAATACTCATAGCAATTACAGTGCTCGTTTCTGCAACTGGTCATGTGGCCGTAACTGATATTTAGAACTACCTTCTTCTACAACCCATTCTGTATTCCCTTTGCCCTCAGCAAACACCTCAGCTGGTCATGGTTCCTTGCCTGGTGAGGTGACCCAAACATTCATTCCTGAAGGGTCTGGGCTATTATCACTCATTTTGGAGTTGGGTTGCTGCAATTTTCCATTGACCTTAATCACAGGACATGGTAGTACTAGGAGGCATCGTAAGGGATCTCCTGCATTCCAAACATACTCTTCTTTACTTCTGTTATGTAATGTCAATCTTATTTCATCTTCATAGTCAGGATCAATCACACTGGTCAGTATTGTAACTCCCTTCGTTGTCTGTTGATCCAGAGGCACAAGGAGCCCAAAATGGCCTGGTGGCAATTTTAGCTTCCAGTTCAGTGGAACCGTTGATGTGTCTCCAGGTGGCAGCATTCCTCCTTTTGGAACTAAGACATTTAACCCTGCAGAGCATAAGGTCATGGGGACAGGAAGCCAAAATCTTGCAAGTGGGTCACTAGGGGTAACAGTGAGTGGTGCCACTCCCGTTTCCACCCCTTGATTCCTGGACCCATGAATCCTGGTGACAGGAGAAACAGCTCCGTATATTGGACGCTGGTTTACAGCATACACAGCCTCCTGAAGAACTTTTCCCCAACCCAGCAAGGTAGTGCCACCTAGCTGGCAGCATAACTGTGTCTTCAGGAGACCATTCCATCGTTCTATCAAGTCAGCTGCTTCAGGATGATGGGGAACATGGTGAGACCAGTGAATTCGTGAGCATGGGCCCACTGCCGCACTTCATTTGCTGTGAAGTGAGTCCCTTGATCAGAGGCAATGCTGGGTGGAATTCCATGATGGTGGATGAGGCATTCTTTAAGTCCACAGATGGTAGTTTTGACAGAAGCATGTCATGCCGGGTAGGCAAATCCATATCCAGAGTAAGTATCTATCCCAGTAAGGACAAAACGCTTTCCTTTCCATGATGGAAGTGGTCCAATGTAATCAACTTGCCACCAGGTTGCCGTCTGATCACCTCGAGGAACAGTGCCATATTGAGGACTCAGTGCTGGTCTCTGCTGCTAGCAGATTGGGCACTCAGCAGTGGCTGTAGCCAAGTCAGCCTTGGTGAGCGGGAGTCCATGTTGCTGGGCCCATGCATAATCACTGTCTCTGCCACTATGACCACTTTGCTCGTGGGCCCACTAAGCAATGACAGAGGTAGCTGGAGAAAAGGGATGATTGGTTCCCTCAGAATGGGTCATCATATCCACTTGATTGTTAAACTCATCCTCTGCTGAGATCACTCTTTGATGAGCATTCACAGGAGACACAAATATTTTCACTTCTTTGGCCCATTCAGAGAGGTCTATCCACATACTCCTCCCCTATAAATCCTTGTCTCCAATCTTCCAATCATGTTCCTTCCAAGTCCCTGACCAACTGGCCAAGACATTGGCCAGAGCACGTGAATCGGTATACAGCCGCACATGTGACCTAATCCTTTAACATACAGGTTAGCAAAATCACACAATGGAGGACAGTCCCAAGATACTGGGAACCATATCCCAGCCACGAGGTTGCACACATTTTCGGGGGGACACAATTCCACCCATGACATCCCACCCTTTGACAACCAAAAAATCACATCACAAAAACATTTAACACATTCATCTCACCATAGCAAAATTATGTCCATCCATACAACAGAAGTCTTAAATCAGTTCCAAGTCCAAAATACAAAAACTCTTCTACATCTGTGAAACTTAGAAGGCATTAACAGGCAACAAGCAAGTCACCAGAACACATTACATTAGCTCTCAAAGCTTTGGAAATACTCTTACATTTTCTGAGACATTCTACACAACAGCAATGCTCTCCAGACTCTAGGTATCGGCCACACTCTCTGGTTTCTGAGTGGAGACCTCCAGCCCCATGCTACAACTCTGCCTTCAAGGCCCACTTGGACAGAAACTCTGTCCCATTGGATTTAGGAGCACCCTAAGCCCAACTGAGTGGCAATTCCACCCTTACGAACACAGCACACCATGGTTCCACCCTTTCAAACCCCTGAGGTCATGGCCATACCTCTTGAGACTGAGGCAGCTCAGCTTCTCACGCTATTTGTCTCTTCAGCTTCAGCTTCCTATGGCCGCATGGCCCGGGCCTCAGGCCCACATCTGCCCTGCCGGGCAAGTGTTCCAAAGCTCTGTAGCTCCACTACTTTAAGTGCCCGGAGGCACCCCCTCTTTCTGGAAAGCATGCTGCCCAAAGGCACTCAGCTTTCTCGCTCTGTGGGTCAGTAAGGCCAGCTCCACCGATTCAAGTGCCCAAAGGCACCCCGTTCCGCGAAGGAAACTCTGTGCAGGCACTGACCTCTCTCGCTTCACGGGTCGGCTCCAGCACTGCCTCTGGTTCTGCTGCTGCTGGTCCTCTGTTGTTTCTCACCATCTGCGCCTTCTTCGTTCCTTCTGAATCTTCTATCCATTTGCAGTTTCAAAGTGGCTTCCACATTTTAGGTATTTGCTACAGCACCCCACTCCCACGGTACCAATTCAGTTTTAGTCAGCTAGGCTGCTCTAGCAGAAATACCACAGAGTGGATGGCTTTAACAAAGAAAGATTTATTCTTACACAGTCCGGTAGGTTGCAAGTCCATATTCAGGGTGTCTGCTCCAGGGGAAGGCTTTCCCCTTGCCGGCTCTGGAGTAAAGTCCAGTATTGCATCAGTCTTTGTCCAGGGAGCATCCTGACGCAAGAACCTCTGGTCTGTAGGACGCGCTCTGCTCCTGGTGCTGCTTGCCTGATGGTAGCGAGGTTCTCAAATTGTACTTTGTTTCTTTTTCCTTTTATTCCTTGCAAGCCAAACTAAAAGCATTAAGGGTGGGGCAAGCCATACTCCAGGGAAACTCCCCCTACAGCAGGAATTTACATCCCCACCCTAATCCTTTAACATACAGGTTAGCAGAACCACACAATGGAGGACAGTCCCAAGATACTGGGAACCATATCCCAAACACGTGGCTGAACACATTTTTGGGGGGACACAATTCCAATCATGACACCTTCCAAGCAAAGTGAACAACCATATGCACTGCTCAAAGTTCTGCCCACTGGGAAGATTTGCTTTCACCGCTGTCCTTGAGGGAGGTCCCAGAAAGGGGCTGTAGTGCTGCTGCTATCCACTTTCGAGTGGTGCCAGCATATCGTGCAGAACCATCTGTAAACCAAGCACGAGTTTTCTCTGCCTTGGTCAGCTGGTCATAGGGAATTCCTCATGAGGCCATAGGTGCAAACTGGGAGATGGGAGGTAATGTTACAGGAGTGGAGACCATGGGCATTTGGGCTACTTCCTCATGCAACTTACTTGTGCCTTCAGGTCCTGCATGGGCCCGATGTCATA
The DNA here is from genome assembly GCA_028571685.1 of Heterohyrax brucei. Lineage (NCBI taxonomy): Eukaryota > Metazoa > Chordata > Mammalia > Hyracoidea > Procaviidae > Heterohyrax > Heterohyrax brucei. The sequence continues at coordinate 117,383,635 of CM053166.1, forward strand.
TATACCACTTGCATTTAATGATGGAGTGCTGCTGTGCTTGTCCAACTTTATGACTCTGTGGGTCAGACAATACCCAGTTCCTTATACACAGCTAAGGACGCATGGTGACTTGGTGTCCCATGGTTAAGCATTCAGTCTCTACTAACACCCAGTAACAAGCCAAAAATTGTTTTTCAAAAGGAGAGTAGTTATCTGCAGAGGATGACAGAGCTTTGCTCCAAAATCCTAAAGGTCTGTGCTGTGATTCACCAATAGGGCCTGCCAAGGACTTCAAACAGCATCTCTATCTGCCACTGACACCTCAAGCACCATTGGATCAGCTGGATCGTATGGCCCAAGTGACAAAGCAGCCTGCACAGCAGCCTGAACCTGTTGCAGAGACTTCTCCTGTTCTGGGCGCCACTCAAAGGTAGCAGCCTTTCAAGTTACATGATGATTAGTCCTAAGTATCACACCCAAATGAGGAATATGTTGCCTCCAAAATCCAAAGAGACCCACTAGGCACTGTGCCTCTTTTTTAGTTGTCGGAGCAGCCAGGGGCAATAACTTATCCTTCACTTTACAAGGGATATGGCGGTATGCCCCACACCACTGGGCCCCTAGGAATTTCACTGAGTTGGAAGGTGCCTGAATTTTTGTGGGATTAATTTCTCACCCTCTAGCACGCAAATGTTTAACTAATAAGTCCAGAGTCACTGATATTTCTTCCTTATTATGTCCAATCAGCATAATGTCATCTATATAATGGACCAGTGTCACATCTTGTGGAAGAGAGAAGCAATCAAGTTCCCTGCGGACTAAAATATGACATAGGGCTGGAGAGTTAATGTATCCATGAGGCAGGCAAGTGAAAGTGTATTGTTGGCCTTGTCAGGTGAATGCAAACTGCCTCTGGTGGTCCTTGGAAACAGGTATGGAGAAGAAAGCATTAGCCAGATCAGTAGCTGCATGCCAAGTACCAGGAGATATATTAATTTGCTCAAGCAATGAAACTGCATCTGGGACAGCAGCTGCAATAGGGGTTACCACCTCTTTAAGTTTGCGATAATCCACTGTCATTCTCCAAGATCCATCTGTTTTTTGCACAGACCAAATAGGTGAGTTGAATGGGGATGTGGTGGGAATCACCACCCCTGCATCCTTCAAGTCCTTAATGGTGGCAGTAATTTCAGCAATCCCTCCAGGAATGCAGTATTGCTTTTGGTTCACTATTTTCCTAGGCAGTGGCAGTTCTAGCAGCTTCCATTTGGCTCTTCCTACCATAATAGCCCTCACTCCACTTGTCAGGGATCCAATGTGAGAGTTCTGCCAATTGCTGAGTTTATCTATTCCAATTATGCATTCTGGAACTGGGGAAATCACTACAGGATGGGTTCGGGGACCCACTGGACTCACTGTAAGACGAACATGAGCCAAGACTCCATCAATAATCTGACCTCCATATGCACCCACTCTGACTGGTAGGCCACAGTGACGTTTTGGGTCTCCTAGAATTAATGTCAGTTCAGAGCCAGTATCCAGTAGTCCCCGAAAAGTCTGATTATTTCCTTTTCCCCAGTGAACAGTCACTCTCGTAAAAGGCCGTGGATCCCTTTGGGGAAAGGCAAGAGAAAGAGTAACAGTATAAATTTTTGGCAGGGTATCAGAATTCTTCCTCAAAGGGAACTGGCCTCCCCTTCATTCAAGGGGTTGTGGGTCCTTAAACTTGCTCGAGTCTGGGAATTGATTGAGGGACGGCGACTCTCTGGTGATTTGAGTTAGACTGCTGTTCACCTGACTTAGAATTCATCCTTTCATACGTATCAAGTAAATACTCAGTAGGCTGATCATCTATTGCACTGCTAGGGACACCATGACTAAGTAGCCAGTTCCACATATCCGCATGAGTCAGATTATTACTATTACTATTTTGCCTCCGGTGTCCATTACTGTAAGCATGCCCACCTTGTCTTTGTTGACTGAGTGCAGCCACTTGACCCCTACCACCACGGGATCCAGTCAGCCCCATTGTAGTTAGGTTTCTTAATTCAGCTAGGGTAACTCCCACTGGCATATCTGATTTACATAAAACATCAATCACAGCAGTCTTCAAGGATCCTGGAGCTCCCTTCACAAATTTGTTTCTCACAGTTGTGGTAAAAGTTGTGTCCTCTGGACATGCTATGTGTGGATTTGAAAGCCTAACCGAATAAATCCACTCTAGCATGCCAATTTCCCTAAGCCTTTGGATACCCCCTTCTACAGTACCCTAAGACAAGTCTGGCAATTCAACTTGATTTAATGTAGGCCACCGCATCAGCCATGCTTAAGCAATCCAGTCAAACAAACTATTAGGTCCTTTCCTAACTTCTTGAGCTGAAACATTGAATGAAGAGTCTGTGCTCAGTGGACCCAGGTCAAGAAATTCAGACTGATACAGCTTTCTGTTCCTTGCACGATTATCCCACACCCTTAACCATTCCCAAGCATATTCCCCAGGTTTCTGTTTGTATGTGTTAGAAAAGTCAAGTAGTTCCTTTGGAGTATAGCATATCTCCTCCTGGGTCACACTTTGTGCTTCACCTTTTGGAGCTTGCTTGGACTTAAGTCTAGTTACAGGTCTAGAAGCCAAAATTGTCAGTGCCCAAGTGTTTTTAGAATCTTCAGCATGCTCTAGTAAAGCATGTGCCTTAGACCATGCCCCAGGCAGTGACTCAGGCAGGTGCTCTTCAGAGGCAGGGGTGCTACAGCTAATCTCGTTAGGTTGGAGAGGAGGGGATAATGGCTTTACTGGGTGGGGCGATTTCGCAGACAAAGGCTAAGTAATCCCTTCACATGGGTGCGGTTCAGCTAGCAGGAGTGATTTACTGGAAGTGAGGGGCTCAGTGTCCCCAGCTTCCATATCATCCTCCCATATGTCACCATTGCAAGTTTCAGGGTCCCATTTTTTCTCAATCAATGCCCTCACTTTAATTTCAGATACTTCTCGAGATTGGCAATTGATCTGGCGTTGCAATTCCGCCACTCTAATGATAAGCATCTGGGCTTGGCTTTCAGCAGTATTGGCTCTGCTATTACAGGTAAAGAGGTTTTCTTCTAAAGAACAAGCAGAAGATTTGAGGTCTTTTACATGGCATGAGAGCTTTGATTCCAAGGACCTGAGCTCATCTTTTTCCTTCACCAGCTTATCTAATGCAAGTAGGACCAGCCAACCAACTTCCTTATACAGCTCATCTGCACATAATTTCAAAAAGTTATCCCACATGTTTTCACCCTGAGGGTCCCCTTTCACCAATATCTGATCTATTGGTGGGGCTATTTTGCGGATGTGTACCGCCGCCTCAGCCCACGGACTAGCAGGGAACTTTTTACTGGTGGGGCAGAGTTAGCAACACTGTTACTATTAGCCAGACTCAGGAACCACTTGAAAGGATTCATTTTTACAATTTTGTTTCCCTAGAACCACTCCTGGTACCAAATTGTCTTAGGCTGGGTTTTCTAGGGAAGCAAAACCAGTAACACGTGTAGGTACAAGGAAAGATTTATAATATAGATAGATAGATAGACAGATATAGATATAGGAATCAGCTCATGTAATCACAGAAGCTGAATGTCCCAAGTTCTGGCACAAGCTTCACGTGGCCACGGAAGCTGAAGAACCCAAAGTCAGCAGGTCAGAGACCAGAGTTCTAGATCACCGGCTGTGTAGGTCAGTGGATCCCAAGCTGGTGGCGAGACGAAGCGACAGAGGCTGGCAAAACCAGGATCGGCAGGTCAGGGAGCAGGGGCAGCAGAGGCTGGAGAACCCAGGATCGGCAGGTCAGAGAGCAGGACTCTCAAGTGCCGAGTGTAAGGACTGATGAGAAAGTCAGAGAGCTAACAGCTGTCTCTGAGTGTCTCTTAGGCTGGCGTATACCCTTATATCTGAATGTAGGTGAAGAAAGAGTTTCTGTCTTGAATTTCTAGCTGAGGGAAGTTGGCAGACTTTTCCCTCTTTTCACATTTGTTAAATTGTTCCATGTTCAACTCTCAGAGAATGGCTCAGGACAGGCTTGAAAGGTCCTACTTCAGGCTCAGTTAACAGTCAGACTCTAGAACTAGGTACAGTTCAGAGCACTGAGGGGGGATGTTCTGGGTGAAGGGGAAAAATTTATCCTGAAGGGAAGATTTAAATTTGTGTGCATGGTAGGTTACACAAAAAAACTTAGCTTTTGACAATGTAGTGCTGTTTTATATTGGTTCTGGAAGCATGAGTGCATTCTGTGGTCAATTTCTGTGTCTGAGAAAACGCTCACCAACCATCACTGCTCCATTAACCACACTGGCCACAGTCATTTCCCAGTGGGCCAGGTCTTTTGAACCATATATACTTCTGGAGCTACTCTCCCTTCCCAGTTGCTCAGTCTGATTTCTCAACTTGCCCTTTGATGTTAGGTCTCCTAGGATGTCATGTGTACTAGATTCATTTGTTCTTTTGGGTTTTTTGTTGTTAGAGGGGTCATGGGAGATGTCCATCTACTCTACCATCTTAGCCCTACCTCTGATCCCAACTTGTTGTATTTCTGCATGAAGTTTGAAAAACTTGTATTCCTTTATTTTTCATCATCAAAATGTCAATACTCAACTCTAGCTCAACTGCTCTTCTCTCCATTTGCCACTTTTGAGATTCATTGATCCCTTAATATCCTTGAAATTACTTTCAGTGAAAATGTAAAAAATGACAAGTATTTTTGCATACTCAAACTCAGTCTCTTACTATTTCTTATAAAGAGAAATCTGATGCTATTTGTAGATGAAACATGTCCAGTTAAATATTTTAGCATACTTTTCAAGTGTTTCTTGTGGTTGGTAACAGTTTCTGGAAAACTTTTGCATTCATTAGGAGAAGGTATTTGACACTATTACAGACCTTTCTTCTCATTCCTTTTGTTTTTTTTTTTTGAGATTTGGGATTCTGTATTAGGTTTTCAGAAACCCTGGTGGTGTAGTAGTTAAGTGTTTAGTCTGCTACATGAAAGGTGAGCAGTTCATATCCACCAGGTGCTCCTTGGAAACTCTACAGAGCAGTTCTACTTTGGCTTATGGGGTTGCTATGAGTTGGAATCGACTTGATGGTAATGGCTTTTAGAAACCCTCATGGTGTAGTGGTTAAGTGCTGTGTCTGCTAACCAAAAGGTCACCAGTTCGAAGCTGCTAAGTGCTCCTTGGAAACTCTATTGAGTGGTTATACTCTGTCCTATAGGGTCACTATGAGTTTACTCAGTGGCAATGGGTGAGTTATAATATGATTTCTGTTATTTTAATATGAAGTAATTCCTAATTAATACTTTTGAATTTTTTTCGGTGTGTCGTCAATGATGCTTCCTCATCATTTTAATCTATATAATTTTTTACTTCCTTTGGATCCCACTGTATGGATGCATAATCATTTGATGATTAAATGTTTTACACTTTTTTACTTTAATCGTTAAATAAAAATGGAATGGAATGTTAAGGCAGAAAAATGTGAATTTAAATCTGGGAACAATTACTAATTATATTTCAATGGTGACTTATTTAAACTTTCTATAACTGCATTTCATTATCTGAAAATGATGATAGCGAGAATGCTGATAGCATAGCCTTTTTGACATTAGTCAATGAAGATTAAAGTAATGCATTTGAATAATTTAGCATAACGTGTAAGTCAAGATATTGTTGTTTTAGTTCTGTCTAGTTGGTTTTGACTCATAGCTGCCCTATGCACAACAGAACAAAATACTGACCTTTTTCTATGCCATCCTTACAACTGTTTCTATGTTCAAGCCCATTGTTGAACCACCGTGGCAGCCCATCTCATTGAGGGTCTTCCTATTTTTCACTGACCCTTTACAAAGCATGAAGTCTTTCTCTAAGGACTGATCCTTCCTGATAACATGTCCAAAGTGTGGGAGATGAAGACTCACCATCCTTGCTTCCAAGGTACATTCTGTCTGTATTCTTCCATGACAGATTTGTTCATTCCTTTGGTAGTCCACGATATATTCAATACTCTCTTCCAGCACCATAATTGAAAATCATCACTTCTTCTCAGGTCTTCTTAATCACTGCCCAGCTTTCTCATGCATATGAGACAATTAAAAACACTACAGGGGATGGAGTTGAGATGGCAGACTAAGCACACGTCTCCTTATAGCCCTCTAGAAACCAAGACCTGAACTGATAATCGAACGGACCCTTCTGGTCACCTACTGAGCCCCCAGGACACAGGATAGGGCTGTTAATTTGGATTTCATACCACTGAATGAAAAACCTCCTCTCTTTCACTGACTCCCACTCATGGCTAGCCCTGGCTCTAGCGGACTGAAAGTAAACATATCATTTTGACTTATTTTTTCTCTGTCTTGACCGGCAGACAGTGCAGAACTCAGACCAACTGCTGGTGGGATAGGCAAGTGAAATTGCCATATTTTGAGAGCCAGGCTTAGGACTGTTTTCATCTAGCCATTTGGGGCCTATCTTTTTATCTCTTCCACAGCGTGGTTTGTAGGGAACCACAATGCCTGTGTGTGGGATGCCATGTTGGATATGGAGATTTTAGTGGGACCTAATTCTTAGCCTGGGAGACAGTGCCTGCAAACAGGACAGCGCTTCTCCAACAGAAAAGCAGTAGTATACAAAGTGTCACCTATGGTGGGGGCCTGGCAACAGAGGCAGAAGACTCATTACCTCTCTGCAGCTTTAGTCCCTCTATCTGCTGACCATGTGGAGAGCACCGTCTTAGATACTGTGGCTACAGCTGGACCTAATTCTTAGCTTGGAAGCCAGAGCCTGCCCATAGGAGAGCACTTTTCTACCAGAAAAACAGTAGTTTACACAGTGTCACCTAAGGCTGGACCTTGTCAGCAGAGGCCAACAGGGCAGTGGCATTGCTGTATTTTTAACTAGTTTGTATCATCTGGGGTTGGATATAAACATGCTTACTTTGCCAGTTGGGAAGGGGGACCTCTACATCTGAAAACCTGACTGATTTGGGAAGCGGTCAGATACCTTTTGATTTACATTTTAAGACAGCCTAGAGAAACATCTGCAGTCCATACTCACAGTATCTTTCCCAGACTTTACTAACTCACATGAAACCCAAAAAGCAACAGATGCTTGTGGAACACAAGAAATCACCTATGGTTTCAGAAGGCTCCCAAACAGAACAACCAAGGAGTTTTCCTGGATAAGGAAACTTTTCTGAATTCATCAGAAGGTGAATATAAAAGAATTACATACAGAGCCCTTGTAGAACTTAAACAAAATGCAGCAGAAAAAAGGAAAGATTAAGCAAGCTGTTTGATCTGATGGAACACAAGTACTCTGAAATCCAACAGATCAAGAACAAAATCAGAGACGTAGAAACTTCCATTTGAACTCAAGAAAACAGAATGGAAAAAATGGAAAAAAGAATTTCTGACTTGGAAGACAAAACTAGTGACACCAGTGTCTATGAGCAGAAATCAGGAAAAAGAAGCAAGAAAAATGAAGAAGCATTAAGAAGCATGTAGGATTATATTAAGAGAAACAACCTTTAATTAATTGGAATCCCCAAACAGGGTGAGAAACCTGAGAACACAGAGTGTATCATTGCTGAGCTGCTGACAGAAAACTTCCCAGAAATCATAAAGGAAGAGAACATAGATATCCGAGATGCATATCGTACACCACTGAGTATAGATCTCAAAAGAAAGACTCCAAGACATATTATAATCAAGCTTAACAAAATGAAACATAAGCAGCAACTCTTAAAGGCAGCAAGACTCGAGGCAAAGCAAACATTGAGAGGGAAGGCTTTCGTCAGATTTCTCAGCAAAAACCATGCTGGCACGAAGACAGTGGCATGACACATTCAAAACCTTAAAGGAGAACTTTGAACCAAGAATTATATATCCTGCAGAACTATCTTTCAAATATGGAAATGAAATGAACACATACCCAGATAAACAGAAACTCAGACACTTTGTAAAAACCAAACCAAAACTACAAGAAATACTGAAAGAAGCAATTGGTTTGGGGTTAGAAGAACAAAATCATAACTTTATATTTTAGAATGACACATCATCCAGAATTCTACTCAGTTAGGGAAGGCTGCAAATTCAATCACAGCTTTAACATTGAAAGAAATAATCCAGTGATTATCATGAAAACTATAGTGCAATCAAATTAAAAAGAGGGATATACTACAGTAGTTATAGTCCTTCCAGATGGAGAGGGAGATGACAAGACTGGTAGTAATTAAAATTGGGTTTATATATAGTTTATAAGGGGGATTTTAGGGGCAGCCATGAAGCACAACAAAGATGTAACATACCATATCAGGAGTCTCAACAACTACAAAACCAGCTCCAAAAAAGGTGAAAAATCAACTCACAAAAAAGAAGGTCCCAGAACAGACTAATAAGAACAACAGAGAAAACATCAACACAAAAATAAACATATCTCAATGAACACATACCTATCAATAATTACATTGAATATCAATGGCTGAATGCTGCAGTAAAGAGACATCGAGGGACATCTTGGATCAAAAGACATGACCCATCTGTATGTTGTCTACAAGAAACTCACTTGATACTTAAAGATAGGAACAAACTGAAAATGAAAGGATGGAAGAATATATGAAAAGCTAACAATGAACAAGGAAGAGCAGGTGTGGCAATTCTAATCTCAGACAAAATCAATTTTAATGGAAAATCTACCATCGTGGACAAAGATGTACACTAATTATTGCTGAAATGTTCAGTACACAAGCAAGACTTAACTATATTAAATATTTATGAACCTAGCTCCTGGAATACTCTGGGGGTCAGTTCTATCCTGACCCCTAGGGTCGCTATGAGTAGGATCTGACTTGACAGCACTTGGCTCTGTCTGGCAACTAATATCAGAGCACCTAAATACATAGAAGAAACACTGACTACACTCAAAAAAGAGTTAGATTACTTCACAATAATAGTGGGAGACTTCAACACTCTACTCTCAATACTGGATGGATCATCTAGAAAAAAGCTCAATAAAGATACAGAAAACCTTATGGCCACAATTAACCAACTAAACCTCGTCAATAGATACAGAACTTTCTACCTACCAGTGGACAACTACACCTTCTTCTCCAGTGCACATGGAACTTTCTCGAGAATTGACTATGTATTAGGACATAAAGCAATTCTTAACAAAATCCATATCATTGAATTAATACAAAGCATCTTTTCAGACCATAAAGCTGTAAAGTTGAAATCAATAGCAGAAATAACACAGATAAAAAGTGGAACTCTTGGAAACTGAACAATATCTTGCTCAAAAAACCATGGGTTATAATAGAAACCAACGATGAAATAAAGCAATTCAAGGATTCCAATGACAATGAAATCACTTCCTACCACAACCTATGGGATACAGCCAAAGCAGTGCTCAGAGGTCTGTTTATCTCCATAAATCCACACAGGTGGAAGGAAGAAAGAAACTAAGTCAAAGAATTGAGGCTGCAGATTGCACAAGTAGAGAGAGAACAACAGAGGAAACCCTCAGGCACCAGAAGAAAACAGATCATAAAGATTAGAGCAGAGCTAAATGAATTTGAGAATAGAAAGACAATTGAAAAAATTGAAATGATCAAAAGCTGTGTTTTTGAAAAGATCAACCAAATTGACAAGCCACTGGATAAACTTGCTAAAGAAAAACAGGAAAGGAAACAAATAACCGAAATTAGAAATGAGAGGGGAGTTGTCACAACAGATCTGACAGAAATCAAAAATATCACAGCTGAATGCTATGAAAGACTGTACTCTAACAAATTTGAAAACCTAGAGGAAATGGACAAATTCCTTGATTCAGACCACCTACCCAAATTATCACAACGTGAAGCAGAACAACTTAATAAACCCATCACAAAGGAAGAGATTGAAAATGTCATCAAAAAACTGCCAACCGAAAGAGCCTGGGCCCAGATGACTTCACTGCAGAATTCTACCAAGCTTTTAGGGAAGAGTTATCTCCAGTACTACTGAGACTATTTCACAGTATAGAAAGGGATGGAGTACTCCCAACCTCATTCTATGAAGCCAGCATAACCCTGATGCCAAAGCCAGGGGAAGAGCCAACCAAAAAGGAGAACTACAGATCAGTATCACTCATGAATCTAGATGCAAAAATCTTCAACAAAATTCTTGCCAGTAGAATACAACAACATATCCAAAAAATCATCCATCATGACCAAGTTGGATTCATATCAGGGATGCAAGGCTGGTTCAACATCAGAAAAACAATCAATGTGATTAACCACATAAATACCACAAAAGACAAGAATCACCTGATCTTGTCCATTGATGCAGAAAAGGCATTTGAGAAAGTCCAACAGCCATTCATGCTACAAACTCTTAGCAAAATAGGCATTGACAGAAAATTTCTCAACGCAATAAGGGCCATTTATACAAAGCCAACTGCCTGCATCATACTGAATGGAGAGAGACTGAAAGAGTTTCCCTTAAGAACAGAAACTAGACAAGGATGCCCACTCTCCCCTCTCCTATTCAACATTGTACTAGAAGTTCTAGCTACAGCAGTTATTCAAGACCAAGGAATAAAGGGCATCTGCATCGGCAAAGAAGAAGTCAAAATCTTCCTGTTTGCTGATGACATGATTGTATATGCAGAGAATACCAAAGAATCTATAAGCAAACTACTCAGACTGATAGAAGAGTTCAGCAAAGTCTGAGGATACAAGATAAACATAAGTAAATCAGTAGGATTCCTTTATACCAACAAAAAGACTGTTAATGAAGAAATCATCAAATCAATACCATTTACTATAGTCCCCAAGAAGATAAAGTACCTAGGAATTAATCTAACCAGAGAAATAACAGACATTTACAAAGAGAGCTACAAGCCATTACTACAAGAAAGTAAGAGAGACTTAGATAAGTGGAGAAAACTACCCTGCTCATGGATAGGAAGACTTAACATTGTGAAAATGTCTATTTTACCCAAAGCAATCTACTTATATAATGCAATCCCAATACAAATTCCAGTGTCGTTTTTTAATGAGATACAGAAAGAAATCACCAATTTTTTTTTGTAAAGGGAATAAGCCCCGGATAAGTAAAGTACTACTAAAGAAGAAGAACACACTGGGAGGCCTCTCATCACCCAACCTTAAAACATATTACACTGCCACAGTGGTCAAAACAGCCTGGTACTCATACAAGAACAGACAGATTGATCAATGGATCAGAATTGAGACCCCAGAGATGACATCATCTGCCTATGAACAGTTGATATTCAACAAAGGCCCTAAGACATTAAACTGTGGTAAAAAGCATATCTTCAACAAATGGTGCTGGCAAAATTGGATATCCATCTGCAAAAAATTAAAGCTAGATCCATATCTTACACTTTATACAAAAACCAACTCAAACTGGATAAAGACATAAATATAAAACCTAAAACGATAAAGCTCATCCAAGAAAAAGTAGGAACAACAATGAAAGTTTTAATACACAATGTAGACAGACTTCAAAATCTGTCAAACAAACCACAATCAACAGAAGAGAAAATAGATAAATGGGAACCGCTAAGAATCAATCACTTTTGCTCATCCAAAGACTTTATTAATGGAATCAAAAGGCTACCTACAGAATGGGAAAAATATTTGGCAACTCTATGTCAGACTGATGCCTGATCTCCATAATCTATAAAGTACTACAAAATATCAATAAGAAGAAGATAAATCATCCAATGAAGCAATGGGCAAAGGAGATGGACAGACATTTCTCTAAAGAGGAGATCCAGGCAGCCAAAAAACTGATGCGGATATGTCCACCATCTTTAGTTGCTAAAGAAATTCAATTGAAAACTACAATGAGATACCATCTCACCCCAACAAGGTTGGCCATGATCCAAAAAACACAAAACAACAAATGCTGGAGAGGCTGTGGAGAAAGTGGAACTCTCCTACACTTTTCGTGGGGTTGCAAAGTGGTGCAGCCTCTTTGGAAAGCAATCTAGCACTTCCTTGAAAAGCTGGATCTTGATATACTATTTGACCCAGTAAATCCACTACTTGGAATATATCCTACAGTATCGAGGCCATTCACACCAACAGACACATGCACAAGAATGTTTATCGCAGCACAGTCCACGATAGCAAAAAGATGGAATCAACTCAGATGCCCAACAACAGAAGAATGGATAAATGGTAAACTATCGCATATCTACTCAATGGAGCACTATGCAATGATAAAGAACAATGACGGTTCCAGGAAACATCTCATAACCTGATTTCAACTGGAAGACATTATGTTGAGTGAAAGTAGTCAGTGACAAAAGGACAAATATTGTATGACCCCTAAGATAAGAACTCAGAAAACAGCCTTATGTATAGATGAAAGGACTCTTTGACGGCTGCAAGGGAGGGGAGGGAGGGAGGGAGGGCTTAGATTAGATAGTTGGTAGAAATTTGTTTGGGTGAAATTGGTGATAGCACGTGTTAGAAAGAAGAACAATATTAAGTGAATTTCAACATAACATGAACCAAATATTGCAAAGACAAAGTAGTCAGGGCAGGGGGCAGGGGACCATGCTGTTAGGTGAATTCAAGGCCAATTGGCACAACTAGCATTTTCCTAAGAGGGCTGTCTGCAACCCACATTGCTGAGTGGCATCTGGGGTCTAAGAAGCTGCCAAGCTGCCATCCAAGGGCACAGCAAATGGTCCCATCTCAGCAGGCACAGATACTCATCGAGGACCAGAATGACATGGAGTAAAGACAACCCAGAAGATAGAGATATCCACATGAGTGGGTGCCTACATTGACTTGGGACCAGAACTGGATGGTGCCCGGCCACAACCAGTGATAGCTGTGATGGAGCTCACTAAGTTGAGTCTCGCTGGCAGCACAAGAGTTAAAAGGAGTGCACCCTGAGATCTCCACTAAAAGACCACAACTGATGGTCCAGCGGCTTCTGGGTTGCCCTGGGTGCATGGCCCCTGGCCCTGATGCTGCCCTTGCCCATAAATCATAATGAAGGTCCACTCATCGGACACGAATGGATTGGACTTGGTGATGCAGAGTGACCATAAGTTCGATGCACTTTATAGTTCTATGCATCTGTAGGATATCATCCTGCTGACCTCTGGCTGGAGTAAGGGGAGTGGGTGGAGAGGAGGGGAAAGGAGACTGTTGGGAAAATGAGACACATATGGAGCAGAGAGAAATTGTGTCCTGTCACCAGACAGGGAAGGCAGTGGAAGCTGCACATAGGTGGGCGTGCAAATTTATATGGGAATGTATATTTTCACTCAGTCATATTAAAAAGGAAAAAAAGAAAGAAAAACACTACAACTTGGGTCAGGAGCATCTTAGTCTTCAACGTGATATCTTTATTTTTTAACACTTTGAAGATGGTCCTTTGCAGCAGTCCTGCCTAATGCAAGTAGTCACTTGATTTCCTGAATGCTGCTTCCATGGTCAGTGATTGTGGATTCAAGTAAAACAAAATTCTTGACAACTTCAAAGTTTTCTGCGTCTATCATGTTGTTGCTTATTGGTCTAGTTGTGAGGATTTTTATTTTCTTTATGTTGATGTGTAATCCATATTGATCTTTGATCTTCTTCAGTAAGTGCCTCAAGTCTTCTGTACTTTGAGCAAGCAAGCTTACGTCATAGTTTACCAATAAACATTGCTGTTATTAGGTGCCGATGAGTGGCTCCGACTCATGGAGACCCTATACACAACAGAACGAAACACTGCCCCAGTCTTGCATCATGTCCACATTTGTTTGTGTGTTTAAGCTCGTTGTTGTGGCCACTGTTGTCAAACCATCTCATCAAGGGTTTTCCTTGTGTTTGCTGACCCTCAACTCTACCAAGCATGATGTCCTTTTCCAGGGACTGATTCTTCCTGACAACATGTCCATTGTATATAATAAGATGCAGTCTTGACACCTTTGCTTCCAGGAGGCACTCTGGTTGTAATTCTTCCAGAACAGACCTGTTTGTTCTTTTGGTAGTCCATGATACTTTCAACATTCTTCTCCAACACTACAATTCAAAGTCACCAATGATTCTTCTGTCCTCTTTGTTCATTGTCCAGCTTTCACATGCATATGATGAGATTGAAAATACCATGGCTTGGGTTAGGTACACTTTAGTCTTCAGTGTGACATCTTTACTTCTTAATACTTTAAAGAGGTTCTTTGCAGCAGATTTTCCCAACACAATGCGTCATTTAATTTCTTGACTGGTGTTTCCACGTGCATTGATTGTGGATCCAAGTAAAATGAAATCCTTGACAAGCTCAATCCTTTCTCCATTTATGACAACGTTGCTTTGTGGTGTAGTTTTGAAGATTTTTGTTTCCTTGATGTTGAGGTTCAATTCATACTGAAGGCTATGGTCCTTGATCTGCATTAGTAAATGTTTCAAATCTTCTTCACTTCCAGCAAGTAAGGTGGTGACGTCTGTGTAATGCAGGTTGTTAATGAGTCATCCTCCTATCCTGATGCTTCGTTTTTCTTTGTATAATGCAGCTTCTCAGATTATTTGCTCAGCATGCAGACTGAAAATGTATGGTGAAAGGATACAACTCTGATGCATACTTTCCTGACTTAAAACCATGCAGTGTCCCCTTGTTCTGTTCACATGACTACCTCTTGATTCATGTACAGATTCTTCATGAGCACAATTAAGTGTTCTGGAATTCCCATTCTCCACAATCTTAGCCATAATTTATTACGGTCCACACAGTTGAATGCCTTTGCAGAGTCAGTGAAACACAGGTAAGCATCTTTCTGGTATTCTCTGCTTTCAGCCAAGATCCATCTGACATCAGTAATGATATCCCTGGTTCAATTACTTCTTCTGAATCCAGCTTAAATTTCTGGCAGTTCCCTGTCAATATACTGTTGCAGTTGCTTTTGAATGATCTTGAGCAAAATTTTACTTAGCCAAGCCAAGTGCCATCGAGTTGGATCCAACATGTGATATTAATGATATTATTCGGGGGTTTCGACATTCCACTGGATGACCTTTCTTTGGAAAGGGCATAAATATGGATCTCTTCTAGTCAGTTGGCCAGGTAGCTGTCTCCAAATTTCTTGGCATGGATGAGTGAGCCCTTCCAGCATTGCATCTGTTTGTTGAAATATCTCAGTTGATATTCCAACAATTCCTGGAGCCTTGTTTTTTGCCAATGCCTTCAATGCAGCTTCAATGTCTTCCTTGAGTGCCATTGGTTCCTGATCATATGCTACCTCTTCATATGGCTGAACATCAAGCAGTTCTTTCTGGTATAATGATTCTGTGTATCCCTTCCGTCTTCTTTTGATGCTTCCTGAATTGTTTAATATTTTCCCTGTAGAATCCTTCAGTATTGCAGCTCACAGCTTGAATTTTTCTTCAGTTCTTTCAGCTTTAGTAATGCAGAACATGTTCTTCCCTTCTGCTTTTCCATTTCCAGCTCTTTGCACATGTCATCATAAAACTTTAGTCTTCTTGAGCTGCCCTTTGAGATCTTCTGCTTAGGTCTTTTACCTCACCATTCCTTCCTTTTGCTTTAGCTACTTGACATTAGAAAGAACGTTTAAGAGTCTCTTCTGACATCCAGTTTGGTCTTTTCTTTCTTTCCTGTCTTTTTGATGACTTCTTGTTCTCTTCGTAGATGATTTCTTTGATGTCATTCCACAGTTCATCTGGTATTTGGTCATTAGTGGTCACCATATGAAATCTTTTTTTGCGATGGTCTTTAAACTCAGGAGGTATGTACTCAAGGTCATACTTTGGCTCTTGTGGACTTGTTCTAATTTTCTTCAGTTTCATTTTGAATTTTCATCTGGGCAATTGATGATCTGTGCCACAGTCAGCATCTGGTCTTGTTCTGACTGCTGATACAGAGCTTTTCCATTGTCTTTTCCACAGATGTAGTCTATTTGGTTCCTGTGTATTCCATCTGGTGAGGTCTATGTGTACAGTCACTGATTGTGTTACTTAAAAAAGGTACTTGCAGTGAAGAGGCTGTTGGTCTTGGAAAATTCTATCATGCAATCTCCAGCATCATTTCTGTCACCAAGGCAGTATTCTCCAGCTACCAATCCTTCTTCTTTGTTTACAACTTTTGCATTCCAGTCACCAGTAATTATCAATTCATCTTGTTTGCATGTTCAATCAATTTCAGACTGCAGAAGCCAGTAAAAATCTTGCATCTCTTCATCTTTGGCCTTAGAGGTCGGTGTGTAAATTTCAACAATAGTCATATTAACTGGCCTTCCTTGTAGGCATATGGATATTATCATATCACTGATAGCATTGTGCTTCAGGACAGATATTGAAATGTTCTTTTTTATGATGAATGCAACGCCATTCCTCTTCAACTTTTGTTCCCAGCATAGTAGACTATATGACTGTCAGATTCAAAATGGCCAACAATGGTCCAATTCAGCTCACTAATTCCTAGGTTATAAATAAAAGCATTATTTAATTATCACTAGTTCATCATGTTCCATGTCTCGGTGACCACACCTTAGGATCTCTAGTGTCATCACAACAAATGCTAACATTAAAACTGTATGACTTATGAAAACAGAACACCTGTCCTTGAACTGCAAAACAATCATATTCCAGAGATGACCCTTTTGTTAGTTGTTAGCTTTCTAAGTCTTAGTTTCTTACATTAATTTGTCAAAATCCTTATAATCATACATGAAATACAGAAAAAAGAGAGAGAGAGAGAGAAATCTGCAAGGACGTCACAGGATAGGATAAAGGCTGTGAAAAATAAATTTAGGTGTATAGCAAATGTATGAAATAACCTCACTGAGGGAGGAGAAGTAGGAAAGGGAGTCTAACTAAGTAACTTTAGAAAAAAATGGACAATGTAAGCAAATGGCAGAGGAAAAAGTACTTAAAAATTATGTTTCAGTTGGTAAAGTTTTTCTTTTTTTAATAAGGGTACAAGTTAACAGTTTTCATCTGCTTTATAAGTATACTGTAAGGTAATTAAATGTACACAATTAATAAGTTGCTGATGGATGGTGGGAGACACTTTTGGATGAAAGAAAACAGTAGCACTCTTAACCATTGGAATTGATATATTATCCTAGAATTTGATTTCTGATAGTCGATTGTGTTTAATTAGAGTGCAGCTGTATAGAGAGAATACATAGAAATTCTGATATACTGTTATGGATCCTAATAATAGATAACTTTTGAGAAAGTAGAATTATAAAACAAAGAAAGTCAATCCTATTGATCTTATTTGAGTTGTTGTATACAACACATGAAGGCTTCTGTTGCACAAATGATTAAGTATCCTTTGTTACTCTGTCCTGGTTAAGCTGGGTTTATTTTGCCTTCATATAAACGGAATCCCTCCAAGTAATTTAAGTCTTCTTGAAGAAACCCAGACCTTTGAACTTATTTGAAGTTCTTTCTTAAGTACACTGTATTCTTGTGTAAATGTTATTCAAAAACATCCTGTCAAGGCACAAATACTGGGTTCCTCATGTCTCTGTAAAGCCTTAATACAAAAAAAATGTACTTTAGGAATAAAGTATTTAAGTGTACATCAGATCAACCTAGTGAAAAACAGGGATGGGGCTAAGCTCAATACCTTAGGGAAAGTTGCTAGCCTGGATTTTTACCTAGCTGATATACTGTGTTAAAAAGGGAAAAAAAAAATCTGTCACAATCATCAAATTCAAAACAAATTAAATTATTAAAATTGATTCAACACTATATTGTAGCTCCAAATTCAGTACACTCACACCAAGAGAGATCTGTTGGGCTATCTCTAGCAGAAGAAATAATGTTTTAATTATTTGGATACTATAAATCAATGAAATTTATGACATGAAAGGCTTTAAATACTGAGCAACTCTTGATCTGTTTTTCAAAGGGAAAATTAAAACTGTATTTTTATAGTTTGGGAACTTTGAATAGAATCAAAATTCCCTTGTTAACACATTACAACTGACTGTATTTATCTCTTTATTCTCCTAATTCCCTTGGTAGTTTTCAGGAAAAGAAAACACATTTCTAAGTTTTACAGTTGTACAAACTGTTATGGGAAGAAGTGTGATAGGTTACCGTGAGTATTAAATGAAATAAAACATGGAAAGTGATGATTCAAAATAAACTGTGGTAGACTGAATATACAAACAATACACAAAATCAAAAAGTTCATGTTAATTTGTATGGAATAGCTAGCAAATTGGGGTTTACAGATATAACTTGAAGCACAGAGTTCTCTTTTTAGCTAGCACAGTATTTAAAATATTTTAATATCAATGATTTTACATTAACTTGTAATCTCCAGTTTAGCACAATAAAAACTATTCTTTGCTGCCTCACAATGGGCATGCTTTGCACATCTACCACAATTGCTGGTGCTACCTGAAGGCCAAAACCACTGCCATCCAGTGGATTCCAACTCAGCGACCTATAGGACACAGTAGAACTGCCCTGTAGGGTTTCCATAGGGTTTCTAAGGAGTGGCTCAAACTGCCAACCTTTTGGTTAGCAGCTAAGCTCTTAACCACTGCACCACTAGTGTTAACTATAGCAGCTAAGCTCTTAACCATTGCACCACCAGTGTTAACTATAGCGGCTAAGCTCTTAACCACTGTACCACCAGTGTTAACTATCATGAGGATTGTGTAGGACCAGCAATGTCTTGTTCTGTTGTATGTACGGTCGCTGAGTCAAAACCGACTCGATGGTACCTAACCTGGGTTTATGGTCTCTGTTTTATAGATACCTGAGAAAGAAACTGGAGACTGTCAGGTAAGTCACATAATGAGATAAAAAGAGTGATGTTTCTGAAATATCTTCAGGACTCTTCAAAAAAGAATCATTTCTCAGGTAGTATGACACAGAGACATTTTGAATGAATTCATTATTCTCTTGTGTTTTTATTTTACCATCTTATCAACCAAAAGTTTAGAAGCAATGTTAATTGTTTTCCTTATTTTGAGAAGTGATCGTGAGCTATTTTCCCTCTATAGGTGATAATCTTTAGAAGCAGTATTGGAATAATTAAAAAGATATTTACCTAAACTGTGTTTAGAGAAAGGAAACAGAAGAGTGAGTAAACTGTTCTATCTCTTCTCATCTTCCAGCACTTGTTCCACCTTTCCCACATTCTACTGAATTTGTTGTATCTGATGTATGATAAACCAAAAGAACTCCACCAAACCTACTGCCACTGAGTCAGGTCCAAGTCCTAATGACCCTATAAGTCAGAGTAGAACTGCCCCATAGAGTTTCCAAGGAGCACCTGGCAGATTTGAAATGCTGAACTTTTGATTAGCAGGCATAGCACTTAACCCACTATGCCACCAGGATCCAGAAATATAGTACTGATTGACACATATTGTTCCCTTTGCCCTGAATAGTGTCCTCTTCAGCTTCTTGTATACTTGAGTATTTCTGCCCATGTCAAACAAAAAGTACAGTCTGGATGCTCCTTAGAAAGGACGATTGTGAGACTTCCACTAACTTACTTTAGACATGTCATCAGGAAAGAACAATCACTGAAAAGAGTGAGGAAAAATCTCAGTGAGATGAGCTGACAGAATCATTACAATTAACACAAACATACCAGAGGTCATGTAGATTTCAATGTTTCATTCTACTACAAAAAAGGTTGCCATGAGTTGTAGCCAACTAAACAGCAACAGACAACAACAAAATGTTAACAACTCTGTCCTAAGTGAAATACAGATCAGTCTAAACTCATTGACATGAGTGCCACATTTTTACACAAATAGCACACATCTTCTACATTTGTTTGCCAAATGCTCTCCAGTCTCTCAAGGTATTTTCATGGCGACATCTGTGTCATTACTAATACTTCTTACTGTATCCAGATCAATGAAACAACTGAGGTAGACCAGGCTACACATCACCTTAAGGAAAAAGCTACCTGGTTTTCTTAAGGTTCATCCTTGTGATCTGTGAGATTTGTTCTCTTGACCTGAATTAGACCACTGGAGATACTGGTGTAATACTGATGGCATAACTTCCAGCATCACAACAATATGCAAGTCGCTGCAGTGTGACAAACCAATAGACCTGTGGTGGGGTTTCAAAACATTATATGGAAATTATGAATTATTCTTGTTTTTCTCATATTGGTCATGGTGCTAGTATTTTGAATTTTATCCAGGAACTGAATTGTTTTTTCACAGCTACTCTCTCAGGTTATCTTATGATGTTACAACAAAAATACCAAGACGATTTTGTGAGACAATTGACTATGGAGACAACCGAGCAGTCATCTTGCAGTAAATGTCAGGATTATTGCCTTCCCTGAAGTCGTCAACCCCTTGTAATCTCTCAAGGAGAGCTTGAGAGATTAAATAAATGAATAAAAAATAACTTGATTGTGTATAACAGTAGACTCTGACCCATAATCTGTAGTAACAAATTACAACCTCTAATGCAATCAACCTAGAACAGTCTCCAGGACTTAGTCAATGACTACCATCTTCTCTATTGTTTTCCTCCACATCTAACTCAGTACCAGCGAAATCCAAATATATTCCCAAAACCATGTACATAAGATGTCCTTCTAGGTACCTCACTTCTAGTTTCTTCATGCCAAAAACCTCCGATAAGAGCATATCTGAAGCCTTCCTTGTTTTTTGCCCACTAGAAAGCTTCCCCACACCATTTCTTGCCTTTGTATCCCTTGCGAAATGCATGCAATATTGGCTGGTTCTTTGCTATAGCAAATTCTGAGTAAATAGCTACTGTTTGTTATTATTTGGATTGTCATTTTTATTTCACAATTGTCAATGAATGTTTACTTTTACAGATGTTATCAAGCTAAAATTCTTACTCAGTTTATATGTCCTTTCTGTAGCATTTCTGATAACGATCTCTAGCAGCTGTTTTATTACTTACAATGAATAAGAACTGCATATTTATTGACAAAGCTGGTCTGTCTTCTGAATCTAAGCTGAATATATAACTGCAGCCTTCCCCAGGATGTAACATCTCTAATGGAAGAATTTGAAGAAAGCTCACAGGCTCCTGGTATGTTTGTATTTTCTTCCCTATCCTGTCACTGCCTCTGTCCACACACTCACAGAGGAGGCTACAAGTAGTATTGATTATCTACCTTCCCTGGTGAAAGCATTGTATGCTTAATCATATCATACCTTATATCCTGTGTACTTCTGACAACACAAATATTCTAAGTCTCCTAGGTCATCATTCATCGTGCTGACACACATATCAGTACTGTTTTGCACACCTATTCATACAATCACCATTCCCTAAAACCTCGTACTCTTTTACTCATTTTTCTCTTTAAACCTTCTATATGTCTTCTTTCCTCATTAATCTCAGCCACTTCCCTCACTTATTGTATTAAGCAGTACAATTATATTTCTTGACACTAAACAAAAAATGCAACACAACAAAAAACCAAAAAACAGAATCCACAGTAGCCTTACAGGACTAAGTAGAGCTGCCTAATAAGAATTCCAAGGCTATAAATCTTTTGGAAAACAGACTGTCATGGATTAAACTGTGTCCCCCCACAAAATGTGTGCAGCCATTTGTCTGGGCCACCATTAACAATATTTTGTGATTTTCCTGTGCTATACATCATAATCTCTGACTGTGGCTAATAGATAGGATGATTATGTTAAAAGAGGATTAGGGTGGGACTGCAACACCTTTGCTAAGGGAGTTTCCCTGAGGTGTGGCTTCTATCACCTTTTATTCTTTCGTCCTATGCGAGATAAAAAGAGAGGAAAGCAAGCAGAGAGTTGGGAACCTCACACCAGCAAGAAAGCAGCACTGGGATACAAGCACAGGAAAGTGTCAGTCTTTATCTTCCTAAGACTTTGGCCACTTGAAGGATGTTGTTGCTAGGTGCCATCAAGTTGGTTCCAATCCTATGAACAACAGAATGAAACAGAATTCCCATGTCCACAATCATTTTTATGCTTAAGCCCATTGTTGTGGCTGCTATGTCAATCAATCTCATCTAGGGTCTTCCTCTTTTTCTCTGACCCAATGCTGTACCAAGCATGATGTCCTTCTTCGGGGACTGAGATTTCCTGACAATATGTCCAAAGTATGTAAGATGCAGTCTTGCCATCTTTGCTTCCAAGGAGCCCTCTAGTTGTCCTTCTTCAAGAATAGGTCTGTTGGTTCTTTTGGCGGTCCATGATATGTTCAATATGCTTCTCCAACACCACAATTCAAAGGCATCAGTGGTTCTTCTGTCTTATACATATGATGTGACTGAAAATACCATGGCTTGGGTCAGGTGCACTTTAGTCTTCATGGTGACATTTTTAATTTTGAATACTTCAAAGATGTCCTCTGCAGCATATTTTCCCAATGCAATGTGTTTTTTGATTTCTTGACTGCTGCTTCCATGGACAGTGATTGTGGACCCAACTAAAAGGAAATAATTGACAACCTCAGTCCTTTCTCCATTTATGACAATTTTTGCTGACTGGTCCACTTGTGACGATTTTTGTTTCCTTGATGTTGAGGTGCAATTCATACTAAAGGTTGTGGGTTTTGATCTTCATCAGTAACTGTCTCAAATCTTCCTTATTTCCAGCAAGTAAGGTGGTGTTGTCTGCATAAGACAGGTTGTTAATGAGTCATCCTCCAATCCTGATGCCTCTTTCTTCTTCATATAATCCAGCTTCTTGGATTATTCACTCAGCATACATATTAAAAAGGCATGGTGAAAGGATACAACCCTGACGCACAGTTTCCTGACATTAAACCATGCAGTGTTCCCTTGTTCTGTTTGCATGACTGCCTGTTGATCCATATACAGATTTCTTAAGAGCACAATTAGGTGTTCTGGAATTCCCATTCTCTGTAACATTAGCCATAATTTAGTATGATCCACACAGTCAAATGCCTTTGCATAGTCAATAAAACACAAGTAAACATCTTTCTGGTATCCTGTTTTCAGCCAAGATCTACCTGACATCAGCAATGATATCCCTGGATCCACGTCCTTTTTTGAATCCAGCTTGAATTTCTTGCAGTTCCTTGTCCATATACTGTTGCAGTCACTTTTGAATGACCTTGAGCAAAATTTTTCTTGCATGTGATATCAGTGATATTGTTCAGTAATTTCCACATTCCATTGGATTATCTTTCTTTGGAATAGGCATAGATATAGATCTCTTCCAGTCAGTTGGCCAGGTAGCTGTCTTCCAAATTTCTTGACATAGATGACTGAGCACTTCCAGCATTGCCTCTGTCTGTTGAAATATCTCAATTGATATTCCATCAATTCCTGCAGTCAAGTCTTTTGGCCAATGCCTTCAATGCAGCTTCAGCTTATTACTTCATTACCATTGGTCCCGGATCATATGCTACCTCTTCAAATGGCAGAACACTGACCAGTTCTTTCCGGTATAATGACTCTGTGCTTGAAGGATGAGGTATAGGAAGCCAAGCCAAGTGCCGTCAAGTCAGATCTGACTCATGGTGACCCTAGGGGCCAGAGAAGAACTGACCCCAGGGTATTCAAGGAGTGCCTAGTGGATTTGAACTGCTGACCTAGTGGTTAGCAGTGGTAGCACTTAATCCACTACACTACCAGAGTTTCCCTAGGTACAGGAAATCACGTCTAAATTCTTGAAAGTATTTCTTCACATACATTCTGTAAAACTACACGGTACTTGTTTTCCTCTTGTCTATATAGACGCTAAACCAAACCAAACTAACTGCCTTTGAGTCAATTCTGACTTATAGCAACCCTATAGGACAAAGTAGAACTGCTGCACAGTTTCCAAGTCATACCTGGATTTGAACAGCTGACTTTTTGGTCAGCAAATGTAGCACTTTACTATGCAGCCAGAGTTTCCATATGGACATTACTAAGTCTTTTATTCTGCTTTGTCTCTTTTCTCCTGTGAGTCTTAAATGTTTGTACATTTAAAGTCTCTTTACTCAAGACTGTCTCCTCTCTTCCATGTGTACATACTTCCTAAATGATCTTATCCAGCCTCATGGCATTAAATATTATATACAATATTGTATGAGTTAGCTACAATTAAAAAGCAACCATTTATTTACATAATGATTCCTAGGATTAGCAGTTTAGGCTGCACTCAGCTTGAGATTCATTTCGTTTTGGCTAGGTGTGTTCTTTCTACAGTCCACTGAGAATTGGCTAGACGACTTTGTTTTGGAGATTGGCTGGCTGTTGATTAGTATTCCTTGGCTCTACAGGTAATTCCTCCTTATTTGGTAGGTTTGTGTGATCTTTTATCTCATGGCAGGACATTTTGAAGACAGCAAGCAGAAGTGTGCAAGCCCTGCTAAATCCAAGGATTAGAATTTGTGCAGTGTCACTTCTGCAACATTCCACTGGTCAAACAAAATGCATGGTGAGTCTGGATTCAAGTGCTAGTGAAAAAGACTCGTTTATGATGTAAAGACTTATAAGTCATATTGAAAAGGGTGTTAATCTGGGCAGAAGTGAAGAATTGGACCCATTTATGCCATCTACCAAAACATGGATGCTCATATTCATTGCTATCATCTCTCTGACATGCACCTGCTTACTCAACTCCAATGTTTATCACACATTTTGAAAATAAGACATAAAAATAACATGGGGATTGGGGTCAAGATGGCAGACTAGACACACATCTCCTTGATTCCCTCTGAGGACTAAGGCCTGGAATGATAACTGAACAGAGCAGTGTGGACATCTGGGGAGCCCCAGGATCTGGCACAGTGTTGTCAGATTGGACTAGGCACCAGTAGGGGGGAAACTACCTCTTTCAAAGACAGGACAGCAGCATGCTGAGTCTTGCTTCTGCTGACTTATCATTTGGGAAGACTATAGGTATTGATACCTTCTATACTGTCTGGGAGGAGGGGACTGGCCATGAGCCAGCTAAGACAGTGAACTGCAGTGCTATAATAAACAGCATATAATGTAGCACAGAGACTGTGCTTGGGATAGCCACATATTCAGAGCCTGGCTGACTACTGAGGATACAACTGCCTGTCCACCCTCTCTCTTCTGAGCTGCATCATAGATTCTGCTGTTTCAAGAAAGGAAGGGCAGCTCAGGCAGAATTATCCCGATCAACTGGCAGGTGGAGTCAGGCACCTGGAGGTCTCTGCTGGGGCTAATTCACACACTGATCAGCAGCCTCTGCCTGGATAGTGAGTCTCCAGCAGAAAATCTATGGTCGGGGGGTGCTGCCTAGAATTATGAGTGGAGCCTGGCATAGGGTGGCATCAAGGCCTTAATTCCTCACTTCTTTGAACCACATCATAGTGTCTGGAAATAGAGTATGAGGTGCTTTGACTGTGAACTGCAAAGTGTGGCATGACACTTCTGAGGGCCTGACTAATTTTGGCAGCTGTTGGAAGCTCCTGGCACAGCTGTAAAGTACCTTTTTAAAATAAGACCACCTGGAAAACAGACTGCTGAGAACAGCACCAGCATCTCCACTATGCTTCACTGATCCATATTATATCATGAGCTGAGGCCCCCAGCCCCAGTGACTCCATAAGTAGGGCACAGCCTTGGCCAGCCTGGAGGCAGAGCCTGCCACCAAAGAGAGTCTGCCTATGGCCAGTAGCTAGAGTACACAGAAGCAGATGGTGACAAAATCTAGCAGTGCCTTTACTCCACTCTTAGAACTGTGCCTCAGCTCCTGTGGAGGCAACACCAGAAAAACTGAACAGTTTCTAGATGTTGCAAAGACAACAATCAATAGCTAACCATTTAAAAAAAAGCAGTCCACCATGGCTCTGGAAAACTCCCAAAGTAAAGAATCAAAAAGCTTCCAAGATGAAGAAGCCCTTTATGAAACTATCCAAAGTCAAGTACAAAATAATTATATGCAGAGCTCCCTAGAGATTAAACAAAATACAGCAGAACAAAAGAAAAATATATGTAAGCTATTTGAACTGATGGAACATCAATGATGTGAAATCCAGCAAATCAATAATAAAATTATAGAATTAGACAACTCAGTCCAAAACCAGAAGAACAGAATTGAGGAGACAGAAGCTAGTTAGTGAGCTTGAAGATAGAGAAACTGACACCAGCATTTATGAGGAGAAATAAAAGAAAAGAAATAAGAAAAATTAAGAAGCATTAAGAAACGTGTGAGACTCTATTAAACAGAATAATCTACAAGTAATTGGAGTTTCTGAACAAGGAGAGATAGCTGAAAACACACAGTATTGTTGTTGAGTTGCTAACAGAAAACTTCCATGACATTTTGAAAGAAGAGAACATAGATATCCCAGATGCTTACCAAATGCCACAAAAACTAGACCCCAGAAGAAGACACCAGAACATATTATGATTAAGCTTACTAAAATGAATCATAAAGAGAGGCTCTTAAGGACAGTGAGGACCAAAGCAAAGCTAACATAAAGATGGAAGTCCTGTAGGCTTTTGTCTGCCTTCTCAGCAGAACTGATGTTGGCAAGAAGGCAGTGGGATGACACATTCAAAGCCCTGAGGGATAAAACTATCCAAACAAGAATTGTACATCCTGCAATATTGACTCTCAAATATGGAGGTGAAATTAAGACAGCAGATGAACAGAAACTTAGAGACTTTGTAAAAACCAAACCCAAACTACAAGAAATACTGAAAGAAGCTCTTTGTTTAAAAAAGCAAAAACAGCAAGTGTATTCTTAAGAAGGCAATGTAGGACACAGCATCTGGAATCCTACTTGGGATGTCACAAAGCTCAATCAAAGCTACAGTATTAAAAGAAGGGAACCAGTGGTCACGACAAAAAAACTATGACACCATCACAATAAAAGAGGGATAAATTACACTACGTATAACCCTGTCAGATGGAGAGAAAATTAAAAAGAAATACAGAAGTTAAAGATGGTTTAAGCTTAGAATAATAAGGTGGATCATAGGGGTAGCCATAAAGTAAACTGACAATGCAACATATCAAAACAAGAAACATAATTCAGGAATCTCGACAAACACAAAACCAACACTGAAAAAGATGAAAAGTCAACCCATAAATAAGAATAAACCAGAACAGAATATTAAGAGCAATGCAGAAAATATCAACAACACAAAAACAAAGAAATCAAAATGATAGCACTAAACACATACCTATCAATAATCATACTGAACGTAAACAGAATGAATGCTCCATTAAAGAGACAGCAAGTGACATCCTGGATCAAAAGACCCGACCTGTCTATCTGTTGCTTACAACAAACACATCTTAGACTCAAAGATATGAACAAACTGAAAATCAAAGGATTGTAAAATACATACTAAACCAACAACACACAATGAAGAGCAGGAGTGGTAATACTAACCTCAGATAAAACAGACTTTAATGTAAAATCCACTATTATCGACAAGGATGGTCAATATTTACTGCTGAGAAGTTCAATACATAAACAGGAGATATCAATATTGAATATTTATACACCCAATACAAGAGCATCTAAATACATTGATCAAACATTGAAACATAAGATAGACCACTCCACAATAACAGTTGGAGACTTCAACACTCCACTTTCGTTAACAGATTATCCCGAAAAATCTCAGGAAAGATACAGAAGATCTTACTGAGACAATTAACAAACTAGAACTCATCAACATTTAGAAAACTTCTTACCCACCAACAGATAAGTACATTTTCTTCTCCAATGCACATGGAACATTTTCCAGAATAGCTCATGTCTTAGGATATCAAGCAAGCCTCAACAAAATCCAAACGACTGAGTTATTGCAAAGCATCTTCTTGGACCATAAAGCCATAAAAGTTGAAACCAATAGCCAAAAAAGAACATACGTAGTGATTTGATCTCACAGAAACTGAACAACATCTTGCTCAAAAATCTATGGGTTACAGAAGAAATCAATAACAAAATAAATTTATGGAATCAAATGAGAATGAAAACAAATCCTGTCAGAACCTATGGGACATAGCAAAAGGAGTGCTCAGAGATCATTGTATCTCTATAAATGTACACATTAAGAATTGAGAAAAGGGGGCAGAGTCAAGATGGCAGACTAAACACATGTCTCCTTATATCCCTCTGGAAAGCAAGACCTGAACTGATAATCAAATGCAGCCTACTGGTCACCTAGTGAGCCCCAGGACACAGCACAGGGCTGTTAATTTGGAATTCACACCACTAAACGAAAAACCTCTTCTCTTTCACTGACTCCTGCTCCTGGCTAGCCTTGGCTCTCACGGACTGAAGGTAACACACAATTTTGACTATTTTTTTCCTCTGTCTTGGCCAGTGGGCATAGCTGGGTCTTGCCTAGCAGCTAGTCTCAGACACACTGCTGGTGGGATGCCAAGCCAAGCGGAATTGCCATATTTTGAAGCCAGGCTCAGGACTTTGTTCATCTAGCCACTTTGGGCCTGTCTTTTGATCTCTGCCACAGTGTGGTTTGTACAGAACCATGGCACCTATGTGTGGGACGCTATGTTGGATATGGAGATTTTAGCAGTATCTAATTCTTAGCCTGGAGGCCAGTGCTTGCAAATAGGACAGAGCTTCTCTGACAGAAAAGCAGTAGTTTACACAATCTGACCTATGGTGGGGGCCTGGCAACAGAGGCTGAGGACTCACTGTCTCGGCACCTACAGCCCCTATATCCACCAACTGTGTGGAGGGTGCCTTCTTAGATACGGTGGCCGCAGCTGGACCTAATTCTTAGCTTGGGAGTCAAGCTTGCTCACAGAAGAGCACTTTTCTACCAGAAAAGCAGTAGTTTAGACAATCTCGCCTAAGGCTGGGCCCTGTCAGCAGGGGCCAACAGGGCAGTAGCACTGCTGTATTCTGAACTAGTTTGTATCATCTGGGGTTGGATATAGGAGTGCTTACTTTGCCAGCTGGGAAGAGGGAGCTCTACACCTGAAATCCTGACTGACTTGGGAAGTTGTCAGATATCTTTTGTTTTACATTTTAAGACAGCCTAGAGAAACATCTGCAGCCCATCCTCAGTATCTCTTCTAGCCTTTATTGCTCACATGAAACCCAAAAAGCAACAGATGCTTGTGGCATACAAAAAATCACACTTGGTTTCAGAAGGCTCACAAACAAAACAACCAAGGAGTTTTCTGGATGAAGAAACCTTCCTGAAATCATCAGAAGGTGACTACAAAAGGATTACATACAGAGCCTTTCTAGACCTTATACAAAATGCAGCACAACAAAATGAAAAATTAAGCAAGCTGTTCTGTCTGATGGAACACCGGTACTAGTACTCTGAAATCCAACAGATCAAGAACAAAATCAAAGATAGAGAAACTTCCATTCAAAGCCAAGAAAACAGAATGGAACAAATGGAAAAAAGAATTTCTGACTTGGAAGACAGAGCTACTAATGCCAGTGTCTATGAGGAGAAACAGAAAAAATAAGCAAGAAAAATGAAGAAGCATTAAGAAGCATGTGGGACTCTATTAAGAGGAGCAACCTTTCATTAATTGGAGTCCCTGAACAGGATGAGACACTTGAGAACACAGAGAGTATCTTGCTGAGCTGCTGAAAGAAAACTTTCCAGAAATCATGAAGAAAGAGAATGTAGATATCCCAGATGCATATCGTACACCACTGAGTACAGATCTCAAAAGAAAGACTCCAAGACATATTATAATCAAGCTTAATAAAATGAAACATAAGCAGCAACTATTAAGGGCAGCAAGACTCAAAGTAAAGTTAACACTCAGAGGGAAACCCTGTAGGTTTTTGTTAGATTTCTCAGCAGAAACCATGCTGGCTTGGAGACAGTGGTATGACACATTCAAAGCCTTGAAGGAGAAGAACTTCCACCCAAGAATTATATATCCCACAAAACTATCTTTCAAATATGAAAATGAAATTGAGACAATCCCAGACAAACAGAAATTCAGAGACTTTTAAAAACCAAACCAAAGCTACAAGAAATACTGAAAGAAGTTCTTGGCTTTGGCCTAGAAGAACTACACCACTAACTTTATATTTTAGAATGACACATCATCCAGAATTCTACTCAGGGAAGGCTCCAAATTCAATCACAGCTTTAATACTGGAAGAAACAATCCAGTGATTATCATGAAAATTATGGAGCCATCATGTTAAAAAGAGGGATGTACTACAGTCGTTATACTCCTTCCAGATGGAGAGGAAGTCGACAAGACTGGTAGTAATTAAGATGCAGTTTATATATAGTTTATTAAGGGGGATCTTAGGGGCAGCTGTAAAGCACAACAAAGATGCAACATACCATATCAAGAAATGTAGCATAAGAGTCTCAACAACTACAAAACCAGCTCTGAAAAAGGTGAAAAATCAACTCACAAAAGAGAATGTCCCAGAACACACTAATAAGAACAACAGAGAAAACATCGACACAAAAATAAACATATCACAATGACACCACTGAACACATACCTATCAATAGTTACATTGAATGTCAATGGACTGAATGCTCCAGTAAAGAGACATCGAGTGACATCTTGGATCAAAAGACATGACCCATCCATATGTTCTCTACAACAAACTCACTTGAGACTTAAAGATATGAATAAACTGAAAATTAAAGGATGGAAGAATATATACCAAGGTAACAACGAACAAAGAAGAGCAGGTGTGGCAATTCTAATCTCAGACAAAATCAATTTTAATGGAAAATCCACCATCACGGACAAAGATGGGCACTATTTATTGCTGAAAGATTCAGAACACAAGCAAGATTCTGTACCTAATATCAGAGCACCTAAATACGTTGAAGAAACACTGACTACACTCAAAAAAGACTTAGATTACTCCACAATAATAGTGGGAAACTTCAACATTCCACTCTCAATACGGCACAGATCATCTAGGAAAAAGCAGAATAAAGATACAGAAGACCTTATTGTCACAACTAACTAACTAAACTTCATTGATATATACAGAACATTCTACACATCAGCAGACAACTACACCTTCTTCTCCAGTGCACATGGAACATTCTCCAGAATTGACCACGTGTTAGGACATAATGCAATTCTCAACAAAATCCATACCATTGAATTACTGCAAAGCATCTTCTCAGGTCATGAAGCCATAAAACTTGAAATCAATAGCAGAAAAAACATAGATAGAAAGTGGAACTCTTGGAAACTGAACAACATCTTGCTCAAAAAACCATGGGTTATAGAAGAAACCTAGGATGAAATAACGAAATGCATGGATTCCAATGAGAATGAAAACACTTCCTACCAGAACCTATAGCATACAGTGAAAGCAGTGCTCAGAGGTCTGTATGTCTCCAAAAATGCACACATCTGGAAGGAAGAAAGAAACGAAATCAAGGAACTAACCCTACAGCTTGAACAAGTAGAAAGAGAACAACAGAGGAACCCCTCAGGCACCAGAAGAAAATAGATCATAAAGATTAGAGCAGAGCTAAATAAATTTGAGAATAGAAAAACAATTGAAAAAATGAAAAGACCAAAAGCTTTTTTTTTAAAAGATCAACAAAATTGACAAACCACTGGCTAAACTTACTGAAGAAAAACAGGAAAGGAAACAAATAACCCAAATTAGAAATGAGAGGGGAGTTGTCACAACACATCCAACAGGAATAAAAAAAATATCATAACAGAATACTATGAAAGACTGTACTCTAACAAATTTGAAAACCTAGAGGAAATGGACAAATTCCTTGATTCATATCACCTACCCAAATTATCAAAATATGAAGCAAAACAACTTAATAAACCCATCACAAAGGAAGAGATTGAAAATGTCATCAAAAAACTGCCAACCAAAAACAGCCCAGGCCCAGATGGCTTCAGGGCAGAATTCTACCAAGTTTTTAGAGAAGAGTTATCTCCAGTACTACTGAGACTATTGCACAATATAGAAAGGGATGGAGTACTCCCAGACTCATTCTATGAAACCAGCATAACCCTGATACCAAAGCCAGGGAAAGACCCAAACAAAAAGGAGAACTACAGACCGATATCACTCATGAATCTAGATGCAAAAATCTTCAACAAAATTCTTTCCAGTAGAATACAACAACATATCCAAAAAATAATCCATCATGATCAAGTGGGATTTATACCAGGGATATGAGGCTGGTTCAACACCAGTAAAACAATTAATGTGATTAACTGCATAAATACCACAAAAGATAAGAATCACCTGATTTTGTCCGTTGATGCAGAAAAGGCATTTGATAAAGTCCAACAGCAGTTCATGCTATAAACTCTTAGCAAAACAGGCACAGAATGAAAACTCTTCAACGCTATAAGGGCCATTTATACAAAGCCAACTGCCTAAGTCATCCTGAATCGAGACTGAAACCATTTCCCTTGAGAACAGGAACTAGACAAGGATGCCCACTCTCACCTCTCCTATTCAACACTGTGCTAGAAGTTCTAGCCAGAGCAATTAGACAAGACCAAGAAATAAAAAGCATCTGCATCGACAAAGAAGAAGTCAAAATCTCCGTGTTTGTGGATGATATGATTGTATATGCAGAGAATGCCAAGAAATCTATGAAGAAACTACGCAAACTGACAGAAGAGTTCAGCAAAGTGTCAGGATACAAGATAAACATAAGTAAATCAGTAGGATTCCTTTATACCAACAAGAAGACTGTTAATCAAGAAATCATCTAATCAATACCATTTACTATAGCCCCCAAGAAGATACAGTACCTCGGAATTAATCTAACCAGAGAAATAACATACCTTTACAAAGAGAACTATAAGCCCTTACTACAAGAAACTAAGAGAGACTTAGATAAATGGGGAAACCTACCCTGCTCGTGGACAGGAAGACTTAACATTGTGAAAATGTCTATTTTACTCAAAGCAATCTACTTATATAATGCAATCCCAATACAAGTTTCAGTGTCATTTTTTAATGAGATGAAGAAACAAATCACCAATTATGTTTGGAAAGGGAAGAAGCCCTGCATAAGTAAAGTACTGCTAAAGAAGAAAAACACACTGGGAAGCCTCTCATTACCTGCCTTCAGAACCTATCACACTGCCACAGTAGTCAAAACAGCCTGGTACTGGTACAAGAACAGACAGATTGAACAATGGAACAGAACTGAGACCCCAGAGATGACACCATCGGCCTATGAACAGTTGATATTTGACATTAAACTGGGGGAAAAACAATCTCTTCAACAAATGGTGCTGGCAAAATTGCATATCCATGTGCAATAAATTGAAACAAGATCCATATGTTACACCTTATACAACAACCGATTCAAACTGGATAAAAGACCTAAATATCAAATCTAAAACGATAAAGCTCATCCAAGAGAAAGTAGGAACAACAATGGAACGTTTAATACACAACATAGACAGACTTCAACATCTGTCAAACAAACCACAATCATCAGAAGAGAAAATAGATAAATGGGAACTACTAAGAATCAATCACTTTTGCTCATCCAAAGACTTTATTAGTAGAATTAAGAGGCCACCTATAGAATGGGAAAAAAATACTTGGCAACTCTATGTCAGACTGACACCTGATCTCCATAATCTATGAGATACTACAAAATATCAATAAGAAAAAGATAAATCATTCAGTGAAGCAATGGGCAAAGGAGATGGACAGACATTTCTCTAAAGAGTAGATCCAGGCAGCCCAAAAAACACATGCGGACATGCTCACAATCTTTAGTTATTAAAGAAATTCAAATCAAAATGACAATGAGATACCATCTCACCCCAACAAAGTTGGCCATGATCCAAAAAACACAAAGTAACAAATGGTAGAGAGGCTGTAGAGAGATCAGAACTCTCCTACACTTCTGGTTGGATTGCAAAACAGTATAACCTCTTTGGAAAGCAATCTGGAGCTTCCTTAGAAAGGTGGGAATAGATACACTGTTTGATCCAGTAATCCCCCTGCTCGGAATATATCCTACAGAAACAAAGGCTGTCACATGAACAGATACATGCACACGGATGTTTATTGCAGCACAGTTCACAATAGCCAAAAGACAGAATTAACCTAGATGTCCATCAGCACATGAATGTATAGACAAATTATGGTACACTCAACGGAACACTATGCAATGATAAAGAACAATAACTATTTTTTAAGAAGTATCTCATAACCTGGTTTCAACTAGAAGAGATTATGCTGAGTGAAATCAGTCAGCAGCAAAAGGACAAGTATTGTATGAAACTCATGCCATAAGGACTTAAAAATAGCCTTGTGTGCAGAAGAAAAGACTCTTTCATGGCTACAAGGTTGGACAGGGAGGGAGAAGGTTGGTCATAGATTAGATAGTTGTTAGAAATTTGGTTAGGTGAAAGCAGTGACTGCACACAGTAGAAAAACTGAAAGCTCTTCTAATCTCAACCTAGTATTGCAAGAATAGAGTAGCAGGGGCAGGGGTCTGGTGGCCATGCTTTCAGGGGATATCAGGGCCAGTTAGCATAGCTAGCCTATTGCTAAGTGTGTCTTCTGCACCCCATATTGGTGAGTGGAATCTGGGGTCTTA
This sequence comes from Heterohyrax brucei, assembly GCA_028571685.1. Lineage (NCBI taxonomy): Eukaryota > Metazoa > Chordata > Mammalia > Hyracoidea > Procaviidae > Heterohyrax > Heterohyrax brucei. The sequence goes on from CM053166.1 coordinate 117,418,107, forward strand.
AAAGCTAGAAAGCTGCCATCTGATGTACACTGCTGGTCCTACCTCGTCTGGAACAGATGATGACGGAGAACAAAAAAGATACTGGAGAAAAAAGAGCTCAGGAAGCAGAAGGACCCATATGAATGGGAGACTGCACAAACATACGACCAGAAGAACCAGATGGTGCCCATCCACCAACAAAGACAGCTGTGACAGGGCATACATTGTAGAGTCCCTGTGGCAACTCTTAAAAAAGAGGGATATAGCTCAAGAACTCTACTAAAAAGACCACAACTGATGGTCCAACAGAATGGAGGATTCCCTGGGATCATGACCCCTAGACCTGCTGCTGCTCCTGACCAGAAAACACTACTGAGGTCAACTCTTCCGACAAGAATAAACTAGACTCAGGGACACAATGTAATCATATCACACATACTTTATGGTTCTGTGCATTTATAGAAGGCTGTCCTACTGGTCTCTTTCTAGATGGGAGAGAATAAGTAGAGACGAGGGGGTAGGAGTTTGTTAAGAGGATACCACAAGTATACAATGAAAAGGAGGAGTGTGCTGTCATTGGCAAAGGAGAGCAGAAGGAGCTACACATAGGCAAGCATGCAAAATGTATTCAGAATGTATACTTTCACTTAATCACAATAAAAAAATAAAAATAACTTGGATTCCCTACCTCTTAGTTTGAAAGCCCACAGCTAACCTCCAGACTGCTCCCTTAGTTTCTGATCTAAACGAATGGTACCACTATTCACTAGTTTCTCAGACTTACATCAATCAAAAGAATCCAACCCCACTTCCATCAAATTAATTCTGATTCATAACAACCGTATAGGACAAAGTAGAAGTGGCCTAGAGAGTTTCTGATGTCTGTCTGTTCGATTCAGACTGATGATCTTTTGATTAGCAGCCATAGCATTAAACCACTATGTCACTAGGGTCTCCTACATCGATCAAGCGACCTTTGATTCCTCTTTTGCTCACACCCCACATCCACTCTGTCACCTATTTCTGTTGCCTCTAATTTAACAATGAAGCCCAAGTCGTACCAATACTTACTTTGTTCATTGCTGTTTCCATAGTGCAAGCTAAAATTATTAATTTATGAACAGCTGTCATAGCCTCTGTAGGCAGTATGAAGCGAAAAAGCCAAATCAACTCAACAGCAAAGCTTTTTTTTTTTTTTAACAGTAATAGCCTCTAAACTTCCAGTAACCCTCTTATGTGTTTATTTCACATAGTATCTGCAATAATTTTTAAAAACTTAAATCAAATAATATACTCCATTTCTCAAAATTCTCCTGTGTTTTTCTATGGTAAGCAGAATAGCAACCTCTCTTTCTCCCTAAAACATGTCCTAATCCTTGGAAACTGTGACTATATTAAAGTACATGGCAAAAGAGACTTAAGGCGTCAGATAGAATTAAGGTTACTTATGAGCTGGCCTTAAGACAGGGAAATCATCCTAAATTATATGGATGAGTCCAAGGTAATTGCAAGTGAACTCAAAAGTAGAAGAGGGAAGCAGAAGAGAGAGTCAGAGATCAGCAGTATGAGAAGCACTCGGCCTACATTTCCAGCTTTGAAAGTGTAAGGAGTCCATGAACCAAGGAAAATGGGTAGCCTCTAGAAGCTGAATAAGGAAAGGAATCAGATGTTCCCCTGAAACCGCCACAAAGAAAGCACACTGCCAACATCTTGATCTGATGATGTAGAGAAGAGTAAAATAGTACATTTATGTTGCTTTAGACCACTGAGTTTGTGGTGGTTAGTCACAGAAACCAGAGGTTAATACACGTCTTATAATAAATCCAAAGTCAACACAGCTTTTGTGATCTTATCTTGACATGGCTACTGTTAAACTTTCAAGACCTTATCTCCAGAGACTCTAGAACTTATTTACTCTGTTTCAGTCACACTAGCCTTTTTTTTTTTCCCTGTGTTTAAAAAGTATGAAATGAAGTTCTATCTATTATATTCACTATTCTCCAAGTTTGGAGTGATATGGACTCATATTTTCACACTGGTTGCTTGATCAACACCTTGAACTCACCTTGAGCTCAGACTGAGAAGAGTAATTAAGCCTATTCTGACCACCATATCTAAACTGTACTTCATTTAATCTAGTTCACTCTTCCTTTATCTTTTCCTGATAGATCTTAACTATACCAGAAAATATGTTAACTCTTTTTCTTGCTTGTTTATAATTTCTCTCCTCCAAAAGAAGGCCTATCCCCTGAGAGCAGGGATTTTCTCTCTGGTATTCACTACGATGTCTCATACTAAAAGAATGCCTGGCCTGTTGTAGGATCTCAATTAATAAGTGTTAAATGAAGGGATGAATGATATGCCTTCCAGTATTCGAAGACTGAAGTCATGTCCCCAGTGATCGTTTTCCTCAGGGAAAATGTCCCCAATTAGGCCAATGAATATGAATGAGGGGACCTATGCTATAAGAATAGATGTTCATGGCACTGACTGGATTGCTTTGTCTTTCTCACCTTGTTTTTTCCTGTCTTTGAAACAGCCAGTGAAGTTAAAAACTAGTATAGTGTCTAAGAACTCAGGATGTGGGAAAAGATTGAGTTCAGGTTTCAGTTCTACCATTTGCTAGCATATGACATTATGAATGAAACTTAACTTCTTTAAGTTTCCATTTTCTCATCTCTCAAATTTACATAGCTATAGTATTAACCTCTTAGGGCTGCAATGAGCATTAGTTGTAGTAGTAATACGTGTAAGTAATTGGCATAGTGTCTAGCACTTAATAAATGCTATCATTTTATTTTCAGGTAGTAGTTACTTCTAAAACTATATTTCTCTGTAAGTACAAGGAGAAGACAAGAATAAAGTAAGGGGTAGCACACAAAAGAACATTTTGAAAATATTTTTTGTTCTTTTTACCAGCTAGCAAATGGCTTTTGCATAGTAAATTCAATTAAAATGTATGAATTATCTTACTTTTATCCTAGAACATCTTGAATCATTCATATTTTTAAGATAAAAATTGAATTATTCTGAGGTTCATTTACTTTCATGCCAAAATCAGCTTGTGTGCAAAACTACTTGCAAAGATGACATGTGCTATAATGTCTCCAAGGAACATGAGGAGGAGTAGAGGAATAATGTACATTTATGGCTTAATGTAAGTTTACCACATGACAGCATGGCCTACAGGGTGCTACAGTGGTTTCAAAAAATGTGGGGATGGAGGGGACAAAAAGAAAAGCAAACCTGTTGCTGTTGAGCAGATTCTGGCTCATAGAAACCCTATGGGACAAAATAGAACAGCCCCATAGAGTTTCCAAAGAGCATCTGGTAAGTTTCAACTGCCAATGCTTTGCTTAGTGGCCTTAACTCTTAGTCACTATGCCACCAGGGTTTCCACAATGGTAAGAACATGTGTATTAACACAGTCTTACCAAACAGCTAGTTAGGCTACTTTCACTTACAATCTACATACATTTTTATATTAAAAAATGTTTGTGTGAAAGTTAAAAAGATGCAACGTACCAATACACAAGAATTCATAATAGCCGTAATGTATCTAGGAAACACTGGAGATGTAATGGTTGAGAGCTACAGCTGCTAACCAAAATGTGATCAGTTCAAATCCATCAGGCATTCCTTGGAAACCACATGGAGCAGTTCCACTCTGTCCGATAGGGTCCCTGTGAGTTCAAATCAACTTGACATCAGTGAGCTTGCTTTGGGTTTTGTTTTATAATGCACTTAAAAGTAGAACGATTTCAAATATAAAAAATAGATTTTTTCAGTTTTCAATAGATATTGCAACTATTTTAGAATTGTGTGTACAGAACAGATTAATGCTTACTAGTTGGATTAGCATTTTGTATCTTCAGAGGGAGAGACAACGGCAGAAGAAACTTTTCCTACAAAATGTCAGAGTCAGTATTCCTCTTCTCAAAAATTTCAATAAGTTTTAGTTGCACACAATATGAATTTATGGAAATAGAATTGAACATCACAAGAAATGAAGCCAATTCTTTGAAGAAGAAAGTGTCAGTTATTTCAAATAAATATCAGTCAATTTAATTTATTTTGAACTACTCTAATTTGGGAATGCTTGGGTGGTACAAGGAAATCCTGGTGATCTAAGACTAAGACTCTGGCTGGTAACCAAAAGATTAGCAATTTGAATCCATCAGACATTCCTTGAAAACACTAAGAGGCAGTTGTACTCTGTCCTATAGAGTCACTATGAGATGGAATCAACTTGAGGGAGATGTCTTTTTTCAGTTTTGGGTGGTGCAAACTGTTAAGTACTCACTAGCGTCAAGGTTTGTGATTCAGACTCACTGAGAGGCACCTCATAAGACAAGTCCGGCCATCTGCTTTTGAAAGGTAATGGCCTTGAAAACCATAGGGGTTAGCTCTACTCTGCACAGATGGTGTTGTCATGAGTCAGAACTGACTCAACGGCAAATAACAACAAGAATTCTAATTTGAAGTTTAATCTGTGGTTGATATTCAAGGTTTAATATGTATATATTTCACTGTCTATAAGCCATCATCTAACATATATACATGCATACCTGTATGCCTATATGATTGCTTCCAAAGAAAAGGTGAAAATGTATGCATTACACCATTTTCAGTTATGAAACTGGTATTCTTTATTTTTTGTCTTTGCTTTCCTAGTAAGGGGCACTTGAAACATGAGCTTATCATTGTAAACAGTTGATCAGCATATGATTATAACAAGCAATATTATCTTGCAGAATTTCTATGAGGTCATGGTCACATTTTAGATACTGTCATGGATTGAATTGTGTCCCCCCCACAATAGGTGTAGCTATGTGGCTGGGCCATGATTCCCTGTATTTTGTGATTTTCCTGTGCTATATGTTAAAGGATTAGGGTAGGACTGTATATCCCTTCATAGGATTACCTCCCTGTTCCACTGTAAAGTGAGTTTCCCTGGAATATGGCTTCCCCACCCTTGATCTTTCATCCTACAAGAGATCAAAGGAAAGAGAAGGAAGCAGAGAATCGGGAACCTCACACCATCGAGCAAGCCACACCAGTAGAAGAGCGCATTCTTCAGACCAGAGGTTCCTGCACCAAGACGCTCCCTGGACAAAGACTGATGAAATGCCAGACTTTCCTCCAGAGCCGACTAAGGGAAAAGCCTTCCCCTGGAATGGACATCCTGAATTTGGACTTGCAGCCTACCAAAGCCAAGTGCCGTCCAGTCAGATCTGACCAGACTTCCTTTGTTAAAGCCATCCACTCTGTGGTATTTTCATTAGAGCAGCACTAGCTGACTAAAACATGTACCCTGTAATACATAGTATTCAGAAAAAAAATAGATGCATATTTGCATGAATATCTGAGTGTCTGATGTTTCTCATTAACCACTTGATAACGTTATTAATTTTATGAGATGATTTTAAGGAAATATTTGATATTTTTGTTGCTAAGAGTCAAGAACATTGTTAGTATGGTAGAATTGTATAGGTAAAATGAGGTAGAATGAAACACACAAAGTCTGACAATTAACACTGTGAACTTAATTGTTCTAAGTGCTGCATACCTCACTGCTGAACATCACTACAGTCACCTTCGAAGTACTCCTCCTGGGAAGCTATGCACCAAAGCCAGCTCCTAGTTCATCCTTCAAAGCAATTTTGAAACTCTTTCTGGAATGGCCATTGTGCTTGGTAGCACGGTGGCAAATTCACAAACTTAACTGTTTGGTTGTCTGTGAAGGAGTTTTTTGCCAGTAAACAAAGAACTGTATTAGAACACCCTCCTTACTCACCTGATCTGCCCCCTACTGACTTTTTTCTTTACCGGAAGATAAAGGATGACATTTTGATGACATTCAGGGCATCAAAGGTAATATGACAGCAGTGCTGATGACCATTACAGAAAAGAATTCCACAACTTCTTTGAAGGGTGGACTACGTGCTGGTGTTGGTGCATAGCTTCCCAAGGGGAGTCCTTTGAAGGTGACCATAGAGATATTCAGCAATGAGCTATGTAGCACATTTTGAGACTTCAAATTTTCCTATACTCAGACTTTGTGCATTCCACGTTCTGATTATTAACAGATGTTTGCAGCTGTTTCTTCTCATTTTGAGTCATGCCACATCAGCAAATGAAAGTCTAGAAAGATTGATTCTATGTCATTTAGGTCTACTGTACTTTGAGGAGTCAGCTTTTCCCTTGTCATCTTTTGAGTACCTTCTAACCTGAGGGCCTCATCTTATAGCACTATACCACACAATGTTATGCTGCTATTGATAAGATTTTCACTGTCCAAATCTTTTCAGAAGTAGGCTCTGGAATCCTTCTTCCTAATCTCCCAGGTATATGTACACATACACACACAGACACACAGACACGAGGTCTGACAAGTCCGTGAACGTAATTGTTTTAAGTGCTACATAACACTTAGCCAAATATCTCTACAGTCACCTTAGAAGTACTCCCCTTGGGAAACTATACACTGAGACCACTTCCTAGGCCACCCTCAAAGCAATTTTGGAATTCTTCCTGGAATGACCATTGTACATGGTGGCATGGTGGCAAATTCACCAACTTAATCGTACAGCTGTCTGTGAAGGAGTGTTTAGCCAGCAAACAAATAATCGTATTGGAATACCATCCCTATTTGCCTGATCTGGCCCCCAATAACTTTTTTCTTTACCTGAAGATAAAAGAAATGTTGAAAGGAAGACATTTTGATGACACCCAGGACATCAAAGTTAATATGATGACAGCTCTGATGGCCATTTCAGAAACAGTTTCGAAATTGCTTTGAAGGGTGGACCAGGCATTGGCATCAGTGCGGAGCTTCCCAAGGTGAGTCCATCAAAGGTAATTGTAGTGATATTCAGCAATGGGGTATGCAGTGCTTTTTCGAGGATGAGTTCGTGGACCTAATTGTCAGCCCTGTATATACGGGTTCCCTGGGTGGTGCAAATGGTTCCTACTCTCAGTTGATAACCAAAACTTTGCTGGTTCAAGTCCACCAAGAGATATCTCAAAAAAAAGGCTACTTCAAAAATATCAGGCATTGGAAACCATGGAGGGAGCATAGTTCTAACCTGACCCAGATGTGATTGCTGTTAAGTTGGAAAATGCTGGCCAGCAACCAGTTCATGGTTTTATATATATTATATTAACATGCTCAAGGTAAGCATATATATTCTATAATAGCATGTACAAATACACATACACTATATGTAGCATACATATGGATATATGTGAACTAAACATATCTCATATGTTATGATGAAGAGACAAAGAAAAAGCTTACAATGAAATTTAGCTCTTGAATACCAAAGCATCTGAAATCAAATATCAACATAGAACAACTGGCATTGATTTCAAAAAAAATTTGCAAGGAGTGGCTGGTGGATTTGAAGTACTGACCGTTAGGTTATCATCAAGCTCTTTACTACTGGGCTACCAAAGCTCATATACGTATATATAGGAACTGTCATAAATGTATACAGCATCAGTGCATAGCTTCCCAAGGGGAGTACTTTGAAGGTGACTGTAGTGATATTCAGCATTGATATATGTAGCACTTAGAACAATTAAGTTCACACAATTAATTGTAAGACCTCGTGTGTGTGTGTGTGTGTATTTGTATATGTTTTACAGTGTATACATATACACACTCCAACAGAGTTTATAATGAACATATTATTACAATTTTCTTCATTCTGCAAGATATTTTGCCTGTTCCTGCCCTCCTTGCTCAGAGGATAATTGCTGGGATTCTGTTAGTCATAGTTGTAATAAATATTTGGAAGATAATGATGAGCAAATGGATACAGGTGCTAAGTGATTAGAGCAAATATGTTGAAGTAAAAGTCAAATGTTCTGTGTATCCTGAAAGCTCTGAAGGAAAACCCAGGGATTACAAATTGAGACACATGGAGAAATAGTGCAAAGCGTCATTTCCCCATAAACAATACATAAAATAAAAATGAATAAGGCAAAAAAAAGGAATATATTCTGTAGGAATTCATCTTGTTTTGTTGCCACTTTTCTCACTACCTGTCTCAGTTTATGAAGGTAATAAAAGTCTAAAGTAATGACTAAAACAATATATCTCTCCAAAGGACTGTGGGCAGTTACCAACAGGCTGTATCAAACCAGTACACACAATCTTAACCAAAGGGGCATTATCAGCACACATTTTAGAAGTTAACATAGCCGATGTGATTGTATATATGCACTATTACACTTTCTTGTCAGTAACGAAATAGTTTAATTCCTTCGACCACACAGAATTTAACTAGCCACAACAGCCTCAAGCACAACAATCATAAGAATGATGTAGGACTGGGCAGTGTTTCGTTCTATTGTGCATGGGCTCGCTGTGAGCAGGAACCGCCTTGATGGCCAATAACATAGAAAAACAAATAGTAAACACTGCCAAGAAAACAAAAATCAGTATCAATTCCTGTGAATGACTTACGTAAAATAAAGTTGAAAAGGTATGAGTGCACTTTTTCTGTGATGGAGTGGCTCATTCATAAACAGTATAACTCAGTATCTTCAACTGATGATATTTGGAAGAATAAGAGGTTTGCTATAAAACTGTTTCTGTTTTGTTAGGGTTAATTCTCTCTATTCACAGCAGGCCAGGGAAATGCATACAGTGCATGTAAGTGAAACAGTTCTATCCTCTTACAGTATAAACAAGTTCAATACTTTACAGTCATCACTGCTTCTTATACACAAAAGATTTGGCCTGCTACGACTGCATCTGTGTCCGGAAACTTGACATGGGAACTTTAAAATGTGTCATAGCTGTTATAAAATGTGACTCTATGAAATAATGTAGGAAAATTGGCTATCACGATTTCTGCTACATAATAGATATTCAATACACATTTCAAAATATAATGCAATCACATACTGATACATTTCAATGACACTTAAATTTTCAGAAACCTATCTTTATTTCTAGAGAATAATTTAGCACTAGCGTATGAGTCTGAATCAGTTCGATGGCAAGGTTTTTGTTTTGTTTTGTTTTTAAGTATGAAGTTCTAATCCCTGTATATACACATATAAACTGCAGTGATCCAGTCCTGTTTCTAATTTATATGAATTAAAATAAACTAAGAGTTTATTCTGGAGTGTTCTGTGTCTATCACTGACAATATTTTTTACCAGTTAACTCTGGTATCTGATCCTTGACCAAGATAAGGATGAAATATACTACAGATTAGCAATATTTTGTTTAACATTCAAAACTCATCTGGAGACACCTGCTTCTAGTTTTCTACATTGCATAGTGCAAATGTATAGATGGTGTGCACCCGGTTTAACTGGCTAAAAGTCTAGTTTTAGTGACCTGATCGAAACAAACAAAATAAACAAACTCATCGCTATCAAGTCAAGTCAGTGCTGACTCATACTGATCCAACAGAGTTTCCAAGGTCATAAATCTCCATGGAAGCAAACCGCCACTTCTTTCTCCTAAGAAGAAGAGAGTGGTTTCAAAACACTGATCTCTTCGATAGCAGTTGATCACTTTAACCACTTTGTGGTTAAACCAGGGCTACATAGTCAGTAGACTTTAAAAGACCTCTCAGTAGACATGTACATTTGTTCCACTGAGACCAAGACTCCTTGCGTATTTCTTGTTGGTTAATAATCTGAATAAGATGCACATCTTTTGCAATTAAGAGCCCTGGGAACTGCACCTGAAAGTTTTCAGACCTCTCTATAATTGCCTACATGTTCTTTTTCTTGCTTTACTCTATCTTGTACTTTTATTAAACCTGTGTAATGACAATCACTATATCTGTCACTATGATCTGGATATCTTTGCAGTTCCTTTTCTGTTTTTCTAACGTTTTTATTATGATCAAGTGAAAGTATACAATCCAAGTCAATTTTGCATACCTGCCTCTCTACAACTCTGTCTGCTCTCCCTACACTGTGACAGCAACTCCTCTTTTTCACTCTTTACTTTTCTAGTATCCTCCTGACAAACACCTGTCCCCTCCTCCCCACCCTCTCCTCTCCCCTCTACAAAGAAACCCATAGGACAGCCTTCTGTAAGTGTACAAAACCATAGAGTACATACACCATATGCTCACCTTGCGTCCCCAAATCCAGTCCATTCTTTGTCTGAAGTGTTGACTTCAGTACTGGTTTCAGGTCTGGGGCAACAGCAAGTCTAGGGCCATGTTCCCAGGAGAGCCTCCAGGTCTCTGGACTGTCAATTCTGTTTTATCAGTAGAGTGCTTGATCTGCACACCTTTTTCTCCTGCTACGTCATGGGCTCTGCACTGTGTCCCCTATTAAGGCTGTCTTTGGTGGTGGCCCAGCACTGTCTGGTTCTTCTTGTCTCATGCTGATGTAGTATCCCAATCATATGGGTCCTTCTGTCTCCTGGGCTCTCTTTTTCTCATGTCTTTGATGTTCTCAGTCATCATCTATTCCAGGTAGATTAGGACCAATTGATGTTCCTCAGATGGCAGCTTGCTGGGTTTTAAGACCCCAGATGCCACTCACCAATATGGGGCACAGGAGATTCTTAGCAAAAGATAGGTACACCAGTTTATCTCGGTGTCCCCTGAAAACATGGTCCCAAGACATCTCTTCATGATACTCCATCCTCTGAAATGTTGGGTTGAATTTAGAAAACCTTTTAGTTTATGTTGTAGTCCAGTTACGCTGACCTGCCTCCAAATGAGTGCTATTACTCCCTTCATCTAACTGAATTCCTATTGACTAATCTACAGACAACCTTCTCCCTCCCTCCCCACCCTTGTAGCCATCAAAGAGTCTTTTCTTCTGTGCATAAGTCCTTATAATAGTGGTCTCATACAATACTTGTGCTTTTGCAGCTGACTGATTTCGCTCGACATAATGTCTTCTAGTTGATACAAGGTTATGAGATCCTTCCTAAAATCCTCATTGTTCTTTATCTTTACATAGTGTTCCATTGTGTATATATACCATCTTTTGTGTACCCATTCATCTGTTGACGGGCACCTAGGCTGATTCAATCTCTCTCCTGTGGTGGACTGTGCTGCAACAAACATTTGTGTACATGTATCTGTTCATGTGACAGCTCTTATTTCTGCAGGATATATTCCAAGAAGTGGAATTGCTGGATCATGTGGTATTTCTATTTCTACATTTTTAAGAAAGTGCCAAATTGTTTTCCAAATGGTTGAGCCATTTTTCATTCATACCAGCAGTGTAAGAGAGTTCCAAACCCTCCATAGCCTCTCCAGGATTTGTTATTTTGTGGTGTAGAGATTATTGTCAACATCACTGGGGTGAGATGGTATCTCACTGTTGCTTGTGCATTGTTGTTAAGATTTTGTGGTCTGTCTAAGCCATGTATTGGAACTTCCACTGTTTTCCCTATTTTTCTTCCATGATCTTTATCATTTTAGGTATCATATTTAGATTTTTTTCATCCAGTTTGATTTAGCTTGTGTGTGAGGTGTGAGATACTGATCTTGTCTCCATTTTTTTGCGGATGGATATCCAATTTCGCCAACATCTTTTGTTAAAGAGATGCTTTTAACCCTGGTTAACAATCTTTTGGCCTTTGTCAAGTATCATCTACTCATGGAAGGACGGTGATATTTCTGGATTATCTACCTTGTTCCATTGTTCTGTATGTCTACTTTTGTACCACTACCATGCTGTTTTGACTACCATGGCACTGTAATATGTTCTAAGGTGAGACAGTGTGAGACTTCCCACTGTGTTCCTCTTCAGTAGCATTTTACTCATCCTGCGTTTCTTTCCTTTCCAAACAAGGTTGGTGATTTGTTTCTCCATCTCACTAAAAATTGACATTGGAATTTGTATTGGGATTACATTGTATATGTAGATCACTTTGGGTGGTATGTACATTTTCACAATGTTAAGCTTTCCTATCTATGAGCAAGATAGGGTTCTCCACTTATACAAGTCTCTTGTGGTTTCTTGCAGTAGGGTCTTGTAATTTTCTGTGTATGGGTCTCTTACATCTCTGGTTTGATTTAGTTCTAGGTATTTTATCTTCTTGGGGGCTACTGTAAATGCTATTGATTCGGTGATTTCCTCTTTGATGACCTTTTTGTTGGTGTAAAGGAATCCCACTGATTTATTTATGTTTATTGTTTATCCTGATACTTTGCTGAACTCTTCTATTAGTTCCAGTAGTTTACTTATGTATTCTTTATGGTTCTCTGTGTATATGATCATATCATCTGCAAATAGGGGTGTGTTTACTTCTGCTTTACTGATGTAGGTGCCTTTTATTTCTTTGTATTGTCTGATTGCTCTGGCCAGAACCTCTAGCACAATGTTGAATAGAAGTGGAGACAGTATACATTCTTGTCTACTTCCCGTACTTGGGGATTTCTTTCAGTCTCTTTCTATTCTGGATGATGTCAGCAGTTGTCTTGGTGTAGAGGTCTCTTACTGCATTTAGGAATTTCCTTTCTATTCTTATTTCACTGAGAGTTTTTAACATGAATGGATGTTGGACTTTGTCAAATGCCTTTTCTTCATCAATGGATAAAATCAGTGATTCTTATCCTTTGTGTTATTTGTGTGGTTGATCACATTATTTTTCTTATGTTGAACCAAATCTGCATCCCTAGTATGAATCCTACTTAGTTGTGATGAATTATTTTTCATGTGTTGTTGAATTCTATTGATCTGTAATTTTCTTTTCTTGTAGAGTTTTACCCTGCTTTGGTATCAGGGTTATGCTGGCTTCATAGAATGAATTTGGGAATGTTCTGTCCTTTTCTATGCTGTAGAATAGCTTCAGTAGTACTGGAATTAACTATCTCTGAAAGCTTGGTCAAGTTTTCTGGGGAAGCAAGATACTTTTGGTTGGTAGTTTTTTTTATTACTTTTTCAATCTCTTCTTTCCTGATGATTTGTTAAGTTGTTCTACTTCTGTTTGTGATAACTTTTGTAGGTGGCATGGATCTAGAAATTTTGTCCATTTCTTCTAGGTTTTCAAACTGCTAGAGTACAGCTTTCCATAGTATTCTGTTACGATGCTTTTAATTTCAGTTGGATCTGTTGTGGCATCTTCCATTTCATTTCTTATTTGGGTTATTTGTTTCTTCTTCTGTTTTTTTTTTTTTTTTTTTTTTTTTTTGTGAGTTTAGCCAGTAGGTTTGTAAATATTGTTGATATTTTTGAAAAGCAGCTTCCTGTTTGGGTAATTCTTTCAATTGTTTTTCTATTCTCTAATTCATTCGGTTTTGCTCTAATTTTTATTATCTGTTTTCATCCGATGCCGGAAGAGTTCTTCTGTTTTTCTCCTTCTACTTGTTCAAGTTGTAGAGTTAATTCTTTGGGTTGGGCCCTTTCTTCATTCTGGCTCTGTGCATTTGTAGAGATAAATGGACCTCCAAACACTGCTGTTGCTTTATCCCACAGGTTCTGGTAGGATGTGTTTTCAGTCTCGTTTGATTCCATGAATTTCTTTAGTGCATTATTTATTTCTTCTAAAACTCATGAATTTTTGAGCAAGGTGTTGTTCACTTTCCATGAGTTTCAAATTCTTTCTTTTTTTTATTGTGATTAAGTGAAAGTATGCAATCCAAATCAATTTTGGATGCTGCCTATCTATAACTCTTCTGCTCTCCTTGCCCGTGACACATTCTTTTTTTCATTTTATACTTGTCGTATCCTGTTAACAAGGTCCTCTACCCTTCTCTTCACCCTCTTTTCTCCAATCTAGGAAGACAGAAGTAGGATAGCCTCCTCTAAATGCATAGAATCATAAAGTCCACCCACCGTATGTTCACACTGTGTCCCTGAGTCTAGTGATTTTTACCCAAAGAGTTGACCTCCGTAGTGTTTTCTAGACAGGGGCAGCAGCAGGTCAAGGGGCCATCCTCCAAGGGGATACCCTGGGCTTTTGGACCATCAGTTGTGGTCTTTTAGTAGAGTTATTGAGCTGCAGCCCTCTTTTTGTCACGTTGCCACAGGAGTTCAACACTGTGTGCCCCATCACGGCTGTCTTTGGTGGCAGTCTGGCACCATCTGGTTCTTCTAGCATGTTGATACAGTTTTTGATTACATGGGTCCTTCTGCTCCTGGGCTCTTTCTATTTCCTGTCTTTGGTGTTCTTGGTGATCATCTGTTCCAGCTGAGTTGGGAACATTTAGTGTACCTCAGCTGGCAGCTTGCTAGCTTTTAAGACCTTAGACACCACTCAGCAATATGGGGTGCGGAATACTCTCTTAATAGGGTAATTTTACCAATTGCCCTAGATGCCTTCCAAAAGTCTGGTCCCCAGATCCTCATCCCTGCAACTCTATCCTTACACTGTTGGGTTGAGGTGAGAAGAGCTTTCAGTTTATGGCAAAGTCCAGTTAAGTTTATCTACTTTCCACTATGTGCTGTCCCTGCTTTCACCTAACCAAATTTCTATCAACTACCTTATCTGTGATCAACCCTCTCCCCACCTTCCTATCCTTGTAGCCATCAAAGAATCTTTTCTTCTGTCCACAAGTCAAGTCTAAGTCCTTATAGCAGGAGTCTCATACAATATTTGTCTTTTTCCCACTGATTGATTTCCTTCAGCATAATGTCTTCCAATTGAAACCAGGTCATGAGATGCTTCCTGAAATCATCGTTTTTCATCATTGTGTAGTGTTCAATTGAGTGTACGTATCATAATTTGTTTATCCATTCTTCTGATGATGGGCATCTAGGTTGATTCCATCTTTTTGCTGTTGTTGACTGTGCTGCAATAAACATTCAAGTGCCTGTGTCTGTTCACTTGATAGCCTTCGTTTCTGTAGGATATATTCCGAGCAGAGGGATTACTGGATCAAGTGGTGTATCTATTTCCAGCTTTCTAAGGAAGTGCCAGATTGCTTTCCAAAGAGGTTGTACCATTTTGCAATCACACCAGCAATGCAGGAGAGTTCCAATCTCTCCACAGTCTCTCCAGCATTTGTTGTTTTGTGTATTTTGGAATGTTGCCAATCTTGTTGGGGTGAAATGGCATCTCACTGTAGTTTTGGTTTGGATTTCTCTGATAGCTAATGATCATGAGTGTTTTCTCACGTGTCTTGTGGCTACCTGGATGCTTTTTTTGGTGAAGAGTCTATCAATCTCCTTTGCCCATTGCTTAATTGGGTTATTTACCTTTTCCTTGTTGATATTCTGCAGTACCTTGTAGATTATGGAGATCAGACATCGGACCGACATATAGTTGCCAAATATTTTTTCCCGTTCTACAGATGGTCTTTTAAATCCTGTGATAAAGTCTTTGGATGAGCAAAAGTGTTTGATTCTTAGTAGTACCCATTTATCTATTTTCTGTTCTGTTGATTGTGCTTTGTTTTTCAGATTTTTAAGTCTGTCTAAGCTGTGTATTAGAACTCCCATTATTGATTCTATTTTTTGTTGCATGGTCATTATCATTGTAGGTTTGACAGTTAGGTCTTTGATCCAATTTGAGTTAGTTTTTGTGTAAGGTGTGAGATATGAGTCTTGTTTCAGTTTTTTGCAGGTGCCTATCCAATTTTGCCAACATCATTTGTTAAAGAGACTGTTTTTTAACCCAGTTTACAATCTTAGGGCCTGTGTCAAGTATCAACTGTTCATAAGAGGATGGTGGCATCTCTAGGGTCTCAACTCTGTTCCACTGGTCTGTATGTCTCTTTTTGTACCAGCACCAGGCTGTTTTGACTACTGTAACAGTGTAATACGTTCTAAGGTCAAGTAGTGTGAGGTCACCCACTGTGTTCCTATTCTTCAATAGTGCTTTACTTATCTGAGTTGTCTTCCCTTTGCAAACAAAGTTGGTGATTTCTTTCTCCATCTCATTAAAAAATGACACTGGAATTTGTATTGGGATTGCATTGTACATGTAGATTACTTTAGATAAAATAGACATTTTCACAGTGTGAAGTCTTCCTTTCTATGAACAGGGTAGGTTTCTCCATTTATGGGAAGTCTCTCTTAGTTTCTTGTAGTAAGGGTTTGTCTGTATAGTTCTCTGTAGTTCTCTGTATAGGTTCTTACTTGTAGTTCTCTCTGTATAGGTTCTTACATCTCTAATTAGATTCATTCCTAGGTATTTTATCTTCTTGGGGGCTATAGTAAATGTTACTGATTTGGTGATTTCTTCTTCTATGATCTCTTTGTTGGTGTAAAGGAATCCTACTGATTTGTTTATGTTTATTTTATATCCTGATACTTTGCTGAACTACTCTGTTAGTTACAGTAGTTTGCCTGTGGAGTCTTAGGATTCTGTGTATATACAATCACGTTGTCTGTAAATAGAGAGATTTTTACTTCTTCTTTGCTGATGCAGATGCTCTTTATTTCTTTGTCTTGTCTAATTGCTCTGGCTAAAAGCTCTAGTACATTGTTGAATAGGAGAGATGAGAGTGGGCATTCTTGTCTAGTTCTCATTCTCAAGGGAAATTCTTTCAGTCTCTCACCATTCAAGATGATGTAGGAAGTTGGCTTTGCGTAGATGCCCCTTATTGTTTTGAGGAATTTCCCTTCTATTCCTATTTTGCTGAGTGTTTTTAGCATGAATGGGTGTTGGACTTCTTCTGCATCAATTGAGAAAACAGGTGTTTCTTATCCTTTGTGCTGTTTTTGTGGTTAATCACATTTATTGTTTTTCTTATGTTGAGCCAGCCTTGTATCCCTTGTACGAATTCAACTTGGTCATGGTGAATTATTTTTTTGATATGCTGTTGGATTCTATTGGGAAGCATCTTGTTGAAGATTTTTGCATCTAGGTTCATGAGTGATACTGGTCTGTAGTTATCTTTTTATGTGGGATCTTTCCCTGGCTTTGGTATTAGGGTTCTGATGGCTTGATAGAATGAATTTGGGAGTATTCCATCCCTTTCTATGCTGTGAAATAGCCTTAGTAGTACTGGAGTTAACTCCTCTCAAAGATTGTTAGAATTCTGCAGTGAAACCATCTGGGCCAGGACTTTTTTTGATTGGTAGTTTTTTGATGACTTTTTCAATCTCTTCCTTTGTGATAGGCTGATTAAGTTGTTCTCCTTGTGACAGTTTTGGTAGGTGATATGAATCTAGAAACTTGTCCTTTTCTTCTAGGTTTTCAAATATATTAGAGTACAGTCTTTTGTAGTATTCTGTTACGATACTTTGGATTTCAGTTGGATTTGCCATGAGATTTCCCCTCTCCTTTGTTACTCAGGTTATTTGTTTCCTCTCTTGCTTTTGTTTTGTAACTTAGCCATTGTTTTATCAGTTTTGTTGGTCTTTCAGAGAACCAGCTTTTGGTTTTGTTAATTTTTGAGTTGTTCTTCTATTCTCTAATCCATTTAGTTCTGCTCTAATCTTTATTGTCTGTTTTCTTCTGGTGCCTAAGGGGTTCCTCTGTTGCCCTGTTTCTACTTGTTCAAGCTGTAGGGTTAATTCTTTAGTTTGAAGCCTTTCTTCATGCCACATATGTACATTTATAGGGATAAACTGAGCTCTGGGCACTACTTTTGCTGTATCCAATAGGTTCTGGTGGGATGTGTTTTCATTATCATTTGATTCCCTAAATTTCTTTATTTGCTCCTTGATTTCTTCCATAAACCATGGATTTTTGAGCATGATGTTGTTCAGTTACCAGGAGTTTGAATTTCTACCTATGATTTTTCTGTAAGTGATTTCAACTTTCATAGCTTTAATGTCCTAGAAGATGCTTTGCAGTAATTCAATCATTTGTATTTTGTTGAGACTTGCTTTATATCCTAAGATGTGGTCTATTCTGGAAAATGTTCCATGTTTATTGGAGAAGGAGGTGTCCCTATGTATTGATGGACAAAAATTTCCATATATGTCAATAACGTCTAGTTGATTGCTTGTGGAATAAGATTTTGTGTATCTTTAGTGAGCTTTTTTCTTGATGATCTGTCCATTATGGAAACTGGAGTGTTGAAGTCACCAACTATCATTGTGGAATGATCTATCTCATTTTATATGCTGTCACTGCTTGCTCAGTGTACTTGCCAAGCCAAGCCAAGTGACGTCGAGTCGGATGCGAGATGCTTTCATATTAGCTACATAAATATTTAATATTGTTATGTCATGCTTATGTATAGAAACTTTCAGCAATAAATAGTAACCAACCTTGTCCATGATGATGGATCTTACCTTAAAGTCTATTTTATCTGAGATTAACATTGCCACTTCTGCTCTTTTTGTGTGTTGTTGGCTTGGTATATATTTTTTCATCCTTTGATTTTCAGTTTGTTCATACATTTGAGTCTTAAGTGTGTTTCTTGTAAACACACTTATATATAGATGGGTTGTGTCTTTTGATCCATGATGTTACTTGTTGTCTCTTTATTGGAACATTCAGTTCATTTACATTCAGTATAATTATTGAAAGCTGTGTGTCTTAGGCTGGGTTTTCTAGGTGAACCTAAGGTCAGCAGGTCATAGACCAGAGTTCTAGATCAGCAGTGGTATAGGTCAGTGAATCCCAAGCTGGTAGCAAGACAGAGCTGCAGAGGCTGGTGTACGCAGGATCCTCAGGTCAGGGAAAAGGACTCTCAAGTGCTGGCTGTAAGGGTTGATGAATCCAACATCTGCTAGTTCAGGTCCAGAAATCAGATGCCAGAAGAGAGGAGGAGCTGCTGGCTACATGAGCAGACTGGCCATAAGTGGTGGAAGGCTAAGAGTTGAGTTCTGAGGGATGGGAAGCCACCACAGGCCCCAAGCTGCCACTTGTTACAGCATTCAAACATGGAGTAGCCTAGTTGACATAATCCTGATCACCATAGTCTATGTCTAGTGTTGTCATTTTTATGCCTTTATTTTTGTGTTGTTGATGTTTTCTTTTTTTTTTAAATAAAAAGTGGAAGTGTACACGCTCTGTGCTTACAATATTGGGTTGAGATAGGGGGAGTACACAAGTTGTGTTGAAGTCCTATTAATATGGATCTTCTTACTAATGTGTATTGTCACCAATTTCACCCAACCAAGTTTCTAACAACTATCTAATCTAATCCCTTGCCCCTCACCCTCCTGCCCTCCCACCCTCCCCACCCTCCCTACCCTCCCCACCCTTGTAGCTGTCAAAGAGTCTTTTCTGTTATGTATGAGTATGCTTTTAAGTTTTTATCGTAGGGGTCTTATATAATAATTGTCCTTCAGTCGCTAGCTAGTTTCACTCAACATAATGTCCTCCACTTGAGACCAAATTGAGAGATGTTTCCTGCTATCATCGTTGTTCTTTATCAGTGTATAGTACTCCATCGAGTACACATACCAAAGTTTACCCATCCATTATTCTGTTGTTGGGCATCTGGGTTGATTTCAACTTTTTGCTATTGTGAACTGTGCTGCAATGAACATTCGTGTGCATGTGTCAGTTTGTGTGAATGGCTTTGATTCTGTAGGATATATTTCGAGCAGAGGAATTACTGGATCAAATGGTATATTTATATCAATTATTTTAAGGTAACGCCAAATTGCTTTCCAAAGAGGTTGCACCATTCTGCAATCCCACCAACAGTGTAGGAGAGTTCCAGTCTCTCCACAGCCTCTCCAACATTTATTGTTTTGCATTTTTTGGATCATGACCAATCTTGCTGGTGTGAGATGGTATCTCATTGTCGTTTTGATTTGAATTTCTTTAATAAATAATGTTTGTGAGCATGTCCGTGTGTGTTTTTTGGCTGCCTGGATCTCCTCTTTAGGGAAGTGTCTGTCCATCTCCTTTGCCCATTGCTTAATTGGATGATTTGTCTTTTTCTTACTGATATTTTGTAGAACCTTATGGATTATGGAGATCAGGTGTTGGTCTGACATAGAGTTGCCAAATATTTTTTCCCATTCTGTAGGTGTTAATTCTTTTGATGAAGTCTTTGGATGAGCAGAAGTGTTTGATTCTTATTAATTCTCATTTATCTATTTTCTCTTCTGATGAATGTGTTTTGTTTGTTGTTTTGTTTGTCAGATTTTGAAGTCTGTTTATATTCTGTTCTGGGTCATTCTTCCTTATGAGTTGACTTTTCATCTTTTTCAGTGTTGGTTTTGTGTTTGTTGAAATTCCTGTGTTATGCTGCTTGTTTTGATATGTTGCATTGATATTTTGCTTTGTGGCTACCACTAAGATCCCTCTTACTATTCTAAGTTTAAACCAGACTTTAACTTCTGTGTATCTTTTTAATTTCCTCTCCATCCAAAAGGGTTATACCTACTCTAATACATCTCTCTTTTCAGTGCAGTGATGTCATAGTTTTTGTGTTCTGATCACTGATTCCTTTCTTTTAATAATGTAGTTTTGATTTAGCTTATTGACTTCCTTAAGTGCATAGGATTCTGGGTGCTGTGTCCTGCATTGCCTCCTTAAGCACACACTTAATTTTTTTCTTTTTTTGGAAGCAAATAGCATCTTTCATTATTTCTTGTAGTTTTGCTTTGGTTTCTACAAAGTCTCTAAACTTCTGTTCGTCTATGAATTAATTTCACTATCATATCTGAGAGACAATTTTGCAGGATATACAATTCTTGGTTGAAAGTTTTTCTCCTTCAGGACTTTGAATGTGTCTTCCCACTGCCTTCTTGCCAACATCATTTCTGTGGAGGAGGCAGACAAAAGCCTACATTCCCTTTGAATGTTAGTTTTGCTTTGAGCCTCACTACCTTTCTAAGAGCCTCTCTTCATGTTTCATTTTATTAAGCTTGATTGCAATATGTCTTGGTGCTTTTCTTTTGGGGTCTAGTTTTTGTGGCATTCAGTACACATCTTGGATATCTATGTTCTTTCAGAATTTCAGGGAAATTTTCTGTCAGCAACTCTACAGCAATGCTCCCTGTATTTTCATCTATCCCTCCTTGTGGAGGAACTCCAATTATTCATAGATTATTCATCTTAATAGCATCCCACATGTTTCTTAATGCTTCTTCATTTTTCTTGTTTCTTTGATTTCCACTCACAAATGCTGGTGTCAGTTTCTCTATCTTCAAAGTCACTTAGACTGAGTTCCATCTCCTCAATTATGCTCTTTTAGCTTTGCATTGAATTGTTTAATTCTGTAATTTTGTGATTTATCTGCTGGATTTCAGATTGTTAATGTTACATCAGTTCAAATAGCTTACTAAATTTTTAATTTTTTTCTGTTACATTTTGTTCAATCTCTAGGAGGGCTCTATATATAATTCTTTTGTACTCAGCCTCCGATAGTTTCAGAAAGGCTTTCGCATTTGGGAAGTTTTTTGATTCTTTCTTTTGGGAGTTTTCTGGAGCCATGATTTACTGCTTCTTTAAAAGGTTAGCTATTGTCTATGTGCCATCTAGAACTTGTTTGATTTCTCTGGAGTTACCTCAACAGAAGCTGAAGCATAGTTCTAAGATTTCGTCACTAGCAATCTCTAGGTACTCTAGTGGCTGGCCCAAGGTGGACTCTCTAGGGTGGCATTCTCTGTCTCTTGGCTGGCAGAGAAAGTGTGCTACTTATGGAGTCAATGGGGGGCCATCAGCCAACCCAAGGATGTTGGTCAGTGAAGGGTGGAGGAAAAGCTACGGGGTCTCTGAGCAGTCAGATCTCCAGGTCTTGTTAAAAAGGCACTTCACCTCCAAGCAGGCAACTGTCCAACTGCTGCCAAATACAGTCAGCCCCTCAGGTGTGTCAGGCCCTACCTTCTAATTGACAACAAAAGGACCTCATATGCTGTCCCCAGATGCTGCGTGGTGGCACAAAGTACGGAGAAGTTCGGGCCTTCCAGATATTCTTTGCCAGATCCCACCCATGAATCAAGACATGAATTGTTTCAAATGCCTCTGTTCTCCTGGAGAAGCACTTTCCAGATGGGCCACTGCTCCACTTGGGAGTCAGCTGCAGCTAAGGCTCTCAGCTGGGTGACTTCACTTCGCTGCCCACCGAGATGGCATCCCAGCCAAGCTGCCCTGCCTGCCATGAAACAGCAGTCCATGGAGCAGCTCAGAAAAGAGAAAGTGGAGGGGCAGTGTTGCCTTCAGTCAGCAGCTGGGCTTTCAATGTGTGTCTGTCCCTCACATTGTCTCTCTGCTGTGCTATACTCTGTTTACTTAAGCGTCACACTTTCGTGTACTTTTTGGCTTATGCCCAGTCCCTGCCTCCTGGATAACAAAGAAGGCATCTGTACCTGCAGTTCTCTGATACGGTGAGTCAGCAGGAGCAGGTGTCAGCAGCTGCTGTCTCATCTCTGAGAGGAGTAGTTTAGTCTGTTACTGGTGTCTAGTCAAATCTGACAATACTATGCCAGGTCCTAGGGTTCCCCAGATGTCCACTGCTCCATTCAGTTATCATTCCAGGCCTTAGTTCTCAGAAGGAGTTGAGATGTGTGTCTAGTCTGCCATCTTATCCCCACCTCCCACCCAATTTCGACCCATGTGTTTTCTGCTATTTGTTTAAACTTTTATGGATTTATGGTCTGAGAAAATGCTTTGTAATAATTCAGTGATTTGGATTTTGTTGAGACTTGCTTTATTCCCTAACATGTAGTCTGTTCCAGAGAATGTTCCATGTACATTGGAAAAGAAGGGGTACTTGTCTATTCTTGGATAAAAAGTTCTGTATATGTCTATGAGGTTGAGTTGGTTGATTGTCTCAATAAGATTTTCTGTATCTTTATTGAGCTTTTTTCTGGATAATCTGTCCTTTACTGAAAGTAGAGTGTTGACATCTCCTACTATTATTATGGAGTGATCTATCTCATTTTTCAATGTCATCAGTATTTTTTCAGTGTATTTAGATGCTCTGATTTTAGGTACATAAATATTCTATATTGTTACATCCTACTTACATATCAAACTTTTAAACAATAAATAGTGACCATCTTTGTCCACAATGGTGGATGTAAATTTAATGTTTATTTTATATGAGATTAATATTGCAACTCCTGCTGTTATTTGTGTGTTTTTAGCTTCTTACATATTTTGTCCATTCTTTGATTTTCAGTTTGTTCAAATCTTTGAGTCTAGGGTGTATTTCTTTTAAGCAACATATAGCCAGATCATGTGTTTTGCTGTATCCTGTTGCTCTCTGTTTATTTGAACATTCATTCCATTTATATTCAGTGTAATTACCGATAGATATGTATTTAGTGCTGTCATTCTGGTGCCTTCATTTTTCTGTTGTTGATGTTTTCTTTGTTCTACTTAATGTTCTATACTGGGTTGTTTTTCTTCATGGGTTTTCTTTTCATCCTTTTTGATGCTGGTTTTGTCTGTTGAGACTTCTATATTGTGTTTCTTGTTTGTATATGTGGTATTACTAGTTTACTTTGTGGCTACTCCTTTGTTCCCCACTAATGTTCTATGTTCAAATCGGTCTTTAACTTCTTTATATCTCTTTAAATTCTTCTCCATCTGAAAGGGCTATGAATAGTGTAACAGATTCCCCTTTATAGTTTAATGTTGTCGTAGTCCACATGTTAAGTTCTCTGTTTCCCTAATTTTAATATTTTAGCTTTGATTGAGCTTTGTAACTTTCCTAACTAATTAGGGCTCTGGATGTTGTGTCTTGCATTGTAGCCTTGAGTATACATCTGGTGTTACTGATTTTCTAATCAAAGAACTTCCTCCAGTATTTCTTTCAATTTTGGTTTGGTTTTACTGAGGTCTGTAAGCTTTTCTTCACCTGTGAATGTTCTTATTTCACTGTAATGTTTGAGAGGTAATTTTGTAGGATACATAATTCTTGGTTGGAAGTGTTTTCCCTTCAAGGCTTTGTATGTATCATGCCATTGCCTTCTTGCCACCATGATCTCAGCTGAAAAGTCAGAGGATAGTTTACGAGGCTGCCCTTTGTATGTCAGTTTTTGTTTAAGCCTAGCTCCCTTTAACTGCCTCTGCTTAGGTTTCATTTTATTAAGCTTAATTATAATATGCCTTCATGTCTTTCTTTCGGGGTCTACTTTCTGTGAAGTTCAATGTGCATCTTGATTAGCTATCTTCTCTTCTTTCATGATATCGGGGAAGTATTCTGTCAGCAACTCTTGAACAATTCTCTTTGCATTTTCTGCTGTCCTCCATGTTCTGGAACCCCAGTTATACGTAAATTGTTCCTTTCAATAAAGTCCCACATGATTCTTAATGATTTTTCTTTTTTTCTTGATTTTTTAAATGTGATTTCTCCTGATAATTTCTGGTGTCAGTTGCTTTATCTTCAATTCCACTAACTATACATTCCATTTACTCAGTGCTGCTCTTTCAGCTTTCCAATGAATTGCCTAACTCTGTAATTTTTTTTTTATCTGCTGAATTTCAGATCATTGATATTCTAGTTTACATAAATTGTTTACTTTTTCATTTTGTTCTGCTGCACTTTGTTTAATCTCCATCCTAAGATCTAAAAGTGCTCTATATGTAATTCTCTTGTATTCTGCCTCTAGTAATTTCAGGAAGGCTTTTTTATCTGTGAAGGTTTTTGATTCTTTATTTTGGGACTTTTCTGGAGCCATGGTGGTCTTCTTTATATGATTAAATATTGATTGCTGTCTTTCTGTCATCAGAAAGCTGTTTATCGTCTCTGATGTTTCATTAACAGAAGCTATGGCATAGCTCAGAGAAGGGAGTGATGAAGGGCACTGCTTTACTTGGCCACCAGCCACTACTGGATTCTCTACATGCTGCTAACTTAAGTACAGCTTCTTTGATGAGAGATATGCTGTCCAGTCAGGCAATGCTGCTCAGCTTTACAACCAGTCCCAGCTGGGCACTCAGGGGTGTCAGGCCCCACCTCCTGACTGACAAAGATGGCAACCTACTTGTGCCAACTCACCAGAGTCATGCCAGCAGACACTACAGTGTAGCTCAGAGAAGAGAAAATGAAAGGGTGCTGCCACACTCAGTTGCCAGTTGCCCCTGTGTTCTCCTTGATCTGCTGTCTTAAGAGCAGCCTCTCTGCTGAGAGAGATGCTGTCTAGGCATCTGGGCCCTCAGGGGTGGCAAGCCCCACTTTGTGACTGAGAAAGATGGTAATCTACTTGATGAGTCTATCTAGGGCTATGTCAGGTGACATTATGGCATGGTTTGAGAAGGGAGTGGGAAGGGATGCCACCACACAGTGCCACCAGCCACCACCACATTCTCTATGTGAGATTGTCTTAAAAACTACTTTTCTGCCAAGACACTGTCCAGTGGCTTCCCATCCCAGCCAGGTGCTCTGAGGTGGCAGGCTCTGCCTCCTGGCTAACAAAGATGACAACCTACTTGTGGAATCTCTCTGGGGCCACATCAGCTGATGCTCAGAGAAGGGAGGGGAAGAGTGCAGCATCACATTTGGCCACCAGCCACTGTTGCATTCTCTAGGTGTTGCTGTTGCTTAGTGTGACAGCTTGCCCCATCCAGGCTCTCAGGTATGGCTGACTCTGCCTCTTAGCTGACTAAGAAGGCGTCCTACCTGTGTTGCTTCTCCTGTGCCACACTAGCAGAATCTATGGCACAGCTCAGAAAAGAGAGTGGGGAAGGGCACTGAAACACTTGTCTGCCAACTGCCACTGGATTCTCCAGACACGACTGTCTTAAGTATAGCCTGTCTGGTGCGGAAGGTGCTGTCTACTCAGGCACTGCAGCTCAGCATGGTAGCTGGCCCCAGCCAGGCTCTTTGGCTCAGCAGTCCCAGTCCCAGTCTCCTGGTTGACGAAGAAGATTTCTGTACTGATGAGCCTCTCAGCCATGTGCAAGCAGAAGTGGGACCTTTTGCACTGCTATTTTGCCTATGACAAAAGCAGTTTTCCCTTTTATGTCTCCCAGTCCCATCTCACAACACTCTGCCTGATCTTGGGGCTTCCAAAATATTTGCTGTGCTCAATTGTTTTTCTAGGTTTCACTTCTCAGAGGGAATCAAAGAGATGTGCTGCTAGTCTGCCATCTTGTCTCTTCTTCCCTTTTTTTTATTTTTAATTTGATGGCACTTGGCTTGGTTTTATATCATCATTGTGGCTGAAAATACATACAGCAAAATTTACACCAGTTCAATGGTTTCTACATGGAAAATTCAGTGACATTAATTAAATCTTTCTAGTTGTGCAACAATTCTCACCTTCCCTTTCTATTATGCCCCCATTAACATAAACTCATTGTCACTTAGATTTATATCTAACCTTTTGAGTTGTTGTTGTCAATTTGATCCCATAGAGACAGTTATTAAAAGAGCATAATTCTGAAGGTAGACTTTTTGTTTGTTTTTAACAGTTAAGCTATTTTTTTAAACTATTTTAAAATGACCTCAAAAGATATTTTTGTTTTAAGGTGTAAATATTATTTCAGGGCAATAATTTCAGAGGTTCATGCAGACTTCACGGCTCCAGAAAGACTGGTGTTCGTGAAAATTTTATATTCTACTCTTCATTTTGCCCCTTTTGATCAGGATTCTGCTGTAGAATCCTTGACCAGAATGTTTAGTAACATCCGTTCCTGCTGAGTTGGGACCACTTGCTGTGCCCTTGGATGGCTGCTTGGCAGCGTTTAAGACCCCAGATGCCACTCACCAATGTGGGGTGCAGAGAGTCCTCTTAGCAAAACGCTAGTTGTGCCAAATGGCCTTGATTTCGCCTAAGAGCGTGGTCTCCTGCCCCCTGCCCCAGCTACTCTGTCCTTGTAATATTGGGTTAAGACGGAAGGAGTATTCAAGTTATGCTGAAGTCCACTTAATATTATTCTTGTTCCTAATGTGTGCTATCACTGATTTCACCAACCAGACTTCTACCAACTATCTAATCTAAAATGACATGGAGTAAAGACAACCCAGAAGATAGAGAGACCCACATGAGTGGGTGCCTACGTCAACTTGTCACCAGAACCGGGTGGTGCCTGGCCACCACCAGTGATAGCCATGATGGAGCTCACTAAGTTGAGTCTCACTGGCAACACAAGAATAAAAGGGGGTGCACCCTGAGATCGCCACTGAAAGACCTCAATTGATGGTCCAGCTGTTTTGGGATTCCCCTGGGAGCATGGCCTCTGGCCCTGATGCTGCCCTTGCCCATAAATCATAGTGAAGGTCCACTCTTCGGACATGAATTGATTGGACTTGGTGATGCAGAGTGACCATATACTGGATGCACTTTATGGTTCTATGCATCTATACGATATCATCCTGCTGACCTCTGGCTGGAAGAAGGAGAATGGGTGGAGAGGAGGGAAAAGGAAACTGTTGGGAGGATGAGTCATGTATGGAGCAGAGAAAAATAGTGTGCTGTCACTGGGTGGGGAGAGCAGTAGAAGCTGCATATAGGTGGGCATGTACATTTATACAGGAATGTACATTTTCACTCAGTCATAATAAAAAAATGTTTAGTAACAGTAGTTGGACACTTTTCAGTTCTTCTGACCCCACTGTAAAGGTGGCAGTTTTTCATGGTGACAATCAGTCATACATTCTGTATCCTTCTCTCATTTCTGACTTTCCTTCTTCCTCTTTTACTCCAGGAGAATGGAGACCAGTTATTGTAACTTGAATGGCTACTTGAAAATATTTAGGATGCCAGGCATTACGTATAGAACTAAGAGATAGACCAAAAATACTAAATGTATTGTTACACCACTTAACTGGGACGTCCCAAGAAACTGTGACCCTAAACCTCTAAACCAAGGAATCAAATCTCATGAGATGTTTGATTGTATATAAGCAGCCTTAGTAGCTATTCTCTTTTTTTTGTCATTGTAAATATATCTGACACATAACTTCTGCCAATTCAACTTTTTATGAGTGTATAACTTCTTGACAGCAACTACAATAGTCAACTATGCAATCCTATCCTTAATCAATAGGACTTTTTCATTATCATTAGTCAGTCAACACAGCAGTCAAACAGAATGGGTGATACTGTATGGTTTAAAGTCAGGAAAGTATGTGGCATAGTTGTATCCTTTCACCATAGCTATTCAATCTGTATGTTGAGCAAATAATCTGAGAACATACGCTACATGAAGAAGAGTGTGGGATCAGAATCAGAAGAAGTCTCTTTAACAACTTGTTTTATTCAGATTAGAAAATCTTTCTTACTGAAAGCAAAGAGGACTTGAAACATTTACTGATTAAAGTCAAACACTTCAGCTTTCAGTATGGACTATATTTCAGTATAAACAAAACAAAAATTCTCACAACTGGTCCAATTTCATGATAAATCAAGAAAAGACTGAGGTTGTCAATGTTTCATTTTACTTAGATGTACAATCAACACCAGCAGAAACAGCAATCAAGATATCAAGGAATGCATTGCACTGGGCAAATCTGCTGCAAAAGATCTCTCTAAAAGTAAAGATGTTCCTTTGGGGACCAAAGTGCCTGACCTAAGCTGTGATCTTTTCCATCATTTCATTTACGTGTGCAAGCTGGGTATTGAATATAGAAGACAGGAATAATTGGTACCTTTGCATTATGGTGTTGGTAGAGAATGTTGAAAATATCACAGGCTGTCAAAACAATGAACATCTCTGTCTTGGAAGAATTAGTCAGAGTTCTCCTTAGAGCAAGGGTATTGAGACTTTGTTTCATATACTTTGAACATGCTATCAGGAGGCCTTAATCCCCAGAAAAGGACATCATGCTTGGTATAGTAGGTGGTCATCAAAAAAAAGAGATACCCATAATGTGATGAATTTACACAGTGTCTGCAACAATAGGCTAAAGCATAACAATGATCTTGAAGATCGCAAGGGACTGGGCAGTATTTTGTTCCCTTTCACAGAGGGTCACTATGAGTTGGAACTGACTCAAAGGCACCTAACAACAACAGTATGGCAGTCTCTATTTAGTTTTTTGAGAAACCACCACATTATTATTTCCACAATGACTGTACCATTTTGCATTTCCATCAGCAATGGATAAGGGTTTTGATTTCCCTTTATCCTTTCCAACACCAATAGCCGTTATTTTCTTTTTCTTTCTTTTTTTTATTTTTAATATTAACCATTCAATGGGAGTGAAATGGTATCATGCCGTGGTTTGTATCTCTGTGATGGCTAAAAACATTGAACATTTTTTTATATGTTTGGTGGCCATTTGAGTATTCTCCTTGATGAAATGGCTATTCAAGACCTTTTTCATTTTGTGATTAAATTATTTATCTTTTTATTGTCAAAGTTTTATACATATTCAGTTATTAGTTTCTTATCAGCTATATGGTTTCTGAAAATATTCTCCCAATCAGTAGTTTTTTTTCACTTATTTTGTAAAGTCTTTTGTTATTATAATACACAATCCATTGTTGAAAATGAGTCTCAACAGCATTTTCTCAAAGAATTTTATGATTTCAGTTTGCACATTTAAGTCCTTAATTTATTTTGAGGTTTTACTTTATTTTTGTGTGACTGGTATGAGATAGGAAGCCTGTCTCATTTTTCTGCATCTGGAAATAGTTTTACCAGCATCATTTATTGAAGAGACTCTTCTTTCCCCTTTGAATGGAATTAGCACCCTTATCAAAAAAGTACTTGCATGAGTTTATTTCTGGTCTCTCAATTCTATTCCATTGATCTATGTGTCTATTGTTATGCTAGCACCAGGTTGTTTTGATTTTTGTGTCGTAAAATAAAATGTGTTTTAATATCAGTAAGTATAAGTCCTCCTAGTTTGTTCCACAGAAGTTTGCCTTACTGCTATCAGAGAACCTCCAGTAGATTGTAGCCTGTGGGTACAGCCTTCACTCCAAATGACTGCTTCTTAGCACACAGAAGGTTCAGTCAGCAGTCTTCGAGGCCTACCGGAAGTGGGGGCAGACTAACTGAAATTGACCATTAGTGAGGTTTGTCCTGTTGCTTTCAGAGGCCTGGGTTATGAGGTTCTCAAAGATTGAGGTAGAATGCTGGCTACAGGCATTGACGCTACTGCACAGAAATTCCAAAGCAATTGTATCAGTCTTGCAGATGAGTGCCTGTGTGGGCTCGTGGTTTTCATGCTATTAATGGACTCCCGGTGAAGTCAGCCTTGTTACTATTGAGGCTCCACCCCTGTAGTATGTTAGCTGTGGGTGTAGCCTCTACTCAAGATGCCTGCTTCCTAGCACAAGCAGCCTCAGTCAGCAGAACTCAGTGCCAACTGAAATGGGGAGCAGACAGACCTGAACGGACTCCTCAGAGGTTTGTCCCGTTGGTTTCTTGGAGTGTACAGGGAAGCAGGTGGAGTGTACAGGGAAGCAGGTGGAGTGTACAGGGAAGCAGGTAGAGTGTTGTCTGAGAGAGCCGAGTCCACTGTATGAGCTTTCTGTAACAATTCACAGTAGGCTTGCAGCTGACAGTGTCTAAGTGGTGGAGATGCTGACATATTCCCATAGACTCCCAGGGAGAGCTTTATAATTGATTTTAGAGCAGAAGTTTGAGGTTCTTGTACATGCAAGGGGTGTGGTGGTCACGGAAGCAGGCTTTTAAGCTGATGTTACTTCCCCAGTTCATAGCAGCTAGCAACCTGAGTGGTTAGGGGAAGGGCAAGGATGGCGGGAGAAGCAATGTTATTACCATACGTGACTCATTGTTGACTGGTTGATTTTCGCCTATCTGCAGTTCCCTGATGCCTTCCTCTGCTCTCTGATTCATAATTTCCCAAAGCCAAGCATGATTTCTTCTTTATTTTCTTGCTGTGTTTGTGGGACATGTTGGAATGATGGTCTGTTTACATTGCCATCTTCCCAGAATCCTTATGTTCACTGTTTTGAAAAATGAACTATTCCACTACTGCTTCAATTTCTAGAAACACTAAATATTACACAGAAACAATCCTGCCTTATTTGACATTATAGATTATGGAAAATAAATAATTCATCAGAAGATGTGTTTAGCTATGTCATTTAATATTCATGTCAAATTTGGATTACTGAATAGCTGTGCAAGTTTTGAAATGCATCAGTTATTTGAAGGGTTTTTTTAGCACAAGTGTAACTAATTAATCAGATATTATTATTTTATATCCCAGATGAGCACAAATAACATTTCTAAGAGTAGTCCGTACTAAAAACTGCCATATTGTTTTGCAAAGATGCATACTCATTTATATTTTCCCACATACTCCATCTGTCTTTAAAATTTTTTATTAATGGTAAGCATTATCATTTTAACCAAAATTGTTTAGTTAAAACAATAACAATTATCTAATTCCTAAGACAACACAGATGAAGGAAGAACAGATATTTGGAAAGAAAAATAAAGAACCTATGACATCATTTGAGCCTCTAGAGATATTACTGGACTTTTCAGTTACTTCAACCAATAACTTATGCTGTTTCTAACCTTGTTTTAATTGGATTTGGGTCACATTCAATCATTCAGAGGAATTTAGTCTGATAAAATCACAGCATGATTTACTTTGATATCTTTTCATCCATCAGTTTTGCTGCCATCTGTGTTGGTTTCTTTCTTAAACAGGTTTGCTACCTACAGTAATAAGAAATGCAACCAGCAGGTCAAAACTCAGGTTCTCCTCACTTACCAGTGTTAGCTGAAAACAAGGATGTTTTCATACGGATGCTTGCAAAACTATCCACTTGATCCAAATTTCCATTTCTTATTCAACAAAACTGGTCAGATTGAGGAAGTACTAGGATTATGTAGACCTGTCTTAGGGAGATCGGCCTCATGTAAGCTATAAAAACTTAGAACAAAAGTTATATAATGTTATAGGGATGGTTCTCTAGATTTGCACATGACGGAACTATTTTTCCCTGTGCTTCTTACAATTATGGAAACCCTAGTGGCACAGAGTTTAAATGCTATGTCTGCTAACTAGAAAAGTTGGCAGTTAGAATCTGCCAGGTGCTCCTGGGAAACTCTATGGAACTGTTCTACTCTGTCTTATAGTGTTGTTATGAGTTGGAATTGACTCAACAGCAGAGACTTTGGTGTGGTCTTACTATTACAGTAATCTGTCATGTTCTATATTTCATGAAAATATACTGTAGTGGATTTTGTATATTTATATTATTTATTTTTATGTTTAATGCCCTCTAGCTAAAGATCACCATGAACACACCTGTAGTTGAAACAAGTTGAACTTACTATTCATTGTAATGAAGGAGAGTGCACAGTGTAAGGAATCACATGGTATGGCAGTAAGAGGGTGTCCGAAAGGACTTATAGGATTTAGGCTTTGATATGGTGATTTGGAGCAGTTTCAAAGAAGTAGTTTCACTCTGCCTGGTTGCTCTCAGAAGGTGAGGATAATTCTTCAACATGGTTTAACTGTGATTGTCTAGTAAATTTTTAACAACATTGAGGCCTAACCGTCAGATCTGTCCCTGAATGTTAGGGTTACTGAGCTCTCTCTGTACACACACACACACACACACACACACACACACACACACACACATGCACACACGCACACACATGCACGCACATGTATATATACACACACACACTTGATCCATATACACACACATACATATATATCAACCAGGGTTAAAATACTAACTTTTCTCAAATTAACTTTGCATGTATGTTTAACTGTCCTAGATAAATGGAAATCTACTAATAATAGAAATTACACTTTGAGTCCAATCCATATTCCAGTCTAGTGATAGATAAGAGCTAATTCATGATTAATTCCATTATTTTATTAGAAATTTTTTATAACATGTGTATAGACACTGATATTTGCACAAGTTTAAAAAAAAACTAGATTTTTTTCATTACTCTTAACAATTTCGAGAGTATGTTCTTCAAATTTTTGTGTATGTTTCAAAGTACAAGTAAAACTTCATTCTTTTGCATGTGGAAATCCAGTTGCCCCAGTACCTTTCATTGAAAAAATCAATTATTTTTTCACTGGATGAACTTAGCACTCGAGTTGAAAATTAATTTGTTTCTGAAATCTCAACTTTATTCCATATGTCTTTGTGACTATTAGCATATCAGTACCAGACTGTCTTGATTAATTCAGCTTTACAGTGTATTGTGAGATTATAAATTGATCCGACTCAATGGCACTTGGCAACTCTTCAGTTTTGTCCTTGTTTCTCAAGATTGTTTTGTCTATTTGGAACCTTTTGCAATTTCACACGAATATGAGGATTGACTTTTCTATTTTGCAAATAAATCTGTCAAAGTTTAATAGTGATCACATTGAATCTATAGATCAAGTTGGGCAGTACTGAGTCTTTTGATCCATGAACATGGACTACCGTTTCATTTATTTAGGTCTTCTTTAATTGCTTTCAACAATGTTTTGTAGTTTTCAGTGTACAAATCTTAAACATCCCTGGTTAAATTTATCCTTTAGTATTTTATTATTTTGATTGCTATTGCAAATGGTATTGTTTTCTTAATTTCTCTTTGTATTGCTCATCAGCAAGAATCTTTTCTGAAGAGCATAAGACACACCAGGAACTCTCTTGAAGTTGTGTCTAAATCAGTGAAATCATTCTCTTGTTTCATATTTATAAAAAATACCCTGAAATTCCATTAATTATAGAAAAAAATCATAATTTAATATTTAAAAATAAATGATAGTATGGGTATCATTTTTTCATGTCTTATTTAGAATTAATGCTTTGTGAATTAAACATCTGGATTGTCTGTAATAAATTAGTGTAGTGTCCTCAAATACTTAATTTTTTACAAAATGAGTACTATAATTTAATTAAGAGTGCTATATTGTAACTTCCATAATTTGATCTACGTTAGAATCAACTCAATGGCAGAATGTTTGGTTTTTGGTTTTTAAATGTCATGAGAAACTAATTTCCTAATAAAATATGAACCACAAAGTAACATATCTTTAACTCTGTATTTATCTCAGGTTGGATTTCATCTATTAATTCATTCAAATTATCTCCATGACAAATAACTACCCTTATTTTACACTACTGAAAGTAAATACCACTGGAATTCCAGTAATATTTTATTATAGCATCAGTTTTAGCAGAATGAAGGAAAGAAAGTAAGTTAATCATACCTTACAGGAGATAAAGCAAAACAATTTTTGTTTTTGTTTAGTATTTGTGTTCATTCAGCAATACCTTGAATCATGCTATCTACAGAAACCAAAACCTGCAGTTATATTTGGGTTTTTTTTTCAATACAACAAGTGAGACACAGTATTTAGAAAAAGATTACTCTTTCTTTACATGACGTTTCTTGTAAGCAATGTTGATATCAGCATTAGGGCACAACATACTAGGATTAACAGTAACATCATACAGTGACCACACTGTTATGCCTTCTCCTGTGTGAAATTTTAATATTTTAATATTTTGGGAAAAAATATTTATCCATAGTTTATTTTACTAATAAAAGTTGTGCTATATGTTTTTGCATATTTTGAAAAATCAGATCTTGAACACTCAGACTACTCTACTATTTAAAGATGCAAATTCAGGATTTATTACTTGAGTTGCTGACAAGAACTTTTTTTAAGGATTTAGAGCAAAAATCACGGTAGTCTGTAGTAAAGGCATTCCATTTATTTTCTGTGAAACATTAGGCAAGTTACTTAAAACCTATGCCTTTGTTTTTCCATCTATTTAAAATAGCAAGTAATTGTACAAGGGAAAAAGAATGTAACTATAGTGTGCTAAACTGGTGAACTTAAACATGCAAGGTAAGGGGCACTGAGAACATTAGCAAAAAACAAGTTTCCAAAAACTGATGCAATGCCAACTGAGATGTTTCAGCAAAAGGTTGCAGAGCTGGAATTGCTCCCCTATCTATGCCAAGATATATGGAAGACAGCTACCTGGCCAGCTGACACGCAGAGATTCATATTTATATCTATTACAAAGAAAGGTGATGCAGTGGAATGCAGAAATTATTGAATAATACCATTAATAAACTTTGCTGAAGGTCACTGAAAAGTAGTTGCAGCAGTACACTGACAGGGATCTGCCAAAAATTCAACCTAGATTCAGAAGGGGATTTGGAAATGAGGGATATCATTGCTGATGTCAGATGTATCTTAGATAAAAACTGAGAATACCACAAAAATGTTCACCTATATTTTATTGACTATGTGAAGGCATTTGACTGTGTAGATCATACCAAATTATGGCTAACTTTGCAGAGAATGGTAATTCCAGGACACTTAATTTTGCTAATGTGGAATGTGGACATAGATCAAAAGGCAGTCATTTGAACAGGGAATACTGCATCATTTGAAGTCAGGAAGAGTATGCCTCATGATTGGATTATTTCACCATACTTAATCTGTATGCTGAGAAAATAATCTGAGAAACTAGATTTTATGCATAGAAATCAAGACTGAAGACTCACTAAAAACCTGCAATATGCAGGTGACATAACCTTGCTTGCTGAAAGTGAAGAAGACTTGGAACACTTACTGATGAAGATCAAAAAAGAGTACAATCTTAAGAGTGGATAACACCTCGACATAAAGAAAACAAAAATCCTCACCACTGGTGCAATAAGAAACATCATGATAAATGAAGAAAAGATTGAAGTTGTCAAAGGTTTCTTTTAACATGGATCTGTAACTGACATCTACGGAAGCAGCAGTCAAGAAATAAAAATATTTGAGCAAATATGCTGGCGGGGAGGAAAAAAAAACTCTTTAAAGTGTTAAAAAATAATGATGTCACTTTGAGGACCAAAATGTACCTAAGCTATAATATTTCAATCATCTCATACGCATGCAAATGCTGAACAATGAATAAGAAAGCTAAAGAATAACTGACACCTTTGAATTATGGTGTTGGAGGAGAATATTGACTGTACTATGGACTTCCAAAAGAACAAATAAATCTATATTGGAAGTACAGACAAAATGCTCCTTAGAAGCAAGGATGGTGAGACTTCATCTTATATATGTTGGACATGTTATCAGGAGAGAACAGTTCCTGTAGAAGGATATCATACTTCGTAAAGTAGAGGGAAGACCCTCAAGGAGATGAATTGACATGGAGGCTGCAACAATGGGTTCAAATATAATGGTTGTGAGGGTGGTGCAGGACCTCAGAGTATTTTGTTCCATTGTACATAGGATACTACAAGTTGGAAACAACTTGAGGGCACTTAAGGTCAACAAGTGGAGATTTAGGAGGTGCAAAGATGGTGGAGCAGTCAGATACTTCCTGTGATTTCTCTAACAATAACGACACAAAGAAACAAATGAATCAATTATATATGACATTCTAGGAGTCTTGAGTATCAAAGGGACAGTTGAAAAATCAAGCTGAGCAACAGGGAAGGTAGAGTAGGTCCAGAAGTACCTAGAACTAGCTAGATATGATATACAGGAATCAGCACTCTGCAGGCAAATCTGTTGCAGTTGAGTGTGGTAAGGGAGCAGTGGTGTTTGGAAAGTGTCTACAGCAGAAGAAGAGATCAAGTGCAAAGAGTCCACTTATTCCTCACAAATAAATGAAAAATGGGATTTAATTTTCATAAGTGGTTTGGGTCTAACCTACCAGGTACAGATTTAAAAGTTTCCTTCACAATAACCTCTTTCCTTTTCCCAGGACTACCTCTCCCTTCTCTGCACTGTGAGCAGCTCCACAGACTGACGTTTTCCCTGGGCAGGAAATATGATCCTTTATGTATGCCCTGAACCATTCTCCTAGGCACGGAGAGAGAATAATTTAACAAGGGGGAAAAATATCAACTGGCTTCCCTAAGCTGGGAACTCAGGTCAGAAACAGTTACTTCAACTACATGCAGGCATAAGGGGTTCACAGACCTTGAATGCCTCTCACCACTGCATATAGCAGACAGCGTCCAAAATCGTGCAGCAAAACCTACCTATCTACATGCTTTAAGGAACATGTACACACTTTCCTCACGCCAAGCCAGCCAAGTGCCGTCGAGTCGGATAAGACACTCACAAACGATGTCAGGCCCCTGCCTTCCTCAGAGCCTGCAGCCAGATACCTGTGCCAACACCAAGCAGTCCTGCCCATCTAGTACTGTAGAGGACAGACTACACCACACACTTGGTGACCAACTACATGATCATCTGAGCTGAATACATACAGGAAAAGTAAATGGACTTCTGGGCTTGCAAGCTTAGTAACAATTCTACCACCCGGTAACAAGATGATACAGTTGTAAAGATGCCAGTAATCAAACTAGCTCATGTGACCAGCCTATGTGGACGTCTACAAACAAGCAAGCAAACAAACAAGAATCTAGAACACAATAAGCAAACATAAAATAAATAAATACTATGACCTACTGATGGCTCATTATCAAATCACATAAAGAGGTAAATCACAAAGGCTTCAGAAAGCTGACTAAACAAAGAACTGAGAAATTTTCCAGATGAAGAGAACTTCCTAGAATTATCAGAGATAGAATAAAAAATATTAGTATTTAGAACTCTTGAAGAGATCAGGAAGGAGATCAGGGAAAACAGAGCAGAGTGTAATGACAGATTGAACAGGCTGCAAGAAACCATGGAGAGACAGCACATAGAAATTCAGAAGATTAATAATAGAATGAAAGAGACAACTCAGTAGAATGCCAAAGCAGCAGAATTGGGGCAATGAAATGCAGAATTAGTGAGATTAAAGCTAAAGCACTTGACACCAGCATATTTGAGGAGAAACCAGATAAAACAGTTTTTTAAAAATGACGAAATACTAAAAGTTACATGGGGTTCTGTCAAGAGGAATAATCTATGAAGGATTGGAGTACCAGAATTGGTGGTGGGGCAGGAAGACAGAAAATACACAGAGGATTGCCAAAGATTCGTTGAGAAAATGCATCCCTGATATCATAAAAGATGAGATGATATCTATCCAAGATATTCATTAAACTGCATACAAGGTAGAGCCCTAAAGACACAAAGCCTTGTTATAATGAAACTCACCACAAGAAAGTAATGGGATAACACATACAAAGCCTTGAAGGAGAAAACAAATTATTAGCCAAGAAGTATATATCTAGCAAAACTGTCTCCAAATATGATGGCAAAATTAAAATATTTCCAGATAAACAGAAATTTAGGGAATTTGCAAAAAACAAACCAAAATTTCAAGAAATACTAAAGGGAGTCTTTCTGTTAGAAATTCAATCACATCAGGTAACAACCCATAACTAGAATGCAGGAAAGAGCTACTAGATAGTAACTCAGATGTAGAAATTGCAAAAATAAGTTAATCCTAAAAAACTGAAAATAGGGAAACAGAGATGTCAACATGTAAAAGATTACAATATTATGCCAAAAAAGGTGGCAAAAAATGTCATGTCTTTCATATGGAGTGTAAGTTAGCCAAAGCCAAGTGCTGTCAAGTCAAGGTGATATAAATAAGTAAAAGACTGGTTTAAATTGAGAAAAAACAGGAGTAATATTAACGGAACCACAAAGGACATTAACAATCCTACACATGAAAATAAAAATCAAGAGAAACATGAAGTCACAGTAAATACAAAACCAACAGCAATGAAAAAGAAAGAATACACATAAAGAAAAATTACTCAGCACAGAAAATTAAATGAAACAAAGAAATTGTCATCAATTATAGACAATTCCCTTGCTTTTGTCTGTAATTGCTGACAATTTCTTTGCTTTTGGTGTTAATACACATGTTATTTCATTTTTTAATTTAGTTTATAGACCAATATGGAATTTTTCAATAAAACTTTATTGAATTGTGATTCTTTAATCTAAAATTTCTCTCACATACGTATTTTAGGTTTCAGGATGGAAGTCTGATACACATTTCGTATTTTTTCCTAAGGTATGAAAATTATTTTTGGTGTTAATAAACATGGCATTTCTTTTTCTTTTTTTAGTTTTGTAATTATTGGCTTGTATAAAAAAATGCAATCGACTGTTGGCTATGTATTTGGTTGCCTTACTACTACTCTTATTTTTGTATTTTTTTAAATTTTGTTTAATATGACTGAGTGAAAATGTACATTCCCGTATAAATTTACATGCCCAGCTATATGCAGCTTCGACTGCTCTCCCTGTCCAGTGACAAATATTGTATGAG
The DNA here is from genome assembly GCA_028571685.1 of Heterohyrax brucei. Taxonomy (NCBI): domain Eukaryota; kingdom Metazoa; phylum Chordata; class Mammalia; order Hyracoidea; family Procaviidae; genus Heterohyrax; species Heterohyrax brucei. Next base: position 117,456,942 of record CM053166.1, read on the forward strand.
ACCTCTACGATAAGATCTCAAAAACAGACTTGTGTATAGAAGAAAAGACTCTTTGTATATTATTTTTGATATTCTATAGCACATTGATTAAAGCTCTCAGTTGCTAACCAAAAGGTAAGCAGTTCAAACCCACCAGCAGCTCTGTGGGAGAATGATGTAGCAGTTAGCCTCCCTAAACCCTATAACCCTAAAAACTTTGTGGGGCAGTTCTACTCTGTCTTACAGGGTCACTGTAAGTTGGAACCTTCTGGATGGCAAGGGGACACAAATTATGTGCATAACCAAGTAATCTACAATTAAAGTTTTTCTTATTTATTTTCAATTTTTATGTATGTTTACTTTTTCTCTTGCCTTATTGAACTAGCTAGGTCTTCCAATATGTTATTGAACCGAAGCGATGCATTTGTAAATCCTGTTTTTGTTCCCAGATGGAGGCAGAAAGCATTTGATACACAATTCATTCTGTTCTTTTCTGATATTCTTTATAGAGTCATTATCATCATGATCATAATCATTGTATAAATAGTATTCATTCTTGTTTAGTCTTTCTGCTGCTTTATATACATTTCTGTAAAATTTTGCTTGTACATAAGGTCATTTTTCATCATCTTTTTTTGCCTTCATTCTAAAGAATATTTTTGCTAAACATGGGGAGTTTGGTTGGCAGTCTTTATTTCACTGCTTTAAAAGCATCATCCCTCTCCTGTTTATATATTGTCTTTAGAAGTTGCAGTTCAGTTTTGTTGTTATTTTTTAAACTACATGCAGTTTTTGTTTCTTTTTGGATAAGGATTTCAAGTTGACTTGGATCTAAAGTTTTATAACAATGTGCTTAATAGTTCTTTTTATTATTATTCTAGTAATAGTTTATAGAGTTTTTGGATATATATATTGATGTATGTCATCGTTTTAATAAAATTCTTAGTCTTTATTTCTGCAGTCCCAGGTCCTACCTCTCATCTTTCCAGAGTTCTTCTTCCACTTTTTTTAACCATGTTTCATGTCTTTTATAGTCTTGATGATGATGATGATGATGATTCAGTGAAAATATACAATCCAAATCAATTTTTCCTACCTGCTTCTCTACAATTCTATCTGCTCTCCCACCATGTGACAGGACACTCCTTTTCACTCTTTACTACTAGTACCCTTCCAATGAACTCTTGTCCTCTGCTTGCCTCTTCTCTCCCCTCCCCTCTAGAAGGAAATCAGTAGGACAGCCTTCTAAAAATGTATAAAATCATAAATTACACACACCACATGCTCAGTCTGTGTCTCCAAGTGCAGTCTATTCTTAGTCTGCAGTGTTGATGCCAGTACTGGTTTCAAGCCTGGGTCATCAGCAAATCTAGGGGCCATGTTTCCAGGTGACCCTCCAGGTTGCTGGACCATCAGTTCTGGTCTTTTAGTAGAGTTGTTGATCTGCACATCTCTTTTTCTGGTGTTGCTTCAAAGACACTACGTTGTAGCCCCTACAATGCTGTTTTTTGTGGTGGCCAGGAATCATAGGGTTCTTCTGGTCTCATGCTGATATAGTCTCCCAATCATGTTAGTCCTACTGCCTTCTGGGCTGTCTTTTCCTCGTGTCTTTGGTGTTCTCAGTGATCATGTCTTGCATATGAATAGGGATCAACTGATGTTCCTTGTATGGCAGCTTGCTGGTTTTTAAGAACCCAGATGCCACTCACCAATATGGGGTGGAGAAGACTCTCTTACAAAAAGACTGTTATGCCAATTGACCTTGATGTCCCCTGACAACATAGTCCCTAGACCTCTGTCAGTGCTATTCTATCTTTTCAGATATTGGGTTGAATTTATAAAACTATTTAGTTTATGGTATAGTCTATTTATGCTGACCTGCTTTCTACTGAGTGCTGTCACATACTTCACCTACCTGAATTCCTATAGACTATCTGATCTATGACCAACCCTCTCCCTCCTTCTCCACACTAGTAACCATCAATGAGTCTTTTCTTCTAGGCCTAAGTCTTTTTTAAAGTCCTTATAAGAGTGATCTCCTACAATATTTGTCCTTTTGCAGATGACTGATTTCATTCAGCACAATGTCTTCCAGTGATGCAAGGTTATAAGATGCATCCTAAAAACATCATTGTTCTTTGTCATTGTATGGTGTTCCATTGTGTATATACACCATAGTTAGTTTATCCATTCATCTGTTGATGGGCACCTAGGTTGATCCCAACTTTTTGCTATTGTGGACTGAGCTGCAATAAACATTCATGTGCATGTATCTGTCCGTGAGACAGTCTTTAAATCTGTAGGATGTATTCTAAGTGGTGGGATTGCTGGATCACATCGTATTTCTATTTCTACCTTTCTAAGAAAGCACAAAATTGCTTTCCAAAGAGGCTGTACCAACTTATATTCCCACCAGCAGTGCAGGAGAGTTCCAATTTCTCCACAGCCTCACCAGCATTTGTTGTTGTGTGTATTTTGGATTATTGCCAATTTTGTTGGAGACAGATGGCATCTCAAAATAGTTTTGATTTAAATTTCTCTAATAGCTAATGATCATGTGCATTTCTTCATGTGCTTTTTTGGTGGCCTGGATGTCTTCTTTGGTGAAGTGTCTGTCCATCTGCATTGCTCATTGCTTAATTGTGTTATTTACCTTTTTCTTGTTGATATTTTTCAGTATCTTGTAGATTATGGAGATCAAACATTGATCCAGGGGATCATCAGCCTATGTTATTATGTGGCCTAGTGAAAGGTGGTGGACATGGCACCATCTCATTGTCTACCTTCTTTTGACATAAAAACTGCCTTTTTGCTGAGAGAGGCATTGACCAGCAGCAGCTAAAAGCAGCCAGGCCCTCAGAGATGGCAGTCTCTGCCTCTTGGCTGACAGATATGGTGCCTCATGGGCCATCCCCAGACAGTATGATGTGGCTCAAGGAAGCGAGCAGTTAGGGCATTGCTACACTCAGCTGCCAGCCCCCACTATGATCCCTAGGTACAATCGTCTTAAGAACAGTTTTTGTGCTGGGAGAAGCACTACCCAGACAGGCATTGTTGCTCATCATGGGAATTAGCCTCAGGTGTGGCTAACTACACTTGTCAGCTGACAAAGATAGTAAGCCACCTGAGCCACCTTTCCTGCACTGAGTCAGCAGTATCTAAGGCACAGAGTAGAGAAGAGAGAGGGGAGGGGCCCTGGTGCCCTCAGTCAGCAGCCGTAGCTGGGTTCTCTAGATGTGGCTGTCCCAAGCATAGTCTCTCAGCTGGTAATATGCTGTTTACTTAAGGACTGCAGTTCAGCATAGTATTTGGCTCATGCCAGGTTCACAGGCTTGACAGTCTCATTCTTAGCCTCCTGGTTAACCAAGAGGGCATCTGTACCTGTAATCCTCTTAAATGATTCACCAGCAGAAGCAGGACTCAGTGTACTGCTTCCTCACCTCTGACAAAGGTAATTTCCCCCCTCTTGTTGCCCAGTCAAATCACATAACCATACACCAGATCTTGTGTCTCCCAGAATGTCCACACTGCCCTGTTCAATTATTTTTATAGGCCTTAGTTCTCAGAGGGAATCGAGGAGATGTGTGTCTAGTCTGCCATATAGGCCCCACCTCTATTTTGTGCATCTTTTTATGTAAAGATTCATCTGATAAGACTATGTTAAATTTTGTAAGCACCTGAACTGTTTTCAAAAGTGGCTGTATAATTCTGTATTATTTTTGAATTACTTCTCATAATCTGTGTTTTGCAGCTGTTAATAGTTATAATTCTCTATTATAATACTGGTGCCAAGCTGATGTGTTGATAAGGCATTAGAGAATGGGAAAATTCAATAATCTCCTCACTACTTTTCAGACTGTTTAGTAGAACTGTTTCTTGACTGTGACATCGCAAGTATTTTTTTCAGTGGAAAAGCTTTTTTTTTCCTCCTGTAGGTCAGATTGGAAGAAGTTCTGGCCCCATAATGGTTAAGTGCTTAGGTGCTAACTGAAAGGCCAGTGATATAAACACATCAGTGGCTCCATGTGAGAAAAACCTGGCAATCTGTTCCTGTAAAGACTATAGCCTAGAGAACTCTGTGGCAGCAGTTCTACTGTGTCATATGGGGTTGTTAGGAGTTGGAATAGATGCTACAGCACACAACAATAACATCAACAGTTCAGTTTTCAAGGCTGGAGTTTTTCTGATTTGGAAGAACATCCTTGAACTGGGTAGGATAAGATTCTGGTAAAAAGTATTTTTCTCTGGAGAGTTGGCCTTTCTAATGGAACTTATTCTGTGCTTGTTTTACAATGATTATTCTTTCCTTCATCTGTTAGAGCAATGACAGAAATGTGGCTCTTTATTCAGGGAAACTGCTGGAGTTCCTGCAGTTAAAGTCCATAAATGTATCTTCTCTGTTATTATGGTGGTCATCAGGAGTTTCACCTTCTCATGCTAATTCACATTTAGTTTCCACAAGTCATCTAAATTACCATTTAAGTGTTCCTACCAACTTTTGCACTAAATAAACAAATCTCCTGACTGAGAGTCTGGATGTTCCTGTCTATTCAGACTTTAAGTGGCAGTTTGTCTTGAAACCTCCATTTTCTTGAATGTTGAAAAATACTTTTATTTGTTCATTATTTTTTTCCTTTTGAAAAGGTGGGAGTAACACCATACCAAAACTGAAATTGGGTATTCCTCAGTAATGTATTTTTAAAATATGTGAGTGACTTATAAAGGCACTGTTCCTAGTGAAGTATTTTTTTTACACAAAAGCTGAAGAAATGTAAAGTTTATTTAATCTTCATTTTGATGTGAAGATAAAACTCAGTATGTTGTCACATTTTTAAATGAAATCTTCAATTGGAAGATGTAAATTTCAAATAAAAGAAATAAATATAAATGGCAGTTTCCCAATTAAATTCATGTAGATATTTATATATTTGTTGAAAATTACATGTACTCTGATTGATTTTCCTTTTTATCCTTTTCCTTTTTGTATCCTAAGCTGGGTAGGTAATTATAGAAATATGAAATTGTATTTCCTTTCATCATCTACCTTAGTAAAATCTCATTTATCCATACCCTTATGTAAATTATTTATGAAAGAGAATTAATGTTCACACTCATCAACTTTACAGTATTTTATACACACAGAAATAACAGAAAGGGCTGAATTTGTTTCATAAACCTCCAAAGCCAACTTTGTGATAGTTGAATGGAAAATTCAATATTGCAAAGACATCAATTTTCCCCAAAGTATTCTACACATGTAAAGATTTCTCAGTAAAAATTTTAGTAACACTTTTTAAGGAAATTAGTAGGCTGATTTAAGTACACAAAAGTGAAAGTTTGCAAAAATAGTCAATTTTCAAAGAAGAATAGAAAATGGGAAACATGGGGAGGTAGGGCAAAGATGGCAGAGTAGACACATGTCTCCTCAATTCCTTCTGAGAACTCAGGCCTGGAATGACAACTTAATGGAGCAGTGGGCATCCAGGGAGTCCTAGGACCTGGCGTAGTATTGCCAGATTTGACTAGGCACCAGTAATGGACTAAACTACCCATCGTAAAGATGAGCCAGTGTCTGCTGACCCCGCTCCTGCTGATTCACTGTATTGGAAGACAGCAAGTATTGATATCTTCTTTGTTATCCAGAAAGTGGGGACTGGGTATGGGTCGACAAATAAGCTGAACTGTGGCACTTGAATAAACAGTGTATAGTGCAGCAGAGAAACAGTCTATGGGATAGCCACATATTGAGAGCCTGGCTGCTGACTGAGGGCACCTCTGCCCCTCTGCTCTCTCTTTTCTGAGCTGTGCCATAGACTGCTGTTACAGGACAGGAAGGGCAGCTTGGCCAGGATTCCATCTTGGTTGGCTAGGAAGTGGAATCACTCAGCCAGGGGAATCAGCTGCAGCTGACTTTCTAGCTGAGTGGCAGTATATCCGGCAAGTGCATCTCCAGCAGAAAAGAGCCATTTGATGCAATTTGTGTCTAGATTCATGGATGGGGACTGGGAGATGATGGCTGGAAGGTCCTAACCTCTCCCTACTTTGCATTGTGTCATAGCATGTAGGGATGGCCTATGAGGTATAGCAGCAGTTGTACAGCTCACCACTTAGAGGTACCCTTTTAAATAGTACCCTTTTAAAATGGAAAATTCAATATTGCAAAGACATCAATTTTCCCCAAAGTATTCTACACATGTAAAGATTTCTCAGTAAAAATTTTAGTAACACTTTTCAAGGAAATTAGTAGGCTGACTGACTGCAGAGAGGCCCAGCAGCTTCTCTTCCACCCTTCATTGATCCACATGATAGGGTCAGTGGACAGCCCTCTGTGACTTCATAAGTAGGGCACTGTCTTTGCCAGTCAAGAGACAGAGACTGCTATCCTAGAGAGTCTAACTGCAGCCAGTAATTCTAGTACATAGAGAGAGCTGGCGACCACCTACCCCCTTAGAACTATGCTTCAGCTTCCGTGGAGGTAACACCAGAGAAATCAAAGAGCTTCTAGATGGCACACAGACAACAGACCACAGCTAACCATCTGAAGAAGCAGTCCACCATGGACCTGGAAAACCTTGAAAATAAAGAACCAAAAATCTTCCCAGATGAAAAAAAGCCTTTATGAAACTATTGGAGGTTAAGTACAAAAGAATTATATAGAGAGCCCTTCTAGAAATTAAACGAAATGCAGCAGAACAAAATGAAAAATTAAGTAAGCTATTTGAATTAATGGAGCATAAAAGACCTGAAATAGAGCAGATCAATAACAAAATTACAGATTTAGACAACTCAATCCAAAGCCAAAAGAGCAGGGTTGAGGATGGAAGTCAGACTTAATGACCTTGAGGATAAAGCAACTGACACCAGCACTTATGAGGAAAAATCAGCAAAAAAAAATAAGAAAACTGAAGAAGCGTTAAGAAACATGTGGGACTCTACTAAGAGTGATAATCTATGAATAACTGGAGTTCCTGAACAAGGAGGGATAGATTAAAACACAGAGGACACTGCTGTAGGGTTGCTAGCAGAAAACTTCCCTGAAATTATGAAAGAAGATAACACAGATATCCAATACATGTATCAAACACCACAAAAATGAGACCTCCCCAAAAGACACCAAGACATTGTAATCAAGTTTAATAAAATGAGACATAAACAGATTCTCTTAAAGACAATGAGGCTCAAAGGAAAGCTGACATTCAGAGGGAAATCCTGTAGGCTCTCATCTGTCTCCTTCACAGAAACAATATTGGCAAGATAGCAGTGATACGACACATTGAAGAGCCCTGAAGGAGAAAAGCTTACAAACAAGAATTCTGTATCCTGCAATATTGTCTGTCATATATGATGAAGAAATTAAGATGTTCACAGATAAACAGAAGCTTAGAGACTTTGTAAAACCAAACCTGAAGTACAAGAAATATTGAAATAAGCTCTGTGCTTAGAAAATCAAAAAACATTTAGTGTATAATTAAGGAGGTAATGCAGGACACAGCATCCAGAATCCTACTCACTTAGAAAAGTTGATAAGTTCAATCAAAACTAGATTATTAAAAGAAGAGAACCAGTGATCAGAACACAAAAACTATGACATGACCACACAATAAAGAGGGATATGTTACAGTAGGTATAACTCTTTCAGATGGAGAAGAAATTAAAACGATATGCGGACATTGAAGTCTGGTTTAAGCTTAGAGTAGTAAGGGGGATCTTAGGAGTAACTGCAAAGCAAAATAGCAATGCAACATATCAAAACAAGAATGTCAACTACCACAAAACCAACACTGAAAAAGATGAAAAATCAACCAATAAAGAAGAATGACCAAGAACAGAATATTAAGAAAAACACAGAAAACATCAACAACAGAAAAATAAATGCATCAAAATGACAGCATTTAACACACAGTTATCAATAATTACACTGAATGTAAACAGTCTGAACACTCCAAAAAAAGAGACAATTGACATCCTGGATCAAAAGACGTCACCTGTCTATATGTTGCTTAGAAGAAAAAACCTAAGACTCAAAGATATGAACAAACTGAAAAATAAAAGGATGGAAAAATGTTTACCAAGCCAACAACATACAAAGAAGAGTGGGAGTGGCAATACTAATCTCAGATAAAATAGACTTCAAGGTAAGATCCACCACTGTGGACCAGGATGGTCACTACTAACTGCTGAATGGTTCAAAACATAAGCAGAACATAACAATACTAAATAGCTATGCACCCATTACAAGAGCGTCTCAATACATTGAACAAACACTTAAAACATTGAAAAATGAGATAGATAACTCCACAATAATAGTTGGAGACTTCAACACTCCACTTTCAGTAATGGACAGATCATCTAGAAAAAAGCTCAGTAAAGATACAACAGAGATCTTATTGCATCAATCAACCAACTAGAGCTTATAGACACATACATAACTTTTCATCCATCAATACGTAAGTACACCTTCTTCTCCAATAAACATGGAACATTTTCCAGAATAGACCATGTGTTAGGACATAAAGCAAGTCTCAGCAAAATCCAAACCACTGAATTATTGCAAAGCATCTTCTCAGACCATAAAGCCATAAAACTTGAAATCAATAGCAGAAAAATCATGGGTAGAAATTTGAACTCCTGGAAACTGAGCAAAAGCTTTCTCAAAAATCCATGGGTTATGGAAGAAATCAAGAACAAAATAAAGACATGTATGGAATCAAATGAGAATGAAAATACATTGTACCTGAACTTATGGGATACAGCAAAAGTGATGCACAGAGTTAACTTTATCTCTATAAATTCATACATCCTGAGTGAAGAAAGAGCCCAAACTAAAGAATTAACCCTATAGGTTGAACAAGTAGAACGAGAGCAACAGAGGAACTCCTCAGGCACCAGAAGAAAACCGATAATAAACATTAGAGCAGAACTAAATAAATTAGTGTATAGAAGAACAATTAAAAAAATTAGCAAAACCAAAAGCCAGTTGTTTGAAAAGATCAACAAAATTGATAAACCACTGGCTAAACTTACTAAAGAAAAACAGGAGAGGAAACAAGTAACCAGAATAAGAAATGAGATTAGAGATGTCACAGCAGAGTCAACCAAAATCAAAAGTATCATAACAGAACACTACAAGACTATACTCTTAACAGATTTGAAAATGTAAAGGAAATGGACAAATTTCTAGACTTATATCATCTACCAAAATTATTACAAGGAAAAGTAGAAAACTTAATAAATCCACACTAAGGAAGAAATTGAAAAAGTCATAAAAAAAACTACCAATCAAAAACTGTACTGGTCCAGATGACTTCACTAGAGAATTCTACTGAGGTTTTAGAGAAGTGTTAACTCCAATAAGACTGAGGTTAGAAAGGGATGCTATAATCCCAAATTAATTTTATGATGACTGCATAACCCTGATAATAAAGCCAGGGAAAGACCCCACAAAAAAAGAAAATTACAGGCAAATATCACTCATGAACCTAGATGCAATAATCTCCAACAAAATCCTTCCCAATAGAATCAAGCAGAATAGCAAAACAATAATTCACCGTGATCAAGTTGGATTCTCACCAGGGATGCAAGGCTGATTCAAAATCAGAAAATCAATTAATGTAATCAACCACATAAATAGAGCAAAGTATAAGAACCATCTGATTTTGTCAACTGATGCAGAAAAGGCATTGGATGAAGTCCAATATCCATTCACCCTAAAAACTCTCAGCAAAATAAGAATAGAAGGCAAATTCTTCAACGCACTAAGGGGTACCTATGCAAAACCAATGTTTATCATTGTGAATGGCGAGAGACTAAAAGTATTCCCTTTGAGAACAGGAACTAGACTAGGATGGCACTCCTACCACTTCTATGCAAAATTGTACTAGAGTTTCTAGCCCAAGCTGTTAGACAAGGCAAAGAAATAAAGAGCATCTGCACCAACAAATAAATAAAAATTTCGTTATTTACAGATGATATGATTGTATACACAGAGAATCCTAAGAAATCCATAAGTAAACTACTGGAAATAATAGAGGAGTTCAGCAAAGTATGAAGATACAAGATAAACATAAGTAAATCAATAGGAGTCCTTTACACCAACAAAGAGATCATCAAAGAAGAAATCACCAAATCAATACCATTCACTGTAGCCCCCCAAATGATAAAATACCTAAGATTAAATCTAACTAGAGAAGTAGGAGACCTCTACAGAGAGAACTACAAGACCTTACTGGAAGAAAACAAAAGAGATGTACAGAAATGGAGAAATCTACCCTGCTCATGGATAGGAAGACTTAACATTGTGAAAATGTCTATTTTACCCTAAGTGATCTACATATACAATGTAATCCCAATACAAATTCCAGTGTCATGTTTTAATGAGATGGAGAAAGAAATCACCAATTTTGTTTGGAAAGGGAATAAACCCCTGATAAGTAAGCACTATTGAAGAAGAGGAACACAGTGTGAGGTGTCACACTATCTGACCTTAGAACGTATTACACTGCCACAGTAGTCAAAGCAGCCTGGTACTGATACAAAAAGAGTTATATAGACCAACATAACGAAGTTGAGACCCCAGAGATGCCACCGTCCTCTTATGAACAGTTAATATTTGACAAAGTCCCTAAGATTGTAAACTGGAGTGAAAAGAGTCTCTTCAACAAATGGTGTTGGCAAAATTGGATATCTATCTGCAAAAAACTGAAACAAGACTCATATCTCGCACCTTACACAAAAACTAACTCCAAATGGGTCAAAGATCTATGTATCAAACCTAAAACAATAATAATCATACAAAAAAAGATAAGGTCAACGATGAAATTCCTAATACACAGCTTAGACAGACTTCAAAATCTAACGAAGCACAATCAGCAGAAGAGAAAATATACACGTGGGAACTACTAAGAATCAAACACTTTTCGAAGAGTTTATCAAAAGGATTAAAAGACTACCTATGAAATGGGAAAAAACATTTGGCCATGACGTGTTGGACCACCATCTGATCTCTGTAATCTACAAGGTACTGAGAAATATCAGTAAGATATGGGCAAATGAGATGGGCACACACTTCACTATAGAGGACATCCAGGTGGCCAAAAGACACACAGGGAAATGCTCATAATCATTAGCTATTAGAGAAATCCAAGTCAAAACTACAATGAGATAGCATCTCACCCCGACAAGGTTGACCATGATCCAAGAAACACAAAAGAACAAATGCTGGAGAGGGTGTGGACAGATAGGAAGTTTCCTACACCTTTGGTGGGATTGTAAAATGGTACAACCTCTTTTGAAAGCAATACAGCACTTTCTTAAAACACTGGAAATACATTCATCATTTGATTTAGTAATCACACTGCTTGGAACTTATCCTACAGAAACAAAAGCAGTCACATGAACATACACATGCATGTGAATGTTTATTGTAGCACAGTCCACAATAGCAGAAAGATGGAATTGATCTAGATGCCCATCAACAGATGAATAGATAAGGAAACTGTGGTACACATACTCAGTGGGACACTATGCTATGATAAAAAACAACGATGATTTTAGGAAACTTCTCATAACTTGATTTCAATTGGAAGACATTATGTTGAGTGATATCATTCAACTGCAAAAAGACAAATATTTTATGAGACCCCTGCTTTAAGGACTTAAAAATAGAAATGTACAGAAGACTCTGACAGCTACAAGCACTGGGAAGGGAGGCAACGGTTGATCATAAATTAGATAGTTGATCAACATTTGGTTAGGTGAAAGCAGTGATAGCACACAGTAGAAAGGAGATTAACTGGACTTTGCCAGAAACAGAAAGCTCTTCTCACCTCAACTCATTGTTGCAAGGATGGAGTAGCAGGGGCAGGGTCTGGGAACCACATTCTCAGGGGACATTGAGGTCAATTGGTATACTTAGTCTATTACTAAGAGACCCCATATTGGTGAGTGGTATCTGGGGTGTTAAAAGCTAGCAAACTGCCATCTGAGGTACACCAAATTGTCCCAAGCCAGATGGAACAGATGATCATCCAGAACACCAAAGACAGGAAGAAAAAAGATCCCAGGAGACAGAAGGACCCATATAATGTGTGAGTATATCAACATGTGACCAGAAGAACCAGATGGTGTCTGGCTGCTACCATGATGGGGCACATAGTATTGAGTCCCTGTGGCAACATGATAAAAAGAGGAGTGCATTTCAGGAACTCTACTAAAAGACCACAATTGATGGTCTGATGTCCCAGTGGATCCCCTGGGAGCATGGCCCCTAGAGCTGCTGCTGCCTCTATCTAGAAAATACTTCTGAGGTCAACTCTTCAAAAATGAACTGGACTTAGGGACACAATTTGATCATATGGTGACTGTGCTTTATGGTTCTATGCATTTATAGGATGCTTTCCCACTGGTATCTTTCTAGATGGGAGGGAAGTGGGTGGAGATGAGGAGGCAGGAGCTTGTTAAGAAGATACAAGAAGAATAAATTGAGAAAAAGGAGTGTGCTGCAATGGTGCAAAGAGAGCAGAAGAGTTGTAGATAGGCAGGCATGCAAAACTGATACGGATTGTATACTTTCACTTAATCACAATAAAAAAATTTAATTTAAAAAAAGAAAATAAGAAACCTGACAGATACAATGCCTTATAAAGCTAAATCATTTTAGAAAATATGATATCACAGAAAGAATAATGAATAGATTAATGACTCATAAACGAGTTCCAGAAAAAACTCATGTGTAATTATTCTCTAAGGACAATATTTAGCACCTGTCAAACCAGCAAAAATTAAAGTGTCTGCAGGGGCAGAGCCATGTCAGTGGACTAAATGCACATCTTCCTAAATCCTTCTGGAAACCAAGACCTGAAATGATAATTAAATGGAGCCTTCTGGACACCTAGTGAGCCCTGGGATGCAGCATAGGGTTGTTAATTTGGACTTCATACCACTGAATGCAAAACATCCTCTCTTTCACTGACCCCACTCTCGGCAAGCAGAGGCTTGCACAGACGGAAGGTAACTCACCATTTTGATTTTTTTTCTTTGTCTTGGCCGGTGGGTAGAGCTGGGGTTTGACTAGCTGCTGGTCTCAGATGCACTGCTGGTGGGACTGGCAAGCCTAATTACCAGGTTCTGAGAGCCTGGCTTTGGACTCTATACACTCAGCTTCCCTGGTTTATCTTTCTGCCTCCGCCATGTGGTAGCCGTACAGACTCACTTGTACAGGATGCCATCTTGATCCACTGGAAAACGGAGAAGCATACTCAGCGGACTCAGCTGGACTGGGTTGCTAGGCAGGGAGGTGGAGCCTGCTGGTGGGAGAGTGCTTTTCCAGCATGGAGGCGATGTCTTGCACAGTGTCGCTTGGGGCTGGGGCCCAGTGGCAGAGGCTGTGGACTCTGGGCATTTCAGCACTCGCAGTCTCTCCTTCTGCCATGAGCCTGGGCCTGGCAGTCTGGCAGCTTGTGCAGGATGCCATCTTGTTTTGCTAGGAGATGGGGTCATCCATATGGAAGCCTCAGCTGGACCTAATTCCTGGGCTGGGAGGCCATGCCTACCCAGAAGAGACTGCTTTTCAGCAGAAAAGCAGAAGCCTATACAGTATCACCTACAGCTGGGGTACAACAGCAGAGGCCAGCAGTCCAGTAGCCTTTCTGTATTTCGAGCTAGTTTACAACATCTGGGGTTCAATATAGAGGTGCTTACTTTGCCAGCCGGGAAGAGGGACCTATGCACCTGAAAACCTGACTGACTTTGGAAGTTGTCAAATATAATTTCCTTCTCATTTTTAGACAGCCTAGAGAAACAACTTTGGTCCACCTTCACAGCATCTCTCCCATCCTCTATTGACTCATGTGAAGCCCAAAAAGCAACAAATGTTGGAGAAGATGGTAACAGGGAAATGACCCATGGCACTGGAAGGCCCCCAAAAGAAACCACCTCAGAACTTCCCAGACAACCAAGCGTTTCTGAAACTATCAGAAGGTGAATATGAAAGGATTATATAGAGAGCCCTCCTAGACGTTATACAAAATGCAGCAGAGCAAAATGAAAAATTAAGCAAGCTGTTCGATCTGATGAAACATCAGAACACAGAAATCCAACAGATCAAGAACAAAATCAAAGACATAAAAAATTCAATTCAAAGCCAATAAAACAGAATGGAACAAATGGAAAAGAGAATTTCTGATTTGGAAGACAGAGCTACTGACTCCAGCATCTATGAGCAGAAATTTAGAAAAAAAAAAAAAAAAAAACACAAGAAAAATGAAGAAGCACTAAGAAGCATGAGCCACTCTATCAAGAAGAACAATTTACGATTAACTGGAGTTCTGGAACAGGGTGAGACACCTGAGAACACAGAGAATATTGTGGCTGTGCTGCTGACAGAAAACTTCCCAGAAATTATGGAAGAAGAGAACATAGATATCTAAGATACATATCGAACACCACTCAACATAGATCTCAATAGAAAGACTCCAAGACATATTATAATCAAGCTTAACAAAGTGAAACATAAGCAGAAACTCTTAAAGGCAGCAAGACTCAAAGCAAAGCTGACATTCAGTGGGAAACCCTGTAGGCTTTCATCAGATTTATCAGCAGAAACAATGCTGGCATGGAGATAGTGGCACAACATATTCAAAGCCTTGAAGGAGAAAAACTTCCAACCAAGAATTATATATCCTGTGAAATTATCTTTCAAATATGAAAATGAAATCAAGACATTTGCAGATAAACAGAAACTCAGAGACTTTGTAAAAACCAAATCAAAGCCACAAAAAATACTGAGAGAATTTCTTGGCTTGGAAGAACAAAACCACTAATTTTATATTTTAAAAGGACACATTATCCAGAATCCTCCTTAGTTAGGGAAGGCTCCAAACACAATCAAAGCTCCAATAGTGAAAGAAACAATCTAGTGATCATATCATGTAAACTATGGAATCATCATATTAAAAAGAGGAATGTACTACAGTCATTACAGTCCTTCTAGATGGAAAGTTGAAATGAATGGTAGCAATCAAAATTGGGTTCATATATAGTTTGGTAAGCAGGATTACAGGGGCAGTCATAAAGCATAATAAAAAAGCAACATACCGTATCAAGACATGTAATACAGGAGTCTCAACAACCACAAAACCAACTCTGAAATAAGTGAAAAATGAGCTCACAAAGAAGAAGATTGCAGAACAGATTAATAAGAACAATAGAGAAAACATCAACACACAAATGGCAGCACTGAACACGTATCAGTAATTACATTGAATGTGAACTGACTGAATGTTCCAATTAGCAGACATTGAGTGACATCTTGGATCAAAAGATATGACCCATCTATATGTTGCCTACAAGAAACTCACTTTAGACTTAAAGACAGAAACAAACTGAAAATTAAAGGATGGAAGAATATATATCAAGCTAACAATGAACAAAGAAGAGCAGGTGTGGCAATTCTAATCTCCGACAAAACAAATTTTAATGTAAAATCCAGCATCATGGACAAGGATGGTCACTATTGCTGAAAGGTTCAATACACAAGCAGGACTTAACAGTATTAAATGTTTATGCACCTAATACTAGAGCACCTAAATACATCAAAGCAACACTGACTACACTCAAAAAAGAGATATATCACTCCACAATAATAGTAGGAGACTTCAACACTCCACTCTCGATATTGGAAAGACCATCTAGAAAAAAGCTCAATAAAGACACAGAAGACCTTATAGCCACAATTAACCAACTAGAACTCATTGACGTACACAGAACTTTCTATCCATCAGCAGACTACACCTTCTTCTCCAGTGCCCATGGAACATTCTCCAGAATAGACTATGTGTTAGGATATAAAGCAATTTTCAACAAAATCCATACCACTGAATGAATGCAAAGCATCTTCTCAGATCATAAAGCCATAAAGGTCGAAATCAATAGCAGAAAAAAACAGATTGAAAGTGGAACTCATGGAAACTGAACAACACCTTGCTAAAAAAATCATGGGTCTTAGAAGAAATCAAGGATGAAATAAAGAAATCTATGGATTCCAACGAGAACAAAAACACTTCCTACCAGAACCTATGGGATACGGCCAAAGAAGTGCTCAGAGGTCAGTTTATCTCCATAAATGCACACATCTGGAAGGAAGAAAGAAACCAAGTCAAAGAACTGACCCTACACCTTGAACATGTAGAGAGAGAACAATAGAGGAACCCCTCAGGCACCGGAAGAAAACAGATCATAAAGATTAGAGCAGAACTAAATGAATTAGAGAATAGAAGAACAACTGAAAAATTGAAAAGACCAAAAGCTGTTTTTTTTTTGAAAAGATCAACAAAATTGGCAAACCCTTGGCTAAACTTACTAAAGAAAAACAGGAAAGGAAACAAATAACCCAAATTAGAAATGAGAGGGGAGTTGTCACAACAGATCCAACAGAAATAAAAAATATCATAGCTGAATACTATGAAAGGCTGTATTCTAACAAATTTGAAAACCTAGAGGAAATGGACAGACCTTCACAAAGAGAACTACAAACCCTTACTTCAAGAAACTAAGGGAGACTTACATAAATGGAGAAACCTACCATGCTTATGGATAGGAAGACTTAACATTGTGAAAATGTCTATTTTACCCACAGCAATATACTTATATAATGCAATCCCAATACAAATTCCAGTGACATTTTTTAATGAGATGGAGGAACAAATTGCCAACTTTCTCTGGACAGGGAAGAAGGCCCAGATAAGTAAAGCATTACTAAATAAGAAGAACACAATGGGAGGCCTCTCATTGCCCTATCTTAGAACCTATTACACTGCCACAGTAGTCAAAACAGCCTGTTACTGGTGCAAAAAGAGACAGATCAGTGTAACAGAATTGAGACCACAGAGATGACATCATCTGCCTATGAACAGTTGATATTTGACAAAGGCCTTAAGACATTAAACTGGGGGAAAAGCAATCTCTTCAACAAATGGTGCTGGTAAAATTGGGTATCCATCTGCACTAAATTAAAACAAGACCCATATCTTACACATCATACAAAAACCAACTCAAACTGGATCCAGCCAAGTGCCGTCAGATAAAAAAACCTAAATATCAAATCTAAAATGATAAAGCTCACCCAAGAGAAAGTAGGAACAACAATGGAAGGTTTAGTATACAACACAGACAGACTTCAAAATCTGTGAAACAAACCACAATCATCAGAAGAGAAAATTGATAAATGGGAACTACTAAGAATCAAACACTTTTGCTCATCCAAAGACTTTATTAATAGAATTAAAAGGTCACCTTCAGAATGGGAAAAAAATTTGGCAATTCTGTGTCTGACTGACGCCTGATCTCCATAATCTATAAGGTATTACAAAATATCAATAAGAAAAAGTTAAATCATCCAATTAAGCAATGGGCAAAGGAGATGGACAGACATTTCTCTAGAGGAGATCCAAGTAGCCAAAAAACACATGCAGACATGCTCACGATCATTAGCTATTAAAGAAATTCCAAACAAAATGACAATGAGATACCATCTCATCACAACAAGGTTGGCCATGATCCAAAAAATGCAAAACACCAAATGCTGGAGAGGCTGTGGAGAAACTGGAACTCTCCTACACTGTTGGTGGGATTGCAAAATGGTACAACCTCTTTGGAAAGCAATCTGGCACTCCCCTAAAAAATGGATATAGATATACCATTTGACCCAGTAATTCCACTGCTTGGAATAGATCCTATAGAATCAAGGCCATTCACACCAACTGATATGTGCACACGAATGTTCATCGCACCACAGTTCACAATAGCAAAAAGATGGAATCAACCCAGATGCCCAACAACAGAGGAATGGATAGGTAAACTATGGAATATACTCAGTGGAACACTATGCAATGATGAAGAATAACGATAATTGCAGGAAACATCTCTTAACCTGGTTTCAACTGGAGAACACTATGTTGAGTGAAAGTAGTCAGTGACAAAAGAACAAATATTGTACGAGACACCTACGATAAGAACTTAAAACCAGACTCATCCATAGAAGAAAATTCTCTTTGAGGGCTGCAGGGGTGGGGTGGGGGGAGAGGGAGGGGGGAGGGTTTAGATTAGTTAATAGAAATTTGGTTGGGTGAAATCAGTGACAACACACATTAGAATAAAGATCAATAATATCTGGACTTCAACACAATTTGAGTACTCCTCCCATCTTATCCCAATATTGCAAGGACAGAGTAGCTGGGCCAGGGGGCCAGGGAGCATGCTCTCAGGCAAAATCAAGGCCAATCGGTACAGCTAGCATTGTGCTAATGAGGACTCTCTGCACCCCTCATTGGTGAGTGGCGTCTTAAAAGCTACCAAGCTGCCATCTGAGTGCATAGCAAATGGTCCCAACTCAAGAGGAGCAGATGATCACCCAGGACAAGAACGACATGGGGAAAAGAGAACCCGGAAGACAGAGAGACCCACGGGAGTGTGTCTCTACATCGACCTGTGACCAGAAGAACCACTAGTCATAGCCATGATGGTGCTCACAAAGTGGAGACTCACTGGCAACAAGAGAATAAACAGCGGTGTACACTGAGATGTCCAATAAAAGACAGCAACTGATGGTCCGGGGACTTCAGAGTTCCCCTGGGAGAATAGCCCCTGGCCCTGATGCTGCCCCTGTCCATAAATCATAATGAAGTTCAGCTTTTCAGACAGCAATGGATTGGACTTGGTGACACAGAGTGACTGTATCTTGTGGGAATTTTATGGTTCTATGCATCTATAGGATGTTATCCTGTTCACCTCTTTCTGAAGGAAGGAGAATGGGTGGAGGGGAGGGGATAAGTGACTATTGGGAGGATAGGACATGTATAGAGTAGAGAGGAGGGGTGTGCTGTCACTGGGCAGGGAGAGCAGTGGGAGCTGCATGTAGGTGAGCATGTGAATTTATATGGGAATGTATATTTTCATCCAATTATAATAAAAAAGTAAAATGTCTGATAATAGCTGTTGAGGAAGAATCATGGAGACCTTTGAATAGTTAGTAAGAATGTAAGTTATGCATGTATGCCAATAACTTCATTAAAACAGTATCTTGTCATACCAAAACATACTGGTGCTTTGCTTGGACTCCAATCTAGTGCTGATTTATTTCAAGTATTCAAATAGATTAATCATAAAAAAAGTAAAATTCATTTACAAAACATAGTTTACATTATTAGGTGCAATAAATATTGTGCTTCTGTTTTTTTTCTACTTCAAGTTTGTCTAAACGATGAATTAGACACAAATCTAGTTACAGGACTCATGGATTCTGTCTGCTTTTGATACTGAATAACAAGTTAAATTCTTAACTGTATGAAACTCCTTATGAACATTGCCTTCTACATGAAGTATCAAACACTGCAGTTACCACCTATTAAAATTTTACTACTTGTATTTCTTAGTTTTCTCTCAGCCCAGTAGAGACAATAAAAAGCCAAAGCCAAGTGCTGGCAAGTCGGATCCGACAATAGAAAAAAAAAAACAACCTGCCATCGAGTCGATTCCAACTCATAGTGTCCCAATAGTGAAACCATCATCTAACCTTCTTTTCAAACAAATGACAAATCACAGCATATTCCTTACTGAAAAATTTTGGTGTCTTAATTCTATTCTAAACTTGCTTCTGGGAAGTAAAGCAAGTTTTTTGAGTGATGACTTGTTATGATAATTATTAGAATAGATTAGTTGTATTAAAAAGTATTAGATCTAGTAAATCAGTTCAGCAATGTTGCAGGCTACAGATCAATATACAAAAATTCAAATACCAATTGTATTTCTAGAAATTTATGAAGTACAATTAAATAATAAAAATAAAAACATAAACCAATTTATGACCACATCGAAAATAATAAAAACACTTAGGAATAAATTTAATAAAAACTATAAAACTTATATTCTGTAAACTAGGAAACATTGTTAAAAATTTAAAAATATATAAATAGATAGGAAAACATTCCATGTTATAGCTCAGAAGATTTAATATCACTAAGATACCAATACTCCTCAAACTGATTTACAGATTCAAAGCAATACCTTTTAGAGACCCATGTGACTTTTTTTATAAATTCAGAAGCTGATTCTAAAATTCATATAAAATTTCAAGGGGGCCAGAATAGTCAAAACAATCTTGAAAAAGATAAACAATGTATGAGGACTCACATTTACTTATTCAAAGCTTACTACGAACAACAATAATTCAGATAGTGTGTTGTTATAAGTATTATATATACATAAACAGAGTCAAATAGAGAGTCCAGAAATAAAACCACGTGTATATGGACAACTGATTTTTGACAAGTATGCTATGTTCGTTCTAAGGAGGAAATAAAAGTGTTTTTAAATATGGTGCTGAAGCAGCTACATATTCACAAGCAAAAGAATGAAGTTGGACCCTTAACTCATACCATATATAAAAATTAAAACAAAACAGATCAAAGACCTAAATATAAGAGGTAAATCTATATAAAACTCTTAGAAAAAAATGAGGATATATCCTCATAAGTCTGGATTTGCAAATATATATTACATCAAAAGTACTAACAAATACAAAGCAGATATTTTGGGCTTCATCAAAGTTAAAAAGAAAAAAAAAGTTTGTCCTTCAAAGTACTACTGAGAAATTGAAAAGATGTTCCAGTGAGGTGGATAAAATTTTTGTAAGTCATCTGTCTCATATCTGTGCCCACTACCTTTGAGTCAGTGCTAACTCACAGGGACTTCATAGGGATTTGTATATAGAATATATGAAGACCTCTCAACACTAATAAAATGACAAATGATCCAATGCAAAATGAGCTATAAATCTGAATATACAGTTCTCCAAGGAAGATATACAAATGGCCAATAAGCACATGAAATGATGTTTCACATCATTATTCACTAGGGAATGTAAATCAAAAACTCAAAATTATATCACTTAACAACCTTAAAGATAGCTAGAATTAAAAAGACAGACAAGTATAAACATGGGCATGGGTGTGAAGAAATCAAAATCTTTATACACTGATGATGTTGTTAGGCTGTTGTTAGATGCCAACCAGTCGATTGTGACCCATATCAATACTATGAACAACAAACAAAGCACTGTCCAGTCCTTCACCACCCACAATAGTTTTTAGGCTTAAGCCCATTGTTGCAGCCACTGTGTCAACCCATCTCCTTGAAGGTCTTCTTCTTTCTGCTGACCCTCTACCAAGCACGATGTCCTTCTTCAGGGACTGATCTCTCTTGCCAACATGTCCAAAGCACATTGATGATACCAAAAAAAAAGCAAAACATTACTGTCAAATTGATGAAGACAGAACTGCCCCATAGAGTTTCCAAGGAGTGCCTGGAGAATTCAAACTTGCTGACCTTTCTGTTAGCAGGCATTCACACTTAACCACTATGCCACTGGTTATAGATATGTAAAATGGTACAGCTACTATGGAAAACAATTCTGGCAGTTTTTCAAATGATTAAACAGTGGGTTGCTGGTTTAGTCAGTCAGTGCTGCTCTAACAGAAATACCATGAATGGAAGGCTTTAGCAAAGAAAAGTTTATTCTTACACAGTCCAGTAAGCTGCAATTCTGAATTCAGTCTGCATTCATAGTGTCCACTCCAAGGAGAGGCTTTCCCTCTGTCATCTCTGGAGGAAAGTCCTTACTTTTCATCAGCCTTTGGTCAACGAGCGTCTTGGCACAGGAGCCTCTGTTCCGAAGTATGTGCTCTACTTCTTGATGGCATGAGGTTCCTAACTCTCTGCTTGCTTCTCTTTCCTTTTATCTTCTGTGTAATAAAAGGTGGAGGAAGCCACACTTCAGGGAAGCTCCCTTTGCACTGGAGTAGGGAGGTGACCTTAGGAAAGGATTTACAGTCCCTCCATAATCCTCTTTAACATACAGCATAGGAAAATAACAAAATGGAGGGCAGTCACCAGATATCGGGAATGATGGCCCAGCCAAATGGCTACACACATTTTTGGGGGGACACAGTTCAATCCATGACATACAATTGAGCACTGTCACTGCTAGGTTACCATCTAAGAGAAATGCAAACATACGTGCACACAAAAATGTAGACATGAATATTCATAGAAGAATTTTCATAACACATGATAGAACAAGATAAAAGTATAAACAAAGTTTTGTAGTGGAAATACAATAAAATAATAACAATTCTTAAGTAATAATATGAGACAGTAAAAAACTAAGAATAAAAAAATAGAAAATATTAAGAAAGGCTATAGTTTAATCCAACCAGATCAAACTCACTTAAAATATATATAGTATGAATAAACCAGATAAATATCAAAGATACATTGTTTACAAAAATGTGGTACACTTGTATGCTACTGGTAAGAAACCCACTTTAGAGATATAAGATACATTATATGCTAATAAAACCAAAAAAATCACTGCTGTTGAATTGATTACAACTCATAGGGATCCTATAGAGAGAATAAAACTGCCCCATAGAATTTCTAAGGAGCTCCTGGTAGATTTGAACTGCTGGCCTTCCGGATAGCAGCTGTAGCACTTAACCACTATGCCACTAGGGTATCCAATACACCTACATTAATGTGAAACAAATAAATGTCAGAATAAAGTGCTGTCTGGAGTAAACAGAAACATCATAGAATAACAAAGTAGTCAAATATCCAATAAAACATAAAACTCCTAAATATATATGAATTTAACATCAGATATTCAAAACCCATGATCCCAAAACTCATAAAACAGAAAAAAACAATAGACAACTGCACAAAAACAGTTAATATCTGAGTTATCTAGTGCTGCTGTAACAGAACTGTTGCATGTGAGTGGCTTTGCCAAGCAGAAATTCATTTTCTCAGCTAGGAGGGTATAAAACTGAATTCAGGATACCACCTCTAGGAGAAGGCTTTCTCTGTCAATTCTAGGTAAAGGTCCCTGTATCTTCAGCTTGGCTCCTTGGTGAGCTTCACATGGCATGGCTAAATGCTTAAATAACATATGAGAAGACAAAGAAGGCATCTATCTTTTCTCACCTTTGCTTGCTTGATCTGTTCCTTTTACATATAATAACACATTGATGAAACACATACTGTGCACTAATCCTGACTCATTAATATTACAAAGACAATTTATACTCAAATAGGTTTATAACCACAGGTGTAGAGGGTATAATTAATAACCCATATTTTGGAACAACACAATTCAATCCATCATAGTTGTAGATTTCAAAACTTCTCTCTCAGTAATTGATCAAAGATTAAGTAAAAAAATCAGTGAGCATAAAAATGACTAGAACATTTTCAATCAACCAATTTATTTCATATTATAGAAAACTTCACCAAATAATAGCAAAGTACATTCTTTTCAAAAACACTTGTAAAAAGTGTCAAGATCAAAAATATTTTGCACAATAAAGCACCTTCACTAATGATAAATACTACAAAGTTTGCTGTAGACTACAATAAATTAAGAATCAACACCAGAAAGATAATGTGGAAAATCCTCAAATGCTTAGAAATAAATCAACACACCCTTAAATAACAGATAACTCAATGAAGATGTACAAAGGGGAATGAAAAAAAGAAAGAAAATGAACTGATATAAAGTGAAAATGCAATATAGCTAAACTTCGGGGACACACACAGAACAGTTAATGCAGGGTAATTTATAAAACTAAGTGCTGATATGAGGAATAGTTGATAGTTTTTGGAAATGAACAACAAAGAACAAATTATAACAAAAGAAAGCAAAAATAATTAAATGATTTAAAAATAAAATAGGCATCATTGAATTGTTGTTGTTATGAGTTACCCACGAGTTGGTACAGACTCCTAGGAGCCCTCTGAGCTCTGCCATTTCCTAAGTTATCCTCACAGTCATTGCTGTGTTTGATTCCATTGTGGCAGGTTCAGGAAATGTTGTGCTGCTGTTCATAACGTTTTAACCTTCTGTTTTTTTTTTTTTTTTCTTTTGAAGTAAGTCATCAGGTCATTCTTCCCGGTCTATGTTAGTCTGGAAGCAATGCTAAAACCTGTCCACCAAGAGTGATCCTACTGGTATTTGAAATACCACTGATATAGCTTCCAGCATCCTAAGCAATACACAAGTCACCACAGTGCAACAAACAGACAGAATGAGTGGTGGAAACTGTAAATATTAAGAAGTGGTATTAAAGAAACCAAGAGATGACTCTCTGAAGAAAAAAAATGTTTAAATTGGTCAAATTATAACCAGATTAATCAAGAAAAAAAAGTGACAATACAAAAATCATCAATATCATGGGGAAAAAAAAAGGAAACATAATTGCTGACCTCATAGACACTAAATTATCATATAATATTAAATACAATTGTAAGTTCATACATTTAATAAAACATGTAAAGTAGAATGATTCCAAGAAATGCAAAAACTGAGAAAAAATCATTTTTAAAAAACAAAAATAGTCTTATATCTCCCAAACAGTTTGAACTTAAATAATTATTAACATCTTTCACGAAAGATACCTCAAAGACCTCAATGATTTCATTGGATGTAAGTACCAAATATTAAAGCAAGAAATACATTCTACATATCTCTTTCAGAAAATAGAATTTAAAAAAACACTTTCCAACTCACCATACAAGCTGAGCATTGCACTACAATTCACACCCAAACTCTGCAAACAAACCAGTGACTACCTCTGATGAAAAAAGATAAAAATCATCGATGAAAATGAGAAAATTAAAGCTGGTGATATGTTAAAACTTAATACATCATGAAATATTGGGGTTTAGCCAAATAATACAAGAGTGGTTCAACATTCAAAAATCTGTCAATACAATTTACCACATTAATGATATCAAGGAGAAAAACAACATATGACCATCTCAATAAATATAGTCAAATATCATAAAACAAGTAATAAACCCATCTGTTTTACTTAGCTTGTGCTGCTGTAACAGAAATTCCACAAGGTGGATGTTTATTCTTCAACACTCTGGTAGGTTACAAGCCCAAATTCAGGGTGTCTGCTCCAGGGGAGAGCTTTCCTCCTTGTTGGCTCTGGAGGAAAGTCCTTGTGTTACATCAGTCTTTGTTCTGCAAGGATCCTTGGTACATGAACCTCAGGTCTGAAGGAAACACTGATGGCGCTGCTTTCTTGATGGTGTGAGGTTCCCAAATCTCTGCTCATTTCTCTCTCTCTTTATCTCCCATCGGATGAAAAGGTAAAGGGTGATACAAGCCACACTCCAGGGAAACTCCCTTAGCAAGGATGCCGCAGAGGCACCCTAACCTTCTTATAACATGATCATCCTATCTATTAGCCATAGGCAGAGATTAAGATCTACAGCATCAGAAGATCACAAAATGGAGGACAATCACAGAATACAGGCAATCCTGGCCCAGGCGAATTACTACACACATTTTTAAGGAGACACAATTCAATCCACGACACCATCCATTATCAAAACTCTCAGTAGACTAGAAAGAAAACCACACTTCTTTAGCCTAAAAAAGGTAACTACAGACATTCTGTAGCTAACATCACTATTAATCATGAGAGACTGAAAGCTTTCCCCACAGATTAAAAACAAGTTAGGAAAACCTCAAAAGTAAGCACTCCCATTCAATGTTCTACTTGAAGTGCTAGCTAGTTCAATAAATCAAGAAAAGACTTATAATTCAAAAAGCAAGAATATGGAATAATTGGCTGTACTCACCCAAAACAGGACTGCTATATAGAAAATCTTTAAAAATCTATAAAATAAGTGTCTAGAACTAAGAAATGATTTTGGAATGTTTGCAGAATATAAAGTAATATACTGATGTCTGCCAGTTTGTTATACTGTGGAGGCCTGTGTGTTGCTGTAGTAGTAGAAGCTCACAAGCAGTATTTGAAATGCGGGCAGAGTCACCCCTTGTGGACAGGTTTCAGCTGAGCTTCCAGACTAAGAGAGACTCAGAAGAAAGATCTGGCAGTCTACTTCTGTAAAAAATTAGCCACTGAAAACCTTATGAATAGCAGCAGAGCATTATTTAATATAGTGCCAGAAGATAAATTCCTCAGGTTAGAAGGCACTGAAAATGCAACTAGGCAAAAGCTGCCTCCTCAAAGAAGAGTCAACCTTAATAATGGTGATGGATTGAATTGTCTTCCCAAATATGGCTGTCAACATGGCTTAGATCCTGATTCCTAGTATTGTGTGATTATCTATCATGTTGTCATATGACCTGATTATCTGTGACTGTCCTATGTGTTCTATATCATCTTACTATGCTGTTAACGAGATGGATTAGTGGCAGTTATGTTAATGACATCTGCAAGATTAGGTAATGTTTTAAGTCAATCTCTTTAAAAAAATTATTGTACCTTTAATGACAGATTACAATTCAAGGCCAAAAAAAAAAAAAGAAAACCCACTGCTGTCGAGTCGGTTCCGACTCACAGTGATCCTATAGATCAGAGTAGAACTGCCCCATAGAGTTTCTAACGACAAGCAAGGCAGTATGTCTTAAAAGAAATCACATACACATTGTTACATAATCCTAGTTATTCTCTTACCATCTCAGCTCTTGTGTCAATGCAGTTTCTGGTTTATGTGGTCTTTTCTAAGTCTCTTGGCATCAAAATTTCCTTGTCTTTGGTGTCCTTTATTCTCCCTTATTTCAGCTGGATTTGGAAAAAAATGATGTTTCTCAGATGGTTGCTTGCTAGTTTTTAAAACCCCAGACACCACTCACCAAAGTGGGATAAAGAACACTTTTTTAAATACATTTTGTTATGCCAGTTGACATAAGTGTCCTCTGAAGCTATAGTTCCCAGACCTCTGCCCCTTTTGGTCTATCCCTTGAAATATTTGGTTGTATATAGGAAACTTCTTAGCTTTTGGTTTAATCCGGTTGTGCTGATGTCATCCTGCCTTTCACCTAGAATAATTCTTGCCAATATCTAGTCAGTGACTACCCCTCTCCTTCCCTCCCCGCCTCCTAGTCATCAAAGAATGGTTTCTTTTATATTTAAACCTTTTCTTCAGTTCTTATAATAGTAGTTCCATACAATATTTGCCATTTTGCAGTTGACTAATTTCACTCAACAAATTGCCTTCCAGATGCCTCCATGTTATGAGGTGTTTCACAAATGCATTGTTGTTCTTTATTATTGCATAGTATTCCACTGTGTGAATATACCGTCATTTATGTATTTATTCATTAATGGGTACCTAGTTTGGTATTATGGATTAGTGGTTATATGAAGCTCATGGGAGGGAGGAATATAAAGTGATTCTCAATGGGCACAAGATTTCTCTTGGAGATAATATAAATTTCTATAATTAGACAGTGGTAATGGTTGTACCTTTTTGTGACTATAGTCAAAAAATGCTCACATGTGAGTAGTGTGGATAGTTTTTGTGACAATTTTGTGAATTTTCCTCCATATTGATGCATGAATAGGATTCCAGTTGAAATCCTGTCTTTTAGTTGAGGTTACTCCAGGGTGACTGAAATACTATGAAAGTCTGTATAAGAATGCAAATGAGTCCCTAGGTGATACTAATGATTAACATGACTCCCTGCTAACCAAAAGGTTAAGCCTCTAATTTACCCAGTAGTGCTTCAGAAGCAAGTCTAGACAATCTAATTCTGAAAACTTTGCCGTTAAAATCCCTATGGAGAGCAGTTCTACTTCAATATACATAGGGTTGTCATGAGTTGGAACTGACTTGACAGCAACTAGCTTGGATTTATAGAAATGCAAAGAGCTTAACACACCCAACAGAACTCAAAAATAATGAAGTTGCAGGGTTTACCACCATTAAATCATAAATTGTTTCAAAGATAAAATATTTAAGAATTGTTTTACCACATGACTGGACGAAGTAATGCAACAATAAGGAGTCCTTTAACACATACACATGAATATTGTCACTTGATTTGCAATAATGAAGCTACTATAATTCAGTTGGAAAATGATCACCTTTTCAGTAAACGGAGCAGTGTTAATAGTGAAAATTATTTGCTGATATTTACATTAAATTATTTCAAGTAAGATATTATATCATTTTTTAGGTTGAATTTTCAAAGATTTTAGAATCCAAGTTAAACTTACTACATGAAAATACTAGGTAGGCTGTTCTGGTGTCCCCATCCACCTCACACATGCATTGAACAGCAATAGGATTATTTTATTTTATAAATTCTTCTTCATTGTGAAGATGTTTTATTGTTTTTTCTGTTTAGAGTTTTTGTATCTACATGCTTTAATTTTGTAAATGGCTGTTTTCTAGAGCAGGAATTGACATTTTCTGTAAAAATCCAGATATCATTTATTTTCATTGCTATAAGCCACTTATGATGTCTTCTTCTCCTTCTTGTTTTCTATACTATTATTTTTGTTAATATTATTCTTAAAATCCTTTAGAAATATATAAACCCAAATTACATTAAGGGTAGGTTGGCAAGCCAATTAAGTAACTGCTGTCAATAAGGCACACACTAGTAAAAACTAGAATTGGCAAAATTATATGAAAGGTTCATTCACAACAATGACACAAGAATTGACAAGGAGATTTCAATCTTCTGTTTTAAACAATTTATGTACAAAAAAAAAAAAACACCTCACAGGATTTGTTTGCTTTGCTTTGTTTGAGTATTTGAGATCATGGTTTTACGAAGTGTCAAAATTAATTGGCCTAATGGCTTGGCTAATTTCATATTTAGTATGTCTGTTCTACCTCCTAATTTGTTGCATTGCGCCTGAGATCCGAAAAGCTTACAGGCAGTCATGCAAGGCACAACCAAAAATCCAAAACCAAATCCATAACCACTGAGGTGATACTGATTCATAGGGACCGAATAAGACAGAATAAAACTGCCACATAAGCTTTCCAAGATTGGCTGGTGAATTCAAATTGATGACCTTATGGTTAGCAGCCAAGCTCTTAAACAGTGGATGATCAGGGCTCCAACAATTATTCTTTATTTGCTTTGAGCAACAGAGGAAAAAGGGGAGACAGGAAGAGCAGGAGGAAAAAATATGTAGCTAATTGCTTCCATCTAGGAAAACTGGAAATTGTCAAAAAAGAAATGGAAAGCATAAACATTGACATTCTAGGCATCAGTGAGCTGAAATGGACTGGTTTGGGTCATTTTGAATCCAACAATAATATAGTCTACTATGCTGGGAATGAAAACTTAAAAGAGGAACAGTGTTGCGTTCTCACCAAAAAGAGCATTTCAAGATGTGTCGAGAAGTACAATACTGTCGGTGATAGGATAATATCCATATACCTACAAGGAAGGCCAGTTAATACAACTATTCAAATTTACACACCAACCACTAAAGCCAAAGATGAAGAGGGTGAAGATTTTTATCAGCTTCTGCAGTCTGAAATTGATGGAACATGCAATCAGGATGCACTGATAATTACTGGTGACTGGAATGCAAAAGTTGAAAACAAAGAAGGATCTGTAGACAGAACATATGGCCTTGGTGATAGAAATAATGCTGGAGATCACATGGTATAATTTTGCAAGACTGATGACTTTTTCCTTTCAAATACCTTTTTTTAACTAACACAAACAGTGACTGTACACATGGACCTCACCAGATGGAATACACAGGAACCAAATTTACTGCATCTGCAGAAAAAGACAATAGAAAAGCTCTATATCAGCAGTCAAAACAAGACCAGGAGCTGACTGTGGCATAGATTATCAATTGCTCATATGCAAATTCAAGTGAAACAGCAGAAAATTAGAGCAAGTCTGTAAGAGCCAAAGTATGACCTTGAGCATATCTCTCCTGAGTTTAAAGACTGTCTCATGAACCCATTTGATGTGTTGATCATTAATTACTGAAGACCAGACAAACTGTGGAATGACATCAAAGACATCATCCATGAAAAGGGAAAGAAGTCATTAAACAGACAAAAGAGAAAGAAAAGACCAAATTGGATGTCAAATGAGACTTTGAAACCTGGTCTTGAACGTTGACCAGCTAAAGCAAAAAGAAGGAATGGCGAAGTAAAAGACCTAAACAGAAGATTTTGGAGAGCAGCTCGAGAAGACGAAAGAAAGTATTATAATGACATGTACAAAGAGCTGGAAATGGAAAACCAGAAGGAAAGACCACACCCTGCATTTCTCAAGCTGAAAGAACTGAAGAAAAAATTCAAGCCCCAAGTTGCAATAGTAAAGGATTCTACAGGGAAATAATTAATTGACTCAGAGAGCATCAAAACAAGATGAAGGGAATACACAGCCATTATACCAGAAAGACCTGGTCAGTGTTCAGCCATTTGAAGAGGTAACATATGATCAGGGACTAACAGTACTGAAAGAAGTCAAAGCTGCATTGAAGGTATTGGTGAAAAACAAGACTCCTAGAATTGATGGAATATCAATTGAGATACTGCAACAAACAGATGCAGCACTGGAAGTGCTCACTCATCTACGCCAAGTAATTTTGAGAACAGCTACCTGGCCAACTAACTGGAAGAGATCCATATTTATACCCATTCTGAAGAAAAGTGATCCAACCAAATGTGGAAATTACCAAACAATATCGTTAAAATCACATGCAAGTCAAATTCTGCTCAAGATCATTCAAAAGTGACTACAACAATATACTGACAAAAAACCACCAGAAATTCAAGCTGGGTTCGGAAGAGGATGTGGAACCAGGGATATCATCACTGATGTCAGATGTATCTTGGCTGAAAGCAAAGAGTACCAGAAAGATGTTTACTTGTGTTTCATTAACTATGCAAAAGAATTTGACTGTGTGGATCATGCTAAATTATGGCTAACGCTGTGGAGAATGGGAATTCTGGAATACCTAATTGTGCTCTTAAGGAATCTATATGTGGATCAAGAGGCAGTCATGCAAACAAAACAAGGGGACACTACATGATTTCAAGTCAGGAAAGGGGTATGTCAGGGTTGTATTCTTTCATCATACCTTTTTAATCTACATGCCAAGCAAATAATCCAAGACCCTGGATTCTATAAAGAAGAATGAGGCATCAGGATTGGAAGATGACTCATTAACACCCTGCGTTATGCAGACACTACCTTACTTGCTGGAAATGAAGAAGGTTAGAGACACTTACTGATAAAGATCAAGGATCATAGCCTTCAGTATGGATTGCACCTCAACATCAGGAAAACAAAAATCCTCACAACTGGACCAGTAAGCAAAATTGTCATAAATAGAGAAAGGATTGAGGTTGTCAAGAATGTCATTTCACTTGGTCCACAAGCAACACCCATGGAAGCAGCAGTCAAGAACTCAAAAGATGCATTGCATTGTGAAAATCTGCTGCAAAGCACCGCTTTAAAGTATTCAAAAGCAAGGGTTTCACCTTGAAGACTAAAGTGCACCTGACCCAAGCCATGGTATTTTCAGTCACATCATATGCATGCAAAAGCTGGACCATGAACAAAGAAGACAGAAGAAGAACTGATGCCTCTGAATTGTGGTGTTGGAGAAGAAAGTTGAATGTACGATGGACTGCCAAAAGAACAAACAGATCTGTTCTGGAAGAAGTACAACCAGAGTGCTCCTTGGAAGCAAAGATGGCAAGGCTGTGTCTTACATACTTTGGATATATTGTCTGGAAAAATAAGTCCTTGGAGAAGGACATCATGCTTGGTAGAGTGTAGGGTCAGCAAAAAAAGAAAGACCCTTGGTGAGATGGCTTGACACAGTGGCCGCAACAATCGGCTTAAGCATAAAAACGATTGTGGACATGGTGCAAGACTAGGCAGTGTTTCGTTCTGTTGTTCATAGGGTCACTATGAGTCAGAAATGACTCCACTGCACCTAATGACGACAACAACTGTTTCCATGAATAGTTACCTTCTTTGCCATAAGACCAGAAGAACTAGATGATGCCTGGCTACCATTACTGAGCACTTTGATCAAAATTCTATAGAAAAATCCTGGTCAAATTGGAGAAATGTTGAACAGAATTTAAAATTCTCTTTGAATTCAGATTTTCTTTAGCCCTTGAGACTGAATGAATCTAAAAACGTTAACCTGAGCTAATCTTTAAACCTTAAACCCAAAATATTTCCTGAAGACTTCTTAAAACCAAACAGTAGTTTAGTTTAAGTAGTAGTGAATGCATGCTTTGAATGTTATCAAATTGACAAAGCATTTGGAAAGATTAGATGGGAACTTTCGGGAGCAGTGAGTTTGCATTAGTGGAGAACAGTAACCTGCAAAAAGGTGAGCATAGTTACACAACTTAAATGTAATCAGTGTCACTAAATTGTACATTTATAAATTGTTGAATTGATGTATATTTTGCAGTGTATTTGCATATGAAACAAAACTGAACCTGACAATATTAGCTAGGCAAACTGATCACGGCTGCCGAATATTTTCTCCAGAATCTAACATTTTCTAGGGATAACCAAGGTCATGGTTTACAGTGTAGCACACACTCAGTATTGATAAGGTTTTCAAGGGAACCTGATCTGTCACATACCAACAGCTCTCCTTGGCAGTTTATGATGTAAATATAGGTTCCTCCTGGTAGTTGTGATGCAAATGTAACAATTCTTCCTGGCAGTCATGGCTGTCAGTAGCCTCAAACCCAATAAAAAACAACTTTCCTACCTCCCCCTACTATCTATGATATTACCCCTGCTTTTGCCAATAAAAAGCACCCCCAAAATCTATAGTGGGTCTCTTTTTCCACTCATGGAGAATGACCCGTCCCCTCTTTGTAAAGTATTTTCCCTTAATAAACTTTTCCATCATT
Organism: Heterohyrax brucei; assembly: GCA_028571685.1. NCBI lineage: Eukaryota > Metazoa > Chordata > Mammalia > Hyracoidea > Procaviidae > Heterohyrax > Heterohyrax brucei. The sequence goes on from CM053166.1 coordinate 117,489,672, forward strand.
TGCTACCAAAAGGATTGCATCATCATGTACTTCTGGGGAGGGGGAACCTAGTTTGCCACCTGTTGGGAAACCGTACTTGCTAGCATGATCTCTCGAACTGAACTGGATCACTCTGGATCTAATCAGTTACACAACCTTGATAAATTCATTGCCATCTAGTCAGTTGTGACTCGTAGCAACCCTATAGAACAGAGTAGAACTGCTCCATAGAGTTTCCAAGGAGCACCAGGTGAACTAGAACGGCAAACCCTTTGGTTGGTAGACATAGCACTTAACCACTATGGCACCAGGGTATCCAGATTACACGTAAAAAATAATAACGCAAAATTACACACACACATGCAAAGTATAAACTACTTTTAAAATGCTGTAGGTCAGATTTGGCCTGTGAAAGATGGGTTTCCGATTCCTGCTCTAGAAAATTATCTACATCATCTTGCTGCTAAACTAAAGCCAGTTTGTCCCACCTGTCACTGTAGCCAAAAATTCAGAAATGGCATGGGGTTCAAGGAATGCTTTATTTGCAGCTGGCACATCTAGGGGAACAGTGAGAATAACTCCTTCAAAAAACTGTCCCCTGTTTGGATTACATTTCTAGCAGTTTTTATAGCTAGATTTCAAAGGGATTGGTGTCTGTCAAAGAACAATAGCCTGGAGTCACAAGATTTCATTGCATCATAAGACTTCATTACATCTTATCAAACAGTGTGAATTACCCCAAATTTCGTTCTTTCTGAGGTCTTAATCACTTTTACTTCCGTGGAGATAGGGAGAGGAACACAGACCTGATAATCTGGTCTGGGAGTGATAACTGAGGCAGAGGATCGAATGCGGCTTAATAATCTCAGTGGGCTTTGTTAGATTCTTATATTCACCAACAATCTAGGATGAGTTTTTCCTTTGTTTTTCATAAAAAAGACAAAAATAAACAACATTCTCTATCCTACTGTTTTTGTTTCCATATAAATTTTAGAGATACATTGTTGGTATCTACAATAATATTTACCAGATTTTCATTTGGATTACAGAGTAAGAATTTTATTAAAAATAGATATTTTATTTTTATTGTAAGAGGCTGGTTTGTTTTTGTTTTTGTTTTTACCCATGGACCTAGAAATTCCTGACTCACAGTTTTTCTTCTTCTGTTCTTTCTTTTTCTCCAAAAGTTTAAAGTTAACTTTTCTTTCCTGCTTGAAGAGCAGTGGATAACAAAACCATTATCTTGTGATTTAATGAAAACTCTTAATTCCAGGAGGTCTCATAGCTAACAAAGTGTAAGAGGTCAAAATTTTCGGGAGTCTCTTTATAGTAAAAACTCAGTAGTCATTAAGCAGTACTTCGTAACCATGGAAACCTGTATTCATTAAGCAAAAAATTGTTTAAGTCTGTGAATTCTCCATTCTCTGGAAGAGGGTACCTCTTGCTGGAGAACTTTGTCCCAATTTGCAAAATTGTTAAATCATAGAGTCATAAAATATTGCGCTACTATTTTAAATTAATATATGATTTTATTTTTAATAGGATGTTATTGAATCTATGGAGACCCTGGTGGCATAGTGGGTTTAGTGCCGTGTCTGCCAACCAAAAGTCAATAGTTCAAATCCACAAGGCACTCCTTGGAAACTTTATGAGGCCATTCTATTCTGACCTCTAGGGTCGCTATAAGTCAGACCTGACTTGATGGCAGTGAGTTTTTTGGAGTTTTATTAAACCTATAGGTCAAATTAGTGAGAAACGGCATTTTTATAATATTTAATCTTACAATCCGTAAAAAGTGTATTATATCTTCATTTATTTAGATCTCCTTTGACTTACTTCATCAGTGATTTGCAGTTTTCTACACACACATCTCACATGTATATTGTTATGTTTATTCCAAGGTGCTTTGTAGGGTTTTTATTGTTGCTGCTGTTGTTTTGGTAGCTTGTATATGTTATATTTTTAAAATGCAATTTAAAATTTCAATTGTTCATTGCTGGTACATAGGAGAATATAATTTACTTTTCATTTAGAAAAGAACATGCATTTTCTGCTACACATTAATATGGGTATGTGTTAATCTAGTCAGGAGTTTGATTGTGTTTGAATTCTGTTGTTTTGTTGTTATTAGAGTTCTGTTCTGTTGTTGCTAAGAGTGCTAGAGACTTCAAATTCATCCAGTGATATTCTAATGTATTTACACCCTGAGTATTAAGCTTTTTTGTCACTTAAACAAAAAGCAAACCTACTATTGTCAAGTCAATTCTGACTCACAGCAATCCGTAGGGTGACCAAAAAAAAAAAAACAAAAACCAAAAAACAAAACAGACAAATTAAAAAAAAAAAAACCTCTGTCTTTGAGTGGATTCTGACTCCTAGAGATGTTATAGGGGGTGATAGGGTGATAAGGGTAATAAATCTGGGCATAATTTAGAAGTGGCTGTTATTTTTTTACTCCTAGTAAATGTGATGTATCTAAGTTTCCTCTGTACTCTTCCCATCCACCCTATGCAAATCTAGAGGAGGGCCTCAAGTAAAATTTTGCAACTGGTTGGGACACCTTAATAAGTGCAGCTCCCAAGTTATTCACACTCTCATGCTAGCCTATGCTTGGCTGTTAGCAATTTGTTATAGTTGCTACTTTAATCCCACTGGGTTTTTGGGTGTCTGGTATCTACACCCCCAAGTAAGCAAATACTTGGGTCCTATTTCTTCTTGCTGGAGCTGGTCTGTCTACCAATTTGCAAATAGTTGTTTACACTATTGCCTCACTGCCAGCCAGCCAAGTGCCGTCGAGTTGGATCAAAACAATAAATTAGTGGTTTGTCCAGCTTTTTCCCTGTTATAAAGGTGGTGGAGACATCTTTCCAGTTTTCTACTTCTCTGACATGAAACCATTCCCCCTTTAATGTATTTGCATGCTATATTTTTCATTTGAAATTTCATACTCCAATCTAATTCCAGAAAATAGATTGCTGCTAGGTTATTAGAAACTTCAGATATATAAATTAGCTTGGGGAGAGTCTTCATTTACATCATATTGAGTTTTCCCATCCAAGAACAAGAGATACATTTGTATTTGTTCTTATATAATTAGTGTTTTTCAAGAATTTTTCAACACCTTATTTTACACATTTCTAAGTATTTCTCAGGTTTTTTTTGGTTGTACCATTTTAAATGGAACCCTTTCATTTATATCTTCTTTCTCATTTTCACTGTAGTGGTTTTTGTATTTACATTTTATTTCCTGCTGTTTTGCTAAATTATTTTATCTGTTGAGTTAGCCTTGCTAGTAACTCTCTAAAACTAAAAACCCATTGCCCTTGAGTCAGTTCTGGCTTATAGTGGCCCTAGATCTCTCTATGTTTATTAGTATATATTTTTAATAAATAATGATATTTTTTCTTTTCCAATTATTTTAAAATACCTAATACAGAACTGCATTTAGTTATACTCCAAAATAATGTTATTAAATAGTAGAAATGGTTGGCATCCTTGTCTTGTTTCTGAAATCAGAGGGAATTCTATAAGTATTTCTTCACTGAGGAAAACATAGGCTTTAAAATATGATATATTGATATATTAAAGGTCAATCAGATACATCTATATCTTTATATCTATATGTCTGTAGTTATCTATGGAGTCTTGATGGTACAGTGATTAAGTATTCAGTTGCTAACCCAAAGATGAGTGGTTTAAACATACCAGCCACTTCATGGGATAAAAATGTGTCAGTTGGCTTCCATAAAGATTACAGCCTTTGAACCCCTGTAGGGAAGTTCTACTCTGTCCTAAAATGATTACTATGAGTCGTAATCAATTTGAGGACAAAGGTTTTGGTTTTTTGGTTTGTAGCTATCTAACCTAATTATACATGGATAACTTTCACAGTAAGAAAGTATTCACCAATTCCTGTTTTACTGACTTCTAAGAACATTTAATCAAGAACACAGATGAATTTGTTTCAAAGGCTTTCTTTAGTATTTACAAAAACAATGATATGATTTTTCTCCTTAGACATTTTTTATAGGATATTGTAAGTATTCATTTCCTAAGTTGAACCATCATTTCATTACTGAAAGAAATTGATTTTTTATTTGTGCATTATGTTCTTAAAGTTCCTAAATATTCAAATTGTATTAGATTTTTACTTAAGTACTTGTAAATTATATTAGCATATTCTTTTTTGGAATATATTTATAACATTAAGATATTGATGTATTACTTGTACAACAAGAAAAGCTACATGTTTTCCTTCATTTTCTATGCTCTGAGTCAATTTATGTGGCAATAAGTCTACCTGGTCTTTGAAAGTTTAACTGAATACCATATAAATCCATTTTAGGTTGGTGATTTTTTGTTGACAGATTCTTAAAACAGATGCTATTTATTTCACAGAAATATTTCTGTTTAAGAATTTTATCTCTTCAGATATAAGCTGAATTAGCCTTGGAAATTATGCTTTTCACCCAGAGTTTCTAATTTATTTGAATTAAGCATTGAGATTAGCAAAATAATCTCCTGATTTGTTTGTAATTTTCTTGTCATTGAGTCAGCTGTGTCCTCCAAAAATGTGTGTGGCCATCATTCCCAATATTTGTGATCATTCTCCCTTTTGTGATTTTCTGATGTTGTAAATCCTAATCCCTGCCTGTGGTTAACAGGCTGGATTTATGTTAAAGAGGTTTAGGGTGGGAATATAAAACCCTCCTAAAGTCACCTCCCTGTTTAACACAGAGTTTCCTTAGAGTGTGGCTTTTGCTGCCTTTTATCCTTCTATTCTATGAGAGATAAAAGGGAAGGGAAGCAAACACAAAACTGGAACCTCATACCATCAATAAAGCAACACTAGGAGAACCTCAGACCCGAGGTTCCTGCACCAAGACTCTCCATGACCAAAGACTGATGGAACACAAGGACTTTCCTCCAGAGAAAACAGAGGGAAATTTGTTCCCTGGAGAGGACATCCTGAATCAGGACTTGTAGCCTAATGGACTGTGTAAGAATAAACTTTTGTTTGTTAAAGCCTGTTAAACTCTGATATTTCTGTTAGAGCAGTATCAGATGACTAAAACATTTCTGTTTTGAATTATCTGTTTCCATACTGATTTAACTATTGTAATGTCTAACTCTGTAAGAATAGATAGAGATGTAATTACAGGAATAGGTATCTAAACTATAGGTTTGCTACTATTGCTATACTTGATACTATAAAAAAATTAATTGCCATCAAGTTGATTCTGGCTCATAGCTTAATGAGCGAAGATGAAACATGCTGTAGAATGACATTAAAGACATCTTTCATGAAGAAAATAAGGGTATATTGATATCCATTTTTTTAAGGAAGTGCCAGATTGCTTTCCAAAGAGGCTGGACCATTTTGCAACCCCACCAACAGTGCAGGAGGGTTCAACTTTCTCCACAGCCTCTCCAACATTTGTTGTTTTGTGTTTTTTGGATCATGGCCAACCCTGTTGGGGTGAGATGGTATCTCATCGTGGTCTTGATTTGAATTTATTTAATAACTAAAGATCGTGAGCATGTCCGCATGTGTTTTTTGGCTGCCTGTATCTCCTCATTAGAGAAATGTCTGTCCATTTCCTTTGCCCATCGCTTAATTGGATGATTTATCTTCTTCTTATTGACGTTTTATGGTATATTATAGATTATGGAGATCAGGGATCGGTCTGATATAGAGTTGCCAAATATTTTTCCCATCGTGTAGGTGTTCTTTTAATTCTGTTAATAAAGTCTTTGGATGAGCAAAAGTGTTTGATTCTTAATAGTTCCCATTTATCTATTTTCTCCTCTGTTGATTGTGGTTTGTTTGACAGATTTTGGAGTCTGTCCACACTGTGTATTAAAACTTCCATTGTTGTTCGTAAGTTTTCTTGGATGAGCTTTATTGTTTTAGGTTTGATATTTAGGTCTTTTATCCAGTTGGAGTTGGTTTTTGTATAAGGTGTAAGATATGGATCTTGTTTCAGTTTACTGCAGATGGATATCCAATTTTGCCAGCACCAATTGTTGAAGATACTGTTTTTTCCCCAGTTTAATGTCTTAGGGCCTTTGTCAAATATCAATTGTTCATAGGCAGATGGTATCATTTCTGGGGTCTCAATTTTGTTCCACTGATTGATCTGTCTGTTCTTGTACCAGTACCAGGCTGTTTTGACCACTGTGGCAGTGTAGTATGTTCTAAGGTCGGGTAATGAGAGGCCTCCCAGTGTGTTCTTCTTCTTTAGTAGTACTTTACTTATCCGGGGCTTCTTCCCTCTCCAAACAAAATTGGCACTTCCTTAAAAAAATGGATATTGATATACCATTTGACTCAGTAATTCCACTACTTGGAATATATCCTAGAGAATCAAGGCCTTTCACACTAATGGACACACACACGAGAATGTTTATTGAAGCACAGTCCACGATGGCAAAAAGATGGAATGAACCCAGATGCCCAACAACAGAAGAATGGATAGGTAAACTATGGTATATATGCTCAATGGAGCACTGCACAATGATAAAGAATGACGATCATTCCGGGAAACATCTCCTAACCTGGTTTCAACTGGAAGACATTATGTTGAGTGAAAGTAGTCAGTGACAAAAAGACAAATATTGTATGAAGACCTCTATGATAAGATCTCAAAAACAGACTTGTGTATAGAATAAAAGACTCTTTGACAGCAGCAAGGGAGAGGAGGGAGGGTGGGTGAGGGGGGAGGGTTAGGGTTAGATAGTTGCTAGAAATATGGTTGGGTGAAATTGGTGATAGCACACATTAGAAACAAGAACAATATTAAGTGGACTTCAGCATAACTTCCATCTTAACCGAATATTGCAAGGATAGAGTAGCTGGAGCAGGGAGAAGGGATCCATACTCTTAGGTGAAATCTAGGCCAAGTGGCACAACTAGCATTTTGCTAAGAGGGCTCTCTGCATCCCATGTTGGTGAGTGGAGTCTGGGGTCTTAAAGCTGCCAAGCTGCCATCCGAGGACACAGCAAATGGTCCCAACTCAGCATGAACGATGCTCACAGAGGATTAACATGACATGGGGTAAAGGTAACCCAGAAGATACATAGACCCACATGAGTGGGTACCTACATTGACTTTTGGGACTGGAAGAACTGGATGGTGCCCGACTACCACCAGTGATAGCCATGATGGAGCTCACTAAGTTGAGTCTCACTGGCAATACAAGAATAGAAAAGGGTACATCCTGAGATCTCCATTAAAAGACCTCAATTGATGGTCCAGTGGCTTTGGGGTTCCCTTGGGAGCACAGCCCCTGGCCCTGATGCTGCCCTTGTCCATAAATCATAACAAAGGTCCACTCTTCGGACATGACTGAATTGGACTTGGTGATGCAGAGTGATCATATATTGGATGCACTTTATAGTTCTGTACATCTATAGGATATCATCCTGCTGACCTTTGGCTGGAGGAAGGAGAGTAAGTGGAGAGGAAGGGAACGGAGACTGTTGGGAGGATGAGACATGTATGGAGCAGAAAGGAAGAGTATACTGTCACCAGGCAGGGGGAGGAGTGGAAGCTGCATATAGGTGGGCATGTAAATTTATATGAGAATGTACATTTTCACTCAGTCATAATAAATGAAATAATAAAAAAAGAAAAGACAATAAGAGGTCCTTAAAAAAGACAGGAAAGAAAGAAGAAACCAAATTGGATGTCAGAAGAGACTGAAACTTGCTCTTGAATGTTGAGTAACCCACTATTGTTGAGTCAGGTTGAACTCATAGCAACCCTAGAGATAAGAGTAGAACTGCCCCATATAGTTTCCAAAGAATTCCTGGCAGATATGAACTGCTGATCTTTTGATTGGCAGATGTAGCACTTAACCCACTATCTCACCAAGGTTTTCTGAATGTTGAGTAGCTTATGAAAAATCAAGGAATGACAAAGTAAAGCAACCAAACAGAAGATTTCCAAAGGTAGCTCGAGAAGACAAAGTAAAGTATTATAGTAACATGTGCAAAGTGCTCGAAATAGAAACCAAAAAGGGAAGAATATGCTAGGCATTTCTCAATCTGAAAGAACTGAGTTGATTCTGACTCATAGCCTCCCTATAGGACAGAATAGAACTGCCTCATAGAGTTTTCGAGGAGTACTTGGTGTAATAGAATTGCTGACTTTTTGTTTAATAGATGTAGGCTCTTAATCGCAATCCCAACAGGATTGCTATACTACGTAGGTGTATCTATACCAAGTCATGGCTACAATTTCTTTTTTGTTGTTATAATATTAACAGATGAGAGGGAGTCAAGATGGCAGACTAGACACAGGTCTCCTTAATTCTTCCTAAAAACTAAGGCCTGGGTTGATAATTAAAGAAAGCTTTCTGAACATCCAGTGAGCCCTAAGACATGGCAGGGGTACATGCCACAGAATGGGAAACTACTTTTCTTTCTCTGAGGTCCACTCTTGTTGAATCAGCTGGCTTTCACAGACTGAAGGTAACTGGAAACTTTAACTTTTTTTTCTTTTTGTTGGCTGGCAGGTAAGGGATGGGCTTATATGTCTGATATGCTGAGCTGCAGTATTGACGTGGTCAGAAGGTGGAATAGCCACATTTTGAGAGGCAGGCTCCAGACTCAGAGCACCACAGCCCCTCCACCTTCCCTTCTCAGACCTCTGCTGTAGATTTGGCTATTTAGTGGTGGATGGGACAACTTGACTGGGACACCATCTTGTTTGACTGGGAGGTGAAGTTAAACAACCAGAGGTCTCAGCAGGGGCTAATTCCCAGACTGGGAGAAAGTAACAGCCCAGAGAGTGCTTTCCAGCAGAAAAGCTGTATTTAGCACACAGTAGCCTCATGGATGGGGCCAGCAGGCAATTACAGCAGGCCAGTAGCCTGTCGCTACATTTGATTACATCACAGCATTTGGGGACAGCTGAAGAGGTGCCCTGGTTGTCAGCCAGAAGGAGGGGATTGCCACACCTGACAGCCTGACTGATTTAGGAAGCTGTCAGATGCCAAGCCAAGCCAAGTGCTGTCAGATAGCTTTTACCTTTCTAAAATAAGACTGCCTAGAGAAATAACTGAGGAGTAGCCAGACAGCATCTCTTTCAGCCTTTACTGACCCCCATCATAGGGTCAACTGACAGCTCACCAGTTACTTCATAAGTAGGGCCACGTCTTTGTTACTCAGGAGGCAAAGCCTGCTGCCACAGAGAGTTCACTGGGCCCAATCACTGGAGTACATAGAGGTGGCTGATGATCAACTTGCTTCTCAGAACTGTGCATCAACTCTTGTTGAGGCAACACCAGAGAAACAAAACAGCCTCTAAGTGTCCATAAAGCAACAAACTATAGCCAAACATTTAAAGAAAAATCCAATCATGGCTCCAGAAAATTCTCAAAATAAAGAATCAAAGAACTTCTCAGATAAATAAGCCTTTCTCAAACTATTGGAGGTCAAGTACAAAAGAATTATATAGAGAACTCTCCTAAACATCATACAAGATGCCATAGAGCAAAATGAAAAATTAAGCAAGCAGTTCAAACTGCTGGAAGACCATTCTGAAATATGACAGACAAAATTGCAGAACAAGACAATTCATTTCAAAGTCAAAATAGCAGAAATGAACAAATGGTAACTAGACTTATTGACCTTGAAGATAGAGCTACTGACACCACCATTTCTGAGGAGAAATCAGAGAAAAGAAACAAGAAAAAAGAAGAACCATTAAGAAACATGTGGGACTCTATCAAGAGGAATAATCTATGATTAATTGGAGTTCCTGAACAGGGAGGGATAGCTGAAAACACAGAGAATGTTGTTGTTGAGTTGCTGACATAAAACTTCCGTGAAATTATGAGAGAAGAGAACATAGATATCCAAGATGTGTATCAAACCCCACAAAAACTAGACCCCAAAACAAAGATACCAATACATATTATAATCAAGCTTAACAAAATGAAACATAAGCAGAAACTCTTAAAGGCAGTGAGACTCAAAGCAAAGCTAACATAAAGATGGAAGCCCTGTAGACTTTCATCTGACTTAGCAGAAATGATGTTGGCACAGAGGAAGTGGGATGACACATTCAAACTATGAAGGAGAAAAACTTCCAGCCAAGTATTATATATCCTGCAAAATCATCTTTCAGATATGAAGATGAAATTAAGACATTTCCAGACAAACAGAAACTTAGAGACTTTGTAAAAACTGAACCAAAACTTCAAGAAGTACTAAAAGAAGCTCTTAGCATAGAAAAACAAAACCATTACTTTATATTTAAATAGGCAATGTGGGACACCATCCAGAAACCTACTCAGTTAGAAAAGGCACAAAACTCAATCAAAGCTATAATACTAAAAGAAGTGATCCTGTGATCATATCATGAAAACCATGATACCATCACATTAAAAAGAGGAATATACTACAGAAGTTGTAGTCCTTCCAGATGGAGAGGAAGTCAACAAGATAGGTAGAAGTTAAAATTGGGTTTAAACCTGTCTACAAGTTGCTTACAAGAAGCATACCTTAGACTTAAAGATAGGAACAAAGTGAAAATTAAAGGAAGTGGCAATACTAATCTCACATAAAATAGATTTTAATGTGAAATCCACCATCCTGGACAAAGATGGTCACTACTTACTGCTGAAAAGTTCAATAAACAAGCCACACTTGACAATATTAAATATTTATGAACCCAGTACTAGAGCATCTAAATACATCAAATAAACACTGACTGCACTGAAAAATGAGATAGGTCACTGCACAGTAACAGTGGGAGACTTCAACACTCCAATTTCAATACTGGACAGATTTTCTAGGGAAAAAAAAAGCTCAGTAAGGGCACAGAGGATCTTCTTGCTACAATTAATCAATTAGACCTCATTGACATATACAGAACTTTTTATCCATCAGTAGAAAACTACACCTTCTTATTCAATGTGCATGGAACATTTTCCAGAATAGGCCATGTGTTAGGACATAAAGCAAGTCTCAACACAATCCAAACCATTTAAATTATTGAAGATGTCTCAGACCATAAAGCCATAGAAGACAAAATCAGTAGCAGAAAAAACATAGATAGAAATTGGAACTCATGGAACCTGAACAACACCTTGCTCAAAAATCCATGGGTTATAAAAGAAATCAAGGATGAAGTAAAGAAATTTATTGATTCAAATGAGAGTCAAAACACATCTTACCAGAACCTATGGGATACAGCCGAAGCAGTGCTCAGAGGTCTATAAATGCACACATGTGGAAGGAAGAAAGGGCCCAAACCAAAGAATTAACCTTGCAGCCTGAACAAGTAGAAGGAGAGTAACAGACGAACTGTTCAGGCACAAGAAAGCAGCACATTATAAAGATTAGAGTAGAACTAAATGAGTTAGAGAACAGAAGAACAATTGAAAAAAATTGGTAAGACCAAATCCTTTTTTTTTTTTAAAAAGATTGACAAAACTGAGAAACCACTGCCTAAACTTACTAAAGAAAAACAGGAAAGGAAACAAATAACCCAAATAAGCAATAAGATGGGAGATGTCACAACAGACCCAACAGAAATCAAAAGTATCATACATAACAGAATACTATGAAAGACTGTACTCTAACAGGCTTGAAAACCTAGAGGAAATGGACCAATTTCTTGAATCTTATCACTTACCAAAATTATCACTAGAAGTAGGACAAAGTAATAAAGTCATTACAAAGGAAGAGATTGAAAAAGCCATCCAAAAACTACCAGACAAAATAAGCCCTAGCCTAGATGACTTCACAGCAGAATTCTACCAAGCTTTGAGAGAAGAGTTAATTCCAATGCTACTGAGACTATTTCACAGCCTGGAAAGGGATGGAATACTCCCAAATTCATTCTGTAAAGCCAGCATAACCCTAATACCAAAGCTAGGGGAACATCCAAATAAAAGGAATTACAGACCAATATCACTCATGAACCTAGATGCAAAAATGTTCAACAAAATCCTTACCAATAGAATTCAATGATGTATCAAAAAAACAATCATGACCAAGTTGGATTCATACCAGGGTTGCAAGGCTGGTTCAACATCAGCAAAACAAATAATATGATCAAGCACATAAATAGCACAAAGGATAAGAATGACTTGATTTTGTCAATCGATACAGAAAAGGTATTTGACAAACTCCAACACCCACTCATGCTAAAAAATCTCAGCAAAATAGAAGGCAAATTCCTCAGTGCAATAAGGGACATCTACACGAAGCCAACTGCCTGCATCATTCTGAATGGAGAGAGACTGAAAGAATTCCCCTTGAGAACAGGAACTAGACAAGAATGCCCACTCTCACCTCTCCTATTCAATATTGTACTAGAAGTTCTGGCCAGAGCAATTAGACAAGAAAAAGAAATAAAAGCCTCTGCATTGGCATAGAAGAATTAAAAATCTCCCTATTTGCAAGTGTTATGAGTGCATAAGTAGAGAATCCTAAAGAATCCATAAGTAAACTATTCAAACTAATAGAAGAGTTCAGCAAAGTAACAGGTTATAAGATAAACATAAGTGAATCAGTAAGATTCTTTTATACCAACAAAGGGTCATTAAAGAAGAAATCACCAAATCAATACCATTTACCGTAGCCACCAAGAAGATAAAATACCTAAGAATAAATCTAACTAGAGAAATAAGAGACCCATACAAAAGAGAACTATAAGACCTTACTGCAAAAGAAAAAAAAAAAAAAGAAAAAAAGAAACTTACATGAATGAAAAAACCTACCTTGCTCATGGATAGGAAGACTCAACATTGTGAAAATGTCTGTTTTACCAAAAGTGATCTAGATATACAATGCAATACCAATACAAATTCCAGTGACACTTTTTAATGAGACGGAGAAATAAATCACCAACTTTGTTTGGAAAGGAAAGAAACCCCAGATAAGCAAAGCACTGTTGAAGAAGAAGAACACACTGGGAGGCCTCTTGCTACACAACTTTAGAACCTATTACACTGCTACAGTGGTCAAAAGAGCCTGGTACTTGTACAAAAAGAGACATAGAGACCAATGGAACAGATTTGAGACCCCAGAGATACCACCATCCTTTTATGAACAGTTGATAGTTGACAAGGCCCCAAGATTGTAAACTAGGGTAAAAACAGTCTCTTTAACATATGGTGCTGGCAAAATTGGTTATCCATCCGCAAAAAATTGAAACAAGACCCACACATCTCACACCTTACACAAAAACCAACTCAAATTGGATGAAAGACCTAAATATCAAACCTAAAATGATAAAATTATGGAAGAAAAATAAGATAAACAATGGAAGTTTTAATAAACAATTTAGACTTCTAAATCTGACAAACAAAGCACGATTAACAGACGAGAAAATAGATAAGTGGGAACTACTAAGAATCAAACACTTTTGCTCATCCAAAGACTTTATCAAAGGAATTAAAAAATCACCTATAGAATGGGAAAAAACATTTGGCAACTATATGTCAGATTGACGTGTGATCTCAATAATATACAAGGTACTGCAAAACACCAACAAGAAAAGAATAAATAACTCAATTAAGCTTTGGGCAAAGGAGATGACAGACACTTCACTAAAGATAATATCCAGGCAGCCAAAAGACACATGTGAAATGCCAATAATCATTAGCTATTAAAGAAATCCAAATCAAAACTACGATGAGGTACTTTCTCACCCCAATGTAGTTGGCCTTGTTCCGAAAACCACAAAACAACAAATGCTGGAGAGGCTTTGGAGAAACTGGATCTCTCCTATACTTCTAGCGGGATTGCAAAATAGTACAGCCTCTTTGGAAAGCAATCTAGTGTTTCCTTAAAATGTTGGAAATAGATATACCATTTGACCCAGTAATCTCACTGCTTGGAATATATCCTACAGAAGTGAGGGCGGTCACACACACAGATACAGGCACACAGATGTTTATTCCAGCACAGTCCACAATAGCAAAAAGATGGAATCATCCCAGATGCCCAACAACAGATGAGTGGATAAACAAACTATGATATATATACTCGATGGAACACCATGAAATAGTAAAGAACAATGACGATTTTAGGAAGCATCTCATAACTTGGTTTCAATTGGAAGACACTATATGTTGAGTGAAGTCAATCAGTGGCACAACAACAAATATTGTATGACAGCCCCACTATAAGGACTTAAAAATAGACTCACGTACAGAAGACTCTGATGGCTGCAAGGGAGGGGAAGGAGAGAGGGGGAAGTTTGGTTATAGATTAGATAGCTGATAGAAATTTGTTTGAGTGAAAGTAGTGACAGCACTCAGTAGAAAAACGGTCAGTTTAACTGGACTTCAACATAAACTGAAAACTCTTCTAATCTTAACCAAATATTGCAAGCATAGAGTAGCAAGGGTGGGGATCTGGGGAGCATGCTCTCAAGGGACATTGGAGCCAGTTGTCAAAACTAGTGTATTACACAGTCTTCTGCACCCCATATTGGTGAGTGGTGTCTGGGGTCTTAAAAGCTAGCAAGCTGCCATCTGAGGTACACCAAATGGTCCGAAGTTAGCTGAAGCAGGTGATCACCAAGGATAACAATGACACGAGGGAAAAAGAGCCCAGAATACAGAAGTACCCATGTGAATGGGTGACTGTATCAACATGTGACCAGAAGAACCAGATGGTGCCTGGCTACCACCAAAAAATAGCTGTGATGGGGCTCACGATGTTGAGTCCCAGTGGCAACATGAGAAAAAAAGCGGTGCAACCTATGAACTCCACTAAAAGACTGCAACTGATGGTCCAAATGCCTGGAAGTACCCCTGGGAACATAGACCCCAGACCTGCCTGATGCTGCCCTTGATCATAAATCATTATTGATGTCAACTCTTTGGACAGGAATGGATTGGAGTTGGGGACACAGAGTGACTATATTGTGTGTGCAATTTGTGGTTCTACACATCTATAGGAGGTCGTCTTACTGGCCTCATACTAGATGGGTGTGGAGAGGGTGGGACAGGAGATTGTTAAGAGGATATGACAGTATAGAAAAGAAAGGAGGAGTGTGCTGTCACCAGGAAAGGAAAACAGTAAGAGTGACAGATAGGTAGGCATGTGAATTTAAACTGGATTGTACCCTTTCACTCAATCACACACACACACACACACACACACACAAAGTGAAAAAGAAAAAAAAAGATTAACAGATGAGTAAAATCACCGCTGTTGGATTAAATATTTGTGAGAGACGTTGTTCTAGATGATTATATGATAGCTTTCAGTGTTTCTTCAAATTGACAAATATAATGAACTAGACTGGTATCAGTTTCACTTAACCAAATTGAAAGAGAAAAGGATGAGCTCAGGGCTTCAGAGTCCTAGTTCAAGTGCTGCATAAAGAACCTAAAATTTGTTATTCATACCTAGAAAGACAGCTTTATTTATTATAGTAACAGAACTGATATTGATGAAAACCAGACTTAGAGTCTTATCCTAAAAGTGACTGAATTACAATGCTAATTGAATTCCCAATCTCAAAAGGTCTCTTAAGTTAAAGTGAGGACACTGATTGGGAAGAAATGGCATCCTAAAACTTAGATTGAAGACATATGAAAATATATGGAGAAGCCAGGCACACTGAGCACTTAAATTCTATTGACTCACATTTGATAGTAGAACCAACCCTACTACACCTACCTGAAGAGATCAAACCTACTTTGTCTGCGAAGTCACCTTGCCAAATAAGCAATCTCTTCTATTGCCATCTGATGAGACTAATCTAGCTCTACCTGAGGGGTCCTTGCTTAAAACATCACCTGAGGCATTACTTGATGTGGTTCCTTAGGTGTCACCTGAGACAGATGCTTTACAAGACCTTGTTGAATGTCCCCAGAACCCACACTACCACCCATTTTTGGTTTTATATAGATGTTTAGACTAAAGTTGCAGCAAGCTTCAAGAGGTAGGTATAAATTGTGACCAATGAGGAGTTATATTACACCCCAAAAGAGATGCTTGATTTTTCCAGTGCGTGCATCTGGGGAATATGTGTGGGAATGGCTATTAACGGTATGAGATGGCAAAAGGTATGTAAAGTTGGACCAAACTCAATTTATTGACATGGACCCACTAAGGAGAGATTCCTCATTCAGTGGTTTAGCTCAAAGGTTAAGAAGGCTTCTAGCCATTTATTTGGTTGGTAGACGAAAACATAGACAAAGAGGTGGCCTACACTACTGCAAGTTGAAATGCTAGAACTGTCTTGATATATTGCAGAAGAAGGTACTCAAAAGCTTAGGAAAACTGGAATATTAGAGTGCATTTACCATGTTGGACCCACAGACTTAACCAGGCTACGTGCCCAGAGGACATACCTTTCACCACTACTGTGAGGAGTAAATTTGTGAAGCAAGTTCAAGCATCCTTAAAGACCACTGTGATTGCTCTTCTATGTAGATCGATATTACAGTGTGAAAAGCTGTTACTGAATTAAGATGCTTAACTACAATGGGGCTGATTGAATTTCAGGGTGCCAGATGTCAAGTGGCACAACTTAATAGCCAAAGACAAAGTAGATGTGGTCACTGTAATAGACAGCAGAATGAAAGCAGTAATTGGAATTGTCTGACTCACATGGGCTTAGGATGTCAGCTACTTAGTTATGGTGTCTGCAGAATTGAAATAGATGGGAAACTTACTAGTTATTTGATCTGTATAAGCAGAAAAATTTTAGGAAAGTTAATGGCAGTCTAACTTTTTATTTTTTTATTTTTTGTTTAATATGACTGACTGAAAATGTAGATTCCTGTGTAAATTTACATGCCCACCTATATGCAGCTTCCACTCCTCCCCCTTCCTGGTGACAGGACACTGTTCCTCTCTGCTCCATACATGTCTCATCCTCCCAGCAGCCTCCTTTCCCCTCCTCTCCACCCACTCTCCTTCTTCCAGCCAGAGGTCAGCAGGATGATATGCTATAGATGTATAGAACCACAAAGTACATCCAATATATGGTCACTCTGCATTGCCAAGTCCAATCCATTCCTGTCCAAAGAGTGGACCTTCATTATGATTTATGGGTAAGGGCAGCATCAGGGTGGGGGGCCATGCTCTCAGGGGAACCGCGAAACCGCTGGACCATCAATTGAGGTCTTTTAGTGGAGATCTCAGGATGCACCCTTTTTTATTCTTGTGTTGCCAGTGAAACTCCTCTCTGTGAGCTCCATCGTGGCTATCACTCGTGGTGGCCAGGCACCATCTGGTTCTTCCAGTCCCAAGACGATGTAGGCACCCACTGATGTGGGTCTCTCTATCTTTCAAGTTGTCTTTACCCCATGTCATTCTGGTCCTCTGTGGGCATCCGTTCCTGCTGAGTTGGGACCATTTGCTGTGTCCTCGGATGGCAGCTTGTCAGCTTTTAAGACCCCAGACGCCACTCACCAATGTGGGGTGCAGAGATCCCCCTTAGCAAAACACTAGTTGTGCCAATTGGCCTTGATTTCGCCTAAGAGCATGGTCCCCTGCCCCATACCCCAGCTACTCTATCCTTGCAATATTGGGTTAAGATAGAAGGAATACTCAAGTTATGCTGAAGTCCATTTAATGTTGTTCTTGTTTCTAATGTGTGCTATCACCAATTTCTCCCAACCAGATTTCTAGCAATTATCTAATCTAAACACTCCCCCCTCGCCCTCCATCCCTCCCCTCCCTTGCAGCTGTCAAAGAGTCTTTTCTTCTATACACAAGTCTGTATTTGAGATCTTATCGTAGAGGACTCATACAATATCTGTCCTTTTGTCGCTGACTACTTTCACTCAACATAATGTCTTCCAGTTGAAACCAGGTTATAAGATATTTCCTGGAATCGTCGTTATTCTTTATCATTGCACAGTGCTCCATTGAGTATATGTACCATAGTTTACCTATCCATTCTTCTGTTGTTGGGCATCTGGGTTGATTCCATCTTTTTGCTATCGTGGACTGTGCTGAGATAAACATTCTTGTGCATGTGTCCATTGGTGTGAAAGGCCTTGATTCTGTAGGA
Organism: Heterohyrax brucei; assembly: GCA_028571685.1. NCBI lineage: Eukaryota > Metazoa > Chordata > Mammalia > Hyracoidea > Procaviidae > Heterohyrax > Heterohyrax brucei. The sequence continues at coordinate 117,507,653 of CM053166.1, forward strand.
TATACTTCCAAGTAGTGGAGTGACTGGGTCAAATGGTATATCAATATCCATTATTTTAAGGAAGCACCAGATTGCTTTCCAAAGAGGACAGACCATTTTGCAATTGGCAAGTGGCTTTGTATAATGGCCTTTATTGTGTTGAGGAATTTGCCGTCTCTGCTCATTTTGCTAAGAGTTTTTAGCATGAATGGGTGTTGGACTTTATCAAATGCCTTTTCAGCATCAATGGACAAAATCAGGTGATCTTTGTCTTTTGTGTTATTTATGTGGTTAATCACATTACTTGTTTTTCTGATGTTAAACCAGCCTTGCATCACTGGTATGAATCCCACTTGGTCATGATGGATTATTTCCTTGATATGTTGTTGTATTCTATTGGAAAGAATTTTGATGAAGATTTTTGCATCTAGATTCATGAGTGATATCGGTCTGCAGTTCTCCTTCTTTGTCGAGTCTTTCCCTGGCTTTGGTATCAGGGTTATGCTGGCTTCATAGAATGAGTATGGGAGTACTCCATCCCGTTATATACTGTGAAATAGTCTCAGTAGTATTGGAGATAACTCTTCTCTAAATGCTTGGCAGAATTCTGCAGTGAAGCCATCTGGGCCTGGACTTCTTTTGGTTGGTAGGGTTTTGATGACATTTTCAATCTCTTCCTTTGTGATGGGTTTATTAAGTTGTCCTGTTTCACGTTATGATAATTTGGGTAGGTGGTATGAGTCAAGGAATTTGTCTATTTTCTTTAGGTTTTCAAATTTGTTAGAGTACAGTCTTTCATAGTATTCTGTTATGATATTTTTGATTTCTCTTGCATCTGTGGTGACAACTCCCCTCTCATTTCTAATTTGGGTTATTTGTTTCCTTTCCTGCTTTTCTTTAGTAAGTTTAGCCAGTGGTTTGTCAATTTTGTTAATCTTTTCAAAAAAACCAGCTTTTGATCTTTTCAATTTTTTTCAATTGTTTTTCTATTCTCTAATTCATTTAGCTCTGCTCTAATATTTATGATTTTGTTTCTTCTGGTGCCCGAGGGGTTCCTCTGTTGTTCTCTTTCTACTTGTTCAAGCTGTAGGGTTAGCTCCTTGATGTGGTTTCTTTCTTCCTTCCAGATGTGTGCATTTATGGACATAAACAGACCTCTGAGCACTGCTTTGGCTGTATCCCATAGGTTCTGGTAGGAATTGTTTTCATTCTCATTGGAATCCATGAATTTCTTTATTTCATCCTTGATTTCTTCTATAACCCATGTTTTTTGAGCAAGATGTTGTTCAGTTTCCAAGAGTTCCACTTTCTATCTATGTTTTTTCTGCTATTGATTTCAACTTTTATGGCTTTATGATCTCAGAAGATGTTTTGCAGTAATTCAGTGGTATGGATTTTGTTCAGCACTGCATTATGGCCTAAAACATGGTCGATTCTGGAGAATCTTCCATGTGCACCAGAGAATAAGGTGTTGTCTGCCAATGGGTGGAAATTTCTGTATATATCAATGAGGTTTAGTTGGTCAATTATGTCAATGAGGTCTTCTGTGTCTTTACTGAGTTTTTTCTAGATGATCTGTCTAGTATTGAGAGTGGAGTGTTGAAGTCTCCCACTATTATGGTGGAGTCATCTAACTCTCTTTTGAATTTAGTTAGTGTTTCTTCTATGTATTTAGGTGCCCTGATACTAGGTGCATAAATATTTAATATAGTTAAGTCTTGCTTGTGTACTGAACCTTTGAACAATAAATAGTGTCCACCTTTGTCCACGATGGTGGATTTAACATTAAAATTGATTTTGTCTGAGATTAGAATTGCCACTCCTGCTCTTCTTTGTTCATTGTTAGCTTGATATATATTCTTCCATCCTTTAATTTTCAGTTTGTTCCTGTCTTTAGGTCTCAAGTGAGTTTCTTGTAGACAACATATGGATGGGTCATGCCTTTTGTTCCAAGATGTCACTCAATGTCTCTTTACTGGAGCATTCAGTCCATTCACATTCAATGTAACTATTGATAGGTATGTGTTCACTGCTGCCATTGTGATATGTTTATTTTTATGTTGATGTTTTCTCTGTTGTTCTTATTAGTCTGTTCTGGGACATTCTTTTTTATGAGTTGATTTTTAACCTTTTTCAGAGCTGGTTTTGTAGTTGTTGAGACTCCTGTGTTACATTTCTTGAAATGGTATGATACATCTTTGTTGTGCTTTACAGCTGCCCCTATGATCCCCCTTAATAAACTATATATAAACCCAATTTTATTTACTGCCAGTCTTGTCATCTTCCTCTCCATCTGGAAGGACTATAACAATTGTAGTACATCCCTCTTTTTAATATGATGGCACCATAGTTTTCATGATGATCACTGGATTGCTTCTTTCCATATTAAAGCTGTAGTTGACTTTGGAGCCTTCCCTAACTGAGTAGAGTTTGAGTAGTGTGTCATTCTAAAATGTAAAGCTAGTCGTTTCGCTCTTCTAAGCCCATGCCAAGAACTTCTTTCAGTATTTCTTGTAGTTTTGGTTTGGTTTTCACAAAGTCTCTGAGTTTCTGTTTATCTGGGAATGTCTTAATTTCATTTTCGTATTTGAAAGATACTTTTGCAGGATATATAATTCTTGGTTGGAAGTTCTTCTCCTTCAAGGCTTTGAATGTGCCATGCCACTGTCTCTGTGCCAGGATCGTTTCTGCTGAGAAATCTTACAGAAGCCTACAGGGTTTCCCCCTGAATGTTAGCTTTGATTTGAGTCTTGCTGCCTTTAAGAGTTGCTGCTTATGTTTCATTTTGTTGACCTTGATTATAATATGCCTTGGAGTCTTTCTTTTGAGATCTATATTGGGTGGCGTACAATATGCATCTGAGATGTCTATATTCTCTTCCTTCATGATTTCTGGGAAGTTTTCTGTCAGCTGCTCAGCAACGATACTCTCTGTGTTCACAGATGTCTCACCCTGTTCAGGGACTCCAGTTAAACAAAGGTTGTTCCTCTTAACAGAGTCCCACATGCTTCTTAATGCTTCTTCATTTTCCTTTTTTTTTTCTGATTTCTGCTCATAGACGCTGACGTCAGTAGCTCTGTCTTCCAAGTCAGAAATTCTTTTTTCCATTTGTTCCACTCTGTTTTCTTGGCTTTGCATTGAAGTTTCTATGTCTTTGATTTTCTTCTTGATCTGTTGGATTTCAGAGTACTGGTGTTCCATCAGATGGAACACCTTGCTTAATTTTTCATTTTATTCTCCTGCATTTTGTATAAGGTCTAGAAGGGCTCTGTATATAATCATTTTTTATTCACTTCCTGATGCTTTCATAAAAGTATCTTCATCTGGAAATCTCCTTAGTTGCTTTGTTTGGGAGCCTTCTGAAGCCATGGCTGATTTCTTGTATGCCACAAGTGTCTGTTGCTTTATGGGTCCCATGTGAGTAAGTAGAGGCTGGAAGAGATACTGCGAGGATGGACTGCAGATGCTTCTCTAGGCTGTCTTCAAATGTAAAGGAAAAGGTATCTGACCACTTCCCAAGTCAGTCAGGTTTTCAGGTGTAGAGGTCCCTCTTTTCAACTGGCAAAGTAAGCACCACTATATCCAACCCCAGATGATACAAACTAGTTCAGAATACAGCAATGCTACTGCCCTGTTGGCTTCTGCTGACAGGGCCTAGCCTTAGGCAGTAGAGTACTGCTTTTCTGGTAGAAAAGCACTCTTCTGTGGGCAGGCTCTGGCTCCCAAGCTAAGAATTAGGTCCAGCTGCAGCCACTGTATCCAAGATGGCGTCCTCCACACAAGAAGCAGATAGAGGAGCTAAAGGTGCTGAGAGGTGATGATTCCTCTGCTTCTGTTGCAGGGCCCCCAGTGTAGCTGGCACTGTGTAATTTACTGCTTTTCTGTCAGAGAAGCGCTGTCCTGTTTGCAGGCGCTGGCTCCAAGGCTAAGAATTAGGTCCCGCTAAAATCTCAGTACCAAAATGGCATCCTGCACACTAACTGCATAATTCCATACAAACCCCGCTGAGGCACAGATAAGACGACAGGCCCAAAGTGACTAGGTTAACAGAGTCCTAAGCCTGGCTCTCAAAATGCGGGAATTTTGCCTGCCTACCCCCCAGCAGAGCGTCTCAGTCTAGGTGCTAGGCAGAACCCAGCTCTGCCCACCGGCCAAGACAGAGAAAAATAAAATCAAAATGGTGCGTTTACCTTCAGTCTGTGAGAGCCAGTGCTATCCAAGAGCAGGAGTCAGCGAAAGAGAGGGGTTTTTTTTGCTCCGTGGTATGAAGTCTAAAGTAACAGTCCTGTGCCGTGTCCTGGGGCTGATTAGGTGACCAGAAGGCTCCGTTTGATTATCAGTTCAGGTCTTGGTTTCCACAGGGATATATGGAGATGTGTGCTTAGTCCGCCATCTTGACTCTGCCCTCGGCAGTCTAACTTGAATTGCAAAAATAGACAGTCACAGCCCCTCTATCAATTCCCAGACTTCAGCTAGTTATAGACCCACACTCCTTTGCACTATGAGGATGCAGGATCCCCTTGAGGAAGGACTGCATTACACAGTCTAAATTTTTTACTATTAAACTTTTCCCCAACCTTCCTCAAAGGGATCTATGGCCTCTTATGATAGTGACTCTTCATTGAGAAAAAGGAAATAATCAGAGTTTTCAGGGCTTACTAGACAATGGCTCTGAATTGACACTAATTCCAGGAGACTCAAAACATCACTGTGGCCCACAATCAGAGTAGAGATTTATAAAGATTAGGTTTTTAATAAAATATTAGCTCAGGATTGTTTTTTATTGGTATTCCTGACATGTGGAATAAGGGCTATTATGTTAGGAAAGGCCAAATGGAAGCCAATAAAACTACTATGCTTACCTAGGAAAATAGTAAACCAAAAATAACCCCATGTTCTAGAAGGAATTGCAGAGATTAGTCCCACCATAAAGGACTTGAATATCAAAGACCACAGCCTTCAGTGTGGGTTGTACCTCAATGTCAAGAAAAAAAAAATCCTCCTAACTAGACTAGTGAGCAATGTCATGATAAATGGAGAAAGGATTGGCGTCTTCAAGGATTTCATTTTACTTGGTTCCACAATCAACACCCATGGAAGCAACAGTCAAGAAATCAAAAGATGCACTGCATTGGGATAATCTACTGCAAAAGATCTCTTTAAAGTGCTGAAAAAGTGATGTCACCCTGAAGACTAAAGTGAGCCTGACCCAAGCCATGGTATTTTCAATCACATAACATGCATGCAAAAGCTGAACAATGAACAAAGAATACAGAAGAAGAATTGATGCCTTTGAGTTGTGGTGTTGTAGAAGAATCTTGAATGTACCATGGGCACCAGAAGAACAAACAGATCTGTTCTGGAATACATACAACCAGAATGTTCCTTGGAAGCAAAGATGGCAAGACTGCGTTTTACATACTTTGGACATGTTGTCAGGAAGGATCAGTCCCTGGAGAAGGACATTCATGCTTGGTAAAGTGGAGAGTCAGCAAAAATGAGGAAGATCCTCAACAAGAAGGGTTGACACAGTCGCTGCAATAACAGGCTTAAACACAAAAAGAATTGTGGACGTGGTGCCAGACCAGTGTTTCATTCTATTGCGCATAGGGTCACTATGAGTCAGAACCGACTCAACGACATTTAACAACAATAACAGCCAGCCACAACAACAGCAGAGACTAAATATTTAACCAGAAGGCACCAAGTTACCATGCAGTCTAAGCTGCCCATTGTGAACTGGCTTGTGTGTGACACACAAACTCATGAAATTGTATGTGTACAGCTGCACTTGATCATCATGTGGTATATATACAAGATTGAGCTCAAGTAGGCCTGAAGGAACCAGTAAGTTACATGAGGAAGTGGCACAAATGCCTATGATCTCCATTCCTGTCATATTACCTTCCATTTATGACCTCATGGAAATTTCCTTACAATCAGTTGACACAGGAAGAGAAATCTTGTACCTGGTTTACAGATAGTTCTGTACAACATGTAGGCACTAGTTAAATGTGGACAGCTGAAACTCTGTAGTTAATTTCTGGGTCTTCCCTAAAGGGTCGTGTTATGAGAAATCCTCACAGTGGATAGAACTTTGAGTGTTTCACCTGGCTGTTCCTTTTTCTTGGAAGAAGAAATGCTCAGATGTGTGACTGTATACTAATTCATGGGCTTTATCTAATCATCTGGCTGGATGGTCAGGGACTTGGAAGTAACATGAAGGAAAATTGGTGGCACAGAGGTATGTGAATAGATATCTCTGTATGGGTGAAGGAAATGAAGACCTTTGTGTCTCAGGTGAATGTACACCAAAGGATGATCCTGGCAGAGGAGGACTTAACCATAAAGTGGAATGATTGGGTGATGTGTTCTGTGGATACCAGTCAGCTTCTCTCCCCAGCCATTCCTGTCATTGACCAATGTGCTCATGAACAATGTGGATTTAATGGTAGGGATGGCAGTTATGCATGGACTCAGCAACATAGACTTCCACTCACCAAGGCCAACTTGGCTGTAGCCACTGTAGAGTGCACAATCTGCCAGCAGCAAAGAAGAACACTGGGTATACAACATGACAACATTCTTCAGGGCAAATAGCCAGCAACCTTGGGGCAAATTGACTACACTGGACCACTTCCATCATGGAAAGGGTACTATTTTGTCCTTCCTAGGATAGGTTATTACTCTGGATATGGATTTACCTTCCACACAATGTTCCTGCCCAAAGTACCATCCTTAACTTACAGAATTGCTTATGCCGTGTTATGGTATTACATACAACATTGCTTCAGATGAAGGAACTCAACAGAAAAAGAAGTGTTACAGTGGGCCTGCACTCATTGAATTCACTGCTCTTCCCAAGTTCCTCATCATTCTGAAGCAGCTAGACTGATAAACAATTGGACTGTTTTCTAAGGAGATAATTAATGTGACAGATGAAAACATCTTGCTGGGTGGGGTAATGTTCTCCAGGAGGCTGCGTATGTTTTAAATAAGCTTCCAGTATATGGTGCTGTTTCTCCTATAGCTAGTGCTCTTTGGAACAGGCATCAAGGGGTGGAAGTGGGAGTGACACCATGAACTATATTATTCCTAATGACTTACTGGCAAAAATTTTACTTCCTATCTCTGAGACCATATGCTCTACTTGTATAGAAGTCTTAGTTCCAGGGATAAGTGCTTGCACCAAAAAACTTGACACTGATTTCATTGAACTTAAAGTTAAGTATGCCACTTGGTCAACTTGGACTCCTCATGCCTATGCATGAACAAGGCAAAGAAGAAGTTACCATATTGGCTAGAGTGATTAATTTTCATTACCAAGAGGAAATTGGATTGATACTATATAATGGAGGTAAAGAAGTGCATGTCTGGAAAACAGGAGATAACTTAGGGTTTCTTTTTAGTATTACTATACCCTGATTAAAGTTAATGGAAAAACTACAACAACTCAATTCTTATATGACTATTAATGGCACAGATCCTTTAGGAATGAAGGTTTAGGTCACTCCATCAAGCAAAGAACAACGGCAAGCAGAGGTACTTGTTGAGAGCAAAAGGAGTTGGACTGGATATTAGAAGAAACTAGTTCTAAATACCAGCGAAGATAATGGGACCAGGTGTACAAAAGAGGGCTACAGTTTTTGTGAATGTTTCTTCCTTTTTTCTTTATTATATGTATGTGTGTGCATTTTCTACTAGGGTTCCAGTTCATACATGCACAGGATTTTTCCAAACAAAAAGTGTTTAAACATGTCTGTGCCATAATTGGACGGCTGCAGATAAGTTCTCTCAGTAATACACTTAGTCTTGTTAGAGTGCCTTCAGAAAAAGGATATTTTTTGTGCCATTGAAAACACAATTTTGAGATCAGGGCTAATATAAATTACAAAAAACAAAACAAAACAAAAAACACTCAGGTGGATATTTTCTCAAATCATCGAAGCTTTGCAACAAGTGTATGGGAATGCTGAAACCGACACAAATAACAGTTTTTAGATGTATCAACTGTTTTAAAGAAGGTTGGAAAGACCTCAAAGATGAGCCAAAAGAGGGAAGATCACTCAGAAGGTTATAGTGACTATTTTGGGGGGATAGCACAAAGTGATCTTGATAGATTTTCTTGAAGGACAGAGGATGATCACAGGGGCTTATTGTGAATAAATTTTAAGAAAAAAGATAACTGCTTTGGTGAGAAAAAGGCCAGGAATATTTTTCCATCACAGCAGTGGATCTGCTCATTCTTCTAAGTAGTAAAGGATGTTCTATGAGAATTTCATTAGGAAACATTACCCTTCTACACTCTACCCTTGATCTTACACCTTCAAATTTGTTTTTGTCTCCAAAACTCAAAGGACATCTAAAAGGAATATGATTTGAGTCCCTTGAGGATGCCCAAACTACCATTTTGACATAGTATAAATTGAATTCTTCAAAATTCTTTGGAGACAGATTGCAGAAATGGAAGCAACTCCTTCAGAAGTATGTAGACCTTGATGGAGGATATTTCAAGAAACAGTTGCTTCACATTTTGATATTTTTCTTTAATAAATGTTTCTAGGATTTATAGGAATACTTTTTGACTTACCTTCATACATACCAAATATTATTTTTTTACTCTCGTATTTTATTTATTTATTTATTCATTCTTATTATGATCAAGTGAAAGTATACAATCCAGTCAATTTTGCATACCTGCCTATCTGCAACTACATCTGCTCTCCTCACCCTGTGGCAGCACACTCCTCCTTTTCACTCTACTTCTAGTACACTCTTAACAAACACCTGTCCTCTCCTCTACATCCAACTAGAAAAAAAACTAGTAGGACAGCCTCCTATAAATGTATAAAACCGTAAATTACATGCATCACATGCTCACACTGTGTCCCCAAGTCCAGTCCATTCTTGTCTGAAGAGTTGACCTCAGTACTGGTTTCAAGTCAAAGCTAGCAGCAAATCTAGGGGCCATGTTCCAAGGGGACCCTCCAGGCTGTCAGACCATCAATTCTGGTCCTTTCATAGAGTTCTTGAACTGTGCACCTCTTTTTCTCAAGCTACCCAGGGGACTCTACTTTGTGTCCCCAATCACAGCTGTCATTGGTGGTAGCCAGGCACCATCTAGTTATTCTGGCCTCATACTGATGCAGTCTCCCATTCATATGGGTCCTTCTATCTCCTGGGCTCATTTTTCATCACGTCTTTGATGTTCTTGGTCATCATTTGTTCCAGATGGGTTGGGACCATTTGGTGCTACTTGGGTGCAGCTTTCTAGCTTTTAAGGCCCCAGATGCCAATTACCAATATGCGGTGCAAAACACTCTCTTAGCTAAAGACTATGTCTAAAGTTATGTCAATTGACCTTGATGTGCCCTGAAAACATGGTCCACAGACCCCTATCCCTGCTACACTATCCTTTGAAGTACTGGGTTGAGTTTAGAAAACTTTTCAGTTTACAGTATAGTCCAGTTATTCTGATCTGCCCTCTGTTGTGTGCTGTCACTCCTTTTACCTAACCAAATTCCTGTTGATTATCTAATCTATGAACATCCCTCTCCCTCTTTCCCCACCCTTGTAGCTGTCAAAGAGTATTGTTCTGTGCATAAGGCCATTTTTAAGTCCTTATAGCAGAGGCCTCATACAATGCTTATCCTTTTGCAGCTGACTTATTTCACTCAGCATAATGTTGGAGTCAGAGAGTTCTCTGATGAACATGGGCAGAGGAGAAGCCATGCCAAGGTTAAGGAAAAGACAGACAGACAAAAGTTTGGGATCAGGGGACTAACGGTCATTCCAGCCTAGAGCTCAGAATCAAGTTTTACTGAAGTATTTATACCATCCATCAATAATAATTAGTATCCTAGAAACCAAGGAGTTGGAGACATCCAGTTACCTGGTTAATTGCCAGTTGGGAACGGTTTTCTTCTACCCATTGAGTTGTCACGGTTTTCCGCATTCCCCCATGCCCTATCTCATTAACTGGATGTGTTCCCACATAACTCCTTTGTTACTGGACACAATGGTAAAGTCAAGGTAATTGATTATCATGTTCTTAGTACAAAAGGTTATATAAGGTTGAAGTAATGGTATAGCAGCCAAGATGGCTGCAGTCATGTCAAGAGAGTTAAAGTATTTTCCTACAGCATAACATCTTCTAGTTGAAACCAGGTTCTGAGATGCTTCATAAAATTATCATTGATCTTTATTATTGCATAATGCTCCGTTGTGTATATGTAGCATAGTTTGTTAATGCATTAATCTGTTGATAGACACCTAGGTTGATTCCATCTTTGGGCTATTGTGACAGTGCTTCAGTAAACATTTGTGTGCATGTATCTGTTCATGTCACCACCTTTGTTTCTGTAGGATATATTGCAAGCAGTGGGATTGCTGGACCGTATGGTATTTCTATTTCTAGCTTTTCATAAAAGCACCAAATTGCTTTCCAAAAAGGTTGTACCATTTTACATTCCCACCAGCAGTGCAGGAGTGTTCTAGTCTCTCCTCAGCCTCGCCAATATTTATCATTTTATGGTTTTTGGGTTATTGCCAACCTTGTTGGGGTGAGACGGTATCTATTGTAGTTTTGATTTGGATTTCTCTAATAGATAATGGTCGTGAGCATTTCATCATTTTTTTTGGCAGCCTGGATGTCTTCTTTTGTGAAGTGTCTGTCCATCACCTTTTATCTTTATCTTGTTGATATTTTGCAGTACCTTGTAGATTACGGAAATCAGAAGTCATTCCGACATGTGGTTGCCAAATATTTTTTGCCATTGTATAGGCAGTCATTTAACTCTCTTGATGAAGTCTTTGGATGAGCATAAGTGTTTGATTTTTAGTAGTTTCCATTTATCTATTTTCTCTTCTATTGTTCATGAATTGTTGGTCTGTCTTTATTTTTTCTTGCATGATCTTTACTGCTTTAGGTTTGATATTTAGGTCTCTGGTCGATTTTGAGTTAGTTTTTGTGTAAGGTGTAAAATATGGGTCTTGTTTCAGTGTTTTGCAGATAGATATTCAATTTTGCCAACATCGCTTGTTAAAGACTATCTTTATCCCAGTTTATGACCTTTGGGCCTTTGTCTAATAGCAACTGTTTGTAGGAGGATGGTGATATTTCTGAGCTTTGGTCTATATGTCTGTTTTTGTGCTAGTACCATGCTGTTTTGACTACTGTGGCAGCGTAGCAGATTCTAAGGTCAGGGTTTTCTCCGTTTCCAAATAAAGTTGATGATTTTTTTCTCCATCTCAGAAAAGGACACTGGAAATTGTATTAGAATTGCATTGTATTTGTAGATCGCTTTGGTAGAATAGACATTTTCACAATGTCAAGTCTTCCTATGCAATGCGCAGCTTGTTTAACCACTTATGTAAGTCTCTTTTGGTTTCTTGCGGTTAAGGTCTTGTAAATTTCGTTGTATAAGTCCCTTACTTCTTGGTTAGGTTTATTCCTAGGTATTTTGTATTCTTGGGAGCTGTAGTAAATGGTGTTGATTTGGTGATTTCCTCTTTGATGATCTCTTTGTTGGTGCAAAGGAATTCCACTGATTTATTTATGTGTATTTTATATCCTGACACTTCACTGAGCTCTTCTATTTGTTATAGTAATTTATTTATTGATTCTTTAGGGTTCTGTGTGTATATGATCATATCATCTGCAAATAGGGAGAGTTTTACTTCTTCTTTACCAATGCAGATATCCTTTATTTCTTTACCTTTTTTGATTACTCTGGTCAGAACACACAGCACAATGTTGAATAGAAATGGTGACAGTGGGCATCTGTTTTAGTCAGCCAGTGTTGCTGTAACAGAAATACCACAGAGTGGATGGCTTTAACAAAGGAAAGTTTATTCATACACAGTCAGCTAGGCTACAAGTCCAAATTCAGGATGTCTGCTCCAGGGGAAGGCTTTCCACTTTGTCGGCTCTGGAGGAAAGTCTAGTATTGCATCAGTCTTTGTCTGGGGAGCATCTTGGGACAGCAACCTCAACTCTGAAGGATGTGTTCTTCTCCCAGTGCTGCTTGCTTCATGGTGTGAGGTTCCAAATTTTACGCTTGCTTCTCTTTCCTTGTATCTCCTGTGAGATGAAAGGATTAAGAGTGGGGCAAGCCATACTCCAGGGAAATCCCTTTACAGTGTAGCAGGGAGGTGATCTTATAAAAGGATTTACAGTCCTACCCTAATGCTTTAACATACAGCACAGGAAAATCACAAAATGGAGGACAATCACAAAATACTGGGAATCACGGTCCAGCCATATGGCTACACCTACTTTTAGGGGACACAATTAAATCCACGACAGCATCCTTGTCTACTTCCTGTTCTCAGAGGGAATTCTCTCAGTCTCTCTCCATTCAGGTGATGTAGGCAGCTGGCTTTGCATTGATGCCCCTTATGGCACTGAGGAATTTCCCTTCTTTTCCTATTTTGCTGAGAGTTTTTAACATGAATGGGTGTTGGACTTTATCAAATGCCTTTTCTGCAACAATTGACAAAAGCGGGTGATTCTTTTGTGTTACTTATGTGGTTGATTACATTAATTGTTTTTCTGATGTTGAACCAGCCCTGAATCCCTGGTATGAATCCCATATGGTCATCATGAACTATTTTTTTGATATGTTGTTGAATTTTATAGGTTAAGGTTTTGTTTAAGATTTTTGTATCTAGGTTCATGAGTGATATTGATTTGTAATTTGTTTTGCTATTGTTGTTGGATCTCTCCCTGTCTTTGGTATCAGGGTTACGCTGGCTTCCTAGAATGAATTTGGGTATATCACATTGTTTTCTATATTGTGAAATAGCTTCAGTATTATTGGAATTACCTCCTCTCTGAAAGTTTCATAGAATGCCCCTTATGGCATTGAGGAATTTCCCTTCTTTTCCTATTTTGCTGAGAGTTTTTAACATGAGTGGGTGTTGGACTTTATCAAATGCTTTTTCTGCAACAATTGTTGCAGAACAGATGGTGAAGCCATCTGGGCCAGGGCTATTTTGGTTAGTAACTTTCTGATTACACTTTTGATCTCTTGCAGTGGGTTTATTAGTTGTTGTGCTTCTCCTTGTGATAATTTTGGTAGGTGATATGAATCTAGAAATTTGTCTTGTCTATTTCGTCTAGGTTTTCAAATCTGTTACAGTACAATTTACCATTTTATTCTGTTATGATACTTTTAATTTTGGTTCGGTCTGTTGTGACATCTCCCATCTCATTTCTTATTCAGGTTACTTGTTTCCTCTCCTCTTTTTCTTCTGTAAGTTTAGCCAATGGTTTATCAATTTTGTTTATCTTTTCAAAAAAACAGCTTTTGGTTTTGTCAATTCCTTCAATTATTTTTCTAATCTAGTTCTGCTCTAACTTTTATTATCTGTTTTCTTCTCGTGCCCGAGGAGTTCTTTTGTTGCTCTCTTTCTAGTTATTCAAATTGTAGGGTTAATTCTTTGGTTTGGACCCTTTCTTCTTTCCTGATCTGTGCATTTATAGAGAAATTTACCTCTTAGCAATGCTTTTGCTGTATCCTATAGCTTCTGGTAGGATGTGTTTTCATTCTCATTTGATTCCATGAATTTCTTTATAGTGTCTTTGATTTCTTCTATAACCTACAAATTTTTGAGCAAGGTGTTGTTAATTTTCTGTGAGTTCGAATTTCCCCCTATGTTTTTTCTGCTGTTGATTTTAATTTTTCTGGCTTTATGGTCTGAAAAGTTGTTTTACAGTAATTCAGCAGTTTCAGTTTTGTTGAGACTTGCTTTATAACCTAATATGTGGTCTTTTGGACAATATTCCACATGCTTAGGAAAAGAATGTGTACCTATCTGTTGGTGGGTAAAAAGTTCTGTATATGTAAGTGGGGTCTTGTTGGTTAGTTTTCTCAATAAGGTCTTCTGTATCTTTACTGAGCTTTTTTCTGGATTATCTGTCTATTACTGAAAGTGGAGTGTTGAAGTCTCCTAGTGTTATTGTGGAGTGATCCGTCTCATTTTTCAATGTTGTCAGCATCTGTTCCATTTGTTGTCAATTTCGTTCATTTGTTCAATGCTCTGGTATTGGGTGCATAAATATTTAATATTGTTATATCCTACTTACATACTGAGCCTTTAAGCTATAGTGACCATCCTTGTCCATGATGGTGGATTTTACTTTAAAATCTATTTTATGTGAGATTAGTATTGCCACTCTTGCTGTTCTTTGCGTATTGTTAGCTTAGTATATATACTTGCATCTGTTGATTTTCAGTTTGTTCATATCTTTGAGTCTAAGGTCTGTTTCTTGTAAGTGGCATATAGACTGATCAAGTTTTTTGATCCAAGCTGTTACTCTCTGTCTCTTTATTGGAGCATCCATCCATTTACATTCATTGTAATTATTAATAGATAGGTAATCAGCACTATCGTTTGGGTGCCTTTATTGTTGTTGATGTTTTCTTTGTTCCACTTAGTATTCTGTTCTGGGTCTTCTTTTATGGGTTTTCTTTTCATCCTTTTCAATGTTGGTTTGTGTCACTGAGACTCCTATATTATGTTTCTTCTTTTGATATGTAGTATTGTTAGTTTACTGTGTGACTACCCCTTTGATCCCCCTTAATGTTCTAAGTTTAAACCAATCTTTAGCTTTGGTATATCTCCTTAACTTTCTCTCTGTCTGAAAGGGCTATAAATACTTTAATATATTCCTCATTATAGTATGACAATGTCATGGTTTACATGTTAAGATATCCATTTCCCTAATTTTAATATTTTAGTTTTGAATGAGCTTTGTGACTTCCCTGAGTAGAACTCTGGACGCTGTGCCCTGCATTTCATCCTTGATTATAAATCTGCTGTTATTGTTTTTTTTAAGGAAGAGCTTCTTTCAGTGTTTCATGTAATTGTGATTTGGTTTTTGCAAAGTCTCTAAACTTCTATTTATCTGAGAATGTCTTAATTTAACCATCATATTTGAGATATAATTTTGTGGGACATAGAATCCTTGGTTGAAAAATTTCTCCCTCAAGACTTTATACGTGTCATTGCACTGCCTTCTTGCCATCATTATTTCTGCTGAGAAGTTAGAGAACAGCCTATAGGACTTTACTTTGTCAGTTTTGCTTTAAGCCTAGCTTGCTTTATGACACTCTTTATGTTTCATTTTGTTAAGCTTGAGTATAATAGGTATTGGTGTCTTTCTTTTGGGGTCTACTTTTTCTACAGTTCAATAAGCATCTTGAATATGTTCCCTTCTTTCATAATGTTGGGGAAGTTCTATGTGAGCAACTCCTCAACAATTCTCACTGTATTTTCTGCTGTCCCTCCCTGTTCATGAATTCCAGTTATTCATAGATTATTCCTCTTGATAGAGCCCCATATGCTTCTTAATAATTCTTCATTTTTCTTGATTCTTTTATCTGATTTCTCCTCATAACTGCTAGTGTCAGTTCCTTTATCTTCAGTCTCACTAGTTCTGCATTTTATTTCTTCAATTTTGCTCTTTTGGCTTTCCATTGAATTGTCTAACTCTGTGATTTTATTATCAATCTGCTGAATTCCAGATTGTTGATGTTCTAGCAGTTCATACAGCTTGCTTAATTTTTCATTTTGTTCTGCTGTGCTGCATTTAATCTCTAGAAGGGCTCTATACGTAATTATTTAGTATTCTACCTCTGATAACTTCAGGAAAACTTTTTCATTGGGGAAGTTTTTTGATTACTTATTTTGGGATCTTTCCAGAGCCATGGTAGTCTGCTTCTTTAAATGGTTAGATATTGAGTATTGTCTTCACACCATCAAAAAGCTGCTCAGATTTTGAAGTCTGTCTAAATTATGTATTAGAATATCCATTGTTGATTCTGTTATTTCTTGCATGAATTTTTATTGTTTTAGGCTTGATATTTAGGTCATTAATCTATTTAGAGTTAGTTTTTGTGTCAGGTGTGAGGTAGGGGTCTTGTTTCAGATTTTTGCAGATGAATATCCAATTTTGCCAGCATCATTTGCTAAAGAGATTGTTTTTACTCCAGTTTACAATCTTAGGGCCTCTGTCAAATATCAACTATTCAAAAGAGAATGGTGGCATCTCTGGGGTCTCCAGTCTATTCCATTGGTCTATATGTCTCTGTACCAGTACCAGGCTACTTGGACAGGCGCTTCCTTAAAAAGCTGGAAATAGATATATCACTTGATCCTGTAATTCCACTACTTGTAATTTATCTTTCAGGAGCAAAGGTAGTCACATGAACAGACATATATACACAAATGTTTGTTGAAGCACAGTCCACAATAGCTAAAAGATGGAATCAACTCAGATGCTCATCAACAGATGAATGCATAAACAAACTAGGCTACATATACTCAATGGAACACTATGCTGTGATACAAAACAATGACAATTTTAGAAAACACCGCACAACATGGTTTCAATTGGAAGAGATCATGATGAGTGAAATCAGTCAGTGTCAAAAGGACAAATATTGTATGAGACCCCTGTTATAAGAACTTAAAAATAGAATTATCTACAGAAGAAAATAACTGTGTTGGCTACAAGGGTGGGTGGGGGAGTGAGGGTTTATCATAGATGAGATAATTGATAGATGTTAGAAATTTTATTCTTTTATTGTACTTAATAAATAACAAAGCTTCAAAAAAATGAAAAATAAAAAATAAAAGCTGTTCAGCTTCCCTGGTGTTGCCCCAGCAGTAGCTGTGGCATAGCTCTGTCAACCTCTCAGCTGCTGCACCAGCAATAGTGGGACTCAGTGCTCTGCCATCTCACCTCCAAAAAACGTACTTTTCCCCTTCAGATTGTGCAGTCCAATCTCACAACCCTACCCCTGATCCTGGAAATCCCAGAATGTTCACACTGCTCCATTCAATTATTTTTCTAGGCCTTAGTTCTCAGAGGGAATTGAGGAAATGTGTGACTAGTCTGCCATTTTGGCCCTGCCTTTTTCCTTCCTTGTTCTATTTTCTTGGCTGTAAAATACAAATTGTAAAAGGGGTTAGTGTGTTTTCCATTTTACCCATATTAATTTTATCATGTTAGGTTCAAGTATGACTGTAATTGTCTTTGTTTGGAGATTATGTATGGTGAAAAATGTGTATAAGTGACAAGTTGGTAACAGGTGGATTATGATGGTTAATGTTATATGTACTTGGCTAAGTGATGTTTCCTAGTGATTTTGACAAACACTATGCAATCACCTTTCATTCTGTGATTTGATGTTAGCAGTTAAGCAGCTGAAAGGGGAGTTTTCTTGGGTGTGTGGCCTGCCTCTAGTATGTTAATGGATGTCTGGGAAAGTTTGCTTTCTCTTGCTACTCTACAGTCTTCTCATTGTCTGACCCTTGGTTTTTGAGATGTAAAGCTGCAGAAGTCTTCACCTTGCCCACTGACCTGCAGGCTTTATGGTTGTCAGCTAATACAACCACATGAGCCAGCCAAGGTCTTCAGCATGCTACTTGATCCATGGCTTTCACATTTGCCAGTACCCAGGATTGCATGAGTTATTTCCTTGAAGTAAATCTCAGTATGTATATATGAGCTCCACTGGTTTTTGTGCCTCTAAAGAACCCAAACTAAGACATGGTAGTATCTTTTTGGGTTTGTTTTTTATTTTCTTGATGATTTCTAGATTTTTGCAATAGTGTTATTAGTTTGTTTGGTATAGTATTTTTATTTTATACACATATATTTTGGCGTACATTGATTTTATCTTCATTCTCTCAGAACTTTTATAATTTTGTTTTGAATTTCTACTCTTACCCAATATTTATTTAATAAGTTTGTTTCCAAACTTCCACATGGAAATTACTTTTGCCCTTTTTACAAATTTTATTGTTAGCTTCTAGAATTATTGCCTTTTATTCAGACAGTGTGTATTCTTTGTTTTCATTGTTGTTGATTTTGGAAATATTTAAGTTTCATAGCCATTATTGATATTTTCTCTGTGAATTTTGTGAATGTTCCATGTTAACTTGAGATAGTATATGTTTTAGTCAGCTAGGGCTGCTCTAACAGAAATACCACAGAGTGGATGGCTTTAACAAAGAAAGATTTATTCTTACACAGTCCGGTAGGTTGCAAGTCCATATTCAGGGTGTCCGCTCCAGGGAAAGACTTTCCCCTTGACGGCTCTGGAGGAAAGTCCAGTATTGCATCAGTCATTGTCCAGGGAGTGTCCTAACGCAAGAACCTCTGGTCTGAACGACGCGCTCTGCTCCCGGTGCTGCTTGCTTGATGGTAGCGAGGTTCTCAAATTGTCCTTGGTTCTTTTTCCTTTTATTCCTTGCAAGCTAAAAGCATTAAGGGTGGGGCAAGCCATACTCCAGGGAAACTTCCCCAAAGCAGGAATTCTCAGCCCCACCCTAATCCTTTAACATACAGGTTAGCAAAACCACACAATGGAGGACATTTCCAAGATACTGGGAACCATATCCCAGCCACATGGCTGCACACATTTTTGGGGGGACACAATTCAAACCATGACAGTATATTCACTATATCAAGATGGCATATGTAATACATGTAACTAAGTTTTATATGACAACATTTTACCTTACTAATTATATCCTTTGGTTTTTCTATATCTTTATTTTATTGGATAAGGTTATATTAAAAATATTTCATCAATCTCTTTTATATAAAATACATATTATTTTCCATATCTATTAGTAAATTTATAAATTTTAAAGTCAATTTTAAGTTGTTATATAGATATAAATCAATATAATGCCCTGTTTATAAATTGTGATTTTTATTATGATAAAGTATATAACTTTTTCAAATAAAAATTATCAAGTCCTTTTGCTTAGTGTATATTTGTCCATTTTGTTATTTTAACCTTTTATTAGTCACTTATTTTAGGAGGATCCCTGGTATCTCAATGGTTAAGAGTTACAGCTGATGACCCAAAGGTTGCCAGTTCAAATCCATCAGCTACTCCTTGTAAACCTTATGGGGTAGCTCTACTGTGTCTTGTAGAGTCACTGAGTCAGAATTGACTCAGCAACAATAGTTTGTCTCTCTCTCTCTCTGAGTGTGTGTGTGTGTGTGTGTGTCTTACATCCTGAATCTGTACATACTTGGTAAGTTTATTCAAACATGACTTTCTTTTTTTATTGTGATGTTGAGGCCATTCATATATTTAATCAACATTATTAAGTACAAATATACATAAACTGTTCATTGAAAATGTACATATTTAAGAATTTTGAAAGTTGTATACATCTGTGAAGTCTCTACCACAGTTAAGGCATAGAACATTTCCATCACCACTGAAAAATTCCTCATAAGCATTTGCAATTTCTTTCTCTCTCCATCTCAGCCTCAGACAATCCTGGATCTACTTTAATATTACATAATTAAAATTTGTTTTCTGCATTTTATGTACTTATAATTAAGAAGTAAGACTCTTCAGTGTTTAATTTCTTTTACTCATCACAGTTTCCTGAACTTGATAAATAGTACTGTATGTGCCAGCAATTTATGTGTTTTTGTTTTCACTGCTAAATAACAGTTCACTGCATGAAAGTGCCACTTTTCTGTATAATTTTGCCTATTGGTAAGCATTGGAGCTGTTTCCATTATTTTTCTATGACAAAAAAACACTGCTACAAACACTTGTGTACACATCTTTGCTTGTACATACATTTCATTTATCTTGGGAAAATGGATAGCAGTAGAACAGCATTGTCATGTATATGAGGTCTGACAATTAAGTCTTTGAACTTGTTCTAAGTGCTACATACATCATTGTTGAATATCACTACAGTCACCTTCCAAATACTCCCCTTGAGAAGCTATGCACCAATGTCAGTGTTCAATTGATCCTTCAAAGAAATTTTGGAACTCTTTCTGGAATGGTCTTGTGCATGATGGCAGGGTGTCAAGTTTGCAAACTTAATTGTATAGATTTCTGTGAGGGTGTTTTTAGCCAGGAAACAAATAACTGTATTAGAACACCCTACCCCAATAGCTTTTTTATCTTTAGCCAAATATAAAGGAATTATTGAAAGACAAACATTTGTATGACATTCAGGACATCAAGGGTAATACGATGACATTTCTGATGGCCATTCCAGAAAAGGAGTTCCCAAATTGCTTTGAAAGGATGGACTAGATGCTGGCTTTGGTACATAGCTTCCCAAGGGCAGTCCTTCAAAGGTGACCATATTGATATTTAGCAATGAGGTATGTAGCACTTTTTCCAGGATGGGTTTGCAAATTTAATTGGCAGTCCTCTTATATGTCTTGTATATTTGTGCACTGTGTATTACTTAAGAGTCTGTCATTTTTTTCAAAGTGATTGCCGCATTTTACATCTCCAACAGCAGTATATGAGAGTCCAACTTGCTTCACATGTTTGTTAATATTTGAAATCACCAGTCTTCGTACTATAAGCTATTCTACTGAGTTCATGAGTGAGCTCATTGTGGGTTAAATTTACATTTTCAATTAGTACTAATTACATTGAGAATTTTTCACATATTTATTGACTGTAAGTATATGATCATTTTTTTAATGAAGTGACTGCTCAAGTCATTTGTCCTTGTTTTTAATGTAGTCTGTTCATACACTTTTTTCAGTTATAAGTGTTTTTTTTGTATGTTACAGATTTAAATCCTTTGTCATATATTTACATTGTAAATATTTTATTCTCATTTGGATCCTTTTTTAAAAAAGGTGTTTTTTTTGTTTTTAAATAAAAGTTTTTATGTTGATAAACCACAGTTTATAGATCAGGACTATTTTGCCCTGGCTAATAAATCTTTTTCAGCCCCAAATTTGCAAGGAATTTATCTTCTTTCTTCCCAATATTTTATCTTCCTATTTTTTTGCTTGTATAGCTTACCTACTTTGGGATAATTTTTGTGTATGGTGTGAAGTAAAGGTCAAAATTAATCTTTTATTTGAAGCTTGAATTGGCCCAGAACGAATTTTGCAACGACTTTATCTTCCCTATTGAACAGCCCTGGAAATTTTGTAGCAAATTAATCGACCACATTATGTGTGGATCTGTCTGGATATGCTATTCTTTTCCAATGATCTATATATTTATTCTTACATAAAGACCATGCTCTCTTGACTAAATTAGCTTTAGAATAAATCTTTAAATAAGGCAGTATAAGTCTTTGAGTTTTATTTTCTTTTTAAAGTTTCTTTAATGATTGTACGTTACTTAAATTTCTGTGTAAATTTTAGTATATGTTGATCATTACCTACCCCCAAACAAACTCTATTAGTATTTTTATTATGATTGTGTCAAATCCATAACTCCAAACAGTGGAAGAATATTTCTGGATGGAATAATTTGCTAGCTTTTTTTAAAAAAAATAAATGCATTATTTATTATTATTGTTAGTTGCCATCAAGTTGGCCTTGACTCATGGTGGCATATGTAAAACAGAATGAAAACACTGCCCAGTCTTGTACCGTCTTTGTGATGATTACTTTGTTGGAGTCTATTGTTGTAGCTATTCTGTCCATCCATCTCACTGAGGGCTTCTGTCATTCTTTGTTTTAAATAAATAATTTTTTATTAAATAAAAAATAAAAGTGTACATACTCTGTGCTTACAATACTGGGTTAAGAGAGGAGGAGTACACAAGCTGTGTCGAAGTCCCATTAATATTGATCTCCTTACTAATGTGTATTGTCACCAGTTTCACCCTACCAAATGTCTAATAACTATCTAATCTAAACCCTCGCCCCTTGCCCTCCTGCCCTCCCACCATCCCCACCCTTATAGCCATCAGAGAGTCTTTTCTATTATGTTTGAGTATGCTTTTAAGTTTTTGTCTTAAGGGTCTCATATAATAATTGTCCTTCTGTTGCTGACTAGTTCCACTCAACGTAATGTCCTCCACTTGAGACCAAATTGAGAGATGTTTCCTGCTATCATCGTTGTTCTTTATTAGTGTATAGTACTCCATAGAGTATACATACCAAAGTTTACCCATCCATTCTTCTGTTGTTGGGCATCTGGGTTGATTCCAACTTTTTGCTATCATGGACTGTGCTGCAGTGAACATTCATGTGCATGTATCAGTTGGTGTGAATGGCCTTGACTTTGTAGGATATATTCCGAGCAGAGGAATTACTGGATCTAATGGTATATCTAGATCCATTATTTTAAGGTAATGCCAAATTGCTTTCCAAAGAGGTTGCACCACTCTGCAATCCCACCAGCAGTGAAGGAGAGTTCCAATCTCTTCACAGCCTCTCCAACATTCATTGTTTTGTGTTTTTTTGGGTCATGGCCAATCTTGTTGGGGTGAGATGGTATCTCATTGTCGTTTTGATTTGAACTTCTTTAATAATTCATGATTGTGAACATGTCCGTATGTGTTTTTTTATATTTAATTCTTGTTTAAGAGAGCTGATTTCACAACTGAAGCAATACATTATTGAGTAGTACTTAATGTCCATATATTTTTTTCCACTCTGGTTGTTGGAAACATGGTATATTTCTGGCACTGTGTGACTTCCATTTGTATTCCTACCTCCCTATTTTGGGTTATTTTCTCAGCCTTAGATATTTCTTCACATGCCTGTGTTACTCAATACTTTTCCCAAAGTTTGCAAGAAATTAGAGCTCTTTCATTGTACAGCTCTCTATTCTCCTTGAGATTTCTGTTTTATGCTACTTTGCTCCACAGCTTTGACAAGTCTTGACCATTATAATAGTTAACTCCAAATTATCAATTTCAGGAAAGACTGGTCTCTGTTTAAGTTCAACCTCCCTGCATTGCAGCTTGGAAATTCTCTCTGCCTACTAAACTGAGGGCATCTTATAGTTCAACTAAATTTTTTCCCTTATCTGAGGTTTACTGTGAAATGTTTGAAAACTATTATTCCAGGCATTTTTTCTTTATTTTTCTTTGTTTAAAATGAGAGAGTAACTATGGTTCTTTTGTTGCATATGGCCTAGAAGTGAAAGCCAGATACCTTTAAGTCATTCTAATAGTATATAGTTCTATATCATGTTGGCTTTAAATTGCATTTTTTGGTGACTACTGATGTTGAGCAATACTTTATATGTTTATTGATCATTCACATATTTTATGAAATATTTTGCTAAAATAGTCTACCCTTTTTTCTTATTGCCTTTTTATCTTCTTGTTACTGGTTGTTAGAGTTCTTTATATATTCTTTATAAGAATTATTTGACATATGTATGTCATGTGAATGTTATTTTCTAGGCTGTGTCATCTATTTTTATTTTTCTGATGGTGCCTTTTTAAAAAAATTTTAATCTTGATGAAGTCACAAAGCAAGCCAAATTCATCAGTTGATTTATATAGGTATTATTTTCTATGTCCTAGCCATGAAGACTCTTCCTAATCTGAAGTTATAAAAATATCATTTCTTCTGGAAGATTTACAATTTTACTTTTTTAAATTTCCTATCTTACATTTTTAATGTAATTATTTGAATTTTCTCAAATTGTCTTTGTCGTGGATTAAATTGTATCCCCCCCCAAAATTTGTGTAGCACGTTTGGCTGGACCATTATTTTCAGTATTGTGTGATTGTACTCCATTTTGTGATGTTCTTATGTTTTAAATTCTATTCTCTGCCTGTGGTTAATAGAGCAATATTGAATTATGTTAAAGGGGAATAAAGGGGGTCTGTAACACTGTTACTAAGTCTCTTCATTGACCTAATGTAAAGGGAGCTTCACTGGGGTGTGGCTCATACAACTTTTTTCTTCTATAGCAGATAAAAAGAAACAGAAGGAAGCCAGAAGCTGAGGACCTCGTACCATCAAGAAAACAGAATGTGAAGCAGAGCACATCCTTCAGACCTCAGTTTCCTTTGCTGGGATGCTCCTGGACCACAGAAAGACTGATGTAACACAAATACCTTCCTGCAGAGCCGACACAGAGGCTGTGTTCTTCTGAAGGCAAATTTGTAGCCTACTGGATTATGAGAGAATAAACTTTTCTTTGTCAAAGCCATTCATTTGTGATATTTCTGTTATAGCAGCACTGGATGACTAAGGCAAACTTCATATAAGATTTGACCAAATATATTTTCTGTTCTCATGGTTACATGAAAAAAATAAGGTTTCTGTTAAATTGTGAGATTCCAGCATGAAGTGGGTTAGCTACTTTGTTAGTACATTTCAGTGTCCATGGATCTAGAAAGACATCAATTATAATGACAAAACAATTATACTTTGACTTCTTAGTTTAACTGTCTCTCTGGTAAGGCTTATTCTCCCTCCCCTCTTTTTATATTTCTACTGTTTTCTGAGTTATTAAATTTATCCACTCCTAATATCTTTCTCTTGGTGAAGATGTAAAAGACTCCCAACTATTGTTCCTCAGCACAATATTATCTTGGCAAGGGATACTACTTTGCATTTTTTTTAATACTGGCTACCCTAGCCAATTCATTACCAGGGAACATTCATGTAACTTTTTTGAAAATATAGGGAAATGTGATTATGTAATGCATCTTCCAATTTCACCCATTGTTCTTGGTTATACTCAACATAAAATTTCATGTAGAGTTCTCTCCTATTTGATTGAAAACATTTGAATTACTTCCTGTTTACTTAGCTCTGTGTCTATAAAAAGAAATTCCAAAGAATCTACAATAACCATACTAGAATTTTCTAGTATGATGGCAGCATAAAAGATCAATATATGGAAATCAGTTATGTCTTTACATATTTGTAATAATTAGAGTTGACATTTAGAAAAACATGCTGTTTACATAAAAATAAAAGCATAGTTTTAAATCTAATAACACACACAAACTTTAAATTCTGAAAACTATTTAAGAAAGAAAAATCAAAGAAGACTGACATAAATAGGAAGATATGCCATGTCCATCGATCAGAAGATTAAATACTGTTAAGGTGTTAATTCTTTGCAAATTGATCTATAGATGTGATGCAATTATAAATTGTACTGAAAACAATTCTAGCATACACATATACATATATGTGCACATGTATATATACATACAGACACACACACGTATATATAGAAATTGGTGAGTTAATTTAAATGTATAAAGAAAAACAAAATCCATAGACTATATAAAACCATTGGTGAAAGTAGAGCAATGTTTAAGTCTTAAAGCTGCATTAATCAAGACAATAGGTTAGTTGCATGTTATAGACGTATCTATTGACTGGCATAAAGTATATAGACCAGAAATCGATTCATTCATGTAAATCCACTTGATCTTTGAATAATGGTCAAATTAAATGGAAGCAAATGATATTGTCTTCAAAAGATATTGGAACTATAGGACTTCATATGCAACAATATCTTCCATGTATCAGTCAGTTTGTCCTCCTGTGGGGGCTTCAAGGTTGCTGTGGTGTTCAAAGCTATGCTACCAGTATTAAGATACAACCAGGTTCACCTGTGGTGAAGAAGTTTCAGATGAGCTTAGAAAGTAAGACAGACTAGGAAGAATAATGCATCAGTATAGTTCTGAAAAGAGGTAGCCAGTGAAACCTTTATGAATAGCAGATACAGTGGATATAGTGCTGAAAGGTAAGCCACACAGGTTAGGAGGCACTCAAAAGATGATTGGGGGAGCTACCAAGGTTGGAAGGCACTCAAAAAATAACTGGGTAAGAGCCACCTCCTCAAAGTAGAGCTGACCTTAACGATGTGGATAGAGTAAAGCTTTTGGGACCTTCATTTGCAGATGTGGCAACAATCAAAATGAGAAGAAACAGCAACATACATTCATTAATAATTGGAACTTGGAACGTATGAAGTATGAAACTAGAAGAACTGTTAATGGTCAAAAATAAAATGGAATGCAGAAACATCAATGTGCTAGGCATTACTGAAATGAAATGGACTGGCATTGACCAGATAATCATGTGGTCTACTGTGCTGTAAATGAAGACTTGAAGATGAATGGCATTGCATTAAACATCAAAAAGAACATTTCAATATCTATCCTGAAGTATAATGTTGTCAGTGATAAGACCCATACATCCACAAGGAAGACCAGTCAACATGACTACAAGGTCTGACAGTTAGGTTCACAAACTCATCCTAGAAAAAGTGCTACTTACCTCATTATTAAATATTACTACAGTCACCTTCAAAGTTTTCCCCTTAGGAAGCTAATGCACCAATGCCAGTTCCTAGGTCCAACCTTTAAGGCAATTTCGGAACTCTTTTACTGGAATGGCCATCAAAGCTGTCCTCATATTACCTTTGATGCCTTTAGTATCATCAAAATATCTTCCTTTCAGTATTTCCTATATCTTTAGGTAAAGAAAAAAGTCATGGGGGGCCAGATCAGGTGAGTAGGGACAGCGTTCCAATACAGTTGTTTGTTTACAGGTTAAAAACTCACAGACAGTGACATGTGAGTTGGTGTATTGTCATGATTCAAGAGCCATGAGCTGTTGGCAAAAGGTTCAGGCTATTTTCATCTAACTTTTTCATACAGCCTTTTCAGCACTTCCAAACAGTAAACTTGGTTAACACTTTGTCCAGTTGGTACTAATTCATAATGAACAATCCCTCTGATATCAAAAAAGCTTAGTAATATTATTTTGACTCTTTAGGATTGACGGAACCTTTTGGTCATGGAGAATGGCTGACTTTGATGCTCTGTTTCAGGGTTATATCGGTACACCCATGTTTCATCATCAGTGATAACACAGCCCAAAACATTGTCTTGCATCTCCAAAATGTCTTCGCAAAATTTTACTCTCCTTTTCTTTTGTTCATTGGTGAGTGCCTTTTGGTCCGCTTTTGTTCACACTTTTCTGATGCCAAGATTTTTAGTTAAGATTTTCCTGTTTCTCTACCAATGTTTACTTGGTCTGCTATGCTTCTCACAGTCATCCAAAGATTTTGATGCATGATTCCATGCATTTTTGCTATGATTACACCAGTTCTGCTCATTACTGGCCACCCTGATCTCTCTTTATCAGTGATGTTTTTTCTCCCCTCAGAAAAATGTTTAATCCATTTGTACACTGCCATTTTCTTCATGACATTATCTCAATAAACTTGGAATAATATGTCCCTGATTTCACTTCTACTCTTGCCAAGTCTAGCAAGAAATTTAATGGTTTTTCAGTGCTTTAATTCAAGCATAGTCATTCTCATGATGGCACAAAAATCATGCAAAGGCAATAATGAACCCCATTCAGCAAGACAACCCCATGACATGGAAACAGCTGCAAGACATTGCTATACAAAGATTATGAAGCTTTACTAAGTTGTTTGTATAATGCTGCCAATATAAGGGCATGGTGGCAAGTTCATGAACTTAATTTTCAGACCTCACATTAATTAAATTTACACACCAACCACCAGTGCCAAAGACGAAAACAAAGATTTTTACCAGCTACCACAATCTTAAATGATCCAACATGCAATCATGATGCAGTGATAATCACTGGTGACTGGAAGGCAGAAGTTGGAAACAAAGAAGAAAGATTGATGGTTGGAAAATATGGCCTCGGGGATAGCCAGAGATTGCATGACAGAATTTTGCAAGACCAGCAAATTCTTCATTACATATACCTTTATCCACCAACGTAAATGGTGACTATACACATGGACCTTGCCAGATGAAATATACAGGAATCAAATTGACTACATCTGTGGAAAGAGAAGATGGAAAAATTCAACATCATCAGTCAGAACAAGGCCAGATGTCAATTGCAGTTCAGACCATCAGTTCCTCATATTCAAGTTCAAATTGAAACTGTATAAAAATAGAAAAATTCCACAAGAGCCAATCTGAGTTTAGAGACTATCTCAAGAATAGATGTGATGCACTGAACACTAAAGACTGAAGACCAGATGAATTGTATAATGACATCAAGGACATCATAGATGAAGAAAGCAAGCAGTCATTGAAAAGACAAGAACGAAAGAAAAGATCAAATTAGATGTCAGAAGAGACTGAAACTTGCTCTTGAACATTGAATAGCTAAAGCAAAGAGAAGAATTGATGAATTAAAACAACTGAACAGAAGATTCCAATGGGCAGCTTGAGAGGAAACATTAAAGTATTATAATACCATATGCAAAGAGCTGGAGAAAACCAAATGGGATGAACACACTGCATTTCACAAGCTGAAAGAACAGAAGAAAAAATCCAAGTCTCAAGTTGCAATAGTGAAGGATTCTTCAGGGGAAACATTAAACAACACATGAAGCATCAAAATAAGATGGGAGGAATACACAGAGTCATTATACCAAAAAGAACTGGCCAATGTTCAACCATTTGAACAGGTGGTATATGATCAGGAAGCTATGGTACTGAAGGAAGAAGTGGAAGCTGCATTGAAAGCACTGCTCCCAAACAAGAATATCAACTGAGATGTTTCAACAAGTGAATGCAGCATTGGAAGTGTTTACTCACCTATGCCAAGAAATTTAGAAGACAGCTACCTGGCCAACCAATTGGAAGAGATCCATTATTTGTTTGTTTTCCTGAGAGAGGTGATCCAGTCAAATGCAGAATTTATCAAACAATATCATTAATACCATACTCAAGTAAAATTTTGCTGAATAGCATTCAAAAGTTTCTGCAGCAGTATATTGACAGGGAACTTCCAAAAATTCAGGCCAGATTCTGAAGTGGACATGGAACCAAGTGTATCATTCCTGTATCATGGATCTTGGCTGAAAGCAGAGGATATCAGAAAGATGTTTACTTGTGTTTTAGTGATTATGCAAAGGCATTTGACTGTGTGGATCATAACAAATTATGATTAACACTGCTTAGAATGGGAATTACAGAACACTTAATTGTGCTCATGAGGAATCTGTACATGGATCAAGAGCCAGTTGTTTAAACAGAACAACTGACATCGCATGGTTTAAAGTCAAGACAGGTGTGTGTCAGGGCAGTATCCTTTCACCATAACTTTTTCATCTGTGTGCTCAACAAATAATCTGAGAAGCTGGACTATATGAAGAACACAGCATCAGGATTGGGGCAAGATTCATTAACAAACTGCATTATGTAGATGAAATAAACTTGCTTGCTAAAAGTGAAGAAGACTTGAAACACTGAGGAAGGTCCAAGACCGCAGCCTTCAGTTGGATTACATTTCAACAAAAATTAAAAGGAAAAAAAAAAAAACCTCTCAGATCAACATCTAGATAAACAGAGAAAAGATTCAAGTTGTCAAGGACTTAATTGGAATGTCAATCAACACCCATAGTGGCAACAGTCAAGAAATCAAAAGATGTATCACACTGGGCAAACCTGCTACAAAAGACCTCTTTCAAGTGTCAAAAAGCAAAGATGCTAACTTGAAGACTAAGGTGTGTCTGACCCAAGCCATGATATTTTCAATCATATCATATGCATGCAAAAGCTGGACGATGAATAAGGAAGATAGCAGAAGAATTGACACTTTTGCATTGTGGTGTTGTAGAAGAAGATTGAATACACCTTGGACTGCAGAAAGAATGAACAGATTTTTTCCTGGAAGAAATAGAACCACCAAAGTGCTCTTCAGAAGCAAGGATGGTGTCGTCACGCGGGCACTCAAGGCCAGGAATACTAATATGTGATTTTGGCAGACTCAGCAATGGAGGTGCAGTAGGTGCAGTCATACCAGCTTTATTGGTGCAGTGGTGGCCAGCAGATACACCATTCGGAAGTTCCAACACCCTCAGGGCACAGTGGCCTTATATACAGGCTTAAACATAGGTGACTGGGAGACAGATACATGAGCTTCAAGGTTGCAAACTAGTTATGTAACTATTGTTGAATCAGCTGAATCATTTCCAGCCAGAAGATAATCTCCTGGCCAGCAGACTTGCCTGCTGTGTCACTCTCAGCCAGAGGCCTAAGCAAAACAGCCTTCCATGTCTCTACACTCCAACCCAAAGAGTGTTTTGTTCATGGTACAATCTACTTGTTAACTCTTCTGTGAGGGTCCCTGGGTGAGGCATATGGCTATATTGATCTATAGGCCACAGAAACAATACAGGCAATAACAAACAAAAACGAGCCCACAGGCTACCTCTAGTATGGTAACTAATGTGGCCTGCCAAGTATTCCTCAATTTATGCCACCATTGGGCCAGGGGATCCCTGGTAGAGCCTGTAATATACTGTGTCTCTTCAGTCAATTGTTGTAATAATTGGCTGATACTGTTATGGGCATCCGGAATGTAGGTGCAACATTCTGTGTGGAGGAGAGCACAGATCCCCCCTGGGGCATGGTCAAAATATCCAAGGCCATGTGGTTTCGCAGTACCACTTTTCAGAGTTGGTACACCTCCTTATCTGGTAGAATTAGGACCTTTTGTGAGGGTTCAGAGCCCTGGTGCTGAGCAGCGCCAACACAGTCACCTGTGTCAGGGTCACTATAGTAGCAACATGAAGCATAAACAAGACCAATGGGTAATAGAATCATGTGGTATGTTTTACCTGATGCCAATATCAGAAAGCGTCCCAGTTAATGGGCCTACCAGGCACAGACCTCAAAACACATCCTGGCATATACGGCCATCCCCACATACATCAGCCAGTCCAATTCAAAGGCAGTTAGGTCTACCCATGAGAACTACAAACCCACAAACTGTCCCAGGGTACTGGGTGGGCCCCTGCCCTATATTTCCCCCATTTTTCATCCCCCATTGTGGTATTCCATGGTACAAAGTGCTGGCACTGGTCTATGGGAGTCCGCCTGACACTAGGTACCCTTGCAGTCATCTGCTTTGTCTCATAGTTCAATGTCCTCAGCTGTAAGCCATTCCAGGCCATCCTAGGTAGCATACCCTATCCAGGGTCAGGTATGGATCACTTGCTCTTTCACCAGAAGCTTTACATGCTCCCAGGTGGCATTCCAGAGGGGACTGCTATGCCCCCATTTTCACAACCATGTCCAATTTTCTCCAGTAGCAGGTTGGATTTTTCAGGGGCGGCCTCCCACAGCA
This sequence comes from Heterohyrax brucei, assembly GCA_028571685.1. Lineage (NCBI taxonomy): Eukaryota > Metazoa > Chordata > Mammalia > Hyracoidea > Procaviidae > Heterohyrax > Heterohyrax brucei. The sequence continues at coordinate 117,538,515 of CM053166.1, forward strand.
CTGAGCAGCATCTTGGTGCAAACCCAACATGCTGATTGGTTTGAGACCTCTGCCAAAGTATGAGCCCAGTCAGCCAAAGTGTTTCCATTGGCTAGCCTTTGGCCGCAAAGAAAGAGAGGTTAGAGAAACCAGTAGAGGGAAGTCTCTCCCATCTGGTAAGATACATGCCACTTGTCCATCCTGGGACAAGAAGGTTGCAGGCAAGCAGGGCCTACTGGGCCTCTCATACCAGGCCTTAGCCCCTATATCAATAGGTGAGGCAGGCTCAGTTTGGACAAGTACAGGCTCTGTATGTATGGGTCAAACACTTAGTACAAATGTACCTTTGAGAATGGCAAACGTGCCTGTGGGAAGGAATACTGTAATCCTCAGAAGCCACTCACTCAGTATCCAAGTGTGACCAGTTAAACTTCTCTCTTCCTCAGTTCCCCACAGGGACACTAAACCAATCCAAGTGAAGGACTCTATTTTCATTTTCCAAGGCCATATCCACTTGACAGTTTTTCCTCCACGTGAGACTATGAGAGCTTGGAAGAAAAAGTTCCCTAGGCACCCCTTGCCAGGCTTTAGAAATTCTGCTGTTATAATCTGCAGCTATATAGGTGTAGCCATACAGTGAGTGATCAAGTACATCGGGGCTGCTTGCCCCAAGCAGGTATGGTCATTCAACATTTGTAGCACCTGCCCCAGCCTGGCTCTCCAGTTCCTCAGAGGGACAGCCAGTGCACTCACTTAAAGAGCTTGTTTCAGTACACCATTATACCTCTCTATCATCCTTGCAGCCTGGGGATGATAATGTGTGTGGGACTTCCACTGGATCAATTGCTCTTTGGCCCACCACTGCACCAAGTTCCCAGTAAAATGAATTCCATTGTCTGATTCAGTTACCTGGTGGTGCCCACAGCTGGCACGAAGCCACTTCACGGCCTGCAGCACCACCTTTTGGTCTGTGGAAGCAGCTAAATGGGCGGCTAGTAGATCAGTCACCTGTCTACCGCTATCAACAATGTACATACTCCTCTCTGGCGATGGCTGGGGAGCAATCACTGCTATCTGCCAGCATCCAGGGGCCATAGCTCTTTATGAATTTGTCCGGGGGTACTGGGCACCTTTCAAGTATGCTCTGTAAAGCACATTTGGCAAGTGTTTGTTAACTTACTGTACTTTATATGTTACCGACAAGCCCACAAATTGTGCCACTGCCCACATAGATCGTGGCCCAGCATGTAACAATTGGTGGTATAGTCAAGTGGCTACATCCTGTGCATCCACCTGTTCCAACCAGTGGAATCTGGCAAGGGCATCAGCCTCATCACTGCCTAGGTGATACTGTGGAGTATGCCTTGTCATACGGTACACAGTGGTCTCTTTCTAGTGGCTAATATTCTAAAGTTCCTCCCACATGTCCCATCCCCAAAGTGGGCAATTCCCTACTGTCCATTAGTTGCACTTCCAAGTGGCAAACCACAAGGTTAGTCCATGAAATATGGCCCAACTATCAGTGCAAATGAGCAATGAGCCAGGCTCTTGGGAAAGCACCATCCATAGGGCTCATAGTTAAGCCCACTGATTGCTTTGCTGGTGCTGGAATCCTACCAGGTGATCTCTGTTTCTGGCTGATATGTAGCTGCTACTCACTCAGCAGGCATCTCTGGGATTGAACCATCTGTACACCAAGCACTATCAGGGATTGGGGCCTTTCCCTCCTTATATGGGCAAGGCTCTGGTTGCAGCATGGAGTGCTCTCCAACAGTATCTCCATCAACCTTAAAGGACAGGGGCCCCAACACTTCTTGTAACTCTTTACCCAGAGGGGATATTGACAAAGAGGCTCTTTGTTGTAGACACACTCCTCATTATGCTAGAGTAGGAGTTTGCATGACCCCACTCTGAGGCTTAGCTGTCCAGTCCCACACCCAGCCTGCTATGGGGTAGGTTGTCTATGCCACAACTTCAGCAGTTCAGGTGATGGCTTTCATGGCCTTCAAGGTTGCTTAGACAGCAGCTAGCTGTTTATCAATGTATATGCTGCTCAGTGCTTTTCATAGTTGTGGCCAAAACTCAATGGGTACTCTAGTTTGGCCTTGCCACTGCCACAACTCCCAGCCAAAACTCTCAGGTGTCGTATGTACCATGAGTGGCTGGCAAAGAAGCATAAAAAATCTTGAGTGTGAGCCAGCTGCACAGCTTGTTTAGCCACTCCAAAGGCTGCCTGCATTTCCTCTGTCCAGTCCCAAGTGGCCTCTTTCTTCACCAAAGCATATAAGGGCTGTAATAACCGGGCCAAATGCAGGATGAAGACCCACCAATATCTCAGGAGATCCAGGAGTTCCTGTAACTGCTTCACAGTGCTGGGGACAGGGAAAGCTTGTACTTTATCTATCATTGCTTCTAGGATAACTGAGTCTTACCCAATCAAACAACACTCAAGAATTTGACTAGATAAGCCAGGCCCTTGCAACTTGGCCTCATTGAACCCCCAGCCACATGATCACAAGTGTTGCAAAGCAAAGGGAGAGAGTCACTTGCGAGTAGCAAATCATCAATATAATGATACAAGCGGACACACTCAGGGAGTCTCTACAATGCCACATGTTCTGGGATCAAGCCAAGACATGTAGTGGGGTTGTGCAGGTAGCCCTGGGGCAGCACATTAAAGGTCCACTACCTCCCCACCCACATAAATGTGAGCTGGTCGTAGCTCACTTCAACCACAGGGATGAAGAAGAAAGCATTAGCAAGGTCAGCGATGAAGTGACATGTGCCTAACTCGTGGCTCAAAGTGCCCATCAAAGCAGCAATATCAGGCACTGCTGCATTCAAGGGTGTCACTGCCTTATTTAACTTATGATAGTTGACTGTCATACACTAGGAGCCACCAGCCTTCTTCACTGGCCACTTAGGAGAGTTAAAGGACTTCAGAAAGCCTTACTAATTGCACTATGTGCATATCTTCAGTAGTTTCCCTGATTTCCTTATGCGCCCCTGGGAGGCAGTACTGTTTCACATTCATAACCCATCTGGGAGTGAGCAACTCCACTGGGGTCACTCGGACTTGACCCCTCACTATGGCTTCTACGGCCCTTAGCAGCAGTCTAAATTCCCAAACTGTTGTTTGTACTACCTGACCATGCAGGATATCTATTCCCAGAATGTATTTTGGCACTAGAGAGATAAGCACTCGGTGCACCCTAGAGGGCAGGTAGCCGATGGCCAGCAGCAGCTGGCCTTCTCATACCTGAATGGTCTGTATGCCATATCCATCTATCACTTGTAGAGGCCCAGAGAACTTTTTAGGGTTCCCATGGATTAGAGAGCACTCGGCCCCAGCATCTACCAATGTCATCATGTATTGCACATTTGAGGGAGACCAGTAAATGACTAATTCTACATAGGGCCTCCAGTCCCTATCAGGACCCTCATACCCCAATGTGGAGACCTTGGCTTGAATCCTAGGAAAACCATAGGATGGTGGAGCTGCCATGGTCATTGGAGTCTTCCAGATAATCTCAGAGCTGTACAGCCAGCACCTCTCCTAGTCCAGCCTGGTGAAATCTTCCCTTTGACCCAACCCCCTTTGACTTAGGAGTGGTATAATGATGTTCAGGCTTCATTTACTGCCACGGCTCCAACAACACTGCATTAGGCTTCTCATCTACCTTCTCTGGGCTGCCACCTGCCATCTGCCACAAGTAAGTCAGCCCACATCTGTGTCCAGTTTGCCTTGAGGGTCTTCTTTTCCTTCTGGGGCTTCTGTCACCAGTTTGATGCCTGAAGGGTCTGCACCCCATGCTTCTGCCATGGCTAGGGCTGTCACATGTCATCCACAGTGCCCTGCTGTCAGCACCGAGGGGCACCCATAGGCCCAGTCCAGGTAGTGTCCTCATCCCCAGTGCCAAATCCCCATCAGCCCCTTGGCATCCCTCCCATGCTCAGCAGTGCCCAAAGTTTCAGCCTCAGAAACAGTTTCTGGAGCAGAGGGGGAGCTTCAGGGGCTTGGCAATGGTGGGGCTGGCTTATTTGCACTGCTCCAAGAGCATGCCGCCCCAGTCAGGTCACAACAGCACTGAGGCTTGGCTATCAGGACACGTCCACAACTTTGCTCTGCTGCAGTGCTTGTGCAGGGCAATGTCTGAGCCTGCAGGAGCTGTCTGCTACAAGCCAAGCCATGGTTAATGGCTGCAACTGCTCCTGGGAACTCAGGCTGCCATGCCGCCAATTTGGCAGGGCCCTGGGCATCGCCAATCCCATGGGCACTGGGTTTTAAGTGCTGGAGTGACTGACTGAGAAGACTGTTTTTTCCAATGCAGCTGTGCACTCCTGTTTCTGTTGCAGCTCCTCCCAGAGGCTTTCCACATCAGCCTGCAGTGCCTGTGCTGCAGCTTAAGCCTCCAGCTCTGCTTTGATAGCCACTTTCAAGGCTGTAAAAATGATCCAGCCTGCCACCCCAGTGCTAGCCTAGGTTCCATTTTCTCCAAAGTTTCCCCAAAGCATGTAGGGTTTTCTCAACAATAGCTAGTGTCCCATCTACCTCTGGCAAGTCCTGGGGTGAGGACCAAGCTTCCAGGACTGTCACCACTGGGAACTACATATCAGGGGGTGGCAAGCCCTCTAGCCTCCCCTTCTTTGTCGTATTGGTCTGTGCCAAATCCTGCCACAGACTGCAGCAGTTGTTGTAATGCCGGTACTCAATGCCAGGAATACTGATGCATGATTTGGGCAGACTCAACAGTGGAGACATAGTAGGTGCAGTCGTATCAGCTTTACTGGTGCAATGGTGGCAGGCAAGTACAGCATTCAGCAGTTCTAACTGCCTCGTGGCACAATTGCCTTATATACAGTCGTCTTAAACAAAGTTGGCTTGCAGTCAGATGCATGAGCTTCAAGATTGTAAGCAAGTTATGTAACTGTTGCTGAATTAGATAAATTATTTCTAGCCAGAAGACCTTGGCTGCTGTGTCACTCTCAGCCGGAAGGCTTGGGCAAAACAACCTGCCATGTCCCCACAGATGGCATACTTTGGATATGTTGTCACTTGGGGTCAATGCATGGAGAAGAACATCATACTTGGCAAAGTAGAGGGATAGCTAAAAACAAAGACCCTCAATGAGATGGTCTGACACAGTGGCTTCAACAACAGACTCAAGCATAATGATTGTGGTCATATAGCACAGGATCAGGCAGTTTCCTTCTGTTGTGCACAAGGGTTACTGAGAATTGTCATCAACTCAGCGGTACTGAACAACAACAACATGCAACAATATGAACTTGGATACATTACTTCCACCGTATACAAAAATTAACTTGAATGAACTAAACCTAAATATAAATCTTAGCAATGTAACATGTCTATAAGTTCTATGGAAACTCTGGTGCAGATTATTGCTATGGCTGCTAACCAAAAGGTCGGCAGTTTGACTCCACCAGGTGTTCCTTGGAAACACTATGGGACATTTATACTCTGTCCTATTGGGTATGACTGTGAGTCAGAAAAACTTTACGGTAACAAGTCTGCGTTATTTTAATATAAGTTCTATAAGAAAATATTTGAAATTTGGGGTTAGGAAAAGATTTTTTTTTAGATGTGACACAAAAAGTCACAAACTATAAAAGAAGAAATGATTAATAGGTCTCATAAAAATTAAATAATTCTTAAATTTGAAAGATTTTAAGAAAAGGAGTAGATAAGCCTAAAAATGGGGGAAAATATTTGAAAAATACATATTTGATAAAGTACCAGCCTCCAGAATACGTAAGACTCATAATCCAATAAAAACTCAATATAAACACAAAACAAAAATTTGAGCAAAATATTTGAATAAATATTTGACCAAAGAAGAAATATGGGTAGCAAATAAGAATGTAGAAAGCTGCTCAAAATACTTAATAATTAGAAAAAGTAAAAGAAAAAAGAAAAGACACCACTAAATTGTATCAAGTTTGCAGAGGAATTAGATGTTCCATGGATTTCGGGAAAGAACATACAATAATACAGTCACCTTGAAAACAATTTTGGTGTTTTTTCATAAAGGTAAACAAATTGTTGTTAGGTGCCATCAAATTATTTCCAACTCATAGTGACCTTATGTAAAACCAAAGAAAAAAAAACAAAACTGCCCTGTCTTGTTTTATCCTCACAATTGTTACACTTGAGACAATTATAGCCACCATGTCAATCCATCTTCTTGAGAGTCTTCCTTTTTTTTTTTTCTGATGATATTGTACTTTACCAAGCATAATGTCCACTTCCAAGGACTGGTTCCTCCTGATAACATGTCCAAAGTATATGAGATGGAATCTCCCATTCTTACTTCTAAGAAACACGTTAAATGCATTTCTTTTAAGACAGATTTGTTTGTTTTTCTGACAGCCCATGGTATATTCAATATTGTTCACCAACACCATAACTTAAAAGAATCAATTTTTCTTTAGTCTTCCTTATTCGTTGTCCAGGTTCACATGAATATTAGGTGATTGAAAATATCATGGCTTATGCTAAGGTAACCCCTTAGTCCTTACATGAAATCTGTGCTTTTTAACACACAAAAGAGATCTTTTGAAGCAGATTTGCCCCATACAGTGAGTCCTCTGATTTCTCGACTGCTGCTTCCATGAGCTTTGATTGTGGATCCAAGTAAAATAAAATCCTTAATAACTTGAATCTTTTCTTTGTTTATCAAGATGTTGCTTACTTGTCCATTTGTGAAGACTTTTGTTTTCTTTATTCTGACATGTAATCCATACAATAGGCTGTAGTCTTTGATGTTCATCAGTAAGTACTTCAAGTCCTCTTCACCTTCAGCAAGCAAGGTTATGTTATCTGCATAACACAGTTGTTAATGAGTCTTTCTCTGACTCTGATGTTGCATTCTTCTTCATGTAGTCCAGCTTCTTGGATTATTTGCTCAGCATACAAATTCAATAAGCATGGTGAAAGGATACAACCCTGATGCCCAACTTTCTTGACTTTAGGCCACACAATATTCCCATGTTCTTTTTGAACATCTCTTGGTCTAAGTACAGATGCTAAAGTGTTGTAAAACTCCCATTCTTCACAGTGTTATCCATAATTTGCTTTGATCCATACAGTCAAATACCTTTGCACAGTCAATAAAACACAGGTAAACATCTACATATTCTCTGCTTTAAGCCGGGATCTACCTGACATCAGAAACAATATCCTTTGCTACATGTGCTCTTCCAAAGCTCACTTGAATTTCTGGCAGTTCCCTGTTGAGTTTCTGCTGCACCCACTTCTGAACAATATTCCAAAAAAATTTACTTCTGTCTGATATTAATATTCTCTAATAATTTCCCACATTTTGTTGGATTACCTTTCTTTGAAATGGGTACAAATATGGATCTCTTCCAGTTGATTGGCCAGGTAGCTGTCTTACAAATTTCTTGGCATAGATAAGTGAATATTGCAGTGCTGTATCCTTTGCTGAAACATTTTATTTAGTAATCCTGAGTTTCTGGAGTCTTGTTTTTTGTGAATTCCTACAGTGTATCTTGGACCTTTTCCTTCAGTATCGCTGGTTCTTGATCATCTGTTGCTTCTTGAAAAGGTTAAACATGGACCAATTCTTTTTGGTACAGTGACTCTGTTTATTCTTTCCATCTTTATGTGATGCATCTTGCATTATTTAATATATCACTCCTAGAATCTTTCAGTATTGCGACTAGAGGCTAGAAATTATTAATGAGTTATTTTAGACTGAAAAATGTTCAGCATGTTCTTTCCCTTTGGCTTTCAATCTCCGGATCCTTGCATACTTTATTTTGTGTTCAGAAGCTGCCCTTTGAAATCTTCTATTCAGCACTTCTACTTCATCATTTCTTCCTTTTGCATTAGCTACTCTGCATTCCAGAGCAACGTTCATAGTCTGTTTTCACATCAATCTTTTTTTCTTTCTATCCTGTCATTTTATGCATCTCTTGCTTTATTCCTGTATGATGTTCATTTAAAAAAATATTATGCTTTAAGTAAAAGTTTACAATCCAAGTCAACTTGTCATACAAAAACTTACATACACATTGTTATGTAACTCTATCTGCTCTCCCCACACAGTGACAGCACACTCCTCCTTTCTACGCTATATTACCTGTATCCATTCAGCTAGCTTCTGTCTCCCTCTGCCCTCTCACCTGGTCTCTGGACAAGAGCTGCTAAGTAAGTCTTACGTATCTACTTAAGCTAAGAAGCACACTCTTTATCAGTGTCATTTTATGAGGTCCAATATTTAAGTCCTCAAACTTAATTGTTCTAAGTGCTACATACCTCAAGGCTGAATATCACTACAGTCACCTTCAAAGTACTCTCCTCTGGAAGCTATGCACTGACACCAGTGCTTAGTCCACCCTTCAAAGCAATTTTGGAACTTTTCCTGGAATAGTCAGGTCATTGCACACAGTGGCAAAGTGGCAAGATTGCAAGCTTAATTGTATAGTTGTCTGTGAGGAAGTTTTTAACCAGTAAACAAACAACTGTGTTGGAACACCTTCCCAATTTACCTGATGATTACTTTATTCTTTATTGGAAAATAAAAGAAATAGTTGAAAGGAAGACATTTTGATAATATTCAAGACATCAAGGATAATACAATGACAGCTCTGATGGCCATTCCGGAAAAAGAGTTCCAAAACTGCTTTAAAGAATGGATCAGGTACTGGCATTGGTGGATAGCTTCTTCCTCAGGGAAGCACTTCAAAAGTGACCATAGTGATATTCAGCAATGAGATATGAAGCACTTTTTCCTGATGAGTTCACAAATTTAATTTGCAATCCTTGTACGTCTTACAATCCAGTCGAATCTTTATCTGAGGATGTGGCTTCTGGAATGGTTTTGGTTCTGGGCTAACAGAGTCAGGGGCCATGTCTTCCAGAGACCATACAGTCTGTCAGATAATTAAGTCCAGTATTCTTAACAAGGTTCAAAATCTGCTCACCATGTTTCTCCAGCTTCATTAGGGAGTCCTTGCAGTGTTCCCTGTAAGGGCATTCATTGGTAGTGGCCAGCCACAATCTGATTCTTCTGGTCCCATGCTCATGCAGTCTCTGGATTATGTGGCCTTTTCTGTATCTTGTACTTATATCTTTTTAATATCTTCCATCGCCTTCATTCTCTGCTCAATGTGGGTTGGGACAAAATGGTGCTTTTCACATGGCCACTTGCTAGCCCCACTCATAAAAGTGGGGTGTGGAACTTTGTCATGCCAATTAACTCAGATATCCCACAGACCATGTTCCCCATACTTCTGCCTCTGCTACTCTGTCCTTTGAAGTATTTGATTATATTTGAGAAACTTCTTAGCTTTTGGTTTGTCCAGTTGTGCTGACTTCTCCTCTACTATGTGTTGTCCTTCCCTTCAACTAACTTAGTTGTTATCTATTATCTAATTAATAAATATGCCTCTCCCTCCCACCCCACCCTTGTAACCGTCAAAGACTTTTCTTCTGTGTCTAAACCTTTGCTTGAGTCCTTATAACAGTGGCCTCACGCAGTAGTTTTCCTTTCGCCATTAATTTCACTCAGCCTAATGCCTTTCAGATTCTTCCATTTTATGATATATTTCCCAAATCTATTATTTCTTTTATTATTTTATTTATTTTTAATCACTGCACAGTATTCCATTGTGTGCATATACCACAGTTTGTCCATTCATTGATTGATGGATGCCTAGATTGATTCCATCTTTTTACTACTGTGGACAGTGCTGCAATAAACATTAGTATGTACATATCTATTTATATGACAGTGCTTATTTCTCTAGAATATATTCCAAGAAGTGGGGTTGCTAAATGGTGTGATATTTCTATTTTCTAGTTTTGTAAGAAAGTGCCGAATCAATTTCCAAAGTGGTTGTTCCATTTTATATTCCCACCGGCAGTATGGAAGTGTTCCAATCTCTCCACAGCTTCACCAATATTTGCTGTTTTGTGTTTTTCAGATTAATGCCAGCCTTGTTGAGGTGAGATGGCACCTCACTGTAGTTTTGATTTGGATTTCTCTAATGGACAATGATTATGAACATTTCCTCGTGTATCTGTTACCTGCCTAAAGCTCTTCTTCGGTAAAGTGTCTCTTAGTATCATTTACCTATTTTATTTTTAAATTGTTTATTGTAATTAAGTGAAAGTTTACAATCCAAGTCAATCTGACATATAACACCCAAACACCGACCTCTACACAATTCTATCTGCTCTCCTTGCCCTGCGACACAACACTCTTCCTTTTCACTCTTTACTTCTAGTATCCACTCAACCAACACTTGTCCCCTCCTCTCTATCTTCTCTTCTCCCCTCTAAAAAGAGGCCAGTTGGACAGTTTCATATGTATATGTGTGTATATATATATATATACACACACACACAGGGGTAAAGGATGTGGATGACACTTTTCCAAAGAAGACATTCAGGCAGCCAAAAGACACATGAGGAGATGCTCACAATTATTAGCCATTAGAGAAATCCAGATCAAAACTACAATAAGACACCATATCACTCCAACAAGGTTGGCACTAATTCAAGAAACACTAAACAACAAATGTCAGAGGAGCTGTGGAAAGACTGGAACACTTCTACACTGTGGGTGTGAATATAACATGGTACTACCTCTTTCAAATATATATATGTATATATATGAATTCAGAAAATTTTACAAATATATTTTCATGTGTTCAATGATACATATATATATTTTATATATACTTTATCAATGTATTTTAACTTTCTAAATAGTGTGATGCACTTGGCTTATACCCAAAGCTTATGCTCAAATGCAGTTTTTATCATTTTGAACTTTCGACCAAGGAAAATATTAAAATTTCTTCTTTTTTAAGAAACAACAATCTATGATTAAAGTAAGCATCTTCTTCAAAAACAGTACAAATCAAAATTATTCAGTTAATGGCTCTGGCATATACCCATCTAGAGAAATTTTTGTATTCTTTTTATAGTTCCTCAGATGATAGCTGTGAATTTTAGCCACCTAAAATTATTTTATTCAAAAACAACTGTCTCCCATGACATCAATTAATGCTCCTGAGCCTATCTTTGTAGGCTAGCTGAAACTTAAGCAGGTGCATAAGTTGTCAGTCTTGCCTTTCTGCATTGGCTGTAATTCTGCTGGCTCATGTCAAACAGTAAAACACTTTGTTGTATTTCAAGAACTGAAAACATTAATTTGACCTTATAATAACAGAAAAATAATATTAATGTCAACAGCATCACTAAAAGTTATGTATATCATACTGTGATTCTTATTAATGCAGAAATGTGAGTGCTCATCAGCTGTCAGACATTTTGTTAAATATGCTAATATGTTATCAAATTTAATAGACTCTTACCATAATCCTGGTGAGTCCATACTGTTTTCCCTTGTTTTAAATTGAGTAAACTCTTAGTTTCAGCCACGTGATCAAAGTTACACAGTTTATAAGTGGAAGCACTGTAATTAAATCAGATGTGTATAATTCAGAGTCTCAGATGCTACATTCACGTATTCAGATAATACATGATAATAAATAATAAATATTCAGATTTATTCCACTATTTATTATGTGTATTTATTAATACACATGAATGTATTATCACTAATAGAAATATTTTCTTTGAATTTTAATTCATTTGAAATCAGTAAATCAAATTATCTCAGTACATATCAAGAACATTCTTTATGTAGCAATATACATCTCTAAAGATTCTGCATGATCATCTGCTAAAGGAAGCACCAAAATGTATCAGTTAAAGAGTACCTCTCACAAAATTTCACTTCTTAAGTGAATATAGGTTGAGATCAGAAAAATATTTTGAGGAAGCAACATATTGTCTAAGGCATTTATAAAATGCCCTGCAGTGCTATCATTTGGCAAAGATTGACCAGATCCATTATGAAACAAATCTGTCATGAGTTATCACTTCACAAATTTCAATCCACATTTTGGGGTAGATTTACCCTTTTAACTATTAAAAAGAATCTGTTTAGAATTATTAGTATTTTTAAATAATTGGAATATATACTTTATCAATGTTGTAGAGGTTAGGTGCTGCTGAGTCAGTTCCAACTCATAGTGGCCCCATAGGTCAGTGTAGAACTGCCCCATAGGGTTCCCACGGAGTGCCTGGTAGATTTGAACTGCTGATATCTTTGTTAGCAGCGATAGCACTTTACCACTATGCCAGCAGGGTTTCCACTTTTCCCATTGAGCTTTTAAGTTACCTACCCAAAATGCTAAATGTTCAAGAATATCAGTCTTTCACATTTAATAGTTGCTAGCAAAAATATTGCTAGCCATTTTTTTTGAACAGTTTAGAGCCTTGTTTTATAAAACATTAGCCACTAGCCACCTGTGACTGTGAAGAACTTGAAAGTTGCTTGTCCAAAGAAGCATGTTTTAAATGTAAATATATACTTTATTTCAATGACTTAACATGAAAATAAATCTTTTTAGTGATTTTATGTCAATTACATGTTGAAGTGATAACTATCGTAACACAGGTACTCAAGGCCAGGAATACTGATGCATGATTCAGGCAGACTCAGAAACAGACGCACAGTAGGTTTAGTCATACCAGCTTTATTGGTGCAATGGTGGCAGGCAGGTAAAACATTCAATGGTTCTGACTGCCTTGTGGCACAGCGACCTTATATACAGGCTTAAACAAAGATGTCTGGCAGCTAGATACATGAGCTTCAAGATTATAAACAAATTGTGTAACTATTGCTGAGTCATTCTCAGCCGGAAGTGTTACTCCCAGCCAGAAGGCCTTGGCTGCTGAGTCATTCTCAGCTAGAAGGACTGAGCAAGACATCCTTCCATGTTGTCCCCACAACACCTGAGGTTAAATAAAATATATTATAAAAATAGATTTTCTTTTTTCTAATGCTGCTACTAGAACATCTAAAATAGTGTATGTGGTTTGTGCCATGGTTCCATTGGACAGCATTTGTTTAAATGTTTGAACTATTTAAACTTCTGACATTATGATTCTAAGAAAACTACAATTTTTCTTATCTTCTGTGTCTCAAATTGTGGAAAAATGTATAATTTCTTACATTCAAAATTTGAATAAGCAGATTTTAATCACTGACCAACCAACACACGTAAACAAATGTTCTGTAATGAAGATATTGTGGTACTAATAAAATATATACAACTAGTTTGTGGTTCCTTGCACTTTGCCCATGCTTATTTGTATGTTTACATATATGCACAATGCACAGCATACCTGTTCAATTTAGTTTTACTTGGATATTCAGTTCGTTAAGAAAAAAAAAATTGATGATTCTCATTATTATCCAGAAATATCTGCCTGACACTAATACATATATATTTAGCACATATGGTTAGCAGTGCTTTAGTTTTTCATTCAAAAATAACTGAAATGATTTGGGGAAGGTGGTTAATATCAGTCTCTTATTGAAGTAGATGAAGATAAAATATTTTCCCCAAAATTAATTGCTGATTACTCTTTGGCTACAGTGATAACTTCTACACAGCTGGTGGTTTCAATGTTTTTCAAAATTGTGCTGGAATTAAAACTTCTAAAATGCTTTGAGGAAAATAACATTAAATTATTTTTAAACAGAACTATCTACTAATATTAGTTCTGTAAACCTCAAACTTGTAAAACTGTAAAGTGGGTCCAATGGATGAGCATATTACTCAACTGCTTTCAGACACTAAGCATATTTGTTAATATTAATTTATGAGACACACAAAAACATTCATAAAAAATGAAGTGAGCAGCAAAATGATAAAGGAATAATGATTTTAAAAACATGAACATTCCTAATTGTGACAAAGTAGAGAATGTTTTATCTGTGCTTTAATACTTGTATGAAAAGCATATAAAATACAGACCAAAAGAAGTAACCACATATAATTAATTGTCAGGCTTTGTTTGGGAAAGGCACTACAAAAAGTGTTTAAAGTGACATCTGCTCTCATAGTAAAATACATTCAATAAATAAATGTAAATAAATAAAATACATTTAATTAATAATATAATAAATTTTAACAGAAATATAGTAACATCAAAGTCATCCTTTGTTGAAAATTCATACTTCTTTCCAATAAATGTTTTTTCTTCCTATATACTTTTCAATTCTTGGATACAATTTTAGATACAACTCAAATATTATGTACTGAAATTGAGGCATGACATTTTACTACAAATAGATATTTTTCTTGTGTCTTTTGCCAATATAAACAAAACATTTAATTACTTGACTTAGTGCATATTTATTTTTATTTTTGTGGTACTTAATGTATATCTGCATACACATAATCATATATGCACATAAAGATTCTCTTTCCACTGAAAGTTTGATATTAGCTGATTATATTTTGGTAATTGACATATTAATGGGTTTTCATCAGTGTCGTAAAGAGTGGCATGTCATTTTTTTGGTTGTTTGAATAAATTCACAAATTCTTTGGAAGTATACATTTAGGATAATTAAGCTTATAAGGAAAATCAGTTTTGAATGATATTTTAGTATCTTGAATAGGACTTACATTCCTTTGTCTGATTCATTGTTACCTTATGTGTTAATTTGTTTTAATTGCCGATGTCAATTCAGAATTTATCACTTCTCTTTCCTCTAACTTCCAACATTATTACTATTTCCTACATTGTAGAAGACTTTTCTGATGGAATCAGATTAAGCCAAAGGGACCAATGATTACATTCAGTACACAAAAACAATCTGAAAAGTGAATAATGTTAAGTCACTCAAACTAATATTAGTCTTTTGAAAAAAGAAAATTAGTTTTCTTACAGTATATAAAAAATACAAAACAAGCCCACTGTCATCAAGTCGATTCTGACTCATAGCAACCTTACAGGTCAGAGTAGAACTGCCCCATAGCATTTCCAAAGAGTACCTTGTAGATTTGAACTGTCAATCTTTTAGTTAGTAGATCTAGCACTTAACCACTACACCAGCACGGTTTTCTCTTAGGGTATACTTCCATTTAATAGATCAAAGGTGTGATGGTTAATCTTGTCAACTGCGGCTGTGGTCCCCAGGGTTTGGTCAAATACTAGTCTAAACCAAACTAAACCAAATTCACTGCTGCCAAGTTGATTCTCACTCATAGCAACCGTGTCTAGATACTACTAAAATCCATTGCTGTTGATTTAATATTATGAAGTAATTATGTGTGATTAAATCAGTTGGCCTAAAGTAGATAGCACTCCATAATGCGGATTGGCCTCAACTATTCGGTTAACGGTCTTAAGAGTAAAAAGTAGTTTCTCTCGGTTGTGTTCTGTCTCCAGACTATAAGTAGGCATTTTGCACAAATCCTTTGTTATTCACTCTTTCATCACCTGACCTATGAACTTTGGGAAAAAGCCTGCAGGTGTCTCCAGCCTACAGCCTAACCGATGGATTTTGGACTTGTCAGCTCCGTGCAATTGTGTAAGCCAGTTTCTTGAAGTAAATCTCTCTCTCTCCCTCTCCCTCTCTCCCTTTCTAATTTATATACTGACCTATTTCTCTAAAGAGCTCTGGCTAAGATAAAAACTAAAACTAAAATAAAACAAAGGAAAGAAAGAAAGAAAGAAAGAAAGAAAAATATAAACAAACCTGCTGCTGAGTTAATTCCTACTCACAGTGACCCTATATGACAGAGTAGAACTGTCCCCATAGAGTTTCCAAGGAGTGCCTGGTGGTTTTAAACTGGCTAACAGCCAGATCTCTTAACCACTACACTAGCAGGGCTTCCAGGCTAAGATAAAAAAGAAAGTTTAAATATGTTCATCATATAAATAATTTTATTTCCTATCTTAACTTGACAGAAATTAATCTTTTTTTTTGTAGTATTTTCTCTATTATAGACTGTAGACCTGCTCCATATGGTTTCCAAGGAGTGCCTGGTGGATTCAAACTGCCCATCATTTGGTTAGCAGCCATAGCCCTTAATAACTACTCCACCAGGGTTTCCAGTACTGGCAAAATTTATATTAAATACAAAACAGGAAAAAAAATGAAGTATCTCACTGAGTCTCACTGTATTTATTATTTAGAAACAAAAAAAAAAGGAAAGAAAAATTTAACACCATGATTAATACAACTGATTAAAATCTATTTTAGAAGCTAGGTAATAGATACTTGCTATTTCGTCTCTTTAGATTATCATGATACTTAGAGAATATTTTGTTCAGTCTGCTTGACTCAGTACAGGGCAGAATGTTTTTAGTTTCATTTTGCTTGAGACCAATGACTATAATTAGTCTTCCCTGATACCGACCGTACAATGAAATGCTATTTAATTGAAAATTATTAGTTGGGTTTTAATCAAAGGGCAATGTGCTTGAAAACTCACATTTTTCCACTTTTCTGAAGTTTTCAAAGAATATACTTTTAAAAAAAAAAATTTTATTTAATATAACTGAGGGAAAATGTACATTCCCGTGTAAATTTACATACCCACCTATATGCAGCTTCCACTGCTCTCCCTGCCCGGTGACAGCACACTATTCCTCTCTGCTCCATACATGTCTCATTCTCCCAACAGTCTCCTTTCCCCTCCTCTCCACCCACTCTCCTTCCTCCAGCCAGAGGTCAGTAGGATGACATCCTATAGGTGTATAGAACCATAAAGTGCATTCAGTATATGGTCACTGCATCGCCAAGTCCAATCCATTCCTGTCCGAAGCGTGGACCTTCATTATAATTTATGGTCAAGGGCAGCATCAGGGCGAGGGGCCATGCTCCCAGGGGAACCCCGAAACCACTGGACCATCAATTGAAGTCTTTTAGTGGGGATCTCAGGGTGCACCCCTTTTTATTCTTGTGTTGCCGGTGAGACTCAATTTAGTGAGCTCCATCGCGGCTATCACTGGTGGTGGCCGGGCACCATCCGGTTCTTCCGGTCGCAAGTCGATGTAGGCACCCACTGATGTGGGTCTCTTTGTCTTCTGGGTTGTCTTTCCCCCATGTCATTTCAATTCTCGGTGAGCATCTGTTCCTGCTGAGTTGGGACCATTTGCTGTGCCCTCGGATGGCAGCTTGGCAGCTTTTAAGACCCCACATGCCACTCACCAACGTGGGGTGCAGAGAGCCCTCTTAGCAAAACGCTAGTTGTGCCAATTGGCCTTGCTTTCGCCTAAGAGCATGGTCCCCCGTCCCCTGCCCCAGCTACTCTATCCTTGCAATATTGGGTTAACATGGAAGGAGTACTCATGTTATGTTTAAGTCCACTTAATATTGTTCTTGTTTCTAATGTGTGCTATCACCAATTTCACCCAACCAGATACCTAGCAACTATCTAATCTTAACTCTCCCCCCTCCCCTCCCTTGCAGCTGTCAAAGAGTCTTTTCTTCTATACACAAGTCTGTTTTTGAGATCTTATAGTAGAGGTCTCATACAATCTTTGTCCTTTTATCGCTGACTACTTTCACTCAACATAATGTCTTCCAATTGAAACCAGGTAATGAGATGTTTCCTGAAGTCATCGTTGTTCTTTATCATTGTGTAGTGCTCCATTGAGTATATATATCATAGTTTACCTATCCATTCTTCTGTTGTTAGGCATCTGGGTTGATTCCATCTTTTTGCTATCGTGGACTGTGCTGCGATAAACCTTCTCGTGCATGTGTCCATTGGTGTGACAGGCCTTGATTCTGTAGAATATATTTCAAGTAGCGGAATTACTGGGTCAAATGGTATATCAATATTCACTTTTTTAAGGAAGCGCCAGATTGCTTTCCAAAGAGGCTGGACCATTTTGCAACCCCACCAACAGTGTAGGAGGGTTCCACTTTCTCCACAGCCTCTCCAGCATTTCTTGTTTTGTGTTTTCTGGATCATGGCCAACCTTGTTGGGGTAAGATGATATCTCATTGTCATCTTGATTTGAATTTCTATAATAACTAAAGATCGTGAACATGTTTGCATGTGTTTTTTGGCTGCCTGGATCTCTTCTTTAGTGAAATGTCTGTCCATCTCCTTTGCCGATCGCTTAATTGGATGATTTATCTTCTTCTTGTTGATATTTTGTAGTATCTTATAGATTACGGAAATCAGGCGCTGGTCTGGCATAGAGTTGCCAAATACTTTTTCCCATGGTGTAGGTGTTCTTTTAATTCTATTAATAAAGTCTTCAGATGAGCAGAAGTGTTTAATTCTTAATAGATCCCATTTATCTATTTTCTCTTCTGATGATTGTGGTTTGTTTAGCAGATTTTGGAGTCTGTCCATATTGTTTATTAAAACTTCCATTGTTGTTCCTAACTTTTCTTGGATGAGCTTTATTGTTTTAGGTTTGATATTTAGGTCGTTTATCCAGTTGGAGTTGGTTTTGTATAAGGTGTAAGATATGGATCTTGTTTCAGTTTCTTGCAGATGGATATCCAATTTTAACAGCACCATTTGTTGAAGATACTGTTTTTACCCCAGTTTAATGTCTTACGGTCTTTGTCGAATATCAATTGTTCATAGGCAGATGGTGTCATCTCTGGGGTCTCAGTTCTGTTCCACTGATCCATCTATCTGCTCTTATACCCGTACCAGGCTCTTTTGACCACTGTGGCAGTGTAATAGTCAGGTAATGAGAGGCCTCCCAGTGTGTTCTTCTTTAGTAGTACCTTGATTAACCGGGGCTTCTTCCCTTTCCAAACAAAATTGGTGATCTGTTTCTCCATCTCATTAAAAATGTCACTGGAACTTCTATTGAGATTGCATTATATAAATAGATTGCTTTGGGTAAAATAGACATTTTGACAATATTAAATCTTCCTATCCATGAGCAGGGTAGGTTTTTCCATTTATCTAAGTCTCTCTTAGGTTCTTGTAGTAAGGGCTTGTAGTTCTCTTTGTAAAGGTCTGTTATTTCTCTGGTTAGATTAATTCCTAGGTACTTTATCTCCTTAGGGGCTATCATAAATGGTATTGATTTGATAATTTCTTCCTTAACAGTCTCATTGTTGGTATAAAGGAATCTTACTGATTTACTTATGTTTATCTTGTATCCTGAGACTTTGCTGAAATCTTCTATCAGTTTCAGTAGTTTACGTATAGATTCCTTGGGATTCTCTGCATATACAATCATATCATCTGCAAACAGGGAGATTTTAACTTCCTCTTTGTCAATGCAGATGCCCTTTATTTTTCAGTCTTGTCTAATTGCTCTGGCTAAAACTTCTAGCACAATGTTGAATAGAAGAGGTGAGAGTGGGCATCCTTGTCTAGTTCCTGATCTCAAGGGAAAGCCTTTCAGTCTCTCTCCATTCAGGATGACGTGGGCAATTGGCTTAGTATAAATGGCCCTTATTGTGTTGAGGAATTTGCCGTCTATGCCCATTTTGCTAAGAGTTTTAAGCATAAATGGGTGTTGGACTTTATCAAATGCCTTTTCTGCATCAATGGACAAATTCAGGTGAACCTTGTCATTTGTGTTATTTATGTGGTTTATCACATTAATTGTATTCCTGATGTTGAAACAGCCTTGCATCCCTGGTATGAATCCCACTTGGTCATGATGGATAATTTTCTTGATATGTTGTTGTATTCCATTGGCAAGAATTTTGTTGAAGATTTTTTCATCTAGATTCATGAGTGATATCAGTCTGTAGTTCTCTTTCTTTGTTGGGTCTTTCCCTGGCTTAGGTATCAGGGTTATGCTGGCTTCACAGAATGAGTTTGGGAGTACTCCATCCCTTTCTATACTGTGAAATAGTCTCAGTAGTATTGGAGATAACTTGTTTCTAAATGCTTGGTAGAATTCTGCAGTGAAGCCATCTGGGCCCGGACTTTTTTTTGTTGGCAGTGTTTTGATGACCTTTTCAATCTCTTCCTTTGTAATGGATTTATTAAGTTGTCCTGCTTCACGTTGTGATAATTTGGGTAGGTGGTATGAGTCAAGGAATTGGTCCATTTCCCCTAGGTTTTCAAATTTGTTAGAGTACAGTCTTTCATAGTATTCTGTCATGATATTTTTGATTTCTATTGCATCTGTGGTGAAAACACCCTTCTCATTTCTAATTCGGGTTATTTGTTTCCTTTTCTGCTTTTCTTTAGTAAGTTTAGCCATCAGTTTGTCAATTTTGTTGATCTTCTCAAAAAACCAGCTTTTGATCTTTTCAATTTTTTCAATTGTTTTTCTTTTCTCTAATTCATTTAGCTGTGCTCTAATCTTTATGATCTCGTTTCTTCTGGTGCCTGAGTGGTTCCTCTGTTGTTCTCTCTCTGCTTGTTCAAGCTGTAGGGTTAGTTCCTTGATTTCGTGTCTTTTTTCCTTCCAGATGTGTGCATTTATGGAGATAAACAGACCTCTGAGCACTGCTTTGGCAGTACCCCATAGGTTCTGGCAGGAAGTGTTTTTGTTCTCATTAGAATCCATGAATTTTTTTAATTCATCCTTGATTTCCTCTATAACCCATGTTTTTTTTGAGCAAGATGTTGTTCAGTTTCCAAGAGTTCCACTTTCTATCTATGTTTTTTCTGCTATTGATTTCAACTTTTATGGCTTTATGATCTGAGAAGATGCTTTGCAGTAATTCAGTGGTATGGATTTTGTTTAGAATTGCATTATGGCCTATCACATGGTCGGTTCTGGGGAATGTTCCATGTGCACTGGAGAAGAAGGTGTAGTTGTCTGCTGATGGGTGAAAACTTCTGTGTATATCAATGAGGTTTAGTCAGTTAATTGTGTCAATGAGGTCTTCTGTATCTTTACTGAGTTTTTTTTCTACATGATCTGTCTAGTATTGAGAGTGGAGTGTTGAAGTCTCCCACTATTATGGTGGAGTTATCTAAGTCTCTTTTGAGTGTAGTCAGTGTTTCTTTGACATATTTAGGTGCTCTGATATTAGGTGCATAAATATTTAATCTAGTTAAGTCTTGCTTGTGTACTGAACCTTTCGGCAATAAATAGTGTCCATCTTTGTCCACGATGGTGGATTTGACATTAAAATTGATTTTGTCTGAGATTAGAATTGACACCCATGCTCTTCTTTGTTCATTGTGAGCTTGATATATATTCTTCCAACCTTTAATTTTCAGTTTGTTCCTATCTTTAGGTCTCAAGTGAGTTTCTTGTAGACAACATATGGATGGGTCATGTCTTTTGATCCAACATGTCACTCAATGTCTCTCTACTGGAGCATTCAGTCCATTCACATTCAATGAAATTATTGATAGGTATGTGTTCAGTGCTGCCATTGTGATGTGTTTATTTTTATGTTGATGTTTTCTCTCTTGTTCTTATTAGTCTGTTCTGGGACGTTCTTTTTTGTGAGTTGGTTTTTCACCTTTTTCAGAGCTGGTGTTATAGTTGTTGAGACTCCTGTGTTACATTTCATGAAATGATATGATACATCTTTGTTGTGCTTTACAGCTGCCCCTATGATCCCCCTTAATAAACTATATATAAACCGAATTTTAATTACTACCAGTCTTGTCATCTTCCTCTCCATCTGGAAGGACTATAACAACTGTAGTACATCCCTCTTTTTAATATGATGACACCATAGTTTTCATGATGTTCACTGGATTGCTTCTTTCCTTATCAAAGCTGTGATTGGCTTTGGAGCCTTCCCTAACTGAGTTGAGTCTTGAGTAGTAAAGTCGTTCTAAGATATAAAGTTATTGGTTTTGTTCTTCTAAGCCAGAGCCAAGAACTTCTTTCAATATTTCTTGTAGTTTTGTTTTAGTTTTTACAAAGTCTCTGAGTTTCTGTTTATCTGGGAATGTCTTAATTTCATTTTCGTATTTGAAAGATACTTTTGCAGGATATATAATTTTTGGCTGGAAGTTCTTCTCCTTCAAGGCTTCAAATGTGTCATGCCACTGTCTCTGTGCCAGCATGGTTTCTGCTGAGAAATCTGAAGAGAGCCTACAGGGTTTCCCTCTGAATGTTAGCTTTGCTTTGAGTCTTGTTGCCTTTAAGAGTTGCTGCTTATGTTTCATTTTGTTGACCTTGATTATAATATGTCTTAGAGTCTTTCTTTTGAGATCTATATTGCGTGGTGTACAATATACATCTGAGATGTCTATATTCTCTTCCTTCATGATTTCTGGGAAGTTTTCTGTCAGCAGCTCAGCAACGATACTCTCTGTGTTCTCAGATGTCTCACCCTGTTCAGGGACTCCAATTAATCGAAGGTTGTTCCTCTAATAGAGTCCCACATGCTTCTTAATGTTTCTTCATTTTTCTTGTTTCTTTTTTCTGATTTCTGCTCATAGATGCTGGCCTCAGTAGCTCTGTCTTCCAAGTCAGAAATTCTCTTTTCTATTTGTTCCATTCTGTTTTTTTGGCTTTGCATTGAATTTTCTATGTCTTTGATTTTGTTCTTGATCTGTTGGATTTCAGAGTACTGGTGTTCCATCAGATGGAACACCTTGCTTAATTTTTCATTTTGTTCTCCTGCATTTTGTATAAGGTCTAGAAGGGCTCTGTATATGATCATTTTGTATTCACTTTCTGATGCTTTCAGAAAAGTTTCTTCATCTCAAAAACTCCTTGGTTGCTTTGTTTGGGAGCCTTCTGAAGCCATGGCTGATTTCTTGTGTCCCACAATTGTCTGTTGCTTTTTGCGACCCATGTGAGTATGTAGAGGCTAGAAGAGGTACTGTGAGGATGGACTGTAGATGTTTCTCTAGGCTGTCTTAATATGTAAAGCAAAAGATATCTGACCACTTCACAAGTCAGTTAGGTTTTCAGGTGTAGAGGTCCCTCTTCTCAACTGGCAAAGTAAGTGCCACTATATCCAACCCCAGATGATACAAACTAGTTCAGAACACAGCAATGCTACTGCCCTGTTGGCCTCTGCTGACAGGGCCTAGCCTTAGACAACACTGCGTAGAGTACTGGTTTTCTGATAGAAAAACACTGTCCTGTGGGCAGGCTCTGGCTCCCAAGCTAAGAATTAGGTCCAGCTGTGGCCACTGTATCCAAGATGGTGCCCTCCACACAGGCAGCAGACAAAGTGCTAAAGGTGCCGAGAGGTAGTGATTCCTCTGATTCTGTTGCAGGACTGCCAAAGCAGGTGGCACTAGGTAAATTACTGCTTTTCTGTCGGAGAAGCGCTGTCCTGTTTGCAGGTGCTGGCTCCCAGGCTACGAATGAGGTCCCGCTAGAATCTCCATATCCAACATGGCGTCCCGCACACTGACTGCGAAACTCCGTACAAACGCCACTGAGGCAGATATAAAATGACAGGCTCAAAGTGGCTAGATTAACAGAGTCCAAGCCTGGCTCTCAAAATATGGGAATTTTGCCTGCCTGTCTCCGCAGCAGCGTGTCTGAGTCTAGTGACTAGGCAAGACCCTACTCCGCCTGCCGGCCAAGACAGAGGAAAAAGAAG
Source organism: Heterohyrax brucei (assembly GCA_028571685.1). Lineage (NCBI taxonomy): Eukaryota > Metazoa > Chordata > Mammalia > Hyracoidea > Procaviidae > Heterohyrax > Heterohyrax brucei. The sequence continues at coordinate 117,561,836 of CM053166.1, forward strand.
TCAAACTGGTGCTTTACCTTCAGTCCGTGAGAGCCAGGGCTAGCCAGGAGTGGGAGTCAGCGTAAGAGAGGAGATTTTTCTTTGAGTGGTATGAAGTCCCAATTAACAGCCCTGTGCCGTGTCCTGGGGCTGATTAGGTGACCAGAAGGCTCCGTTTGATTATCAATTCAGGTCTTGGTTTCCAGAGGGATATAAAGAAACGTGTGCTTAGTCCAACATCTTGACTCCGCCGCCCCCGAAGAATATACTTTTAAAGAGAGCAGAAACTATAGCTAAAGCAAGCTGATGGGACACCTTGACATATCTGTTAAATTTTCTTAGCACACATGTTAAAGAGCAGCAGACTTTGCAAATAAGCAACTAATCAAAACATTTTGGTCTGAGATTCCACTTTTTAATTCTACTTGTTAACACACAACTACACATACAGACACACCCAACCTTGTTGCTTCCTAGTATATCTTTTATGTGAAACTAGTATTTCTAGCAAAGTGAGTTTATGACCCATTGTGACATTTAATGTTTTTCACATATTATACAAAACTGTTAATTTCAGAATTCCAACTGACATACCTTTTAAGATTTTTACTTAAAGCTAAATAGAAGCATACCTAAAAGGTGAGATTCCAGTATATAAAAAGTTGTAGTTGCGCTGAAATTATGATTAACTGTAGATTTGCAAAACAGTCATAGTATAGACAAAACACTTCCTTTCTATGAATTTTAAAATTTAAGACTTTTGAATCTATTGTAGTAGTTTTACAGGAAAGCAAAAAAAAAGAGAGATTTCTATAAGTCAAAATTAAAATTGCAAGTAAAAAGTATCTATTCTTACTACAGAAATCCTGGTGGCATAGTGGTTAAGAGTTATAGCTGCTAACCAAAAGGTTGGCAGTTCAAATCCAACAGCCACTCCTTGGAAAGCTTATGTGGCAGTTCTACTCTGTCCTATAGGGTTACTATGAGTAGGAATTGACTTGATGGCAATGGGTTTGGTCTGGGTTTCCATAGTTAATAATACAATGGATTGACCAAAGTATCAGTGCAACTAGCTGGACATGAAAAAATTGAATAACTCTTCTACATGAAGCTCTTACCTCAGCCAAACCTGTTTCTCAGTAAAAGGTAGCTGATTCAGCTAAAATTGAGGTGATCATGTTTCCTATTAACATTATTGCTCCTTTTGTCCAGTGGCTAATATATCTAGTCTTGGTCACTAAAAGGGTATTCCTTTCTAATGGTGGTAAAGGCTTCTGACTAAGGGTATAGCTGCGATATGATCCATAACCTTAGTTTCAGTGGGGTGTAGGAAATACCTCTAGAATATCTCCAAGAGTTACTAATTCTATGAAAATTGAATTCCTACTTAGAATGGTAGCGGCCTGTTAAGTTACATTGTTATCAATTTAACTAGCTATGTTTTGAGGCCTAATGCATACAGGTATTACATGGTAATGTATACACTGGATCAAAACCTAACCTACTGCCTTCAAGTCGATTCTAACTGATAGCCACCATATAGGATGGAGTAGAACTGCCTCATAAGGCTTCTAAGGCTGTAAATCTTTGTGGAAGCTGACTGCCACATCTTTCTTATTTGGAGAAGCTAGTTGGTCTGAACGTAGACCTTTCAGTTAGCAGCCCAGAGCTTAACCATTTTGCCACCAGGAATCTTAGATAACATACAGACAGCATATTTTTCTGTCTCTTCCTTAACACTTTCTAATTATAATCAGTTCTATTTCTGTGTTATACCAACACACATAACTTATTTCTGTCCTCTTTATTCCCAGTCAAAATTAATTAAATCGAGTCAAAGAAACCTATGTTTGCTAAGTACATATTACGGTCAATATACTGTACTCAGCTATGAATAATTGAAAAGACAAGTTCTTGCACTTCCAAGAAACTATCAATTTAGTAGCACATACATATTACACTAAATTAACTTTTCTGTATTTTGAGAAATATGTATTCCATTGATACCGATTTCCATTTCTGAGGCTTTTCACATACTGATTTTCCCCCTTAATATAGGACAATGTCTCACTCTTTTGAAATATCTGTAGTGTTTATTCATTCTTTGAGACTCATCATAATTTTTGTCCTTCGAAAATGTCAATAATCATTCTGGCCCAAAATGAAATCAATAAACCCTGATAAATAATATTGATAAATAACAAATAAGTTCATGTAAAAATTTCAACCCAAGGACTTCCAATAGTGCTTCATGAAACATTGTTTTAAATCAGGTATTTTCTTCTCCCAATGGAATCTCAAAAAAGAAAACTCTTCTATTGATTTGCATAGCAGCTTGCACATTCTAACCAGGAGTCTCATATAATTCTAGTTGAATATGTTTTTTTACAGGTGCAAATGAACCAATGTTTTGGACCTTTAGGCAGAACCTGAGAAAAGTGGGCATGTATCCAAAGCACAGTTGATTTGAAATAGTGTTGACAGGGTCTCACAGCTACAGATAATGCATAACCACGAAACGTTAGTATTGCATTGAGCCAAATATTTATTTTGTCCCAAATAGCAGGAGGTGTTTTTAGGATACACTTTGAGTAACTAATGTATTAAAAATCAGTTTTAGAATTCTTGCATCCAATAGCTGTCCTTATATTAATGTATGCATTTCTTTTTCATTAAAAATAGTTTTGATTTGTTAAAGCATAATAAAATGTTTTAAAAGTTTTGATTTGAACAGAAGTTTTTTTTTTCACTGTAAGTTTTGGCTACCATGTCATTTCCTTAGTTTCAAAGTCCTTTTATATAGAATGCAGATATGTTGTTTAGTAATTCGTGGAGAATACAGTGCAAACAAACAATTTTGTAACTGATAAAAAGCATACAATACTATTCATATGCATTTACATTGTAATTCACAATGATAGTGTTATAGACTAAATTAGGGCAATGTATGTACTGTAAATCCTAAGATCTTTATTTGTGGATGCAGTGCCATTAAAGAATAGCATTTTCTTGTCATGTTAATGAAGCCATATCGGTGTATGTTGTCTTAAATCAACCACCTGCGAGATTAAAAAAAGAGCAGCTTAGAAATCAAAGCACAGATGGGGGAAGAATGATGCCAAGAAAGCAAGAAACAGAACCTGAAAAGAAGAAACAATACTTGTGCAGAGTCCAGAGAGAGAGACAGCTTTTTCCTGGAACCGGTGCCTTGATTCAGATTTCTAGCCTCTTAATCTGTGAGAAAATAAATTTCTTTTTCCTAAAGCCACATATTTGTATTGTTTCTGTTATAGTACTAAAACCAAATCCACTACCGTCAAGTTGATTCCTACTCACAGTGACCCAATAGAGTAGAGCACAAAGAAAATAAGACAAAATTTGGTACGGGGAATACAGAGCTTCTCTAACAAATACCTAAAAAATGTGAAAGAGGTTTTGGAGTTGAGTAACAGACAGAATGTGGAGGAACTTTAATGTGTTTCATAGTGTAGTACCATATTGCCTGGAAGAGACTGTTGGTAGAATTACAGACATTAAGGACTCACAAAGGACTGGGGAGCTATGGATAAAGTTTCTGTTGCCATGAACAGAATGTTACTAGAAATATGGATTTTCAGTGTGCCTCTGGGATGGCTTTAAAAGGAGACTGGAAGGAACACGATGCTTTTTACATAGTGTCAAAGAACTTGGGTGAACCACGTTTGAACGTCTAGTGAAAGTAAGTGATGAACTTGGATATTTGGCTGATGAGATTCTAAACAAGATCTTAAAGGGGCCACTTGTTTTCTCCTTGCTGTTTACAACATAACGTGGGAGGAAAGAGATGGACTGAAAAACGAACTACACAAAATGAAAACAGGACTTAAAGACTGGAGAAATTTTGTTGCACAGGCTAAAGACAAAACCCAGTGCTGCTGATTAGATTCTGACTTATAGTTACCCTGTAGGACAGAGTAGAACTGCTCCACAGAGTTCCTAAGGAGTCTCTGGTGGATTTGAATGCTGTTGATCAGCCTACACAGCACTTAACCACTACACCACCAGGGTTTCCAGCTAAAGACAAGTATCTTAGAACTCTCATCAGGATATGTTCACATAATCTTTTGTTAAAGATATTAAACTTGTAATTGGTGGAGTCTAATTAGTCACCACAAGCAGAAAACCCACCAGCTTAGACTGAAAGGGACAGAAATTGAAAGGATTAAATAAGGCAAAGCTATTTGCCCTTTGAAATTCTGCAGACAGGAAACAGGTCAAAGGAGATGATGTCAACACTATTTCAGATGAACTACAAGAAAAGAAAGCATCCTGGGAAAAAATCTGGATGTCAATAGAAGTGTTGGAAGGAGCAGGAGAAGCAGAGCTGCATTAGTTTCAAAGGATAGGGCCTATGTTTCACAGGGTTGAACCACAGCTTTTTCATATCTAAGGGTGGAACCACAACCTCCTAGGTTTCAAAGGTCCTTTCTACAACATGTTGGTTCCGGAAGGCAGGGCTGCCATTAAAGTGGGCTAAAAAGATGGAACCATCACTCAAAAATAAGGGAGTGGAGCTTCCATGATGAAGGACCAGGAGAGTGGAGCTGCCTGTGGCCAAGGAGGTGGGGTCACTACTCAGATGGAATAGGAGAACTGAGCTGCTTAAAGCAGAGAGAGCAGAGTTGCTATTCCAATGGACCTGGAAGGCAGGTTGCTGTCCATGGCCAAGGAGCACCCACTCAGAATTTGGAGAGCACAGCCAACATCCAGAGTCTGAAAGGTACCACCATTGTCCAGGTGATACTAACAAAAGGAGATTATTTTCAAGCCTTGAAAGCCAGTGAAATTTCCTCTGTTAAGTTGTAGGCTTGCTTAATACTCATGATTTTTCCTATTTATAATGAAAATTTCTACTCTGTTCATTCCATCATTGTACTTTGGAAGCAGATATATTTTGTATTCTAGGTTTTACATGTCCACTGATGGAGAGGAATTTTATCCCAGGATAGAACACACACAGAGTCATACTTGATTTAGATGATTCAGAAAATGAGATTCTGAACTTGGAGTTGATTTAAGTCTTTTGGATGATTTGAAAGGGTGAATGTGCTTTGTTCACAGGAAGCACAGGAATTTGGGAAGCCAAAGGGTAGAATGTTCTGGATTGAACTGTGTCTCCCCAGAACATGTATTACAAATTCTAACCTCTATACTTGTGGATGTAATCCCATTCAGGAATAAGGTTTTCTTTGCTATGATAATGAGGTATTATCTATGTAAGATGCATCTTAAGAAAATCATTTTTGAGATATAAAAGAACAGATTAGGCATAGAAGCATGCAAGCACAGATGGGTAAAAATTATTCTATGGCATGTGAAGCTCTCCGAGGAACCAAGAAACAGAAGCTTAAAAGAGACAAGACCTTCCCCCACAGCTGACCCTTCCCTTAGAGCTGGTGCCCTAAACTCAAACTACTAGCTTCTGAAACTGTAAGAAAATCAATTTCTATTCATTAGTCACTCACTTGCAATATTTCTGTTACACTAGTACTGAAAAACTAAGACTAAGACAAATAATTATCCTTAAATACAAAAATATAATGATTACTAGTGTCATGCAAACATGTTTAAATTGCTGTTAAGAGGTTGTAGAGAAAAAATATATAATCATGTTTATAACATGAAATATTCACTAATCAAACCTAAAAATTTGAAACTTGCATATTTCTCCTTCAGAATAATTTCTGATTTACAGAAAAAAATTAAGAATATATGTCATATTCGTTTCATCTCAGTTTACTAATTACTAATATTTTGCCACATTTTACTGTTCACTCTCTCTTCTCATATGTACGTGTGTGTATGCATATGTATTTTACCCTTATCCAGGATCCTATGTGTTGTATTCCTATATTATATTTATGTATTATATTGCATGTCTTTAATCTCTTTTAAAGAAACCAAATATACAGCATTTGCATGTAATTATGTTGATAGTGTTTTAATAACAGCAGTCATTTATTTCTCAATGTGGGTTTTATGAAGTTCCGCCATAATTACATCCCCTTTATTCATTATTTATTTATTATGTGATTAAGGGCAAGTATACAATCCAAATTAAATTTGCATGCCCGCTTATCTGCAGCTCCTTCTATTCTCCTTGCCCAGTGACAGCACACTCCTCCTTTTTGTTCTATATATATCACATCCTCTTAACAATCTCCTGTCCCTTCCTCTCCATCCTCTTCTCTCCTTTCTAGTAAGAGGCCAGTAGGACAGCATCCTATAAATGCATAGAACCATAAAGTACACACACCATATGGTTACCGCTTCATTCATTCTTCCGGCCAGAACATTGCTTAAGATTTTTTTGTGTTCTTATCAGTACTTCCTGAAAGCAGAGAATAACAGAAAGATGCTTACTTGTGTTTTATTTACTATGCGAAGACATTCAGTTGTGTGGGCCATAACAAATTATTAATAACACTGGGAAGAATGGAATTCCAGGACACTAAATTGTGCTCATCAGGAATCTGTGCATATATCAAGAGACACTTATCTGGACAGAACAAGGGATAATACTGCATGATTTAAAATCAAGAAAGGTGTGTATCAGGTTTGCATCCTTTCACCATTCTTACACAATCTGTATACTTTACACATTCTTACACAGTCTGTATACTGAGCAAATAATCCAGGAACTTGGACTATATGAAGAAGAATGGGACATCAGGATGGGAGGAAGACTCATTATCAACCTGCATTAGGCAGATGACACAACTTTGCTTGCTGAAAGTAAAGGGGACTTGAAGTACTTACTGAAGATGATAAAAGAAAAAAAAAACAGCCTTCAGTATAAAGAAAACAAAAATCCTCACAACTGGACCAATAAGCAACATCATGATAAATGGAGAAAAGACTGAAGTTGTTCAAAATTTCATTTTACTTGGATCCATGATCAACACCTATGGAAGCAGCAGTCAAGAAATCAAAAGATGCATCACAGTGGGCAAACTGTGTACAAAAGACTTCTTCAAGATGTTAAAAAGCAAAGATTCCACTTTAAAGAGCACGAAGTGCCTGATCCAAGCCATGATATTTTCGACTATTTCATATGTATGTGAAAGGTGGACAATGAACAAGAGGGACCAAAGAAGAATTGATGCCTTCTAATTATGGTGTTGGCAAAGAATATTTAAGATACTATGGACTGCCAAAAGAATGAACACAACTGTCTTGGAAAAAGTAAAACTAAAACACTTTTTAGAAGCAAGATGATAAGACTTCATCTCACATACATTGGATGTGTTATCAGGAGGGACCAGTCCCTGGTGAAGGACATCATGCTTGGTAAAGTGGAGAGTCAGTGAAGCAGCAGAGGATAGTCAATAATACAGATTGATACAATGGCTACAACAATGGGTTTAAGCACAACGATGACAGTGAGGACTGTGCAGGACTGGGCGGAGTTTTCTTCTCTTATACGTAGGATCTCTGTGAGTCAGAACCGACTCTATGACACCCAACAACAACAGCATCAGTACATAAGACAACAGATTCTGCTTTATCTATGTGTTGATAATATTAACTTGATCATCTGGGTTAGGTGGTATCTACCAGAATTCTTCATTTAAGGCTAGTATTTTCTTTTTCTAATTGATGAGTAATTTGTGGGGAGTAGCTTTAAGACAGTATAAATATCTTGTTAATTATCATACTTTTACCTAACTTGAATCAAATTCTTATGAAATAATTATAAAATGGTAATTTTCTAACTCCATCACTGCTGCTACATTTGTAGTTGACTTTATACAATGTCTGTTATGGTTCCTCATTTATCTATTTATACATTTGTTCATATTATTATGCAAATTTTGGTGGCATAGTTATTAAGTGTTACAGCTGCTAACCAAAAAGTTGGCAGTTCCAATCTACCACGCATTCCTTGGAAACGCTATGGGGCAGTTCTGTTTTGTCATATAGGGTTGCTATGAGTCGGAATTGATTCAACGGTGGTGGGTTTTGTTTGTTTTCTGTATTATATATAAAAACCAAGTCAAACCTGCTGCCACTGAGTAGATTTCAACTCATAGCAATTCAGACTGCCCGTATTTTGGTTAGCAGTCAAGTGCTTAACCACTGCACCTCCAGGGCTTCTATATATGTATGTATGTATGTCTATCTATAAAAATATAAATATATATATATATAAACCCTGGTGGCATAGCGGGTTAAGTGCTACTTCTGCTAACCAACAGATCAGCAGTTCAAATCCACCAGGTGCTCCTTGGAAACTCTATGCGGCAGTTCTACCATGACCACTGAGGTCGCTACGAGTTGGACCCAACTCAATGGCAGTGGGTTTCATATACATATATGTGTGCATATAGTGAAAGATAGAATTGTGTCCCCCCAAAAAACGTGTGTAGTAATTTGTCTAGGCCATGATTTCTGGTATCTTGTGAAGTTGCTATAAACTTTAAACCCTGCTTCTTTGATGTCAATGAGAGAGGATGGGTGGCAGTTGTGTTGGTGGGGCAGGACTCTATGTGTACGATTGTATTGTGCCTTGAGACAGTGTCTTGAGATACAAAAGAAAGAAGCTAGCAGAGACATTTTGGGGACCTCATATCACCAAGAAGCAGTGACACAAACTGAGTGCATCCTTTGGCAAGCACCTGGGGTCCCTGAGCGTCAGAAGCTCCCAGTTCCAGGGGAAGATTGAGGACAAAGACCTTCTTCCAGAGCCAGCAGAGAAAGTCTTCCCTAGAGCTGATACTCTGAATTTGGACTTTTGGCCTACTAGCCTGTCACAAAATAAAATTTCTCTTTTTTAAAACTCATCCAATTGTGGTATCTCTGTTATAGCAGCACTACACATATACGTATAAGCACATACATATATGTACTTGTTGAAATCATCAGCTGCTCCTATAAATTGCTATTGACTTGATGACTTGATAGAATTTTTTTTGTGTGTATGTTAACTCAAGGGATATTATTTCATTCATATTTGTCACGGATTGAGCTGTGCCCCCCAAAATGTGTGTAGCCATTTGACTGGGCCATGATTCCCAATATTTTATGATTGTCCTCCATTTTGTAATTTTCCTATGCTGTATGTTAAAGAGTATTTGGGTGAGACTATAAATCCCTTCCTAAGGTCACCTTCCTGCTCTGTGGTAAAGGGATTTTCCCTGTAGTGAGGTTTGCACCACCCTTTATCCTTTAATCAAGAAAGCAGCACCAGGAGTACAGCGCATTCTTCAGACCTCAGGTTCCTGAACCAAGATGCTTCCTGACCAAAGACTGATGCAACACTAGGACTTTCTACTAGACTGTAAGAAGAAATTTTTCTTTATCAAAGCCATCTACTCATGGTAATTCTGTTAGAACAGTACCAGATGACTAAAATGATATTATAATTACTTATAATTACTTACTGTTACTGTTTATTTTGATGCTCAAGTTTGTGGCTATATTTTTAATTATAGTTTTAAAAACTACTGAGCTTATTGTAGCTTTATGTACAATTTCAGAAATAATGCAGAGGTCCTGAGTACTCTTTACCCAGTTTCTACCAGTGATACCCTCCTTCAGTACTATAGTATTTCATAACAGAGGTGTTGACATTGATAAAACCTACCTTTTTTTTTCAGATCTCTCCAATTTTAGTTGTAGTCACGTGTGTGTATGTATGTCTTTAGTTCCATATAGTTTTCTGACCTATGTAGGTCTATATAGCCCCACCAATCAACATACCAAATAGTTCCACAAAAGCAAAGATTGCTTATGTTGCCTTTTTTCACCATAGCTACCTCCTTCCCTTCTCATCATTCCATACCTAACTCAAAGTAACCACCAATCCATTATTCATTTCTAAAATTTTGTCCTTTGAAAAACATTATATAAATGAAATCATATAATGGATTATTTTTACCATTGAGTTATTTTACTTAGCATAATTTCCTGGACAGTCATCCAAGTTTTTGTGTGTAGCCATAAATGATCCCTTTTTATTGCTGTGGAAGACTTAATGATATGGGTTTACAAAAACAAAAACAAAAACAAACAATCAAACCATATTCTCATTGAATAATTTATGGTCTGTTTCAGCTTAGTAAGATTAAAACTGCTATGAACATTTGCGTACAACTTTTCCTATGAACTTAAGCTTTAATTCATTTGCGATAAATTCCCAAAACTGTAACTGTAAATGCTTAGTCTTATAAGCATATACCCAATTCTTTTCTCAGATAGCTGTAACATTTTGTATTCATAGCAGCAGTGTGACTGATCAGGTTTTGCTGCAAACTTCACCACACTTGTTGTTGTCACACTTGTTGTCATCACCTCCTCACCTTTTTTTCAACCTTTTGTGACAGGTATGTGGTTTTGACTTCTCTTAGTGGTTAATAATGTTGTACATCTTTTCACATGATTGTTTGCAATCTGCTTACTTTTCTCAGTGAAACATCTGTTCATGTCTTTCTCTTGTTTTAAAAATTTGATTCCTTTTTTTACTGTTCAGATTTGGAATTATTTATATATTATAGATATTTGTCATTTGTTGGATATGTGGTTTGCAAATACATTTTTTTTGCAATTTTCTCCCTGTCTTTCTATCCTCATCTAAGATTTTTCACAGAGCAAAGATTGTTAATTTTTATGTGGCCCATAATATTGATTTTTACATTTGTAAAAATGCTTTTGTGTCAAATCCAATAACTTTGTCTAACTTTAGATACCAAAGGCCATTCTCCTATTTCCTTTTCTACTAAGTATTCTATAGTATTTTTTTTACTTAAGCTTGTGATATATTTTAAGTGAATTTTTGTATGAGGTGAGAAGTTCAAGTTCATTATTTTTCCTTAATGGATGCCCAATTGTTCCAGCATCACTTCTTGAAAAGGCAGACACAGTATGCCACGTTCTCTGGAGCATTTGTAAATCGTATTGTCTTTCAGCTTTTTCTTTCACACATTCACAGTTAGCACATACAAATGTCGAATTGATAGTTTTACCTAAAAATGTAAAGAACTTGGAAGTAACTACCATGCCCTCTCAAAATAAAAAGTTAGAATAAACTGAAAATCAACAACAACAGCATAAATAAATAAATAAAAACTGAGGTGGCAAATTACCACCACTAAATCCAGAGACATATGCAAATTCAGAGAATCACAAAGACGATTGCTCATTTGGAGCAGAATACATTTCAGCCAGATAAACTGATAACCAAAAGAAATTTAAAAAAAAAAAAAAAAAAAACCATTGCTGTCAAGTCAATTCTAATTTGTATCAACCGTATATAATAGATTAGTGTTGTCCCATAATGTTTCCAAGGAGTGGCTGGTAGATTTTGGTTAAGGCTGAGCTCTTAACCACTGTATCACTAGAGTTCCTATATACTAGTCATAAAAGATAAACAAACCCACTGCGATATAGTCAACTCTTACAGCAACCCTGTAAGACAGGGTAGAACTGCTCCATAGGCTTTCTAAGGAGTGCTTGGCAAATTCAAGAGCTAGACTTTTGGTTAGTAGCTATAACTTTTAACCACTACACCACCACGGTTTCCATACACTGGTACCAGAAAAAAAAAAAAATGAAAAACAAACAAACAAAACCCATTGCCACTGAGTTGATTCCAACTCATGGAGACCCTGTAGCAGAACTGCCTCATAGAGTTTCCATACACTGGTGTACTACCTAGATTGTAAACAGCACGCATTACTGGAGTCTGAGGGTGAACTATTATGAGGGCAAAAAATTTCTCATGACTGTAGTCTCAAATGGCATACACAGATTTGTGGGTTTTACCTTCAGGAACCACATCAGGTTCTCACACTGAAGACCTGAAAAAGACTCTATTATAGCCATGGTCTACTCTGCAGAGTGAAGGTCTTTCAAAAAGCCTTATCCTAGCTATAGAAAGGACGTTTCTCCCAACCCAGCCACCAGTACCATTTTGATTTTACAAAATGGGAAAAATTATATAAAGTTATATAATTGGAGAAACACAGTCTAGAGAAAAATACTTACTAAAGATGGAAAAATTATAAGTTTTCACAGCACTTCACAACACTTACCAGCATGTTAATAAGTCTCTAATATATTAAATGTAGATTAAAACTGAAATGGAGCTTTAAGTCACAGGCACAATCTGAGAAAAAATAATTAGTAAATTCCAACACAGAGAGAGCAGATAAAAATGAGGATATTAAATGGATTTGAAGCTTTTTCCCTCTTAAGATACAGAAAACATCTGACACAACGCAAACTTTTACCAGACTAGCATAAATCCTCGTGTGGTTATCCTGTTCACCGCAGTTTCTGTTGTCTGATTCAACATTCCTGGTTGTCAATTATAACAACTAAAAAGTTACAAGGCATGCAAAAAGTCAAGAAAAACAAAATCTAAAGAGAAAAAACAGCATCATAACCAGACTGAGATAAGACACAGATGATGGAAATATCAATAACAGGAATTAAAATAACTGTGGTTAGTATGTTGGTGGAATATCAACTGAGATATTTAAACAAACAGATACAGAGCTGAAAATGCTCTCTCATCTACATCAAGAAATTTGGAGGACAGTTACCTGTCTAACTGACTGGAAGAGATCCATATTCATGACCATTCCGAAGAAAGGTGATCCAACCGAATGCAGAAATTACCAAATAGTATCATTAATATACACGCAAGTAATTTCTCAAGATCATTCAAAAGCAACTGCAACAATATTGACAGAGAAGTGCCAGAAATTCAAGCTGGATTCAAAAGAGGACACAGAACCATGGATGTCATTGCTGACGTCAAATGGATGTTAGCTGAAAGCAGAGAATACCAGAAAGATGTTTACCTGTGTTTCATTGACTATGCAAAGGCATTTGACTGTGTGGATCATAACAAATTATGGCTAACGTTGCATAAAATGGGAATTCCAGTGCACTTAATTGTGCTCATAAGCAATCTGTATATGGATCAAGAGGCAGTCATGCAAACAGAACAAGGTGACACTGTATGGTTTAACGTCAGGAAAGGTATGTGTCAGTTCACCATACCTTTTCAGTTTGTATGCTGAGCAATTAATCCGAGAAGCTGGATTATATGAAGAAGAATGAGTCATCACAATTAGAGGGTGACTCATTAACAAGCTGCGTTAGGCAAATGATACTACCTTACTTGCTAGAAGTGAAGAAGATTTGAAACAGTTACTGATAAAGATCAAAGAACACTGCCTTCAGCATGGATTGCACCTCAACATCAAGAAAACAAAAATCCTCACAACTGCACCAGCAACATCATGATAAACAGAGAAAAGTTTAAGTTTGTCAAGTGTTTCATTTTACTTGGGTCCACAATCAATGTCCATGGAAGCAGCCATTAAGAAATCAAGTGATGCATTGTATTCAGAAAATCTGCTGCAAAGAATCTCTTTAAAGTATTGAAAATTAAAGACATTACCTTGAAGACTAAAGTGCACCTCACCCAAGCCATGGTATTCTCAATCGTATTGTATGCATGCAAAAGCTGGACAATGAATGAAGAAGACAGAAGAATTGATACCTTTGAATTGTGGTGTTGGAGATGAGTGTTGAATATACCATAGACTGCCCAAAGAACAAACAGATCTGTTCTGGAAGAAGTACAACCAGAGTGCTGCTTGGAAGCAAAGATGGCAAGACCGTGTCTTACATACTTTGGACATGTTGCCAGGAAGTCTCAGTCCCTGGAGAAAGACATCATGCTTGGTAGAGTGAAGGGTCAGCGAAGAAGAGGAAGACCCTTTATAAGATGGATTGACACAGTGGCCACAACAGTGGGCTTAAGCACTGAAATGATTGCGGACATGGCACAAGACTGGGCAGTGTTTTGTTCTGTTGTGCATAGGGTTGCTATGAGTCAGAACCAATTCGATGGCATCTAACAACAATAAACAATATGTTGATGATTTTAACTTTAAAAAAAGGAGTATGTAATGACACATGGGTAATAAAAGTAAATAAATGCAAACTCTAAGTATGGACTTTAAATTCTAGAAATTTAAACCAAGACATGGCTGAGGAAAAAATTAACGAGCTTGAAACTCAGTGGTTAAACACTTGGCTGCTATCCAAAAGGTCAGTGGTTCAAAACCCATCAGTGACTGCAGGAGACAAAAACCTGATGATCTGCTCTCATAATGATTACAAAAACAGCATGACAACACACATCAACAACAACAGACACTTTCCAATCTCAAATGCAGAGAGGTAAAACAAAGGGAGGGGAAAAAAAGGAGCATCCAAGAACTGAGGGTCAGTTTCAAAATGTGTAAAAAACATATAACTGGAATACAAGGAGTATCAAGAGAGAATAAAACAGAAAAAAAGATGAGTAAGAACTTTCCAAAATTAATTGTGCGCAATAAACCAAAGATCCAGGAAGCTAAGAGAACCCCAATCAGGGTAAATACTAGAGTAAATACGCATCAAATTAAATCAAACCAGTTGTTGTCCTGTTGATTCTGACTAATGGGAACCCCAGGTGTTGAAGAGTAGAACTACGCTACAGAGAGTTTTCAAGGCAGTTACCTTTTTGAAACAGGTTGTCAGGCCTTTCTTTTGATGTTCCTTTTGACTAGTGGTGGAAATTCAGGTGGCATAGTGGTTGAGTGCTACATCTGCTAACCAAAAGCTCAGCAGTTCAAATCCACCAGGTGCTCCTTAGAAATCCTGTGGGGCAGTTCTGCTCTGCCCTACAGGGTCACTGTGATTCAGAATCGACTCCATGGCAGTGGGTTTGGTTTTTTGGGGGGTTTTGACTAGGAATAGACGACTTAACTATTTGTATCAACCAGGGACTCCTCAACTATCTCTAAGCATATCATAGTCAAACTCCAGAAAAGCAGAGATATGTAGACAATCATGAAAGAAGCCAGAATAAAACAATAACTGTTTATCCACAGAGGAAGTAGAATATGAATTACAGTGGACTTCTCAATAGAAATAACTCTAATAAGAGAGTTGAGTGAAATATTTTAAAGTGTTGAAGAAAATAACTACAAACCTATAAGTCTATATAGAGGAAAATTACCCTTCAAAAGTGATAGAGAAATAAATATTTTCTAGGAGACACTATCAAGTTGTCCCAGATCTGTAAACAGCCAGAAGGTCATTAGAAAAAAGGGACCAATCACTAATTGTCTACAGATACGACATCCTTCCAAACATCCTGAAATATGTATCACCACATGGAAAGCAGCTTTTAGTGGTGCAAACTGTTAACTGATCAACTCCCAGCTGGCAGTTCAAACCCAACCAGACACCTGAGATTACATACCTAGTAGTTTACTTCTGAAAAGTTGCAGCCTTGAAAACTTGAAAACCTTGTGTAGTGATTGTAGTCAGCACAATTGGAGTCTCTAGGAGCAGGAATCAACAACAATTACTTACAAAAAGAAACAGATTGTAACAGGCAAGTGGTCTCCCAGGTTGAAAAGCTGTCAAAGTGTAGATGAAACACTTTCATGTAATGCTCTGCTATATGCTGTAGGTGAGAGACTCTAAAGGACAGTTACATGATACATTGGGTTCCACTGGCTTCTCGATGCTGTCCTGGTAGAGATAAAGAACTCTTCAATGCTTGCTTCCGCCCGGCATTGTAGTAGGAGAGAGACAGAGAAAGCGATACACTTTCTCCTGCCCCACCCCAGGCAAAGTAGGCTTGCTTAGATGGGCTGAAAGCTTCTGTTACATGTGTTGCCCGTTAGCACCATAGCTAAGAGGGCTCTGGGATCCCTTGCTCAGCCATCTCCAGACCCTACAGTTCATGTGACATGCTATAAGAACAAACACCAGGCCTTAGGGATGAGAGGCAGGGTTCGGGCCCCTCCCTTCCTGATTCCTGTTGTCTCATTTGCATATGCTTGTTTTCTGGATTTTGTTTTAAACATAAAACTAAAGCCCCTTGATTGCTCAGGCTACTTTCAGAAGCCAGAGACAAAAAGCCAAACTTACATTCTTAAAAAAAAAAAAAAAAAACGAGAAATTCCTTTCCAGGAGAATTACCCTGGAAGGCATTTGAACATAAATTATTCAGGTAGAAGAAATGTGAAATAATATTAGATCTACATAAAATTGTAATTAATTGTTTTGTGTATGCATGGTTTTCTTCTATCCTGAGAACTTTCATAATTCATTTATCAGTTATAGTTGTTTGTTTTTGTAGATATGTTTATATTTCTAAAGTACACAACATGCTGTGGGCTGAAAGGAAAGTTTCATTTTTTCTTTCCAATCTGCATGGCTTTTATTTAATTTTCTTCCTTATTTCACTGGATAGATGTTCCAGTACTACTATTTTCCAGTTCTGTTAATTTACTAATCTTCTCCTAGTTTCCAAAAGTGTAAAGTTAGCTTATCTATATCAGATTTTTTTTTTACTTCTTTAATGCTGGAGTTTACAGCCATAAATTTTTCTGTGAGCAGTACCTTTGCTGCAACCTGTAAGATTTGGTATGGTATTTTCATCTGCCCGTATTTTCTAATTTCCTTTGTGATTTCTTCTTTGACCATTGGTTGTTTAATAATGTGTTGTTCAATTGCCATATCTTTGTGCATTTTCTGTGCAAATTTCCATCTGTTGTATATCCCTAATTTCATTGTACTGTCAGAGAAGAGAATTCGTATAACTTCAACACATGTTCAAATTTATTGAGAATTAGTTGTGGCCAAGCACGTGGTCATTTGTGGAGAGTCTCCTGTATGAACTTGAGAAAAATGTGTATTGCTGTTTTGTGGTTTTCTGAAGATATCTGTTAGGTATAATTGGGCTATAAACCAAAACTAAATCAAACGAAACTCATTGCCGTTGAATTGATTTCTCATTCATGGAAATCCTGTAGAGCAGAGTAAAACTTCCCCTTACGGTTTCAAGGAGCCATCTGGCAGTTAGCAGCTGTAATAGGTAACCACTATGTCACCAGGGTTTCTGATTAGACTATAGTTGTGCAAATCCTCTATTTCCCTTTTGCTCCTCCTTTCAGTTTTCTTATCAATTATTTATTCATTTATTTATTTTTTTATTAAATAAAAAAATGAAAGTGTACATATTCTGTGCTTACAATATTGGCTTAAGAGAGGAGGAGTACACAAGTTGTGTCGAAGTCTCATTAATATTGATCTTCTTACTAATGTGAATTGTCACCAATTTGACCCTACCAAATTTCTAACAATTATCTAAGCTAAACCCTCGCCCCTTGCCTTCCCGCCCTCCCACCTTCCCCACCCTTATAGCCCTCAAAGAGTCTTTTCTATTATGTTTGAGTATGCTTTTAAGTTTTTATCTTAGGGGTCTCATATAGTAATTGTCCTTCTGTCGCTGACTAGTTTCACTCAATATAATGTCCTCCATTTGAGACCAAATTGAGAGATGTTTCCTGCTATAGCACTCCGTGGAGAATATATACCAAAGTTTACCTATTGACTCCTGTTGTTGGGCATTTGGGTTGATTCCAACTTTTTGCTATCGTGGACTGTGCTACAATGAATATTCATGTGCATGTAGCAGTCAGTGTGAATGGCCTTGATTTTGTAGGATATATTCCAAGCAGAGGAATAACTGGGTCAAATGGTATATCTATATTCATTATTTTAAGGTAATGCCAAATTGCTTTCCAAAGAGGTTGCACCATTCTGCAATCCCACCAACAGTGAAGGAGAGTTCCAATCTCTCCACAGCCTCTCCAACATTTATTGTTTTGCGTTTTTTGGATCATGGCCAATCTCATTGGGGTGAGGTGGTATCTCATTGTCGTTTTGATTTGAATTTGTTTAAGAATTAATGTTCCTGAACATGTCTGCATGTGTTTTTTGACTGCCTGGATCTCTTCTTTAGAGAAGTGTCTGCCCATCTCCTTTGCCCATCGCTTAATTGGATGATTTGTCTCTTTCTTATTGATATTTTGTGGAACCTGGTAGATTATGGAGATCAGGCATCGGTCCGACATAGAGTTGCCAAATATTTTTTCCCATTCTGCAGGTGGTCTTTTAATTCTTTTGAGGAAGTCTTTGGATGAGCAGAAGTGTTTGATTCTTATTAATTCTCATTTATAGATTTTCTCTTCTGATGAATGTGTTTTGTTTGTCAGATTTTGAAGTCTGTCTATATTGCATATTAAAACATCCATTGTTGACCCTATCTTATCTTGGATGAGCTTTATCATTTTAGCTTTTATATTCAGGTCTTTTATCCAATTTGAGTTGATTTTTGTATAAGGTGTGAGATGTGGGTCTTGTTTCAATTTTTTGCAGATGGATATCCAATTATGCCAGCACCATTTGTTAAAGAGACTGTTCTTACACCAGTTCAAAACCTTAGGGCCTTTGTCAAATATCAGCTGTTCATAAGAGGATGGTGGCATCTCTGGGGTCTCTACTTTGTTCCATTGGTCTATATGTCTCTTTTTGTACCAATACCAGGCTGTTTTGACTACTGTGGCAGTGTAATAGGTTTTAAAGTCAGGTAGTAAGAGGCCTCCCAGCATGTTCTTCTTTTTCAGTAGTGTTTTACTTATTCAGGGCATCTTCCCTTTCCAAATAAAGCTGACAATTTGTTTCTCCATCTCATTAAAAAATGTCGTTGGAATTTGTATTGGGATTGCATTATATAAGTAGAGTGCTCTGGGCAAAGTAGACATTTTCACAATATTGAGTCTTCCTATCCAAGAGCAGGGCAGATTATTCCACTTATGTAAGTCCCTCCTAGTTTCTTGTAGCAATGTCTTGTAGTTTTCTCTGTAAAGATGTCTTATTTCTCTAGTTAGATTTATTCCTAGGTATTTTATCTTCTTGGGAGCTATAGTAAATGGAATTTATTTGGTGATTTGTTCATTAATAATTTCACTGTTGGGTCCACCGGGTTGTGGGGTCTGTAGGAAGCTCTCCTCTGGTTCCGGTTCAGGCACCAGCTGTCGGAGTCAGAGAGTTCTCCGATGAACACGGGCAGAGGAGAAGCCATGCCAAGGTTGAGGAAAAGACAGACAGACAACAGTTTGGGATCAGGGGGCTAATGGCCTTCCCAGCAGAGAGCCCAGAATCAAGCTTTATTGAAGTATTTATACCATCCACCAGTAACGGTTAGTATACTAGAAAACAAGGAACTGAAACATCCAGTAACTACTGATTTAGTTATCTTTATCTTGTATCCTGATACTTTGCTGAATTCTTCCATTAACTCTAATAGTTTACTTATGGATTTCTTTGGATTCTCTGTATAAACAATCATATCATCTGCAAAGAGGGAAATCTTTACTTCTTCAGTGCCAATACGGATGCCTTTTATTTCTTTGTCTTGTCTAGTTGCTCTGGCTAGAACTTCTAGGACCATGTTGAATAGAAGTGGTGAGATTGGGCATCTTTGTCTAGCTCCCATTCTCAAAGGGGATTCCTTCAGTCTTTCACCATTCAGGATGATGAAAGCAGTTGGCTTTGCATAGATGCTATTTATTATATTGAGGAATTTCCCTTTTATTCCTATTTTTCTGAGAGTTTTAAGCATGAATGGATGTTGAACTTTGTCGAATGCCTTTTCTGCATCAATTGACAAAATCAGGTAATTTTTATCTTTTGTGTTATTAATATGGTTGATTACATTAACTGTTTTTCTGATGTTGAACCAGCCTTGCATCTCTAGAATGAAACCAACTTGATCATGATGAATGATTGTTTTTATATGTTGTTGAATTCTATTGGCTAGAATTTTGTTGAAGATTTTTGCATCTAGATTCATCAGTGATATTGGTCTGTAATTTTCTTTTTTTTGTGGGACCGTTCCCTGGTTTTGGTATCAGGGTTATGCTGGCTTCATAGAAGAAATTTGGAAGTATTTCATCTCTTTCTATAGTGTGAAATACCTTCATTAGTATTGGAGTTCATTCTCTAAAAGTTTGATAGAATTCTCTGGTGAAGCTGTCTGGATCAGGACTTTTTTTTTTTTTAATCAATTATTGAATGTAGAATACTAGTGTCTCCAACTATTGTTTTAAAGCTCCATTTCTTAGATTTTGACAATATTTGGTTCATTTTTTTGGACTCATCATGTGTTTAGATGCTTATAATTTTTATGTATTCTTAATGAATCATTTTACAATATGGAATATTTCTCTCTATCTCCTGCTAATTTTTAGAATTTGATATCCATTTTCTGTACAAGTGAAGACACTACAAATATCTGATCATTTTTGAGTGGAGTATCTTCTTATCCTTTTACTGCCAACCTATCTGTGTTTATGAATCTAAAGTTATTTTCTCATAGACAACAAATACTTGAATCACTTTTTTTAAATCATTATGTCAAGTTCTACCTTTGTATTGGAGATTTATATCCATTTATACTTAAATTACCATTAAGGAAGGACTTCTGCCATATTGGAGCCATGGTGGTGCAGTGGTTAAGAGCTATGGCTGCTAACTAGAGGTCAGCTGTTCAAATCCATAAGCTGCTCTTTGGGAACCCTATGGGGAAGTTCTACTCTGTCCAAAAGAGTCACTACAAATTGAAATTAACTCAGCAGCAGAAGGTTGGTTTTGGGGTTTCTGCCATTATATTTTCTATTTCTCATATGTTTTATTGTTACTCAGTATTCCTCCATTATTGCCTTATGTATAATACTATTTCCTAGTGTTTCATTTTGTTTGCCTTAAATTTATAACAGAAGAATTTAATTTATATCAACTTAAGGTCAATAAGACATAGAAAATCTTATGCATGTCTGTCACCCCATTATGTTTTTATTTTAGAATATTTAATTTTTCTATATTATGTGTCCATTAACATTGATTTATCCATTTATTATTTATTGTGATTGAGTGAAAGTGTAAAATCGAGTTGAAATTTGCATGCCCACCTATGTGCAGCTCCTACTGCTCTCCTTGCCCAGTGACAGCACACTCCTCCTTTCTGTTCTATACAAATCATATCCTCTTAACAATCTCCTGTCCCCTCTTCTCCACCCTCTCCCTCCCCTCTAGTAAGAGGCCAGTAAGATGACATCTCATAGATGCATAGAACCATAAAGTGCACACACGATATGGTCACTCTGTGTTGCCGAGTCCAATCTACTACTGTCTGAGGAGTTGACCTCAGTAATGATTTATGGACAGGGGCAGCATCAGGACTAGGGGCCGCACTCCCAGGGGAACTCTGAGGACTTTGGACCATCATTTGTGGTTTAGTGGAGTTCTCAGGGTGCACCACTTTTTATTCTAATGTTGCTACTGAGACTTAACTTTGTGAGCCCATCACGGTTATCACTGGTGGTGGCTAGGCACCATCTGGTTCTTCTGGTTACAGGTTGATGAAGTCACTCGTTTGCATGGGTCTTTCTGACTTCTGGGTTCTCTTTCCCATATGTCGTTGCTGTCTTTGGTGATCATGTGTTCCTTCTGAGTTGACACCATTTGGTGTACCTCACATGGCAGCTTGCTAGCTTTTAAGACCCAAGACGCAACTCTTCAATATGGGGTGCAGAACTCTCTTAACAATACACTAGTTATGACAGTTGGCCTCAATGTCCCATGTGAGAGTATGGTCCCTAGACTCCCGCCCCTGCTACTCTATCCTTGCATATTGGGCTAAGATTGGAAGAGTTTTCAGGTTATGTTGATGTCCAGTTAAATTGATCTTCTTTTTAATGTGTGCTGTCACTGATTTCACTGAACCAAATTTGTATCAGTGATCTGATCTGTAACCAACTTTTTCCCTCCCTCCCTCTTCTCCCTTGCAGCCATCAAAGAGTCTTTTCTTCTGTACATGAGTCTTTTTTCAAGTCCTTATAGTAGGGATCTTATACAATATTTGTCCTTGTGTCGCTGACAGATTTCACTCAACATAATGTGTGGGAAATTATGTTAACTCTCTTGACATAACTGCAGCCATCTTGGCTACCATACTGTTACTTCAACTCTGTATAACCTCTTGTACTATAATCAATCACCTTGACTTTACCTTGTGTACGGTAACCTAGAAGCAATCTGAGATCACCTCCAAATACTAGACCAGAGATGTAGAACAATAGATAACCAAAACCATAAACAACTAGCTTAGTTACTGAATGTTTCAGTTCCTTGTTTTCTAGGATACTAACCGTTACTGGTGGATGGTATAAATACTTCAATAAAGCTTGATTCTGGGCTCTCTGCTGGGAAGGCCGTTAGCCCCCTGATCCCAAACTGTTGTCTGTCTGTCTTTTCCTCAACCTTGGTGTGGCTTCTCCTCCGCCCGTGTTCATTGGAGAACTATCTGACTCCGACAGCTGGTGCCCGAACCGGGACCAGAGGACAGCTTCCTACAGACCCCACAACCCGGCGGACCAGCCCCACAGTGAAATCAAGCACCAAGGCTCCCGAGGCCATCACTCAGGAGGAGTGCTATCACAACCTATAACAGAGCTGGTGAGCGGTTCGTGCAGGCTCGGGAAAAGCATCAGGGTGATAATGGGAAATGCTCAATCTCACTTTGATACTTACAAGCTTTTACTTAAAAACATGCGTTCAGGAGGGGTAAAAGTTAGCTCTTCTTGTCTCACTTCTCTCTTTGATCTCGTCTAACAGCATTGTCGCTGGTTGCCAGAGGAAGGGACACTGGAAGTCCAGGTGTGGCACAGAGTTGTGTCTTGCCTTAGGCGAGCACATCAACAGGGAGAAGCTATTCCGGTCTATGTTTGGTCTCTGTGTAATCTCATTTCTGTAGCTTTAGAGCCTCTACAATCAGAGGAGGAATTAGAAGACAAAGAGGAATTGGGAAGCGAGGAGAGCAAGGGGGGCGACCGGCCACTGCCACCTTCGCCTACTCTTCCGTCTTCTCCTGTTCTCTCTAAGAGCTTAAAGCCAAGTGTTCCTTCACCCTCCCCTATTCTTTCTAAAGACTTAAAGCCAATTTCACAATTTTCTTCTGCAGTCACGGAAGGGATTAGACCAGCCAGAATAGCAGGAGATTTAGATTCTTATTTGTTTCCAGTAACAATCACAGAGGTGACTCCACCTGGCCAGGATGAGGAAAATCCTGATGGAGTCTATCATTATAGTCATCACCCTGTCCCTTTCACTGTCTTGAAAGAGATAAAGAAATCTGTCAGTCAGTATGGCCCCACTGCTCCTTTTACTATGGGAATACTGAGAGGGCTAGGAGAAGGAGAGCGTCTCATTCCTTACAATTGGGAGGCGCTAGTGTGGACTTGCTTATCTTCAGGAGAATATTTACAATTTCAAACATGGTGGTCTGATGCTGCCCAACAGCCAGCTCAAAGAAATATTCAGGCTCAAATTAATGTCTCTGCTGAACAACTGTTAGGAGTAGGCACCTGGGCTGGCATCCAAGCTCAGTTAATAATGAATGATCAAGCCATAACCGAAGTTAGATTTGTATGTTTAAAGGCTTGGGAAAAAGAATCAGTTGGTCAGGACAGGAACCCCCCACATTCAGCTCTATAAGACGAGAAGCTAAAGAGCCGCACGTTAATTTCCTTGCTAGACTCAGAGATGCTTTACAAAAAACTATTGAAAATCCAGATGCCAGAGATATGATTCTACAAATTCTGGCATTCGATAATGCCAACCCAGACTGTAAGAAGGCTTTTCACCCCTTTAAGGGATGAGGAAGTTTAGAAGACTATATTAGAACTTGTCAAGGAGTTGAGTCTGAAACTTTTAAGGCTACCGCTCTAGCAGAAGCAATGGCAGCACTGCATGTGAAAAATAGTTGCTGTTTTGGTTGTGGTGAGCTAGGCCACATGAAAAGGGATTGCAGGAAAGTTGGCACAGAATTTAGATCATATGCCAAAAAAGAGACACCAGGGCAGTGTCCCCAGTGCAAGAACAGGAATCATTGGGCAAATCACTGAAAGTTTAAATCTGAAAAGGAAGGTCAACCTAGGTAGACGGAAAACTGGAGAGGGTGCCGTCCCCAGGCCCTGATAAATCAGGGGATTTACCCAGTTCAGCAGGAGCTGACACCTGCAGCTCAACCCTTAAGCCCATTCTCTCCCTCTCACTCGCTACAGCCGGAAGTGCAGCTGTAGACCTCTGCTCCTGTGTCTGTATTTCTTTATATCCTAATCAACCGCCCTATAAAGTTCCTACAGGAGTTTGTGGGCCCCTATCTGAAAATACAGTAGGCCTAATTCTGGGTAAAAGCAGTCTTGATGCCCAAGGAGTTCAAGTCCATACAGGAATTATTGACAGTGATTATACTGGAGAACTAATGGTTGTAATGACCTCAGCCATTCCTTTTCAGATTATAAAGGGCCAAAAGGTAGCTCAGTTTCTCTTGCTTCCTTACATCAAGATTGGTCATTCTAATAAAAGGCAAATGGGAGGATTTAGAAACACCTCTCATTCAATATTCTTGCAACAGTCAATCTCTGGAGACAGACCTCAATGTACTATCAAAATTTCAGGAAAAACTTTCATAGGATTATTAGATACTGGAGCTGACATTTCTATTATAGGTGAACAACACTGGCCACCTTCATGGCCTTCCAAGCTACTTCCAACACAATTACAGGGAATAGGCCAGGCCCCTTATGTTCATCAGAGCCTTCACATTCTGCCCTGTGAAGGACCAGAGGGCCAGCCTGGAACAATTCATCCTTATGTAACAAATATCTCAATTAATTTGTGGGGTAGAGATCTGTTAGAACAATGGGGAGCGACTCTTACTATTCCAGCAACATCACCCAACACCGCTAGTGACCAGGCTCATCAAGTCATGTTGGCTATGGGCTACACTCCTGGCAAAGGACTGGGGAAGCATGAACAAGGCATTAAGCAGCCAGTGGAGCTAAAACCTAATAAAGGAAAACAGGGGTTTGGCTATTCAAATTTATCATGAGGGCCACTACTGATCAAAATTGTAGAACAAAGAATCCACGAGGCTCAGTTAAATAGAACTGATCCTACACAACCTTATCAGATTTTAATTTTGCCCACTCCTCATTCTCCTACTGGAGTTATAGTAAAACAACATAAAATTGTAGAGTGGATCTTTTTGCCCAATACTGAAATCAAAAGATTAACTATATACCTAGATAAAATGGGAAAATTAATTTTTGCAGCCCGAAAGAGATTGCGAACTCTCATTGCCTCAGATACCTCTGAAATCATTTTGCCCCAGCTACAAATCAAATACAAAAAGCATATATTAATAACCTAGAATGGCAGTTAAGTTTGTCAGATTTTATTGGATGGCTACATAATGCCTTCCCCAAACATAAACTTTTTCAATTTTTAAAACAGACATCTTGGATACTTACCAAGATTATTCATTCTGAACCTATTGTTGATGCAGCCACCTATTTCACTGATACAAGTAAACAGGGAAAAGCTGGATATCATAATAAAATTGATAAAGTGTGACAAACACCTTATTCATCTGTACAAAAGGCTGAATTAGCAGCCGTAATCCAACTGTTAAAAGATGAGCCCTTTTCTCTTAATATCATGTCTGACTCGCAATATGTAGTAAATGCTGCAAAGATTATTGAGACGGTACCCTTGTTTCTTGATATAAAAGACACTGAACTTACTGCTCTATTTATTCGCTTACAGAACTGCATTCGAGCTCGCTCTTATCCTTTTTATATCATGCATATAAGAGCACACACCGGCCTTCCAGGACCACTGTCAAAGGGAAATGAAACTATTGACTCTTTGGTGGCCTCAGACTTCCAAGAGGCTCAAGACTTCTTTTCTCTCATTCATGTTAACTCTAAACGCTTAATAAAACAATTTGCTATTTTTAACCAACAAGCTAAAGACATAGTTGCTACTTATCCAATTTGTCAACAGTCTAAAACAACTCATTTTCCTTCAGGTCAAAACCCAGGAGGAAACATGCCCAATAGTTTATGGCAAATCGATGTTACTGAGGTACCTTCTTTTGGTAAACTTTCTTATGTCCATGTGTGTATAGACACATTCTCTAACTTCATTTGGGCAACAGCATGAAGTGGAGAATCTGCCAAGCAGGTAAAACAACATCTCCTCTCCTGTTTTACAATAATGGCCAAGCCATCTCAAATAAAAACAGACAAAGCCCCTGCATATACAAACAACTCCATGCAACTTTTCTTTGCTCAGTGGAAAATTCATCACCTTACAAGTATTCCATTTAATCCTCAAGGTCAAGCCATCATTGAGCGCACTCATACAACTCTTAAAACATACATTAAAAAATTAAATAAAAAGGGGGAAGACACCTACCACCCTGTAACAATCCTACAACAGGCATTGTATACTCTTAATTTTTTAAACATCCCTCAGACCTCTGAAATTTCAGCTGCTGAGGCCCATTGGTCTCATATGTTTAATTCTCCAAAAATCCCAAGACAACCTATATGGTAGAAAGATATATCAACTAATACCTGGCAAAAGAAAGAAATAATTACATGGGGAGAAGGTTTTGCTTGTGTTTCACCAGGTTCTGAGATTGACTCTATTTGGGTCCCATCACGAAGAATTCGCCCAAGATATGGAGCACCCAGCAAAACAGCTAGTGAAGATGAAGATAAGGAGGGACCCAGTGGCAACCTCCCGCACACAACAAGCTCACCTACCAACCTGGGGACAGCTAAAAAAAATTGTGCAGGAGGCAAAAAATCTACATCCTAGTGCTAACATTCCTTATCTTTCCATATCTCTTTTCCTTGCCATAATCACAGTTATCAATCTAACTTGTCTTTCTAATCTAAAATGCCTTATATTCTGGCCGTGTGGATGTTGATGCCTCCAAGGGACTGACGCCATGTACTCGATTGAAAAGAAATCTGGTTTCCCCAAAAACCCATGATGGGCTACAAAAGAGACATAAAACTTCCGCTCACTGCCTCACATCACCTTGTTTGGCCCCGGAGAATGGCTGGTTAGCCAAAGACGGGTAAGACTCCTCTAAGGAGGGGCAACCTAAGAGAGGCACAGCCACAAAGGGGCCATCAGAAAAGTGACTGGTTAGCCAATGACGGGTAAGATTCCATACGGGAGGAACAACCTAAGGCAGGCACAGTGACAGAGAGGCTACTCAGAAAATACCCTCTGGTGAAACTTGAGCCTTCACCCCGAAGCCTCCTGAAGAAAGTCTGTTGCCCTCATGACTGTTTGATATGCAACCCAAGTAACAAAAACATGGCAAACAGGAGTTGCCCTGGCCATACTAAAAACTTGTTTTCTTCTACTTCTCTCTGTCTCTACTTGATACTGTAACAATATGCTTCATTTTAAAAAAATAAAAAGGGGGGAGATGTGGGAAATTATGTTAACTCTCTTGACATAACTGCAGCCATCTTGGCTACCATACTGTTACTTCAACTCTGTATAACCTCTTGTACTATAATCAATCATCTTGACTTTACCTTGTGTACGGTAACCTAGAGGCAATACTAGACCAGACTACCTCCAAATACTAGACCAGACATGTAGAACAATGGATAACTGAAACCATAAACAACTAGCTTAGCTACTGAATGTTTCAGTTCCTTGTTTTCTAGGATACTAACCATTACTGGTGGATGGTATAAATACTTCAATAAAGCTTGATTCTGGGCTCTCTGCTGGGAAGGCCGTTAGCCCCCTGATCCCAAACTGTTGTCTGTCTGTCTTTTCCTCAACATCGGCTGGGTTTGCCTCCACCCGTGTTCATCAGAGAACTCTCTGACTCCAACAATAATGTCTTCTAATTGAAACCAAGTTATGAGATGCTTCCTAAAATTATCATTGTGTTTTATCACACTGTAGTGTTCCATTGAGTGTATATATACAGTAGTTTATTTATCCATTCATCTGTTGTGGGGCATCTGGGTTGATTTCATCTTTTTGCTATTGCAGATTGTGCTGTAGTAGACACTCGTGTGCATGTATCTGTTCGTGTGACTGCCCTTGCTTCTGCAGGATATATTCCACGCAGTGGAATTACTGGTTCAAATGGTGTATCTATTTCCATCTTTTTAAGGAAGCGCCAGATTGCTGTCCAAAAAGGTTGTACCATTTTGCAATCCCACCAGCAGTGTAGGAAAGTTCTAATTTCTCCACAACCTTTCCAGCATCTGTTGCTCTGTGTTTGTTGGATCATGTCCAACCCTATTAGAGTGAGACAATATCTCATCATAGTTCTGCTTTGAATTTATTTAATAGCTAATGATCATGAGCAATTCTGCATGTGTCTTTTGGCTGCCTGGATATCCTGTTTGGAGAAGCATTTGTCCAATTCCTTTACCCATCCCTTAACTGGATTTTCATCATTTTCTTGTTGATATTTTGTAGTATCTTATAGATTACGGAGATCAGATGTGAGTCTGACATATAGTTGCCAAATAACATTGATTTTTAATTGTTTTAAGTATTTGTATTTTAAATCATAGAAAAATTTAAAGTATATGTATATTTAGGAGATATA
This sequence comes from Heterohyrax brucei, assembly GCA_028571685.1. Classification (NCBI taxonomy): domain Eukaryota; kingdom Metazoa; phylum Chordata; class Mammalia; order Hyracoidea; family Procaviidae; genus Heterohyrax; species Heterohyrax brucei. The sequence continues at coordinate 117,590,226 of CM053166.1, forward strand.
TACCAAAATTACAATGGTCTTTGCTTCTATATTTACCCACACTGTTATTTTTCCCAGTTTTATTTATCTCTCTGTATCATTTCTGGCTATTCCCTAGTGACATTTCATGTCGACTTGTTGAATTCCCTCTAGTATTTCTTGTAGGACAGATTTATGAGGAAAGAGCTTCCTTAACTTTTGTCATCTGTGAAAATATTAATTGTTGTCTTATTTTTGCAGGATAGTTTTGTTAAATATAGAATTCTTGCTTTTTGATCACTTCACCTGTGTCACATTACTGCTTTTTAGCCTCTGTAATTTACTAGGTGAAATTAGCTCTTATTCTTACGGGTGATAAATCACTTCTCTACTGGTGCTTTTAAGATTCTCTCCATGTCTTAGACTACCAACCAGTTTTATTATGATGTGTCTCATTGTATCTCTTTGAGTTTTTCCTTCTTACATTTTGCTAAGTTTCTTGAATGGATGAATTCATGTCTTTCATGGAATTTGGGAAGTTTTAGCCTATTATTCCATTAGTATTCTTTGTGCCTTTTTTTCTCATCCTCAATTCCTTCTGAACTCCCATAATCTACAAGGTATGACAATTAGGTTCATGAACTCATCATATAAAAAGTGCTACATATCTCTTTGCTGAATATCACTGTATTTGCCTTCAAAGTACTCCACTTGGGAAGCTAAGCACTGATGCCAACACTTAGTCCACCCTTCAAAGCAATTTTGAAACTCTTTCTGGAATGGCCATCAGAGCTGTCATCTTACTACCTTTGATGTCCTGAATGTCATCAAAATGTCTCCCTTTAAATATTTCCTTTTTCTTCAGGTAAAGAAAAAAGCCACTGGGGGCCACATCAGGTGACTATGGAAGGGGTTCCACTGCAGTTATTTGTTTACTGGCTCAAAACTCCCTCACAGACAAGTATACAGTTATTTATGCAAACTTGCCACCCTGCCATTATGTACAATGGCCATCCCAGAAAGAGTTCCAAAATTGCTTTGAAGCATGGACTAGGTGCTGGCATTGGTATATAGCTTCCCAAGGACAGTACTTTGAAGGTGACTGTAGTGATGCTCAGCAATGAGGTATTTAGCACTTACAACAATTAAGTTTAAGGACTTAATTGTCAGACCTTGTATACACTCATAACTTCAATGGTATATTATGAAACCCTGATGATATAGTGGTTAACTGTTATGGCTGCTAACCAAAATGTTTGCAGTTTGAATCTACCAGGTACTTCTCAGAATCTCTATGGGGCATTTCTACTCTGTCCTTTAGGGTCACTATGAGTCCAAATTGACTCGACAGCAGTTGGTTTGGTTTTTGGTTTATTTAACAACCTATGATGTGCAGATGACACAACTTTGCTTGTTGAAAATGAAAAGGACTGGAAGTACTTACTGATTAATATTAGAGACCACAGCCTTCAGTATGGATTACACCTTAACATACAGAAAACAAAAATCCTCACCACTGGACCAATAAGTAAGTTAATGTTAATGATTGAAGTTCTTGAGGGTTTCATCTTCCTTCAATCAACAACTAATGTCCTTTGGAGCATCAGTCAATAAATCAAAAGATGCATTTCATTAGGCAAATCTTCTGCGAAAAACATCTTTTAAAATGTTAATAAGCTCCACCCTCTTAGCTTTGGTTGATGGTCCCATCCTTTTAGCCTACTTGAATGACAGCCGTGCCTTCCAGAACCAATGTATTGGAGAAGGAACCTTTGAAACCTAGGAGGTTGTGGTTCCACTCTTAGATACAAAGAAGCTATGGTTCAACCCTTTGTAACACAGGAGGTTATGGTTCTACTCTTTAAAAAGAATGCAGCTCTGCTTCCCTTGTTCCTTCAAACATGCTGATCTCCAAATTGCTCCCAGGATGGTCTTTGTCTTTTCTTGCATTTAATTTGTTGATAGTGTTGACATTTTCTCTTTTGGCCTGTTTCCTATCTACAGAATTCCAAAAGACAAACAGGTTTCCCTTGTTTAATCCTGTTCTATCACTATCCCTTTCAGCTGGTGGATTTAGCTTATGGTAGCTAATTAGACCCCATCAGTCACAATTTTAATATCTATAACAAAAGATGGTGTGAACATATCCTTGGTGAGAGTTCTAGGACTCTTTAGCTTATTCAAGCAATGATGTTACTTTAAGCACTAAGATGTATCTGACCCAAGCCATGTTGTTTTCAATCACCTCATGTGTATTCAAGAGCTGGGAAATGAAAAAAAGAAGATCAAAGAAAAACTGATGCTTTTGGATTATAAGGGTGGTGAATAATGTTGAATATATCAATGACTGTCTTGGAAGAAGTACAGTCAGGATACTCCATAGAAGTGAGGATGGGGAGACTTTGTCTCATACACTTTGGACATATTATCAAGAGGTATCAGTCCTTGGAGAAGGAAATCATGCTTGATAAAACAGAGAATCAGCAAAAAAGAGGAAGACTCTGAATGAGATGGACTGACATAGTGGCAGCAACAATGACCTCGAGCATTACAATGATCATGAAGATGCTGTTTCATTTTGTTGTACATAGGTTGTTATGGTTTGGAACCTACTTAATGACACCTAACAACAATGACAACAACAATGATTTTGTGACCTTTTCTTAAATGCTTTGATCCAAAACCAATCAACCAACCAACCAACCTCCTCCTCCTCCGCCTCCTCCTTCTCCTCCTCCTCCAGATAATAGCTATCTTCGTGAATGTGAAGTGACATCTCCTTGTGGTTCTGATTTATATTTCTGTAATGACGAATAATGTTCAGCATCTTTTATGTGTTTATTAGCTATTTGTACATATACAGAGGAATGTGTATTCCCACTTTGCCCACTTTTTAATTGAGTTGTTTGTCTTTTTGTCATTCACTTGTCAGTTTTTCTTTATTCTTTATATTCAACTCTTATGACATGGACAGTTACCAAAAGTTTTCTCTTGTTCTGTATGTTAGCTCTACACTTTCTTAAGCCCTTCAATGCACAAATGTTTTCAATTTTTTTATTTTTTATTTTTTTATTATGACTGAGTGAAAATATGCATTCCCATATAAATTTACATGCCCACCTATATGCACTTCCACTGCTCTCCCTGCCCGGTGACAGCACACTATTCCTCTCTGCTCCATATAATTTTTATGAAGTTTAATTTGTCTATTTTTTCTTCTCAACCTTTTGGTGTCATATCTAAGAATGCATTGTTGAAAGCTATGTCCCTTAGTTTACCCCATGTGTTACTTCAAGAGTTTCACGGTTCTTGTTCTTCTCTCTATGTCACTGTCTTAAGCTGGGTTTTCTAGGGAATGATAACCAGTAAAGTATATAAAAATATACATATATAAACCAAAATAACCAAACCTGTTGTCATTGAGTTGATTCTGACTGAAAGTGACCCTACAGGACAGAGTAGAACTGCCCCATCAGGTTTCCAAGGAGTGATATGTGGATTTGAACTGCTAACTTTTGGCTAGCTGATGTAGCTATTAACCACTGCACCACCAGGGCTGCAAATATATATACAAAGAGAGATTTATATCAAGGGTGTGGCTCAGGTGGTTCTAGGGGCTGGAAAGTCCCAAGTCTGTGGGTCAGGCTGGAGGTTTCTCCTGACTCATGTACCTGCAGGGATTGGTGAACTCCACATTGGCAGATCAGACAGCAGGCCTTTGGCTCATAGCCTGTGGAGGCTGACAAATCCCAGGACTGGCAGGTAAGCTTCTAGCCTAAGTCCCAAGACCCAGAGGTCAGATGAGCTGGAGCCAGCTGTGGGATCTAGATCCAGCAAAAGCCAGGGAGCTTTACCAGACAGTCCGCCTACATTGGATGCAGGCTAAATCTCCAAGGGGATTGATTTTCAACTGATTAGCTGCTCGTAACAGATCTCATCATGCAGAGGATTACATTAACCAAATCTCATTATGGAGGTAATTACATCATTACATAGATATCAAACTATATCATACCTGCCAAACCACTGATAATCATGGCACAACTAAGTTGACACACGTCCTTAACCATCATAGTCATTAATTCATAACTTTATGCAGTATGAGATTTGATCCAACTTCATTCTTTTTTATGTGGACATCAAGCTGTTCAGTAGTATGAGTTGAAGAGACTATTGTTTTCCTATTGAAGAGACTTGACCTCCTGGTTGAAAATAAATTGGCCATAGAAGCAGGGGCTTATTTCTGGAAACTTTATTCTACTAGTATGTATTTCAGTTCTTACATTAGAAATGGACGGTTTTCATTCCTGTAGATATATAGCATGTTTTGAAATTGGAAATTTCACATCCTCCTGTGTGTTATCTGTTTCAAGGTTGTTTTTTTTTCTTTTCTTTTTCTGGTTCTCTGCAGTATGATGAACATTTTATACAAACATGTTTATTTGTCAAAATAGCAGCTTCAATTTTGATAGAGATTGTATTGAATCTTTAAATTCTTTTTGGTAGCAGTAACATTTTAAAACTTAAGTTTCTAAACCATGACCAAGAGTTCTCTTTCCATTTAATTATGTCTTAAAATTTCTTTCAGCAACATTTTACAGTTTTCACTCTACAAGTCTTTCATTGCCCTTGTTAAATATGTAAGAAAGTATTTTATTCTTTCAGGTGTTATTGTAAATGGAATTGCATTCATAATTTCCTTTTCAATTTATTTGTTGCTAGTGTATAGAAACACAGCCAAATGTTCGTTCTGATACTGTATCCTGTGACTTTGTGGCCTCTTTAGGATTCCTTATATATAGGATCATAAAGTCTTTGGCTGCTAATCGAAAGGTTGACAATTTGAACCCACTAGCTCTGCCACAGGAGAATAGTGTGGTAGTCTGCTTCCATAAAGACTTATAGTCTTGGAAACCTTATGAATCAGTTCTATTCTGTCCCATAGGGTGACTATGAACCAAACTGACTCAATGTCAGTGGGTTTGGTTTTGATTTCATAAACATGTCACCTGTGACTAAAGGTAATTTAGATTTTTACTTTCATGTTTGCGTGTCTTTTATTTTCTTTTCTTGCTTAAATGTTGTAGCTACAACTTTCAGTACAATGACGAGCAGAATAATAAATGCAGAAGTCTTTCTTATTCCTGATCTTAACTTGCAGTCTTTTCCCCTAAGTATGACATTAACTGTTCATTTATTTTTTTTTTGATTTGCTTATTTATTTTTATAAATACAATTTTTCATGTTAAGAAATGTCCTCTCCATTCCTAGTTGAGTGTTTTGCGTTGTAAAAGAATTTTGGATTTTGTTACATGTTTTCAGCATCAGTTAAGATGATCACGTAGTTCTTTTCTGCCGTTTTGTTAGTGTAATGTATTACATTGATTGATTTTTCTTGTGTTGAACTACACTTGCATTCCTGGAGAAAAACAATCTTACTTGGTCATATTATCTAATCTTTTAATGTGCTGATGTTTACGTTTACTTATACTTTGTTGATTTTTTGTATGTGTGTATGTGTGTGTGTTTATATTCCTAAGGGATGTTTTTCTGCATTTTTGTTGTGTTATGTTGGCTTTGCTATCAGCATAACATTCTAGCTTCATAGAACGAGTTTTCTTGTGGTGTCATTATCTAAGTCTGGTATCAGGGTAATGTTGGCCTCATTGAATTAAGAAGTGTTTCACTTTCTATATTACACAAGAATTTTGGAAGGACTGATGTTAATTCTTCTTTAAATGTTTGGTTCAATTTACTAGAGAAGACATCTTGTGCTGGACTTTTCGCCATTGGGAGATTTTTGATTACTGATTCAATCCTTTTGCTTGTTATAGGTCTGTAGAGGCACATAGGTTGGAATTTACAGAAAGTGTTTTAGAGGGACACAGTTTAATCAGTAGCATCTTTTCTTCTTCTATGATCCATTGGGTGCTTTAACAGTGTGTTATTTCATTTCCACTTGTTTGTGGAATTACTGTTATTGATTTCTAGTTTCATTCTATTGTGGTTGAAGAAGCTATTTTCCATGATTTTTTCTTGAGTACTGTTAGGTAGTTTTGTGTATCTAGAATTTTTTCCCATTTATTCTAGGTTATTTAATTTGTTGATGATGAATTATTGATGATATTCTCTTATAATCTTTTTTATTCTTCTATGTTTGGTAGTATTGTTCCTGCTTTCATTTGTTCATTTTATGGATCTTTTCAAAGAAACAACTTTTGTTTTCCTTACTTCTCTATTGTTTTTTTTCTATTCTCTAGTGTATCTTTAATCTTTATTATTTCCTTCTTTCTTATAGTTTTTGGCTCAGTTTGCTCTTCTTTTTCCAGCTCCTCAAGGTGTAGAGTATTGAAATAGAAAACCTTTCCTAATTTTTAGTGTAGTCATTTACAACTATAATTTTTCCTCACATCACTGCTTTCACTGCATACCGTAGTCTTTAGTGTGTTGTATTTTCATTTGCATTCATCTCAAACTATTTTCTAATTGCCTTTTGTCTTAGTTATCTAGCGCTGCTTTAACAAAAATACCGTGTGTGGATGGTATTAAATAAAAATTTATTTTCTCTCAGTTTACAGACTAGAAGTCTAAAATCAGGGTTCTGGCTCTAGAGAGATCTTTCTTGCTTGGCACTGGGGGAAGATCTTTGTGTCTTCAGCTTCCATTCCTCATTCCTTGGAGATCTCCATATGGCTTACTGCCTATCTTACCTCATCTCTGCTTGCTGCTTTTATATCTTATAAAAGGTTGACTCAAGACAGGCTCTACACTAATCCCGCCTCATTCACATAACAGACAACTCATTTCCAAATCAGACTATAACTATGATCCATTGGGTGTTTTAAAATTGTGTTATTTCGTTTCCACTTGTTTGTGGAATTGTCTTGTAAAATAATCTATGTGCAGTGAAGAAGAATATGTATTCTACTATTGTTGAGTGTTATGTTATGTACATGTTTGTTGTGTGGTTCGTATGTAGTGTTGTTCAAGTCCTCTTGTAGATTTCCTTTCTAGGTGTTCTATTCGTTACTGAAATGAGTATATTGAAGTCTCCATTATTGTAGGGCTATTTCTCCCTTCAGTTCTGTCAATGTATGCTTTATATATTTTATGACTCATGTTATATATGTATCTATTTATAATTGTCACATGTTCTTGCTGAATTGACACTTTTATCATTATATACCAGCGTTCTTTATCTTTTTTTAACAAATCTTGACTTAAAGTCTATTTTGCTTGATGTTAATACAACCACCTTTGTTCTCTTTTGGTTATAATTTGCTTGGAATTATCTAATTATTATTACTCTTTCATTTTCAGCATATCTATGTCTTTGGACTTACAATAGATATGTTGTACACAGTATATAGTTGGAGCATGTTTGCTAATACTTCTTCCAATCCCTTCCTTTTCACTGAATAATGAAATTCGTATACATTTTAAGTTATTTCTGATAAAATGAACTTGTTTTTTCCATTTTACTATAAGTCGTCATGTGGCTTATGTATTTTTGAATCTCATTTATTGAAATACTGCCTACTTTTGTTTTTAGTCAATTATAGTAAATCATTTAAGTCCCTTCTTTTTGTGTTTTGTGTCCATTTTTTACACACATTCTTTGTGGTTATCATGTGAGTTACATTTAATATACTAAATTTGTTACAACCTAATTTAAACTGATACTAACTTAATTTCAATAACATAAAAATATTTTTTCTTATCTCATTTGTGACAAGGGCATAAAAGGAGTAGCCCCCCTCCTCTATGTTGTTGTTGTCAAAAATAATATTCTTTATATATTTTTTTGTTTAATACATACATCTATAAGAATTTATTACATATTTTCCTTTTAAATCGTGCCAGACATAACAAGTAGAGTTACAACATGACAATATCTTAAAACTGGTTTCTATATTTACTCATAAAATGATGTTTGCTGGAGGACAGTGTTTTTTTTTTTTTCCCCCATTCAATATTGAGTTACTCTGTAGTGTCCTTTCACTTCAACCTGCAAGACTTCCTATACCATTTCTTGTAGGACCGATTTCATAGTAACACATTCCCTCAAGGTTTCTTTGTCTGTGAATATCTTAATTTCACTCTCATTTTTGAATGATGGTTTTGCCATAAAAAGGATTCTTGGTTAACAGTCTTTTCCTTTGAAGCACTGTAATTATGTCATCCCACTGCCTTCTGACATCCATGTTTTCTTAGAAGTCTGTATGCTTAATCACATTATGGATCTCCTGTATGTGACTATTTGTTCATTCTTCGCTCCTTTCAAGTTTCTTTCTTTGTCTTTGGTTTTCAAAAGTTTGATTATACTGTGCCTTGTTTTCTGTCTCTATGGGTTTATCCTACCTGGAGTTTGTTGAACTTCTGAGATGTTTTTATTCATGTCTTTTGTCATGTTTGAGATGTTTTGAGACATCCTTTCTTCAGATGTTTATTCTGCTTGTCTTTCTTCTCCTTCTGGGACTTTCATGATGAATATTTTGTTCAACTGATGGTGTTTAACAAGTCCCTTAGGTATTGTTAGTTTTTCCACATTTTTATAAATTCAGGCTTGACAACTGTAATTGAACCCTCTAAAAAAAACCCAAACCCACTGAGTTGATTCTGACTCATAGTGACCTTATAAGTCAGAATAGAACTGCCCCATGGAGTTTCCAAGGAGTGCCTGGAGGATTTGAACTGCTGATCTTTTGGTTAGCAGATGTAGCACTTAACCACTATGCCACCAGGGTTTCTGAACCCCTTTAGTGAGTTTTTTATTTCAGTTACTGTAACCACTATATATGCTTTTTTCTTTATAAGATTTCTACATATATTTTTATATTCATATTTTATTTATCATTTTTCTGATTTAGCTCTTTCTTCACATTTTCCTTCCACTCTTTGAGCCTATTTATTTTGTATTTTTTAAGTCTTTTTTGTAGGAAGTTCATCAACTGGGCTTTCCCAGAGATGGTTTCTATGACTTTATTTTGTTTTTTAAATGGGTTATCGTTTCCTGTTTCTTTGAATGTCTTCTAAGTTTTGTCTTTGTTGTTGAAACAGGGTATTCAAATTGTGTAATGTGGTAACTGTAGAAATCAGATTCTTCTCTTTCCACAGGACTTATTTTTTTGTTGTTGCTGTTGAATGTTGTACTTGTTCATTTGCTTAGTAAAGTCCCCTAAATTTTTTTGCAAAGGTTACTTTTCTGGACATGTGTGAGCACTGAGGTTTCTGTTTCTAAGGTGCATCCAGGTAGTGTTTTGAAAGAGATTTTTCTGAATGTCAGGGATAAACCAGAAAAATGCGTAAACTTATCTAAGTCTCTAAATTTGAGACTCTCATTGAACACATAATCAAGTTTTCACTGGGCCTATTTGTTTTTAACCTGAAATGAAAGTGTATGGTCTTCTCAGGTAATTCCTGAGCAGGCAATGGGCCCTGGGCATGTGCATGTCATTTTCAGCGTTTTTGGAATCCTTAATTTCTGAAAGAAACTTTCTGCAGTGTTTTCTTCTAGTCTCTAGTCATTTAGTGTATGGCTATTTGGCACTCTTTAGGCCCAGGCATCTACACGTGGTTAAAACTTTAGGTCAATTCCTATTATCCCTTAGACCTGTGTGAGTTCTGAGAAAAGCCAAACTGAGACAAGCTTCAGTTCCTTAGGCAGCATCCAGACAGGTTAGAACTGACAAACAAAAATTTTGCATAAAGTCCACTCTGCTTTGCCTAGAGCTATAGACTAGGTCACCTCTTTGAGAGTCTTGGCTACGTCCACTTTAAGACGGCCTACCAAGTGGGGAGGAGGTATTGTGCACATGTGTATAAAGGAAAGCATTTTTTCCTGACCATTTAGATGTTACTATTTTTCTTAAATCAGCATTCACTTAGTTCTTGTAACCCTTCGACTGTTTTCCAGAATTCTGACAAATTGGTTCTATCAGTTTCTGTTTTCCTTCTTCTTTTTTTAATGTATGTTTTTCTCAAGGGTTGAGAATGTGTGGATGCTGATGCTTCTGTCTCGCTCTGGGCTCCCCTTTACTTGTTAAAATTTTTATTAAAATTGTAGAAATAGACACAAGAAAATATTCACCAGTTCAACAATTCTGCATTTATCATTCAGTAACACTGATTACATTATTCATGGTGTGCAACCATTATCACTATCCTTTCCCAAATTGTTCTATTGCAATTAACATAAACTCAATGCCCCTAAGCAAAAACTCTCCCTTCTCATCACCTCCCACCATTGGTAACCACTTGTCATGGATTGAACTGTGTCCTCCCAAAATATGTATCATCTGCTAGGTCATGATTACCAGTATTGTGTGGTTATTCATTTTGTGACCTGATATGTTTATCCTATGTGTTGTAAATTCTAACTTCTATGATATTAATGAAGCAAGATTAGAGGCAGTTACATTAATGAGACAGGGCTCAGTCTACATAGGATTAGGCTGTAGATAAAAGAGAGAAATGAGCAGAGAAGAGAGGGACCTCATTACCACCAAGCAAGAAGAGCTTGGAGCAGAGTGAGTCCTTTCAGCCCCAGGTCCCTGTTCTCAGAAGCTTTTAGACCAAGAGAATATTGATGATAGAGGCCTTTCCCCCAGAGGCAATAGAAAGATGCCTTCACCTGGAGGTGTTACCCTGCATTCAGACTTCAAACTTCCTAAACGGTAAGAGAATAAATTTTCATTTGCTAAATTCATCCACTTGTTGCATTTATGATATAAAAGCCCTAGATAACTAACATGGAATTTAGTACCAAGAGAGTGGGATGCTGCTCTAACAGATACCTACAGCTGAGAAAAAGGAAAACTTAAAGCCAGGCATGATTATTTTTTTATCTTGATGGCTTTTTCTTTTTCTTCTGTCTAGTAATCTACTGATTGTTGGTTGTCTGAGCCACTTCTAAAATTGGGTCAGTGGAGTAATTTGGGTCTACTGTATATATCCCATTTTTAAGTAGAATACTATAAGCATGTTCTCAGGAGGATGCCTGTAGTGCAAAATCCTACTCAGACAAATGCTCTTGAAGCCACATTTAGTAATATGTAAGTTAAAGTTCTAATGGCAAAAGCAATTCCCAAGGTTGAGTCCAGAGTCAGGAGGTAAGAAAGAAGGGACTGTGCATGTTGGAAAGTCAATGAAACATTACATGGAAAATGTAAGTCATAATAGAGGCAATGAACCATTGAAAATGACATAACTGCAACATGCGATGTACTGAAATGCCTCAGGCAGTCAGAATAGATAAATGTACACTAACTAAACCAGAAATGGTTTACATACCATTGCTTAATGAATAAATGACTTTAATTTGTCCTTATAAATTCCTGAGCTAGTAGAACAGCTGTCAAATAGGAAAACCTTTCCATTTTTGTAAATGGAAAAATTATGATGTGCTCTCAGTTCGATTAACTGAAGTATTTCTCAACAGTAGACGAAAGTAATTTATCAATTAAATCAACTTCGTTTTACCAATAAGCAATTTAAAAGTGAGACTGCACTTTATCCATAAAATATAATGTAGAAATATTTCACTGCACTTAGCAAAAAAGGAAGAAAGTACTGGATAATGGATGATAGTTAGTGGAGGAGCATGACAGTGGAGTAATTTTTGGAAGGTCTTGGAGAATCATGTAGTCAGTCTTTAGGCATACATTCCCTACCAGAATCACAGATGCCTTATAATAATTTTATTTTTCTTAAGACTTTGACATTAAACAAAACTTTCAATATGGAAGATTTTGCCAGATCTATAGAAGAAGAGGAATCACTGAGTTGAAACATGCTAGATATACATTGTCATACACATTTTTAGTTTGGTTCATATATCTTTTTGAAAGATGCCAAAACAGATGACTAGAATTTCTAACAGTAATTCTTCTTACTGCAGCATTATCATGTCCAGTTAAATTGTCATGTTCTATGAATAGTCTATAATGTCTTTTGTCTTTGAAACCTTAAGTATTTTTTAGTTTTTTTCCTCCTCATCCACAGAAATAATACTGTTTTTTCAAATCTGAGAGACTATCTAATGGAATTTTTTCAGTGTAAATAGCAATGTTTCATTAACCTAATCTTTACTGACTACTGGAATCTTTTTTTTTCTGAAGTAAAAATATTTTCTTTTTATTAATCATTTAAGCAAATCCCTTGTAACAAATCTAATAATGATGGTACATTTGTTTCCTTGTAGAATTTGTCTGTGTAATCAAGGATTTTTTGCCATGAAGTTTTAATTAATTCCATAGACTTCTTAATGTCGTAGTTTCCCCATAAATTTTTCTAAGAATCTTCTTCATTAGGGTTACCATTCTCAACTAAGTATTGCATCAACAATTGCAAGTAATAAGCCATGAATTTTAAAATACTGCTCTACCGCATGTGTATAAGCACTAACATTGTGAGAATGAAAAAAAAAAAAATTTTTTAGCCTCCTAATAATTTTAAAAGGGTACCAAAAAAGCAATGTGATTAATAATGAAGTCTTGTTTTCAGTGTTGGTATCCCCAGTGTGCTCCTTTATAAAAGGGAGAAGTAATACCTCATTTAGTCACTTAAGATATCTTGTGTGAAACAGACCTTGTGTTTCAAGCTCCATATGAGAGATGTTTCTTCAGCACTGCTCACATGGCACATTAATTTTTAGAATGGTACAGAGTCAAAAATTAACTATTGCTTTTGAGTAACAAAGCAGTTCTATCCTTTTATACCTTCTGTACAGGACTTTCTTTTTATCTTGATAGATGCAAGCATTGGATGACAACTGTTTTCAAGATAGGCCCATTTCATCAAGGTTGAAGACCCATTTTACATTGTATCTGCTTTCCTCAGTATCTGCAAATGTATTGATAAGCTAGTTGTGCCTTGAAAATCACTATTTAGTTTCTTAGATGAGTTTTACATTTTGCAATATTATACACTTCTCAAATCTCCAAAGCAGCCCATGGCTTATTTTAAATGATAAATCATATTTTCTATTGTTTCTCTCCTTTTATGCCTTCTTCTTCAGCTCTTGGAAGTGGAATAAGATCTTCTGCTATGGAATCATCCCTGATAATTCCATAGTTGGTTTGATTTATCTCCACTGTGTAAGATAGATTTCAATCTAGCGCAATGTTGTGGGTTGAATTATGTCCCCTTAAAATATATGTCAACTTGACTAGGCCATAGTTCTCAATATTGTGTGTTGTTGTTGTTAGGTGCTGTCTAGTCAGTTCCAACTCATAGAGACCCTATGTACAACAGAATGAAACACTGCCTGATCCTGTACCATGCTAACAATCATTTTTATGCTTAAGCCTACCATTGTAGCCACTTTGTGAATCCATCTTGTTGAGGGCCTCCCTCTTTTTCACTGACCCTCCACTCTAATGAGTATGATATCTTTCTCCAGGACTTGATCCCTCCTGACAACACATCTGAAGTATGTGAGATACAGTCCTACTACGTTTGCTTCCAAAGAGCACTCTGTTTGTACTTCTTCCAGAACAGATTTGTGTTTCATTTTTTTTTTTTTTTTGGCAATCCATGGTACATTTAATATTCTGCTCCAACACCACAATTCAAAGGCATCAATTCTTCTTCTGTCTTCCTTATTCATTGTCCAGCTTTCACACGCTGATGCAATTGAAAATACCATGGCTTGGATCAGGCATATTATAGTCTTCAAGATGACATCTTTACATTTCAATACTTCAAAGAGGTCCTTCGCAGCATATTTCCCCAATGTAATGTGTCTTTTGATTTCTTGACTGCTGCTTCCATGGGCATTGATTGTAGAGCCAAGTGAAATGAAATCCTTGACAACCTCAATCCTTTCTGCATTTATGATGATGTTGCTTACTGGTCTAGTTGTGAGGAGTTTTGTGTGTTTTTTTCTCAGTTTTGCCATCTGATATGATTATCCTATGTGTTATAAATCCTGACCTCTTTGACGATAATAAGACAGGATTAGAGACACTTATGTTAGTAGGGCAGAACTCAGTCTATAGGATTACATTGCATCTTGTGTCAATCTTTTTCGAAATATAAAAGAGAGAAATGGACAGAGAGGAGAGAGACCTCATGTCCTCATGCCACTGAGAAAGAAGCATCAGAAGCAGTATGTGGCCTTTGGACCTAGGGTCCCTGTAGTAGGAAGCTCCTAGATGAGGAGAAGATTGATGACAGAGGCATTTCCCCAGAACCCGCAGAGAGAAAGCCTTTTCCAGGAGCTGGCACTAATGAATTTGGACTTTCAGTCTCCTAGACTTCAAAATAAACTTCTGTTTGTTAAGGCCATCAACTTAAGATGTTTTTGTTATGGCAGCACTAGATAACCAAAACATCCAATATCTTGTGATAGCTCCTCATGACATGATGCAATTTCTTAGAATGTATAATTTATTCAGAACATGTCTTCATTTTCTTGGAAGCTGCAAAATTTGTATATATGGTAGGATGAGCTTGAGTCCAAGATCTTTCATTCTCTCTCTTTTATCAGTCCTGTTTATCACACCCATCTTTTGTTCAATGGTTCAATTTTTCACATTTTTAAAATCATTTCTGAAAACGTTTCTTAATTAGTTTTTAAGTTTTTGAAGTAATCAGAACTATCTTGAATTCAAACTGCACTTAAAATAGTTATAGCACAAAAATCAAATTTATGGTAAAATTAAGGCTAAATATAAGATCATTTCTAAACATATGGAAGTAGTACATAAACACCACACTGATAAATTGTAGCCAGAGGTCAGTTCTACCCTGGCCCCTAGGGTCGCCATGAGTCGGATAAGTTGTAGAAGATGCTATATTTTCATCCCTCTCTTGATATATGTACACATGGAAAATCATTTTGAGCTTATTCAAATCTTCATCCAATGAAATGGTACTCATTTCAACTTTTATTTCATGTGATATTCTCCAACTGGAATCTCTTGTGTAGAATAAAACTGTGAGTCTACTTCTGAAACCACAATGTATTCATTTGCATATTTTTGAGTGAAAAAAAATGTATCATTGTCAGAAATGTGGCATAAGTTTTGAAAAGTCATATGACAAAGCTTGCTAACTGAAGTCATATTTGAAGTAATAACTCCTATCAGTTTCTCTAAAAAGCTACTACTACCAGGTCAGTTCTGACTCATAGTGACACTATAGGAGAGAGTAGAACGGCTCCATGGAGTTTCCAAGGAGTGCCTGATGGATTCAAACTCCTGAACTTTTGGTTAGCAGACATAACAGTTCACCACTATGCCAGTAGAGTTTCCATCAGTTTCTCTATATCTATCTAAATACTATGTATCTGAAATACGTGTTATTTATAATATACAGAAAGATAGATGCAGGTATGTGCAGAGAGAAAACAGTCAGAATATGAACACTATAAATCACAGTTATACAGTGTCTTAGTCACCTGGTACTGCTCTAACAGAAAACACCACAAGTGGAAGGTTTCATGAAGAGAAGATTTTATTGTCACAGTCCGTTATGCCACAAATCCATTCATAAGCTACAAGTCCATTCAATATGAGAAATCATCACAGTCTGGTACACTGAGTCCAAATCCAGTGAGAACATGTCATCACAGGAACCTCAAGTCCAAAGGACGTGCTCTGCTCTCGATGCTTCTCTCTTGGGGGTGTGAGGTTCCCAGCTTCCTCGCCTCACTTCTCTCCATTATAACCCACAAGCTTGGAGCTTGACACCTGCTTCACTAACACAGCTGTTGCCCATTCTCCATCATCAATCTCACAGAGGCAGGATTCACAACACATGGGAGGAAGGGCATCCTACCGGGACTCATAGCCAAATCAAATCAACACATACATTTTGGGGGGAACACAATTCAATCCATGACATACACTAATATAACTAAGTTTACACATTAGCTACATCATTAGAAATGAACAATCATGGTTGGAAAACTACACTTTGTTTTTAAATACAACTTTGTTATTATTTTTATAGAATATTGGTTTCTTATTTTCTCTGTCATGTCCATAGTACTTTAGGCCTATGTGTCATTGTAATTTATTAGTATAACACATTTTTCAATGTATCTGAAAATACTTCATAACTAGGCTGTTTCATTAGACTATTTTTTATTCAATATAATAAGATTTATGGGATGTTAACACAACTGGTAATTCATGCACTCAAAAGACTATACTCATCCACAAATTCCCAATGACTAATTGATGTGTGTCTTCCTTTCTATTGAGATTTTGCTTACTTAATTTATTCCAAGACTATAAACTACTCAAGGGCAAATGTTGTCTCTTATTTATCTCAATTTCCAACACCCGTGCAGTTGTAGATAATCAATAAATGTTTCTTAAATGAATGAAATTCCTGTCATTGACCTGGCCTCTTGTAATTAACTTAGTATCTCTACATCTCACTGAGAAAAATAGCTTTTTGAGCTTTGCATACCAATTGAATTGATGTCTATATATCATGTTCCTTACGAATAGCAGTTTATATAGTTATTCTAGCAGGATTCAGCTTGGAAAAATATCATCACACGTTGTGCATTTCTTCATCAGTGGCGGCAATGATAGAGTTAGAGAGAAAAGAGCATTAGAAATAGTGATAATAGTGTGAGTGGTGGCAGTAATGCTAGTGGTTATAGTTGACATTGAAAAATGAATAATATTTTTAGGAAAAAAATAAGGAAATACATGGGCTTTAAAACAGATATAATGCTGACAGTTGAATATTTAACTCAACGGCTTTAACACACGTATTTTGAGTTTCAACAATTAGCACTTAATTGAATAGAATTTTATAAAGAATTTATATGACCAGAAGATAATTGAAACAACTAAATTATTTTACTTTTATAACGAAATAATTTACATATATGTTTACTATGTAAGGTAAAATCAGGTATTCTAACACATATAAATGTAGTTTTCAAGCAAATACATACAAATTTATGTTAATATTTGTGTTAGCTTATTAAACTGGGAAGATATATACTTAAATCATTTAATAATTATTTACCCCAAAATCAAATCATACCCACTGCTATCGAGTCAAATTCTGATTCAGCGACTCTAGACAGGGTAGAACTACCCCACAGAGTTTCCAAGGAATGCCTGTTAGGTTTGAACTGCCAAACTTTTGGTTAGCAGCTGCAGCACTTAACTACTATGCCCTCAGGGTTTCCAATTATTTACCAGGTACCTACTATTTGGCAACCATTCTTCTAATTCACAGCACAAAGATAATTCAGAGGAAAAAAACAGAAGTTCACCTTGTGATATTTTTTCAGCTAGCACGTGGCCTAGTAAGAGTTCTGAGAAAAATATGAAAGCGATAGTATTTGCAGGTATTTGGAATGGATAGAAAAATGAAGTAAGGTGATTATATTGTTGTTGGGTGTCGTCAAGTTAGTTCCGAGTCACATAGTTCAACAAAAAGAAACACAGCCCTGTCCTGTGCCATACTCGCAATTAGTTACTGTCCTTAAACTCGTTGTCGTAGCCACCGTGTTAACCCATCTCACTGAAGGTCTTATTCTCTTTCACGTATCCAACACTTTACCTAGCCCGATGTCTGACTCCAAGAACTAGTCCCTCCTAATAACATGTCCAAAATGGGTGAACAAAGTCTCACCATCTTTACCTCTAGGGAGCATTCTGTCTGGACTTCTTTCAAGACAGATTTGTTCTTTCCTCTGGAAGCCAATGGTATATTGCATATTTTTCACCAATACCACAGTTCTAAGGTATCAATTCTTCTTTGATCCTTTTTATTCATTGTTCATCTGTCACATGCATATAAAGCAACTGAAAATACAATGGCTTGGGTCAGGTGCAACTTAGCCCTCGAAGTGGCATCTTTTTTTTTTTTTTAACACTTTAAAGAGGTCTTTGCAGCATATTTTCCCACTGCAATAAGTCCTTTGATTTCTTGACTGTTGCCTAAATGGGCATTGATTGTGCATCTGAAGAAATCCTTGATGTCTTCAATCATTACTCTGTTTATCATGAAGTTACTTATTGGTGCAGCTGTGTAGATTTTTGTTTTCTTTAGGTTGAGGTATATTCTATAGTAGAAGACTGTAGTCTTTGGTTGTCATAAATAGAAGTCCTCTTCATTTTCAGAAAGTGAGTTTATGTCATCTTCATATTGCAGGTTGTTAATAGGTCTTCCTCCGATCCTGATGATGTCTATGTATTGTGTACTTCTTTATACAGTTGAGCCTATTTGAATATTTGCCCAGCATACAGATTGAATAAATATAGTGAAAAGATAAAACCTTGATGCACAACTTGCCTGATTTTAAACCCCAGGTTCTATCTTGGTGTATGTACAGCCCTCATGAACACAATTAGGTGTTCTGAGATTACTGTTCTTTGCATAACTTGATGTGATCCACACAGTCCTTTTTTTTTTTATGTAGTCAAAGGAACACAGGTAAATGCCTTTCTGATATTCTCCGCTTTCAGCCAAGATCCGTCTGATATCAGCAATAATATCCCTCCCTCCATGTCCTCTTCTGAATCTGTCCCGCATTTCTGATAGTTCTTTGTCAGTGTACTACTGTAACTGCTTTTGAATGATCTACAGTGAAATTTTACTCACTTATAATTGGCTTATAATGTTAATGATAATGTTCAATGATTTCTGCTTTCTGTTGGATTGCCTTTCTTTGGAATGGGTGCAACATATATAAGTTGCAAATACAGATTTTTTATTTTGTGAGACTAGAAGAAATTTAGTTGAATCAAATAATCACTGTCTTTGTAGCACTGGCTGGTTTAATCAATCAATAGCCATCACTTTGTCCAATATAGATTGAATTAACTTACTCTTTCAAAGACCAGTGACTGAAAGGATTAACATGGGTATAGATGAGTTTCTTAGAAACAATAAATACATGAATCCAATCTGTTTCTACAACTCTATATTCATGATGGAAACACTGGTGGCATAGTGGTTAAGTGCTACAGCTCCTATTCAAAAGATCAGTGATTTGAATCTGCTAGGCTCTCCTTGGAGACTCAGTGTGGCAGTTCTACTCAGTCTTATAGAGTCCCTATGAGTCAGAATCAAATGGAGAGCAGTGAGGGTTTTGGGAGGGAAGTGTACATGCTGTCAAATCGTTGTCAGTATTATCTTCTCCATTTAAGCCTTTAGTGAATTATTTGCTATGACCATAATTAAAACCAATAGAGAGGGCAAAAAAACCCTGCATTTAAGTAAGACAGAGCCAAGGGAAGTAACTACAGGGTATGATAAACACAAGATTGTTTTTCAGTCCTCATCTCAGACTTTGAAAGAGAGTTCAAGTTTTGTGAGTTGAAAAGACATGCCCTTCAAGGCAAAACCTAAAGAAGTTAAGAAAACATAATCAATAATGTGATATGATTTTAGACTATATTCCCCCATCCTTAATTTCTTTAAATCTTTTCCCTTTGGTCAACTAATTTAAGAAAAGATGTTTTCAGCCTCTCATCCACCTAGGTTAAAAGTCTAGTTTCTAGGAAGTTATTAGTCACTTTTGACATGAAGTATAAATCAGTTTTCATAGTGAGGAAGATAAACAGTGGTTAAAAATATGAAACACCATAGTGGTAAGATAAGGGGGAAATGTTATAAAGAGGACTGTCTTAGTTATTCCATGCTATTCTAACAGAAATATCACAAGTGGATGGCTTCAACAAATAGAAGTTTAGTAGTCCAGTAGGTTACAAGTCTGAATTCAGGATGCTGGCTCCAGGAGAAGGTTTTTTTTTCTATCAGTTCTGTAGGAAAGTCCTTGTCACCAGCCTTCTCTTGGTCTAGGAGCATCTCAGTACAAAAATCTTGGGTCCAAGGGACATGCTTTACTCATGGTACTGTTTGTTTTTTTATTTTGGTGGTATGAGGTCTCCATGTGTCTCTGCTTGCTTGTCTCTTGTATTTCTCAAAAGAGATTAGTTTAAGACAGTATGTAATTTTGTAGGTCTCATCAGTGTCAACGTCACTAGTCCATCTTATTAAATCAGAGTGATCAAACTTACAACACATAGAAAAATTTCATCAAATGACAAAATGGTGGACAATCACACAACACTAGGTATCATGGCTCAGTCAAATAGATACTCATATTTTGGGGGGACACAATTCAATCTATGACAAAGATCAAGGCAAAAATTCAGATCTCTAAAAACTAATCTTAGTCTACTGCATGATGTTGCCTTAGAATTAGTGGAATTAGTGGTTGAGCTGGTGGCAAAATATATATATATATATATACATATATATATATATATAGCAAAAGGATGATTTCTAAAATGGTGCTAGAAAAAATGCTGGCTCTTTTTATACTCCATTCATAATCTCAGTGACTCAATTTTTTTTCCATGCCATGAATATTAGCTCCTGAAACACATCAGGAAGTTTCTAATACTAAGGATACATTACCTCAAATGTGAAGAAAAATATAAAGATGTGGAAGCTGTTTATTCAGTGGGATGATTTTATATATCTTAAGGTCAATCTTTCTTTCTGTATTCTAATTCTCATACTGCTAATACTTGCTCATACTTCAAAATGCGTGAAACATAATTTGTAAAACCCCTCACTAGTGGGAGAACTTTTGAATGTGTATCATTTTCTCAGTATAATTTAAGACAAGGATTGTTGTATTTAAATATATAAAGGTTAATTTAAATCAATTACGTATCTATTCCATAGTAGTCTTTTGGAATATCTACATATAAATGGATAACCTGGTTTTGTTGAGTGTATCTCTTTCTGCATTTATAGTCATAAAATATGGGCCTGTGAATTATATTCATTTTTAATGTCTCAAGCCATTTAATTACATAATAAATTATGCAATAAATTCTTCAATAATACACCTATAGAATAAACTATACACTCTTAAAACTGATTTAATACACAATGTTATTTTGACTCTGAAAAAGCAGTATTTATTTAAAAATGCAAAAAAATTAAATGATACAACTATAAAAAAATACATTTTTGAAATGCATCATAAATAACTAGTACTTTAAACATAATTTTAGATAAAAATATAATTAATCATAATTGAATTATCTATTCTAACTTTGATAGATGTGATTTGTAGTCCATAATTCTGCACTTCCTCTTTTTCTTTTGCTGGCTATTTTCTTCTATGCTTCCTTGATTTCTTCCCATTCAGTATTTGAATCTTTATCTCCAGAAGGAGCCAGGCTCTAACACACTTAAAATACAACTAACCTATGTCTTCTTTTTTTAACTTCTTTCCCTTTGTCCACTGTTTCAAATGACCTAAAAAGCATCTCCTGTTAGTAATTGAAATGAAGCTCGTCTAAAGCAGTGAGTTCCTCCTTTTCAATTATACTATTCGCTAAAATTCCCTCGGTCACAGGGGTCCGTGGTAAATTTTTGAATTTCATTTTTCCTCCATATTCATAAACCACTAATCACTGCTATTCACTCGTGTCCCACTCATAGTGACACTAGAGGTCAGAACAGAACTGCCCCATAGAGTTTCCAAGAAGCGTCTGAAGGATTTGAACTGCCTTTCTTTTGGTTAGCAGAAGTAGCACTTAACGCACTACACCACCAAGTTTCCTCCATATTCATAGTCTTACTGAATTCAGGATTTTGCCTCATAACCCATTCATTGTCTTGGTACTATTTCCATTTCTGAGTTTTCTATAAAATGCAAATTCTAATGAGGAAATATTCGGTTATTTCAAAGGATTCTCTGACTCAGAAGTCTTTCTTTTTGTTTGCTTCAGTGTGTGTAACATGTTGTATTTCACATAAAAATTTTAGATTAATATTCACTAAATATTTTCTCATCACATTAGTTGCTAAAAATGTTTGGGTGATTTCTACAATCTGTCTTAAAGTATTACAACTCTTCCTCTTGGCTTTCAGTAATTTGCCTTTCCATCATATCCTCAGATGTTTACTATTTTATATCATTTTTTTCTCTCACAACTTAGGTTCCAGAATTTTTGTAATAGTACATATTTATTGAGTAATGATTTATACATATTTAAATTGAACATTTCAATATATTTCCACAAATGAAATCATCTATGTAAAGAGAATCATAGTTTAGGTACCACCCAGTGCCGTCAAGTACAGAATATACTATGAAATAAAAATGTTCACTCAGTATTGGCCTGTTCTCTAATTTCATTTAAATTAAGTTATGTACTCTTTGCTGTTTAGCTTCAGCTTATCCTTATAGTGTCTTTGAGATTTATCTACATTGTTACATTTATTGCTTATTCCTTTTTTAATGCTGAGTATTATTTTACAGGGTCTCTACGAGTCAGATATCCACTTGTCTGTCAGTTTGTAAACTTGGGGGGGGCGGGGTGCATGTTGCTGTGATACTGGAAGCTATGCCACTGGTGTTTAGATACCAGCAGGGTCTCCCATGGTGGACATGTTTCAGCTGAGCTTCCAGACTAAGACAGACTAGGAATAAGGACCTGGCAGTCTACTTCTGAAAAGAATTAGCCAGCGAAAACCTTGTGAATAGCGGTAGAACTTTGTCAGATACAGTGCCAGAAAATGAGCCCCTGCCCAGGTTCGAAGGCATTCAGAAGATGACAGGGGAAGAGCTGCCTCCTCAAAGTACAGTCTGCCTTAATGACATGGAAGGAAAGCCTTTGGGAGCTTCATCTGATGATGTGGAATTACTCAAAATGAGAAGAAACAGCTGCAAATATCCATAAATTACTGGAACATGGAATGCATGAAGTATGAATCCAGGAAAATTGGAAATTGTCAAAAAATGAAATGAAATGCATAAATATTGATATCCTAGGCATTAATGAGCTGAAATGAATGCATTTTGGCCATTTTGAATCAGACAATCACATGGTCTATAGTGCAGGTAATGAAAACTTGAAGAGGAATGGTGTTGCATTCATTACGAAAAAGAACATTTCAAGATCTTTCCTGAAGTACAGTGCTGTCAGTGATAGGATGGTATCCATATGTCTACAAGGAAGGCCAGTTAGTATGACTATTATTCAAATTTATGCAGCCAACCACTAAGGCAAACAATGAAGACAATGAAGATTTTTGCCAGCTTCTGCAGTCTGAAATTGACAGAACATGCAACCAGGATGCATGGATAATTACTGGTGATTGGAATGCAAAGGTGGAAACAAAGAAGAAAGATTGGTAGTTGGAAAATATGGCCTTGGTGATAGAAATGACGCCAGAGATCGTATGATAGAATTCTGCAAGAACAATGACTTCTTCATCGCAAATACCTTTTTTCATCAACACAAATGGCAACTGTACACATGGACCTCAACAGATGGAGTACACAGGAATCAAACTGACTACATCTGTGGAAAAATAATGGAAGAGCTTCATACTAGCAATCAGAACAAGACCAGATGCTGACTACAGCACAGACCAACTGAAACTGAAGAAAAATAGAACAAGTCTACGAGAGCTGAACTGTAAACTTGAGTGCATCCCACCTGAGTTTGGAGACCATCTCAAGAACAGATTTGATGAGTTGAACACTAATGACCGCAGACCATTAGTGGAGAGACATTGAAGACGTCACACAGAAAGATGCCTTTGAATTGTAGTGTTGGAGAAGAATGTTGAATGTACCACGGACAGCCAAAAGACCAGGTAGATCTGTTCTGGAAGAAGTACAACCAGAGTGCTCTTTGGAAGCAAAGATGGCAAAAGTGCATCTTACCTACTTTGGACATGTTGTCAGGAGGAATCAGTCTCTGGAGAAGGACATCATGCTTTGTAAAGAGGAGGATCAGTGCAAAAGAGGGAGACCTTTAATGAGACTGATTGACACAGTGACTGCAATGATAAGCTTAAGCATAAAAACTATTCTGGGCATGGCACTAGACCAGAAAGAGTTTCGTTCTGTTGCGCACAGGGTCACTATGTATCAGAAACAACTTGGTAGCACCTAACAACAACATGAGTCAGATCTGAGTCGATAGCAATGGGTTTTTGTTGTTTCTTTAGTCATTTCATTGCATAACATACAATTCATTCAATAGTTAAAAGACATTTGGTTTGTTCTTAATTTTTCCTATTATGAATAAAGTTAATATGAACATTGGCATATAAATAACTGTGCAAATGTCTTAATTCATTTCAAGTAATTTTATAGAAATTGAGTTACTAGGTCATGTGGTAAGTTTACAAATTCATAAGAAACATCCTATTTTTTCCAAGGTGATAGTGGGTCACTATACATTCCCATCAACAATATATAAGAATTCAACTTGCTCCACATTCTCACCTAAATTTCATAATTTCATCCAGGGGTGCACTGGTATCTCATTCTGATTTGCATTTGTATTTTCTGATGACTATGGTGAATGTATTTTTGTGTGCTTATTTGTATCTGTAACCATGAGTTCGATTTGACTCGATGACTGCTAACAACAACAACAGCTGTTCTTCCATAAATACCTGTTTAGAAATTTTAACTATTGTTATTGGATACTTTTCGTAATGGTATAAAAAGTATTTATATAATCTGGATAAAGATACTTTATCAGATACATATAAATAGTAAAAAATTGCAGTTTTACCATTTATAAGGGTATAGTTCAGTCAGAAAACCAAGCCCACTGCTGTCAAGTCCATCTTGTAGCAATCCTATAGAAAGACTAGAACTGGCCCATAGGGTTTCCAAAGAGCACCTGGTGGATTTGAACTATTGACCTTTCGGTTAGCAGGCATAGCAGTTAACCACTATGCCACTAGGGTTTCCATAGCATTATTATATTCATAATGTTGCACAACCTTCCATACTATCTGCTTCCAAAATGTTTCATCACCCCTAACAGAAAAACTGAATTCATTAAGCAGTAACTTTGCATTCCCCACTCTGTCAGCTCCTGGCAATTTCTAATTTACCTCTTTAGTTACTATGGGCTTATGGGTACACCAGCAGCTTTTTATGCCTCTAGAACTTGTAGACAGTACATTATTCCAGTTCTAATTCATTTAGCAGTAAAGTGGGTCTCTCTTGAAAGGCCTGAAATTCAGTAGGCTAGAATTGGACCTTCACTGTTATGTAGATTGAGCACTCTACTATGTAATGCTTCCTGGATGTGAAGTTTTGTGAACTCTTGACCTTTTTTTCATTTGTTTATCTGAGATAAGGCTCACAAGCATATCTATGGTTCCCTGTGATAGTTAGAAAACAGTGAGAATTTTGTTTGGCTTTTTCTGTGTTACATCTTTGGAAAATCAGAGGTCCCCTATGGAATCTAATGGATAGGCATCTGTAGTAAATTCTGTATTTAGATTTTATTGGTATATTGTCATATCATAGCTGGGTGGGGCCACAGGTCACTCACCTTATTGCTGGCTTATATTACCAGATCATATCTCTCAAAATACATATTATCAACCAAAAATTTAAACACATTCAATTATTAAGTGTGCATTCCAATACTGAACACACAAACCATCAAAAAATTTTCTTAAAAAATAAGTGTATTTGATGCATCAGATACTAACGACCAAAGACCAGAAAAATTGAAAAATGATGTCAAGAACACCACACATGAAGAAAGCAAGTCGTTAAAAAACAGGAAAGAAAGAAAAGACTAAAATGGATGTCAAAACAGACTCTGATACTTCCTAATGAGTGTAGAGTAACTAAAATGAAAGGAAGAAATAATGAAGAAAAAGAGGTGTACAGAATATTTCAAAGGACAGCTCCAGAAGACAAAATAATGTATTATAAGGATACAGATATTATAAGGATTATAATGTATTATAAGGATAATGTATTATAAGTATACAAAGGTCTGGAGACAGAAAACCAAAAAGAAAGAACAAGCTGTAAGGACCGGATTAAAAAGCCAAGTCTTGAAATGCAATATTTATTGAAAGATTCTATGTGGAAAATAGTAGAGGCCTCAAGAAGCATCAGAAGAAAATGGAAAGAATACACAGAGTCACTATACCGAAAAGAGCTGGTCAATGAAATATTAAAAAACATATATTAAAGAAATTAATAAAAAGAGGGATGTACTACAGTCGTTACAGTCCTTCCAGATAGAGAGGAAGATGACAAGACTGGTAGAATTAAAATTGGGTTTATAAATAGTTTATTAAGGGGGTTCATAGGGGCAGCTGTAAAGCACAACAAAGATGTATCATACCATTTCAAGAAATCTAACACACGAGTCTCAACAACTATAAAACCAGCTCTGAAAAAGGTGAAAAATCAATTCACAAAAGAGTGTCCCAGAACAGACTAATAAGAACAACAGAGAAAACATCAACATAAAAATAAACATATCACAATGGCAGCAGTGAACACATACCTATCAATAATTACATTGAATGTGAATGGACTGAATGCTCCAGTAAAGAGACACCGAGTGTCATCTTGGATCAAAAGACACGACCCATCCATATGTTGTCTACAAGAAACTCACTTGAGACCTAAAGATAGGAACAAACTGAAAATTAAAGGATGGAAGAATATATATCAAGCTAACAATGAACAAAGAAGAGCAGGGGTGGCAATTTTAATCTCAGACAAAAACAATTTTAATGTCAAATCCACCATTGTGGACAAAGATGGTCACTATTTATTGCTGAAAGTTTCAGTACACAAGCAAGACTTAACTCTATTAAATATTTATGCACCTAATGCCAGAGCACCTAAATATGTCGAAGAAACACTGACTACGCTCAAAAGAGAGTTAGATGACTCCACAATAATGGTGGGAGACTTTAACACTCCACTCTCATTACTAGACAGATCATCTAGAAAAAAGCTCAGTAAAGATACAGAAGACCTCATTGACACAATTAACCAACTAAACCTCATTGATATATACAGAACTCTCCACCCATCAGCAGACAAATACACCTTCTTCTCCAGTGCACATGGAACATTCTCCAGAATTGACCACGTCATAGGCCATAATGCAATGCTCAACAAAATCCATACCATTGAATTACTGCAAAGCATCTTCTGAGATCATAAAGCCATAAAAGTTGAAATCAATAGCAGAAAAAACAGAGATAGAAAGTGGAACTCTTGGAAATTGAACAACATCTTGCTCAAAAAAACATGGGTTATAGCAGAAATGAAGGATGAATTAAAGAAATTCATGGATTCCAATGAGAACGAAAACACTTCCTACCAGAATCTATGAGATACAGCCAAAGCAGTGCTCAGAGGTCTGTTTATCTCCATAAATGCACACATCTGGAAGAAAGAAAGAAACCAAATCAAGGAACTAACTCTACAGCTTGAACAAGTAGAAAGAGAACAACAGAGGAACCCCTCGGGAACCAGAAGAAAGGAGATCATCAAGATTAGAGCAGAGCTAAATAAATTAGAGAATAGAAAAACAATTGATAAAATTGAAAAGACCAAAAGCTGGTTTTTTGAAAAGATCAACAAAATTGATAAACCACTGGCTAAACTTACTAAAGAAAAGCAGGAAAGGAAACAAATAACCCAAATTCGAAATGAGAGGGGAGTTGTCACCACAGATGCAACAGAAATCAAAAATATCATAACAGAATACTATGAAAGACTGTACTCTAACAAATTTGAAAACCTAGGGGAAATGGACCAATTCCTTCACTCATACCACCTACCCAAATTATCACAACATGAGACAGAACAACTTAATAAAAATATATATTAAAGAAATTAAAAAAATAAAAGTGCAATTGCAACTGTATCATCCATCATATACAACAATTTGTTCTCAGCATTTATCCTGTGAAACACTCACAAAGGTGTCAAGTGGCATTGTGTTCAACAAGGCCCCAGCCTGCACTTTCTGAATCAGTGGGTCCACTGATTTGAGCACCAAAATCTTGCCTTTCATTCAGCGACTCAGGGATAATAATTATTTATATAAAATTAAATATGTATTTTTTTCTTTTTTTTATTAAACAAAAGAATGAAAGTGTACATACTCTATGCTTACAATATTGGGTTAAGAGAGGAGGAGTACACAAGTTGTGTTGAAGTCTCATTAATATTGATCTACTTACTAATGTGAATTGTCACCAATTTGACCCTACCAAATTTCTAACAATTATCTAAGCTAAACCCTCGCCTCTTGCCTCCCTGCCCTCCCACCTCCCCCACGCTTGTAGCCATCAAAAAGTCTTTTCTATTAGGTATGAGTTTAAGTTTCTATCGTAGGGGTCTTGTATAATAATTGTCCTTCTGTCGCTGTCTAGTTTCACCCAATATAATGTCCTCCAGTTGAGAGATGTTTTCTGCTATCATCGTTGTTTTTTTATCAGTGTATAGTACTCCATGGAGTATATATACCAATGTTTACCTATCCATTCTTCTGTTGTTGGGCATCTGGGTTGATTCCAACTTTTTGCTATCGTGGACTGTGCTGCAATGAACATTCGTGTACATGCGGCAGTCGGTGTGAATGGCCTTGATTTTGTAGGATATATTCTGAGCAGAGGAATAACTAGGTCAAATGGTATATCTATATTCATTATTTTAAGGTAATGCCAAATTGCTTTCCAAAGAGGTTGCACCATTCTGCAATCCCACCAACAGTGAAGGAGAGTTCCAATCTCTCCACAGCCTCTCTAACATTTATTATTTTGCGTTTTTTGGATCATGGCCAATCTCATTGAGGTGAGGTGGTATCGCATTGTCGTTTTGATTTGAATTTGTTTAAGAATTAATGTTCCTGAACATGTCTGCATGTGTTTTTTGACTGCCTGGATCTCTTCTTTGGAGAAGTGTCTGTCTATCTCCTCTGCCCATCGCTTAATTGGATAATTTGTCTCTTTCTTATTGATATTTTGTAGAACCTTATAGATTATGGAGATCAGGCATTGGTCTGACATAGAGTTGCCAAATATTTTTTCCCATTCTGCAGGTGGTCTTTTAATTCTTTTGAGGAAGTCTTTGGATGAGCAGAAGTGTTTGATTCTTATTAATTCCCATTTATCTATTTTCTCTTCTGGTGAATGTGTTTTGTTTGTCAGATTTTGAAGTCTGTCTATATTGTGTATTAAAACGTTCATTGTTGACCCTATCTTATCTTGGATGAGCTTTATCGTTTTAGCTTTTATATTCAGGTCTTTTATCCAATTTGAGTTGATTTTTGTATAAGGTGTGAGATATGGGTCTTGTTTCAATTTTTTGCAGATGGATATCCAATTATGCCAGCACCATTTGTTAAAGAGACTGTTCTTACCCCAGTTAAAAATCTTAGGACCTTTGTCAAATATCAGCTGTTCATAAGAGGATGGTGGCATCTCTGGGGTCTCCACTTTGTTCCACTGGTCTTTATGTCTCTTTTTGTACCGATACCAGGCTGTTTTGACTACTGTGGCAGTGTAATAGGTTTTAAAGTCAGGTAGTGAGAGACCTCCCAGCATGTTCTTCTTTTTCAGTAGTGTTTTACTTAATTGGGGTTTCTTTCCTTTCCAAGTAAAGCTGATAATTTGTTTCTCCATCTCATTAAAAAATGTCATTGGAATTTGTATTGGGATTGCATCATATAAGTAGAGTGCTTTGGGCAAAATAGACATTTTCACAATATTGAGTCTTCCTATCCATGAGCAGGGAAGATTATTCCACTTATGTAAGTCCCTCCTAGTTTCTTGTAGCAATGTCTTGTAGTTTTCTCTGTAAAGATCTCTTATTTCTCTAGTTAGATTTATTCCTAGATATTTTATCTTCTTGGGGGCTATAATAAATGGAATTGATTTGGTGATTTCTTCATTAATGGAGCGTCACCATGAGTCCATGAGTCGGATCCGGCACTTGGCTTGGCTTCGTTAATAATTTCATTGTTGGTATAAAGGAATCCCACTGATTTAGTTATGTTTATCTTGTATCCCAATGCTTTGCTGAATTCTTCTATTAGCTCTAATAGTTTACTTATGGATTTCTTTGGATTCTCTGTATAAGCTATCACATCATCTGCAAAGAGGGAAATCTTTACTTCTTCAGTGCCAGTATGGATGCCTTTTATTTTTTGTCTTGTCTAATTGCTCTGGCTAGAACTTCTAGGACAATGTTGAATAGAAGTGGTGAGAGCGGGCATCCTTGTCTAGTTTCCATTCTCAAAGGGAATTCTTTCAGTCTTTCACCATTCAAGATGATGAAAGCAGTTGGCTTTGCATAGATGCTATTGATTATATTGAGGAATTTCCCTTTTGTTCTTATTTTTCTGAGAGTTTTAAGCATGAATGGATGTTGAACTTTGTCAAATGCCTTTTCTGCATCAATTGACAAAATCAGGTGATTTTTATCTTTTGTGTTATTAATATGGTTGATTACATTAATTGTTCTTCTGATGTTGAGCCAGCCTTGCATCTCTGGAATGAAACCAACTTGATCTTGATGAATGATTGTTTTTATATGCTGTTGAATTCTATTGGCTAGAATTTTGTTGAAGATTTTTGCATCTAGATTCATCAGTGATATTGGTCTGTAATTTTCTTTTTTTGTGGGATCTTTCCCTGGTTTTGGTATCAGGGTTATGCTGGTTTCATAGAAGGAATTTGGAACTATTTCATCTCTTTCTATGGTGTGAAATAGCTTCATTAGTATTAGAGTTAATTCTTCTCTAAAAGTTTGGTAGAATTCTCTGGTGAAGCTGTCTGGGCCAGGACTTTTTTTGGTTGGTAGATTTTTGATGACTTCCCCAATCTCTTCCTTTGTGATAGATTTATTAAGTTGATCTATTTCTCCTTGTGATAGTCTTGGTGAGTTATATGAATCTAGAAATTTGTCCATTTCCCCTCGGTTTTCAAATCTGTCAGAGTATATCTTTTCATAGTATTCTGTTATGATATATTTTATTTCAGATGAGTCTGTTGTAATATCTCCCAACTCATTTCTTAATCGGCTTATTTGTATCTTCTGTTGTTTTTCTTTTGTAAGATTAGCCAATGGCTTATCAATTTGGTTGATCTTTTCGAAGAACAAACTTTTGGTTTTGTTAACTTTTTCAACTGCTTTTCTATTCTCTAATTCATTTAATTCTGCTCTAATTTTTATAATCTGATTTCTTCTGGTGCCTGAGGGGTTTCTTTGTTGCTCTCTTTCTACTTGTTCAAGCTGTGAGGTTAATTCTTTAATTTGTGTTCTTTCTTCTTTCCAGAAGTGTGCATTTATAGAAACAAACTGACCTCTGAGCACTGCTTTTCTGTATCCCATAAATTCTGGTAGGATTTGTTTTCATTCTCATTTGAATCCATAAATTTATTTATTGTGTCTTTAATTTCTTTTATAACCCAAGGTTTTATGAGTAAAGTGTTGTTCAGTTTCCACAAGTCGGAATTTTTACCTATGAATTTTCTGTTACTGATTTCAAGTTTTTTAGCTCTGTGGTCCGAGAAGGTGCTTTGCAATAAATCAATGTTTTGGATTTTATGGAGAATAGTTTTATGACCTAACATATGGTCTATTCTGGAGAATGTTCCATGTGCTTTGGAGAAGAAGGTATATTTATTTGTTGATGGATGAAAAGATCTGTATATGTCAATAGGTCAAGTTGGTTGATTGTTGTAATAAGATCTTCTGTATCTTTACTGAACTTTTTTTCTGGATGATCTGTCTTTAACTGAAAGGGGAATGTTAAAGTTACCAACTATTATTGTGGAATGGTCAATCTCATTTTTCAATGTTGTCAGTATTTGTTCAATGTATTTAGGTGCTTTGGTATTGGGTGCATAAATATTTAATATTGTTGAGTCTTGCTTGAGTATTGAACCTTTCAGCAATAAATAGTGACCATCCTTGTCCATAATAGTGGACTTTACATTAAAATCTATTTTATCTGAGATTAATATTACCACACCTGCTCTTTTTCGTGTATTATTAGCTTGATATATATTATTCCAAACTTTAATTCTGAACTTGTTCTTATCCTTAAGTCTAAGATGTGTTTCTTGTAAGCAACATATAGATGGGTCATGTCTTTTGATCCACGATATCACTCGCTGTCTCTTTACTGGAGCGTTCAGTCCATTTACATTCAATGTGATTATTGATACATATACATTTAGTGATGTCATTGCAATATGCTTATTTTCATGTTGGTGTTTTCTCTACTGTTCATGTTAATGTCTTCTGGGGCATTCTTCTTTATGGATGGTATGAGTTTTGATTTTATATTTATTGAGACTCCCGTATTGTGAATTTTCATTTCAAATGGTTTGTTGTTAATTAGTTCTATGGCTACATATGTAATCTCCCTTAATGTATAATTATTGAAATCAGTTTTAATTATTTTAGAAGTCAGAAACTGTTGCTGCATCAAAAAAACAACTGTAACTATTGTAGTGTATCCCTCTTTTAATGTGATATTATAATTGTCATGATATGACCATGAATTCCCTTATTATAATATTGTAGTCTTTGGCTTGTTTTGATGAAATTTTGTGCCTTCCTTAGCTGATTAGAAATTTGGATGAAGTGCCTTAAATTATCATCTAAAACATATATTTAGGTAAGAGCTTATTTCAATATTTCATGTAATTTGGGTTTAGTTTTTATGAAGTCTTTAAATTTCTCTTTATTTTCAAAAGTCTTAATTTCACCATTATATTTGATAGACAATTTAGTGGGATAGATTATTCTGGGATGGAAGTTTTTCTCGTTCAGGACTTTGAACTTGTCTGCCCATTGTTTTCTGGCCAGCATTGTTTCAGCAGAAAATTCAAATGAAAGTCTGTAGGGTTTTCCTTGGAATGTTAGTTTTGACTTGAGCCTTGCTGTCTTCAGAAGTATCTCTTTGTGTTTTAGTTTATTAAATTTAATTATAATATGCCTTGGCGTTCTTCTTTTTGGATCTAACTTTTGCGGTGTTCGATAAACATCTTGGATATCTGTGTTTTCTTTGTTCATAATCCCAGGAAAGTTTTCTGTCAGCAACTCTACAGCAATACTATCTATGTTGTCATTAATCCCCCCTTGTTCAGGAACTCCAATTAAACATAAATTGCCCCTCTTCATGGAGTCCCATATGTTTCTTAATGTTTCTTCATTTTTCTTATTTCTTTTCTCTGATTTTACCTCATAAATGTTGGCATTAGTTACTTTGTCTTCTAGGTCACTGATTCTAACTTCCACCTGTTCAATTCTACTCTTTTGGCTTTGGATAGAATTATCCAATTCTGTAATTTTGTTATTAATCTGATGTATTTCAGATTGTGGATGTTCTAGAATATCAAATAGTTTACCAAATTTTTCATTTTATTCTATTGTATGTTGTTTAATTTCTAGGAGGCTATTATATATAATTTTTTTGTATTCAATCTCTGTTAGATTCAGAAAGGCTTCTTCATCTGGGAAATTTTTTGAATCTCTATTTAGGAAATTTTCTGGAACATTTGAAGACTGTTTCTTTAAATGACTAATTATGGTCTGTTGCCTGTGTGCCATCTAGATGTTATTTTATTTCTCTACTAATGGATCTAAGAGAATTGTTGGTCACCAGCTGACTATAATACTGTAGTGATTTCCCCTAGGTGGACTCTCAAGGTGGAAGACTTCACTTATTGAGTGGCAAAGAGGCTGCTCTGTTTATGGAGAAACTGGGGGCTGTCAGCCAATCTTAAAATGTGAGAAGTTTTTCAATAGAGAGATTTCCAAAGAGAAAATATAAGCCTCTCAGCCTTAATAAAGTAAACTTTAAAAGTAAAGGTAAACTGCACTTCTATGCAGGGAGCTTTCCAGGTGCTGAATTGGGAGCTGGAAGCTGTCAAACAGGCTGGCCTGAACAGGTAGCAGGGAACAGCAGACCTCACCTGTCCACTTATAATGAAAGTATGTTACTGTTTCTGGCCGTTTGCAGAAGCTGCAGTTCTCTGTTACAATGTAGCAGCAGAAGCAGAGGTTAAACAGTTGCTGGATTGTTTTGGAGAGGAGAAGCTTAGTCAGATACTGTTGCCCAGTCAAATATGTTAGGTCCCAAGGCTTCTCAGGTATTCAATGCTCCATAAGACATATCATCCAGGCCTTAGTTCTCAGAGGGAAATGAGGAGACATCTGTTTACTCTGCCATCTTGTAACAGAATCTAAATATGTATTTAAATACATATAAGTACATATTTAAATATAGCTTAATCCGCTGGAAATCCTGGTGGTACAGTAGTTAAATACTATGCCTGCTAACCAAAAGTTTGGCAGTTCAAATCCTCCAAGTGCTCCTTAGAAACTCTATGATGCACTTTTACTCTGTTCTGTAAGGTTGCCATGAGTTGGAATTGACTCAGTGGCAATGAGTTACTTTTTTATTTTTATTTTAAATCAATCATCTAAAAGTTATGCTTGGCTATCAGCAGTACTTCCTCCTCTTTAAAGATTAAGTGTCAAATATTGCCTTAAGTCAGGTATCTAATATGTTTTTGTCTAGACTGCGTTTCTGTACCCTTATGTTTCATAACTCTGTAATTATACATAGATGCTTTGTATACTGCTGTTCTTGAGGGTGCACTTTGTTCAACTAGGCTGAAAACACAATTCACCTTATATTCGGTCAGAACATCTTTGATGGTCTGAATTTCCCTATTATTTCTTAACCACTGGCCTAAGCTCATAGTTATCCTCTTTGTATCTGTTTTCAAAGACTGCTCCTTTGGATCAATAATATGTCTCTCTTATTTTTGTCTGATGCTACTGAAAATTCAACCTGTATTAGATGTCTAGTACACATCAAAAATCTTCCCCCTCACTAAACAGATTTTGCTTGTTTTTGCTCATTGCCGTGGGCACATTGAAATATTTGTCTGCTGTCATATAAATTTGTATGTCGTGTTTCACAGTCTTTTTTTTATTTTTAACAGTCTTGTAATTTTGTTTTTAGATTTTGCTTTCAATGATTCATTTTTATTCTTTTTGTCATCATATTAGAAAAATGCTTCTATTGTTCTCGCAATCTTAATTATTTTGTTTTTGATTTGTGTAGGAGAAAAGAATTTTCCTGACTAGAGGTAATATTACTTGCCACTCTTGACAACTAAGAAACAATTTTCTTTTGCTGTCTGATTTTGAAATCTTTGTTCCCACATAACCAGTTAACAATAACACCTGCTACCATAGTTGTTAATACACATCTAGCATTTATACTGCTGTTCTAATGGAAAAACAAAAGAACAAAGATCCTTTATAGTACTTTAATAACCTTTAATGCTATTCTTTCCCACTGAGTGTGGTGTCCAATAGTATACAGAACTGCTCCAATTGTACTACAAGGGCTTAGAAGATTGGGCCTGGGGAGTCATTTAAAATTTTTAAGGGTGAAAGATCACAGAATTCAGATTTGTTTTCCTTTCCTAAAGAAAAGGTCACTAAGAGGAATTGAATGACTATCAAAGAAAATCCTTTGGAATTCTATTTTTCCTGAAACAATGATATTTTGATATTAAAAGAACAAACCAATACCCATACCCATATTAAGTTGCACATTTCTTACAATAACAACAAAACTAAAAACAATACTGAGTAAACATGACTTACCATGTATCCCGAGATGAGTTTTTAGAAAGTTGTAAGACGGAGTTGGAAATTGCACTCATATTTCCTTGAACATTTTAAAGTGAAAGCCAAGTCATACAGTGGCTCCAAGTAATGTTTGTATTTGCTATACATGTGTTTATAGTCAATTAGATATTTTAAGGACTGCCTCCAGTTTTGCCAGTTAGATATACTTTTCTAAAGAAAATTCTGTCATTCTCAGAAGCTGAAAACTGGTTCAACAAATTGTTTAACCTAAAATAATTTATTTTACACTTAAAAATTTTTATCTTGTCTGCTTTGAATGGTTTATGTAGAAAAGTCCCTTGAAATTAATGATGCCATTTAGCAAGATGCTAGGAGGGTGGCAATGACAATGGCACATTTTACACAAATCACACAAATAAAACAAGAACTCTGATTTTATTTTTACTTCTCCCCCACTGATAATCATAAAAAAGAATGAGTAACAATATTGATTTTTTGGTCCAATGTTGCAGAATGAGTTAGTTGTGTCATTTATCAGTCTTTTGGTTAGCGGTTTCTTCACTCCCTTGTTTATACTATTCATTACCTTGACAGTATAAAACCCTTTACAACGCAGTTCTTTATACAATTTTATCATTATCCTATATGTTTCAAACACAATAATTTATGTAACATTTCTCTCATAGTAAAATATCCTTAAAGAGAATGATCAGCTATCTTTAAGTAGAATGTTATTATATTAATACAATCCATTTTTATACTGGGATAAGCCACAGATGTATTTCTGTTTTGCTATTTCAATAAGATTATAAAGTTTATATGCTCATAGTACTATAAGAACAGTGATGCCATGTCTCTGAAAGCACATCATAGGCATAAGGTTATGTTTTCAGTTTAATATGTTTTCTAATTCTTAGGATCATTACTGGCTGAAAGTGTTCAGTTGAGAATTTTTCGAAAATAATTCAGCCATAATGAGTGATAATCTATTGCCAAGCAAATATTGATCATTATAAAGTTAAAACAATTTTACAATTGAAATCCACAATGGAGAAAAAAAGCCCCTGTGTTTAAGTGAATTTGAAGTTTCCAATTAAGATGGTTGCTTAGCTAGACAATACCACTGCTAGCCACAAGGTCAGCAGTTCAAATCCACCAGGCGTTCCTTGAATACTCTGGGGGTCAGTTCTACCCTGGACCTTAGGATTGCCATGAGTTGGATCCGACTCAACAACACTCAGCTTGGTTAGCTAGACAAACCTTAATGGCCTCCTACAACAAAGGTTTAGAAACCAAGTGAAATTGGTACAAAAGATAACCCAGGATTCCTGAACATCAAAGATAAAGTTGAAGAATTGGGCTGAGCACCAAGGGAAAGAGAGTTAGAACAAAATCAGCAGGAACATGGATATTCTCAGACGGTCCACATCAAGCTGGCTGGCCTATCACAGTGAAGCCGTTTTGAGATGGCAGCAAACAATATCCCCAATTGAGGAGCCTAGGGAGGCAACACCACGACTTTGGAGGCAGAGCCACTAAGTAAATAAACATAGAAACAAATAAGGTAGGCAGGTCACTTGCTGGATCTGAACCAGATGAAGAAAAGACATTTGGGAGTATCATTGCTTTGAAACTAGTGAAACACAGGGAAATATCACTGAAGAAAAGTGAGGTGAATTGAATCACTGGAGAGTCCAAAGGTGGACTGGTGAGATGGAGTGTACTTCCAAGGATTGATAATGGTAAGTACAGGTAGGTGGGTGAGAGATTCAGAGTCTCGGGAATGCAGATAGAGGAGGTACCTAGAAACTAGAGACAAGACTTTCTACCAGTGATAATGTCCATTCATGTGCATGGGAGACAAAAATAATACAGCACAGTAATAATCAGAAGTTTTCAACTTAACTAGCCTTGTACTGTATCTCCCTTTTCTTCCTGTTTCAGCAGCTGCTCTGGCCTCATCTTCTCCTGGATTACACAGCAAAGTGCCACCTGCAACTCACAGCATTTACCCCATTCAAACAGCATCAACCAGGCACCCCCAGACCCATGTAGTGAGACGCCCATGCAGCTTGTCCTGGCAACCCCTTATATGTCCTAACTTGTGCCCACTTTGCATCCCACCCAGCCCATGAGGCAAGATGTCCCTAGACTTAGTCATAGCTCAAATCTACCCCGCATGACCTATTCAATTAGGTAGGCCAAGTCTACCAGGAGGCCCCCAGCACTGCATTCTTCACTACAACACCAGTATGTGATTAACAAAAGGGCTTGCCTCACCCATTAGAGTGCTACTGATGCCACGGGTCTGCAAAGATGACCCATCCTACCTTCCAGAGGCAACACTAACATCATGCACCAACAGGAAAGAATCCTATGGCCCCACAAGAGCTGTCGATGGATTCTGACCATCTATCACATGAAGCCCCACATCAAGGAAGGAACCTGCTCAAATAGCTTTACACAGTCCAGTAAGGAAAATATAGGCACCATATGAAAGACAATTTCTGTGAGTATGTGACCCATCATGCTCACCAGTGAGAGAAAATTACAGCTAACCAACCAGTACCATCGTAGTCATATACAAAATATTATTACAAAGCAATAACAAAACAATAGAAAAGAAGGTTATTGTTGTTAGGTGCCACTGAGTCAGTTCTAGCTCAAAGTGATCCCATGTACAACAGAACAAAACATTACTCAGTCCAGTGCCATCCTCACAGTCATCACTATGCTTGATCCCATCTTCCAGCTACTATGACAACCCATTTCATTGAGGGTCTTCTTCTTTGGGGGGTTTGGTTTGTTTGCTGTATAACAAAGTATGATGTCATTTTCTACCATTTGGTTCTTCCTTATAAGATGTTCAAAGTATCTGAGATGAAGTCTCATTATCCTGGCTTCTAAGGAGCATTCTGACTGTACTTATTCCAAGACTGATTTGATGGCACATCTGGCATTTCATAATATATTCAATATTCTTCAGCAATACCATAAATCAAAGGCATCAATTCTTCTTTGGTCTTCCTTATTTTTTGTCCAGCTTTTACACACATTAAGACTTAAAATACTTCAGCCACATGTGCATTTCAATCCTCAGAGACATCTTTGTTTTTTTAAACACTTTAAGGACACCTTTGTTTTTTTAAACACTTTAAAGAGATCTTTGAAGCAAATTTGCCCAATCATTTGATCTTGACTACTGCTTCCATGGGTGTTGATTGTGGATCCAAGTACAATGAAATCCTTGATGACTTCAATTATTTCTCTGTTTATTGTGATGCAGCTTATTGGTCCAGTTGTGACAATCTTTGTTTTCTTTATGTTGAGACATAATCCGTATTGAAGGGTGTAGTCTTTGATCCTCATCGGTTAGTATTTCAAATCCTCTTCATTTTCAGCAAGCCAGGCTGTGTCATCTGTATATTGCAGATTGCTAATGAGTCTTCATTCAATCCTGACACCCTGTTCTTGATAGTAGTCTAACTTCTTGGATTATTTGCTTAGCATACATATTGAATAAATGTGATGTAAGGATACAACACTGACATACTCCTGTCCCAATTTAAATAGTACAACCTCTTGTTCAATTTGAACAACTGCATATTGGTTTGTGAACAAGTTCCACACAAGTACAAAAAAATCAAACACATGGAAACTGAACAACATTTTGATCAAAAACTACTGAGTTATAGAAGAAATCAGGAGGAAAATAAACTCATAGAATCAAATGGGAAAGAAAACACATCCTACTAAAACCTTTGGGACACAGCAAAAGCAATGTTTACAGGTCAATTTATTTCAATAAATGGACACAAGAAAGAAAAGAAAGGGTCCAAATGAAAGCATTAACCCTACAACTCAAACAAGTAGAAAGACAACAGCAAAAGAAAGCAAATAATAATAATAATAATAAATAGAGCAGAACTAAATGAATTAGAGAATAGAAAGGTAATTGAAAGTTAACACCACCAAAATCTGGTTCTTTGAAAAGGTCAACCAAATTGATAGACCATTGGCCAAATGAGAAAAGAAAAACGAGAGGAAGCAAACAATCTGAATAAGAAATGAGATAGGTGATACCACAACATACCCCACTGAATAAAAAGACAAAAT
The DNA here is from genome assembly GCA_028571685.1 of Heterohyrax brucei. Classification (NCBI taxonomy): domain Eukaryota; kingdom Metazoa; phylum Chordata; class Mammalia; order Hyracoidea; family Procaviidae; genus Heterohyrax; species Heterohyrax brucei. The sequence goes on from CM053166.1 coordinate 117,629,740, forward strand.
CATAACACAATACTGTAAAAAAATGTACTCTAACAAACTTAAAACCTAGAGGAAATGGACAAATTTCTAGACACGTATTACCTACATAAACAGAGATAAAGCAACTGAATAAACCCATACCAAATAAGAGATTGAAGAGGTATTTAGAAAACTCTTGGCAACAACAACAAAAAGCCCTGGGCCTAACAACTTCACAGAAGAATTCTTCCAAAATTATAGGGAAGAGTTAACACCACTATTACTAAAGGTATTTTAGAACATTGGAAATAATGGAATATTCCCCAAATCACTCTATGAAGCCAGCATAAGCCTGATACTCAAACCAGGTAAAGACATAACAAAAAGGAAAAGGTACACACTAGTACTTCTGATGAATATGATGCAAAAATCCTCAACAAAATTCTACCCCTGGAATTAGACAACATATCAACAAAGTTATTCACCATGAACAAGAGTGATGAATACAGGTATGTGGACATGGTTCAACATTTGAAAAGCAATCAATGTAATCCACCTCATAAATAAAACAAAAGACATGAACCGCTTGATACTTATCAACTGATGCAGAAAAGTCATTGTACAAAGTCCATCACTCATTCATGATAGAAGTTGCCAGAAAGATAGGTATAGAAGAGAAATTCTTCAACATAATTGAGAGCATTTATACAAAGCCAACAGTCAACATCATTGTAAAAGAAGAGAGTCCAAAAGCTTTCCCCTCCAGAATGGGAACTGGACAAGGACGCTCTTTGTCAACATTTTTGTTCATCACTGTAAGGGGGTTCTAGCCAAAATAATTAGACAAGAAAAAAAAAGGCATCTAAACTGGTAAGGAAGAAGTAGAAGCAACTCTATTTGCAGATGATGTGATCTTATACATAGAAAACTCTAGAGAATCAAAAAATAAAAATAAACTACTGGAATTCACAGAAGAGTTCAGCAGAGTGTCAGGATAAAAGATAAAAATACTGAAACGAGTTGGATCCCTCTGCACCAACAGTGAACATCAAAGAGAAAATTGCTGAATCAATATCCTTTACAATAGCCACCAAGAAGATAAAATACTTAGGAATAAGTCTAACCAGGGAGATAAAAGACCTTTACAAAGTAAACCACTTTATGCTATGTCAGAAAACCAAAAGAGAGCTATGTAAATGGAGAAACCTATCTTGCTCATGCATAGGAAGACTCAACATTGTGAAAATACCTAGTCTACCAAAAGCGATCTAGAGACACAATGTGATTCTGGTCCAAATTCCAGTGGCATTTTAAGATGAGATGGAGAAAGAAACCATCTACTTAATATGAAACGTGAGAAGCCCTGGATAAGTGAAGTATTACTGAAGAAGGTTAACAAAATAGGAGGACTCATATTACCTGACTTTGGAACCTAATACATTGCCATAGTAGTCAAGACAGCCTCGTACTGGTACAACAGAAACATACGGGTGGAAGAGAATTGAGAATCGAGACATAAATTATCCACCCAAGAATATCTGACACTCAACAAAGGCCCAAAGTCCATGAATTGGGGAAAATACATTAACAAATGTTGGCATAACTAGACATCCATTTGCAAAAATGCAAAACAACATCCATTTCTCTCACCACACACAAAAACTAACTCAAAATGGATCAAAGACCTAAATAACAAATCTAAAACGATAACAATCATTGAAGAAAAATCACAGGCAATGTTAGGAGCCCTGATACATGGCATAAACAGAATGCAAAACATTGCTTATAATACACAAACACTAGAAGAGAAAATACATAACTGGATATTTCCAAAAATCAGACTCTTATGCTCATCCAAAAAACTCATCAAAAGAGTAAAAAGAGAATCTACAGACTGGGGGGGGGGGGGGAATTGGCTGCAAAAAATCTGATCCACAACTAATCCCTAAAACCTACAAGATACTGTAAAACTTCAACACAAAGAGACAAATAGTATGAATAGAAGATGAGCAAAAGATACGAACAGGGACTCACCAGAAAGACTTCTAGGCAGTTAAAAAATACTGTGAGCAAATGCTCACAGTCATTAGCCATTAGAGAAATCCAAATCAAAACTACAGGGAGATACCATCTCAACCCCCAAAAGGATGGAATTTATTGAAAAAAACACCACACAACAAATATTAGAGAGGCTATGGAGAAACTAGAACCCTTATACACAGATGATGGAATGTAAAATGATATAACCACTTTGGAAATCGATTTGGTGCTTTCTTAAAAAGGTAGAAATAGAAATACCAAATGCTCCAGCAATCCCACTGCTTGAAATATATCCTAGAGAAATATGGGCTTCCACACAAATAGATACATGCACACCAGTGTTTATTGCAGCACTGTCCACAACAGCAGAAAGATAGAATCAACCTAGGTGCCCATAAAGGGATGCATTGATAAACAAATTATAATATATTCACATAATGTAATATTGTGCAATGAGAAAAAGGCAACAATGAATTTGGGAAACAGCTGATAACATGGAAGAATCTAGAAGTCATTATGCTGAATGAAATTAGTCAATTGCAAAAGGACAAGTAATGTATGACACCATTTTTATAAAGGCTCAAGAAAAGGTTTAAACACAGAAGAAAACAATGTTTGATGGTAATCAGAATGGAGATGGAAGGATAAGAGTATTCATTAATTAGATAATAGACAAGAATTATTTTAAGTGAACGGAGGTACAACACACAGCAGAGGAGAATTCTGCACAGCTGGAGTAAACCAAAAACTAAGATGTTTTCTAAGTATAACCAAACACTTTGAGGGATAGAACAGCAGGGGCAGGGGTCTGGTAACCATCGTTTCAGGGAACATCTAGGTAAATTAGCATAGCAAAGTTTTTTAAGACAATGTTCTTCATCTCACTTCGGTGAGTGGTGTCTTGGGTCTTAAAAGCTACCGAGCACCCATTAAAGAAGCATCAACTGGTCTCAACCTACCTGGAGACAAGAGAATGAATAACATCAAAGATACAAGGCAAATACGAGCCCAAGCGAGAGGAAGGTCCACATAAATCAGAGACTACATAAGCATGATACTGGAAAAACTAGACGCTGCCCAGATACCATCAATGACACCCTGAGAGGGAGCCCAACAGAGTCTCTAATGGAGTGGGAGAAATAACGGGGTACAGAATTTGAATTTTAGTAAAAAAAAAAAAGGTTAGGTGTGACGGTCAGACAGACTGGATGTTCCACAAAACACATGGAACTTAGACTCTGTTAACCCAGAATGGAAACCACTCTAGAAGCCAACTTCTAAGACAACAAAATTGAATTGATCTATAAATAAGACACAAAATGATACTAGTGCTTCCTGGCTTAAGTAGATACAGGGGACTAACTGGGCAACTCCCAGTTAGAGATGAGAGCTATGAGAAGACAGAAGGGGCAGAAGCTTGCTGAATGTACATGGGAAATATGAGGTGGAGGGGAGGAGAAGTGTGCTGTCACAGTGTAGAGAGAGCAGTCAGGGTCCCAAAAAAATTGTAAGTTTTTTGTATGAGAAACTGACTCAAAATGGTAACTTTCACTTACAACACAATGAAAAAGTAAATAATAATAAAAATAAAGACCACAGACTTGGGACCAGAAGAACCGGATGGTGCCCGGCCACCACCAGTGATAGCCACAATGGTGCTCACTGAGTCTCACACTGGCAACACAAGAATAAAAAGGTGTGCATCCTGAGATCTCCACTAAAAGATCTTACTTGATGGTCCAGCGGTTTGGGGGTTTCCCTGTGAGCATGGCCCCTGGCCCTGATGCTGCCCTTGCCCATAAATCATAATGAAGGTCCACTCTTCGGACATGAATGGGTTGGACTTGGTGATGCAGAGTGACCATATATTGGATGCACTTTATGGTTCTATATATCGATAGGATATCATCCCGCTGACCTCTGGCTGGAGGAAGGAGAGCAGGTGGAGAGGAGAGGAAGGGAGGCTGTTGGGAGGATGAGACATGTATGGAGCAGAGAGGAATAGTGTGCTGTCACTGGACAGGGAGAGCAGTGGAAGCTACATACAGGTGGGCATGTAAACTTATACGGGAATGTACATTTTCACTCAGTCATATTAAAAAAAAGTAAAAAATAAAAAAAATAAAGACCACAGAAATTGGCAAAAATCTTCAGTTTCTTCAAGTATTACGTTAGTGGTTGATATAGAAATTTGAAAAATAGTAGTATTTACTGACCTTCCTTGTACATATACAGATATTATCCTATCACTAACATCATTACACTTCTTTTTTATTTTAGTATTTTTTTGTGCTTTAAGTGAAAGTTTACAATCCAAGTCAATTAGTCATACAAAAACTTGAGCACACACGCTGCTATGTAACTCTATCCGCTTTCCACAACCAGTGACAGCACATTTCTTCTTTCTACCCTGTACTTCCTGTGTCCACTTAACAAACTTCTGTCCCCCTGCCTCCTCACGTCTCACCTCTGGACAGGAGCTGCCCAGTTAGTGTCAGGCATCTATTTGAGCCAAGAAGTCCATTCTTCTCTAGTATCATTTATGTCTTATACTAGATCTGACAATTAAGTCCGCGAACTTCATTTTTCTAAGTGCTACATAGCTCATTGCTGAGTATCACCACCGTCTCCTTGGAAGTACTCCCCTTGGGAAGCAATGCACTTATGCCAGCACCTAGTACACCCTTCAAAGCAACATTGGAACATGTTTTGGAATGACCATTTTGAAATGCGCCACAGTGGCAAATTTGAGAACTTAATTGTATAGTTGTCCAAGGGAATTTTTAGCCAGTAAACAAATAACTGTATTGGAACACTCTCCCAGTGCACCTGATCTGTCCCCCAGTGACTTTTCTTTACCTGATGATGAAGGAAATATTGAAAGGAAGACATTTTGATAACACTCAGGACATCAAGAGGTAATATGGAGACAGCTATGACAGTCATTCCAGAAAAGGAGTTCCAGAATTACTTTGAAGGGTGGACTAAGCACTGACATCGGTACTCCTCCAAGGGGAGTACTTCAAAAGTGACCATAGTGACTTTCAGCAATGAGGTATGTAGCAGCTTTTCTAGGATGAGTTCATGAACTTAATGGGCAGCTCTTGCAGTCCAGTATTCATCTGAAGAGTTGGCTTCAGGCACTGTTTCAGTTCTAGGCTAATAGAGAGTCTGGGGGCCGTGTATTCGGGGGACTCTCTAGTCTGTTATACCACCAAGTCTGGACTTCTTAAAAATAGAGTTTGAGTTCTGCACACCCTTTTTTCTCCCACTATGTCATGGATTCTATGTTGTATTCCCTGTCAGGGTAGTCATAGCTGGTAACTGGGCACCATTTAGTTCCTCTGGCCTCATGCTGATGTAATCTCTGGATTATCTAGCCTTTGTATCTCTCAGACCCATATTTTCGTTATGTCTTTGATCCTTCATTCTTCTTTGCTCCTTGTGGGTCAGGACCAATTGATGGTACTTAGATGTCACCTTTTAAGACTCCAGATGCCACTCACCAAAGTGGGATGCAGAATATTTTCTTAAAAATCTTTGTCATGCCAATCAAGGCCAACTGGCACAGCTAGTGTTTTGCTAATGAGGACTCTCCACACTTCTCACCGGTGTGTGGCGTCTGGTGTCTTAAAAGCTGCCAAGCTGCCATCTGAGGGTACAGAAAACAGGAATGGATGATCACTGAGGACAAGAACTACATGGGGAAAAGAGAACCCAGAAGACAGAGAGACCCACATGAGTGGGTCTCTACATCAAGTCATGACCAGAAGAACTGGATGGTGACCAGCCACCACCGGTGGTAGCCACGATGGAGCTCACAAAGTGGAGTCTCACAGGCAACAAGAGAATAAATAGGGGTGTACCCTGAGATCTCCAATAAAAGACCATAATTGATGGTCCAGGGGCTTCGGAGTTCCCTGGGAGCACGACCCCTGGAGCTGATGCTGCCACTGTCCATAAATCATAATGAAGGTCAACCGTTTGGAAAGCAATGGATTGGACTTGGCGACGCAGAATGACCGTATCCTGTGGGAATTTTATGGTTCTGTGCATCTATAGGATGTCATCCTGCTGACCTAAAGGGGAGTAGGTGGAGAAGAGAGAAGAGGAGACTGTTGGGAGGATAGGGCAAGTATGGAGAAGAGAGGAGGGGTATGCTGTCACCAGGCAGGGAGAGCACTCGGAGCTGCATATAGGTGAGCATGCGAATTTATATGGGAATGTACATTTTCATTTAATCATAATAATTAAAAAAAAACTTTGTCATGCCAATTGATCTAGATATCCCCTGAAACCATGGTCCCCAGACCCCTGCCCTTTCTACTCTTTCTTCAGATTGTTAGGATGCATTTAGAAAACATCTTAGCTTTGTTTTAGTCCAGCTGTGCTCACCTCCCTTCTATTACCATCTGTCCCTCCCTTTACCTAACTGAATTCCTATCTACTACCTAATCAATGAATACCCTTCTCCCACCCTCCCCACACTTGCAACCATCAGACTGTTTTCTTCTGTGCTTAAACCTTTTCTTGAGTCTTTATAATAATGGTCTTTTAAAATATTTATCATTTTGCAACTGACCAATTTTACTCAGTGTAATTCCTTCCAGATGCCTCCATGTTATATTTCCCAAGATCATCATGGTTCTTTCTCATTGCATAATACTCCATTGTGTGAATACACCTTAGTTTATCTATTCATCAGTTGATGAACACCTAGATTAATTCCATCTTTCTGCTACTGTGGGCAGCTCTCTAATAAACATTGGTGTGCATGTATTTATTCATGTAACAGCCTTTATTTCTCCAGGATATATTCCGAGAAGTGGGATTGCAGGATTGTATGTATTTCTATTTCCAGCTTTTTAAGCAAGTAGCAAATCTATTTACAAAGTGATTGTACCATTTTACATTCCTGCCACAATGAGGAAGTGTTCCTGATTTTTTTTAATGTAGTTAGCTTGAGGTTTTTTCCATTGTTTAAGTTTTTGTTTGTCTTTAGTTTAAGGTGTGTCTTCTGTAAGTAGCATATAGATGGGTCATGTATCTTTATCCAGTTTGCCACTTTCCCATGTCTGTACTGATGCCTTTACAAAATTTACATTCAGAGTGATTGTTGATAGGTTGAGTTTGGTGCTGTCATTATGATGTCTTTTTTTGTTTGTTGTAGATGGTTCCTTTGTTCCACTTAATTTCCTGTACCGAGTCTTTTTTTTTTTTTTTTTTAATATGTTTCCTCTCCATCATTTTCAGCATTGGTGATTTTGTATTTGCTGAGACTTCTCCAGCAGTGTAGGAGAGTTCCAATCTCTTCACAGCCTCTCCGACATTTGTTGTTTTGCGTTTTGTGGATTATTGCCTAACTCATTGGGGTGAGATGGTATCTCATTACAATTTGGATTTGGATTTCTCTGATAATTAATGCTCATGAGTCTAGCCACTTATAAAAATTGTCCTTTTATCTTTAGTTTTGGCAAGTTTGATTATAATGTGTCTTGTCTTTCTTTTGGGATGTACCTTGCGTGGAGTTCAGTGAGCATCTTGTGTGGATATCATCTCACTTTTCATAATAGCTGGTAAGTTTTCTGTTAACAAATTTTCAGCAATCCCCTTGGATTTTTCTGTATCCCCCTTCCCCATTATGATACTCCAATCACTTGCACATTATTCTTGACAGAGTCCTACATAATTCTTAGAGTTTCTTTTTTTAAGAAAAATTGTTTTATCTGATTTTTCCTCAAATATGTTGGTGTCATGTACCTTATTTTCAATTACTAATTTGGCCTTCCATTGTCTCATCTCTGCAACTTTGACTTTCTATTGAGTTTTCCTACCTTCACATTTGTATTAATTTTCTGAATTTCTAATTCCCACCTGTGTATTCTTTGTTACAGCCTGTTCAACTGTCATTGTGCTCTGCTGCATTTTATCTCCTTTCTGATCTCTTGAAGAGTTCTAACTGTTAATCTTTTGTATTCTACCTCTGGTAATTCCAGGAAGTTCCGTTCAACTGGAAAATTTTTTGGTTCTTGGTTTTGGGAGGTTTCTAAAACCATTGTAGTCTGTCTCTTTAAATGACTTTGTATGGATTGTTTTCTCTGAGCCATCAGTACATTGTTGATTTTTTTATTTTATGTTTGCTTACTGTTTTCTATTTTTTTGTTTCATGTTGGGATGTCCAAAAATGCTATTTGTGCATTCTATTTTGGTTATTTCCACCTTTGAAGCTCTAATATCCTGTCACCAGGTGGCTGGAGTTTTAACTAGACATGTGGACACAGGAGTCCATTTGCTTTTCTTATATAAATTCAGCTCAGTTGTCCAGGTAGTCCATCACCAAGAGTGTATTGCAGGCTCTTCTGTACTGTCCTTCATGGGTTGAGTGATTGATGTAGGCACAGGTGTTTGGCTGAAGGTGCTGAAAAAGAGACTAAAACATCTCTGAGCATCTGTGAGGACAGCATGTCCCTTTATGTCTAATTCTAGGTGAAGGAACTTTGTCCACCATGAATTTCTGTCTCAGGGGAGTCAGCATATTCCCCCACTTTCCCCAGGTTTTTAAAACATTCCCTCACCAATTCTAAGAGAATGGTTCAGAGAGTGGCATCAGACTCCAGAGCTGGGCACAGTGCAGAGAATGGAGGGGGAAATGATGGGAAAAGGGAGAGATGTTTATTCTGAGCCAAGCCAGCCAAGCCAAGTGCTGTCGAGTCGGATCCGAAATGATTTAGATTCAAAGATGCAATATGTTAGAGGCAAGCCACTTAACTTTTGATGGTTGTGTGCTGCTTTTCACTGGTTCTGGAGGTTTGAATGTACTTTCTGCTGCTCTTTGTTTCCTACTGAGGAGGATGCTCTCTAAAATGACAGAAATAAATTCCAACTCATCAATAATACAGTGAATGTAAATGAATTAAATGTCCCCATGAATAGTCAAAGAATGGATGAATGGATAAAAATTGCAACCTATCTATGTGTTTTCTGTAAGAGACACATCTTAGGTACAAAGACTTAAATAAGTTAAAAATAAAAGAATGGAGAAAAGGTATACAAAGCAAAAAGTACAGGAGTAGCAATGTTAATATTCACTAAAATAGAGTTTCAGTCAAAACCTATTATAGTAAAAAGACTGATATCATATAATGATAAAAGTTGAATTCATCAAGAAGACATAGTGATTACAAATATTAACACACACAATATAAAATCCCCTAAATTGATAAAACAAACTCTAACAGAAGATAGAAACAGGTCTACAATAATAGTAGACTTTTTTTCTTGTACTTTAAATAAGGTTTACAGAACAAAGTAGTTTCTCATTAAACATTTAGTACATATATTGTTTTGTGGCATAGGCTAACAACTACCAACAGGCCAACACTCTCTCTTCTCAACACTTGATTCTCTATCACTAGCTTTCTTGTGCCCTCTTACCTTCCAGTTCTTGCCCCTAGACTGGCATGACCCTTAAATCTCCTTTTATTTTATGGTTGAAGGGTGAACCTCAGGAGTCACTTGATTACTGAGCTGAATGAGTGTCCAGGGGCCATATTCTCAGGGTTTCTCCAGTCTCTGTCAAACCAGCAAGTCTGGTCTTCCTTTGTGAATTAGAATTTTGTTCCACATTTTTATCCAGCTCTGTCCAAGACTCTCTGTTGTGGTCCTTATCAGAGCAGCCAGTGGTGGTAACAAGGAACCATCTAGTTGTACTGGATAAAGTCTGGTGAATGCCATGGTAGATGTAGTCTATTAGTCCTTTGGACTAATCTTCCCTTGTTTCTTTGGTTTTCTTCATTCTCCCTTGCTCCTGAAGGAGTGAGATCAGTGGAATACTTTAGATGACTGCTCACCAAAGTAGAATGTAGAACATTTTCTTTATGAGCTATGTTACAGCAACCGAGCTGTATGTTCCCTGAGATCATGTTTCCCACAACCCTCAGCACAGCAATTTGGTCTCTCAGGGAGTTTAGATGTGTCTATGCTGATTCTGTGACTTTGTCTTGTACAAGTTGTGCTGGCTTCCCAGGTATTGTATACCATCTTACCCTTCCCCAAAGTTACCAGTTCGCTATTGCCTATTTAGAGTTTCTCCATCCACACCCTTCCCTTCCCTGGTAATCATCAGAGGTTGTTTCTTTCTTTCTTTTCTTTTTTTTTCACATAAATATTTTCATGAGTTTTTACAGTAGTGGCCTCATACAATATTTGTCCTTTAATGATTGACTTATTTCACTCAGTATAATGCCTTCCAATTTCTTTCATGTTATGAGGTACTTCACAGAGTCATCATTGTGCTTTATTGGTATATAGTACTCCATTGTGTGCATTTACTGCAGTTTGTTTATCCATTTGTCTGCTGATGGATATGTAAATTGTTTGCAACTTCTTACTATTATGAACAATTTTCAACAAACATAAGATTGCACATGTCTATTTGTGACCACTATTGTTTGTTTAATATATATTTCTAGGAATGAGATTGCTAGATCATATGGCATTCATGTTTCTAGGTTTCCAAGGAAGCACCATATCATTTTTCAAAATAGTTGCATCATTTTGCATTCCCATCAGCAGTGTATAAGACTTTTGATCTCCACAAGGCCTCTGCAACATTTCTTATTTCCTCTTTTGGTGATTTGTGCCAGTAATGCTGGAGTGAAATGGTGTTTCATTGTGGTTTTGACTTGCATTTCTCTAATGGCTAGTGATCCAGAGTATTTCATCATGTGTCTATTGGCCACTTAAGTGTCTTCTTTTGTGAAGTATATGTTTGTTTCCTTGGCCTAGTTTTAAAATTGGATTGTGTATTTTTTTGTTGTTCTTGTAGAGGTATTGGATATTCCTGTAGATTTCAGAGATTAGATCTTTGATTTATACTGGACAATTTTTCCCCAAGTGTGTAGATTTTCTTTTGATTCTTTTGGTGAAGTCTTTGGTGAGTATAAGTATTTAATTTTTAGAATATCCTCATTATCTAGCTTATCTTTTGGAGTTTTTGTGTGGTTGGTTATAGTTTATATCTTGTTAATGCTGTGTATTAGGGCTTTTAGCATTGATCTTATTTTTTTTTTCTTCTACAAATTTTATAGATTTGGGCTTTATATTTAGGTCTTCTATCCATTTTGAATTTAGTTTTTGTATATAGTGTGAGGTATGGCTTCTGTTTCAATGTTTTGCAGATGGACATCCAGCATCCAGTTTTGCCAACACCATTTGTTAAAAAGACTGTCTTTTCCCCATTTGATGGACTTTGGTCCCTTGTTGATGATCAAGTGGCCATCCCAGAAAAAAACACTGCCATAGAGTCAGTTCTGACTCAGGTGACCTTAGATGGATACATTTACATTTGTGTTCTCAATTCTGTTCCATTGGTCAATGTATCTGTCACTGTACTACTACCAGGCTATTTTGACTACTGTAGTTGTATAGTATGTACTAAGGTCACATAGTGTGAGTCTTCCTACTTTATTCAATAGCACTTTTTGTTGTTGTTGTTTTTTGTTTTTAATCTGGAACTTCTTCTCTTTCCATATTAAGTTGATGATAAGTTTTTGTATCTTTTTAAAGACTGTTGGTATTTGAATCAAAGTTTCATTGTGTTTGTAAATCACTTTCAATAAAATTGTCATTTTCACAATGTTGAGTTTACTTATCCATTAGCACTGCATGTTTTTCCATTTATGTAGAGCTCCTGTGGTTTCTTGCAGTAGAGTTTTGTAGTTTTCTTCGTATAGGTCTTTTAAGTGCCTCATTGCATTTATTCCTCAGTATTTTATTTTTTTAGAGATTTATTATAAATGAAATTGCTTTCCAATTTCCTTTTTCATTATTTTCCTTATTGGTATATAAGAATTCAAATCATTTTTGTGGGTTTATTATATCCCACTATTCTGCTAAATCTTTCACTTAGTTCCAGTTTTCTAAGGGTGTCTTTTGGGTTTTCTATGTATAGTATCATATCTTTGAAAATAGGGAGAGTTTAACTTTTTCATTAGCAATTTGGAAGCCTTTTATTTCTTTTGGAAGCCTTTTATATCATTTTCTTGATAGCTAGGACTATCAAGACAGTGTTAAATAGGAGTAGTGATAAAAGGCATTTTTATCTTCTTCCTGTTCTCAAGGGAAATGTGTTCATCATTTCTCCATAAAGAACAGTGTTCACCTTTGGATTTGAGTAGATACCCTTTATAGTGTTGAGAAGTTTTCTTTTTTACACTTATTTTATTGAGAGTTATATCAAAAATGGATATTGGACTTTGTTGAATACCTTTTCTCTGTTGATTGAGATGATCATGTGATTTTTTTCTCTTTTATTTATGTAATGAATTACATTGATTAATTTTCTAATGTTGAACCATTCTTGCATACGTGGTACGGATTTTACTTGGTCATGATGTATTATTTATTTGATATGGTACTGAATTCTATTGGCTTAGATTTTGGTGAGAATTTTTTGCGCCTGTGTTCATGAGAGATATTGGTCTGTAGTTTTGTGAGTTTTTTTGGTAGTATCTTTTCCTGGTTTTAGTATTGGGGTTATTCTGGCTTCATGGATCGAATTCAGAAGTATCCCTTTCTTTTCTATGTTCTGAAACAGTAGTACTAGTATGAGCTCTTCTATAAATGTTTGGTAGAATTCTTCAGTGAAGCCATCTGAACCAGAGGGTTTTTTTAAAAATTACTTTTTCAATTTCTTCTCTTGACATGGGTCTTTTCAGATGTTCAGTACCATTTTGTGTTACTTTGAGTAGGTAGTGTGATTCTAGAAATTTGTCCATTTCCTCTAGGTTTTTAAATTTGTTCAAATACAGTTTTTTATGACACTGTGTTTTACTCATCTGGTACTGTTCTAAAAGCAATACCACAAGTGGATGGCTTTAACATCAACAACAAAAAGTTTAGTTTTAGTAGGCTAGAAGTCTGAATTCAGACTGACAGCTCCAGGGGAATGCACTCTGTCTCTATTGATTCTGAAGGAAGGTCCTTGCATTGCATCAGTTTTTCTTTGGTCTGAGAGCATCTCAGCACAGGAACTGCAGGTCTGAAGGATGTTCTCTTGTCTCTGTGCTGCTTTCTTGATGGCATGTGGTCCCCAACACTCTTGCTTGTTTCCTTTTCCCTTTATCTCTTCTAGGATAAAAGGAAAAATGTTGGGGCAAACCACACTCCAGGCAAATTTCTTCAGTAAGTGTGTTGCTGTCCAACCCTAATCCTCTTTTAACATAATTCTATTACTTACAGGCAGAGATTAGGATTCACAATATAGGAAAATCACAAAATGTAAGACAATCATAATCTTGGGAATCATAGTCCAGCTAAATTGTTACACATATTTTGGGGGACACACAATTCAATCCATTACACTTTGTTATGATCCTTTTTACTTCAGTTAAATCTGTTTAAATGTCTCTTATCTCATTTCTTGTTTGGGTTATTTGAGTCATCTCCTTTTGTTTATTTTTATTTTGTTCAGTCAGTTTGGCCAATGGTTTGTCAATTTTGTTGATCTTTTCAAAGAATCAACTTTTGGTTTTGTTAAACTTTTCTATTGTTTCTCTGTCCTCTATTTTGTTTATTTGTGCACAGATGTTAATTATTCCATTTCTTCTGGTGATTGCAGAGTTCTTTCGTTGTTCTCTTTCTACTTGAGTTATGTAGCTAATATTATGATTTTCTCTCTTCTTTTTTTGATGTGTGCATCTGTTGCTATAAATTGACCTTTGAGGACTGCCTTTTCTGTGTCCAAAGCTAGAAGGTTTCTAATACATCACTTTCAATTATGGACAGAACAATGAAAGTGAAAAGTCAGTAAAGTATGAAAGATCTGAATAACATTATTAACCAAGTGGTTCTCACTGACATATAGAAATCACCACCCAACAACAGCATGGTACACATTTATCTCTCATGCACATGGACAATTCCAGAGAGTAAACCATATTTTATACTACCAAGTAAGCCACAAAAAAATTTAAATATTGAAATTATACAAAGCATCTCCTCTTAGCATAACAGTATGAAACTAGAAATCAATACCAGGAAAAATAAGGGTAATAAGTTAATACATGGAAATTAAATAACACATTACCAAAAATTATTGGTTCATAGAGGAAATAGAAGAAATAATTAAAATCAGATAAGGACAAAAGCACAACATTCCAAATCCTTTGGAATTCCACAAATCCAATTACCACAGGAAATTCTATAGCAATAAATCATATACTAAAAAAGAAGACAGAAGGAACATCAATAAATTTGCCTGAAAGCTTGAACTAAAACAGAAGGAAGAACAAAAACACACTAAAGATACAGGAAAATTCAAATACTAAAGATCACAGCAGAAATAAATAGGAGAAAAAAAAAAAAGAAAGAAAATCAACAAGACCAAAAGTTGGTTCTACAAAAGGATTTGTAAAACTGACCCACTGTCTGCCAAATTGACAAAGGAAAAATATAAGAAGATGCAAATAAACCAAAATAAGAAATGATATTAAAAACATTAGAGATGATCCAACTGAGATAAAGATGATCATTTAAGAGAATACTATGAAAAATTGTACATTGACAAACTACTAGAAAGACATTACTTGCCCAAACTAACACAAATGTTGTTGTTGTTAGGTGCTGTTGAGTTGGTTCTGACTAATGGGACTCCTTGCACAACAGAATGAAACACTGCCTGGTCCTGAGCCTTGTGCACAATTGTTTTTATGCTTAAGCCCATTGTCAGATCCACTGTATCAATCCATCTTGTTGAGGATCTTCCTCTTTTTCACTGACATTCTACTTTACCAAGCATGATGTTGTTCTTCAGGGGCTGATCCTTCCTGACAACATGTCTAAACTACGTAAAACTCAGTTTCACAATGGTTGCTTCTAAGGAGTCCTCTAGTTGTACTTCTTCCAGAACAGATGTTTGTTCTTTCAGCAATTCATAGTATGTTCAGTATTCTTCTTCAACAACACCATTCAAAGGCATCAATTCTTCTTCTGTCTTCCTTATGCCTTGTCTAGATTTTGCATGCATATGGTGTGATTGAAAATACTATGGCTTGGCTCAGGTGCACCTTAGTCTTTGAGGTGACATCTTTACTTTTTAACACATTAAAGAGATCCTTTGTAACAGATTTTTCATAATGCGGTAAATCTTTTGATTTCTTGACTGCTGCTTCCATGGGTGTTAATTGTGAGACCAAGTAAAATGCAATCCTTGACGACCCAATCCTTTCTCCACTTATCACAACATTGTTTACTGGTCCAGTTGTGAGTCTTTTTGTTTCCCTGATGTTGAGTGCAATCCATACTAAAGGCTGTTGTCTTTGATCATCAGTAAATGTCCAAAGCCTCTTCATTTTCAGTAGGCAAGTTTGTGTCATCTGCATAACACAGGTTGTTAATGAATCTTCCTCTAATCCCGACACCTCAATCTTTTTCATATAGTCGAGCTTCTCAGATTATTTGCTCAGCATATAGATTGAAAAGGCATGATGAAAAGATACAACCCTGATACACACCTTTCTTGACCTTAGACCATGCTATGTCCCTTTGTTCTGTTTGAATGACTGCCTATTGATGCATGTTTAGATTGCTCATGAACACAATTAAGTATTCTGGAATTCCCATTCTCTGCAATGTTATCCATACTTTGTTATGATACACAATGTTGAAAGCCTTTGCATAGGTAATGAAACATAGGTAAACATCTTTATGGTATTCTCTACTTTCAGCCAAGCTGGATTTGATATCAGCAATGCTATCCCTGGTTCTACTCCTCTTCTGAATTTAGCTTGCATTTCTGGCAAATCCCTGTCAACGCACTGCTGCAGTTGCTTTTGAATGATTTTTAGCAATTTTTTATTTGTGTGGCATATTAATGATGTTGTTCAACAATTTCCACAATTGGTTGGTATCTTAGCCATCAAGTGCTGCTATAACAGAGACACCACAAGTGGAAGGCTTAAAAAAAGAGAAATTTATTTTGTCATAATCCTGTAAGTTACAAGTCCAAACTCAAGATATCAGTTCCAGGGGGAAACCTTCCTCTGTTGGCTCTGGAGGAAGGTCCTTGACATTACTTTTCCCCTGGACTAGAAGCATCTGAGTCTCAGGGACCATGAGTCCTTTCCAAAGGACATGCTCTGCTTCCAGCATTGCTTCTTGGTGCTTCTTGGTGGTATGAGGTCCCCCAAATCTATGCTTACTTCCCTTTCCTTTATATCCCAAGAGATTGACACAACCTACAACAAAGTCTTACACTTTGAGTACTGCCACACTAACATAACTGCCACTGATACTCCCTCTCTAACATCATAGAGGCAGAGTTTACAGCATATAGCAATATCACAATGCCAGGAATAACAGCCTGACCAAACTGTTACACTCATTTTTGTAAGGACACAATGTAATCCATGACAATTGGATCACCCTGCTTGGGAACAGGCATAAATATAGATCTCTTCCAGTCAGTTGGTCAGGTAGCTATCTTCCAATTTCTTGGCAGAGATGAGTGGGCACTTCAAAGGCTGCATCCTTTTGATGAAACACCTGACTTGATATTCCATCAGTTCCTGGAGCTTTGTTTTTTACCTATACCTTCAGTGCAGCTTCGACGTCTTTCAGTACTATTAGTTCCTAATCATATGTTACTTGTTGAAATAGTTGAATGTTGACCAGTTCTTTGTGATATAATAATGATTACGTGTGTTCCTGCCATCTTCCTTTGATGCTTCCTGAGACATTTAATATTTTCCCTGTAGAATCCTTCACTATTGCAACTCCAGGTTTGAAGTTTTTCTTCAATTCTTTCAGCTTAGAAATGTAGAGTATGTTCTAAGCTTTTGGTTTTCTATTTCCAGCTCTTTTCACATGTCATTGTAATGCTTTGTCTTCTTGCCCTGTTCTTTGAAATTTTCTGTTCTTTTACTCCATCATTTCTTTCTTTTGCTTTAGCTACTTGACATTTAAGATCAAGTTTCAGAGTCTCTTCTGTCATCCTATTTGATCTTTTCTTTCTGTTTGTCTTTTTAATTATGACTTATTTTCTTCATTTATTATGTCTTTGATGTCATTCTACAGTTCATGTGATCTTCCTTCATTAGTTTTCAATGCATCAAATCTATTATTGAGATAGTCTCTAAACTCAGGCAGGATATACTCAGGGTTGTACTTGGCTCTAATACAAACAGAGATAGAAAATGCAAACAGATCCATACAAATAAGAGATTGAGGATGTCAATAGAATAAATAAATAAAAACTCCTAACAACAGTACCAAAAAAATCCTCAGCCAAATGGTTTTGCTCAGGAATTTTATCAAATATTCAAAGAGTTGAAACCAATTCAGACTCTTCCAGAGAATAGAAAAAGAAGTAATATTCCCCAACTTATTCTATAAAGCCAGCACCACCTTCATATGAAAACCAGGTGAAAATATCACAAAAAAGAAAATTACAGATTAATTTCACTCATGAATATAGGTGCAACAATTCTCAACAAAATTCTAGTGAGCAGAATTCAACAATATATTAAGACAATCATATGTCATAATTATCTGGGATTCAAATTGGGAATGCATAGATGGTTCGACATTAGAAAAGTACTCAATGTAATACACCATACAAACAAGACAAATAAATAGAATCACATTATTATCTCACTCTATGCAAAAAAATGCTTTTAATAAAATCCAAAATCCTTTCCTTATGAAATCTTTCAGCAAAATATGAATAGAAGGAAAATTCTTCGAAATGATTGAAGATACATGTGTAAAACCAATAACCGACAGTATTCTCAATGGAGGAAGTATAAGACCTTTACCCTTGAGAATAGGAAAGAGACAAAGATGTCCATTATCACCATTCTTATTCAATAAGAGTAGAAGTTATGCTATGGAAATCCTAGCCAGGGAAACAAAGTAAAATAAAGAGTATCCAAATTAGAAAGAAGGAGTGTAACTATCTGTTTTTGCAGATGGCATGATAGTATTAATAGACAACCCCAGAGATTCCACAAGAAATCTACTATATCCGATTTAAGATTTCATCAAAGTGGCAAGGTACGAGATCAACACACAAAGTCATTTAGGTTCCTTTACACTAACAGGGAGATTTCTGAAAAGGAAATGAAGAAAATGATACGATTTACAATAGCCCCCTAA
Source organism: Heterohyrax brucei (assembly GCA_028571685.1). Classification (NCBI taxonomy): domain Eukaryota; kingdom Metazoa; phylum Chordata; class Mammalia; order Hyracoidea; family Procaviidae; genus Heterohyrax; species Heterohyrax brucei. Next base: position 117,647,893 of record CM053166.1, read on the forward strand.
ATGGCAAAATACTGAGGAAGAAACCCAACCAGGAAGAAAAAAAAACAGGAATGCGAAAGTTTTCTAAACTGAAAACTAGAAAATACTGCTACAATAGCTTAAAGGAGATATGTAAATAGAAGGACTTTCCATGATCATACATTAGAAAACTTAACATGGTAAAAATAATCAATACTACTTAAAGTGATCTAGAGAAATAAGTCAATTTCAAACTAAATTCCATAATATTCTTTACTGAAATGTAAAAGCTAACTGCCAACTTTATCTAGAAAGGAAAGAGGCCTCAAACAGTCAAAGAAATATTGGAGAAAAACAAAGTGGTAGGTCTCACATTTCTTAATATCAAAATATAATACATAGCCACAATAATTGAAACAGCTTGGTAGTGACTCAAGGGCATAAATCAATGGGATAGAATTGAGAATCCAGATAAATCCATCCATGTGTGGGCAGCTGATTTCTGAACAGTTGTCAAAGACCATTCCATGGGGGAGGAAGTAGTCACTAACAAATGGTGCTGACAAAACTGGATACCTGTTTGCAGAAAAAAATCAGTATTTGTACCTCACACCATACACAAAAGTTAACTCAAAATGGATCAAAAACCTAAATTTTAAAACTAAAACTATGAAGCCCTTGAAGATAACATAGGGGCAAATCTATGGGACTTCATTAAAAAAAAATTATAAAACACACTACAAGTGCACAAACAACAGAAGACAAGTTGCACAAATGGAATCTCATAAAAATTAAGTACTTATGCTCATCAAAACACTTTATCAAAACAATAAAAAGAGACACCCTACAGACTGGGGAAAAAAGCCTTTGTGAATTATACATCTTCCATGAGTCTAATTTCTGAACAATATAGGAAACTTTAACAAGTCGAACAGAAAAAGTAAAAAAAAAAAAAAAAAATCAATTAGAAAGTGGGCCAAGGACATGAACAGACACTTGACCAAAGAGGACAATCAATCAGCCAATAATTACTTGAATAAATGCTCATGATCGTTAGCCATCGACAAACCAAACCAAACCAAACACAACACTGCCATTGAGTCAATTGCAACTCATTAGTGATTAGAGAGATACACGTCAAAATTGCTGTGAAATGTGATTTCACTCCTTCAAAACAAAACAGAAAACAATAGATGCTGGTGAAGATGTGAGGTCACTGGAACTCTTATACTCTGCTGGTGGATAAAATGGTACAACCACTAAGGTAAACAGTATAAAGCATCCCCCCAAAGCAAGAAATAGAAATACCTTATTGTCCAGAAATCCTAGTCCTAGCTTTATACTTTAGAGATCTTAATGAAAGAGACACAGACAGACATATGCAGACCCATGTTCAATGTAGCATTATTCACAATAACAAGAAGACAGAAACCACGTAAGTGCCCACTGAGGAGTAATTGAATAAATAAATGGTGGTACATACACAAAATGGAATAATACACAGCCATGAAGAATTATGATGAGTTCCATAAACATCTTATCATGTGAAAGAATCTGGAGGCCATTATGCTGAGTGAAATAAGTCAGCCACTAAAGGGCCAATAATGTATGATCACACTTTCTTAAGAAGACAAGAACAGATATACACACAGACTCCAATACTCATCAGTGGTTACCAGGAATTGGTAGGGTTGGAGGGATGGAGGGAAGCACTCTTGATATAGTAGACATTTGTTAGTTTTGGTATTGGGAAAGGCATCATTGAATATGGATGAGGTGCATGCAGCTTGACCAAGGTAAATTATTTCACTAAGAAATGCACAAGACATAAGGATGTATTTGGTAAAGGATTTCACAAATAGAACGTTGCAACAACATCAACAAAAACCAAAAACAAATGTATGTGATTACACAAATATGCATATAGGCATATGTTTGGATTGGTATATACATGTGCACACACAGATGTTTCTATAGGCATATGTACATACAGATATGAGTGTGCATTTATGTATATCTGCATATATAATAAACCACATAGGGTACACAGTTACAGATACTTGTTTGATATAACCAAACACTTTGAGACTGGTTTTTTGGGTCTGAAGACTTAGAGTTATAATGCTGCATGATTGGGATAGTACTAGTTCATAAATTGTATGTTTACACTATGACATGGGGAGCAGTGTCCAGAGTCTTAAAAGCCTGTTTGCAGCCAACTAAGATACAACTACGGTCTCTACTCATCTGGAAAAATGACACAGAGTAGAAAGTAATATATAGTACTAAAAGGCTATATGAACCATGGACTCATCTGCCCTGAGATCTGAAGAAGTAGATGGCACTTGATTATCAGGGACACTAATAGAATGGGAGAAAAACATGAAACAGAAGTCAAATTCTTAAAAAATACAGAATTACTGGACCAGGTAAGATTAGAAGACTCCTTGAGACTACTATCCTGAGATATCCTTCAAAACTTAAACCAAAATTATCGCTGGAAGTCATCTTTTAGCTAAATAAAGAAATATCTCATGAAATGAAAAGAAAAATCATCATTGAGTGATTTTGTCAGCTAGTGCTGCTGTAACAGAAATACCACAGAGTGGATGGCTTTAACAAAGGAAAGTTTATTCTTACACAGTCCAGTAGGCTGTGAGTCCATATTCAGGATGTCTGCTCCAGGGGAAGACTTTCCGCCTTGTTGCTTCTGGAGGAAAGTCCAGTATGGCATCAGTTTTTGTCTAGGGAGCATCTTGGCACAGGAACCTCAGGTCTGAAGGACGCGCTCTTCTCCCGGTGCTGCTTGCTTGATGGTGTGATGTTCCCAATTCTCTGCTTGGTTCTCCTTCCTTTTATCTCTTGCAGGATGAATGGACTAAGTGTGCGGCAAACCATACTCCAAGGAAACTCCCTTTACAGTAGAGTAGGGAGGTGATCCTATTAAGGAATTTACAGTCCCACCCTAATCCTTTAACATACAGCACAGGAAAATCACAGAATGGAGGACAATCACAAAATATTGGGAGTTATGGCCCAGCCACATGGTGACACATATTTTAGGGGGGACACAATTCAGTCCATGACATTGAGTCAAGAGCTCCTTCAAAAAATCACTTACATGAGACCACATGCTGAAAAGTAACTGAAAGCAAAAGATGAGAAGATAAGGGGGCAGGAAAACTAGAGAACTGAAAATAGTACAAACAGAATAGAAAGAATAAAAATGATAATACATTATAAAAAATGGAGTAGTGGCTAAGTGTTATGGCTGTTAACCAAAGGGTCAACAGTTCAAATCTGCCAGATGCTCTTTGGAAACGTTATGGGGCAGTTCTGCTCTATTTTGTAGGGTCAGTATGAGTTGGAATTGACTCAACAGTAATGGGTTTGGTTCTTTGGTTTCAAAGAGTTTTATATTTTTACAGTAGCTAAAAGTCACTTTTAGTAATGTGTTATACGTATTTACTGAATTCTTCTTACTTTGTATGTTTATATGGTGACCCTATTCTCCAGTTCTCTGGCTAGTTGAGTTACTGCTCATGGCTCATCTCCCTTTGAAGGGTCTGTCTTTCCTTAGATTTCAAGCTAGTTGGTTGCTCTCAGACTTTATCTGTCTTATAGGCTCAAGGAATTACGTGATTTTGAATGTTACCGGGCTTTTTTTTTTTTAATTATTAGACTGAAGGTGGCAGTTTTTCAGGTTTCTGAAACCTAAAGAGAAGCTGATAGTCCTTCATTGTTTTAATAAGGAAATCAAAGCCTAGAAAAGTTGGATAACATGCAGGAATTAACATGACTAGGACAGAATCAGTCATTTAATTGCTTATATTCAACTTACAAGTTTTCTTTTTGAATTACTCATTTAAAAATATGTATTTGGTGGTTATTTTGTGCTAATTACTGTTTGTGAGCACTTGAGATACATTCACTTTCCAAAGAAAACCTTAGAATATAATTGCATGATAGATAATAAATAATGAACATGAAAAGGTAAGTAAACTATATTATCTGTTTGAAATTAAATGCATACAATGGGTAATTAAACTAAATCCACTGCCATTGACTAGATTCAGCCTCATAGAATAAATGAAATATAGAGGGGTGGAGTTAACATGGCAGACTAAACACACATCTCCCTAAATTACTCTGGAAACCAACACCTGAATTGATAACTAAATAGAGTCTTCAGGACACCTAGTGAGTCCTAGGACATGGCATAGGGCTCTTAATTTGAATTTCATACCACTGAACGGAAAATATCCTTCTTTTCACTGACACTGCTCTTGGCAAGTGCTGGCTTTCACAGATCGAAGGTAGCTCACCATTTTAAATTTATTTCTCTGTCTTAGCTGGCAGGAGGACCTGGGACTTGACTAGCAGCTAGTCTCAAACAAATTTGCCATATTTTAAGAGCCTAGCTTTGGACTCTGTGCATCTAGGCACCTTTGGCTTAGCTTTCCTCCTCCACCATTGGGTAGCCTGTACTGAGGCAGGCAGAAAGCTTGTGTGGGATGCCATCTTGTTCCACTGGGAGGTGGAATACCCATATGGAGGCCTCAGCTGGACCTAATACCTAGGCTGAGAGGCAGCACCTGCCTGGAAGAGAGTACTTTTCTGGCACAAAAGTAGAATTCTACACAGTGTCGCCTACAGCTAGGGACCAGCAACAGAGGCCAGTAGGGCAGTCAGCCAGCCATGTGCCCTCGAGTCAGATCCGACTCATGGCAACACTAGCCTTTCTGTATTTTGAGCTAGTTTATAACATCTGAGGTTTGATATAGGGGTGCTTACTTTGCCAGCTGGGAAGAGGGACCTATACACCTGAAAACCTGAATGACTTTGGAAGTTTGTCAGATACCTTTTATATTTCCATTTAAGATGGCCTAGAGAAAGAACTGCAGTCCATACTCACAGCATCTCTCCCAGCCTCTACTGACTCACATGATGCTCAAAAAGCAACAAACTCTGGATAAAGGCATAACCAAGAAATCACTCATGGCTTCAGAAGGCACCCAAAAGAAAAGCCCACAGAACTACCGAGACGAAGAAAACTTTCTGAAACTATTGGAAGGTGAATACAAAAGGATTATATAGAGAGCCCTTCGAGACCTTATACAAAATGCAGCAGAGCAAAAGGAAAAATTAAGCAACCTGTTCGATCTGACAGAACACCAATACTCATAAATCCAACAGATCAAGAACCAAGTCAAAGAGATACAGACTTCAATTCAAAGCCAAGGAAACAGAATGGAACAAATGAAAAACAGACTTTCTAACTTGGGAGACAGAGCTACAGACTCCAGCCTCTATGAGGAGAAATTAGAAAAAAGAAACAAGAAAAATGAGGAATCATTAAGAAGCATGTGGGACTCTGTTAAGAGGAACAATTTATGATTAATTGGAGTCTCTAAACAGGGTGAGACACCTGAGAACACAGAGAGTACTGTTGCTTAGCCGCTGACAGAAAGACATATTCAAAGCCTTAGAGGAGAAGAACTTCCAACCAAGAATTATATATGCTGCAAAACTATCTTTCAAACATGAAAATGAAATGAAGACATTAGCAGATAAACAGAAACTCAAAAACTTTATAAAAACCAAACCAAAGCTACAAGAAATACTGAAAGAATCTCTTGGCTCAGAAGAACAAAACCCTAACTTTATATTTTAGAAACAAATACAAGACACATTATCCAGAAACCTACTCAGTTAGGGAAGGCTCCAAACTCAGTCAAAGCTATAATAGTGAAAGAAATGACCCAGATTTCATATTGTGAAAACTATGATGACATCATATTAAAAGGAGGGATGTACTACAGTCATTATAGTCCTTCCAGATGGAGAGGAAGTTGACAAGACTGGTAGTAATTAAAACTGAGTTTATATATAGTTTATTAAGGGGCATCGTGGGGCAACCATAAAGCACAATAAAGATGCAACATAGTATATCAAGAAATGTAATACAGGAATCTCAACAACAAACCAAACCTGAAAAAGGTGAAAAATCAACTCACAAAGAAGACAGTCCCAGAACATATTAATAAGAACAACAGAGGAAACATCAATGCAAAAATAAACATATCACTATGGCAGCACTGAACACATACCTATCAATAATCACACTGAATGTGAATGGACTGAACACTCCAGTAAAGAGACATTGAATGACATCTTGGATCAAAAGACATGACATCCATATGTTGCCTAAAAGAAACTTACCTTAGACTTAAAGATACAAAAAAAAATGAAAATTAAAGAATGGAAAAATATTTATCAAGCTAACAATACACAAAGAAGAGCTGGGGTGGCAATTCTAATCTCAGATAGAATAGATTTTAATGTAAAATCCATCATCGTAAACAAGGAAGGACACTATTGCTGAAAGGTTCAATACACAAATGGGACTTAACAGTATTAAATATTTATGCCCCTAGTATTACAGCACATAAATACATTGAAGAAATACAGACTGCACTCAAAAATGAGATAGATCACTCCACAATAACCGTGGGAGAGTTCAATGCTCCACTCTCAATAGAGGACAGATTGTCTAAAAAAGAGCTCAACAAAGACACAGAAGAACTTATTGCCACAATTAACCAACTAGACCTCATTGACATATACAGAACTTTCTATCCGTCTGCAGACAACTACACCTTCTTCTCCAGTGTACATTGAACATTCTCTAGAATAGACCATGTGTTAGGACATAAAGCAATTCTCAACAAAATCCATACCGTTGAATTAATGCAAAGCATCTCCTCAAATCATAAGGCCATAAAAGTCAAAATAAATAGCAGAAAAAAGATAGGTAGAAAGTGGAATTCATGGAAACTGAACATCTTTCTCAAAAAGCCATGGATTATAGAAGAGATCAAGGATGAAATAAAGAAGTTTATGGATTCCAGTGAAAACGAAAACACTTCCTACCAGAACCTGTGGGATACAGTCAAGTAGTGCTCAGAGGTCAGTTTATCTCCATAAATGCACACATCTGGAAAGAAGAAGAACCCGAATCAAAGAACTAACCCTACGGCTTGAACAAGTAGAGAGAGAACAACAGAATAACCCCTCAGTCACCAGAAGAAAATAGATCATAAAGACCAGAGCAGAACTAGATGAATTAGAGAATAGAAGAACAAGTGAAAAAATTGAAAAGACTAAAAGCTGGTTTTTTTGAAAGGATCAGCAAAACTGACAACTCATTGGCTGAACACACTAAAGAAAAACAGGAAAGGAAATAACACAAATAAGAAATGACAGGGGAGTTGTCACAACAGATCCAACAGAAATCCAAAATATCATAACAGAATACTATGAAATGACTCTAACAGATTTCAAAACCGTGAGGAAATGGACAAATTCCTTGATTCATATCACCTATCACAATTATCAAGATGAAGCAGAACAACTTAATAAACCTATCACAAAGGAAAAAGTTAAAAAGTCATCCCCAAACTAGAAACCAAAAAAAGCCCAGGCCCAGATGGCTTCACTGCAGAATTTTACCAAGCTTTTAGAGAAGACTTATCTCCACTACTGCTGAGACTATTTCACAGTATATAAAGGGATGGAGGACTCCCAAATTCATTCTATGAAGCCAGCATAACCCTGGTACCAAAGCCAGGGAAAAAGCCAACAAAAAAGGAGAACTACAGACCAATATGACTCATGAATCTAGATGCAAAAATCTTCAACAAAATTCTTGCCAACAGAATACAACAGCATATCTAAAAATAATTCATCATGACTAAGTGGGATTCATATCAGGGATGCAAGGCTCATTCAACATCAGAAAAACAATCAATGTGATCATCCACAAAAATAACACAAAAGACAAGAATTACCTGATCTTGTCAATTTATGCACAAAAGGCATTCGATAAAGTCCAATACCCATTCATGCTAAAAACTCCTAGCAAAATAAGAATAGATGGCAAATTCCTCAATGCAGTAATGGCCATTTATACAAAGTCAACTGCCTATGTCATCCTCAATGGAGAGAGAGCAAAACAGTTTCCCTTGAGAACAGCAACTATACAAGCATGCCCACTCTCTCCTCTCCTGTTCTACATTGTACTAGAAGTTCTAGCCAGAGCAGTTAGACAAGACCAAGAAATAAAGGGGATCTACACTGACAAAGAAGTAAAAATCTCCCTATTTGAAGATGATATGATTGCATACTCAGACTCCTGAAGAATCCATAAGTAAACTACTCAAACCGATAGAAGTGTTCAGCAAAATCTCAGGATACAAGATAAACATAAGTAAATCAGTAGGATTCCTTTATACCAACGAGATTGTTAATGAAGAAATTACTAAATCAATTTACTATAAATACATTACTAAACCATTTACTATAGCCCCTCAGAAGATAAAGTACCTAGGAATAAATCTAACTGGAGAAATAACAGACCTTTACAAAGAGAACTACAAGACCTTACTACAAGAAACTAAGAGAGACTTACATAAATGGAGAAACCTACCCTGGTCATGGATAGGAAGACTCAACATTGTGAAACTGTCCATTTTACCCAAAGCAATCTACCTACATAATGCAATCCCAATACAAGTTCCAGTGACATTTTTTAATGAGATGGAGAAACAAATCACCCAATTTCTTTGGAAAGGGAAGAAACCCTGGGTAAGTAAAGCACCACTGAAGAAAAAAAACACCCTGGGAGGCCTCTCACTACCCAACTTTAGAACTCATTACACTGTGACAGTAGTCAAAACAGCCTGATACTGGTACCAAAAGAGACAGGTATATCAATGGAACAGAACTGAGACCCCAGAGATGACACCATCTTCCTATGAACAGGTGACATTCAACAAAAGCCCTAAGACATTAAACTGGGGTAAAAACTATCTCTTCATCAAATTGTGCTGGCAAAATTGGATATTCATCTGCAGTAAATTGAAACAAGTCTCATATCTTACACCTGACACAAAAAACCAACTCAAACTGGGCAAAAGACCAAAATATCAAAACTCAAATGATAAAGCTTATCCAAGAAAATGTAGGAACAACAATGGAAGGTTTAATACACAACATAGACAGACTTCAAAATCTGTCAAACAAACCACAAACAGCAGAAGAGAAAATAGATAAACAGGAACTATTACCAAACAAACACTTTTGCTCATCCGAAGATTTTATTAATAGAATTAAAAGGCCACCTACAGAATGGGAAAAAATATTTGGCAACTCTATATCAGACCAATGCGTGATCTCCATAATCTATAAGGTACCACGAAATATCAATAAGAAAATGATAAATGATCCAATCAAGCAATGAGCAAAGAGATGGATCAACACTTCTCTAAAGAGGAGATCCAGGCAGGCAAAAAACACATGTGGACACACTCTCGATCATTAGCTATTAAAGAAATTCAAATCAAGACAACAATGAGATACCATCTCACCCCAACAAGTTTGGCCATGATCCAAAAAACGCAAAACAAGAAATGTTGGAGAGGCTGTGGAGAAACTGGAACTGTCCTACACTGTTAGTGGGATTGCAAAATGATGTAACTGCTTTGGAAAGCAGTCTGGTGCTTCTTTACAAAGCTGAATCTAGATATATCATTTGACCCAGTAATTCCACTGCTTGGATATGTCCTACAGAATCAAGGCCATTCACACCAATTGATACATGCACACAAATGTTTATCACAGCACAGTCCACAAGAACAAAAGGATGGAATCAATGCAGATGCCCAACAACAGGGGAATGGATAGGTAAACTATGGTATATATACTCAGTGGAACACTATGCATTGATAAAGAACAATGATGATTCCAGGAAACATCTCCTAACCCGGTTTCAATTAGAAGACATTATGATGAGTGAAAGTAGTCAGCGATAAAAGGACAAATATTGTATGAGACTCCCAGGACAAGAACTTAAAAACAGAGTCATGCATAGAGGAAAAGACTCTTTGACAGCTGCAAGGGTGGAGAGGGAGGGGGGAGACGGGAGAGTTTAGATTAGATAGTTGATAGAAATTTGGTTGGGTGAAATCTGTGACAGCACACATTAGAAGGAATATCAGTATTAACTGGAATGCAACATAACGCAATTACTCCTCCCATCTTAACTCAACATTGCAAGGACAGAGTAACTCGGGCGGGAGTCCAGGAACCATGCTCTCAAGGGAAATCGAGGCCAAATTGGCACAACTAGCCTTTTGCTAAGAGAGTCTTGCACCCCACATTGGTGTATGGCTGCTGGGGTCTTAAAAGCTGCCAAGCTGCCATCTGAGGGTACCACAAATGGTCCCAATTCAGCAGAAATGGATGATCACCAAGGACCAAAACGATATGGGGGAAAGAGAACCCAGAAGACAGAGAGACCCACATGAGTGGGTGCCTGCGTCAACTTGTGACCAGAAGAACTGGATAGTGCCCAGCCACCACCAGTGATAGCCGTGGTAGAGCTCACAAAGTTGAATCTCACTGGCAACACAAAAATAAAAAGGGGTGCACCCTGAGATCTCCACTAAAAGACCACAGTTGATGGTCCAGGGTCCTCAAAGTTCCCCTGGGAGCATGGCCTTATGTCCTGATGCTGCTCCTGTCCATAAATCATAATGGAGGTCAACTCTCAGACCAGAGTGGATTGGACTTGGTGACACAGAGTGAGTGTATCATGTGTGCACTTTATGGTTCCACGTATCTATAAGATGTCGTCCTGCTGATCTCTTACTGGAGGAAGGGGAGTGGGTGGAGAGGAGTGTATAGGAGATGGTTGGGAGGATAAGACATGTATGGAGCAGAGAGGAAGAGTGTACTGTCACCAGGCAGGGAGAGCAGTGGGAGCTGCATATAGGTGAGCATGAAAATTTATATGGGTATGTACATTTTCATTCAATCATAATAAAAAAAAAGAAATATAGAACAAGTGCAAGCTCTTTTAAGTAGAATCACCAGAGTAGACTTCACAAATGAGGTAATAATTGGTCAGAGATTTAATGTGGTAAGGAGATGAGCCGTGTGGATATATGGGGAAAAGCACTAAAATGAGGAAAGAGTATAGATGAAGACTCTCAGATGGAAATTGGCTTTCTACATCCATAGTAAAAAGGCCACTGTTGCTAAAGGAGATGATGCAACAGGTAAAAAATTAGAAAGATTAAACAAGAGCCAAATTATATAAAGTCTTATAGGCCATTATCAGGACCTATCAGGGATCCTCTAAGCAAAATGCAGCTACCAGTGTTTTGAACAGAGGATGAAACAATCTCATTAACATTTAGAAACAACACTTTGGCCGAAGTTTTGTAACCATAATAGAGGGGACCAGTGTAGAATTTTGGAAATCATTCAGCAACAAGTGTAGTAATCCAAGTAAGAACTGGTTATAAACCGGATCAAAGTTTTACTAGTGAAGGTGATGAGAAGATAAGACTTTATTTTAATAGAGGGACAGTATAGTTTTCAGAAGGATATTGTATGTGGTGTTAGGATAACAGAGAAGTCAATAACGCCATTGCTTCATAGATGAAGATGCAAGAAAATTTGAGGTTTCCATTTCAGAAAGATTATAGGAGGAGATTAAGAACCATTTCTCAAAATTATTAAGGTTGGTACTCATAAATTCAGCAACTAAGTGTTTAGTAGAGAGTAAATATCTGAGTCTAGAACTCAGTGGAAAGTTCTGGACTACACAAATAATGAAAATTATTGATATATACAAACAATTCCTGATTTATGATGGGATTCCATTCCAATGACGCCATCATACTAGAGTTCTGATACAAATATTTCATTATTTTCTTTAGTTTACTATTACATTTTATTATCACTGTCTTTATAAATGTCAGATAGAAAATAAATGATATCAGACAATAACCTGAAGTAAAGATATATTACAGCATCACCTTGGTACCAAGCTATGTGAAGATATCTAAAAAATAAAAATATATATGTATTACAGGGAATCTTAGATACAAAGCTATAATTGATGACATTGTCGAAATGAAATGGGGAATGATTGGTGCAGTTATAGAACGTCTACTTAGGGAGAAAGTTAAGGCCATTTTAAGAGATAACTAATATTTTAAATATAAGATGTCAAATGTAAATCTCATGGTAACCACAAAGAAAATGAATAAATCAGCTCATAAAAACAATGAAGAAGAAAAACAAATAGACTCAGTAAAGGAACAAAGAAACTATTTCAGATAGAACATATTTTGGGTCACAAAGCAAACCTCAATATATTTAAAAATGTTGAAACTGTATAAAGCATTTCTGAAAATAATGATATGAAAATATATATATGTATGGGAACTAAAAAGCACCGTATTAAAAAACTATTGAGTCATAGAATTAATCAAAAGTGAAGGTAAAATATATATAGAATTATGAAAATGAAAATATAATGCACAAAATATTTTGTATAAAATAAAAGCAGTGTTCAGAGGATGTCATAGCAATTATTACAACATTAAAAAGAAGAAAAATCCAAAATCAGTAACTTAACTCAACAACTTGAACAAATATAAAAAGAAGAGTAAAAGAAGGCTAAAGCTACTAGAAGCAAAAAAATAATAAAGATGAAAACAGAAGTAAATAAAATAGAAAATAGAAAAGCAATAGAAAGACTTAACAAGACCAGAAGCTGGTTTTTAGAAAGGATCAATAAGATAGAGAAATCACTGGCTAAACTGGCAAAGGGAAGGTGGGGAAAAAAATAAGAGGATATAAATAACCAAAATAAGAAATGAAATTGGAGACATTACAATGGATCCAAAAGAGATAAAGAGGATCATAATAGAATACTATAAAAAAAATTGGAGTCCAGAAAATTTGAAAACCTAGAAGATAGAGAAAAATTCTAAAAACACTCTGTCTACATAAACTAACCCAAGCAGAAACAGAAAATCTTAACACACCTGTCAGAAAGGAGCAGACTGAAGATGTCATCGACCCTCCCATAAAAGATAGATAGATAATAAAATAAATAGTTACTAGATAAATGTAAGCTAATGAATGAAAGACCAGGACCAGATGTCTTCACTGGTGAATTTTTCTAAAATTCACAGACAAATTGATACAAATTGGACTCTTCCAAAACACTGAAGAGGAAGGAACACTTCCTAACTCATTATATGAAGCCAGCATCATTCTAAAACCAAAGCCAGGTAACCTAAAACCTGCTTCTGACAAGTCAGTTCTGACTCATAGCAACCCCATAGGGTTTCCAAGGCTATAGGAAGATCAAATTTGTAGGAGATGATTAAGAACTATTTCTTAATATTATTAAGGTTGTAAATCTCAACATAAATGCTGCTTCTTTCTCCCACAGAGTTGCTGGTGGTTTAAAACCACTGACCTTTTGGTTAGCAGTTAATCACTTTAACCACTGTGCTACTGAGATTGCTCTAAAGCCAGGTAAAGACATGACAAAGAAAGAAGAGAAAATTGCAAACCAACAATCTTCATGAATGCAGACACAAAAAATTCAACAAAATGCTAGTAAACAAAATTCACATGTCATACTTAAGCAGGATTCATATCCATCATGCAAGCATCACTCAACACTAGAACATCAATGTAACTGATCAAGTAAATAAAACAAAGTCAGAAAAGACATTTGATAAAATCCAACACCGTTTCCTGATAAAATCTCTCAGCAAAATGAAAACAGAAGGAAACTTCCTTTATATAATTAAGGACATAAATGCACAGTCAACAGCCAACATTATTCTTAATGAAGAAAAACTGGAGCCTTCCTCTTGAAAACATTAGACAAAGTAATGAGCAAGAAAGAAAAATAAAATGTATCATCGTTGGAAAGAAAAAAATTAAGACTATGTCTCTTCCCAGATGACATGGTCCTGTCTGGACTGTACAAAATCCCAAAGATTCCACAATAAAGATCCTTAGATCTAACAATTTCGGTAATTCTGGAATACACATGATTAACATATATAAATAAGCTGGGTTCTTTTACTCTGGCGTGGAGATTTTGAAATGGAAATCAAGAAAGCAATTTATTACAGCCCCCCTCCAATGATGAAATGACCAAAGAATAAAACTAACCAAGGATGTAAAATGGTGAAAAAGAAACAACAACCACACACACACAAAAAAAAATTACAAGAGACTTAAAGAGATCTACATAAGTGAAAGAACATTCTGTGCTCTTGGAATAGAAGGCTTAATAGTGTGGAATGTCAATGATACCCAATGTGACCTATGGATATAATATAATCCTGATTCAAATTCCATCCACATTTTTTACTGAAATGGAAAAAATTAATCATTAACTTTATATAGAAGGAAAAGAATCCAAATGTAGGCATATGTATATTGAAAAAGAAGAAAAACATCTAAGACCTCATGCTCCTTGATCTCTGAACATACTATGCAGCTACAGAAATATAAACAGCTTAGTACTGGTTCAATGACAGCCATACAGACCAATGGAGTAGAACTGGGGGCCCAGAAATAAATCCACCCATCTATGGACAACTAATTTTTGACAAGGGGGAAACCCATTTAGTGGGGAAGAAACAGTCTCTTTAACAAATGACGCCAGCAAAATGGGATAGCCACCTCCTGAAAAATGAAAAAGGACCCATACCTCACATCATACACAAAAACTTAGTGTGGATCAAATACCTAAATGTGAAAGCTAAAACTAGGAATGTCTTGGAAGAAAACTTAGGGACAAAATTATATGTCATATTTTTTTAAAATACTGATTATCAAACACAGCTACAAGTACATGGACAGCAGAAGGCAAATTCAGTAACTGAAACCTCATAAGAAATTATTTAGTTTCATCAGAAGACAAAAAAGACAACCTACAAACTGGAAATAATCTTCAAGAACAAAATATCTGATAAGGGCATAATCTCTAAAATACATAGAAAATTTCAAAAACTCAACAACAAAAAGACAAACAACCCAATCTAAAAAAAGGCAAAGAACCTGAATAAACTCCTCCCCTGAGAAGATATTCAAGTGACCAACAAACTCATGAAAAAAGATTTGTGATTATTAGCCATTATGGAAATGTAAATCAAAACTATAATAAGATATCATCTTACTCCTGCTGAAATGGAACTGATTTTAAAAAAAAAGAACAGAAAATAGAAAATGCTGTCAAGGGTGTGAGGAGATTGAAATCCTTATCCATTGCTGGCAGGATTGTAAAATGGTAAAACTGCTATGGAAAATGGTATGATATTTCCTCACTAAACATGAAATACATTATGATCCAGCATGCCACTTGTGGGTATGTGCCCTAGACAAATGAACATAAAACACTTATATACGTAATAGCAAAAATACGAAAACAACCTAAGTGTCATCATTGGATACATGAAAGACAAAATGTGGTAAACACACAATGGAATACTATGCAACCATAAAAGATCTTGTGTTGCTGTGATATTGCAAGGTTTGCCACTGCTTTCAATTCCCAGCAAGACTGTCATTGATGGACAGGTTTCAGCAGAGTTTCCAGACTAAGAATGACTAGGAAGAAAGACATGGAAGTCTACTTCTGAAAAGATTGGCCTGGGAAAAGCTTATGAATAGCAGCAAGACATTGACATAACAATAGAAGATGAACCTCTCAGGTTGAAAGACACTCAAAAGATGACTAGGGAAAGCTGACCCCTCAGAGTACTTGATCTTAATGACAAGGATGGAGCTAAGCTTTCAGGACCTTCATTTGCAGATAGAACATATTCTTCCCAAAATGAGAAGAAACAGCTGCAAACACCCATTAATGTATGAAGCATGAAGTTAGGAAAATTGGAAGCCATCAAATATGAAATGGAATGCATAAACTTTGATATTTTAGGCATTAGTGAGCTGACATGAAGTGGTATTCACCATTTGAATCAGACAATTACATGGCCTACTACGCTAGCAATGATAACCTAAGAGGAGTCATGTCCCATTTATCAGCAAAAAGAGCAGTGGAAGATCTATCCTGAAGTACAATGCTGTCACTGAAAGGAAAATACCCACACTATTACAAGGAAGTCTCCCTAACACAACTATTATTCAAATTTACACACCAGTCACTAAGTTCAAAGGTGAAAAAACTGAAGATTTTTACCAACTTCTGCAGTCTGAACACAATCAAGATCATTACTGGTTACTGGAATATGAAAGTTGGAAACAAAGAAAAAGGATTAGTAGTTGGAAAACATGGAATTAGTGACAGAAATTACACCAGAGGTCATGATAGAATTTCTCAAGAATGAAGACACTTTCATTGCAAATACCTTTTTTCAACACCATAGTAGGAATTATATATCTATGCATATATCTATATATGTTTATATTTACATATTTACCTCTGTATATTTGTATCTATATTTATCCATCTAGGTAGCTAGCTAGCTATACATATGAGGAATAAAACCAAACCTGGTGGCATATTGGTTAAAAGCTACAACTGGCAGTCAAAAGGTCAGCAGTTTGAATCTACCAGGTGCGTCTTGGAAATGCTATAGGGCAGTTCTACTCTGTCCTTTAGGGTGGCTATGAGTTGGAATTGACTTAACAACAACAGGTTTAGTTTTTTTCAGCTTTTATATATAAGGACCTCGTCAGATAGAATACACAGATACCAAATCAACCACATTTTTGGAAAGAGACTATGGAGAAGCTAAATATCATCAGTCAGAGCAAGGCCAGGGGCTGACTGCAGAACAGATCATCATTTGATCAAACACAAGTTCAAGTTGAAGTTGAAGAAAATTAGAAGTTCACAAGAGCCAAAGTATGACCTTGAGTACTTTCTATGTGAATTTAGAAACCATTTCAAGAATAGATTTGATGCACTCAACACTAATGGCCAAAGACCAGACTAGCTATAACATGACATCAAATGACACTGCACATGATGAAAGTAAGAGGTCATTAGGAAGATAGGAAAGAAAGAAAAGACCAAAATTAGTGTCAGAAGAAAAGACTCGGAAACTTGCTCTTGAATGTCAAGCAGCTAAAGCAAAATAGAGCAATAATGAAGTAAAAGAGCTGAGTAGCAGTTTTTATAGGGCTACTCCATATGACAAAGTAAAGTAGTGTACTGCAATATGCAAAGACCTTGAGCCAGAAAACCAAACAGGAAGAAGACTCAAGCTGAGAGAGCTGAAGAAAAAAATTGAATACTTGAGTTGCCACATTGGAGGATTCTTCAGAGAAAATACTAAATGATACAGAAAACATCAAAAGAAGATTGAAGAAATAGAGTCACAATACCAAAAAAAAAAATGCCACTCAAATATTCCAAGATGTAGAATCTGATAAAAACCTATGGTACTGAAGGAAGAGTTCTAAGCTGCACTTGATGGCACTGGCATAAAACAAGACTCCAGGAATTGACAATACAGACTGAGAAGTTTCAACAGACGGATGCAGCTCAAGAAGAGCTTCCTTGTCTATGCCAAGAAAATTGGAAAACAGTTACTTGGCCAACCAGCTGGAAGAGAACTGTATCTGTATCAACTCCAAAGAAAGGTGATCCAAAGAATACGCAAACTATCAAACAGCATTGTTGACATCACACGTAATACTTTTCTGAAGATCAAGCAAAAAGTGTATGCAGCAGCAGGGAACTGTTAGAAATTCAAAGTGGATTCAGAAGAGAACATGAAACAAGAGATCTCATTCCTCACGATACATGGATCCTGGCTGAAAACAGAGAATACCAGAAAGATGTTGACCTGTATTTTATTGACTATGCAAGGCATGTGACTACGTGGAACATAATAAATAATGGGTAACACTGGGAAAAATAAGAATGCCAGGGGGCAGAGTCAAGATGGTGGACTAAACACATATCTCCCTAAATACCACTGGAAACCAAGACCTGAACTGACAATTAAATGGAACCTTCTGGACACCTAGTGAGCCATAGGATGCAGCATAGGGCTGTTAATTTGATCTTCATACCACTGAAGGCAAAACTTCCTCTCTTTCACTGACCGCACTCTTGGCGACCACAGGCTTGCATGGACTGAAAGTAACTCACCATTTTGATTTTTTTTTCTCTGTATTGGCCTGCATGAGGAGCTGGGACTTGACTAGCCGCTGATCTCAGACACACTGTTGGTGGGATAGCCAAGTGCAATTGCCATGTTCTGAGATCCTGGCTTTGGACTCTGCATCTCAGCTCCTTTGGCCTATCTTTCTACCTCCACCGTGCAGTCACCATACGGATACAGTGGAGAGCTTGTGCAGGACACCATCTTGATCCATTGAGAGACAGAGATGCTCAGGCAGAGGCCCCGACTGGACTTGGTTCCTGGGCTGGGAGGCAGTGCCTGCTGGGGGGAGAGTGCTTTTCCAGCAGAGAGGCAGTGTTTTGCACAGTGTCTCCTGAGGCTGGGCCCCGGCAATGGAGGCTGTGGACTCTTGACATCTCGGCACTTTTGGCCTCTCTTTCCGCCAGTAGCTTGGTCCCGGCCAGGTGGCGTGCTTCTGTGGAATGCATCTTGTTCCACTGGGAGGCAGGGATACCCATACAGAAGCCTCTGCTGGACCCAATTCCTGGGCTGGGAGGCAGTGCCTGCCCAGAAGAGAGCACTTTGTGGTAGAAAGGCAAAATTTTATACAGTATCTCCTACAGCTGGGTCATGACAGCAGAGGCCAGCAAGACAGTAGCTTTTCGGTATTTTGAACTAGTTTATAACAGCTGGGGTTCAATACAGAGGTGCTTACTTTGCCAGATGGGAAGAGAGACCTGTGCATCTGAAAGCCTGACTGATTTTGGAAGTTGTCAGATAGTTTTTACTCCTCATTTTAAGATGGCCTAGAGAAACAACTGAGGTCCATCCTCACAGCATCTCTCCTAGCCCCCACTGACACACACGAAGCCCAAAAAACAACAAACTCTGGAGAAAACCATAAAAACCGTGTCCAAGAAATCACTCATGGCGTCAGAAGGCCCCCTAAAGAAACCACCTTGTATCTTCCCAGATGAAGAAGCTTTTCTGAAACTATCAGAAGGTGAATACAAAAGGATTATATAGAGAACTCTCCTAGACCTTATACAAAATGCAGCAGAGCAAAACGAAAAATTAAGCAAGCTGTTCGATCTGATGGAACACCAGTACTCTGAAATCCAACAGATCAAGAACAAAATCAAAGACATAGAAACTTCAATTCAAAACAAATAAAACAGAATGGAGCAGATGGAAAAGAGAATTTCTGATTTGGAAGACAAAGCTACTGACTGCAGAATCGATGAGGAGAAATTAAAAAAAGAAACAAGAAAAATGAAGAAGCATTAAGAAGCATGTGGGACTCTATTAAGAGGAACAACATACGGTTAATTGGAGTTCCTGAACAGGGCAAGACACCTGAGAACACAGGGAGTATTGTTGCTGAGCTGCTGACAGAAAACTTCCCAGAAATTATGAAAGAAAAGACTATAGATATCCAAGATGCATATCAAACATCATTCAATATAATTCTCAAAACAAAGACTCCAAGACATAATCAAGCTTAACAAAATGAAACAGAAACAGAAACTCTTAAAGGCAACAAGACTCAAAGCAAAGGTAACATTCAGAGGGAAACCCTGTAGGCTTTCATCAGATATCTGAGCAGAAACAATGCTGGCATGGAGACAGCAGCATGACACATTCAAAGACTTGAAGGAGAATTTCCAACCAAGAATTATATATCCTGCAAAACTATCTTTCAAATACAAAAATGAAATGAAGACATTTGTGGATAAACAGAAACTCAGGGACTTTGTAAAAAACAAACCAAAGCTACAAGAAATATTGAAAGAATCTCTTGGCTTACAAGAACGAAATCACTAACTTTATATTTTAGAAGGGCACATCATCCAGAATCCTACTCAGGGAAGGCTCCAAACTCAAAGCTACAATAGTGAAAGAAATATTCCAGTGATCTTATCATAAAAACTATGATGTCATCATGTTAAAAAAGAGGGATGTACAAAGGCCCTAAGACATTAAACTGGGGTAAAAACAGTATCTTCAACAAATGGTGCTGGCAAAATTGGATATCCATCTGCAAGAAACTGAAACAAGATCCATACCTTACACCTTATACAAAGACCAACTCCAACTGGATAAAAGACCTAAATATCAAACCTAAAACGATAAAGCTCATCCAAGAAAAGGTAGGAACAACAATGGAAGTTTTAATACACAATATGGACAGACTCCAAAATCTGTCAAACAAACCACAATCATCAGAAGAGAAAATAGATAAATGAGATCTATTAAGAATTAAACACTTTTGCTCATCCAAAGACTTTATTAATAGAATTAAAAGAACACCCACAGAATGGAAAAAAATATTTGGCAACTCTATTTCAGACTGATGCCTGATTTCCATAATCTATAAGATACTACAAAATATCAACAAGAAGAAGATATTCCATCCCATTAAGCAATGGGCAAAGGAGATGGACAGACATTTCACTAAAGAAGAGATCCAGGCAGCCAAAAAACATATGCGGACATGTTCACGATCTTTAGTTATTAAAGAAATTCAAATCAAGACGACAATGAGATACCATCTCACCCCAAGAAGGTTGGCCATGATCCAAAAAACACAAAACAAGAAATGCTGGAGAGGCTGTGGAGAAAGTGGAACCCTCCTACACTGTTGGTGGGGTTGCAAAATGGTCCAGCCTCTTTGGAAAGCAATCTGGCGCTTCCTTAAAAAAATGGATATTGATATACCATTTGACCCAGTCATTCCACTACTTGGAATATATCCTACAGAATCAAGGCCTTTCACACCAATGGACACATACACCAGAATGTTTATCGCAGCACAGTCCACGATAGCAAAAAGATGGAATCAACCCAGATGCCCAACAACAGAAGAATGGATAGGTAAGCTATGGTATATATACTCAATGGAGCACTACACAATGATAAAGAACAACGATGACTTCAGGAAACATCTCTGGTTTCAACTGGAAGACATTATGTTGAGTGAAAGTAGTCAGCAACAAAAGGACAAAGATTTTATGAGACCTCTAAGATAAGATCTCAAAAACAGACTTGTGTATAGAAGAGAAGACTCTTTGACAGCCGCAAGGGAGGGGAGGGACAGAGGGGGGGAGGGCTTAGGTTAGATAGTTGCTAGGGATCTGGTTGGGTGAAATCGGTGATAGCACACATTAGAAGCAAGAACAATATTAAGTGGACTTAAACATAGCATGAGTACCCCTTCCATCTTAACCCAATATTGCAAGGATAGAGTAACTGGGGCAGGGGGCGGGGGACCATGCTCTTAGGCGAAAGCAAGGCCAATTGGCACAACTAACGTTTTGCTAAGAGGGCTCTCTGCACCCCACGTTGGTGAGTGGCATGTGGTGTCTTAAAAGCTGCCAAGCTGCCATCCGGGGACACAGCAAATGGTCCCAACTCAGCAGGAACAGATGCTCACTGAGGACCAAAATGACATGGGGGGAAGACAACCTAGAAGACAAAGAGACCCACACCAGTGGATGCCTACATCGACTTGGGACCGGAAGAACCAGATGTTGCCCGGCCACCACCAGTGATAGCTGCGATGGAGGTCACTAAGTTGAGTCTCACTGACAACACAAGAATAAAAAGGGGTGCACCCTGAGATCCCCACTAAAAGACCTCAATTGATGGTCCAGTGGTTTCGGGGTTCCCCTGAGAGCATGGCCCCTTGCCCTGATGCTGCCCTTGAGCATAAATCATAATGAAGGTCCATGGTTCAGACAGGAATGGATTGGACTTGGTGATGCAGTGACCATATATTAGATGCACTTTATGGTTCTATACATCTATAGGATGTCATCCTGCTGACCTCTGGCTGGAGGAAGGAGAGTGGGTGGAGAGGAGGGAAAAAAGAGACTGTTGGGAGAATGAGACATGTATGGAGCAGAGAGGAATAGTGTGCTGTCACCGGGCAGGGAGAGCAGTGGAAGCTGCATATAGGTGAGTATGTAAATTTATATGGGAATGTACATTTTCACTCAGTTATATTAAATAAAAAATTTAAAAACAAAAAAGAGGGATGTACTACAGTCATTGTAGTCCATCCAAATGGAGAGGAAGTTGACAAGACTGGTAGTAATTAAAACTGAGTTTATACATAGTTTATTAAGGGGGACCATAGGCGCAGCTGTAAAGCACAACAAAGATGCAACATATCAAATCAAGAAATGTAATACAGGAATCTCAACAACCAGAAAACCAATCCTGAAAAAGGTGAAAAATCAACTCACAGAGAAGAATGTCCCAGAACAGATTACTAAGAACAGCAGAGAAAACATCAACACAAAAATAAACACACCACAGTGGCAGCACTGAATGCTCCAGTAAAGAGACATTGAGCCACATCTTGGATTAAAAGACATGACCCATCCATATGTTACCTACAAGAAACTCACCTTAGACTTAAAGATATGAACAAACTGAAAATTAAAGGATAGAAGAATATATATCAAGCTAACAATGAACAAAAAAGAGTAAGTGTGGCAATTCTAATCTCAGATAGAATAGATTTTAATGTAAAATCCACCATCATGGACAACGATGGGCACTGTTGCTGAAAGGTTCAATACACAAGCAGGACTTAACAATATTAAATATTTATGCACCTAATATTAGCCAAGCCTAATATTAGAGCACCTAAATACATCGAAGAAACACTGACTACACTCAGAAAAGAGATAGATCATTTCACAATAATAGTGGGAGACTTCAACTCTCCACCCTCAATATAGGACAAATTGTCTAGAAAAGGGCTCACTGAAGATGCAGAAGATCTTATTGCCGCAATTAACCAACTAGATCTCATTGATATACAGAACTTTCTATCTATCAGTGGACAACTATGCCTTCTTCTCCAGTACACATGGAACATTCTCCAGAATAGAACATGTGTTAGGACATCCATACCATTGAATTATTGCAAAGCATCTTCTCAGATCATAAAGCCATGAAAGTCAAATTCAATAGCAGAAAAAATATAGATAGAAAGTGACCGGAAGAACTGGATGGTGCCTGGCCACTACCAGTGATAATTGTGATGGAGCTCACAAAGTTCAGTCTCACTTGCAACACAAGAATAAAAAGGGGTGCACTCTGAGAGCTCCTTTAAAAGACCACAATTGATGGTCCATGGGCCTCAGGGTTCCCCTGGAGCATGGCTCCTGACCCCAACGCTGCCCCTGTCCATAAATCATAATGTAGTTCAACACTCAGACAGGAATGGATTGGACTTGGTGACACAGAGTGACCATATTGTGTGCACTTTATGGTTCTATGCATCTATCGGATGCTGTCCTGTTTACCTCTTGCTGGAGGAAAGGGAGTGGGTGAAGAGGAGGGGATAGGAGATTCTTGGGAGGATATGACATGTGTGTAATAAAGAAGAAGAGTGTGCTGTCACCGGGCAGGGAGAGCAGTGAGAGTTGCACATAGGTGGGCACGTAATTCATATGGGAATGTACATTTTTGTTCAATCATAAAAGTAATAATAAAAAAGTCACTAAAAAAAGTAAGAATATCAGGACACTTAATTTGTGCTCACAAGAAACCTGTACATAGATCAAAAGGCAGTCATTTGAACAGAACAAGTGAATACTGTGTGGTTTAAAGTCAAGAAAGATCTGTCAGTGTTGTATCATTTTGCCCTACCTACTCAATCTTTATGCTGAGCAAAAAATCTGATAAACTGGACTACTTGAAAAAGAACATGTCATCAGGATTTAACAACCTGCGGTGTGCACATGACACAACCTTGCTTCCTGAAAATAAAGAGGACTTGAAACACTTGCTATAAAAAAACCTGTTTCCAAGAAACACTGATGAAAATCAAACACCATAGCCTTCAGTATGGATTACATCTCAATATAAAACCAAACAAATCCATTGCTATTGAGTTGATTTTGACTGATCGTGACCCTATACAACCGAGTAGAACTGCCCCATCGAGTTTCCAAGGAGCACCGGGTACTTCTGAATTACCAACCTTTTGGTTAGCAGCTGTAGCATTTAGCCACCAAGATTTCCACTTCAACATAAGGAAAACAGAAATCCTCAAACTTGACAATAAGCAAAATGAAGATTAAAACAGAAAAGATTGAAGATGTCAAGGATTTCCTTTTACTTGGATCCACAATCAATGCTCTTAGAAGCAACATTCAAGCGACCAGGCAAAGCACTGCACTGGGCAAATCTACTGCAAGAGATCTCTCCAAAGGTTTTAAAAAAATGTCACTTTAAGGACTGAGGTGCACCTGACCCAAGTCGTGGTGTTTTCAATCACCTCATATGGATGTGAAAGATGAAAGAATGAAGAATTGATGCTTTGGAATTATAATGTTGAAGAAGAATGCTGAAGACAGCCTGCCAACGGAACAAGCAGATCTATCTTGGAAGAATTATAGCCAGAATGCTCATTAGAAGCAAGGGTGACAAGACTTTTAAGACTCTTTATCAAATACTCTATATATGTTATAAAGACAGAGCAGTCCCTGCAGAAGGACTTCATTCTTGGAAAGTAGATGGTCAGTGGAAAAGATCAAGACTTTCTACAGGGTAGACTAACACAGTGGCTGCAACAATGGGCTGAAGCATAACAACATCTGTGAGGAAGGCGCAGGACCAGGCAATGTTTCATTCTGGTGTGCACAGGGTCTCTGTGAGTTGGAACCTACCTGATGACACCCAACAACAAAAACAAGACAGCACGGGGTAAAATTAGTAAATCTCATCCTAGTTGCTAACAGAAACACTGCTAATGTGATGGTTAAGTACTACAGCTGCTAATCAAAAGATTGACAATTTGAATCCATCAGGTACTTCTTGGAAACACTGTGGAGACAGTTCTACTCTGATTCATGGGGTTACTGAGTCAAAATTTATCAATGGCATCATGTTTATTTTCCTTTGGTAGCTGCTGTGAAATAAGGATCAACATGAAGACAAATCCCAGTGTGTGAAAATGGCTACAGCCTTCAATTTCCCACTTCTCCATCATCATTGCCAGCCATCATCATGGTATTCTGTCTATGACTTGAGTTACTCAGAGCTGGATCAGAACTCTTAAGACAGATCATTCTTCACACTAGTTACCAGTACAGCCCTTTTTTCACCCTAGCAGCCCAGATCTTCGTCAGACCACACAAGTTAAAAGGATACAGTGCTTCAAACCTTCAAAGAGGCAGATGTCAACCCTTTGGCTACCTCTGCTCCTCTGGTTTCAGAGTTCAGTGATATGACTCCCAGATACTCACAAAATATATGTCATACTTATAAGTAGAAATTTATTGCAATAAAAAATTATATAAACTAAGGAATTCATATTATGAGTTCTGGGAGGGTACCCAAAGTGGAGCTCCAGGTCCCTAGAGATGTACGACCCTTCCAAGAGCGTATGTTTCTCTAACCCAGAAGTCCCTGGAAGCTCTCTGAACAGGGTGTTTATTTGGCATCATTGCAGTCATTATGGGGGCCTCTCTGAATGTGTTTGATTAATTAAATCATTCCTCTCTCCTTTCCTGAGGGTCAGCTGACATGATTGTTTTTGTGTCCTGAATAGTCTTCACCCATTTGTAAAAATTCTCGCATGTTGCCTAGATAATGAAAGCCCTTGATTACTTGTGAAATTCCAAGGATTATCTCTCCAGAATCAAAGACAAAGGCCAAATTGAGTTTTTTGTCTCACAGTACCTTAGCTTGTATTGTTATGTTCATAACAAGACATTCATATCATATATATATATATATATATAAATATGTGCAATGTGTTTAGTGAAATTAATTATCGAAAACACCTACTCCTTGCTCATCGACACATTCGGGTTCTAAGACAAGGTTGTTATGTGAAAATAAGAATTATACAAATCAGATCACAAAATTAAGAATGACTACATCATTACATACCTATTACAACATAACATAACCACTGTTATCATGGCCCAGCCAAGTTGACACAGAACCTTAACCATCACAGCCAGAATTGTTCTTGCCTGTTCCTTCAGCATTCCTTAATGTCAGATGTACTCCATTAATGCAAAAAATAGTCATATAGTAGATTTTCTACTATTGTCAAAAATGTAAAATGTCAGATAATGAGATATTTTCTAAGTGAGGAGTTGATGTATTGTCTCATGTATGTGCCTTATGTAAGTATGAAAATTACTTATTAGATTCATCTTTCTTCACAGAAAAAGGTTTATAAAAACTAAAGCATTAAACCAAAGGCCAGTATAAAACTGTTATCAATATATACAGCAGTTTTTGTAGAAACCATGAATCTATTTATAAAAGTTTTCAAAAAGTAAACCATTTTTGAAGAAAAGCAGAAATGACTAAGGACTCTACTTTGAAAATATGGTCTTATGATATGCCGTAAAACATATGAAGGGTTTTTTTCTCATTCTTTTACTTAAATCTAAATTAGAACAACACAGAAAAATAAAGCCTATAAAGAAAATTAACTTTAACACGTTTTGGAAATAGCGGGGACAGAAGGGGTTGTTAACCATTTAGAAAAATAAAATTTTTTAATACATGAGATCAGTATCCCAAATCACAGATGCTTAAGAATATTTAAATTTTGAATGAATTAAAGAGGATAGTGAGAAAAATAGTTTAGATTGTTCAGCTTATAGGTAGAATTCACCAATTCTCTAACCCTGGAAGGCTCAAACAAGTATCACTTACTTCAACAGCAAAGTCCAAAACACGTGTATCCAAGTAAAAAAAAGCTATGTACACAATTTGGTATAGTAGATGATCAAGGACTCTATGAGTAAAAATAGATAAACACCATGTTTAACAAAATGCAAGTTGTCAGTGGCATAGGATTGGAAAGAGCTGGTATATGAAAAGAGCCTTAATCGTTGGTGACCACAGTCAACTAAAGATAAATTAAAGCTAAATCTTTAATAGTAATACATGTGACATAAGGATCTCAAAGGAAGCAAATTAAGCTTCTCATCCCACACACAAAATAGGGAAAACCGAAAGCTGAGAGTTCTCACTAGCAATGTGATTTTCGAAAAGAAAATACAACACAGTTGGGGAAAAATATCATTGAGATTATGAATTTTATTTGAAGCTACCTTCTGCTACTACTTGCAATTAGCCCCATATCACATATCCATTTAACAATTACCTGTCCCTAAGCAAAAGTCTCTTAATCTATTATTACCCATAGTCAAAAGGAATCCATGATAAGCAAAAGATAGCTAAATATTATTTATCAGAAATTTTATACTAGCAGTAGAATGCTTCTATTATAAACTTACTCAAACTATCATCTTATAGGTAAAATGACTTCACTGAAAGAAAAGCTCAAATATGACAATAAAGGGATAAAACTCAAAAGATACATAAAATATGGTAGAAGAACTCATATAATAAATGGGAATTAAAAATACAAATTCATTACATGAAAGCTAAAACAAAAGTGATAACAATATTGATGAGGATTAAATGAAAAGAACAAATAATTAAAATATTACCTGTTAAATGAAAGATGGAATGACAGTACTTTGCTTAGAAAAACAAGACCATTAAGTGTATATTTAAGGTGGCAATTCAGGACACAGCATACAAAATTCTACTCAGTTATGGAAGTCACAAAACTCACTCAAAGCTACATTACAAGAAGGGAATCAGTGATCAAATCATGAAAACTATGACACCATCACACTAAAAAGAAAGACTTACTGCAGTAGTTACAGTCTTTTCAGATTGAAAGTACAAAGAATATACAACAAATATTAAATTAGTATGTGAAAGAGAAAAACAATTCAAATACGTATTTGAAGAAGTGTTTTCCCCCCAAAAGATAAAGTGTGAATATTGCAATTTAAACACAGAGCATATGTGAATAAGTATGTTAGAATTCTGTTATTGTGTAACATATCCCCACAAACAGCACTTTAAAACAACACACAGTCATTTCTAAGTTTCTTGGAAACCCTTGGTGGCATGGTGGTTAAGATCTACGACTGCTAACTAAAAGGTAGGCAGTTTGAATCCACCAGGAACTCCTTGGAAACTCTATGGGGCAGTTCTACTCTGTCCTATAGGGTCACTATGCATTAGAATTGACTCAGAGGCAGTGGGCCTAGTTTGGTTTTGGTTTGTAAGTCACTGTTCTGGTTAAAGATTAGCTGGATCCTTTGCTTAGTGTCTAATAAGGTTTCAATGAGTGTATCAGAAAGGCTGTGTTCTCATTTGGAGGCTTGAATGGAGAAGAATCAATGTAAAGGTCACTGAGGTTATGTACAAAATTCATTTATGTGGCTGTAGAATGGAACATCATGCTTTTTTTTCCTGGCTGTTGAATGGATGCCACTTTTAGCTCCCAGTGGCTACTCACAGTTCATTGTCATGTAAGTTACCCTAATATACCCATTTTATTAATCCAGCTAGCAAAGAGACTATAAAGAATGAGTTTGCTAGCAAGATGGAATTATTTAACTTGCAGGTAACCTTGAGAGTGATGTCCCATAACTTTTCCCATCTTGCCCACACTCAGAGGGTGAGGACTACACAAGAACATGGACACTAGAAGCTGCATACAATGAGAGGCCACCTAGAATCCTTCACATATACATAAAGAATGAACAACATTAAATTATATTGTGATCAACTTTCTGATGCCAAGGATAATCCAGGAAACAAAAATAGAATATTAATTTGCATATAATAATAGACATTATAATAAATGCTGTAATTCTTGACAGTGAAAATATATTATCTTGAGGAAAAACTTACAAGATAGGAGAGATTGAGAAGAAATACACTTTCAGTTTTTCATAATTCATAGTGAGTCCATACAAAAGTTGATGAGTACAGAGGTTTATCATTTCAAAATTGTGAATGTAACTAAAAAAAAGATATACATAACAGTGTACTAATAACATAGTAGAAGGGAATAAGAGTTAGTGATGTAGAAGGAATTGATACTATATATAGTTGATATCAATTCATAATGTTTAATACATAATTAAATTTTCAAAGTAATCAGCATAAAAGGTTGAAGTAAGAAATAGTTTCCTGTTTATGCTCCACAAGTACTCCAGCAAACAAATAATCAAAAGCCCTGACAAAGGGTAAAAATAAAATGAGATTTAATGATAGGGAATATAAGTAGCCAAGACCAAATAATATCCTCTTATAATATCATCTAAAAGATTCACCTTATGAAAGAAAGACTATCATACAGTGTTAAGAAAGATAAACACTTAACTATATACAGTGTAAAAAAAATAAATACAGAAACAATTACAAGTAAATCAGAGTGGCTGAAAATAAAGAATGAAGAAACACATAGAAGCTAAATTTAAGAACAAAGTAATCAGAGTTTTTGGATTAAGAAGTCAGTTTTAATTGAAATGAAAATAAATCATTTATTCTAAGAAGGCTCATTTACACTACCAAATTATGTAATAAGATGTATTGTTAAATTATAATATGTATACAAACAAAAATATTGCCTCCAAAATCATAAGGAAAAACCTACAGGATTGATAAGGAGGATAAAGTCAAAATATACATTGAAGTAGGCCAATGAGTATATTATTAAATACATTGGATTATTAGTAGTAAAATGAAAATACAAATAGCATTTTAATTGATATCCGACTCAACAGCACTTGGCTTTGGCTGGCATCATATTGGCATATTAAAAACTTAAAAATATTCTTTGTGGTGAGTGTTTGGGGAAAAGAGAAATTTTATGTACCATTTAACTGTAGGTTATGAAGCCTCTTTGGAAGGCAATTTTGAAAAATTTTTTCACCACTTAAAAGGGTAAGGCCGTTAGTACAAAAATTTATCCATGGGAATTTATCCCAAAGATACATTCATATGTATGAAAAATATAAGTGTACAAGAATATATGTTGCATAGTTGTTTCAAGGGTGCAAAAACCAGAGGAAAGCCTAAACATCTCCTAATAGGAAGAGGAGTAGTTAATTTGGGCACATTCACGTGGTAGAATACTATGAACCTGTTTAAAAGAAGTAGATTAAGAGTTTTGTATGTTTTGATATATTCTGAACGGGAAATGTATCCAAAATAAGATGTTAGATAAAGACAAAAAAATCTAAGGACAACTGATAGTACAGACATTCTGATTTGCCAGAGAAAGCTATTAAGCTCAAGAATTTGAAGCTTCAGAGCATCTTAATCATGATGGATAATGCTGACAGTGTTTATGATATATCATAATCTCTGATTGTAATTACTGATAACAGTGTTTTTCATGTACAATAGATAAACAGCAGATAGATTTTTCCATAGCCTAAATACAATCAAAATCTGCATAATCCAAATAAAAACACTTTATTATAATAATAAATGAGACATTTATTTTAACTGACATAAATAAAGACCAAGAGGCTTAGAACGCATGTGTTGTTTCCCGAACATGGTTTAGTCCATTTGAGTCAGTTTAACAAAAGTAATACTTTTGTACTTGAAAGTCTTAATATGAATTCTATATGAAACTATATACTGATGCTAATGACCACTAAGACAGTCAAAAGGCAACTAACTCTTCAAGGAAGTATGAGTCCTAAACAATCTAATATGAAATTATGAAGACCGCTGATTAAGTTTGAGAACTCATCCTAGAGAAAATGCTACTTATCTCATTGCTGAATATCACTATGGTCACCTTTGAAGTACTCCCCTTGGGAAGTTATGCACCAAAGCCAGCACCTAAACCACTCTTCAAAGCAATTTCGGTACTTTTTTTTCTGGAGTGGCAGTCAGAGCTGTCATCATATCACCCTTGATTTCCTGAATGTCATCAAAACAGGAATGGATTGGACTTGGCAATGCAGAGCGACCATATATTGGATGAACTTTATGGTTCTATGCATCTATAGGATATTATCCTTCTGACCTCTGGCTGGAGTAAGGGGAGTGGGTGGAGAGGAGGACTGTTGGTAGGATGAGACATGTATGGAGCAGAGAGGAATAGTGTGCTGTCACCAGGCAGGGAGAGCAGTGGAAGCTGCATATAGTTGGGCATGTAAATTTATATAAGAATGTACATTTTCACTCAGTCATAATAAAAATAAATAAAATAAAAATCTTAAGAAAAAAATGTCTTCCTTTTGATATTTCCTTTATCTTCAGGTAAAGAGGGCCAGATCAGGTGAGTAGCAGGAGAGAGGTGTTCCAATGCAGTTACTTGTTTATTGGCTAAAAACTTCCTCACAGAAAACTATACAATTAAGTTCAGGATTTTGCCACTGTGTGCAATGGCCGTTGCAGAAAGAGTTCCAAAATTGCCTTGAAGAGTGGACTAGGTACTGGTGTCGGTGCACAGCTTCCCAAGGGGAATACTGTGAAGGTGACCATAGTGATAGCTAGCAATGAGGTATGCAGCACACAGAACAATTAAGTTCGCAGACTTAGTTATAGGACCTTGTATCTTTCACATATCCATTAGTTGTAAACAATAAAACAGACAGGAAGAGTTGGTTCTTACAAAACATGTACTTTTGCATATCCCTTATCAGTAGTAATTTGTAGAGAAGACATAATAGTGACTAACCAGTAGACACACATATTTTTATTTTTCTGTATTCTAATATTTATACTGAGAAACCTAGTGGTGTAGTGGTTAAGTTCTACCTCTGCTAACCCAAAGGTCAGCAGTTCAAATCCGCCAGGCGTTCCTACAGAACTCTATGGGGGCAGTTCTACTGTGTCCTGTAGGGTCACTGTGAGTTGGCCTCTACTCAATGGCAGTGGATTTGACTTTCTTCCTTTTCTTTATTTTTTTTTGGCTATTTATATCATTTTGTACTTCAGAGAAAACCGTTATAAAACACCATCATATATGACAACTACTGGGTTCAATATGGTTTATTTAACATTATGTAAACTATTGGGTAAGGTGCTATCAGTAGAATATTTTTAAATGAGTATTCAAAATATTGGAAACCCTGGTGGCATGGTGGTTAAGTGCTACCTCTGCTAACAAAAAATCAGCAGTTCAAATCTGCCAGGTGCTCTTTGGAAACTCTACGGAGCAGTTCTACTCTGTCATACAGGGTCTCTATGAGTCAGAATTGATTCGAGGGTGGTGGATTTGTTTTGGTTTATTTAAAATATTACGGGATTAAAAGAAAACTTCAACACATGTGAATAGAATAAAAACAAACAAGAAACAAACTCTAGTCCAACTTAAATTTTAGTTTTTTTTGGTCTCTGGACTTATGTGATTGTTTTTGTAAGAAATATTAAACTTTTCATGTTTAAATTGGGAAAAAGTCAGTATTTCAACACGGTTTGCAATAAGAGGTTAGAATGAACAACTATTTTATTTGACTAAATTCAATGCTTCATATTATTTTAATGTAATTGCTTTTCAGGAATTTTGATGTGAAGTATCATTTTTTCAATTTACCACATAAATTTAGATTTGTACACAAATGAATTCTTGAGATCAGAAAAATTTTCAGAGGAACATTAATCTTTTACTTTACATTGTAGCTTCCTGGGGCTAGAAATTTATAATATGCAAAATTTTAAAAAATGTTATTAAGGTGAGCAGGTGGTTCTTTCCTGAAAACAAAAAAATGAAAAGAAAGAAAGAAATTACTGGAAAGGCATATCCATTCAGAGTTGGGACCAGCAGTAGCAGATGGCATAATCTTTACACCACTTTAATGACGGCTGTGCCTGATCTTCCTACTGAGATTAGTTGAACACATTGTTTTTCATTTATGCATTAAATGGAAATGAAAAAGAGAAGCAAACTGGTAAATAAGGCATCTGCATGTGAAATTTTCCAGCTGCCCTTGTCCTACATCTGAAGTATGGAGTGAATAAGCTGCATAGCATGATGAAGTTAGGCATGCTATAATTTAATCTTCTACTTGAAAGAGTGTCCAATTGTATGAGATCACTCCCATGGCTATAAATTAGACAAAAACATGCCAAGACGATCATCTATGTACTCAATCCTCGTATTAAAATCAAAATAAATTCAATCTGATATTTCTTCAAAATAGTACTGTATTCACAGACTGAGGGAAGGGGGAAAAGACGAAGTAAATTAATATAACACCTTGAAGATAATATATTCTTGGAGGTGGCATGGCAACCTAGACAAATGCATCATACTGTGTGTCTAGAGAAAAGGTGTGAAACACTAAGTAAAACAGATACAAATGTCAATCCTGGAACCCTATGCATCAAAAGAAGGGATAAAAACCAGATAAAGCATTTAATAGAAGAAGAAACTGAAGGAAAACAGAACTAGGAGACATACAAAGTGGAGGCCCCTGACAGCTGACATGGCACAGTGTTACCATCTCGGAGTACCTAGTAACCAGAGAATCCCACTTTCCCACACTTCAACTTTCTTTCTTTTTATACTGCCACCACTTCCAAATGAGTATGCCACACAGCTTGGCCAGAGAGGTATCAACCTGTGATCAGCCTGCGTTTGCCTGTCCCACTCACCAGCTCCTGTTATAATATTTTTTCCTCTATCCTCTTTTTCTTTCTCCCTCATACCTAGTCTTGTAAATCACCCCCACCCCTTACCAGGAGGTCACTTTATACCGCTGAGCAAGAGAGCCACTGGCCCACCATCACTCAGAGTATGTCCTACTCCCGCCTTCTGACTCACACTGTGCCATTTTTCCCCTTTCTTTATTTTTTTCTCCCTTGCAAATAGTGCCATATACCACCTCTACCTCTTCCAAACCATCCAAGCCATGTTGCTCTGCTAGAGAGCTGCTGGTCTGCCATTACTCTTGGTCTGACAGTCCAGCACTTGCCAGCTCCCATCTGTCTTATTCTGGGTTCTAGAGAAACAAAAATAGTGAAGTGAGTATGTAAAAATAGAGAGATATTTATATCGAGGAATGGCCTCACACAGCTGTAGAGGATGGAAAGTTGCCAGTACGTGGATGACATGGGAGGATTCTTCTGACTCATGTGGCTGCAGGGCTTGTAAACCAAAGACTGGTAAGTCAGACATTAGACCTCCGGCTCACAGGCTGCAGAGGCAGACAAATCATAAGATCTGCAGGTACGAGAGCAGGTCATTGGCTCAAAGACTGCAGAGGCTGATGAATCCCATAATCACCAGGTAAACTGTCAGTTGAAGTCCCAGGAACCAGAGATCAGATGAATAGGAACCAGCTCTGGGATCCAGAGTGAGCAAAAGCCAGTGAGCTTTACCAGAAAGTCCATATAGATTGTATTCTGGCCATATCCCTAAGGAAACTCCTTTTCAGCTGACTGGCTGCTCATGGTCAATGTCATCATGGAGGTGACTGAATTATATCTGGTCTATTATGGAGGTGTTTACACCATTACATAGCTGGCAAACTACATAACCTCCAAAGTACTGAAAATCATGGAGCAGCCAAGTGGACACAAAATCTGAATCATCACATCAGTGTGCCATTTGTTTTATTTTCTTCTCCTCTTTCTTCCTTCTCTTTCTTCTTTCTACCTAACCTTGTATGCCACCTCAACACCTTTCTGCTGGACCTTACCATACCACTATGAGTAGAGGGCCATTGTCCTTTTGCAATCCCAGGTCTGCCCCTCCCTGACACACAGGCTCCTGGCACACCAGCTTTGTCACTCCATCTATCTCCATATACCACCCTTCCTTTCTAGTTGTCCTCACTGTTACACTGTGGCCATCTAACCCTGATTCAGGCCCACAGCCACACCAGGCCAACACTGAAACAGCTGCTGAATGTTAGGAGACAAGCCAAGTGCCATCAAGTCAGATCCAACTCATGGTGACCCTAGGGAGTGATTTTATAAAGCTCTCCATCTAACTTATATTGTGAGGGGTTGTGAATGCTCCCACGTCACTGGACCAATATCAGGAGACAGACACTGCCCACCAGTCTGCCCTTAGCCCCCTTGAAAAATAAACATACAAAAAGTGGCCTTGACCTCTCTGCTGGTTTCCTACCCACATGGACAAGATGGAGAGAGCTATTATGCCCATGAGCAAGTAGAAAAGCACACCTGGCCTGCACAACCTGACATAGCAAAATAAAACAAAGAAGCAGGATGCAAAAATGAACATACAATTAATTGCTAAAGAAAATAACTCAAACCAGAAACAAATTCATTGTCATAGAGTAAATTCCAACTCATACATATGAAAAAGCAGAACAAGATGGCTCCAGCAAGTGACCAAAGTAATCAGATGTCTTTCTTACAGAGGGGAAGGCAGTGAAAATACCTGATATGGAGTTCAAAAGATTGATATTTAAGACTATCCGAGAGATTAGAAAAGACATCAATGAAAACTGACAAAAGCCAATGGAAAAAAATACACAAAACCATGGAAAACAAAGACAAAATAAATGAAAAGATAGCCAAAGTCAAGGAAAACACAGCAAAAACAACAGAAGAATTCAAGGAAAAAAAAAAAAGAACAAAACATTGAAATAAACAAACAATAAAAAGTACACAAGAGTAGCAATGAGAAATCCAAAAGTTGACCAACAAAATTTCAGAAATGGACAACACAGTAGTATATTTTAGGAGCAAATGTGAAATGACATAAGACAGAATCAGTGAGATTGGAGACAAATCCATGAGTGCCACTTTCTTTTAAGAAAAAATCAGAGTAAAGCAGAAAACCTAACAATTATGTGAGACACAATCAAATGCAAAAATTTGTGTATGGTCAAAATTCCAGAACAGGGAAGAAAATGGAAAATACTGTTGAAGATTTGTTGGCAGAAATTTTCCCAAATATTGTTAAAGATAAAAAGCTGACAATGCAAGAAGTTCATCAAACCCCATATAGGATAGACCCGAAAAGAAAATCAACAAGATATATCATAATCACACTGTCTAATAACAAAGACACACCCCAAAAAAGTCCTGAGAGCAAGTTGAGAAAAATTAAAAGCCACTTACAAGAAGAAACAATAAAACTAAGCTGTGACTACTCGACAGACACTATGTAGGCAAGAAGGCACTGGGATCACACATAAACACACACACAACCTTAGGGGAGGGAGTTGCCAACCAACTATAATATATCCTGTAAAACTCTCTTTCAACAATAATGGTGAAATTAAGGCATTTCTAGGTAAACAGAAATGAAGGGAATTTGTAAAAACCAACTGAAACTTACAAGAAATATTAAAAGGAATCTTGTGATTAAAGAGCTAACAGCATAACACAACAACTGGATTGTAGGATGCAAGACAGTATCCATATACCAATCCAGGTAAAGAATTTTCAATAATAAAACAAATGATTTAAAACAGGGAAACAGATGTCAATCTGTAAATGTTGACAACACAAAAACAATAAAAGAAGGGAATAAATGATGTAAGCATAAAACTTTCAAATGGGGAGGAAATCAAGGTGATATCATGTAATTAAAGACTGTTTCAAACTTAGGAAGATCATCGTAAGTTTCAAGAAAACCACAAAGACAGTTAACAAACTCATTCCTCAGAACAAAAAAAGAAGAAAAATATGAAGTTCCAGCAAACACAAAATCTAAAATAACAAAAGAAAAGGAAAACCTCAAGTAAAAGGGACTAAGCACAACAAAGAGGAACAAAGAAAAAGTCAGCACCACAAAATAAACCACAATATGACAGCAATAAATTCATACCTATCTTAATCACACTGAATGTGAATTGCTTAAGATACCAGAAAGGGGACAAAGAATAGGAGAATGGATAAAAAGCACAACCCATCAATATTCCATGTACAAGAGACACAACTTAGACACAAAGACATAAATATGTTAAAAAATCAAATGATGGAAAAAAAAAATGTACCAAACAATCAGTAACCAATAAATGGCAGAAGTGGCAAATAATCCAAGAAGCTGGACTATATGATGAAGAACAAGGAAAGGCATTAGGATTGGAGGAAGACTTATTAACAACCTATGTTATGCTAATGACACAACCTTGCTTGGTGAAAGTGAAGAAGATTTGAAACGCTTACTGATGAATATCAAAGACCACAGCCTTCAGTGCAGGTTGCACCTCAACATCAAGAAAACAAACATTCTCACAACTGGACAAGTGAGCAACATCATGACAAGTGGAGAAGATATTGATGTCTTCAAGGATTTCATTTTACTTGGTTCTATAATCGATGCCTACGGAAGAAGCAGTCAAGAAATCAAAACACCCACTGCATTGGGAAAATCTGCTGTAAAAGACCTCTTGAAAGTACTGAAAATTCAAGATATCGCATTGAAGACTAAAGTGCACCTGAACCAAGCAATGGTATTTCCATTTGCATCATATGCACGCAAAAGCTAGACAGTAAATAAAGGAAGACAGAAGAAGAATTGACGTCTTTGAATTGTGGTGTTGGAGAAGAATATTGAATGTACTGTGGACCACCAAAAGAACAAAGAGATCTGTTCTGGAAGAAGTACAACCAGAGTGTTCCTTGGAAGCAAAATGGCAAGTCTGTGTCTTACATAATTTGGACATGTTGTCAAGAGGGATCAGTCCCTGGAGGAGAACATCATGCTTGGTAGAGTGGAGGATCAGCAAAGAGGAAGACCTTCAAAAAGATGGATGGACACAGTGGCTGCAATGATGGGCTTAAGCATAACAATGATTGTGAACATGGTGCAGCACCAGGTAGTGTTTCATTCTGTTGTTGATACGGTCCCTATGTCAGAACTGCCTGAGTAACACCTAACACCAGCTACAATAATGAAAGGAACAATCCACCAAGAAAGAAGACATGAGCTTAATAAATACATTTGCACCAAATGACGGGGATCCAGTTTTGCAATAATAATCAAGAAATCAAAAGACACATTGCATTGCGCAAATGTGCTGCAAAAAAAAAAAAAAAAAAAATGCTCTTTAAAGGTATGATAAGATGTCACCTTGAAGACTAAGGTGCCCCTGACTCAACTCATGGTATTTTCCATCACATCATATGCATGCGAAAGCTGGACAATGAACAACAAAGACAGAGGAATTGATGCTTTTGAACTGTGGTATTGGAGAAGAATATTGGATATATCATGGACTGCCAAAAGAAAGAACAGATCTGTCTTGAGAAAAGTGCAACTGGAGTGCTCCTTAGAAGCAAGGATAGCAAGACTACATGTCACATCCTTTGGACATGTTGTCGAGATGATCAGTCTCTGGAGAAGACATCATGCTCAGTAAAGCAGAAGGTCAACATAATTAAGGAAGACCCTCAGTGAGATGGATTGACGTGGTGGCTGCAAGAATGGGCTCAATCATAAAGATTGTGGCATGGAGCAGGACTAGTGTGTTCCATTCTGTTGTACACAGGGTTGCCGTGAGTCAGAATCGACAACAACAGTGATACTAATATTTTTTTTTAATTTTATTTTAGTTGAATTAGAGATTGCAAGGGTGTCAAAATCTGAAACCATCAATTATTATCAATTTTTCCCAGTACATGGGGATGGTTTCACCCAGGTCTATTTCTTCTAAACTCTATAGATAAGGTGATTGATAGATTTGTCTACTAAAAGTGAAGTTTGCATTAAAATAAATGATAAATAATTGTATTTACTGTTCTAACTCACCTTTTAGGAAACCAAACACTTTGGAAAATAAATGTGGCAAGAAATTAGGTGAAAGCCATCTTGGATGTACTGCTATTTCACTGCAAGAGTCAAATAAAAGGCAAAATCGAGGGTTTGTAGAATGACACAATTCTTTAAAATTGTAATATGCTCAAATTTAAAACTAATATTTCAAACACATTTTATAGTATTATTGTTAACTGCTGTCAAGAAGCCCATGACTCCTGCTGATCCCATGCATAACAGGATTGGACCTTTGTGATCCATGGTGTTTTTATCAGTAGATCCCAAGGCAGTTCTTCCCAGACTCTCTTAGTTTAGCAGCTCCCTGAAACCTGCTATGATGTTCAGCATCATAGTAACACGCAGCCTTCCACTAGGTGATGAGTGGTGACTGCATGAGGTGAAATGATTGAGAATCTAACCTCACTTTTTTAGATGGAGAGTAAGAATTCTACCACTGAACCACCAACCAAATCAAATTCATTGTTGCTGAGCCTATTCTGACTCATGGCAACCCTATATGACAGAGTAGAATTGCCCCATAAAGTTACCAGGGCTATAAATCTTTACAGAAGCAGGCTGCCACATCTTTCTCCCACAGAGCAGCTGGTGGATTTGAACTGCCAACCTTTCAGTTAGCAGCTGAGTGACTGCTGAACTACCACTGCCCCCTTAAAGACACACTCTCTCTCTCTCTTTCTCTGTCTCACACACACACACACACTGAAACAAACCCATGGGTCTCAAGATTAATTCCAGCTCAAGGCAACCCCATGTGTTACAAGGTAGACTGAGCTGGCTGTGATCTTTATGGAAGCAGATGGCCAGGCTTTTTCTTCCACGGTGCCACTAGGTAAATTAGAACTGCCAAGGTTTTGATTAGTAGCCAACTGCAAACCATTTGGGCCACCCAGAACCTCACTAGACCTCTCTTAATACTGTCATGTACTCTTCGGATTGACTTCTAAGGCAGTCATTGCTTACCTTCTACTTGATTTCCATCAACCACTGAGACAGCTATAGCATATCTGAATCACCACCAATAACAGCAACAACAAAATGTTCAAACATTAGAAAGTTTTACATTTCCAATGGGAAGTAAAAATACAATTTTAAAGATGTCATTTTATGGAAAGTTATTCTGTTATGTACCAGTTTCTAACTTAGTGAAAGGCATTTGTGAGTTAGAGATAGGATTATTTAGAAATTAATGAATTTTGCAATATTTTTCAATTCAGTTAAAGCAAATTCAGTCTCTCAGATGTGTTTTCTGTGTGTGCATGTTTATTTTTAACATAAAGACAGATGCTAACTATATCACTATTTGTTCACAAACCACCTATATCAATGTTCTTATTAATACTATGATAAATAAAATTAGTATAGTTACCCAATAAAGGAAATTTATGGAAATAAAGTATTGAGAGGGGTATTGATAAGAAACATATCTTTTTTG
The DNA here is from genome assembly GCA_028571685.1 of Heterohyrax brucei. Taxonomy (NCBI): domain Eukaryota; kingdom Metazoa; phylum Chordata; class Mammalia; order Hyracoidea; family Procaviidae; genus Heterohyrax; species Heterohyrax brucei. The sequence goes on from CM053166.1 coordinate 117,687,851, forward strand.
AAAGAGGGAATCATATAGAGCTTAGAGACTAAATTATTCCATATTATATTACACTGATTTACCCCCAAATGACTATTAAAAGTAACACTTTAGAAGATTTTGTTTATGCTTCTAAGTTGCTTTTACTGTTTTAAGAAGCGAACCCTTGTGTAGTGATTAAGAGTTATGGCTGCTAATCAAATGATTACAGACAGTAGGGATCCACCAACAGCTGCTTGGAAATCCTATGGGACAACTCTACTCTGTCCTTAGGGTCACCATGCGACAGAATCAAACACTGAATCAATCATTTCAAAGATAATACTTTAGTGTCATTTGACATTTATATGTAATTATAATATGTGATGAATTCACTTCATATTTATTTTTTTTTCCTTGTCAATCTGTCAATATTTATGTTCCAGGTTTCTGAAAAGCTTTATGGGGTAGAGGGAATTTTAAAAATTACTTTCACAACCAAAAAACACATGCGGACATGTTCACGATCTTTAGTTATTAAAGAAATTCAAATCAAGATGACAATGAGATACCATCTCACCCCAACAAGATTGGCCATGATCCAGAAAACACAAAACAACAAATGCTGGAGAGGCTGTGGAGAAAGTGGAACCCTCCTACACTGTTGGTGGGGTTGCAAAATGGTCTAGCCTCTTTGGAAAGCAATCTGGCGCTTTCTTAAAATAATGGATATCGATATACCATTTGACCCAGTCATTCCACTACTTGGAATATATCCTACAGAATCAAGGCCTTTCACACCAACAAACACATGCACGAGAATGTTTATCGCAGCGCAGTCCACGATAGCAAAAAGATGGAATCAACCCAGATGCCCAACAACAGAAGATTGGATAGGTAAACTATGGTACATATACTCAATGGAGCACTACACAATGATAAAGAATAACGATGATTCCAGGAAACATCTCCTAACCTGGTTTCAACTGGAAGACATTTTGCTGAGTGCAAGTAGTCAGAGACAAACGGACAAATACTGTATGAGACCTCTACGATAAGATCTCAAAAACAGACTTCTGTATAGAAGAAAAGACTCTTTGACAGCTGCAAGGGAGGGGAGGGAGGCAGGGTGGGGGTGGAGGGCTTAGTTCAGATAATTGCTAGAAATCTGGTTGGGAGAAAGCAGTGATAGCACACATTAGAAACAAGAACAACGTTAAGTGGACTTCAGCATAACTTGAGTACTCCTTCCATCTTAACCCAATATTGCAAGGATAGAGTAGCTGGGGCAGGGGGCAGGGGACCATGCTTTTAGACGAAATCGAGGCCAATTGGCGCAACTAGTGTTTTGATAAGAGAGCTATCTGCACCCCACATTGGTGAGTGGAGTCTGGGGTCTTAAAAGCTGACCAGCTGCCATCCGAGGACACAGCAAATGGTCCCAACTCAGCAGGAACGGATGCTCACCGAGGACCCAAATGACATGCGGTAAAGACAACCTAGAAGACAGAGAGACCCACAAGAGTGGGTGCCTTCATCGACTTCTGACCAGAAGAACCGGATGGTGCCTGGCCACCACCAGTGATAGCCACGATGGATCTCACAGAGAGGAGTCTCACTGGCAACACAAGAATAAAAAGGGGTGCATCATGAGATCTCCACTAAAAGACCTCAATCGATGGTCCAGCGGTTTTGGGGTTCCTCTGAGAGGCCCCCAGCCCTGATGCTGCCCTTACCCATAAATTATAACAAAGGTCCACTCTTTGGACAGGAATGGATTGGACTTGGCAATGCAGAGTGACCATATATTGGTTGCACTTGATGTTTCTATACATCTATAGGATATCATCCTGCTGACCTCTGGCTGGAGGAAGGAGAGTGGGTGGAGAGGAGTGGAAAGGAGGCTGTTGGGAGGGTGAGACATGTATGGAGCAGAGAGGAATAGTGTGCTGTCACCGGAGAGGGAGAGCAGTGGAAGCTGCATATGGGTGGGCATGTAAATTTATACGGGAATGTACATTTTCACTCAGTCATGTTAAATAAAAAAGAAAAAAAATTACTTTCATCAAATTTCTTTGAATTATTTAGAAACTGCTTGCAAAAACGAAACTAATGTTTCTTTTTCAAAAAATTTACTTATTTTTGTTCTTGAGAATATACTCAGCAAAGTACACACCAGTGCAACAGTTTCTTGTGACACTGATTACATTCTTTGAATTATGCAGCCATTCTCACCCATCTCCTCTGAGTTGTTCCTTCCCAGTTAACATAAACTCATTGCTTTCTAAGGTTCCTACTTAATCTTTCAACAGTTTTTTGTAACACTGGCATATAAGAGGCAGTGTACTGAAATGGTTAAACCTCTTGGCTGAAAATTACTGCCAAAGTTTGCATCCTCACTGCCTTTTGCTCACCAGGTATTCTACTTTTTAAATGTTACTTACCTGTAAGTTCCTAAAACAGGGCCTGAAAACCTCTGACATGTTTATGTATCACTAAATTTTTATTTCTGGTCATCTATAAAATTAATTACATGTAACTCCAAAGCAAAAGTCTAATTGTAGTAAGCTAGCTCATAAAAGGAAACCCTGGTGGTGTAGTGGTTAAACACTATGTCTGCTAACTAAAAAAACAGTTCAGATCTGCCAAGCACTCCTTGGAAATTCTATAGGGCTGTCCTACTCTGTCCTATACGGTTGCTATGAGTCGGCATCAACTTGATGGCAGTGGGGTGAGCTTAGCTTATAGAAAGTGAATGCAGGTAGTAGGGGGTTGTGGGATGATAGACCTCTTTCTGAAGCTGCAGAGTGAGAAAGAATATCCATTCCTGCCTCTGGCATTGCTGCTTCACTTGCAGTAAGTCACTAGCAGAATTATGTAACCCCCCCCCCCCCCGAGGTCAAAGCTTGATTCAGAGCCTTGTGGCAATGTGTAGACAGTTAGGATAAAACTAACGTTTTTCGCATCTCCATTACCTGTAATCCATATAGATCACCTCTTACTTGGAGTGGAAGGGAAATGAAACTCTAAATTCCCGGAATTCTTCCCTAATTCCTCTCTGTGCTCAACTGATTAGAAAGTGACCTTGCAAATTGTGTCCTTATTTACACTCTGGAATTCTGAGTGCAGGTGTAAAAGTCAACAATGAATGTACACAGAGAAAAAAATAAAAACTATACTTTTCTAAATTCTATTTTTAATACTTGACAATTGACCTTTAATAAAATGTACTCTGTTAAGCACACAGCAAATGGATGAACAAGAAGTGACCTGAACTCTCAAGGAGCATAGTTTAGTACAAAAACGCAGATTAAGAAATCTGTAACTGTAATTGAAGGTGGTAAATTAATATAGGATAAAGGTGAGCGCAGGACCAGGAGGACTTAAAGAATAATTGAAACAAATGTGAACTGTATGTCTGTGCCTCAAAGTGAAAAGAAATATAAAAGAGTGACATGAAGGAGAGTGTGTGAGTTGAAAGAATTTAGGTGAGTTGAAAGAACTGGAGACTTGGGCACACAAGTCTCCACTTTTAGCAGCTAGGTATTTTAAAACAGGTCTCTAAAGTTTCTTAAAATAAGGGCACAATCTATAATAGGTTGCATTATTTTCTATGTCAATCTTCAGGTTTAGAAAGCTGAACTCTGGAGACTTAAACATGGTGTTTTCTCTTAGGGAGTTCCTGGGCTTTTCTGTTAAGAGGCACGGTATCTGAAACATTGTGAGGATACTTTAGAAGGAAGGAGGCGTAAGCACAGGAGAAAGAGAAAGAGAGAGTATTTTTGTATTGTGAAAATATAAGATTCATTGGAAAGTCTTAGGAAGTGAAACACTATATAGCAGACAGCTTTAACTTTCACTGTAAAGGGATTTGAAGCGTTTATCTATCAGGTACTTCTCTAAGTTGGTGGGAAGAGCCTCGTAGGACAACAAATTTCTTCAAAATTACGGCAATGAAAAACGAGATTGAGTGTCATCATCTGAGGTCTGTAATCAGTTGATAGTCTTGGTTTCCTAAAAGATTTTTAAAGGAATACTCTGAAACTCTCCATAACCAGGTGTCCTATGGTAATATATGTTGATGAAAATGTGTAATGCAAATTTAGTCAATGTGTAAACTTACCACTTAGGAATTCATTCTAAAGAAATTAAAACTGCTTCTAAAGTTAATATTAGAATTGTATGATAAATTAGAAGTACTAACATATATAGAATACTGTTAGAAGCACTGTTAACACTTTTAATAAAAATGCTCATTTAATCTTTATGGCATGTGTTAGACCAAAATAACACAAATGTACCTCAGACATGACTTACTCTGGCCCATATTTTGCTAAATAAGACAGAAAAATATGACATATATATAGAAATCTAACCCACGTATTAAGCTTAGTTGTTGCCCAATAAATGTGATCTGGCAACTAAGTCCTTAAACTTAATTGTTTCTAAGTACTACATAACTCAGAAACCCTGGTTGCATAGCGGTTAAGTGCTACCATGGCTAACCAAAACGTCAGCAGTTCAAAACCAGCAGGCGCTCCTTGGAAGCTCTATGGAGCATTTCTACTGTGTCCTATAGTGTCCCTATGCATCAGAATCCACTCAGGGGCAGTGAGGTGTGTACTATGTACCTCATCGCTGAATATCACTATGGTCACCTTCTAAGTACTCCCCTTGGGAAGCTATGCACGAACACCTGAGCCTAGTCCACCTTCAAAGAAATTTTGGAACTCTTTATTCTGGAATGGCTGTTTCACACGGTGGCATGGTGGCAAATTTGCAGACTTAATTGTATAGTTGTCTTTGAGGGAGCATTTAGCCAGTAAACAAACAGCTGTATTAGAACACCCTCCCTACTCACCTGATCGGATCCACAATGACTTCTTTACCTGCAGACAAAGGAAATATTGAAAGGAAGACATGTTGATGATGTTCAGGACATCAAGGGTATTATGATGACGGCTCTGATGGTCTCTCTAGAAAAAGAGTTCCAAAATTGCTTTGACAAGTGGACTAGGCTCTGGCATTAGTGAAAGCTTCCCAAGGTGAGTCCTTTGAAGGTGACCGTAGTGCTATTCAGTAGTGAGGTATGTATCACTTTTTCTAGAACCAGTTCGCGAACTTAATTGGCAATCCTCGTATGTGCATATTTTGTAGCTATACTGGAAATACAAATCTGAGCTTTTAAAATTATACCACTTCCCTTTTGTCAGTCTCTAAGCAGACTACCTAATTCCTCTTTGCTTAGGCTTCATGTGATCAGAAATGAAAAGTAATCTCTCTTGCCTACTTTATAGGAATGTAACAAACATTGAGAGATTAAAAAAGAGATTCATATTTGCTCAGTGCTATTGAAAATATTATGACACATGCAAAGGGAATTTTATATCAACCATTTCTATTTCATTTATGTTCTAATATAGAAATAATGTTAATTGTCAAGGTGTTTCATAGTATACTACTAAATAAAATAAAAATTAATTCCTGCTTCATAGCTTGAATTTTCCAGCAACAATATTCATATTTTAGATAGAGTATATAATGTAAAAAGTTCATTCACTGGACTGTGTATTATGTACTTGAATTCAGACACCTAGGCATGTCTCTTTAAATCTGTGATAACATGTTCTCGTTAGTTGCCATTGAGTTGGTTCTGACTCGCAGCAACCCTAAGTACAGCAGAATGAAACACTGCCTGGTGCTGCACCATCCTCATAATGGTTGCTATGTTTGACCCCATTGTAGCAGCTACTGAGTCAATTCATCACACTGAGGTCATTTTCCAGGGACTAGTACCTCCCAATAGCATGTCCCAAGTACATGAGATGAAGTGTCACCATCCTTGATTTCGTGTTGCACTCTCCCTGTATTTCTTCCAAGACAGACTTGTTTCTTCTTCTGGAAATCCACAGTATGTATATAAAATAGACATAAATATGAAAGAGATTTAACAGGCTTATGAACACTATTAGATCTATTAGATCCTAAGTCATTACCTTCTTACACACACAAACTCACATACATAATGTGAATCTTGGTTTCATCTTTTCTTCATCATATAGAGCAAATATTTTGACAACTAAATGATAGTTGTAGACTAAATGAGTTTTGAGAAATGTGTGATTTTCTCAATTAGTCTAAGAAGAAATAGATAAAAAAGAAAAGAATAATACACAATTTTTCAATTTTCATTCCATTTCCAAATTACAGCGAGGAGAAAAGATAAATAGAAACTAGTTTAGGTTCGTTATTGCAGCAATCCATTCATGGAGAATGAGTTAGTAATATTGGTACATTAACTTTTACATTTCTGACTCAGTAAATGATCTTTTAGTCAGACCAAGACTAGGCACAACATCAAAAACACCCATATATATAAAAAACTTCACTTGGCTGGCTGGCATATATAGATACGTATAAAATGTTGTAGTTAGACCACAACAGCAAAAACAGCCATATATATGTGTGTACAAACACACACTTGTATTAAAACCCATTGCCACTGAGTCAATTCTGACTTACAGCAACTTTATAGGACAGAGTAGAATTACCCCATAGAGTTTCCAAGGAGCACCTGGCAGATTTGAACTGCTGACCTTTGGGTCAGCAGACACGACACTTAACCAGTACGCTACCAGGGTTTCCATATACTCATATAATTATATACATATACGCAATTTTAGTGCTACTAAAATTAGTGTTACAAATAGCATTAACAATGCAAGTGAATAATACTGTGGAATTTTCAAAAGATTTCATTTCAATTTTTATTTGTAGTTTTAAAACACATTGAAATTATATAGATATATAAAAAAGAAAGAATAACCAACTTATTTAGAACATCGCTCTAGGCAATGATTTTTTTTTTTACATTCAGTGTCACTTAATTGCATATGTGGACATCGTTGAAATAGTGAATCATTTGATATATAATTTTCACCCAAATATAAGTAAACAAATCAAATTAATAAATAGAACTGCAGAAAGATTAGATTAAAACATAGAGGGAAAAAGAAAAGTCCCTATCCACACTTTCTTTCTTTAAAAAAATAAACATAGCTGATATGAATTTATTTTTCATAGGTAGAAGCTAGAATTCTATTTACTTTGTATCATTTAAAATGTGTTATGATTGTAAATTAGGCACTTGAATAAAGGAAAAAAGATAGATATTTGATGTATTTTACTCTGAATTTTTTTATGGCTTATGCTAATTTTTAAGTAATATTATTCAATTTTTTTCTTGAACCATTATTTTGAACCTGAAATAAAAGTATTATCATTTGAATATCAAGCAATTCGAGCATTAGTTCCCATTTTTGAAATAATTACTTGAGAATGTATATGTTAAGATTGTTCTGCTTGAATTGTACTTTTTAAGAAAATAACACAAAATACAGTATACATAAAAGGCAATTCATCAATGAAAAAGTATCTCTTTTGTTTCAATCAAAGCATCATGCTAGGTACATAAGCTGACTTTTTTTAAAGCATACATGAATTTCTTTCTTTCTTTATTTTTTATTATGATAGAATGAAAATGTGCATTCCCATACAAATTTGCATGCTGACCTATATGCAGCTTCCATTGCTCTCCCTGCACGGTGACAACACACTCTTCCTCTCTGCTCCATACATGTCTTATCTTCCCAACAGTCTCTTATCTTCTCCTCTCCACGCATTCCCCTTCCTGCACTGTGATGTCAACAGGACGACCTCCTACAGATACCAAGAGCCATAAAGTGCCCACACAATATGGTCACTCTGTGTCACCAAGTCCAATCCATTGCTGTCAGAAAAGTCAACCTTCATTATAATTTATGGACAGGAGCAGCATCAGGGCCAGGGGCCATGCTCCCAGGGGAACCCCAAGGTCCCTGGACCATCAACTGTGGTCTTTTAGTGGAGATCTCAGGGTGCACCCTATTTACACTTGTGTTGCCAGTGAGATTCAACTTTGTGAGCTCCATCATGTCTATCACTAGTGGTGACTGGGCACCATCTGGTTCTTCCAGTCACAAGTTAATGTACACATCCACTCACATGGGTCTCTCTGTCTTCTGGATTCTCTTTCCCCCATGTCGTTACAGACATTGGTGATCATCCTTTCCTGCTAAGTTGGGACCATTTGCTGTACCCTCAGATGGCAGCTTGGCAGTTTTTAAGACCCCAGATGCCGCTCACCAATGTGGGGTACAGAGAGTCCTCATTAGCAAAATGCTAGCTGTGCCAATTGGCCTCAATTTCCCCTGAGAGCATGGTCCCCGGTCCCCTGCCCCAGCTACTCTGTCCTTGCAATATTGGGTTAAGATGGGAGCAGTACACAAGGTGTGTTGAAGTGCCATTAATATTGATCATCTTACTAATGTGTACTGTTACCAATTTCACCCAACCAAATTTTTAACAACTATCTAATCTAAACCCTACCTACTCGCCCTCCTACTCTCGTCACCCTTGCAGCTGTCAAGAGTCTTTTCTGTTACACATGAGTCTGATTTTAAGTTCTTATCATAGGGGTCTCATACAGTATTTGTCCTTCTGTCGCTGACTACTTTCACTCGGTATGATGTCGTCCAGTTGAAACCAGGTTAAGAGGTGTTTCCTGCTATCATCGTTGTGCTTTATCATTGCATAGTGTTCCATTGAGTATATATACCATAGTTTACCTACCCGTTCTTCTGTTGTTGGGCATCTGGGTTGATTCCATCCTTTTGCTGTTGTGGACTGTGCTACGATGAATATTTATGTGCATGTATCAGTTGGTGTGAATGGCCTTCATTCTGGAGGATATATTCCAAGTAGTAAAATTCCTGGGTCAAATGATATACCTATATCCATTATTTTAAGGTAGCACCAGATTGTTTTCCAAAAATGTTACACCATTTTGCAATCCCACCAACAGTGTAGGAGAGTTCCAGTCTCTCCACAGCCTTTCCAGCATTTTGTGTTTTGAGTGTTTTGGATCATGGCCAACCTTGTTGGGGTGAGATGATATCCCATTGTTATTTTGATTTGAATTTCTTTAATAGCTAATGGTGGTGAACATGTTCACATGTGTTTTTTGGCTGCCTGGATGTCCTCTTTAGAGAAGTATCTGTCCATCTCCTTTGCTCATCACTTAACTGGATGATTCATTTTTTCTTATCGATATTTTGTAGTACCTTATAGATTATGGAGATTAGGCGTCGGTCTGACATAGAGTTGCCAAATATTTTTTCCCATTCTGTAGGTGGCCTTTTCATTATATTAATAAAGCCTTTTGATGAGCAAAAGTATTTGATTCTTAGTAGATCCCATTTATCTATTTCTCTTCTGTTATTTGTGGTTTGTTTGGCAGATTTTGAAGTCTGTCTATATTGTGTATTAAACCTTCTGTTGTTGTTCCTACTTTCTCTTGGATGAGCTTTATTGTTTTAGATTTGATATTTAGGTCTTTTTTCCAGTTTGAGTTGGTTTTTGTACAAGGTATAAGATGTGAGTATTGTCTAAATTTAGTGCTGATGAATATCCAATTTTGCCAGCACCATTGGTTGAAGAGATTGTTTTTACCCCGATTTAATGTCTTAGGGCCTTTGTCAAATATCAACTGTTCGTAGACAGATGATGTCATCTCTGGGGTCTCCATTCTGGTCCACTGATATATCTGTCTGTTTTTGTCCCAGTACCAGGCTGTTTTGAGTACTGTGGCAGTGTAATAAGTTCTAACGTCGGGTAATGAGATGCCTCCCAGTGTTCTTCTTCTTTAGTAATGCTTTACTTATCCGGGATGTCTTCCCTTACTGGACAAAGTTGGTAATTTGTTCCTGCATCTCATTAAAAAAGGTCACTGGAACTTGTATTGGGATTGCATTATATAACTAGATTGTTTGGGGTAAAATAGACATTTTCACAATGTTAAGGCTTCCTATCCATGAGCACGATAGGTTTCTCCATTTATGTGTCTCTCTCTTAGTTTCTTGTGGTAAGGGTTTGTAGTTCTCTTTGTAAAGGTCTGTTATTTCTCTGGTTAGATTTATTCCTAGGTACTTTATCTTCTTAGTGGCTATAGTAAATGGTGTTGACTTGGTGACTTCTTCCTTAATAATCTCTTTGTTGGTATAAAGGAATCCTACTGATTTACTTATGTTTATCCTATATCCTGAGACTTTGTTGGACTCTTCTATCTGCTTGAGTAGTTTCCTTATGGATTCTTTGAGATTCTCTGCATGTACAATCATATCATCTGCAAATAGAGAGCTTTTTAGTTCTTCTTTGTTGATGCAGATGCCCTTTATTCTTTGGTCTTGTCTAATTCCTCTGGCTAGAACTTCTAGTACAATGTTAAATAGGAGAGGTGAGAGTGAGAGTGAGCATCCTTGTCTAGTTCCTGTTCTCAAGGGAAATGGTTTCAGTCTCGATTCAGGATGACTTAGGCAGTTGGCTTTGTATAAATGGCCCTTATTGCACTGAGGAATTTGTTATCTATTCCTATTTTGCTGAGAGTTTTTAGCATGAATGGCTATTGGACTTTATCATATACCTTTTCTGCACCGATAGATAAGATCAGATGATTCTTGTCTTTTGTGGTATTTATGTGGTTGATCACATTCATTGTTTTTCTGACGTTGAACCAGTCTTGCATCCCTGGTACAAATCCAGCTTGGTCACGATGGATTATTTTTGGATATGTTGTATTCTATTGGCAAGAATTTTGTTGAAGATTTTGGCATCCAGATTCATGAGTGACATTGGTCTGTAGTTTTCCTTTTTTGTTGGGTCTTTCCCTGGCTTTGGTGTCCGGGTTATGCTGGCTTCATAGAACAAATTTGGGAATATTCCATCCCTTTCTATACTGTGAAATAGTCTCAGTAGTAATGAAGATAACTCTTCTCTAAAAGCTTGGTAGAATTCTGCAGTGATGCCATCTGGGCCGAGGCTTTTATTGGTTGGCAGTTTTTGGATGACTTTTTCAATCTCTTCCTTTGTGATGAGTTTCTTAAGTTGTTCTGCTTCATCTTGTGATAATTTTGGTAGGTGATATGAATCAAGGAATTTGTCCATTTCCTCTACGTTTTCAAATTTGTTAGAATACAGTCTTTCATAGTATTCAGCTATGATATTTTTGATTTCTGCTGGATCTGTTGTGACAACTCCCCTCTCATTTCTTATTTGGGTTATTTGTTTCCTTTCCTGTTTCTCTTTAGTAAGTTTAGGCAATGGTTTGTCAATTTGGTTGATCTTTTCAAGAAACCAGTTTTGGGTCTTTTCAATTTTTTCAGTTGTTCTTCTATTCTCTAATTAGTTTAGTTCTGCTCTTATTTTATGGTCTGTTTTCTTCTGGTACCTGAGGGGTTTCTCTGTTCTCTCTCTACTTGTTCAAGCTGTAGGGTCAGTTCTTTGATCTGGTTTCTTTCTTCCTTCCAAATGTGTGCATTTATGGAGATAACTGACCTCTGAGCACTGCTTTGGCTGTATCCCATAGATTCTGGTACGAAGTATTTTCTTTCTCACAGGAATCCATCAATTTCTTTATTTCATCCTTGATTTCTTCTATAACTCATGTTTTTTTGAGCAAGGTGTTGTTCAGTATCTATGACTTCTGCTTTCTATCTATTTTTTTTTGCTATTAATTTAGACTTTTATGGCTTTATGGCCTGAGAAGATGCTTTGTATTAATTCAGTGGTATGGATTTTGTTGAAAATTGCTTTACGTCCTAGCACGTGGTCTATTCTGGAGAATGTTCCATGTGCACTGGAGAAGAAGGTGTAGTTGTCCACTGATGGATAGAAAATTCTGCATATGTCAATGAAGTCTAGTTGGTTAATTGCGGTAATAAGGTCTCCTGGGGCTTTATTTAGTTTTTTCTAGACTATCTGTCCAATATTGAGAGTGGAGTATTGAAGTCCCCTACTATTATTGTGGAGTGATCTATCTCCTTTCTGAGTGTAGTCAGTGTTTCTTTGAAGTATTTAAGTGCTCTAATATTAAGTGCATAAATATTTAGTATTGTTAAGTACTGCTTGTGTATTGAACCTTTCAGTAATAAATAATGTCCATCCTTGACCACGATGGTGAATTTTACATTAAAACCGATATTATCTGAGATTAGAATTGCCATCCCTTCTCTTCTTTGTTTATTGTTAGCTTGATATATGTTCTTCCATTCTTTGATTTCAGTTTGTTCAGATCTTTAAGTCTAAGGAGGGTTTCTTGTAGGCAACATATAGATGGGTCATGTCTTTTGATCTAAGATGTCACTTGATGTCTGCTGGAGCATTCAGTCCATTCTCATTCAATGTAAGTACTGATAAATATGTGTTCAGTGCTGCCATTGTGATTTGTTTATTTTTGTGTTGATGGTTTCTCTATTGTTCTTATTGATCTGTTTTGCGATCTTCTTTTTTGTGAGTTGATTTTTCACCTTTTTCAGGGTTGATTTTGTGGTTGTTGAGACTCCTGTATTACATTTCTTGATATGGCATGTTGCTTCTTTATTGTACTGTGCAGTTGCCCCTATGATTCCCCCTAATAAACTATGTATAAACCCAATTTTGATTGCTACCAGTCTTGTCAACTTCCTCTTCATCTGGAGGGACTATTATGACTGTAGTACATCTCTCTTTTTAATATGATGATATCATAGTTTACATGATATGATCACTAGATCGTTTCTTTCATTATTACAGCTTTGATTGTGTGGAGCCTTCCCTAACTGAGTAGGATTCTGGATAATGTGTCCTTCTAAAATATAAAGTTAGCAGTTTTGTTCTTCCAAGCCAAGAGATTCTTTCAGTATTTCTTGTAGCTTTGGTTTGCTTTTTACAGTCTCTGAGTTTCTGTTTATCTATGAATGTCTTAATTTCATTTTCATATTTGAAAGATGGTTTCACAGGATATATAATTCTTGGTTGAAACTTCTTCAAGTCTTTGAATGTGTCATGCCACTGTCTCCACGCTGGCATTGTTTCTGCTGAGAAATCCAATGAAAGCTTACAGGGTTTCCCTCTGAGTGTTAGCTTTGTTTTGAGTCTTGTTGCCTTTAAGAGTTTCTGCTTATGTTTCATTTTGTTGAGCTTGATTATAATATGTCTTGGAGTTTTTCTATTGAGATCTATATTGAGTGGTGTTTGATACATATCTTGGACATCTATATTCTCCTCTTTCCTAATTTCTGGGAAGTTTACTGTCAGCAGCTCAGCAACAATACTCTGTGTTCTCAGGTTTCTCATCCTGTTCAGAAACTCCAATGAATCGCAGCTTGTTCTTCTTAATAGAGTCCCACATGCGTCTTAATGCTTCTTGGTTTTTCTTGTTTCTTTTTTTCTGATTTCTCCTCATAGATGCTGGAGTCAGTGGCTCTGTCTTCCATATTAGAAATTCTCTTTTCCATTTGTTCCATTCTGTTTTCTTGGCTTTGAATTGAAGTTTCTATGCCTTTGATTTTGTTCTTGATCTGTTGGATTTCAGAGTACTGATGCTCCATCAGATCAAACAGCTTGCTTAATTTTTTGTTTTGCTGTGTTGCATTTTGTATAAGATCCAGGAGAGCTCTCTATATAATTCTTTTGTATTCACCTTCTGATAGCTTCAGAAAGGCTTCTTCGTCTGGGAAGTTCTGAGGTGATTTCTTTTGGGTGCCTTCTGATGCCATGGGTGACTTCTGGGTTATCATCTTCTCCACTGTTTGTTGCTTTTTGGGCTTCATGTGGATCAGTAGAGGCTGGGAGAGGTGCTTCAGTCTGTGCAAGCCTGTGCTCACGGAGAGTGGGGTCAGTGAAAGACAGGAGGTTTTGCGTTCAGTGATATGAAGTCCAAATTAACAGCCCTATGCTGCAATCCCGGGCTCTGTTTAATTATCATCTCAGGTCTTGGTTCCAGAGTGATTTAGGGTGATGTGTGTTTAGTCTGCTATCTTGACTCTGCCCTCTAAGCTGATTTTTTAAAAGCACCTAATACCATTTAAATCAAAGATTTCTGTTCAAAGAACTACTGTGGTTTAGATTTACATTTCAGTGTCATCTACTCTCTATAGTTTTCAGTAATCTCTGTTAACTTTGCCAGCCCTGAGTAATAATTTTTGGAAGTAAAATGAATGTCTTCATTATAACTTGTGCCTCTCTTATACACATTCATCTCCATTACTTGAATCTTTTTCCTGAATCATATATTGCCACTCCACTTACCTCTACTTGTCAGTTTCCATTGTGGCCTTTCTTGAAAGTTACTTCTTCCAATACACTTTTCTTGACTAAGTCTTCCTCACTGTGGTCACGTCACATTTTCTATCCACATTTATATTTTAATTTTATATGATGCTCTTCTTGCCTGTCTACTTCATTTAGTTTAAACTTTTTTTTAATTTTGTAGATTTACGTGAAGTTTTAACAAATAATACCAAGAGATCTTATGTACCCACTATCCACCCCAGAAAAACTTTTGTTGTTGAGTCAAGATGACATTATAGGACAGAGTAGAACTGCCCCATACAGTTTCCAAGGAGTACCTGGTGGATTCAAACTGCCAAGCTTTTGCTTAGCAGCCATCTCTCTTACTATACCATCAGTGTTGCCCCTAGTGATACCTTTTGCAAAATTAAAATAAAATATCATAACCAAGAAATGTACATTGATACGATACATCAAAATTATTTATACAACTCTACACCTTTGTCATTTCTAAAAGAGCATATAAATATAACCATAGAGTAAATAATCTTTGGGAATCGTTTCATTCATCACAATGCCCTTGAGATCCTTCTCAGTTGTTGTGTGTATCAATAGTTTCTTCCTGCTGTTAAGCGCTATTCCATATTCTGTCTAGATGATAGTTGATTTAATCACTCGTTAATTGAAGGACATCTGGATTGTTACAAGTTCATAGCTATTACAAATAAAAGCAGTAGAGACATTCATGTGCAGGTAATTATGAGAACATAAATTTCACTTCTCTGCATCATATGGAAGTTGCAAGATTAGCCTGTAAGAAACTGCCAAACTAATTCACAGAGTTTTGAGTTCCCAACAGAAACATATGAATGATCCAGTTTCTTCACAGCCTCATGGATATTGGTATTGTCACAATTAAAAATATATATTCTTATAGGTATGTAGTAATAGCTCATTGTGGTTTTAATTTGCATTTTCTTAATGGATAATGAGGTTGAACACATTTTCCTGTGCTCATTTGCCATATGCCTATCCACTTTGGTGAAATGTTTGCTCTTGTCTATAGCCTATTTTCTAACTGGATTCTTATTTATTTATTTATTGTTGAATTTTCACTGTTTTTCATGTATCCTAGGTACCAGTACTTTATCCGAAATTTGATTTGGAACTGTTTTCTCTCAGTTTGTGATTTCTCTATTCATCTAAGGAAATATTTGACAAATGAAATGTTTTCAGTTTTTATATGGTTCAGTTGATCATTTTTTCCCCCATGGAGTGTTCTTTTGATGTTAGGTTTCAAAACACTTATTCCTAGTTCTCAAGAATTTAACCTTCTGTAATGGTTTCTAAAATTTTGTAGTTTTACATTCTACATTGAGTTCCATAATCCATTTTGATTTAATTTTGTGTAAAATGTGAGGTTTAAGTTAAGGTTATTTATTTCTTTTTTGCCTGTGGATGACTGATTACTTCCACAACATTTGTTAAAAAGGCACTCTTTCTTTCATGAAGCAAATTCCTTTTTAAACTTTGTAAAAATTAAGCTGAGTGTAACTATGTGGGCCTATTTCTGAGTTGTCTATTCTGTTTCATTGGTTTAGGGGTCTATCATTCAGGCAGTAGCATAGTGTCTTGATTAGTGTGGCTCTATAAACCCAAAAAATAAATAAATGAAAACAAACCCACTGCCGTTGAGTCGATTCTGGCTCACAGCAACCATACAGACAGAGGAGAACTGCCCATTGGGTTTCTAAGGAGCACCTGGCATATGTGAACTGTGGACCCTCTGGTTGGCAGCTGTAGCACCACTACACCATCAGGGTTTCCATGGCTCTATAGTGAGCCATGATATCAGAGTAATTCTTGTCATTTTATTCTTAATATCCAAGATTGCTTTAAGTCATTCTAAGGTACAAACCATATAAATTTTAAAATAAGTTTGTGTAGGGTCGGATCCGACTTGAAGACGCTTGGCTGGCTTGGCATGTGTACTCCAAAACCAGATAATTTTTTTTAAAAATTTCAGAAATTGGCATCTTTACCACTTATTTTGAGTCTTCTAATTCATGAAAATGGTTTGCCCTATCATTTATTCAAATCATCTTTGATTTTTTTTAGTCAGAATTTTATACTTACATCATACAGATCCTGATGGTATAGTGGTTAAGTGCTATGGATCTGCTAAGCAAAACAAGTCAGCAGTTTGATTATATCAGGTGCTCCTTGGAAACTCTATGGGGCATTCTGTTCTGTCCTACAGTGTTGCTATGAGTCAGAATTGACTCAATGGCAGTGGGTTTAGTTTTGGTTTCTGTCTGGTCTGGAATTTTGTATACGCAGTTTTTCAAATTCATTAGTTATTTTACACACGACTTTATATTGCATTTAATTTTGTACATTACCTAACAGAATGAAACGTGTTTTTTTCTTTTTCTATCTCTTGCTAAAGGAGCTACTGTGCTCTCCAGATGCACATAAAATGACTGAATATATGCTAAAAAGTTGTGGCCAATCTTAACTACTTTCAACATCTCCTTGAACTAAATTTATAGATGAAGCTCTAATAGTTTTTCATTATATATTTACCGAATTCTCATTAAGTTGCCCTATTGGATATTGAGAAAATGGTATTAACATCATAAACAGCACTACATTTCTATTGCTGTTGTAACAAATTACAGTAACTTAGTGGCTTAGGAAACACATTTCTTAACAGCTCTGTAAGAAGTACTACATGGATCTAATTTGGCAAAATAAAGGTGTCAGTAGGGCTTCATTTCTTTCTGGAAGCTCTAGGGGAAAATCCATTCCCTTGGCTTTTTCAGCTTCCAGCGGCCACCCTGGTGGCATCGTGATTAAAAAAAATGCTACCAAATGATCGGCAGTTCAAATCTGCCAGGGGCTCCTTGGAAAATCTATAGGGCAGTTCTACTCTGTCTTTAGGGTTGCTATGAATCAGAACTGACTCAATGACAGTGAGTTTTGTTTGGTTTTAGAGGTCACTATCTCCTGTCTTCAAAACAGTCAAAGACTGAGCCCTTCTTATGTTACATTTTTCTGATTCTTCTTAATTTAACCATCTCTCTCTCTAACAGCAGACAGGAAATGGTTTTCACTTTTAAATGAAAGTGTGAACACATCAAATCTAACTGTCAAATTAAGGATAATTTCCCCACGTCAAATTCAATAACCTTAAACACGTATTTGAAGACCCTGTGTCATATAAGGTCACATATTCACATTCACATGTTCAGGATATTAGGGGGTCAACATCATTGTAGTGCCATTATTCTGCTTACTACACCAGCTATTCATTCCTTAATCCCTGTCAACTTTTGATTCATGAATTTCAATATTCAGTTATTAGGTGAATATATATTTATGATGTTGATATCTTCTGAATGAATGTCTCCCTTTGTCATTATGAGAGGCATTTTTTAATATTGGATAATGCTCTTTATCTTGAAGCCTTTAAGTGTCATTTACCTAAAATTGAAATAACCATACCAAAACTCTTACATTTACTGTTACACCTTTTTACATCCTTTCAATTTTTTTTATCTATTGTTACGTTTGACATATATATCTCCTACAGACAACATACTGAACACTGTTTTTAGTCATCTCAAAATATATTTGTGTTATGTAAATTTTATATATGTTGCATATATTATATAAAAGGAGACTGGGTTTCAGAGTGGTTTAAGCACTTCGGTACTGAAATGTCAGAAATTCAATCCCACAGATTGTTCTGTGGGAGAAAGATTCGGCAATCTTCTCCCATAAAGATTCACAGCCTTGGAAATACTATAGGGCAGAATTTGACTCCAGGACAATGATTTGGGGTTTATACTACATATGTGTGTATATATAAAGAGAGAGAGGAGCCCTGGTTGCCTAGTGGTTAAGAGCTCCATTGCTAACCAAAAACTTAGCAGTTTGAAGCCACTACCAGCTTCTCCTTGGCAATCTATGGGGCAATTCTGATCTGTCCAATAGGATCACTGTGGGTTGCAATCAACTCAACAGGAATGGATTTGGGTAGTTTGGGGTTTATGTATTGAGTGTGGGTCTTCCGCTTTTATATTTTAAGTATCTCTACATTATCAAGCATGATCTCCTTCCTTGAGGGCTGCTCCCTCTTGAAAACATATTCAAAGTACGTTAGAAGAGGGCTTAACATCCTTGCTTTTAAGGACCATTCCATCTGCACATTTTCAAAGATAGGTTTGTTCAATATTCTCGCAGTCTAGTTAATACCTTCTGCCAACACCATAATTCGAAAGCATCAGTTCTCCAGTCTTCCTTACTCACTGCCCCACTTTCATATGCATATGGGGTGACTGAAAAGAATTTGACTTGAATCATATGCACTTTAGGTATCAAAGTGAAATCTTTACTTTCTCAACACTTTAAAGACGTATTTCACAGTAGATTTGCTCAATGCAATGTAACCTTTGAGTTCCTGACTGCTGCTTCCATGGGCATTGAAAATAAAATGAAATCCCTGACAATGTCTATATTTTTCCCGTTTATCATGATGTTGCTTATTGGTCCACTTGTGAGGGTTTTTGTTTTCTTTATGTTAAGGTATAATCCATACTGAAGGCTGTGGTCTTTGATCTTCATCAGTAAGTACTTCAAGTCTCTTTGCATTCAGCAAGCAAGGTGATATGACTACTTATCACAGATTAGTGAGTCTTCCTTAAATTCTGATGCCACTTTCTTCTTCATATAATACAGCTTTTCAAATTACTTTCTCAGTGTGCAGGTTGCATAAACATGGTGCACACTTTTCCTGATTTTAAAACATGAAGTATCCCCTTGTTCTATTAGAAGATTGCCACTTGAGCTACATATAGGTTCCACATGAACATAGTTAAATGCTCTGGAATTCACATTTTTCTAAATGTTATACATAATTTATTATGATACACACAGTTAAATGCCTTTGCATATTCAGTGAAACACAGAGCGAACATCTTTACGGTATTCTTTGCTGTCAGTTAAGACCTATGTAACATAAACAAGGATTTTTTCTTGTTTCATATCCTCTTCTGAATCTGGCTTGAATTTCTGCAAAATTTTATTTATGTCATATTAATACTATGTTATGATCATTTATACATTCTGTTGGATCATCTTTTTTTGAAATAGGCACAAATACATATCTCTTCCAGTCAGTTGACCAGGAAGCTCTCTTCCAAATTTCTTGGCAGAGAAAGTGAGAGCTTCCAGCATTGCACCCATTTTTTTTGAAATAAATCAATTGGTAGTCTGTCAATTCTTGGAGCCTTGTTTTTCTCCAATGCTTTCAGTGAAGCTTGGACTTCCTCCTTCAGTACTATGGGTTCTTGATCATATGTCACCTGCTGGCGTGGTTGAACATGAACCAAATTTTTTTTTTGGTACAGTGATTCTGTGTATTGCTTTCAGCTTATTTTGAAGCTTCCTGCATAGCTCAGTGTTTTATCCATAGACTCTTTCAACATTACAACTTGAGGCTTGAATTCTCTCTTCAGTTCTTCCATCCTAAGAATTGCAGAACATGCTCTACTCTTTTGGTTTTCCAACCCTATGTCTTTGACTGTTTCATTATAATACTCAACTTTGCCTTCCAGAGCTGCCCTTTGAAATGTTTTGTTCAGCTCATTTACTTCATCATTTCCTCTGTTCACTTTAGCTACTCCATGTTTAAAATCTAATTTTAGAGTCTACTCTGACATTCATTTTGGTCTTTATTTATTTATGTTTGTCTTTTTAGTAACCTTTTATTCATGTATGATGTTGTTAATGTCATCCACAACTCATCTGGTGTTTGGTCACTAATACTCAGTGAGTCAAATCTACTGTTGAAATGGCCTCTAAATTCAGGTGTAATACATACAAGGTTGTACTTTGGTTCTCATAGACATGATTTAATTTTCTTCAGCTTCAACTTGAACTTGTATATGAGCAATTGTTGGTTTGCTCTGCAGTCAGCCCTAACTTTGTTCTGACTGATGATATTGAGTTTTTCTATTGTCTCTTTCCACAGATGTAGTCAACTGGATTCTGCTATATTCCATCTGACTTGGTCTACATGTAGAAATTGCCATGGAGTCCTTTCAGACACAAAGCAAACCTATAGAACACAGTAGAACTACCCGATACAGTTTCTAAGGAGCTACTGGTAGGTTCAAAATGCCAGTCTTTTGATAAGGAAAGGTAGCTCTTAACTACTATGCCACCAGGGCTCTAGTCCATATGTATAGTTGCTGTTTACATTATTGAAGAAAAGGTATTTTTAATGAATAAGTTGATCTTACTAATTTCCATCACGTGATCTCCAGCATCATTCTTTCCACCAAGGACATATTTTCAATACTTCTTCTTCATGTTGTTTCCAGCTTTTGCATCCCAATAATTAGTAATTATCAACGAATCTTGACTGTGTGTTTCATTAATTTTAGCCCGTAGAAGTTGGTAAAACTCTTCAGTTTATTCATATTTGGTGTTAGTGATTGGTGTGTGAATTTGTGTAACAGTCATATTAACTAGCCTTCTTTTACTGTGTGAAAACTGTCCTGTCATTTACAGTGTAGTATTTCAGCATAGATCTTAAAATGGCCTTTTTTTGACTATGAGTACACTGCCATACTTCTTCAGTTTGTCATTCTTGGCGTGGTAGACTATATGATTATCTGATTCAACATGGCAGTAGCAATCCAATTCAGCTCACTAATGCCTAGACTATCAATCTTCATGTTTTCTGTTTCATTTTGACAAGTCTTAATTTTCCTAGATTCATACTTATTGCGTTCAATGTTCTAATTATTAATGGATGCTTGCTGCTGTTTCTAGTCATTTTGCATCATACCACATTAGTAAATGAAGGTCTTGAAAGCTTTATTACATCCATGTTACTAATGTCGACTCTACAATTTTAAGAAGAAACTTTCCCAGGTGTATTTTGAATGCCTTCTAATCTGACAGCCTCATCTTATGACACTGCATCACAGTTGTGCTGCTCTTCATAAGGTTTTCATTGCCAATTGTTTAAAAAGTAGATGTCCAGGACCTTTTTCCTAATTTGTCTTAGCTGGAAGCTCCACTGAAACTTGTCCACTATGAGTTATCTTGTTAGTATTTGAAATATGAATGCATAGCTTCCATTGTGACAGCAACAAGTAAGCCACCCCAGCACAGCAAACTGGTGGTTGATCTCTATTCATTTGTCTAGTCTTGTTATTTCATATAAATGGGAACATCAAATATTTGACCCTTTGTGACTTATTTCACTCAGAATTCACTTTTTTTTTAAATTTTTATTTAACATAACTGAGTGAAAATGTACATTCCCACATAAATTTACATACCCACCTATATGCACCTTCCACTACTCTCCCTGTACGGTGACAGCACACTATTCCTCTCTGCTCCATACATGTCTCATCCTCCCAACAGCCTCCTTTCCCCTTCTCTCCATCCACTCCCCTTCCTCCAGCAAGAGGTCAGCAAGATGATATCCTATAGATGTATGGAACCATAAAGTGCTTTCAATATATGGTCACTCTGTGTTGCGAAGTCCAATCCATTCCTGTCCAAAGAGTGGACCTTTGTTATAATTTATGGGAAAGGGCAGCATCAGGGCCCGGGGCCATGCTCTGAGAGGAACCCCAAAACCGCTGGACCATCAACTGAGGTCTTTTAGTGGAGATCTCATGATGCACCCCTTTTTATTCTTGTGTTGCCAGTGAGACTCCTCTCTGTGAGATCCATCGTGGCTATCACTGGTGGTGGCCGGGCACCATGCAGTTCTTCTGGTCCCAAGTCGATGTAGGCACCCACTCTTGTTGGTCTCTCTGTCTTCTCGGTTGTCTTTACCACATGTCATTTTGGTCCTCGGTGAGCATCCGTTCCTGCTGAGTTGGGAACATTTGCTGTGTCCTCGGATGGCAGATTGGCACCTTTTAAGACCCCAGACTCCACTCACCAATGTGGGGTGCAGAGAGCTCTCTTATCAAAACGTTAGTTGTGCCAATTGGCCTGGAATTCCCCTAAGAGCATGGTCCCTGTCCCCTGCACCCTGCCGCCTGCCCCAGCTACTCTATCTTTGCAGTATTGAGTTAAGATGGAAGGAGTACTCAAGTTATGCTGAAGTCCACTTAATGTTGTTCTTGTTTCTAATGTGTGCTATCACCGCTTTCTCCCAACTAGATTTCTAGTAGCTATCTAAACTAAACCTTCCCCCCTCACCCTCCTCCCTCCCCTCCATTGCGGCTGTCAAAGAGTCTTTTCTTCTATACACAAGTCTGTTTTTGAGATCTTATCGTAGAGGTCTCATACAGTATTTGTCCCTTTGTCGCTGACTACTTTCACTCAACAAAATGTCTTCCAGTTGAAACCAGGTTAGGAGATGTTTCCTGGAATCATCGTTATTCTTTATCATTGCGTAGTGCTCCATTGACTATATGTACCATAGTTTACCTATCCATTCTTCTATTGTTGGGCATCTGGCTTGATTCCATCTTTTTACTATCGTGGACTGTGCTGTGGGAAACATCCTGGTGCATGTGTCTGTTGGTGTGAAAGGCCTTGATTCTGTAGGATATATTCCAAGTAGTGGAATTACTGGGTCAAATGGTATATCAATATCCATTTTTTTAAGGAAGCGCCAGATTGCCTTCCAAAGAGGCTGGACCATTTTGCAACCCTACCAACAGTGTAGGAGGGTTCCACTTTCTCCACAGCCTCTCCAGCATTTGTTGTTTTGTGTTTCCTGGATCATGGCCAATCTTGTTGGGGTGAGATGGTATCTCATTGTTGTCTTGATTTGAATTTCTTTAGTAACTAAAGATCATGAACATGTCCGCATGTGTTTTTTGGCTGCCTGGATCTGCTCTTTAGTGAAGTGTCTGTGCATCTCCTTTGCCCATCGCTTAATTGGATGGTTTATCTTCTTCATATTGATATTTTGTAGTATCATATAGATTATGGAGATCAGGTGTCGGTCTGACATAGAGTTGCCAAATATTTTTTTCCATTCTGTGGGTGTTCTTTTAATTCTATTAATAAAGTCTTTGGATGAGCAAAAGTGTTTGATTCTTAACAGTTCCCATTTATCTATTTTCTCTTCTGTTGATTGAGGTTTCTTTGACAGATTTTGGAGTCTGTCCTCATTGCGTATTAAAACTTCCATTGTTGTTCCTACCTTTTCTTCGATGAGCTTTATCGTTTTAGGTTTGATATTTAGGTCTTTTATCCAGTTGGAGTTGGTTTTTGTATAAGGTGTAAGATATGCATCTTGATTCAGTTTATTGCAGATGGATAACAAATTTTGCCAGCACCATTTGTTGAAGATACTGTTTTTACCCCAGTTTAATGTCTTAGGGCCTTTGTCGAATATCAACTGTTCACAGGCAGATAGTTTCATCTCTGGGGTCTCAATTCTGTTCCATTGATCGATCTGTCTGTTCTTGTACCAGTACCAGGCTGTTTTGACCTCTGTGGCAGTGTAGTGTGTTCTAAGGTCAGGTAATGAGAGGCCTCCCAGTGTGTTCTTCTTCTTTAGTAGTACCTTACTTATCTGGGGCTTCTTCCCTTTTCAGACAAAATTGGTGATTTGTTTCTCCATCTCATTAAAAAAATGATGCTGGAACTTGTATTGGGATTGCATTATATAATTAAATTGCTTTGGGTAAAATAGACATTTTCACAATGTTAAGTCTTCCTATCCATGAACAGGGTAGGTTTTTCCATTTATCTAAGTCTCTCTTAGTTTCTTGTACTAAGGGCTTGTAGTTCTCTTTGTAAAGGTCTGTTGTTTCTCTGGTTAGATTAATTCCTAGGTACTTTATCTTCTTAGGGGCCATCGTAAATGGTATTGATTTGATAATTTCCTCCTTAACAGTCTCTGAACTCTTCTATCAGTTTGAGCAGCTTACTTACAGATTCCTTGGGGTTCTCTGCATATACAGTCATATCGTCTGCAAACAGGGAGATTTTAAATTCCTCTTTGCCGATGCAGATGCCCTTTATTTCTTCGTCTTGTCTAATTGCTCTGGCTATAACTTCTAGCACGATGTTGAATAGGAGAGGTAACAGTGAGCATCCTTGTCTAGTTCCTGAGCTCAAGGGAAAGTCTTTCAGTCTCTCTCCATTCAGGATCATGTGGGCAATTGGCTTTGTATAAATGGCCCTTATTGTGTTGAGGAATTTGCCGTCTATGCCCATTTTGCTAAGAGTTTTTAGCATGAGTGGGTGTTGGACTTTATCAAATGCCTTTTCGGCATCAATTGACAAAATCAGGTGATCCTTGTCTTTTGTGTTCTTTATGTGGTTAATCACATTAAATGTTTTCCTGATGTTGAAACAGCCTTGCATCCCTGGTCAGAATCCCACTTGGTCATGATGGATTAATTTCTTGATATGTTGTTGTATTCTGTTGGCAAGAATTTGGTTGAAGATTTTTGCATCTGGGTTCATGAGTGATATCGGTCTGTAATTCTCTATCTTTGTTGGATCTTTCCCTGGCTTCGGTATCAGGGTTATGCTGGCTTTATAGAATGAGTTTGGGAGTACTCCATCAATTTCTATACTGTGAAATAGTCTCAGTAGTATTGGGGATAACTCTTCTCTAAGTGCTTGGTAGAATTCTGCCGTGAAGCCATCTGGGCCCAGACTTTTTTTGATTGGCAGTGTTTTGATGACCTTTTCAATCTCTTCCTTTGTGATGAGTTTATTAAGTTGTTCTGCTTCACGTTGTAATAATTTGGGTAGGTGGTATGAGTCCAAGAATTGGTCCATTTCCCCTAGGTTTTCAAATTTGTTAGAGTACAGTCTTTCATAGTATTCTGTTATGATATTTTTGATTTCTCTTGCATCTGTGGTGACAACTCCTCTCTCATTTCTAATTAGGGTTATTTGTTTCCTTTCCTGCTTTTCTTTAGTAAGTTTAGCCAGTGGTTTATCAATTTTGTTGATCTTTAGAAAAAACCAGCTTTTGTTCTTTTCAATTTTTTCAATTGTTTTTCTATTCTCTAATTCATTTAGCTCTGCTCTAATCTTTACGATCTCCTTTCTTCTGGTGCCCAAGAGGTTCTTCTGTTGTCCTCTTTCTACTTGTTCAAGCTGTAGAGTTAGTTCCTTGATTTGGTTTCTTTCTTCCTTTCAGATGTGTGCATTTATGGAGATAAACAGACCTCTGAGCACTGCTTTGGCTGTATCCCATAGGTTCTGGTAGGAAATGTTTTCGTTCTCATTGGAATCCATGAATTTCTTTAATTCATCCTTGATTTCCTCTATAGTCCATTGTTTTTTTAAGCAAGATGTTGCTCAGTTCCCAAGAGTTCCACTTTCTGTCTCTGTTTTTTCTGCTATTGATTTCAACTTTTATGGCTTTATGATCTCAGAAAATGCTTTGCAGTAATTCAGTGGTATAGATTTTGTTGAGCATTGCATTATGGCCTACCACGTGATCAATTCTGTAGAATGTTCCATGTGCACTGGAGAAGAAGGTGTAGTTGTCTGCTGATGGGTAGAAAGTTCTGTATATATCAATGAGGTTTACTTGGTTAATTGTGTAAATGAGGTCTTCTGTATCTTTACTGAGCTTTTTTCTAGATGATCTGTCTAGTAATGAGAGTGGAGTGTTAAAGTCTCCCACTATTATTGTGGCGTCATCTAACTCTCTTTTGAGTGTAGTCAGTGTTTCTTCGACATATTTAGGTGCTCTGGCATTAGGTGCATAAATATTTAATATAGTTAAGTCTTGCTTGTGTACTGAACCTTTCAGCAATAAATAGTGTCCATCTTTGTCCATGATGGTGGATTGGACATTAAAATTGATTTTGTCTGAGATTAGAATTGCCACCCCTGCTCTTCTTTGTTCATTGTTAGCTTGATATATATTCTTCCATCCTTTAATTTTCAGTTTGTTCCTGTCTTTAGGTCTCAAGTGAGTTTCTTGTAGACAACTTATGGATGTGTCGTGTCTTTTGATCCAAGATGACACTCGGTGTCTCTTTACTGGAGCATTCAGTCCATTCACATTCGATGTAATTATTGATAGGTATGTGTTCACTGCTGCCATTGTGATATATTTATTTTTATGTTGATGTTTTCTCTGTTGTTCTTATTAGTCTGTTCTGGGACACTCTTTTGTGAGTTGACTTTTAACCTTTTTCAGAGCTGGTTTTATAGTTGTTGAGATTCGTGTGTTAGATTTCTTGAAATGGTATGATACATCTTTGTTGTGCTTTACAGCTGCCCCTATGAACCCCCTTAATAAACTATTTATAAACCCAATTTTAATTACTACCAGTCTTGTCATCTCCCTCTCCATCTGGAAGGACTATAACAACTGTAGTACATCCCTCTTTTTATTAGGATGATACCATAGTTTTCACGATGATCACTGGATTGCTTCTTTCCATATCAAAGCTGTGATTTACTTTGGAGCCTTCCCTAAATGAGTAGAGTATTGAGTAGTGTGTAGTTCTAAAATATAAAGTTAGTGGTTTCGTTCTTCTAAGCCAAAGCCAAGAACTTCTTTCAGTATTTCTTGTAGTTTTGGTTTGGTTTTTACAAAGTCTCTGAGTTTCTGTTTATCTGGGAATGTCTTAATTTCATTTTCGTATTTGAAAGCTACTTTTGCAGGATATATAATTCTTGGTTGGAAGTTCTTCTCCTTCAAGACTTTGAATGTGTCATGCCACTGTCTCCGTGCCAGCACGGTTTCTGCTGAGAAATCTGACGAGAGCCTACAGGGTTTCCCTCTGAATGTTAGCTTTGCCTTGAGTCTTGCTGCCTTTAAGAGTTGCTGCTTGTGTTTCATTTTGTTAAGCTTGATTATAGTATGTCTTGGAGTATTCTTTTGAGATCTATATTGGGTGGCGTACAATATGCATCTGAGATGTCTATATTCTCTTCCTTCATGATTTCTGGGAAGTTTTCTGTCAGCAGCTCAGCAACAATACTCTCTGTGTTCTCAGATTTCTCACCCTGTTCAGGGACTCCAATTAATCGAAGGTTGTTCCTCTTAATAGAGTCCCACATGCTTCTTAATGTTTCTTCATTTTTCTTGTTTCTTTTTTCTGATTTCTGTTCATAGACGCTGGCATCAGTAGCTCTGTCTTCCAAGTCAGAAATTCTTTTTTCCATTTGTTCCATTCTGTTTTCTTGGCTTTGCATGGAAGTTTCTATGTCTTTGATTTTCTTCTTGATCTGTTGGATTTTAGAGTACGGGTGTTCCATCAGATCAAACAACTTGCTTTATTTTTCATTTTGTTCTGCTGCATTTTGTATAAGGTCTAGAAGGGCTCTGTATATAATCAATTTGTATTCACTTCCTGATGCTTTCATAAAAGTTTCTTCATCTGGAAAACTCCTTGGTTACTTTGTTTGGGAGCCTTCTGAAGCCATGAGTGATTGCTTGTATGCCACAATTGTCTGTTGCTTTTTGGGTCCCATGTGAGTACATAGAGGCTGGAAGAGGTACTGTGAGGATGGATTGCAAATGTTTCTCTAGGCTGTCTTCAAATGTAAAGCAAAAGGTATCTGACCAGTTCACAATTCAGTTAGGTTTTCAGGTGTAGAGGTCCCTCTTTTCATCTGACAAAGTAAGCACCACTGTATCCAACCCCAGATTATAACAGACTAGTTCAGAATACAACAATGCTACTGCCCTGTTGGCCTCTACTGACAGGGCCTAGGCTTAGCCAACACTGCATCGAGTACTGATTTTGTGATAGAAAAGCGCTCTCCTGTGGGCAGGCTCTGATTCCCAAGCTAAGAATTAGGTCCAGCTGCGGCCACTGTATCCAAGATGGCATCCTCCACACAGGCAGCAGACAGAGGGGCTTAAGGTGCTGAGAGGTAGTGATTCCTCTGCTTCTGTTGCAGGGCCCCCAACGTAGGCAGCACTGTGCAAAATCACTACTTTTCTGTCGGAGAAGCGCTGTCCTGTTTGCAGGCGCTGTCTCCCAGGTTAAGAACCAGGTCCCGCTAAAATCTCGGTACCAACATGGCGTCCTGCACACTGACCGCGAAGCTCCGCACAAACCCTGCTGAGGCAGCTACAAAAGGAAAGGCTCAAAATGGCTAGATCAACAGAGTCCTGAGCCTGGCTCTCAGAATATGGGAATTTCGCCTGCCTATCCCCCCAGCAGTGCGTCTGAGTCCAGCCGCCAGGCAAGACCCAGCTCGGCTCACCAGCTGAGACAGAGGGAAAAAAAAAGGCAAAATGGTGCGTTTACCTTCCGTCCGTGAGAGCCGGGGTTAGCCAGGAGCGGAAGTAGCAAAAGAGAGGAGGTTTTTCGCTGAGTGATATGAAGTCCCAATTAACAGCTCTGTGCCATGTCATGAGGCTGATTAGGTGATCAGAAGGCTCTGTTTGATTGTCAATTCAGGTCTTGGTTTCCAGAGGGATATAAGAAGACGTGTGCTTAGTCTGTCATCTTGACTCTGCCCCCATAATTCACTTTTAAAGACTCAGTCATACTGCAGCAGGTATCAGGAGCTGGTTTATAATTATGGTTGAGTAATATTCCATTATATATATGCACCACATTGTATTTATCCGTTCATCTGCGGATGAACATTTAGGTTGTTTTTACTTTGTGGATAGCATGAATAGTGATGCACTGGACATTGATATGCGAGTTTCTGTTTTTGTTCCTGCCTTCAAGTCTTTTAGAAATGCACCTAGGATTGAGATTACTGTGTCATATGGTAGCTCAATGTTTAACTTTTTCAGACAAGGCCAAACTTTTCTACAGTGCCTATAACCATTTTACATTCCCATTAACAATGGATGAGGCTTTCAACTTCTTCACATCCTCACCAACATTATTTTCTGAATTTTGGCCATAATTACCCAAGTGGGGCTGAAGTGATATCTTATTGTGGTTTACTCAATGGTTAAGACCTCTGCTGATAACCAAAAATTCAGCAGTTCTAATCCACCAGCTATTCCTTGGAAACCCGTGAGGAAGTTCTACTTTGTATAGGGATGCCAGGAGTTGGAATCAACCTGATGGCAATATTTTTGTTGTTGTTATTTTTTAGCAATGGGTTTTTAATCACTAATGATGATGAACATCTTTTCATGTACTTACTGGTCATTTGTATTTTTTCTTTGGTAAAATGTCAAAAACCTCTAGCTATCTTTTGATCAATTTTGATCTTGTTATTAAGTTGTAGGAGTTATTTATAAAATATATTCTGTATATTAAATCTTTAACAAATACATGATTTCAAAATTCTCTCCACTTTGTTGGTATTCCAAGTATTGTTTTTGATGCACAAACAAAGCTTAAAATGTATTTTCCTTCTATGGAAACTTTTCTTTGAAGTTCATTGTTCTGATCTGGACTTAACATCCAGGTTATAGATGAAAGCTTGATAGTGAATAATCTGAACAGTGGCTTTATTATTTTAATAGCTATCTACTATAGCTGCTCTCTCTTAAAGACATGAATTCCATTTATGCAATGGGCAAAGAATAGAAAGTCAAAATGGGTACAAAACTATATATTTGAAATATGTTAAAATACCACATTGTGGAGTAGATGCTCAGAAATACACAATTGAACAAGTGTATTACCACAGTAAATCAAAAATACCTGCCATGTTTTTATTTATAGTTTGTCAAAATTTTAGTCTTAAATTTTAGGTACACTGATGTTCAGAAGCACATATTTCTATTTAAAAAGTCATCATCTCAATTCAGTGTCACTATTTATAAATGGACACAACATTTATTCTATGAACAAATGTTTAGATATTTAAAAGCCTGAGTGATAGTGTGAAAAAAATACATCTTAGAAACACAGACATAAGCATCTTATACATATGCCTGGTAAGCATCTCTCTCACAGAATAATAAAATAATAATCATGACAACAGTAAACAAAAAATTGCCTGTCCACAGTCTTAGCCTATAACGCAATTCGGAAAACTTTGACACTCTTAGCAGTCTTCTACAAGGAAGATGCTATTTGTTCTGTCTGGAATTCCCATTAATCCCTACCCATTCAGCCTGTCTATTCTTTCCTTGGCTCTAATTTCTTCCTGTACATCTACACTAAACTCAAGCTACATCACACTGAAATCTTCCCTGACTGGTTCATGCTCGGTTTTACACATTTTTTTCCCAAATCAACCTGGTATTTCTCTATTATTCTACATATTACACTATTTTTCATTTTTATGTGTCATTGTTTATGCCTCCTTACTAGACTGAATGTTCCTCAAAGGTAAAAATTATGCTCTATTCATACTTATTCCTTATCACTTAGCATAGTGCCTGCTTCAATAAATGCCTACTGAACTAAAATAAATCAACATAATACTGATGGAGCTACTTGTGCAAATGAAGTATGAAATTTGTCATTGTAACGATGAAAATTCATGCCAAACATTTCCACAAAAATGAAAGAGTGCATAGTTTTAATTAGTTATATTCTTCTTCAGGAAGAGTTCTTGTAGAGGACTAGAACAGATTATCTGCATTTAAACAGGAAATTGTTTACTATTTTCCTGCTTATGCGTTTTAATATACCTAATTAAATTCAAAAACAGTTCCAATCAGCTTACATATTTGCATTCACTCTACACTACAGCTGTATTCACGTTTTACTACATCTGTTACTTATATCTAGAAGAATATTAAGGAAAACATGACATTTTGATTTTAACATCCATTATATAAGCCTCACTGGGAACTACATAAAGCCCATACAGATAATACAACAGTATTCTGGCAAATTCATCTTATATAAAGACTTGGAAGAAAGAATATTTAGTTCATAATCGATAATAAAAAGGTTAAAGAAGACTATATACATGGATCAAGTATCATATGAATTGCATTATAAGTCAGTCTATCTTTTACTCCAAATAAATCGTTTTAAAAATAGTTCAAGAAATATCTATTTGTATTTATTAAATATGTGCAGATATGCATCTTATATTTGCATATGTACACAATCATATTTATTTTTTACAAGTCCAATAATTAATAGTTTTACTCTCAAAACAGTCCTTTTTTTTAAGCCAATATGGATGTTGGCTTTAATCTAAATATTTAATTCTTGTTAAAAGCGAAAAACAAAACACAACTCCTTCCTGTGCATACCCCTACATGCTGGTTTAAGTTTTCTAATGAGTGAAATGATGTTTATAGTTCTGATATAAGCATCCTCACACAAACTGTAAGAAAAGATTGGCAATTTAACTGTCTCTAATTTCAAAATGATTTCCCCATTGCAGAAGTTAATAAAATTCGTGATGCCTATTATTTCAAGATGTCATTTCAAAGTTTCGGTGAAAGATGGATTTTCCAGTCAAAATAATTGAACTTTCACACATATATTGCGGAAATTATGATGTCAGTAATACATGTTAGGAGTATGATTATAAGGGATGGCATAGTAATCACAGGCCACTACAATTATTCAGTTCACTTTAATATAATTTATCATCCAATATTCTCCTACATGAATGTTTGCTTTACCATAGTAGCATATGTCAAGTAGAGAAAAAAAGAATTCCTGCTTTCTTCAATATTATTCTTGCTCATTAGAAGTAAAGTTGTTTTCATTAAAAAATATGAATGCCTTAGTGATCATCAGTTCCAACTGAGTTGGGAGAGGGCAGGGAGGAGGGGACAAGAGATTGTTAAGAGGATATGACATGTATGGAACCAAAAGGGGGAGTGTGCTGTCACCGGACAAGGAGAGCTGAGGGAGTGACAGACAGATGAGCATGCAAATATGAATTATAAACTTTCACTCAATCAGAATTAATATATATATATGGATGTCTTAGGATTATAATATCATTATAAATGATAAAGTACTTTGCATGTGGAAAATTGAGGGCATTTTGGTTATAGCTTAAGAAGTTTTAGATAAGTTAAGAAATCTTTCTGTTTTCCAAGTTTCCTTCTTAACTGCATTGTGCATGGTAAATCTACTGTCTAATATTTATGATGTATATGTCTCATAGGGTTGACAGATGTCATCATTTGTTTTCAGTTTAATTTCTAGTCATTAAACTTTGATACTAATTACACATTCTGCTTCTAGCAAGGAAAACAGATTTTTTTATTTTACAATGCAACTAATCAGATATTTAGATCTTGAGCCATTGTTTCAAAGCTCTGTTCTGAGCAAAGGACAGGTATGTTTATAATGATGTATGTTTGTAGCAATCAGTTTTGGGATACATAGTGTCTGATCTTTTTTTTCATGCCAGCACAAGATACCTGGAATATAATAAATTGAAAAATAACAATGGATTTTGTTTAAGTAGCTTAATACCAGAGTGAGTGATATTTTTTTAATCATAGTATCCTTGAAGGTATAATATCAGGGATTGACTCTTAATCTTACAGATTGTCATTCTAAATATTTCTATGTTTCCCACTAATTTAAGTGAGTTTCCTAACTCTGAATATTTATCTTTACTTCACACATTCATTTGGGAGTAAAGATAAATTTGAATCAGAGCAGTAGTACATGTTTTTTCTGCTGAAAGCTTTGAATACAGGGAAACTTTTTTTTGAGCATATTAAGAATTTATGCAGTTTTGCCAACAATACCACTACTAGATATATACTCAAGAGAAATCAAAACACATGTCCACAAAAGTATTTGTACACAAATGTTCATAGCAGCTTTATTGATAGTAAGACTGAAAACAACTCAGCTGATGAACAGATAAACAAACTGGTACATTCATACAAGATAATGCTATGCATTAATAAGAAGAAAGGACCTACTGATACAAGCAATGGCATGTTGTTGTTGATGTTAGGTGCTGTTGAGCCAGTTCCACTTCATAGCAACCCTATGCACAATAGAACTAAATACTGCTGAGTCCTGAACCATGTCCAAAATTGTTTTTCTGCTAAAGCTCATTGTCTCGGGAACTATGTCAATGCATCTTTTTCTTTTTTAATTGTGATTAAGTGAAAGTATACAATCCAAATCAATTTTGCATGCCCACCTATCTGCACCTCCGTCTGCTTTCCTTGCCCAGTGACAGCACATTCCTTCTTTTCATTCTATACTTGTTGTACCCTCGTAACAAGCTCCTGATTCTCCTCTGGATCCTCCTCTCCAATCTAAAAAGAGATCAGTAGAACAGCATGCTACAAATACATAGAACCATGAAGTACACACACCATATGGTTACATTGCGTCCCTGAGACCAGTCCATTTTTGTCCAAAGAATTGATCTCAGTAGTGTTTTCCTGGTCAGGGGCAGCAGCAGATCCACGGGCTATGCTCCGAGAGGATCCCTCAGGCCGTCAGATCATCAGTTGTGGTCTTTTGGTAGAGTTTTTGAGAGGTACGCATCTTTTACTTGTATTAACACAGGGACTCAACACAGTGTGGCCCATCACAGCTGTCACTGGCCCATTCAGATGAGTCCTTCTCTCTCCTGAGCCCTCTTCCTTGTGTCTTTGTTGTTCTTGGTGATCATCTGTTCCCGACAAGTTGGGATCATTCAGTGTACCTTAGATGGCAGCTTGCTAGCTTTCAAGACTCCAGACATGACTAACCAAAGTGGGGTGCAGAAGATTCTCTTAGCAACAGGCTAGTTATGCAAATTGGCCTCGATGTTCCCTGAGAGCATAGTCCCCAGGCCACGCCCCTGCTGCTCTATCTATTGAGTTGAGATTAGAAGAGCTTTCAGTTTATGGTGAAGTCCAGTTAAGTTGATC
The DNA here is from genome assembly GCA_028571685.1 of Heterohyrax brucei. Lineage (NCBI taxonomy): Eukaryota > Metazoa > Chordata > Mammalia > Hyracoidea > Procaviidae > Heterohyrax > Heterohyrax brucei. The sequence goes on from CM053166.1 coordinate 117,721,668, forward strand.
TACTTTATACTGTGTGCTGTCACTGCTTTCACCTAAAGAAATTTCTATCAACTATCTAATCTATGACCAACCCTCTCCTTGACTCCTCTCCCTATTAGCCATCAAAGAGTCTTTTCCTCCGTACGTATGTCTATTTTTAAGTTCTTATTGCAGGGGTCTCATACAATATTCGTTCTCTTGCCATTGACTGATTTCACTCCCCATAATGTCTTTCAATTAAAACCAGGTTGAGATCCTTCCTAAAATCATCATTCTTTGTCAATGTATATAGTGTTCCATTGAGTATATGTACCATAGTTTGTTTATCCATGCATTTGCTGAAGGGCATGTAGGTTGATTGCGTCTTTTTGCTATTGTGGACTGTGTGCAATGAACATTTCTGTACATTTATCTGTTCATGGACAGCCTTTCTTTCTGCAGGATATCTTCTGAGCAGTGGGATTACTGGATTAAGTGGTATATCTATTTCTGTCTTTTTAAGGAAGTGCCAGATTGCTTTCTAAAAGTTGTACCATTTTACAGTCCCATCAGCAGTATAGGAGATTTCTGATCTCTCCGCAGTCTCTCCAGCATTTGTTGTTTTGTGTTTTTTGGATTATGGCCAACCTTGTAGGGGTGAGATGGTATCTCATTGTAGTTTTGATTTGGATTTCTCTAATAGCTAATGATTGTGATCATTTCCTCATGCGTCTTTTGGCTGCTTAGATGTCCTCTTTAGTGAAGTGTCTGTCTATCTCTTTGCCCATTGCTTAATTGTGTTAATTACCTTTTTCTTGCTGATATTTTGTAGTACCTTGTAGATTACGGAGAGCAGACTCTGGTCCAACATGTAGTGGCCAAATATTTTTTTCCATTTTGTGGGTTGCCTGTTAACTCTTTTAATAAAGTGTTTGGATGAGCAAAAGTGTTTGATTCTTAGTCGTTCCCATTTATCTATTTTCTCTCCTGTTGATTGTGCTTTGTCTGTCAGTTTTTGAAATCTGTCTAAGCCGTATATTAGAACTTCCATTGTCCACCCTACTTTTTCTGGTATGATCTTTATTGTTTTACATTTGATATTTAGATCTTTGATCCATTTTGACTTAGTTTTGGTGTAAAGTGTGAGACATAGGTCTTGTTTCAGTTTTTTTGCAGACGGACATCTGATTTTGCCAACACCATTTGTTAAAGAGACAGTTTTGACCTCAGTTTACAATCCTAGGGCTTTTGTCTAATGTGAAATGTTCATAAGAGGATGGCAGCATCTCTGGGGTCTCAGGTCTATTTCATTGGTCTGTTTGTGTCTTTTTGTACCAGTACCAGGCTGTTTTGACTACTGTGGCAGTGCAATAGGTTCTAAGATCAGGTAGTGTGAAGCATCCCACTGTGTCCCTCCTCTTCAGTGGTGCTTTACTTATCCATGGTTTCTTTCCTTCCTAAATGAAGTTGGTGATTTGTTCCTCTGTCTCATTAAAAAACAACACTAGAATTTGCATTGGGATTTCATTGTGTATGTAATCTGCTTTGGTAAAATAGACATTTTCACAGTGTTACGTTTTCCTACCCATGAACAGGGTAGGCTTCTCCATTTACGTAAGTCTCTTTTGGTTTATTGCAGTAAGGTCTTGTAGTTCTCTTTGTATAGGTCTCTTATTTCTTCAGTTAGATCTATTCCTAGGTATTGTATCTTCTTGGGGGGTCACAGTAAATGGTATTGATTTGGTGATTTATTCTTTAATGGTGTCTTTGTCAGTATAAAGGAATCCTACTGATTTACTTATGTTTATCTTGTATCCTGATACTTTGCTGAGCTCTTGTATTAGTTCCAGTAGTTTACTCATGGATTCTTTAGGATTCTTTGCATATACAATCGTATTTTCTGTAAGAGGGAGATTTTTACTTCTTCTTTGCGGATGCAAATGCCCTTTATTTCTTTGTCTTGTCTAATTGCTCTGGCTAGAACCTCCAGTAAAATGTTGAATAGAAATGGTGAGAGTGTCTAGTTTCTGTTGTCAGGGGAATTCTTTCAGTCTCTCTCCATTCAGGATGATGTAGGTAGTTGGCTTTGCATAGATGTCCCTTACTGCACTGAGGAATTTCCCCTCTATTCCTGTCTTGCAGAGAATTTCTAGCATGAATGGGCATTGGACTTTGCTGGATTCTTGGAACGAATTTCGGAGTACTTCTTTCCTTTTTAGGCTATGAAATAGCCTCAGTAGTATTGCAGTTAACTCCTCTCTAAAAGTTTGGTAGAATTTTCCAGTGAAGCCATTTGAGCCAGTTTTTTTTTTTGGTTGGTAGTCTTTTGATGACTTTTTCTGTCTCTTCCTTTGCCATGTGTTTACTAAGTTGTTCCGCTTCTCCTTGTGATAATTTTGGTAGGTTGTATGAATCCAGCAATTTGCTCATTTCCTCTAGGTTTTCAAATCTGTTACAGTACAGTCTTTCCTGCCAACAGTCTTTCCTAGTGTTCTGTTATTATACTTTTGATTTCAGTTGTGTCTGTTGTGACATTTCACATCTCATTTCTTATTTAGGTTATTTTTTTCCTTTCCTGCTTTTCTTTTGTAAATGAAGCCAATGGTTTATTAATTTTGTTGATCTTTTCAAAGAACCGCCTTTTGGTTTTCTTAATTTTTTTCTATTGTTATATTCTCTAATTCATTTAGTTCTGCCCTAATCTTTATTATCTGTTGTCTTCTGGTGTCTGATGGGTTCTTCTGTTGCTCTCTTTCTACTTGTTCAAGCTGTAGTCCTTTTTTTCCTTCTGAACATGTGCATTTATAGAGATAAATTGACCTCTGAGCACTGCTTTGGCTGTATCCCATAGATTCTGGTAGGATGTGTTTTCTTTCTCATTTGATTCCATAAATGTCTTTATTTTATCCTTGATTTATTCTATACTCCATGGATTTTTGAGCAAGATATTGTTCAGTTTCCATGACTTCAAATTTCCACCTATGTTTCTTCTGCTGTTGATTTCCACTTTTATGGTCCTAGAAGGCGCTTTGCAATAATTCAATGGTTTGGATTTTGTTGAGACTTGCTTTATGTCCCAAAACGTGGTCTATTCTGGAAAGCATTCCATGTACATTGGAGAAGAAGGTGTATTTATCTGTCGATGGGTAAAAAATTCTGTATATGTTGATGAAGTCTAATTGGTTAACTGTTGTTATAATATCTTCTGCATCTTTACTGAATTTTTTTTTTCTGGATGATCTGAATTTTTTCTGGATTACTGAAAGTGGAATGTCGAAGTCTCCAACTATTATTTTGAGTCGGATCCGACTCGACGGCACTTGGCTGGCTTGGCTATCTCATTTTTCAACGTTGTCAGTGTTTGTTTGATGCTCTGGTATTGGATACATAAATATTTAATGTTGTTATGTCCTGCTTAAGTCTTGAACCTTTCAGCAGTAAATGGGGACCATCCTTGTCCTCAAAGGTGGATGTTTACATTAAAGTCTGTTTTATCTGAGATTAGTATTGCACTCTTGCTGGTCTTTGTACGTTCTTGGCTTAATATGTATTTTGCCATCCTCTGATTTTTCAGTTTGTTCATATCTTTGAGTCTAAGATGTGTTTCTTTTAAGCAGCGTATAGATGAATCATGTCTTTTGTTTGATGATGTCACTCACTGTCCTTTACTGGACTATTCAGTCCATTTACATTCAGTGTAATTATTGATAGATATGTGTTTAGCACTGTGATTTTGATGCCTTTATTTTCGTGTTGTTGATGTTTTCTGTGTTGCTGTTAGTATTCTGTTCTGGGTCATTCTTTATGGGTTGACTTTCCATCTTGTTCAATGTTGGTTTTGTGTTTGTTGAGACTTCTGTACTATGATTCTTGTTTTGGTATGTTGCATTTTTATTTTGCTTTGCTGCTACCCCTGTTGTACCATCCCCTTTACTATTCTAAGTTTAAAATAGACTTTAACTTCTGTGTATCTTTTTAACTTCCTCTCCATATCAAAGGTTTCCAAATACTGTAATATATCCCTCTTTTCAGTGTGATGATGTCATTGTTTTGATATTATGATCACTGGTTCCCTTCTTTTAATATTGTAGTAATGATTGAGCTTTGTGACTCCCCTAACTGAGTAGGATTCTGGGTGCTGTATGCTTCATTGCCTCTGTAAGTACATACTTGATGTCTGTTTTACTAAGCAAAGAGCTTTTTTCAATATTTTTTGTAGTTTTGTTTGGCTTTTACAAATTCTCTAAGCTTCTGTTTATCTGTAAATGTCTTCATTTCACCATGATATTTGAGAGAATGTGTTGTGGAATATACAATTTTGTTTAACCTCTAGGAGGGGCCTACACAGAATTCTTTTGTACTTGACCTATAATAGTTTCAGAAAGGCTTACTCATCTGGGAAGTTGTTGATTCTTTATTCTGAGAGTTTTCCAGAGCCATGGTGGACTGCTTCTTTAAATGGTTAGCGATTGATTGTTGCCTTTGTGCCATCTAGAACTGTTCAGTTTCTCTGTTTTTACCTCAACAGGAGCTGAGGCATAGTTCTAAGAGAAGAGTTGGTTACCAACTGCCTCTGTGTATTCTAGTGACTCTCTCCAGGTGGACTGCCTGGGGTGCTAGGCTCTGCCTCCTGGCTGGCAAAGAGGGCACCCTACTTAGTGAGTCCCCAGTGAGTCATCAACTGATGCTACGATGTGGATCAGTGAAGGGTGGAGGAGATGCTGCCAGGCTGCTCAGCAGTCAGTTTTCCAGGTGATCTACTTTAAAAATGTACTTTCTGCTGAGGGAGAAACTGTGCAACAGCTGCCAAAATCAGTAAGGCTCTTAGGTGTGGCCGGCCCCACCTTCTACCTGACAATGGATGCACCTCATGGGCCATCTTCAGATACTATGATGTGGTTCAAAATAAGGAGGGTTTACGGCCTTGCTGCCATCCTCTGCCTGCCTCCACCCATAACTCTAGGCTCCACTGTCCTAAACACAGCTTTTCTGCTAGAGAAGAACTTTCCAGACAGGCATTGCTTCTCAACATGAAAATTAGCCCTCGCTAGACCTCCTTGTGAATGACTCTGCCTCTCATCTGACCAAGATAGAGTCCTGTGTTAGCTGACCTTCCTGCTGTAAAACAGCAGAATCTATGGTACAGCTTGGAAGAGAGGGTGGAGGGGCAGTGGTGCCCTCAATCAGCAGCTAGCCTTTCAAAATTTGGCTATCCCAAACACAGTCTCTCTCTTACACTATATGCTGTTTACTTATGTAAGCACTGCAGTTTGGCATATTTGCAAGCTCATGCCAATCCCCACCTCCCAGATAACAAAGAAGGCATCAGAATCTGAAGTCCTCCCAAATGATAAGTCAGCAGAAGCAGGACTCAGCGTACTACTGCCTCATGTTAGAGAGAGACAGTTTCCCATTTACTGGTGCCTAGTCCAATCTGACAACCCTATGTCAGATCCTAGGGCTCCCTGGATGTCCAAACTGCTTCATTCAGTTATCATTCCTGGCCTTAGTTCTCAGACAGAATTGAGGAGATGTGTGTCTAGTCCTCCATCTTTGTCCTGCCCCTCCTCAGTCCATCTTGTTGAGGGTTTTCCTCTTTTTTGCTGACCTTCTTCTTTGCCAAGTATGATGTCCTTCTCCTGGGATTAACCCCTCCTGACAACATGTCTAAAGTATACAAAGCACAGTCTCGCCACTTTGCATCCAAAGAGCACTCTGGTTGTACTTCTGCCAGGACAAATTTGTTTGTTCTTCTGGCAGTCCACAGTATATTCAATATTATTCTTTGCCACCACAATGCAAAGGCATCAATTCATTGTCTTCCTTATTGTTCTACTTTTGCATGCGTATGATATGACTGAAAATGCCAAGGTGATATCTTTACTCTTCAACATTTTAAAGAGGTCTTTTGAAGCACATTTTGTCAATGCAATGCATCTTTTGATTTCTTGACTACTGCTTTCACAGGCATTGACTGTGGAACCAAGTAAAATGAAATCCTTAATAACCTTAATCCCTTTTCCACTTATTAAGAAATTGCTTACTGTTCCACTTTTGAATATTGTTGTTTTCTTAATGTTGAGGTGCAATCTATACTGGAGGCTGTGGTCTCTGATCCTCATCAGTAAGTGTTCAATGCACTTCACTTTCAGCAAGCCAAGTTTCTGTCATCTTCATAACACAGATTTTTAATGAGTCTTCCTTCAATCCTGATGCCTCTTTTTTCTTCATACAGTTCAGCTTCTCCTATTATTTGTTCATTATACAGGTTAAAGAGGTATGATGAAGGGATACAACCCTGACACACACCCTTCTTGACTTGAAACCATGCAGCATATCCTTGTTCTGTTCACATTACTGCCTGTTGATCCATGTATAGATTCCTTATGAGCACAATTAAGTATTTTGGAATTCCTATTCTTCTCAATGTTATCCATAAATTGTATGATCTACACAGCTGAATGCCTCTGCATAGTCAGTATAACATAGGGAAACATCTTTCTGGTATTCTCTGATTACAGCCAATATCTATCTGACATCAGCAGTGATATCCCTGGTTCCATGTCCTCTTCTGAATGTGGCTTGAATTTATGGTAGTTCTCTGCCAAAATATTCCTTCAGTTATATAAAAATAGCAAACACTATATGATTTCATTTTTATGAATTTCAAGGATAATAAAAGCTACCATATTTCCATATAGATTAAAAGAGTTGTTACCCATGACAGTTGGGAAAGACTGAAAGAAAGAACAAAGAACTTTCAAGAAGGTTGAAAATACTCTATGTCTTGAATGGAGTGATAGCTACGTAGTATATATATTTGTCAAACTCACAAAATTAAATATTTCATACCTGCACTTTGAATTCCACATGAAATTTAAATCAAATAGAATTATTTTAGAAAGTGAGAAAATAACACACAAACAAGATAATTCAAGCAGTTCTATCCCTGGTCTCCTGTTGTGCTCTTTTGGGAAACTGTTAAGGAGAATACAGTATGATTTATCACTTATTCTCTCCTACGGGAAATAAATTCATCTATTAACAAATGTAGGAGGAGTTCTTGAAAACATAGTGTGGCTTCTTATGTGAAAGTGACTTATAAACTCTTGTGAAAATGAGAATTATAAAATATAGTCACACTAAATACACACTAAGGAACTATTTGTAGTATTATGGAATTTCTTGTCTTGTCTTTCATCATCCCTTTTCCTCTTTGAGGCATAACATCCAGATTTACTTAGCAGTGTTAGAGCACTTTTGCACAAGTACACGGAGATATATTAGACTATTTCATGAAGGTATGACTGCTTCAGACACCATTTTATTTTAAACAAGTGGCATATTAATTAAATAATGAATTCAGTATTACAGAAAGAATCAAAAGGAAAAGCTTTAGACATTTTATTTAATAACTTCTTAGTATGTGACCCAAACTTATTTCTTGAGATTATCCTCTATTTTGCACAAGCTTATTCTGTTTTGTGGGTTTGTGAGCATTAACGGGAAGTTTCTGTACATTAGTGTTCTGATTTGAGTCCATTCTGGAAAAACAATTAAATTGAATTGCACTTGATACCTTATGAGGTATTCAAACTACTAATCATCTTGGGGGAAGGGAAAAAAGAAGGAATACTGTTCTCTATTCTCTCTACTTAACTATACAAAATAATTTCACCTTTGTCAAGGAAAGACAGACACCTCATCTAGTGTGACCAATGTTTTCTTTCTCTTATTACCACTGGCACCTGTAAAGAGCCTATCCTCTGTTTATGAAGTCATACAGGGATGCATCTATCCAAAAGTTATCTTTTTTTTTTTCTGTTTTCAAAAGTTCTTCTTCTGCTTGCCACACCATGTTTCCAGTTCCTGTGATGTATGCATTAGAGGATGGAACCTTTAAACCCTAACATTCACAAAGTAGCTCTGCCAACCCAATGTCCATTTCCCATTATTCTAGTTACAAACATCTGGTTTTAGTTGGGAGGTCATTTCTTTTTAACTCTCAGTTAATGTGGATGAGTTGAGACTAATCTGTCCCCTTAGCTTTAGTGGTGGGATATTGGTGGGAGCTTGGTGTACCAGTGTAACTGTAAGAATTATTTTTTTATTTTTATTATGACTGAGTGAAAATGTGCATTCCCATATAAATTTACATGCCCACCTATATGCAGCTTCCACTGTTCTCCCTGCCCAGTGACAGCACACTATTCCTCTGATGTGGGCCTGACACAAACCAGAACATATTAGAGTGCCTTCTGAACTTTTGTGGGCACTGTCGGGACAGAACTTTATTAAGTTGCTATTGTTCAAGTGGTAAAACTTACCTATCAATGCTTTTGGGAGAAATGGTTCTGGTAATCATTTTAACAAAACACAAGGAGGTAAGAAATAGAACAGATTCCTCATATAAATGCATGGATTTTGCTGAGCCAGAAGTTAAGTAGATCTGTTCCCAGGTTTTTCTATCACAGTACATCCCATTTTATATTTAAGCAACAAAATTTGACTTTGTGTTACTCGGAAGTCAAAGGAATGTATTTACGCACGCAAAAATTTGATCACACAAATACTTATATTTTCAGTCAATGCTGCTCTTCATTGTGAACGGTACTTCTATATGATTTAACTTGCTACTTTCGACACAAAGCAAATAAACCCAACGCTTCTGCTATGTGAATGTAATGCTCAGATAACATGCATGGCCAATTATTCACAGGCACACAAAATTCTTGGCAAAATCAGTTGTCACTATCATTTTTAAGCATGAGCAAATTTAATGTTACAGATTTAGTAATATCATTGGTTTTCTTCACATGCAAATACTTATATAGGTTAGTGAAGTATCAATATAGGTATTACATATAAAATGTAGTCACAATTTCAAGTTTAGTGAAATTAAAAACACTTTTCTCTCTATTTTTCCATTTATTTTATCTAAAACTACTCTTTTCCAATTCTCTCCATCATACTTACCCTTGACCACAGAGAACTCTTTTGCCTTAGTCTCTACATAGTTTTAGACAGACAATACTCGTCGACTATATAGTGAAACAGTGGTTAAGCACTTTGCTGCCAACTGAAAGACTGGTGTTTTGAACCCACCAGCCACTCTGCAGGTGAAAGATGTTACAATCTGCTTTTGTAAAGATTATAGCCTTGGCACAAGAATAGACAGATACATGCAAACCAATGTTTACGGCAGCACTGTCCACAGTAGCTAAAAGATGAGTCAAAGTATGTGCCTATCAATGGATGAATGGATAAACTAACTATGGTATATTCACCCAATGGAATACAATGCAATGGTAAAGAACATCAATGACCTCAGGAAACACCTGATAACACTAAGTCACTTGGAGAACATTATGCTGAGTGAAATTAGTCAGCTGTAAAAGAATACCACATGAAAACAGTGTTGTAAGGACTCAATAAAAGGCTGAAACACAGAAGAAAACTGTCTTTGATGATTACAAAGATGGGGAGAGATGGAGAGCGTTATTCATTAATTAGATCACACTGCCATCCAGTTGACTCTGACTCATAACAACCCTAACGTGATAATATATAAGACTTAAGTTAGGTGAAGGGAGGAGCAACACACAGTAGAGGAGAAGTCAGCACAACTATATTAAACCAAAAGCTAAAAGTTTCCTACATGTAACCAAATTCTCCAAAGGACAGAGTAGCAGGTCTGAGGGCCTGGAGATCATGGTTTTAGGGGACATCTAGGTCAATTGTCATAAGAAGCTTTGTTCTAAGAAAATGTGCTGCATCTCATTTGGGTAAGTGGTGTCTGGGTCTTAAAGCTAGAAAGCAGAAAAGAAGCATCAACTGATCCCAATCTACCTGGAGCAGAGGAAATGAAGGGCATCAAAGACTTAAGAAAAACATGAGCCCAAGAGACGGAAAGGGCCGCATAATCCATAGGCTACATCAACATGAAACCAGAAAAACTAGATGGTACCTGGTCATCACCAACGACTTCCCTGACAGAGAACACAAAAAAGTGTTCCTGACAAAGTGGGAGAAAAGTAGGGTGCAGAACTCAAATTTTTTAAAAAGACCAGTCTTGGTGGTCTGCCAGACTGAAGGGGCCCCAGAAGTCATGGCCCCCAGACTCTGTTTTCCTAGAACTGGAACCATTCCCAAAGCAAACCCTTCAGACCAATATCAGGCTGTACTGAAAGGCAAAATGATCTCAGCTTAAGTAGCTACCTGAGACTAACTGGGCAGCTCCTGTCCACAGTAGAGATGAGAGGGCATGGGGGACAGAAGTAGTTAAATGAACATAGGGTAGAAAGGATAAATGTGCTGCCACAGTGTGGGGAGAGCAGTTATGGTTACATAAGAATGTGTAAGCTTTTGTATGACAATTTGACTTGGATTGTAAACTTTGACTTAAAGCATAATGAAATATTTTAAAAATAATAAATAATAACAATAAAACATTGCTGCCTTGGAAATCCTATGGAGCAGTTCTACTCTGTCCTACAGGGACACTGTGAGTTAGAATTAACTGGTTAGGCAACAAGTTTGTTTTTTGTTTTATGTAGATATTAATAACATACATTTTTTTTTTTTTTTGGAAAAGATGACATTGTGGTGGTAAGAGTCACATAAAGCAATAAGAATATTTACCATTTGGGGACCTCTACCTGTTCATATAGGGTCACTATGAGTTGGAATCAACTCAACAGCAGTGGTTTTTGAGTTTTTATGTATACATAAGGTACAAGAGGATCATGGAGTAAGAGTATATACATAAGACTGAGCTTTAAAGGAAGGCATCCAAGAGGGAAAATGAATGAAAGCCTTCAGGATGCATAATTAATGTGCATAAGTCTGTGTTGTAATTTATTTGTGTGTACACTTTTTACCCTCACTGAAATGTGAACTCCTAGGGAGTAGCTGTTGTATGTTATTCAGCTTTACATGTGTTGAGCAATGTCTGTACATGATGAGTTTGCAATAAATGTTGAATGATAGAATGAATTTGAAAAAAGCACAGGAGTACAGGTTCAAAATTCAATCTGTTACCTTGTTGCTTGATAAACAGAGCAGCAGTTATCCTAGTGACCCAATTTTGGTAAACATTGTTATATCCATTTAATCCTTCCAATTTAGATTAAAATTAACATAGCATTTAAAAAGCATTACCATTACAAGAAGTTGTGTACTCTGGTATTTTTTCTTAACTTCTAGCCTACTTATTCATCCCCTTGTAATTACCAGAGCAAACATTGTATGTAGATTTGGTAAATCCTCAATGACAGACAGAGAGATCAAATACAAATATGTGCTCCAAGATGGACTTTTGACAGAAACATATGATTGAAAAATATAATTTCAAGTGCTCTAACAAGCTGTCAGTATGCTATGATACCATCAAGAAATCTAAGATATTTTAGAATACAAAACATTTATGGGGTTCAAATATGTCTTTGATTTTCTTCTTTGGCAATTATACATTATATCCAATAAAATTTCACCATCCCACAATCAAATAATTGAAAACTCAAACACGTCATTAGATTTAATAACAATTGCAAATAACAATCATCAACTGTTTGTCAAATTGTGGCATCTTATATGGTGTTGTGTTGCTGGAAACTATACCACCAGTATTTCACATACCAGCAGGGTTACCCATGGTGGCCTGGTTTCAGTAGAACTTCCAGACTAAGAAAGACTTTAAAAAAAAAAAAGACCTGATAATCTCCTTACGAAAATTAGTCCATGAAAATGCTAAGGATCACAACAGAATATTTTCTGTTGTAGTGCTGGAAGATGAGTCCTCTATGTTGGGAAGCAACAATGAACTAAAATGTATCAAAGTATGAGCAATCATGAAGATGATGCAAGACCAGGCAACGTTTCTTCCTGCTGTATGTGGGGTCAACATGAGACTGAGTTGACTACATGGCAATTGACAACAACGTGAATAACAAAATGAGCATAAAACTTGGAGGAGTGGAAATATACAGCATTAAAAAGGATGTGATCTTTAAATACCTGGAAGAGATCGATTACATGGAAGCTTTTTGTGTTCACTTTTATGTCCTATCATCCAAAATAAGATGGGTGTTCAATCTGGAAAGGAAATTGAAAACACTGAAATCTCATTGATCCATTAGGATTTTCTTTGAAGAAATTTTTACCTAAATGAAATTATGACCTTGTCTTCCCAAAGATCAGAGAATAAAACAGTGACATAAAATGAAATAATAAAGTCCATTACAGAAAAGAGGATGAATCTATCAAAGATATGTTTTGTAAGAACTACCATATGATCCAGCAATTCCACACCTAGGGATATACCCAAGAGTCCTGAAAGAAGCTAGGTTAACAGACACACGTGCACTGATATTTATGGCAGCACTAATCGCAACAGCCAAATGGTGGAAACAACCTAAAAATTCATCAATATATGAAAGGATAAATAAAATGCTCTATGTACTTAAATAGAATCTACTCAGCCATGAAGAGAAATGAAGCCCAGAACCATGCTACATGTGAATGAACCTCAGAAATCTTAGAGTCAATGAAGTAAGTGGGTCACAAAAGGATAAAACACTGTGTGATTTCACTTACATAAAGTAACAAGGATAGGCAAATGCATAGAGACCAAGGTGTATTAGTGGTTACTCTGGACAGAAAGGAAGGGGAAATGGTGGATCCATTGTTTAGGAATCAGTGTGTTTGTTTATCGGGATGGGAATTTGAGCAATGATTTTAAGGGATGGTTGCAAAACATTCTTGGTGGATTCAAACTGCTGACCTTCTGGTTATCAGCCACAACACTTAACCACTACGCCACCAGGGTTGCCAATTATGTTTTCATATCACTAAATCGTTCACCTGAAAAATACTGAATTGGCCAGTACTTACAAATCTCCAACTCTACCCCCAAAACATTGGCTTCCAATATAATATACTAGGAATTCTGAAAATACATGCAGGTCAATGAAAAAACTGATGAAAATGAATGAAAGCATTATCATTTCCATCATATTTGTTCATTCCAGCTTTTAAAATGATATGCTGAAGATATGCTAGCTTAAAGTAATGAAATTAATCTGACAGTCTACAATGTAGTAAAGACAAATTAAAAATATATTTTGAGACAAGGCGTACCTTAATTTCTTTCAAAGAGAATCATCCAGATGACTTCCTTCGACTGGCTTATGCACTACTAGATGTGTTCAGGCAGATACAATGAAAAATACTTTCCATGTGAGTCTCTTCTTGCTCCTTTCGAGAGGGTGGTCATCTTTCAAGTAAGAGAAAAGTGTTTTGTGTTGCTAAATAAGAAGAGCAGTAAAGAGATAATGATGACCAGCAATACAGTGACCAATAAGATGATGATAAATCATGGCTTTGCCTCCTATAAATTATCTTGATTCAATTTCTTCCAATTTTGAATTAGAAATACCCATTATGTTAGAAATGAAACCATTCTTCCTAGCCATATTGGTGAGCTGAAGTATATTGCTGAATATTTAACAAGCTATGTAATGATACTCTGGTGGTATAGCGGTTAAGTGCTACAGCAGCTAACCAAGAGGCTGGCAGTATGAATCCACCAGATGCTCCTTAGAAACTCTGTAGAACAGCTCTACTCTGTCCTATAGGGTCACTGTGAGTCAGAATCAGCTCGATGGCAAGGGCTTTTGGTTTTGTGTAAGTAAGGGATATATATTTTGCTGTGTTTTGTACGTTTACTTTTGCTATAGTTGTTATTAGGGGCAGTGGAGTCAGTTCTGACTCATAGTGATACTGTGTACAACCGAACAAAACCCTGACCTGCCTTGCACCACGTCCACAACTGTTATGCTTGAGCCCGTTGTTGCAGCATTGTGTCAGTCCATCTTGTTGAGGGTCTTCCTCTTTTTCACTGGCCTTCTAATTTACCAACCATGATGTCCTCCAGGAACTGATCCCTCCTGACAACATGTCCAAAGTACATAAGGCATAGTCTCACCATTCTTGCTTCCAAGGAGCACTTTGGCAGTCCATGCATGTTCAATATTCTTCTCCAATACCACAACTTAAACACGTTCGTTCTCCTCCTGTCTTCCTTATTTGTTGTCCAGCTTCCACATGCATATGATGCAATTGAAAATACCATGGCTTGGCTTAGGCACACCTTAGTCTTCATGGTGATATATTTGCTTTTCCACACCTTAAAAAGGTTTTTTGCAGCCAATTTGCCCAATGCAATATGTCTTTTGATTTCTTGACTGCTGCTTCCATAGCTATTGATTGTGGATCCAAGTAAAATGAAACCCTTGACAACCTCAATCTCTTTTCTGTTTAGCATGATGTTGATTATTGGTTTAGTTGTAAGGATTTTGGTTTTCTTGATGTTGTGATGTAATCTATACTGAAAGCAGTGGTCTTTGATCTTCATCAGTAACATTTATGTTTAGATATGTATAAAATATAAGACATCATTCTTGGATAACAAGGAAACATTGAAAGGAAGGTGTCATGGATTGTATTGTGTCCCTCCCAAAATATATGTATTGATTTGACTTGGCTATGTGACCCAGTATAGTGTAATTCCTCCTGTGTGTTGTGATATTGATGTTGGAGAATGGGTATCAGTTGGGCTGCTGAGGCAGGACTCAAGTTACCAGATGTGGGATATAAGGGAGAGAAGTGAGCATAGAGAGTTGGGAACCTCATACCACCAAGAAGGCAGCACTGAGAGTAGAGCATGTCCTTTGGACCTGAGGTTACTGTCCTGAGATGCTCTCACTGGGCTTGGACTCAGCTTACTGGACTGTGACAATTTCTCCTATTCAATGGACCTGTAACTCATAAATGGATTTGCAGCTTACCAGGTTGTGTCAATAAAATTTCTCTTCACAAAGCCTTCCATTCGCGGTATTTTCTGTTGGAGCAGTACTAGGTGGTGACTAAAGCAGACATCATTTTGATGACATTCAGGACATCAAGGGTAATATGATGGCAGCTCTGATGGCCATTCCAGAAAAAGAGTTCTAAAATTGCTTTGAAGATTGGACTACGCACTGGCATTGGTACATAGGTTCCCAGTGGGAGTCCTTTGGAGGCGACCACAGTGATATTCAGCAATGAGGTATGTAGCACTTTTTTTAGGATGAGTTCATGTACTTAATTGGCAGCCCTTGTATACCTTATCCAGCCTTTAACACTTTGTATAAATACCACCAGAAAGAGGTTATGTATATTCCTTCTGAATTCTATTTTCATATTTTTCCATATTGGTGTCTTCCCTATCCTGAACATATAATAATCCTTGAGGCAAAAAGAACAGTTCTTCCATAAATGAATGATCAATGAATGAATCAGACGAACTCAATGTTGAAATGTAACTCTGTACGTTCAAATGTGCCCAGAAGATTCAGTGTGACACAGTCTCTTTAACAGGTCCATGACCAGAAGCACTTAGATTTCTGGATCCCTGGGCAACACAGATAGTATGTTCTCAGCTACTAACTAAAATGTTCGTAGTTCAAATGCACCAGGTGGTACTGCTGAAGAAAGGTCTGGTAGTCTGCTTCCATAAGATTATAGCCAAGAAAACCATGTGGAGTGTAGTTCTACTCTAATACACGTGAGGGAGGGGGACCTGACATGAGCCAGAATTGACTTGACCGTTATGTTTTGTTTCTCTTTTTAATTCTTGAAGTTGTCATGAAAATTTGTGGCAACCTTATATTTTATTTACATCTGATCAACAGAGGATAGATATTCTACAAATATTGTTGAATCTAAAATTCTGGACATATAGTGACATATCCAAGACTCGTAGGATAAGTTGTCCCTGTGATGTTTTGCTATTCAATAACACAAGCATATTCCCCTTGTGGTAGGGTTAGACTATATGAATATCTGAGAAGAAAGTTTACATTTGCCATTTATAGACCAGGATACTTAATGGCTAATCCCATATTCTACAAGGCCTTGTCTTCTTTGTGTAGAAATTTTTGATATCGTATCTGAACTGTCAGTTTAAATACTTGAGTAATTACAACGAGCAGAGACTCAAGTTTTACAAGAGCAGAAGCAAGAAATACATATTTGTTTTGAAGGTTTTCTGTTTGGCTTTCTGTTTTGTTATCCAGTGTAACCTTTTCTGTATTATCTATACAGTGTGGATAATAACATGCCCTGCAAAGCACCAACTCCTTTGTTACAAGGCTAATGGAGTACTAACAAAAGGGAGTAATGGTAATAGATGCCAGAACTTTGTGACATAGAAAATATACTTAATGTCCATGAATCTTCTTTCAATATGTGGAAAATTATGGCACTGCCTAGCCAGAGAGTGTGGAAAACCTGGTGGTGTAGTGGTTAAGTGCTACAGCTGCTGACCAGAAGATCAGCAGTTCAAATCTATCAGGTGCTCCTTGGAAACTTGGCAGGTCAGTTCTGCTCTGTCTATAGGGTTGCTATGAGTCAGAATCGACTCAGTGGCAGTGGTTCTGAGTTTCTTTTTGTTTGTTTGTTTATCCAGAAAGTAATGTCTACAAAGGAGAGGCAGTTTGAGTGCAGCAATACTAATATTTTAACATTCTATAATAAAACCGCTGTGTGGAATTTCTAGCATGATATCCCATTCTAATTAAGGAGTTTAGTTGTATCAGTGGAAATGGAGCACAAGGATGTGTTTCAATTATGACTAAGGATCACCTATTATTGTTTACAAAAAAACAGAGGGGAAACTGCAGTGAGTCAAGAATGAAAATGAGTTCATGATAGGCTGTAGCTCTCAGCAAATCATTAACATTTACCCAATGGTGTTTTCATAAGCTTCAATTACTTACGAGGTAACTGGAACAGAAAAGAGGCAAAACTAGAAAAGGTCATCATTTCTATGTGAGTTGACAGGAAAATCTCTTTCACGCGTGCAAAGCTCCTTGATGTAGCAAGGGTGAAAGGAAAGACGGGACACAAGGCCCTGAGGTTTCTTTATATCTTAAACCTGAGGGGTCACAAGGCACGAGGGGCCTTACAACGAAGGCACTAGAACACAAGAAACCAAACCTGCTGCCTTCCAGTCAATTCTGACTCATAACAATCCTATAGGACAGAGTAGAACTGCACCATAGAGTTCTACTGCCTGGTGGATTCAAACTGCTGACTCTTATTTTTTTTTTTGGTTAGCAGATGTAGCACTTAATCACAATGCCACCAGGGTTTCCAAGGCACTAGGGGAAGGGGAAAACCCTGGTTGCATAGTGGTTAAGTACTATGTCTGCTAACTAGAAAGTTGGCAGTCCAAATCTACCAGGGGCTCCTCGGACACTCTGTGGGGCAGTTCTACTCTGACCTATAGGGTTGTTATGAGTTAAAATCTACTGGACAGCAGCAACCTTGGCTTAGGGGATGGGTTTATCTCCCCTAAGGTACAATCTTTCAGTTCAACCTAATTTTAAGATTGCATATGTTGTGGAAGGCAAAAGCTGTTTTTGCTGACTTGCATGAGAAAATGTGTGTAAACATTTCATATTAAGTATAGGTTTCCAACTTAACTCTAAGTTTTTTTTGTTTGATGAAGCAGTACCATTCAGAATAAAAATCTAACGAATGTTGAAATGTGGGAAAGCTATAGATTATCTCTTGATTAGAAAAACATGGTAAAAAATAATAATAGTGATAATGGTAATTTATTAGGAAATTTTATGTATTTTCAGCTCGAAAAATGATTTAGAAACTATACTGTTCATACCTTCAACTACTTACATTTTCAAATGAAGCTTAATTATAGAGAGGATAAGTAGCAACTTCTAACTTGGTTGCTAACCAAAATGTTGGCAGTTCAAATCTATCTACTGTTCCTTGGAAACCCTGTGGTGCAGTTTTACTCTCCCCTGTTGGTTCACTATGAGTCAGAATTGACTTGATTGTAACAGATTTGTATCAGGTTAATCTACAAATGGGACTCAAGCCCAGGCAGTCTGATTTTAGGGTTCTAGAGCTGAATATCAGAAACTATATAAATATGAATCTATTTTTCAGTAAAAATACATTCAGTAAAAATGGACAAATATATGTGATACAGCTAAAACAGTGCCCAGAGTTTAGTCTAGAGCTATGGGCACCTAAAATAAAAAGAAGATTTGAAATAAATAGCCTAGAAAATAGAAAAAGAAAAGCAAACTAAGCCTAAAGCAAGCAGAAGGAAGAAAATAATCAAGATCAGAGAATTAATGAAATAAGAAAATAGAAAAAACTAAAAGAAACAACACAACCAAAAGTTAGTCTTTGAAAAGACAAACAAATCTGATTAACTTTTGTCAGATTAACAGAGCAAAACATAAAGAATACTAAAGTTACTAAAATAATCAAAGTAAGGACATTACTACCAAACTTAATGAACTCTTGGCTAAAAAATATAAGCAATGATAAGACTGCTGGGATGAAGAGTCTACTCTCTGACATGACTGAGTCGTACATTCAACACATTGATACAGCATTGGCAGTTGAAAGCTGTTATTATTATTTATAAAAGGTAAACAATAAACAACAAGAATGTATTATTTATAGAAAACAAACAGTAAATAACAGGAACAGATTTGGGGTGAACCAATCTCTCCATCCATAGAAGTACACTTAGTATCTTAAGAGAAGACCCCACATTTAAAAGTGAACCTGCCAACTGTTTCCAAACTACCTATGTCTATTTTTGTATCATGGGGTGGGCATACAATCGACCAGATGTCAGTAGGCATCTCCATCTTTCTCAGCAAGTGTGTCCTCAGGCCAGCTTGAGTACAGCATAGCTGTGTTTGTTCTTTCTATGTCTGTCTCTCTCCACGGCTTTTCTTGACCAAGTCCGACTCCCTGTGCTTGATGATCCAGCTGTCAAACATCAACTTTGGAACATCCTTGGGACAGTGCATGAGTTAGTCCAGTGTTAATACAGTTCTTGATGCAATACCATTTTGAGGGCAACCACTGTATGTTGTATGCCCAAGTTCAAGCTTTATTTGTAACCTCCTGCTTATAGGTACTCAGCTCTGCTTTCTGGGCCAAGTTTACTCACCACATGGTATGCTTATCTCATGATTCCCTCTTTGTACTTTCGACACTTGGCCCTGCTATACTCTTGGTTTTAAGTGTTATAAGCATAGTATTACAGCCTGTGACCTGTATTACAGCTCTTCTAGGAGGTTCTCAGAGCAGGGCCCCATGTCCAAAGGATGTGCTTCCCTTCTGGCTGTCATAGATTAGGATGTCACATCTAGAAAGCTGTCTGTTTTCCAGTCACTAAGCAATCCCACCCAATCTTGGCAAAGATCGGACTGGAGGGGGGATATCCAGTCCTGGTAAAGGTCAACTGTTGAGAGAATACCCCCAAGTCAGCCTGTGAAATGGTAGATTATAAACTTGCCAATCCCTTGGGAGCTATTTATCCAGATAGAAAATTGACCAATTTCTTAGCAGATTGCAACCCAACAAATCATTTTCAGATAATTACAATCCCACTACCAGAAAGGACACGTAAATGAAAATCCATCTCACCACACTTACAGTAAAAAAAGGTTATGAGAGAATAACATGAACAGTTGTATGCCACAGATAATTAGAATTAATGGGCAAATTCTTAGAAAGACACTACCTAAACTACTCCGAAAAAACAAGAAAAAGCTTCACAGAGAAATTTATTAAACACTTAAAAATCTAATACCATTTTTTCATAAACCTTTCAAAAATTATGGACAGAACACTTCCCAACTCATTTAAAGAGGCCAGTATTACCCTCATATCAAAACCAAAGACAACACAAGGAAAGAAAACTATGTATAGGCCAATATATCTTAAGAACATAGATACAAGAATTCCCCCGAGAAATCAGCACAACTGGGCTAAACCCAAAGGTAAGAAGTTCCCTAAACACATCCAAACACTTTCAGTAACTGAGGTGGTAGTATAGGGATCATGGCTTCAGGGAACATCTAGGTCAATTGGAATAACTACGTTTATTAAAAACATGTTCTGCATCTCACTTTGGTGAGTAGTGTCTGTGGTCTTAACACCCATCAGTGACCATCTAAGATGTATCAATTGGTCCTAGCCCACTTGAAGCAAAGGACAAGTAAGAACACCAAAGACTCAAGGAAAATATTAGCCCAAGAAACAAAGGGGCCACATAAACCAGAGACTCCATCAGCCTGAGTGAGATGAAAAGAACTAGATGATGCCCGGCTACCACCAATGAAAGCCCTGAGGGAATACACAGAGAGTTCCCGACAGAGTGGAAAAAAAGTATGGAGCAGAACTTAAGTTCATGCAAAAAGATTAGACATAATGGTCTGACTAAGACTGGAAGAACTCCCAAAATCATGAACCCCCTCTGCTACTCCTTCTTCATACTCTAGAACCATTCTTGAAGCCCACTCTTCAAAGATTAGGCTGAACTATAAAACATCCAATAATACTCATGAAGAGTGTACCTCTTAGTTTTAGCAGATACAGGAGACCAAATTGGTGGCTCTTGTTTGTAGGTAAGATGGGAAGGCAGGAAGGAACAAGGGTTGGCTGGAGGAACACAGGAAACCAGGGTTGGAAAGGGGGAGCGTGCTGTCACATTACAGGGATTACAACTACTGTCACCTAACAATGTGTATAAATTTTGTATTAGAAATTAACCTGATCTGTAAACTATCACCTAAAATATGGTAATAAAAAGAATAACCCCAAGATACTAGCAAACCAAATAAAAAAAAAATTAAACCCAGTGCTGTCCAGTTGCTTTTGGCTCATAGCAACTGTACAGAACAGAGTAGAACTGCCCCATGGAGTTTCCAAATACAGAAACATAAAAATAATTACACACCTTGAAGAAGAGGGATTTATTTCAGAAATGAAGAATTGGTTCAACAAATGAAAATTAATGAGTGTAATTCAGTGCATTAATATAGGAAAGAATAAAAATAAATGATCAATTTAATAAATGCAGAAAAGATGTTTGACAAATTTGAACTCTCATGAAAAATAGTTAACAAGGAATAGAAAGGAATTTCCTCAAACTGATGTAGGAGATCTACAAAAAAAAACAAAAAACAAAAAAACAGCTAGCATCGTACTTCTTCTTAAAGGACTGAACATGCTCCCGTCAAAGTGAAGAACAAGACAAAGATGTCTACTCTTGATACTTTTAGCCAGCATTGTACTGGAAGTTCAAAGCAGAGAATTAGGCAGGAAAAAGATGTAAAGGCATCAGATAGGTAAGGAAGAAGTAAAACAATCTCTTTTTGTAGATAGCGTGCTCTTGTGTATAAAAATCCTAAGGAATCAACTAGAAATTATTTGATTGAACTAAGTCCAATATGGTGGTAGGATCAATATGCAAAAATCCATTGTATTTCTATATACAAGCAATAAGCTATCAGAAAGAAAAATTAGGAAAATAACTGAATTAACATCTAAAACAATATAATATTTAGAGAGGAACTTAACCAAAAATTAGACTGTACAATGAAAATAGAAAATATAAAAAAGAAATTAAATGAAATCTAGGTAAATGTATAGATATGGTCACGACTCTGATCACTACAGATACAACACGACTACTTTCAAAATACCAGCTGGATTTTCAAGAAAATGATCAAACCAGCCAAGTGCCATCGATTCGGATCCGACTCATGGCAACCCTAGGGGCCAGGGTAGAACTGACCCCCAGAATATTTCAAGGAGCGCCTGGTGGATTTGAACTGCCGACCTTGTGGTTAGCAGTGGTAGCACTTATCAAACAGATCATAAAATTTATATGGAAAGGAGAGTGGGTGGAGAGGAGGGGAAAGGAAACTGTTGGGAGGATGAGACATGTATGGAGCTGAGATGAATAGTGTGCTGTCACTGGGCAGGGAGAGCAGAGGAAGCTGCATTTAGGTGGGCATGTAAATTTATACGGGAATGTACATTTTCACTCAGTCATAATAAAAAAAAAATTATATGGAAACTGAAGGAACTGAGAATAGCTAAAGTGATCTTACAAAAGAACAACAAACTTGGAGGACTCACGCGTCCCAATTTGAAAACTTACTAAAAAGCATAAAGGAACACAGTTTGTTACTGGCTGAAGAATAGACACATAGATCAATGGAACAGAATTAAGCTTCCGCAATCAAGCCCATACATTTCTGGCTAGTTGATTTTTTTTTTAATAACATTTTACTGTGTTTGGGGCGAAAGTCCACACAGCAAATTAGGGTCTCCTTTGACAATTTGTGCACAAATTGTTCAACAACATTAGTTACATTTTTCACAATGTGTCAACATCTCTTTTATTACCTTCCAGTTATTCTGTTTCCAGTGCTCTAGTTTCCTTGTTCCCTTATGTTGTCATCTTTGTGTGAGGGAAATTGTTTTCAACGGAGTAATTATTTCTAATGGAGTACTATACTCATAGATAATATCCTTTATTTTGTGTGCCATTTGGTTATTTGCTAAAAGGATGCTTTGGGGAATAGCTTCCACTGAAGTTTTAAGGGTATCTCAGGGAGAAAGTCTCAGGGAATCCTCCAATCTCAGTTGCTATAGTCAGTCTGTAATTTTTAAGAATCTGAGGTCTGTCTACATTTTTCTTCCATTTTGTCAAAGTAAATCTACTGTGGCCATTATCAGAATGGTTGGTAGAGGTAGCTGGGCACAATGGTCAGCTGATTTTTTAAAAAATTGTGCTTTAGATGAAGGTTTACAGAGCAGTTTCTCATTAAACAATTAATATACATATTGTTTGCGACGGTGGTTGCTAACCATGTGACGTGTCGATACTCTCCTGTTCTTGACCTTGATTTCCTCATTACCATTTGTCCAGACTTCCTGTCCCTTCCTGCTGTCTTGTCCATGTCCTTGGGTTGGTGTACCCATTTAGTGTCATATAAACAGCTGAACTACGTGTACTGTTATTTTATGTTGTTGTTAGGTGTCGTCAAGTTGGTTCCAACTTGTAGCAACCAAGTAAGAAAAAGTAGAATTACCTCATAGGGTCTCCCTAGAGTGACTGGTGAATTTGAACTGCAGACCTTTAGATTAGCAGCCAAGATCTTAACCATTATGCCACCAGGGCTGCTAGTGTTTTGTGGGCCTATCTAATCTTTGCTGGGGAAGTCTGCAATACTTGAGCAAGACAAAGTAATAGATGCTTCACAGACACTATGAAACTCTCAAAACTCCCTGAGGGATAGAGTTACTAGGTTAAAGGTGTGCAACCATGGTCTTGGCGAACATCTAGCTCAATTGACATGACATGGCATCTAGGGTCTTAAAAGCTTGTGAGCAGACACCTAAGATACTTTACTGGTCCCACCTCATCTGGAATAAGTGAGAATGAAGAATACGAAAGACATTAGGGAGAAGTTTGTCCAAAGAACCCCATGGACCACAACAACCACAGCCTCCAACAGACTGAGTCCAGAACAACTAGAAGGTAGCCAGTTATCATCACCTGATGCTCTGACAGAGATCATAGCAGAGGGTCCCAGACAAAACTTGAGAAAAATTTAAAACAAAATTGAAATCTCAAACAAACAAACAAAAAAACAGACTTACTGATCTGACAGACTGAAAAACTCCAGGAATATGACCCCTGGATGGCCTTTTAACTCAATACTGAAGTCACTCCTGAGGTTCACCATTGACCAGTAGATTTTTGACGAGAGTTGCAAGATAATTCTATAGGTAAAGATAATAATAAATGTTACTGGGGAAAGTAAATATCAACATACAGAAGAATAAAGTTGGACCTCTACTTCACACCATGTAAAAAATTATCTTAAGAGTGTCATAGACCTAACTAAAGAACTACAACTATAAAACACTCAGCAGAAACCAGGAGTAAATCTTGGTGGCCTTGATCATGTGTGCAATGATTTGTAAGATATGAAACCCAAAGTACAAGTGTTTACAGAGAATAAAATAGACATGTATATGTATATATACACATGTATAAAACTTCATCAAAATTAAGAATTTCTATGTCCCAAAGGTACCACAAAGAGAATGAAAATACAACACACAGAGTGGGAGAGCACTTGTATATCTAATGAGGAACTCGTATATAGAGTAAGCCTTTACAATTCAAGAATGAAGAGATAAATAATCCAAATAAAGAATGGATAAAGAATCTGAACGTTATTATACAAATTTCCAAGAAGCACATGGAAATAAGTTCCACATTAATTGCCATCAGGGAAATGCAAATGAGCGCCATAGTGAGTGCCACTTCACAACCATTTGGATGGCAATAATTAAATGACAACAACAAGATTGGTCAAGGCTATGAAGACGTTAGAATTCTCCAATATTTCTGGTGGGGACTAAACTGATGCAGCTACCTTAGAGTACAGTCTAGCATTTCGTGAAAATTTTAAGCACTGAATTATCATATAACCTAACAATTTAACTCTTAGATATATACTCAAGAGAAATGAAGATATATGTTCACACAAAAATGTTTATAGAAGTGTTCATAGTGGCGTGATTCATAATAGCCAAAGAGTGGAAACAATCTAAATGTGCATCACCTTATGAATGGATAAAAATTGTGGTATATCCATAAAATGTCTTATTATTGTATAATAAAATTAAGTGTTTATAAATGCTACAAAGTGGATCAACCTTGGAGACATTACGCTAAGTGAACTAAGCCAGAGAACAATGGCCATATAACATATAATTCTATTTCTATGAAATGTCCAGAGTAGAGAAATATATAGGCACAGAAAGTAAGTTAGTGGTTATTAGGGCAGGAAAGGGTGAGGGAATGGGTCTGCTCATAATAAAAGGTTTAATTTGGGAGTTATGAATATGCTCTCAAGTTAGATTGTGGCAATGGTAGCACAAATCTGTGAATATGCTAAAAGTTCCTGAACCACACATTTTAAAGAAGTGAATTTTGTGTTGTGCGAATTGTATCTCAATAAAACTGTTAAAAAAATCATGGAAACAGCACTCTTGAATCGTTGGACTTTACAAAGGAGAAAAGAGGTAAAGGAAAAAAAGTGTATATATGTATTTGATGAAGTAATAGTAAAAGTATTCTTGAAACTTATCCTTAGTTCTGAAATTTTCACAATAAATATTAAGTGGAAAACTAATAGTTAAAATTAAATACAGTCATGAGTTTCATAATGTCCTTTCAGACCATACCCAGTGGCAAATACATCTGAGGTCCCATAAGATTATGATAGAATTCAGAAAGCCCAATCAGAGAGTAGGACATAGCAGGCACACTTGGGTATAATGAACACAACAGCCTTCCTCATGCAACACGTGAATCTCATGTCTCTTGTATACAAAACTACTGTGTTGCCGGGTGTGTAATAGTACCAAAAAACCCCACAAATCTGTTGCCACTGAGTAAATTCCAACTCACAATGACCCTATAGGACAGAGTGGAACTGCTCCATATGATTTGCAAGGAGCCCCTGGTATGTTATATGTAATCTCTAATGCATGTATCTTGATAGTCATAATGAATGTGTATGTTACTGGGTTACATATGTATTATATAGTGTACTTTGTCTCATTATTTTAAAGTGAATTTTCCCTCAAATACAAACAAACAAAAAAAAAATCAACTGCTGTTAAGTAGATTCCAACTCATAGTGACCCTATAGGACAGCATAGAACAGCCTCATAAGGGTTCCAAGAAGCTGCTGGTGAATTTCAATTGCTGACTTTTGATTAGCAGCTAAACACTTAACCACTGCACCACCAGGGCCCCCGACTTTCCCTGTTTGTAAATAAAAAGTTAATCATGTAACAGTGTATGCTTCAACTTGTGGGCAGCAGCATCCAATCTCATGTGTCACATGTCTCTTGAGTGTCCTAGCATGAACTCTCTAATTTTCTTTCTGATTGTTGAGAAGTGTATCACAGCCCCCAAATACACTAAAAGCAGTGCTAGTGATAGCAGCAGCAAGAGTCAAAGGAGTAATACTTATTTGCAATTGAAAAAAGTATCACATATAGCTTTTCTAAGTATAAAGTATACTGTTCCCACAATATCTAATTCACATACCATCTAAGTTCACAGAATGTATTTTGGATGTTAAGTGACACATGGCTGAATTAAAATATAACTTTGAATCTGTGGAAAAGTTGCATTTACTTTCCATGATTTTAAAATACATATTGCAGAAAACAGAAAAAAATCAAAGAAGTCTGGGCCATGAGGAATGGAGTGCTACTTGGACAGCAGAAGCAGAGACAATTGTAGGGGAAAAGAGGCGATATTTACTGAGTGCTTACTCCAAGGCCATCATTGACCTATACACTGGAGTTTTTTAAAAAAAAAAAAACCCGTACTTTGTCTTTACTGGAGTTTACCTGGGGGTGGGGTGGGGGGGGTGACAGAATGTATATCATCATAGAACAGCCATGTACCATGTATACACACAAATATGTAAAACATAGAGTATATTCAAAAGTGTTAAGTACTGAGGAGAAGTAAATTAAAAGAAAGGATGATAAGAAATGAGTGAATAATGACAATTTGCGGAAAAGCTATTTTAGGCATAAAAATATCCACTGCCATTGAGTTGACTTTGATTCATAACAACCTTATAGGTCAGAGTAGAACTGCCCCATAGAGTTACTGAGGAGTATCTGGTGGATTTGAACTGCGACCTTTGGGTGACAGACTAAGCACATAACTGCTATGTTACCAGGGTTTCCATTTTAGGCATAAGGAAAAGTAATCTGAAGTACCCTTAATAAAATCATTTCGTTTATTCATGTTTTTAAGAATAGACTAACCAGAAGCAAGAGCAAAAGCACTTAGAACCCAGAAGGAAGGTTTTGCAGCGATTCAGGAAAGCAAAGATTGTATCTTGGTTGACAGAAGTGTAAAGAGAATGAAAAGTAGTTGGACACAGAAATATCTTAAGACAAAACAAATTTTGATGTTCATGCAAGTGTTGGATGTGAGAAAAAGATAGGATACAAGAATTTGGGTCTGAAAACGAAAAGAACAGCATCTCCATTAACTGAGATTGGAAAGACTACAGAAGAACCATATGTTTATGAAGAAATATTAGGGAAAAAAAGAAATACTAGGAGCTGAATTTTGGATATGTTAATGTTTAGAGGAAACCCTGGTAGCATAGTAGTTAAGTGCTACATCTGCTAACCAAAAAGTTGCCAGTTCAAATCCACCAGGTGCTCCTTGAAAACTCTGTGGTATGGTTCTGCTCTGCACTATAGGGTCACTGTGGGTTGAAATCGACTCAACACACTGGCTTTGGTTTTTGGTTAATGCTTAGTTTCATTTTTCTTCTTTACTTATTGATTGTGGTAAATACATATGTAACATAAGGTTTACCATCTCAGTATTCTTCTTTTTTTTAATTGTGATAGAGTGAAAGTGTACAATCCAATTTGAATTTCCATGCCTGCCTATCTGCAGCTCCTTCCACTCTCCTTGCCTGGTGACAAACACACTCCTCCTTTCCATTCTATACATGTCGTATCCTCTTAACAATCTCCTGTACCCTCCTCTCCATCATCCCCACTCCCCTCTAGGAAGAGACCAGTAGGATGACATCCTATATATGCATAGAACCATGAAGTGCATACATGATATGATCACTCTGTGTCCCGAGTCCTATCCTTTCCTGTCTGAAGAGTTGACCTCAGTAATGATTTATGATCAGGAGAAGCATCAAGTCTAGGCACCACGCTCCCAGGTGAACTCCCAGGCCTTTGGACCATCAATTGTGGTCTTTTAGTGGAGTTCTTAGGGTGTACTCACTTTTTTCTTGTGTTGCCACTGGGACTCGACCTTGTGAACCCCGTCACAGCTGTCATTGGTATGGCCTGGCAGCATCTGTTTCTTCTGGTTGCACGTTGATACAGTCAAACTTTCACGTGGGTCCTTCTGTCTTCTGGGACCCTTTTCCCTCATGTCGTTGTTGTCATCTATGTCATTGGTGATCATCTATTCCAGCTGATTTGGAACTGTATAGTGTACCTCAGATGGCAGCTTGCTAGCTTTTAACACCCCAGACGCCACTCACCAATACAGGGTGCAGAAAACTCTCTTTCACAATAGGCAAGTTATGCCAATTGGCCTCAGTGTCCCTTGGGAACATGGTCCCCCAACCCCCAGCCCTGCTACTCTATCTTTGCAATATTGGGTTAAGATTAGAAGAGGTTTCAGTTTATGTTGAAGTCCAGTTGAGTTGACCTTCTTTCAACTATGTTCTGTCACTGTTTTCACCCAACAAAATTTCTATCAACTATCTAATCTATGACCAACCCTCTACTTCCCTCCCCTCCCTTTCAGCCATCAAAGAGTCTTTTCTTCTGTACATGAGTCTATTTTTAAGCCCTTGAAGTAGGGGTTTCATACAATACTTATCTTTGTGCCACTGACTGACTTCACTCAGCACAATGTTTTCCAATTGAAACCAGGTTATGAGATGTTTCCTAAAAATCATCATTGTTCTTTATCACTGCATAGTGTTCCGTTGAGTATATATACCATAGTTTGTTTACCCATTCATTTGTTGGTGGGCATCTGGGTTGATTCCATCTTTTTGCTATTTGGACTGTGCTGCAATAAGCATTCATGTGCTTGTATCTGTTTGTGTGACTGCCCTTGCTTCTGTAGTATATACTCCAAGCAGTGGGACTGCTGG
Source organism: Heterohyrax brucei (assembly GCA_028571685.1). NCBI lineage: Eukaryota > Metazoa > Chordata > Mammalia > Hyracoidea > Procaviidae > Heterohyrax > Heterohyrax brucei. The sequence goes on from CM053166.1 coordinate 117,750,269, forward strand.
GTCAAACAGTATATCTATTTCCAGCTTTTTAAGGAAGCACCAGGTTGCTTTCCAAAGAGGCTGTACCATTTTGCAATCCCAACAGCAGTGTAGGAGAGTTCTAGTTTCTCCACAGCCTCTCCAGCATTTGCTGTTTTGTGTTTTTTGGATTAGGGCCAACCTTGTTGGGCTGAGATGGTATCTCATCATAGTTTTGATTTGGATATCTGTAAGAGTTAATGATCATGAACATTTCTGCATATGTCTTTTGGCTGTATGGATATCCTTTTTAGTGAAGTGTCTGTCCATCTCCTTTGCCCAGTGCTTAATTGGGTTATTTATCCTTTTCTTGTTACTATTTTGCAATACCTTGTAGATTACGGTGATTACATGGCAGTCTGACATATAGCCAAGCCAAGTGCCATTGAGTCATATAGTTGCCAAGTATTTTTTTCCACTCTCTACATGGTCTTTTAATTCTTTGATAAAGTCCTTGGATGAGCAAAAGTGTTTGATTCTTAGTAGTTCCCGTTTATCTATCTTCTCTTCTGTTAATCATGCTTTGTTTGTCAGATTTTTAAGTCTAAGTTGTATATTAGAACTTCCACTGTTGACTCTATTTTTCCTTGCATGGTGTTTATAGTTTTAGGTTTGGTATTTAGGTCTTTCATCCAATTTGAGTTGGTTTTTGTGTAAGGAGTGAGATATGGGTCTTGTTTCAATGTTTTGCTGATGGATGTTCAATGTTGCCACTACCATTTGTTAAAGAGACTGTTTTTACCCCTATTTGCAGTCTTACGGCCTTCGTAGAATATCAACTGTTCCCAGGAGGATGGTGGCATCTCTGAGGTCTCAACAATGTTCCATGTCTATATGTCTTTTTTTGTAAAAACAGCAGACTATTTTGACTACTGTGGCAGTGTAATACGTTCTAAGGTAAGGTAGAGAGAGGCCTCCCACTGTGTTTTTCTTCTTCAGTAGTGCTTTGTTCATCCAGAGTTTCTACTCTTTCCAAACAAAGTTGGTGATTTGTTTCTCCATCTCATTAGAAAAGTTCACTGGAATTTGTATTGGGATTGCATTGTATACATAGATCACTTTGGGTAAAATAGACATTTTCACAATGTTAAGTCTTCCTATCCATGAGCAAAGTAGGTTTCTCCATTTATGTAAGTGTGTCTTAGTTTCTTGCAGTAACATCTTGTAGTTCTCTTTGTATACATCTCTTATTTCTCTAATTAGATTTATTCCTAGGTATTTCATCTTCTTGGGGGCTATGGAAAATGCTATCGATTTGATGATTAATTCTTTAAAGATCTCTTTGTTGGTATGAAGAAATCCTATTGATTTACTTATGTTTATCTTATATCCTGATACTTTGATGAATTCTTCTATTAGTTTAAGTAGTTTACTTATGGATTCTTTAGGATTCTCTGCATATGCACTCATATCACCTGCAAACAGGGAGATTTTGACTTCTTCTTTGTCAGTGCAGATTCTGTTTATTTCTTGGTCTTATCTAATCGCTTTGGCCGGAACTTCTAGTACAATTTTGAATAGGATAGGTGAAAGTGGGCACCCTTGTTTAGTTCTCTTTCTCAAGGGTATTTCTTTCAGTCTCTCTCAATTCAAGATGATGTAGGCAGTTGGCTTTGCATAGATTGCCCTTACTGAATTGAAGAATTTGCCTTCTATTTCTGTTTTGCTGAGAGTTTTTAGCATGAATCAGTGTTGGACTTGATCAAATGTCTTTTCTTCATGAATTGACAAAATTAGGTGATTGTTGTCCTTTGTGTTTTTATATGGTTGATCACATTAATTGTTTTTCTTATGTGGAACTAGCCTTGCATCCCTGGTATGAATCCAACTTGGTCATCATGAATTACTTTTTTGATATGTTGTTGAATTCTATTGGCACTGATTTTGTTGAAGATTTTTGCATCTAGGTTCATGAATGATATTAGTCTGTAATTTTCCTTTCTTGTTTGTTCTTTCTCTGGCTTTGGTATCAGGGTTATGCTGGCTTCAAAGAATTAATTTGGAAGTATTTCATCATTTTCTATGCTGTGAAATAGTCTCAGTAGTATTGGAGTTAACTTTTCTGTAAAAGCTTGGCAGAATTCTCCAGTGAAGTCATCTGGGCCAGGGCTTTTTTTGTTTGGTAATTTTTGGATGACTTTTTCAATCTCTTCCTTTGTGATGAGTTTATTAAGTTGTTCTGCTTATCCTTGTGATAATTTTGGTAGGGATTATGAATACAAAAATTTGTCCATTTCCTCCAGATTTTCAAATCTTTTAGAGTACTGTCTTTCATAGTATTCTGTTATGATATTTTTTATTTCCATTAGATCTGTTGTGACATCTCCCATTTCATTTCTTATTTGGGTTATTTGTTTCCTTTCCTGTTTTTCTTTAGTAAGTTTAGCCAATGGCTGGTGAATTTTGTGGATCTTTTCCCAAAATCAACTTTTGTTCTTATCATTTTTTCAGTTGTTCTTCTATTCTCTAACTCATTTAGCTCTGCTCTAATCTTTATGATCTGTCTTCTTCTGGTGACTGAGGAGTTCCTCTGTTGCTCTCTTTCTGTTTGTTCAAGCTGTAGGGTTAATCCTTTGGTTTTGATCCTTTCTTCCTTCTGGACGTGTGCATTTACAGAGATAAATCAGCCTCTGAGCACTGCTTTGGCTGTATCTCATAGGTTCCGGTAGGATGCATTTTCATTCTCATTTGACTCCATAAATTTTTTTATTTCATTCTTGACTTTTTCTATAACCCATAGATTTTTGAGCAAGGTGTTCAGTTCCCATGAGTTCTGCTTTCTATGTTTCTTCTGCTATTGATTTCAACTTTTATGGTATTATGATCTGAGAAGATGCTTTGCAATAATTCAGTGCTTTGGATTTTGTTGAAATTTGCTTTATGTGTTAACACATAGTCTATTCTGGAAACCATTCCATGTGTGCTGGAGAAGAAGATATACTCATCTTTTGTTGGACAAAAGTTCTGTATTTGTTGATGAGGTCTAACTGTTTAATTGTTGCAATAGGATCTTTTGTGTCTTTCCACGTCAGTATTCTTAATGTGTGCAAATCAATGACATTGTGCTCTTCATGTTATGCAACCATCAGCATTATCCATCTCCAGATTTTGTCTGTCACCCTTAAGAAGCTCATATTCCCTAAGCAGTGAATCATCCTTTTACCCTCCATCCTGCCCACTCCTGGTAACCACTTGTTAATTTTGGTCTGTGTACACTTGTGCACTGTAGATATGACACTTAAATGGAACCACAAATATTTGTCCACTTATGACTATATCACTTGGCATAATGTTACCAAGATTCATCCGTGTTGTAGAATATATCGGTACTTAAATTTTTTCTATGGCTGAATAATATTCCCTGGTATATATGTACCACATTTTCTTCATTCATCTGTGGATGGACAGTTAGATTGTTTCTATCTTTTGGCTATTGTCAAATAGCGCTGCAATGAATATTGATGTAGAAGCATCAGTTTGCGTTCTTCCTTTCAGTTTTTTTGGTTATGTACCTAGAAGTAGAATTTCTGGATCATATGATAATTCTATGTTTAAACTTTTTAGGAAGCACCAGACTTATTTCCGCAGAAGACTTGTCATTTTAGAATCCCAACAGCAATAGATGAGGGTTCCTATTTCTCCACATCCGTGCCAGCACCAGCTGTTTTTCTTTATTTTATTTTATTTTATTTTTTTAATCATAGCCATCTTAGTGGTCGGGTAGTGATACCTCATTGTAAATTTAATTTGTGTTTTCCTAATGACCAAGGATATCAAGCATCTTTTCATGTGCTTGTAGGCCACTAGTACTTCTTATTTAGTGAAGCATCTATTCAAGTATATTGCCCATTTTTTGATTAAGTCTTTGTCTTTTTTGTTGGTAAATCTTAGGAGTTCTTTGTGTATTCTGAATACTAAACCTGGTACTGATCAAAACTCCAGATTCGCATTACCTTCCCCAAAAAGCCAATCTCTGAGACAGGTATTTGGGTGAGTGATCAAAAAAGGAAACAGGGAGGAATCTCTCCATCAAAAACCTGTCAAAATCATCAAGCGAGGTTGGGGTGTACAAGGGAAGAAGTTAACATGTAAGTGCAAACACAGGTATAGGTGTCAGTACCAGGGAAACAACATGATTGATTAGGGGTGAAGAAGCATATCCATTTGGGAGCTTCTGGGGTCCTTTAAAGCTATACATCAAGAGGAAGGATCCAGACTGCTTTCAGCTGTCATATGAAGCAGGAGATCCTGACTGGCACCTGGCATCTTCAAGTGGCTCCTCATCTGTTATGATGTTTCTTAGAAAGCTGTGAAAACTGCAGACACATTATTTCCATGACTTATTTTAGCTAATGCATGCCTTCCTGCCAGGGTTAGGTAAAAGAAAGCAGGAATTTTTAAGACAGGGGAAAAGACAAATAAAAAAAGTCAACTTTGCAAAAAGAAATAAATCTTGGCTGTCTATTTTTAACTTTCCTATTAAAATCACTTGTAACAAACCCTTGTCAATCATATACTTTCCCAAAATATTCTCCCAATCTGTGGATTATCTCTTAAATTTGTTGATAAAATCCAAGTGGAGATGTAAAGTAAATTTAAGATTCCAGAGGTTCCTGGAAAGGTGAAGACTAGAGATGTAAATTTAAGAATCAGTATCTTTGTCCAGAAACTATGAGGTATCTATTAGCAACTTGATCTTGAAGTAATGCAAAATGGTTGGGAGACTTTGGTGGTTCTGTAGGCTCTTTCTGAGATTCTTTAGACATAACTGGAATACCTAAACTTTTTCACATCTGATAATGGTTTACAAATCCAGGAGTTAAATAGAGGAAGTACAAAATCTATTCTTATTTCCAGGCATTAAAAAATTCTACTCATCTGTGTGTCAGAGAACAAAACACTCAAAGAACATAATTGGAAATGGAGACTACCAGATACAGAAGGAAAACAGTTTATATTGATTTTAAGATTAATGTTTAAAAGGTCAGATCCATTTATGCCATAGAAATGGTGAAATTAAGACTTGATTTTTATAATCCAAGACACTCCTCTTTTCATTGTCACCTAGCTACACATTCCGGCATGTATTTTACCTGACTTAAGACTCTCAGAAGTACTTTTTTGTATACCTCTTATTTCCATTTGTTCATATTTTTGAAGTGTGAGAGCATCTCTTGCCCAGGGGCTGTAAAGTTTTCTGTGTTTTATTGTCACAGACATTTCTTAGGAAAAAAAAATCTTAGTAGCTTTCTAGTCCATTTGATTTCAATCAATTGTAAATGTCACATGACCGCATAAAAATATTCCAAATATTAATCTTAAGCTAGATTTACTCTGTGATTTTCCTATTTCCACGCAACTATTTCTACTTGATGATCTGTACCATAATGTCATCTGAAGCAATATATTGGAATAGAAAGCAAATATTTCAACATGATCTTTATCCACAAGACTAAGTTTCTTCTTTTCAAAATTCTCAGTGGACCTTTTTCTTTGGTCAAAACCATTGTTTCCTTTTATAACTTATTCTTTGGATTCCAGAAGCTGTAAAATTTTCTAATCCAATGACAACTCAAATTTAGGAAGTAGTCTTCATTATCTTTACTGTTTTCACATGTCAGGCAATAGTAACATCTCAGAACCATAATTTTTATTTCTTTTGAAAACTTTTTGGTACACAAAATCCAATACATTTGTTTGCAATTGATGGACAAATAAATATACATATGCATTTAGGAATCTTGGCTTTTTCCATCTTCTGACTTCAATATTCCTTAAGCGAAACCAAACTCATTGTCATTAAGTCGATTCTGACTCATAATGACACTATAAGACAGAGTAAATCTGTTGCATTGTTTCCAAGAAGTACCTGGAGGATTTGAACTGCCTGCCTCGTGGTTAGTAGCCATTTCACTTAAATAATATCTCACTCAATATCCCTTCCAAAATAATAGTAGTAATAATAAAACAACCACTGCTGCTGAGTCAATTTTGACTCATAGCAACCTTATAGGACAGGGTAAAATTGCCCCAGAGTTTCAAACGAGAGCCTGGTGGATTTGATCTCCTGACCTTTTGATTAGCAGATGTAGCACTTGACCACTACACCACCAGGGTTTCCCAATATCACTTAGAGCTTTGGATTTCTATCTTTCTAGATGAATGACTTGGAAATAGGAGTAAGGTGGTGACACACTGCCTTCTTAATTGCCTTTACCCTGAAGTGAGATGTCTTAGTATTATATTCCTGGTCTTAATTCCTTACTAGGTGTGAAGAATAGGCTCTACTTCCAAGCTTGAATCACTCACTCAGTTGTCCTTGTAGCAGAGTTTCACTGAGCAAAGCAATAACAGCAAGAAGCAGTAGTACATTTCAGAGAGAAACAGATCATCCTCCAGAACTGGAGGAGACCCCCTACAGAATTTGCACCAGGGGGTTTTATTAGATTTTTTAACATTCTAGACCTGCCCATGAGCTGAGTAGGTGACTTCCTTGAGCAGGATGCAGGAGATTCCTGACGTGCAAGGCCTGACTGAAATGTAGATTTATTGTAAAGTGTAATTAACATGTAAAGGTTACTTGAGGATCCCCTGGGTCCATGTCTTCCTGTGTAATCAGCAGGGGAGAAATCCTTGTGGTTTTTCTGGTTTCTTCAGCAGCTGTGATTGGTTTAAGCCTGTGTAGCAAGTCTTGTGGTTGCCCTGTTTTCTGTCTACCTGTCTTTATCTGCCCCTGACATTAGTCTCACTTTGTCATCTCACTTAGTCATTTAATGCTGCTATAACAGAAATATCACAAGTAGATGGCTTTAAAAAGATAAATTTATTTTCTCAGTAAAGCAGGCTAAAGGTTCAAAATCAGGGCATCGGCTCCATAGGAAGGCTTTCTGTGTTAGCTCTGGAGGAAGGTCCTTGTCATCAATCTTCCCCTGGACTGGGAGCTTCTGAGGAACAGGGACTCCAGGGTTTCTTTCCAAAGGAAGCACTGTTCCCAGCGATGCTTCTTGGTAGTAAGAGGTCCCCCACTCTCTGCTGGCTTCTGTTTCCTTTATATTCCAAGAGATTGCCTCAAGGCCAGAGTCTTACAGATTGAATTTTACCTCTCTTCACAACCGAAGCCCATCCTCCTTCACTAACATCACAGAGGCAGGATTTACAACACACAGGAAAGTCAACAATACCCAGAATCAAGGTTTAGCCCAATTGCTACACGCATTTTGGGGTAGAAAAAATTCAATCAATTGCAAGAGATAGCTCTTCTGCTTACATTCCATTGGTAAGAATTAATTACATTGCACCACCTACATCCACAGGCCTCTAAGAAATGGATTTTGACAGATCTCTGCAACAGTGTATATAGAGTCTATGCCCTATTCTACTCTAGGTCGGATGCATTAATGACTTCAGTTCACTGACAAATTATGGGTCCTCAAACTCGAGACTATAGTATACAGAAGCCAGTGAGAAAGGTTTTACTTGTTACCATGGAGTGGATGGAAACTCCAGTGGTGTAGTGGTTAAGTGCTACATCTGCTAACAAAGAGGTCAGCAGCTTAAATCCACCAGGTGCTCTTTGGAAACTCCATGGGGCAGTTCTACTCTGTCCTATAGGTTCACTATAAGAATCGACTCTACAGCAGCAAGTATGGAGTGGATAGCTGATATTTGAGTAGCAACTTTCGTGGTCAGGCTATACCTTGAATGTCAAAGTTGGTTCGCTATGTGGGCTACTTCCTGTCTTTCACAAGGTGAGCGAGCAGCAACGCTTCCACCAATTAACATGTATAGTTACCACTTGTTCTACAAATCCATCCCAGAGTTCACAGTTAAGATTGTTTTAAGTATTAAGTAAATTATAAAACAATCCCTGATCTTCTAGTCCTATTCCTTGGACAATGATCTGCTCCTTTTATCCCTCAAATCTAAATTACATTCTCAGTCTAGAAAATCAGGCTAATACTCTCCATCCTCACAGAAGCAGCTTGGGGGGGTTGAGGATTATTCCAATGAAATATTGTGTGTGTCTCATTTGAAGTTATTTAGAATCTACAAAAAAAAGAACATGAACAGGAGAGAATTTTCCCCCTTATTCCAGTTGTTTTATATTAGAAGTCTATGCTTGGGTCTTTTAAAAAAAGTTAAAACATTCTCTGACAATTTTACTTTAGAAGAACATAAAATGAAAACTTTTATATGCTTTAATTAAGTATGTATTCAGAATATAGTGTGCTATTTTAGATAACACAGAGTGTTGTAAAAGAATTGCCCACTAACCTTACTTCCAATTATCGCTGACAGATGTATGAAAACAAGCTAACCCCGTTGCCTGAGAATCTATTTTATAATTCCAGTTCTATTGAAAGTTTTAGTGTTTTGATTGATGGTAGTTTATTTTACTTATTTCATGATTCACTTGTTAAAGTGAAGGAAGAGTGTACAAGAACTTCAAGTAATAAACAGTTTGTAGATTTGGGTAAAAAGGCAATAAACTCACTGAGAAACAAATTCTAAATGTCTAGTAATATACTAAACATAGTTTACTTGGAAGGAGAAAGGAATCTGTGAGATATGTAACTCAGAATATTCCATCATAGTTATAGGAGCTATCAAGCCTGTGGAATGATGTCACTATATATTTTTCCACATATGTAAACATACACATATTGACATTAGATCTTCACAGTGTAAGCAAAGCATCCCTTTGAAAACAGAGTTTCATCCCTCCGTTGAACCTGAAGAGTCACATGTAAGTTTGTTACTAAAGGAGTATGATCCCAAAGAAGCCTTCTCTATCATGCTACTAACCAAAAAAGAAGCCATACCCATTGTCATCCAGTCAAATCCAACACACAGCAACCCTGTAGGACAGACTAGAACTGCCCCACAGAGTTTCCAAGGAGCACCTGGGGGATATGAACTGCTGACCTCTTGGTTAGCAGGTATAGAGTGTAAAGCTTAACCACTGTGCCACCAGGGTTTCCATCATGCTGCTAGCGCTCATTTCTTTTTTCTTTTTCCAGGAGGAAAAATATAAAACAAACACATCACTTGGCTCTCAATTTGTGTGAGTGTTTTTTTAAGTCTTCCCCAGAACATCAGTTAATGATATATTTTCCCATTTATAAAGCTTTATTTAACAATAAAACTGCTTTACCATGTCAGTATTGAGCTATAAGTACTATGATATTAAAAATAGGAAACTCACACACATTCCCACCACCACTACAAATCTCTTCACCAAAATCAGAACATCTTTGAGAATAAATATATAATGCCTACAAGGAAAAAATTCTCTCAGCAGAAACAAAATCCACATTTTTTGTGGCTTTTCAGTCACATTAGAGACACTGGTGGCATAGAGATTGAGTGCTACGGCCACTAAGCAAAAGATTGGCATTTCAAATCCACTAGACGTTCCTTGGAAACTCCAAGGGGCAATTCTGCACAGTCGTATAGGATTGATATGAGTTGGAATTGACTCAACAGCAGTGAGTTTGGTTTGGGTTTCAATCACATTACATCATATGTTTGGGGACGGAAAATATAAACTTCATTCTGGAAAGAATGGAGACAAAATGTGAGTGGTGGACCATCGCAGTGGTTGACTCAATTTCTTTGAATAACAAAGAATTTTTGAGTGCAACAAATAAAGCAAGATGCTTGTGCCAACACACAAGATTAAGATTGTCATATCATATACAGACACATGATTCTCAGGCCTTGTATAGTCAGATTAACAATCCTGGTAAAATTTTGTCCAGCTGCAATTCTTGATTGTGTGGTAAACAGGAAGTTTATAACATAGAGGAGACATATAAATTCTGATTTACCCATCTCACCTACTGCACTAAAGTGGGTATACTACACTGTCCACATACCTCTTATGGAGAGATCTTCTGAAGTTAAAAAAAAAAAAAGAATATAACTCATATATTATGGAGTCAAACCTTCATTGCTGAATTCTTACTTTTTTTTTATTGTGATTAAGTGAAAGTATACAATCCAAATCAATTGTGCATGCCTGCCTATCTATAGCTCTTCTGTTCTCCTTGCCCCATGACAGCACACTCCTCTTTTTCATTTTTTATTTGTCATATCCTCTTAACAAGCTCCTTCCCCCTCCTCTCCACTCTCTTCTCTCCCACCTAGAAAGAGACCAGTAAGACAGCATCCTATAAATTCATAGAGCCATAAAGTACACCCACCATATGATCACATTGTGTCCCCGAGTCTAGTCCATTTTGATCCGGAGAGTTGGCCTCAGGAATGTTTTCTAGACAGGGCCAGCAGCAGTTCTAGGGACCATGCTCCTAGGGGCTTCCCCAGGCTGTTGGACTATCAGTTGTAGACTTTTAGTACAGTTCTTGAGCTGCACCCCTCTTTTCTCATGTTGCCACAGGGGCTCAACATTGTGTGGCCCATCATGACTGTCTTTGGTGGTGGCCAGGCACCATCTGGTTCTTCTGGTCACATGTTGATTGATAGTCTCCCATTACATGGGTCTTTCTGTCTCCTGGGCTCTGTTTTCCTCATGTCTTTGTTTCCCCGGTGATGATCTGTTCTGGCTGAGTTGGGATCATTTGCTATACTTCATATGGAAGCTTGCTGGCTTTTAAGATCCCAGATGCCACTCACCAGCATGGGGTACATAAGACTCTCTTAGAAATAGGCTAATTATGCCAGTGGACCTTGATGTGCCCTGAGACTGTGGTCCTCAGACCCTAGCCCTGCTACTCTATCTTTGCAATATTTTGTTGAGGTTAGAAGAGCTTTCCATTTATGGTGAAGTCCAGTTAAGTTGATCTACTTTTTACTGTGTGCTGTCACTGCCTTCACCTAACCCAATTTCCATCAGTTATCTATTCTATGATGAAAACTCGCCCATCCTCCTACCTATGATTTTTCTGTTATTGATTTCAACTTTTATGGCTTTATGGTCCAAAAAGATGCTTTGCAGTAATTTATTCATTTGGACTTTTTGAGACTTGCTTTATGTCCTAACACATGGTCTATTCTGGAGAATGTTCCATGTGCACTGGAGAAGAAAGCATACTTATCTGTTGTTGGGTAAAAAGTTCTGTATATGTTGATAAGGCCTAGTTGGTTGATTATTGCAATAAGATTTCAATCTCTATCTTTACTGAGTTTTTTTTCTGGATGATGTGTCCATTACAGAAAGTGGAGCGTTGAAGTCTCCAACTATTATTGTGGAATGATCTATTTCATTTTTCAGTGTTGTCACTATTTGTTCAGTGCATTTAGATGCTCTGTTACTGGGTTCAGTAATGCTTAATGCTGTTATGTTCTGTCTATGTATTGAACCTTTCGGCAATAAATAGTGACCATCTTTGTCCACAATGGGGGATCTTACCTTAAAGTCTATTTTATCTGTAATGTCTATTTTATCTGTAGTATTGCCACTCTTGCTCTTCTTTGTATGTTGTTAGCTTGATATATATTTTTCCATCCTTTCATTTTCAATTTATTCATATCTTTGAGTCTTAGGTATGTTTCTTGTGAGGAACAAATTTATGGATTGTGTCTTTTGATCCACAATGTCACTCATTGTCTCTTTATTGGAGCATTCAGTCTGCTTACATTCAGTGCAATTATTGATAGATATGTGTTTAGTGCTGTCATTTTGATGCATTTATTTTTCTGTTGTTGATGTTTTCTGTTTTTCTTTTCTTTTTTTTTTATTTGTCAGTTCTACCCTGGCCCCTAGGGTTGCCATGAGTCGGATCTGACTCAACAGCACTTGGCTTTTATTTAATATGCCTTCTATCTCCTCAATGCTGGCATTTTGGCTTTGGATTGAATTTTGTTATTGATCTGCTGGATTTCAGATTGTTGATGTTCCATCAGTTCAAATAGCTTACTTAATTTTTTGTTTTGTTCTCCTTCATTTTGTTTAATATCTTGGAAAGTGCTCTATATCATTCTTTTGTACTTGACCTCTAATAGTTTCAGAAAGTCTTCTTCATCTGGGAAGATTTTTGATTATTTTGGGAGTTTTCCAGAGCCAATGTGGGCTACTTCTTTAAATCATTAACTATGGTCTGTTGTCTGTGTACCATCTAGAAGCTGTTTGATTTCTCTGGTGTTACCTCAAGAGGAGCTGAGGCATAGTTGTAAGAGGGGGATTGGTCACCAGCCATCTCTGTGTAATCTTGTGACTGACCCGAAGTGGACTCTGGGGTAGCAGTTTCTGCCTCTTGGCTGGCAAAGATAGTGACCTTCTGATGGAGTCACTGGGGGGCTGTCAGCTGAGCCTATGATATGGGTAAGTGAATGGTGGAAGAGAAGCTACCAGGCTTCTCAGCAGTCAGATCTCCAGATATTATTTAAAAGAATACTTTACTTCTAAGAGAGGAGCTGTCCAACTTCTGCCAAAAGCAGTAAGGCCCTCAGGTGTGGCAGTCCCCAGCTTCCAACAACAAAACTACTCCATAGGCCATCCCCAGATGTGATGATGTGCTGCAAAGTAGAGACAGATGTCCTCTGCCAAGTCCCACCTGTGAATCTGGACATGAATTGTCTCAAACACTGCTTTTCTGCTGGAGAAGTGCTTGCCAGGCAGGCTGCTGCTCCACTTGAGAATCAGCCACTTAAGAGGCCCCCAGCTGGGTGCTTCTGCATCCCAGCCAACCAAGATGGTATCTTGGCTGAGCTGCGCTTCCTGCCATGAAACAGCAGTGTATGGAACAGCTCAGAAAAGAGAGGATGGGGGGGCGGTGGTGCTCTCAGTCAACAGCCAGGATCTCATTATGTGGCTATCACATGGACTGTCTCTGCTTACTTAAGTGTTGCAATTCTGCATATTTGTCAGCTCATGCCCAGTCACCACCTCCAGGATAACAAAGAAGGCATCAGTACCTGCAGTTCTCCAATACAGTGAGTCAGCACGAGGTAAGGTCAGCGTCTGTTGGCTCATCTTTGAGAGGGGTAGTTTAGTCTGTTACTAGTGCTTAGTCAAATCTGACAGTACTGTCTCAGGTCCTAGGCCTCCCTGGATGTCCACTGCTCCATTCAGTTATCATCCCAGGCCTTAATTCTCAGAAAGAATTGAGGAGATGTGTGTGTAGTCTGCCATCTTGGCCCCTCTTCTGAATTCTTATTAAATAAATGTATTGTTCTGAATGGCAACTACAATTAAATTCTTTTCCAACAGCAATAGTCACATTTGAATGGATAGCCTCTATGCTAATAAATTACATTTGGGTGATTGGATATGTCTCTAGCGGACTCAGTAAAGAAATTTTATGACTTGTTAAAGTGCCATACCTGTTTGAAATGTAGCAAAATCAATGCCTCAGAAAAAAACACAGAAGACTAAATCAAAAAATAAGGAAATAGATGACAAAAAGCTTTAGCTGCTAAAATATGGTTTACCGACATCAAAATTGTAGGACAATGTCTCTTTTTCTCATTTAGTTATGAGTATCTGCAGTTTCTTACCAGAACTTTGTATCTTATGAGTATGTCATTTAAAAAATATTTTTGTTCTTATGTAACATTTTGTGAATCATTCTCCACTCTACACTAAGATTTTTTTTAAAAGATGGTCTTGGTGTTAAACATGACTGGACACTTTAAAACATGACACAATAACTGGAAAATATTGATGCAGAAAATTATTTTGCTCGGAAAATATATTTTCAAGCAACATTGTTTAGCAATATTTTTGGTTCCACCAACTCATCTTTTTAAATGAATTAATATTTTCTTAACTGTTTCCTACTAATTTGCCTTATTTTTCACTATCCTTCTTGAAAAAAACCATATGATAGTTAAAATTTGTGCAGAAACATCCTATGTAATAATCAATAAAGTATACTGATCATTAATCTTGGGTCAAGTAGACCTCACTTTTATCACTTAAAAAATAAAATGTCTGAACCAGGTGATTGATTGATTGATTGGTGAAAATATACACAGCAATGAAATATAAACCCAACCCAGTTTCTGGACATAATGATCAGTGACATTGGTTCCATCCTTCACATTTTTTATCATTGCTGATGTTCTTATCATGAAGCTTTGCAGTGATAAATACACTATTCCTGAACTGTTGAAAGAAAATAAAAGCATGCTATTAGACAGTATTGCTGTTGTTGTTATTTGCCATAGAGTCAACTGTAACTCACGGTGACTCCAGGTATGCAGAGCAGAACTGCTTCATAGGGTTTTCAAAGCTGTCAAATTTTAGAAGCAGATTTCCAGACCTGTTTTCTAGACCCCTGAGTGTGGTTCTGAACCATCAACATTTCAGCTAGTAGTAGAATGTTTACTCATTTGCACCACCTAGGAAGCCAATAGACAGTAGTGAAGAAGCATTCAGTTCAAGATTATATATATCATTAAAAAAGGGTAGTACTTAGAATATTTACTGAGTTGTGATATAATCCCCATCAAATCACATTTATCTTTCCTATTCTATGGTTGTGGAATTTGAAATAAAACTTCTTAATAAGATACATTACATTTATTATAAAATACATTAACAGATGCTTGAAAGCATGTCACAGTATCTGATCTAACATCTCAAGATATAATTAGCTTAGTCACTCTGGAGAGTTATTTAATACAGGGAAAAAATATCGTCATTAACAGTCATTGTGTAGAGGAAGAAAATCTCACACTGTGATATTTTTAAAATTTATTAACATTCTGTTGCCAATAGACGTTTCATTACTTTAAATGAAGCTTAAGTTAGATATTAAGGCTATGCCAACAGAAGTAGAAACTGGCAGCTATTATTCAGATAATGAAGGAAAGGTAAAACTTTTATATTAACAGGAATTATTAGAATATCATTTGTTCCTTGTATTTGAGGAACTGAACAAAATTACAAATTCATTTTTTTTTTACCATTTGAAAATTGAGTCAGTGTTCACAGATATTTCCATATTTACAAGTTGTCACCAATTTATGAAAGTTGCCTCAGTTTTCACTTTCACTTTAAAAGCATAAAGAAATTTCATGATTTTTTTTAATGTTCTCATTTTTACATTTAGGAAGTAGTAAAATTGTGACAGTGGGTTTTTGAGATGAATACATATATGCATTGAAGCATAAGTCATAATATCTTGAAGATACAACTAAATTTGTTAGACAAAAATGTTTTAATTTTTTTTTGAGTAAGACATAATAATCCACATACCATAAAATTTACCCTTTGGAAGCTTAAAAATAGTTGCTATTTGTATTTTCACAAGGTTGCATAACGACCACCACTATCAAATTTCAGAACATCTACATCACATCAAACAGAAAAGAAGATACTCATTAGCAATCATAACTTGTTCCTACCTTCTTCTAGTCTGGAAAATCACCAATGTACTTTCTGTATCTTTGAATTTTCCTGTTCTAGACATTTCATATAAATGGAATAATGCAATATGTTGTCTTTTCTGACTAGCTTCCTTTATTTGACATGTTTTCAAGGTTCATCCATGTTGTAGCTTATTCATTCTTCAAACGTGTGGGTTGTCACCGTTTTTTTTATTATGATTAGTGCTTCTATAAACATTCAAGACAAATGTTGGTGAAAATTTGTTTTCAACTCTCTATTTAGTAGAAGAATTGTTGGGTCACATGATAACTGTGTGTTTTCCTTTCATAGGAGTACTCTATTATTATTTTTTATAATGCATTTTATTTTCTAGGAAAGCATTAGGTTCACAGAAAAATTGCCCAGAAAGTACAGAGCTTCTGGATACTCCCTCATGCCTCTGCACATATTTTCTTCTGTGTATTAGTGTGGTGTATGTATAACAGTTGATGAACCAATATTGATACGGTACTCTTAAGTAAAGTCAATCATTTACATGAGGGTTAACTGCTTTGTGCAGGGCTATGCCTCATAGCACCCCGTACAACTACACGTACAAATGGCTTGTGGCTATGCAGGAGGTGAATTGACCAGGACTCAAACTTGAATCTCCTTCTCGAGAGGTGAGACTCTGCCACTAAACCTTCAATACTAAATGAGTTTGTATAATACAAAACAGGTTTAAACAGAACTTTCAGATTAAAACAGATTGGAAAGAAAGGCCCGGTGATCTACTTCTGAAAATCAGCCAGAGAAAACACTATGGATCACAGTGTTCCAATTTGCAATCAGTCACGGATACGGCACGGGACAAAGCAATGATTCATTCAGTTGTTCACGGGATCACCATGACATGGGGGTCGACCTGATGGTAGCTAACAAAACTTTTTTTATGACAACTCATTCTAAGGAAAAAAATATTTTTAGTGTAGGCGAGCTCTGAGTAAGCTCAAATAAGGCAACCTTGCCAATGGAGCCAATCAGAGAGTCTACGAGAAAGGTTATATTATGACAGCTTTCTTGAAAAGGGCCTTAGAAAGAGCTCTCATCCTGTTCTGCTTTCCTTTGTGGCTGTCAGGCTGTCAGGCTTCTCTGTGATCATGAGTTGTTGATTTTCAAGGCTACCGTGGAAGTGACAGTGGGTGGAAATATGAAAAGATAAAACATCACAAAGCTAACTGTTCTTACCAAAATTCATCTATTTTTTCTTGAAAAATGCCACCAGATTGCCACAAGTCTCTGATTAATTTTGAGAGTTCTGAAAGTGGTAGTTTGACAGTTTTTGCCAGTTTTCTCATCACAGTTACAGAGGAGAAAATTTTCAGAGTTCTTGATTTTGCAGTTTTCAATTACTCCACTCCAAAAAATTTTAAGAATGTTACTGAAGTAGCAGTGGGTTCCATAAGAAGAAGAATGTTCTAGAAAACTGTAAGAATGAATGCTGTTAGCTATTGTCAAATCTTGGCAGCCATATGGCATTTCTATGATCCTTTGTAGATAGGTGATCTATAGGGTTGCATTGGCTGACTTGCAGAAATAGTTCATGGACCTGTCACTGTAGTCCATTGTACTCTATAACTTCTGTCGAAAGCTCTTTAGAATCAGATAAGCACACGAGGCTCCATGAACAGACCACTGATGGCTGTGCTGAGGAGCACTGGCCAAGAGTTGAACCTAAGTCTGCCACATTTTATCACTAAGTCACCACTGCCCCCTTTTACTATAAGGATTTTATGATTAAATGTGTGCCTTAATATAAAGTATTTTCCTAAAAAATAAAACGTAACCAGAGCCAGTCTTTTAAAATTGGCAGTGATTCTGCACGTCCTCCATCACCTGATTCAAGGGTATAGGAAAATTTCCTTATACCCTATAATGTTTGACCTGATATTTAAAGCCTAAAAAAACTTAATAAAAATTATGGTCTGTCATTCTACAGCTAGCAAAATCATTTACGAAGTATAGAACCCTCCTGAGGTCATATGAGCAACCTGTTTCAGTTGACTTATAGCCTTATATCTGAGCAAATGATGACTTATTTTGTCAACATCTACTGAACGTGGTATTTAACAGTATAGGAAAGGATAAGGAGAGGAAAAGCTATGCTATAGCAATCAATTTAAGCAGAAAACTTTAGTGGCTTAGACCGACAGCATTTATTGACTGATTACACAGTAGCAGGTGCTTGTTAGTAATATTCTTCTTCCCCTAATGACTCATGAATTCAGCATCATGCACGACATTTTCTCAGCTGAAGTGTGAATTTGTCGCATGAATTCTACCTTTATCTGGAATAAAGAAAAACAGTTTATCAGTGAGCACTGAACACCTGCCATCAGCTCTTCATCTATATCAGACAAGGTACTTTGCTACAGTAAACATACATATTACAAAACAATTTTTTGGTCCACCCAGAAGTACATGGCGTTTTGATAAAGATAAATAAGTGACAACTGCCATAGTAAAGGGTGCAAAAGGATAGTAAAGTAGAGGACTATGAATTCATTCTTAGAGTGGTAATTAGGTAACTGGGGAGGAGGAAACAAAGAAGTCTTCCAAGAGTAGGTAATATTTAAGAATTTATTAGCTTTGTATAGAGGATGAGGAATGGATAAATGAAGTCAAGAAAAAAATGTTTAAATACATATCTATCTCAGTAAGAACAAGAGAAAGAGTCTTCAAGAAAAAAATAGAAATGATTGCTTAGGAAGAAAGCACTCAAGGCAGAAAGAGAAGATTCAGTGTAATTATTACAATATAACTAGCTCTGAGTATACCACTTTGGGATCCCAGGTCACTACTGTGGGTAGTTTTCCAGGGTCCTCACCATTCGGCAGGTCATCAACTGTTACTCGGTGGGTACTCTCAGTCGTTGGAGGCTGTCGATAGCCCACCTTCTCACCAACTCTTAAAATTAGCAAAATACCCAAGCTGTACTAAAAACATGGCTCACCTCTCTGGAATTGTGTTATCTTACAGATTCTGGTCCAATAATTGCTCTCTATTTCAACAGATCTTTAGATGATTTTGAAAACATATTGTAATACTTGCTATTTTAAAAACTATTTCAAACTGCGGGGTTTGTTCAAATAATCAAGTCTACCATTTTGAGAAGAATTTTGTACTAACAATCCCAACTTCTATTTCAGCTAAGCATGCAGATTTGCTCTCTTCAGAAAGATAATGTCTTCTTTTCATTTGTTTCCCTCTTTCTTGAAGGAGCTCACTTTCTTTACCTATTCCATCCTCATTTGTTAAGATTTAGCCTAGTCTTAACTCATCCACAAAGTCTTCCTTTGACCACCCCAGCTCAAGGTAACTTCTCCTACCTTTTGAATTTTACTGCATTTGTCTGTATCTTTCATAGTAGTTAAAACATAAAAACTTTCAAAATGTATAGTTTTCATGAGTCAATTTTTCAATTACTCAGACACTTTCCTAACGTGTAATACAAACTCAGCTGAATGATATTGAATGTAAAATATCTAATATGCTTATATTTCAATACCTATTTGAGGTAAGTTAGCCCACATCTCTTTCACGTCTTCCGTAAAGTCTAACACACTAACTGATGTGTAACAGCAACAAAAAATTTTTTAAGTATTCAAAAGCATGAATGACTTTTATATTTATAAAGATCTAGTTTGAATAGCAGCAAAGATAAAAATAAATTAAATCACCAACTCAAGTAGGAAGTGAAGGGGAGAATAAACTAGGGACACTCAAGTAAACCTTCCTCACAATTTGACTAGGAGATAACCCTGAATCACACTATGATGCCATGATTAAAACATATCTTTTGGCATTTATTGTTTGCCAAAATCTACTGAAGTGTTTTCATTGATTTTTTATGAGCATAGCCATAAAATTTGTGCCTTCAAAGAGACTTTATTTTTTCAGGTGTATATAAATTTTTTTCACACAAAATGATTGTTAGTCACAAGGATGGTACAATACTAATTAACTTTCTAGTTTGTCTAGTAAGTGTTCTACAGGTTGAGTCAGTATGTTAGCACCCTCACCCTACACATTACTAAACCAAATCCATTGCTGCTCAATCAATTCTGACTCAGAATAGAATGGTCTCATAGTGCTTCCAAGAAGCAGCTGGTGGAATTGAACTGCTGACTTTTTTTTGGTTAGCAGGTGAGCTCTTTACTATTGGAGCAGTTGGGATCCCCCTGCACATTATAGAGTCCCAAATTCAAAGATAAATATACCTCAAAATGTATTTCAAAATTATAAGATTCTTTTTCTGTGCTGTATCAACAGGAACTAGATTTCTAGAATGATAGAGTTTATATGTACATTTTCAAGAATGGCAACATTTTCATGTAATAACTATATTTTTGGTAGTTGCATTTCTGTTCTTTTCCTAAAATAACCAAAAATTCTCTATAGAGAATTGTACACATACAACATTAGAACTAAGATGTTGGGGGTTTTACAACAACTTACTCCACATCTAGCGCACAAGTTAAGAAGACATTTTCTCAAATGAAGGAGAGATTTTCCCGACCATTACATTCATTAATAACTAACAGTAAAATATGTTTGTGGGGGGATGCCATTGAAATGTTTTCCACCCAGTAAAATCTTACCTTGACCTATGTAACCACTGTCAACTGGCTTTGTGTTCAAGTTATACTGCTATGACAAAAATTAGCTGTCCAGTGTACTTATTGGGTCAAATTTCCAGTCAATTTAAATGCAGCTGGACTAATTTGTCACACTGTTGTAAAAAGCCACACCCCTCTCTCATCAAGGAAGCAGGAAGTAACTTCCTATAAGATTCACTGATTTCCTCAAAATAGTTTTTATAACATGGAAGATAAAAATGTTGTCCCTATGATCCCTTACGGAATTCTATTTATGGTTTAGTAAATTGAGTGATTTAACATAGGTGTATAAAATCTCATATTATTCTCCGCAAAGCTCACGTTGTTAGTTTCCCTGCATAAGAACAATTCAATTCCGTATATACCATGCATAAACTTACAGTGTATTACAGAAAATTTTAAACATTATATTAGCCAAAGCCAAGCCAAGTGCCATCAAGTCAGATCCAAACGTTCCAATTATTTAGACAAAATTATAGAATTCTTAGTGGCTCATAATCCTTTAAGTTGGTAATAATAGATGAGTTGTAATTATAAATCAATAATCACCAACCCAAACAACAGAACACTAGTCGTAATGTGAATTATAAACTAAGAAATGATGAACTTGATACATTTCATTTTAGAAACATAGCCAATAGGACTATACCTAGGCAATTAGATAGCACTCAGGGAAATAAGGCCATAGCTATGCTAGAAGAATCTCCTCCAGGTGTTGTGTTTCAGTGAAAGAAGTCATGTGAGCTACTTGGGATTTTTTATTTTTGCCTTCTTTCATGGAGATTGTAAGGGTAGTTTCTGAAATTTGCTGTGAAAACACAACCTAAGTTTAATCTCTCAGTTATTCAGATCTTTGCCAGCAGCAATATAACTGACATTTTGAATTAAATTTTCTCTATTTCCAAGCCAGTGGATACCCTCAAATATGTGTCTTGCTTTGTAGATGAAAAAAATCACAAAAGAAAAATGTATTCATCATGTAACTGTATTTGGTCAACATTTGAAAAAGAAAAGCAGTTTCTTTAGTTAAAGGTATAATATTCTTAACTTGCTGGTATTTCAGTGGACATGCTGATAACACAGAGGAGAACTTATGCTCTCTTGTTATTTATTAGATCATAAAGCAGGAAAATTGAACCTCTGTTTCTGATTATAAAGGAGAAAAAGGGATTAAATTTTCCCTCCTAATATAAGCAACTATAAAAATGGACAAAACATCTGTTTTCATACATTGAAGACTAAGCATTTTAAGTCCAGTCAACGATAGAAAGAGAAAACCCTGTTGAGCTTTACAATCCTCATGGTACTCTGTTGCTCTGCCTGAGTGATTTCTGGTCCAAGATGCAATAATACCCTTTGGTCAAGGGAAGATGCTAACAGGCAGAGAATGAGGATAGTAGAGTTGATGAGTTGACAGATTAGAATTCAAAGCTTGAATTGGCTAGAAGTGATAGGAAAGTGTTTCAGAGATAAAAGGGGGAAGAAAGATTTTCAGAATTCTATAGAGGTATCCCTTGGAATTTTTCTGAGTACTAATATATGCATGTGCAGTGTGAAAAGCCAAGAGTTTGGGCAAATTGTGAAGAGGTATATGAGAAGAATGTATCCTAGAGCTTACACAGGGCTGAGGATTATTCCCAGCTGGTGTGAGACGACCCTGTTGAACACCATAGCATTCAGTGGGAACCCCAGAAAGGATATGTATTTGTATTTTGTTGTTGTTGTTAGGTGCCATCAAATCAGTTCCAACTCACAGTGACCCTATGGACAGCAGAATGAAATACTGTTGGGTCTTGCACCTTGCCCACAATGGTTTTTTATACTTAAGCACAACATTGTAGCTACTGTGTCAACTCATCTTCTTGAGGGTCTTCCTTTTTTTCACTGAGCCTGTGATATACTAACCATAATCTCCTTGTCCAGGGATTGATCCCTTCTGACAACACGTCCAAAGTATGTAAGATGTAGTCTCTGCTTCCAAGGAGCACTCTGGTTGTACTTCTTCCAGAACAGATCTGTTTGTTTGGGGGGAGTCTATGGCATGTTCAATATTCTTCTCTAATACCATAATTCAAAGGCATCCATTCTTCTGGCTTCCTTATTCATTATCCAGCTTTTGCATGCATATGCTATGATTGAAAATACCATGGCTTGGGTCAGGCACATCTTAGCCTTCAAGGTGATATCTTTCATTTTCAATACTTTAAAAAGATCCTTGGCAGCAGATTTTCCAAATGCAATGCATCTTTTGATTTCGTGACTGCTGCTTCCACGAGTGTTGATCGTGGAAGTAAGTAAAATGAAATCCTTGGCAACCTCAATCCTTTCTCCATTTATCACAATGGTGCCTACTGGTCCAGTTGTGAGCATTTTTGTTTTCTTGAATTCGAGGTCAATCCATACTGAAGGTTGTGATCTTTGATCATCATCAGTAAGTGGTTCAAATCTTCTTGATTTCCAGCAAGCAGGCTTGTGTCATCTGCATAACTCAGGTTGTTCATGAGTCAGGCTGTTAATGAGCCTTCCTCTACTCCTGATGCCTTGTTGTTATATAGTCTAGCCTCTTGGATTATTTACTCAGCATACAGATTGAAAAGGTCTGTTGAAAGAATACAACCCTGATGCACATCTTTCCTGACTTTAAACTATGCATTGTCCTTTTGTTCTTTTTTACACTGCTGCCTCTCAGTCGATGTACAGATTCCTCATGAGCACAATTAAGTGGTCTGGAATTCCCATTCTCCACAATGTTATCCATAATTGATTATGATGCACATAGTCTAATGCCTTCGCATAGTCAGTGAAACACAGATAAATATCTTTCTGGTAGTTCCTGCTTTTAGCTGAGATCCATCTGACATTAGCAATGATTTGCCTAGCTCCATGCCCTCTTCTGAGTCCAGCTTGAATTTCTGGAAGTTCCTTGTCAATATACTGTATCACTGGCTACTTTTGACCGATCTTTAGCAAAACTGTATTTGCATGTCATATTAATGAAATAGTTTAATGATTTATGCACTTTTAACAAGGCTAAAGTTTTACTAGAGTAAAAGGTACTCTTAGAAAAATGCCATCAAGCTTAAACACAAGAACTGAATGGAAAAATAGAATTTCAAGTAATTTAATTGTGGCCAAAACTAAACTATCCACTCTTTACAGGAAGAAAACACAATCTAGAATATTCTACAACCCAAAATTGCAATGTCTAGAATCCAGTCAAAAGATTTTAGACATGTTGTCTTAGTCATCTAGTGCTGCTTTAGGAGAAATACCACAAGTGGATGGCTTTGAAAAGAGAAATTTTATTTTCTCACAGTCCAGTAGGCTAAAAGTCTAAATTGAGGGTGTTAGCTCCAGTGGAAGATTTTCTTTCCTATATCCGGAGGAAGATCTTTGTCATCAGTCTTCCCCTGAACTGCCAGCTTCTGAGACACAGGGACCCCAGGTCCTTTCCAGAGGATACACTCAGCTTCTAGTACAGCTTTTTGGTAGCATGAGTTCCCCAAATGTCTCTGCCAGCTTCTTTCCTTATAGCTCAAGAAACTGCCTGAAGGCAAAAAATAGTCTTACACATTAAGTCCTCCCCCACCAACACAACTGCTGTCCATGTTCCCTCATTAACATCATAGAGGCAGAATTCACAAAATGGAGAAACATCACACAATACCAGGAATCATTGCCTAGCTAAATTGCTGTTCAGGGTTTTAGGGGAACACAATTCAATCCATGACACATGTCAAAAAGAAGGAAAAATGGCTCATATCAAAAAGAAATATCAGACATAGACTGGGTATAAATGATGATGATGATGATGACAGATTTAGCAGTTAAAGAAGGTAATTTAGCTATTTATAAGCATGTTCAAATACAAGAAAACAAAATATAGAGAAGCAAGAAATGAAAGATGAAATAGAAACAAATGAGAATTCTACAGCTGAAAAGCACCACAGTTTAAATTAAAAAAAAAAAAAAAAACCTGATGAGTTGAACAATAGATTAGATAGTGCAGAAGAAAATAGAAAGGAATTTGAAGATTACCCAAAATGAAGCATAGAGAAAAATAAAGTGAAAAAAACAATGAATAAAGTATCTGTGATCTTTGGTAAGTTGTCAAACTATCTGCCATGTATGAAATTGAAGACACAAAAAGGAAAACATGGCAGAAAAAAAATTTAATATAAAAAATACTTAGTTTAAAATGTTTTCCAAAAAGAAAGCACAAGGCTAAATGGCTTCAAGGTTGATTTCATTAAATATTTATGAAAGAAATAATACTAATTGCACACAAATACATCCAAAAAAAAAATACAGAGAAGGAGGGCTATTCTTCAATTCATTATATGAGGCTAGTATTAATCTGATAACAAAAACAGACAATGTAATACAGACTGAAAGTCAATGACCAATAACATGAATGAATATAAACAAAAAATTTTTATAAAAGTGTTAAAAAAATCTAATGTATGTTGTAAAATGATATACCTCTTGACTAATGGAGGTTTATTTAGCCATACTTTGCTTATTTAACATTTGAATTAAATAAATTCACCATAACCCATCTCCCTGAAGCTGAGCAAATGTGTTGCAGAGCAAAACTGTGCTTCATAGGATTTTTGTGATTGCGATCTTTCAGAAGGAGATCATCAGGCCTTTTTTCTGATGGGCATCAGGGTGGCTTAGAACATCCAACTTTTCAGCTAATAGCTACATTTGTAGATGTCTGTGCTATGTACAGACTCTAAATTCACCATACTAAGAGATCAACAGTGAACAATAGTTTACTCCACAGATAAAGTGTTTGAAAATATTCAACACACAATCAAGATAAAAACCTCCAACAAAGATGAAATAGAAGGTATGTCCACCTATGAACAGTTGATATTTGATAAAGTCCCAAAGATAGTGAATTTGGGTAAAGACGGTCTCTTCAACAAATGGTGTTGACATAATTGGGTATCCATCAGCAAAAAAATAAAACAAGACCATTTTCTTACACCATGCACAAAAACTAATTCAAAATGGATCAAAGACCTAAATATAAAAACTAAGACAATAAAATTATCAGAAGGAAAAATTGGGAAGATGCTGGAAGCGCTAATCTCAATAAGAAAAAGGCAAACAACCCAATTAAAAAACAGGCAAAAGGCATGAATAAGCACTTCAGCAAAGAAGACGTAAAGGTTGCCAACAGACACATGAGGCAATGTTCACAATCACTAGCCTTCAGAGAAATCCAAATCAAAACCACAATAAGACAAAGTTGGAAATGATCCAAAAAAAAAAATACTACTAAATGCTGGAAAGGATGCAGAGAGATTGGAACTCTTCTGTACTGTTGGTGAGACTGTAAAATGGTTCAACTACTATGGAAATTGATTTGGTGCTTTCTTTGAAAACTAGAAATAGAAATAGCAGCCCTTGGAATATATCCCAAAGAAGTAACGAACACCACTCAAAGAGATACTTGTACATCTATGTTTATTGCCACTCTCTCTACAATAGCAAAAACTTGGAAACAACCTAGATGCCCAGCAACAGATGAATGGTTAAACAAACTGTGGTATATTCATACAATGGAATGCTATGCAATGATAAGAAACAATGATGGCTTAGAGAAATATCTGTCAATGTGGGACCATCTAGAGGAACTGTGCTGAGTAAAACTTACCAGACACAAAAGGACAAATTTCGTATGAGACTACTATTACAAGAGCACAACTAATCATTCAAGCACAGTAGAAATCAACATTTGAAGGTTACAAGGATGGGAGGTGGGTGGGGAGATAGATTCTTTTACAAATTAGGTGGTGGTTAGGATTAGAGGTGGGTATAGGATGTGCCAGCATGCACTAGAAGTGGAGTACCCACAACTACCCAACTTCAAAATAAATTGTCCCCTTAATGTGGACCACCTCTTTGAAACAGGGTCTGGGATTGGGGGACCACACTGTCATGGGACATCTGGACAAATTGGCATACCCAAGGTTTTTATTTCTCCCCTCTCTCAAGATATCATTCCACATATCACTTGGGTGAGTGGCGACTGGAGTTTTAAAAGGTAGTAAGCTGCCATCTAAATAGCACCAAATGGTCCCAATCCACCGGAACCTGAGGCAAATGGAGGCCATTGAGGACAGGAGAAAAATATGAGCCTACCAGATGGAAGGGTGCCATGCGAGCCATAGGTGGCTTCAGCATGGAATAGAAGAACCAGATGGTGCCCTACCACCACTAGTGATAGCCTGGATGAGGGATATGGAACAGAGCTCTGGACACAGAGGGTGATGGAGTAGAGGGCAGAGGTAGAACTCTACCAAAAGACCACACTGGATGATTCTTCTGAATGGAGGGTCCCCTGGGAATGTAGCCCCCAGAATCTCTAACCCTAAACTGCACCCAGCACCGGGAACAGCTCCCCAGACAAAGACTGATCTGAACCACATAAAACATAGAGTAATATTGGAGGTAAACGAACCTTCAAAAATGTACACGGAGTTGTCTTGGGGTACTTTTCTGGTGCCCAGTTGATTGGGTGAGGAGGGCCGGACTTTGGTCAAAAGGTCATGGGAAGTTCTAAACAAAAGGGGAAGCATGCTATCATCTGGGGGAAGGGGAGGCAGGGCAACTAGAATGGATTAGAGATGAAAGTTCTGGGTGCTATATGGCAACATGATATGGACTAAGATTATTCTTAATTCACAATAAATTAAAAAAGAAATAGAAGGCAAATGTTTAAGATCATCTGTGAATAACCCATAGCTAACATCATACTTAATTACGAAAAACAAGTGGTTAAGTACTCCTAAAATGACCTCGCAAATTATATTCATCATTGTAGTAGAGGTCCTAGGTCATAAAATAATGAAAGGATAACAATGAACAAAGAAGAGCAGGTGTGGCAATTCTAATCTCAGATAAAATTGATTTTAATGTAAAATCCACTATCTTGGACACGGATGGACACTATTTATTGCTGAAAGGTTCAACACACAAGCAGGACATAACAATACTAAACATTTATGCATCTAATGTTAGAGCACCTAAATACACCAAAGAAACTGACTACAATCAAAAAGGAGATAGACACTCCACAATAACACTAGGAGACTTCAACACTTCACTCTCAGTATTGGACAGATCATCTAGAAAAAAGCTCCATAAAGGCACAGAAGACCTTATTGCCAAAATTAACCAACTAGACCTCATCAACATATACAGAACTTTCTATCCATCAGCGGACAACTACACCTTCTCTTCCAGCACACATGGATCATTCTCCAGAATAGACCATGTGTTAGGACGAAAAGAAGTTCTCAACAAAATCCATACCATTGAATTAATGCAAAGCATCTTCTCAGATCATAAAGCCATGAAATTGAAAATCAATAACAGAAAAAACGTAGATAGAAAGTGGAACTCACGGAAACTGACGAACACCTTGCTCAAAAAAACATGAGTTATAGATGAAATCAAGGATGAAATAATTAATGGATTCCAATGAGAATGAAAACACTTCCTACCAGAACTTATGGGATACAGCCAAAGCAAAGCTCAGAGGTCAGTTTGTCTCCATAAATGCACACATCTGGAAGGAAGAAAGAAATTAAGCCAAAGAACTAACCCTACAGGCTGAGCAAGTAGAAAGAAAACAACAGAGGAACCCTTCAGGCACCAGAAAAAAACAGATCATAAAGATTAGAGCAGAACTAAATATTAGTGGATAGAAGAACAATTGAAAAAATGGAAAAGACCAAAAGCTGGCTCTTTGAAAAGATTTGGGTAAATTTCCTAAAGAAAAACAGGAAAAGAGACAAATAACCCAAATAAGAAATGAGAGGGGAATTGTCACAACAGATCCAACAGAAATCAAAAATATCATAGCTGAATACTATGAAAGACTGTACTCTAAGAAATTTGAAAACCTAGAGGAAATGCACAAATTCCTTGATTCATATCACCTACCCAGATTATCACAATTTAAGAACAATTTAAGAAACCCATCACAAAGGAAGAGATTGAAAGTCATCCAAAAACTGCCAAACAAATAAAGCCCAGGCCCGGATGGCTTCATCACAGAATTTTACCAATATTTTAGAGACGAATTAACTCTAATACTACTAAGACTATTTCACAGTATAGAGAGGCATGGAAGACTTCCAAATTCAGTCTGGAAAGCCAGTATAACCCTGGTACCAAAGCCAGGAAACGACCCAACCAAAAAGGAGAACTACAGACTGATGTCACTCTTGAATTTAGATGCAAAAATCTTCAACAAAATTCTTGCCAATAGAATACAATAACATATCAAAAAAATAATCCATCATGACCAAGTTGGATTCATACCAGGGATGCAAGGCTGGTTCAACATCAGAAAAACAATTCATGTGATCAACCACATAAATAACACAAAAGATAAGATTTTGTCTATCAATGTAGAAAAGGCATTTGATAAAGTCCAACACCCATTCATGCTAAAAACTCTCAGC
The DNA here is from genome assembly GCA_028571685.1 of Heterohyrax brucei. NCBI lineage: Eukaryota > Metazoa > Chordata > Mammalia > Hyracoidea > Procaviidae > Heterohyrax > Heterohyrax brucei. Next base: position 117,778,726 of record CM053166.1, read on the forward strand.
AAAACAGAAATAGACAGCCAATTCCTCAATGCAATAAGGGCCATTTATATGAAGCCAACTACCTACGTCATCCTGAATTGAGAGAGACTGAAACAATTTCCCTTGAGAACAGGAACTAGACAAGGGTGCCCACTCTGACCTTTCCTATTTACCATTGTATTAGAAGTTCTAGCCAGAACAATTAGAGAAAATCAAGAAATAAAGGGCATCTGCATTGGCAAAGAAGAACTAAAAATCTCCCTATTTGCGCACAATGTGATTGTATACACAGAGAATCCTAAACAATACATAAGTAAACTACTCAAACTGATAGAAAAGTTCAGCAAAGTCTCAGGACACAAGATAAACATAAGTAAATAAGTAGGATTCCTTTATACCAACAAGATTGTTAATGAAGAAATCACCAAATCAATACCACTTACTATAGCCCCTCAGAAGATAAAGTTCCTAGGAATAAGTCTAGGCAGAGAAATCACAGACCTTTACAAAGAGAACTACAAGCCCTTATTATAAGAAACTAAGAGAGAGTTACATAAATGGAGAAACCTACCCTGCTCACAGATAGGAAGACTTAACATTGTGAAAATGTCTATTTTACCCCAAACAATCTACTTATATCATATAATGGAAATACAAATTGCAACGACATTTTTTAATGAGATGGAAAAACAAATTACCAACTTTGTTTGGAAAGGGAAGAAGGCCTGAATAAGTAAAGCACTACTGAAGAAGAAGAACACACTGGGAGGCCTCTCACTACTTGACTTGATAACCTATTACACTGCCACAGTAGTCAAAACAGCCTGATACTGGGACAAAAAGAGACAGATAGATCAATGGAACAGAATTGAGACCCCAGAGATAACACCACCTTCCTATGAACAGTTGATATTCAACAAAAGCCCTAAGACATTAAACTGGGGAAAAAGCAATCTCTTCAACAAAAGGTGCTAGCAAAATTGTATATCCATCTACAAAAAAATGAAACCAGACCCATATCTTACTCCTTATACAAAAACCAACTCAAACTGGATAAAACACCTAAATATCAAATCTAACAATAAAGCTTATCCAAGAAATAGTAGGAAAAACAATGGAAGTTTTAATACACAACATAGACAGACTTGAAAATCTGTCTAACAAATCAGAAACAACAGAAAATAAATGGTAACTATTAAGAATCAATCACATTTGTTCATCCAAAGACCTTATTAAAAGAATTAAAAGGCCACCTACAGAATGGGAAAAAATATTTGGCAACTATATGTCAACCTGACGCCTGATCTTCATAATCTGTAAAGTACTACAAAATATCAATAAGAAAAAGATAAATAATCCAAGCAAGTGATGAGCAAAGCAGTTGGACAGACACTTCTCTAAAGAGGAGATCAAGGTAGCCAAAAAACACATGCGGACATATTCATGATCTTCCGTTATTAAAGAAATTCAAATCAAAACTACAATGAGATACCACCTCACTCCAAAAAGGTTGGCCGTGATCCAAAAAATGCAAAACAACAAATGCTGGAGAGGCTATGGAGAAACTGGAACTCTCCTACACTGTTGGTGGGGTTGCAAAATCGTGCAACCTCTTTGGTAAGCAATCTGGCACTTCCTTAAAAAGCTGGATCTAGATATACCATTTGACCAAGTAATTCCACTGCTTGGAATAGATCCTACAGCATCAGTGCCATTCACACCAACTGATACATGCACATGAGTGTTTATTGCAACACAGTCCACAAGAGCAAAAAGATGAAGTCAACCCAGATGCCCAACAACAGAGGAATGGATAGGTAAACTATGGTATGTATACTCAATGGAATACTATGCAATGATAAAGAATAATGATGATTGCAGGAAACATCTCTTAACCTGGTTTGAACTGGAGGACATTATGCTGAGTAAAAGTAGTCAACAACAAAAGGACAAATGTTGTATGAGACCCCTACAATAACAACTTATAAACAGACTCATGCTTAGAGTTTAAGACTCTTTGGTGGCTGCAAGGGTGAGGAGGGAAGGAGGGTTGGGGGGTAGGGTTTAGATTAGATGGTTGATAGAAATTTGGTTGGATGAAAGCTGTGACAGTACACATTAGAACGAAGGTCAATATTAACAGGTCTTCAATATAATATGATTACTCCTCACATCTTAACCCAATAGTGTAAGGACAGAGTAGCTGGGGCGAGGGGGCCAGAGACCATGCTCTCAAGGGAAATCAAAGCCAGTTGGCACAGTTACCATTTTGCTAAGAGAGCCCACTGCACCCCACACTGGTGAGTGGCATCTGGAGTCTTAAAATCTGCCAAGCTGCCATCTGAGGATATAGCAAATGGTCCCAACTCAGCAGGAACAGATCATCACCAAGAACCAAAATGACATGGAGGAAAGAGAAGCCAGAAGACAGAGAGACCCATATGAGTGAGTAGGTGACTACACCGGCTTGTGACCAGAAGAACTGGATGGTACCCCACCACTATCAGTGATAGTCGTGATGGAGCTCACAAAGTTGACTCTCACTGGCAAAAGAAGACTAAAAAGGTGTGTACCCTGAGATCTCCACTAAAAGACCACAGTTGATGGTTCAGGGGCCTTGGAGTTCCCCTGGGAGCATAGGTCATAATGGAGGCCAATTCTTCAGACAGGAATGGATTGGACTTGGTGACACAGAGTGACCACGTTATGTGTTTACTTTATGGTTCTATGCATCTGTAGGATGTTGTCCTACTGCCCTCTTACTGGAGGAAGTGGAGTGGGGGGAGAAGAGGGGATAGGAGATTGTTAGGAGGATATGACATGTATGGAGTGGAGAGGAAGAGTGTGCTGTTACCGGGCAGGGAGAGCAGTGGGAGCTGCATACAGTTCGACACGCAAATTTTTGTGGGAATGTACATTTTCATTCAATCATAATAAAAAAATGGGGGTAAAAAGACAACATAGTATTGGTGAAGGAGCAGACACGTAGATTAATGACAAAAGCATCTATATAGACCCATATACATACAGTCATCTGATCTTTGACAAAAGAGCAAGGCAATTTAACAATAGAAAGGACATTTTTTCCCCCAACAAAGAATGCTAGAAAAATTGGATACTACACGCAAAAAAGAACCGATCAACATTCAACCTTTTCAGGAGGTAACATATGATCAAGAACTGATGGTATTAAAGGAAGAAACAGAAGTTGAGCTGAAAGCACTGGTGAAAAAGCAAACTTTAAGAATTGACATAGTATCAACTGAGATGTTTGAGCAAATCAATGCAGCATTAAAACTGTTCCCACATCTATACCAAGCAATTTGAAAGACAACTACTTATCCAGCTGACTGGAAAAGATGCATATTTATGCTAATTCCTCAAAAAGGTGATCCAACAAATTTGGTAATTATTGAACAATATCACTGATATTACATGCAAGTAAAATTTTGCTGAAGATCATTCAAAAGCTACTACAGCAGTATATTGAAAGGGAACTACTAGAAATTTGGGCTGGCTTCAGAAGAGGACTGGAACCAAGGATATCATTGCTGATGTCAGATGGGTCTTCGCTGAAAGCAGAATACTGGGAAGATGTTTACCTGTAGTTTATTGACAGTGCAAAGGCATCGGACTGCATGAATCATAACAAATCATGGATAACATTGCAGAGAATGGGAATTTCAAAACATTTTTTTGTTTTCATGAAGAATCTTTACATGGATCGAGAAGTCTTTCAAATAGAACAAAAGCATACTGCATGGTTTAAAGTCAGGAAAAGTGTGCATCGGGGCCAAAAGTGTGCAAAGGTGAAAGTATAATGTTCAGTCTGTATGCTGAGCAAATCATCTGAGAAGCTGGAGTATATGAAGAACAGGGCATCAGATTTGGAGGAAGAAACCTGAACAACCTGTGTTATGCAGATGACACAACCTTACTTACTGAAAGTGAAGAGGCCTTGAAGTACTTACTGACAGAAATCCTTCAGTATGAACTACACCTCAACATCAAGAAAACAAAAACCCTCACAACTAGACCAGTAAGCAACATCATGATAAATGTAGAAAAGATTAAGGTTGTCACGTATTTAATTTTTCTTGTATCCACAATCCATGCCGCTGAAAGTAGCAGTCAAGAAATCAGACAACACGTTGCATTGGGCAAATGAGCTGCAAAAGCCCTCTTTAAAGTGTTGAAAAACAAAGATGTCACCCTGAAGACTGTAGTGTGCCTGATCCAAACCATAGTACTTTACATCATATGTATGTGAAAGCTGGACAATGAATAAGGAAGATAGAAGATGTTAGAATTGTGGGGTTGGAGAAGAATATTGAATACATTATGGACTGTCAAAAGAACAAACAGATCCGTCCTGGAAGAAGTACAACCAGAGTGCCCCTTAGAAGAAAAGATGGCAAGACAATGTCTTATGCGTTGGACATGTCAGGAGGGATTTGTTATTGAAGACAGACATGGTGTCTCATAAAGGGTCAGCAAAAAAAAAAAAAGAAGACCCTCAATGAAATGGATTGACACAATCCTGGCAACAGTGGGCTTAGACATAACTACAATTGTGGGCATGGCATAGGACCTGGCAGTGTTTTGTTCTGTTGTATATGGAGTCACTATGAGTGATAACTGACTCAACAGCACCTAACTACAACAGTATATGTCAAACAAAGGATCTCTTATTGTACAGGGTTTAAGCCTTTGATTGCTAACCCACAGGTTGCTGGTTCAAACCCAGCAGCCACTCCTCTGTAGACAGATGTGATAGTCTGTTTCCATAAAAAATACAGCCTTGGAAACTCTACAGAGCAGTATTACTCTGTTCTATATGGTCACTTTGAACTGTCTACAGCAGTGGGTTTCTTAGATGAAATGTGGGGGGGGGGGGACCTAGACACACATCTTACACTTTACATTGAAATTAACTCAAGCAAATCATAGACCTTAATATACAAATAAAAACTATAAAATTTCTTTAAGAATGTATAGGGAAAAAATCTAGATAAACTTGAGTTTAATAAAATCTAAAACTACTGCTTTGTGAATGGCACTGTTAAGAGAAGGAAAAGACAAGTCAGAGACTGAGATTCAGTATTTATAAAACACATGTCTGATGAAGGCCTTGTATCCAAAATACAAAAATATCTTATAACTTAACAATAAGAAGACAAATAAGCCTATTTAAAAATTTGGAGAAAGATCTGAGCAGATACTTTGCTTTGAAAATATACTGATGGTAAATAAGCATATGCAAGATATTCATATCATTTGTTATTAGGAATTTGCAATTTAACATGAGATACTATTGCACTTATTTAGAATGGCTAAAATAAAATAATAAACTGGCTGTAGTAATTCGTGCTGAAAAAGATGTAGAGCAACAGAAACTTTAATTCATTAGTATTGGGAATGTAAAATAACACTGATAGTTTCTTATATAGCTGAACATCCTACCTTAAAATGCAGCACTTATGCTTTTAGGTATTTATCAAACTTGGGTCCACACCAAAACCTGCATATGAATAGCTATAGCAACAGTATTCACAATAATAAAGAATTGGAAGCATCAAAGACATCCTTCAATAGATTAATGGACAAACAGAGATACACTCATCCGAGGGAAAATTATTCAGCAATAAAAATAAATGAGCTATCATTCATGGATGAATATTAAATGCATATTGGCTTGGCATTGTTAAACTGAAAGAAATCAGTCTGAAAAAGCTAGACACTTTATGGTATCAATTATATAACAGTCTGGGTAAAAAACAAAAAATAGAGAGGGCCAAAGATCAATAATTTTCAAGGGTTCAGAGGGATAAGCAGAAGGTGGAATACGCGAAGCGCAGGGGATGTTATAGGATGGTAAGCTATTCTGTATGGTACTGTAATAGTGAATGCAAAATATTAAGCATTTTAAAAAGTCCATAGAATTTTATATCATCAAGAGTAAACCTAGATTTATGCAAAATTTTAAAAAATCATTTATGAGGTTCTAGATCCTGAGATGGAAGATAGAATATGAAAAACTAATATAGATGTATTACAAATGTTTGAAAAAACTAACTCACCAAGGTTTAAGTGCAGACTTAAATAACATTGGAATTCAGTAAAGACTGTAAAGACTAAAAGAAAAAAGCACTATATATATAAGTACTATATTATAGCTGGAAATACTATTTTCCACAAGAGTCTAGGTCAGCAATTCAGAGAACACTGCACATGTATACTAAAACTGAACAAGGAAGTAAATGGTTGACAGATTGTAGCAGCCAGGCTTTTTACTGTTTGAGTGGGAGGTTACAGACAAACAAGGGGAGGAAGCTAGAATTATGCATTTGGCCATGGATTCAAGTTGGAATCATTGCTAACATTGTTAACTTATATGAGGTCTGACACCATGTGCTTACATTGGCAGCACTGTACAAACAACTTGGTAAGGTTTTATAACCTTGGTTTATCAATGTCGCACAGCTGTGTTTGTGTTGACTTGTGGTGGTGCCTTGCTGAGTGGCATTCATTATTTTTGTTGCATATTTTCTGTGTTGTCATATGAGAATGTTGGAGCTTGAATTAGAGCAATGAACAAACATTAAATTTCTTCTCAAACTTAGCAAAAGTGGAAGTAAAATCAGCGAAATGTTAGTTCAAGTTTATGGGGATAATGTCCTGAAGAAAACAGAGCAGTGTACAAATGGATTAAACATTTTTCTGAAGGAAGAGAAAGCATCACTGATGAAGAGAGGTCAGGGTGGCCAGTAATGAGCAGAATTGATTAAAACTTTGCAAAAACTTATCAAACTTTGTATCAAAATTGTCAGCTCACTGTGAGAAGCATACTGGACCAAGTAAACATCAGTAGAGAAACAGGAAAATCTTAATTGAAAATCTTGGCATGAGAAAGATGTGTAAAAAAATGGTCCCAAAGAAACTCACTGATGAACAAAAGTAAAGGAGAGGCAAAGTTTCCCATGACTATTTGGAGAGGCAAGATGATGTTTTGGGCCATGTTATCACTCGTGAGGAAACATGGGTATACCAATACAACCCTGAAACAAAGCATCAAAGAACACAATGGAAGTCAATCAATTCTCCATGACCCCCAAATTTAATCACTCCAAATCAAGAGTCAAAAACGATGATGCTAACCTTTTTTTCAATATCAGAGGGATTATTCATTATGAATTTGTAACAACTGGACAAACAGCAACCAAGTTTACTATTTGGAAGTGCTGAAAAGCCTGTGTGAAAAAGTTAGATAAGAATGACCTGAATTTTTTGCCAACAACTCATAGCTCTTGCACCACAATAGTGAACCAGCTCACATGGCACTGTCTGTTAGGGAGTTTTCAGCCAGTAAACAAGTAACTGTATTGGAACATCCTACCTATTCACCTGATCTGGCCCCCCGTGACTTTTTCTTGACCTGAAGATAAAGAAAATTTTGAAAGGAACACATATTGATGACATTCAGAACATCAAAGGTAATATAAAGACAGCTCTGATGGCCATTCCAGAAAAAGAGTTCCAAAAATTGTTTTGAAAGGTGTACTAGGTGCTGACATTGGTACACAGCTTCCCAAGGGGAGTTAGTTGAAGGTGACTGTAGTGATATTTTAAGATGAGTTTGCAAACTTAATCGTCAAACCTCTTATTTAGCTTGGTATAGATGAAAATGGTTGCACATTAAAATATATGTGTGTGTGTTTACATGTGTGTGTGAGTGTATAGATATATACACAGGTTAGTATTGATACTTATATCTCTTTAGTGTATCAACTGAGAAGGCCTAGAAGCAGTTATATCCCAGTAACAAAGATCACATTCAGTGCTCATGTCTTGTTTTCAAATGTAGTTCTCCAATAAAAGGATCCAATCTTCCTTGGAAAAATGCCTTGTTCTAGGAGTAGGGCATAGAATACACAAGGTCAGCCATGAACAACTTGTAGAATGAGAAAGTAAGAAAGTGCTTTAATAAACTTGACAGTCTTTGTAATTCATCAGCAAGATCTCCCAATGACCAAAGCTATAATAACTTTCATAAGACAATAAATTATAATCCAAAATATAAAATATTTAGGAGTTCATACTAATGCAACCAAATAACAGGATAACTTAGTAAATGGAAAGGAATAGACAAATGTACTTTGCAAAGCCAAGCCAAGTGCCATCGAGTCAGATAAGAAATTCAAATATATTTTAGCCATCTGGCCTTAAAACAGTAAAGCACAATCCCCTATTTCCTAAGTGTAGGCTGCACATGGTGACCTCCTTCTAAGCAGTAGATTATGGATACAGAGAGAGAGATAGAAAGTTTGCAGTGGGAAAATTTGACAAATATTATCCCAATCCAGGTAATCAACATTAATATCAACAGTAACATGTTAGTAGTAAGTACCCATGATATGATATGTGGAGAATGTCCGTTGCATCTCTGGTGTTCCACATATTGTTCCAGTTAAATTGTGAGAGAAACATCAGACAAACCCCAGCTGAAGGCCATTTCACAAAATACCTCACTGATTGATATTCCTCAAAATTGTGAAGGTCTAAGAAACTGCCACAGCTCAGAGACATCTAAGAAGACACAATGATTAAATCTAATATGATATCCTGGATTGGATTCTGAAAGAGAAAAATGTTATTAGGTAAAAAACTGAGGAACTATGAATAAAATATGGACTTAATCTAGTAATAATGTATCAATGTTTGTCCATTTACTTTAACAAAGACAATCTTCTGAAGTGAGAAGTTAATAATAGAGCATACTGGATGTGCAATATATGGGCACTCTCTGTACCATCTTTGCAATAATTTTACAAAGCTAAAACTGTCACAAAAAACCATTAGGGAGATGCAAATCAAAACCATAATGACATAGCTCTTTACTCCTTCTGGGATGACTAATATTGAAAAACAGAAAATAACAAATATTGATGAGGTGGTTAAGAAATCTTAACCCTCATCTATTGATGTGGAAAGGAAAAGTTACAGCCACTCTGGAAAACGGTTTGGTGATTCCTAAAAAAGTGAAATATAAAGGTCCCATGTTACTTGCTGTTAGGTGCTGTCACGCCGATTCTGACTCATAGCAACTCTGTGTACAACCAAATGGAATACTGTCGTTCTCACAATCATTGCGATGCTTGAGCCCATTTGGTAGCCACTGTGTCAATCTGTCTCTTCAAGGGTCTTTCCCTTCTTGTTGACTCTCTACGTTTTCCAAGCATGATGCCTTTCTCCAGGAACTGGTCCATCCTGATAACTTGTGCAAAGTACTTGAGACAAAATCTCTCCATTCTCATTTCCAAGTAGCTGTCTGTGCTTTTTCCCAGAATGGTTTGGTTATTCTTCCATAAGTCTGTAGTATATTCAACATTATTCATCAACACCATTATTCAAATGCAGCAGTTCTTCTTTGGTCTTCCTTATTCATCGTCCAGATTTCACATGGATATGACCCAGCAATTCCACTTTCAGGTTTATACTGAAGAGACTGGAAAGCAGTGATTCAAGCAGATATATATACACTGGTGTTCACTGCAGCATTATTTTCAATGGCCAAAAAGTGGAAGCAAGACTAATGTTTATCAAACGATAAAGAAATAAAATGTTGTACCAAAAAAAAGAAAGAAAGAAAGAAATGGAATATTAATCTGCCAGAAAAAGAAAGGAAATTCTGATACATGCCACAATATGGATGAATCTTGGAAATTACATGCTGAAACCAATCACTGACAAACAAACGTATGATTTCACTAATGTGAAATACTTGAATTAGAAAAAATTACAGGAACTAGAGTTTAGTAGTTTAACAGTGGTGCCAAGAGTGAGAGAAGTGAGAAAAGGTGGGTACCACTGAGTATCACCGAGTCTTTGTTTTGGGGGATTGAAAATTTGACAGTGGATCCTGTCAATGATTGCAAAAGTGATAAAGGTAACTGGTTTTATTGAACTATACATAGGAAAAATACCCAGTTGGCCAATATTTTGTTCTCTATATTTTTATAACAATGAAGCCAAGCCAAGTGCCGTCGAGTCAGATATAAAATTTATTATGTAAAAATAAATGCAAAGACACTTTTACTTCTCTGAGGCATAAACTAAAGTAAACATACTTTTCCATTGAATGTGACAAGATTAGATTATTTCTTCTTATCATCATTTATTTCTGTGAATCAATGATGGCTTGACCTTCAATTTAAGAATAGGGAAATTTAATTTGAAGAGGAAATCATATAATTTCTGTTGAATTTAGATTACCTACAGTGATTTTTTTTTTAATTTTGGAGGAATATATATATTTACAGCCTTGAAAACCCTATGGATCAGGTCTACTCTGTCTTATATGATCACTATAAATCAGAACCAACTCGATGACAAAGGGCTAGGTTTTTGACTACACACATGCACACACACACACACATGTTAAATGCAGTTAAATGCAGGTTAAGTCCTCAGCTGCTAACAGAATGCCAGTGGTTAGAGCACACCTAGAGGCTCCCTGGTGGCTTAATGGTTAAGTACTTCCTCCGCTAACCAAAAGGTCGGCAGTTTGAGTCTGCCAGGGGCTCCTTGGAAATTCTATGGGACATTTCTACTCTGTCCTACAGGGTAGCTATGAGTTGGAATTGACTCGATGGCCTTGGGTTTGGTTTGGTCTGGTTTAGAGGCTCCTCAAGCAAAGAGACTTGGCAATCTGCTCCAGTTGATTTCAACCTAGGAAGCTCTGTGGAGCACTTCTATTCTATGCCAAGCCACACTCCAAAATATCTTTTATGCCAGTTGTAATGTTGTGGATACTATTACTACTGGTTAATGACCAGTGAGCACCTTGAATGTCAACATTTTAAAATATGTCAATACTGGTCTATTAATTTTAATCAGATAAATAGATGTGTGCTGTTTTTTTCCCCTGTCATTTCTGCACTATAGAAGGCATTTAACCTTAAATTCTTAGTATTTTCTTCTATCAAATATTATTTTAATTCTTAGTTTTCAATTTCCATTCTTAATTTTTTTCTCCTTTTTATTTCCCACGGACAAAAGTATTGAGAATAGAAGAGTGTGAAACAGGGGCGGAGACACACCAGTACAAGAGTGCAGTGAGGTTTATTCTGGAAGAAAGAAAGCAGGGTCTAAACCAAGATGTGGTTTAGGCAACCAATAGCTGGTGGGGACAGATTTTACAGTTTTAAAGTTCTGATGAAGAAGTGAAGGGGTTACTGATGCAAATATTATTTAATGGTTTTATAGTTATACCAGGTGGGGCATACCAGGCTGTTTTGAGTCATACCTGTGGGGCATGCATACCAGGCTGTTATCAGCTAATGGCAGATCTGATCATTGGATAAAGTGACCGCCCTGAAGTCCAGGAACAGAGTTCCCTTGAAAAGTCAGTGAATTCTACATATTTTACTAAGATTTGCTTAACAGGAATCATTCTTGTTAAATACAACCATCTCTTGCTGTATTAAAACAGAGACTAGGTTATACTAACCATGCTCTAATAAAAAAAAAATACAGAGCTGTGAATAATCTTAGTTCATGCAGACTGTATTTTAGCACTGTAACACAACCTTAATCTTCTAGCTTGTTTCTTTATGACCTTCAGATTATTGTTGACAATGGAAACTTAGGTGTTATATATTATGTTTAAAAGTAAAGCTAAAAGTTCTTTGTGAAGATAGAAACCATACAAATAAAAATAGTTCACACTAGCATTTTAAGATTTCTCATAATGGAACTCCAAACACTGATATAAACATGCTTCAAAATTACTTAGCTGTTTTGAAGAATTTGGTCAGGTAAATATAGTTTCCCTACCTTAAAAAATCTGTTTTATCACAATATATTTAGCTAATGACAAACATCATTAAAAAATATATAGACGTCAAGTTTTGAAGGAAATGACTCTTTATTGAATTGTGTCCCCCCCAAAACACAAGCAGCCATTTGGCTAGACCATGATTCCTGGTATTGTGTGCTGCAAACCCCGCCTCTGTGATGTTAATGAGGCAGGATGGGTGGCAGTTTTGTTGGTGGGGCTGCATTCAGTATGTAAGACTGTGCCTTGAGGCAATCTCTTAAATATAAAGGAAAAGGAAAGCAAGAAGTTTGGGACCTCATGTCTCCAAGAAAGCAGTACAGGGGAGCAGAGTACATCTTTTGGAAAGGACATGGGGACCTTGTTCCTCAGAAGCTGCCAGTCCAGGGAAGACTGTAGATGAGGACCTTCTTCCAGAGCCAACAAAAAAAGCCATCCCCTGGAGCTGACACCTGGAATTTGGACTTGTAGCCTACCGGGCTGTGACAAAATAAATTTCTCCTTGTTAAAAACATCTACTTGTGGTATTTCTGTTATAGCAGAACTGGATGACTAAACAGTTGTGTTTTCTTTTAAATTTGTTATTTTGTTATGGTGTAGATAACTGTGTTTCTATTCCACTATGCATCTAAAGATATTTAACAACAAATAGGTCAGGGGAAAGGAAAGTGAATAATTTTCAAAGACACAGTGTATGGAGAGAGGGATTTATGGTAAACACAAATAATTTATCAAAACTTTGCAAGTATTTAGAACCAAACAAAAGATCTGTCAAATGTGATCTTTTGGCTAGTTGCTGTCCTTGAAACAATCTCTTCGGTTGAAAATAAAATAATATCTCACGAATTTAACAGAAGAGAGAAAGAAAACTAAAACCTTGTGTATTTGATTTCACATTACAACCCTCAATTGCCCAGATCAATTAATCAGGGGTTCCATAGTTTCATGCAGACAAATATAGATTTAAATCATGCTGTATTGGTTTCCTTAACAATGATTCTGTCATTAGAAGGTATAGATAAGTGGAATCAATAAAGTTTCCATTTGCACTGAATTACTGAAGTTTCAATAGAATGTACTTCTGAAATGGAACTTTTCCCTCTTTCCCTATATAAAAAGCTAAGAATCCATATTTCTTTTTTTGTTCCTAGAGATTTTTGCTTGTAGCAGCAAAGACTTCCAACATGTGATTGAAATTTTAGAAAACTGAAATAATCAGAACATAACTCTTCAAATACACCAAATGTATTCAAATATTTTATGACACAAAATAAATTTAATTTTGTATAATATCATCAACAGTCTAAAAGCAGTATTTTTTTAAATATCTTTTCCAAATAATTAGAAATTGTCAGTTAAACTTGATATCAAATGCTTATGCGGAAAATATAACTTCTCTGATCATATAAAGGAAACCTCAGTGGCATAGTTGTTAAATGCTGTCTATGTCTGCTAACCAAGAGGTTGCCAATTAAAACTCACCAGGAGTTCCTTGGAAATTCTGTGGAGCAGTTCTGCTCAGTCCTACAGTGTCACTATGAGTCAGAATCGACTCGATGGCAGTGGGTATGTGTATGTGGGATTATATAAAATGGAAAATATTAGGCCAAAATGAAAGATACATTTAATGGTAAGCACAGTTTTTAGGCAGTCTGCATGACTTCATCATGCTTGACACACTCAGCTAATGAATGATTATAAGTACATTTTTATTCATCACTGGCGTGTTCTTTCAAGAAGAAAACCAGTAACTGAGTAATATCCAAATAATAAATTTGAGGACATTCTCCAGCGATATTGCCATTCCGTCTTATAAACAATGAAGTAAAAAGAACATAAATCAAACTAAAGCACATACATGGTATTTTGCCACATGCAAACAGTATTTTGTTTTTAGTATTTAGTAATAGAAATATACTTCTTACATAATGAATCTTATTATATACTCTACTCACTTTCAGATTATCACATTATACCACTGGAATGTCCATCCTGGAAAATAACTACATCATCCAAAACAAATAATACATTAAGTCACTCTTGCATGATCTTTAATCAATTTGTCAATACAGATCAGAATTAAGAAGAAACGACACACACAATGTTAAGTAAACTTATAAGAGAAGACCAGAGAAATGATTGTATGGTTTTAAATTATGGACTTCAATACAACATACTGCTACAGGACAGTAGTAGAAACCATCAGAAAGAACGAAGAGAGTGAAGCTATGGAGTGCTGAATATAAGCTTCATTCTTTTTAAAATTTGACCAAGAGCTGCTAAATTGCTCGTGCCCCACAACTTTGATTTAGAAACACTGTCTATATGGATATGTACATGCATTTTTAATACATGTGTGCATGTATTTTTCTCCTGCACATTTTGTCTTTCAAGTAATGTAAAAATATACTCATATTCTAACTTCACATCTTGATCATTATGAGCCTGATTTCTTATATATACAAAAATTATCTGACTTTCTGATAAGTTTTTTGTGAAAATTGAAAATCGGCAACTTCACGTAAAGCACAAAATAAATGTGTGCTCCTCTTGTGGAGCACAATTCCAGAAAATAGATAATGAAGCTAAACGTCCTTTGAACAACAGTCAAGCCACGAGCCATTGAGTCACATCCGACTCAAACCAAAACCCACTGCCATGGAGTCAATTCTAATTCATAGTGACGCTGCAGACAGTAAAACTGCCCATAGAGTTTCCAAGGACTGCCTGGCAGATTTGAACCTCCAGCCTTCCGATTAGCAACTATAGCACTTAACCACCGTGGGTCCAGGGTTTTCATGAAAAACAACAGCAAAATTTGATGAGAAAGGAAAATAGTTCCTGATCATGTAGACTTCCAGTTAACATTCACCCAGTTATAACCCGTATATTTTATTTTGCACCTGAACAAAGCTGCTACAACTTTAAAATAAATGTTTAGAGACAATAGTTGAACCTTTTACCAAACCAAAACTGAATTTGAGGTAACACTACCAAAATAAAAAAGAGCTGCAATGCATTAATATTTCAACACGATCAGTATGCCTTCGATTTAATTAAAAACAAAGGGAAAAAATCTAGATAAAAGGACAAAAACTCTAATAGATGAGCGAGCTAGAGAAATTGGAACCAGACAACCTGTTTACCTCAGGAAATTTTCTGTTTCATTAATGGACACTCTTAGATTTATAGCTCTTTTCTTTGTATTTACTTTCTACCTAATTTATTTTTCTCATTTTATATTTTAACAACGGGGCTTAGATGTTAAATTTCAACCTTCCTTTCCTCTCTAAAATAAGCAGGTATTTCTGATCCATCCCTTCTAGGCACTGTTTTAATTTCTTCCAGCAAATGTTAACATACTGTTGTTTTCATTATTATTCAGGGCAAAGCAATGTTTAATTTCCATGTAATTCTTATTTGATGTATGTTGTTTAAAATGTTTTTTATTCCAACTTATTATTCGATTTTTAGATGTAGTTTTGTTATCTTTTTTCTGATGTAGTTACAAAAGAAACTCTACATGATTTCTATCATTTGAAATGCATTACAACTTGTTTCATGGCTCTACATGTGACTTCTCTTAGTGAATGTTCCATAATGACCTGTAAAGGATGTGAGGTGTAATGTTCGACCAATGATTTGTATGTCACCAAATGTCAGATCTTGATGTTTGAAAGTGTTGTTCATATGTTTTGTATTGATTTTTAGTCCACTTTTTTCCCCATATACTAAGAATAGACCATTAAAATATGAAACTGCAATTCTGTATTTGTATATTTCTTCCTAGATTGTCCAGTTTGGTGTCTTGAAGTTTTTATCATGTTCATGTACATTAAGGATAAGTATGCCTTCTTTTAGGATTAATATTTTGATCATTATGAAATGCCACTCTTCATATCTGGTAATTCACTTGGTCTTGAATCCTGTTATGCTTGTTGATGATATAATCAAAAATCAAACCCACTGCCATTGAGTGGATTCTAACTCATAGGTATAAGGGTTGGTGATACAGCCAGCAACAAATTTCTTATCACTTTACTGAGTTATAATTTACAGACCACGAAATCCACGAATTTAAAGTCTACATTCAGTGATGTTTATTATAGTTACAGAATTGAGCAACCATTGCTACAACTTAAATTCCTATTATTTACATCACTCTTAAAATACATGCCTTTTAGCAAACAGTTTTCATCCCCTCCCTACACCCAGCTGTCAGTAAGCACTAATTTACTTTTGTCATTATAGACATGACTATTCTTTTTTTATTATTATTATGATTGAATGAAAATGTACATCCCATACAAATTTGCATGCCCATGTATATGCAGCTTCTACTGCTCTCCCTGCCTGGTGACAGCACACTCTTCCTCTCTGCTCCATACATGACCCATCCTCCCAACAGTCTCCTTTCCCCTCCTCTCCACCCACTCTCCTTCCTCCAGCCAGAGGTCAGCAGGATGATATCCCATAGATGCGTAGAACAATAAAGTGCACCCAAGACACGGTCACTCTGTTTCATCAAGTCCAGTCCATTCCTGTCCGAAGAGTAGAACTTCATTATGATTTATGGGCAGGGGCAGCATTAGGGCCAGGGGCCATGCTCCCAGGGGAACCCCGAAGCCCTTGGACCATCAATTGTGGTCTTTTAGTGAAGATCTCAGGGTGCACCACTTTTTATTCTTGTGTTGCCAGTGAGACTCAACTTTGTGAGCTCCATTGCGGCTATCACTGGTGGTGTCCAGGCACTATCCGATTCTTCCGGTCACTAGTCAATGTAGACACCCACTCATGTGTGTCTGTTGGCCCTCTGCGTTCTCTTTCCCCCATGTCATTTTGGTCCTTTGTGATGATCCGTTCCTGCTAAGTTGGGACCATTTGCTGTGCCCTCAGATGGCAGCTTGGCAGCTTTTAAGACCCCAGACACCACTCACCAATGTGGGATGCAGAGAGTCCTCTTAGCAAAACCATAGTTGTGCCAATTGGCCTCGGTTTCACCTGAGAGCATGGTCCCCCCACCCCACCCAGATACTCTACCCTTGCAATATTGGGTTAAGATGGAAGGAGTACTCAAGTTATTTTCAAGTCCACTTAATATTGTTCTTCTTTCTAATGTGTGCTGTCACAGATTTCACCCAACCAAATTTCCATCAGCTATCTAATCTAAGCCCTCCCCCCCACCCTCCCTCCATCCCCTCACTTGCCGCTGTCAAAGAGTCTTTTCTTCCATGCGTAAGTCTGTTACTGAGTTCTTATCATAGGGGTCTCATACAGTATGTGTCATTTTCTCTCTGACCATTTTCACTCAACATAATGTCTTCCAATTGAAACCAGGTTATGAGACGTTTCCTGAAATCATGGTTGTTCTTTATCATTGTATAGTATTCTGTTAAGTATATATATCATAATTTACCTATCCATTCCTCTGTTGTTGGGCATCTGAGTTGATTCCATCTTTTTGCTATTGTGGACTGTGCTGTGATAAACATTCATGTGCATGTATCAGTTGATGCAAATGGCCTTGATTCTATAGGATATATTACAAGCAGTAGAATTACTGGGTCAAATGGTATATTATAGACATGACTATTCCAAACATTTTTTTAAATGACAATTTTATAGACATATAACTCATATATCATACAATTTACTCATTTGAGATGTGCAATTAAATGGCCCTTACTACACTTACAAAATTGTGTGATCTTCACCAAGTCAGTTTTAGAACATTTTCATCACCTCAAAACAAAATGCCCTATACTTCAGCCAGCACCCCCTCATTCTCCATTCCTTTCTATCCCTAAACAAAACTACATATAAATTCATGTCTCTCTCTATTTCTAAACTCTAGATATTTGATATGAATGGGATCATATGATATGTGATCTTTTGCAACTGGCTTTTTTCATTAAGGATAATGTGTTTCAAGGTTTATCCATATCATAGCATGTGTCAACAATAATTCCTGTTTAAGGTAAAAAAAGTATTCCATTGTGTGAATATGGCACTTTTTTTTTCTTTTTGGTCCATTAGTCAGTTTATGGACATTTAGGTCATTTCCCCCTTTTGGTTATTGAGAATAATACTATTATAAACATACATGTGAGAGTCTTTGTGTGGATATATGCTTCCAATTTTCTTGAACATATGCCTAGAAGAAGAAATACTAGGTCATACGGCAACTCTAGGTTGAGTCATTTGAAGAATGGTCAGAATGATTTGCAGAGTGGCTGTACGTTTTACATTCTTATCAAAAGTCTCTGAGGATTCAAATTTCTCTATGTCCTCACTACTACTCATTACTATCTTAGTTCTTAATCATAATATCCCAGTGGATGTGCGGGACCCGTGGTGGCACGGTGGTGAAGTGCTATGGCTGCTAACCAAGGCGTTGGCAGTTCAAATTCACCAGATGCTTCTTGGAAACTCTATGGGGCAATTCTACTCTGACTTCTAGGGTTGCTGTAGTTAGAACTAACTTGACTGTGCCTAACAACAGTGGATGTTTGGAAAACCTGGAGGTGTCATGGTTAAGAAATAAATCTGCTAACCAAAAAGACAGCAGTTTTTCAGTTCTACTCTGTCCCATAGGGTCATCATGAGTCAGAATCGACTTGATGGCAGCAGGTATGGTATGGTAGTGTGTATGAAGTTATATCTCATTATGATTTTGATTTGCATTTCCCTGGTGACTAAGCATGCCACACATCTTTCTACATATGTTTTAGCTGTTAGTATATCTTCCTTGGAGATAGATCTATTTAGATCATTTGACCATCTGTTGATTGGGTTATCTGTCTTTATATTATTGAGATATAAGAATGTATATGTACATTTCAGCTGAAACTACATCATTAGATATAGGATCTGAAAACAATGACTATCATTGTGTGCATAGAACACTGCCTCATCAAAAATCATTAAGATATACTACTATGTTCTGTTTTAAGCAGTTTATACTTTTAGCTTTTACATTTAGGTATTTGATTTGCTTTAATTTTGGTATATGATGTAAGTAAGGGGCCCAATTTTATTCTTTTGCAAGTGACTATCCAGTTGACCTGTGTGATCCTTGGTGGCAAAGTGGTTAGGAGCTATGACTATGGCTGTAAACTGAAAGTTTGGGAGTTCAAATCCACCAGCCACTCCTTGGAAACCTTGTGGGGCAATTCTACTTTGTCCTTGTGGGTTGCTGTAAGTCGGAATGTACTGGAGAGCAGTGGGTTTGGATTTTTGGTTATCCAGTTGACCTAGTGCTGTTTGTTGAAATGACTATTCTTTGCCCCCACTGAATGGTCTTAACACCTGTGCTGAAAATCAATTGACCAAAGACACATAGTTTTTCCAATGTATCTATATTTCTGTCCTTGATCCAGTACTACAACCATGATTACCATTGCTTTGTAGTAGGTTTTGACACAGGAAAGTGTGAGTCCTTGAGGTTTGTTATTTTTCAAGATCATTTGGCTATTTTAATCCTTCATAATTCCTTATGAGTGTTAGAATCAGCTTGTTAGTTTCTACAAGAATGTCACCTTGATTCGCACAAAAATTTCCTTGACTCTTTAGATCAATTTGAACAGTATTGCCATCTTAACAACATTAAGTCTTTGGATACATGAATATCATGTTTCCCATTTATTTAGGTTTTCTCCATAAAATAATGTTTCGTAGTTTTCAGAATATAGGCTTAACACTTCCTTTATTAAATTTATTCCTTAGTATTGTGTTATGTTTGATGCTGTTATAAACAAAATTGCTTTCTTAAGTTTATTTTTGTATCATTTGTTTCAAGTATGTAGAAATACAATTGATTTGTACATATATTATCTTGCATCATGCAACCATGCCAAACTAGTTTATTAGAGCTAATAGTTATTAGTGGATTCCTTGGAGTTTTCTATTTTCAAAATAATGCAGTCTATGAATACAGTTTTTCTTCTTTCTTTCCAATCTGGATACCATTTATTTCTTCAGTTTGGCTAATCCTTGAAAATGTTTTATAGTAGAATATTAAATAGAAGTCACAAGAGGGAATGAGTTTGTGTTGCTCCCTATCTAAAGGAGGAAGCATTTGGTCTTCCATTATTAAATATCATGTTATCTGTGTGTTTTACTTAGATGCCCTTTATCAAGTAGATCAAACACCCTTGTATTCTGAGTTTGGTTAGTGTTTTCATGATAAAAGTGTGTTGAATATTGAAAGTGCTTTTTCTGTATTTATTGAAATGGTCGTGGGATTTCTAGTTTTATTTCTATTCAATATTAATAGTTTTAAAGATGTCAAATTAACCTAATACTCTGCCTCTTAGCAACAGTGCATAATTCTCCTTATATGCTGTTTAATTCAGTTTACAAGTATTTTGTTGAGGACCTTTCCTTCATTCTTGGAAACCCTGGTGGTATAAGTGGTTAAGTGCTATGGCTGCTAACCAAAAGGCTGGCAGTTTGAATCTACCAGGTGCTCCTTGGAAACTCTATGAGGCAGTTCTATTCTTTCCTGTAGGGTTTCGATGAGTCAGAATTGACTCAATGGCAATGGGCTTTGTTTTTTATTTGCTTTGTGTTCACATTCATAACAGAAGTTGGTGTGTAGGTTTGTTGTCTTGTAAAATTATTTGTATCAAGGTAAAATTGACCTAATAATTTGGTTTAGGAAGTATTCTTTCCACTCCTTTTTTTGGAAGAGTTGATAAACAATTGCTACATCCTTTAGTATTTGGTAAAATTCATTGATGAAGCCACTTGGACCTATGCTTTTATAAAATGAGAAATTTGTTTATGTTACTAATTCAAATTCTTCATCTGTAATGGTCTACTCAGCTTATCTATTCTGTTTCTGTAGTTTGTGTCTTTCTATGAATTTGTCTATTTCATTTAGTTTATCACCATAAATTTGCTCATAGAATTCTTTCAAATTCTATTTCATTTCTGTGAGATTTGTACTAATGTCAGCTCTTTCATTTGTGATTTTATTAATTTTTGGTCTTCTCATTTATTTTTAGTGAATTTAGCTAGTTTTGCCAATTTTGTCAGTCTTTTCATTGTTTTCCATTTGCTATTTCATTAATTTCATCTCTAATTTTTTTTATTATTTCCCTCCTGTGGCTTGCTTTATGTTTTGGTTTGCTTTCCTTTTTCCGATGTCTTATGGTGGTAGGTTAGGTTACTCATTTGTGATCTTTCTTCTTTTCTCACACAAGCATCCATAATTATCAAATTCCCTCTAAATGCTATTATAGCTGAACCCATAAATTTGGCATCTTGTGTCCTTATTTTCATTCATCGTATTTTCTCAATTCAATTTTGATTACTTTTTTGGTTCATTTGTTCTTTCAAGCATATGATTTGATTTCCATTTGTTTGTGAATTTCACAGTTTTGTTTTTTGTTATCAATTTATTTTCCACTCCATTGTGGTATATGGGTAACATGAATTGTATCAACATTCTTAAAGCTATTGAGGTTGGCTTTGTAGACTAGTATGTAGTCT
Source organism: Heterohyrax brucei (assembly GCA_028571685.1). Lineage (NCBI taxonomy): Eukaryota > Metazoa > Chordata > Mammalia > Hyracoidea > Procaviidae > Heterohyrax > Heterohyrax brucei. The sequence goes on from CM053166.1 coordinate 117,800,036, forward strand.
GTCATGGAGAATGAATCATGCATACTTAAGAAGAATGTATATACTCCTATTATTAGCTAGAGAGATCTATATAAATCTGATATGTCTAGTTGGTTTAAAGCATTATTTAAGTCCTCTGTTTTGTTGCTGAAATTCTGTCTACTCGTTGTATCCATTATTGAAAGTTGTATGTTAATGTCTCCAAAAATTGTTGAAATGTTTACTTTTTGGTTTTTTTTTTCCTGTTGTGTTTCACTTCATGTGATTTAGGAATCTGGGGGAAGGAGTCAAGATGGCAAACTAGACACATGTTTCCTTAATTCCCTCTGAAAACTAAGGCCTGGATTGATAATTAAACAGAACCCTCTGAACATCCAGTGAGCCCTAGGACATGGCATAGGGCTGTCAATTTTGACTATATGCCACTGAACAGGAAACTTCTTCTTTTTTGCTGACCCCAGCCCTTGTTGAATGGTCAGCTCTTGCAGACTAAAGGTAACTGGATTTTTTAACTTTTTTTCCTTTGTCTTATCCAGCAGGCAGGGGTTAGGCTTAACTGGCAGCAAAGCTCAGCCTCACTGCTGATTTAATCAGCAGGCAGAATAGCCACATTTTTAATCCTGGCTCTGGACTCTGAGCAACTCAGCCCCTCCACCCTCTCTTTCTGAGCCTCACCGTTGATTTGGTGACTTCACAGCAAGCAGGAGAGCTTGTGTGGGGTGCCATCTTGTTCAACTGGGAGGTGGATTACCCATATGGAAGCCTCAGCAGGGGCTAATTCCCAGGCTGGGAGGCAGTGCCAGCCAGGGAAGCAATTTCCCATCGGAAAAGCTGTGTTTGGCACTGTGTAGCCTTACGGTGGGTACCCAGCAGTGGATGACAGCAGGGCAGTAACTGTCCATACTTTGAACTAGATTTACAGCATCTCAGGATGGATATAGAGGTGCCTCCATTGCCAGCTGGTAAGAAGGTCTTGCACACCTGACAGGCTGACTGATTTGGAAAGCTGTGAGATGACTTTTACCTTTCAAAATAAGGCTACCTACAGAAATGGCTTCAGTGCAGCCTGATGACATCTCTACCAGCCTTTACTGACCCACATCATAGGGTCAGCTGACGGTCCCCCAGTGATTCCCAAAGAGGGACTGTGTCTTTGCCAACCAGGAGATGAAGCCTGCTACCCCAGTGAATACACTGGGCCCAGTCAATGGAGTACATAGAGGTGACTAGCAGTGACTTTCCTTCTCAGACTGAGCTTCAGATCTGATTAAAGCAACAGCAGAGTAACTAAACAACCTCTAGATGCCCAAAATGCAACAAACTCTAGCCAGGCACTTGAAGAAAAATCCACCATGGCTCCAGAAAGCTCTCAAAAGAAAGTACAAAAGATCTTCCCAGGTGAAGAAGCCTTTCTGAAACTCTCGGAAGTTGAGTACAAAAGAGTTATATGTAGAGCCCTCCTAGACATTAAACAAAATTCAGCAGAGCGAAATGAAGAATTAAGCAAGCTTTTCAAGCTGATGGAACACCAGCATTCTGCAATCTGACAGATCAATAACAAAATTAAAGAATTAAACAATTCAATTCAAAGCCAAGAAAACAGAATTGAACAAGTGGAAGACAAACTTTCTGACTTTGAAGACAGAGCTACTGACTCCAGCTTTTATGAGGAGAAATCAGAGAAAATAAACAAGAAAAATGAAGAAGCATTAAGAAGCATGTGGGATTCTGTCAAAAGGAACAATCTATGATTAATTGGAGATCCTGAACAGGGCCAAGCCAAGTGACGTCAAGTTGAGGAACACCTAAAAACACAGAGGATTGTTGTTAGGTTGTTGACAGAAAATTTCCCTGACATTATGAAAGAAGAGAACATAGATGCGTATCGAACACCTCACAATGTAGACGCCAAAAGAAAGACACCAAGACATGCTATAATCAAGCTTAAAATGAAACATAGGCAGAAACTCTTAAAGGCAGTGAGACTCAAAGCAAAGCTAACATTCAGAGGGAAGCCCTGTAGACTTTCGTCTGACTTCTCAGCAGAAACCATGTTGGCACAAAGGCAGTGGGATGGCACATTCAAAGCCTTGAAGGAGAAAAACTTCCAATCAAGAATTATATATCCTGCAAAAGTGTCTTTCAAATATGAAAATGAAATTAAGACATTCACAGAGAAACAGTAACTCAAAGACTTTCTAAAAACCAAACCAAAGCTACAAGAAATACTCGAAGAAATTCTTTACTTAGAAAAACAAAGCAATTAATTCTATATTTTAAGAGGCAATACAGGACACATCATCCAGAAACCTACTCACAACACTTAATCAAAGCAATAATATTAAAAGAAGTGATCCAGTGATCATATCATGAAAACTATGATATCATCACATTAAAAAAAGGGATATACTAAAGTAGTCATAGTCCTTCCAGATGGAGAAGTTAATAAGATATGTAGAAGTTAAAATTGGGTTTAACCAGATATTATTAAGTGGGAACATAGGGGTAGCTGCAAAACACAATAAAGATGCAACATATCAAATCAAGAAGTGTAATACAGGAGTCTCAACAAACACAAAACTGACACTGAAAAGGGTGAAAAATTAACCCATAAAGAAGAATGTCCCAGAAAAGAATAGTAAGAGAAACAGAGAAGACATCGACACAAAAATAAATACAGCAAAATGACAGCACTAAACACATACCTATCAATAATTACATTGAATGTAAATGGACTGAATGCTCCAGTAAAGAGACAAAGAGTGACATCATGGATCAAAAGAAATGATTTATTAATATGTTGTTTACAAGAGACTCACCTTAGACTTAAAGATACAAACAAACTGAAAATGAAAGGATGGAAGACTATATACCAAGCTGACAATATGCAAAGAAGTGCAGGTGTAGCAATAGTAATCTCAGGTAATTTGGGACTCTGAAGTTAATTGGGACACCCTGGTAGCATAGGGGTTAACTGCTAAGTGCTGTGGCTGCTAACCAAAATGTCAACAGTTCCATGGGGGCAGTTCTACTCTGTCCGATATGGTTCCTGTGAGTCTGAATCAACTCAGTGGCAATAGATTGTTATTTGTTGTTGTCGTTGTTAATTGAATATATGTTTATAAATATCAATGTTCCTGATATATTGGCCATATTGTTATTGCAAAGTGTCCCTCTCAGTCTCTTGCAACCTTTTTGTTTAGTCTGATGATAGAATAGCCACTCAGGCTTCTTTATTGTTGCTCTGTGAGTGATATATCTTTTCCCATCCTTTTATTTTCAGTCTATGTGTATCTTAGAATTGAAAGTGTGTCTCCTGTGCACAATGTATAGTTGAGGCTTTTTTAAAAAAAAAAATCTATTTTGGCAGTCTTCTTGTTTTAACTGGATTGTTTAATCTATTGACATTTAATGCTGTTATTGATGTAGCTGGATTTATGTCTGGCATTTTACTTTACATTTCCAATATGTATCCTTTTGTTGCTGTTGTTCCTCTATTTCTAGCTTACTGATTTCTTTTGTATTAAGTGAATATTTTCCTAATCTATTATTTCAATTCCTTTAACAATTTTCCAATATTTTTTTTTACTAATTTTCTAAAAAGGTTTTCAGGAGATTTCTATATACTTCTTAGCTTATGAGATTCACCTGGGATGCAGCATATCTTAATTCCTTTCATGTACATGCCTCTCACTTTTATCTGTTTATTATTATTGTACCTCATACATGTATATGTGTCACAAACAAAATACATTGCTATAATTACTGGTTTATATAATTTTATGTCCTTTAAAGAATCTGAGAAAAGGAAGGAGGAAAAGCGTCTATTTACAGAATTTGTTATACTACCCTTCTTATTTACCATTTCAAGAGGCTGTGTGGTGCAAATGGTTAAGCACTAAAGAGTTGCCAGAAACGAGAGTGGTTCAAATCTACCCAGAGGCTCTGTGGTTAAAGATTCTGTAGTCTACTTCTGTAAAGTTTATGACAAAGAAATCCCAATGAGACAATTCTACTCTATCATACAAGTGAATCAAAATGACTAGATAGGATGCAACAAAACAACAACCATTTCTGATTCTTTTTATTTATTATTGATTGGTGCTACCATTTGGTGTATTTCCTTATTTCAAAACTGCTTTACTCCCACCCATCTTCTTTGTGCTACTACTATTAAATATGTTCATATATATATGTATGTATGTAAGACCAATAATGCAATTATTTACATTTTTTACAAATACTTTTTAGAGCAGTTACAAAAAAGGAGAACAAATATGCACTTATATGACCCCTTAAAATATATAATTAACTTATAATTACCCCTTATAGATATATAGTTAACTTCAAATTAATCATTGTTTTTTTTTTCTTGAGGATTTGAATTCTTGTAAGATTTCTAGCAACAAATTAACTTTTTGTTTACTGAGAATGAATTTGTTTAACCTTAATTTTTGAAAAATAGTTTTTCTAGATATAACTCATAAGTGGCATAAATCCGCATTCTCAACTATAAAATAAAGTCCACATCAAAGCTTTACATGTGACTATTGGTGGTGAAGTTTTGCCTAATTGAGCTATCTTTGAGTGTAGATTATTGAAGTTCCCATCTATTGTTATTGAATTATCTGTTTAGTCTTTCAAATATGTCAGTTTTTGCCTGATGTATATTGAGTCTCTGTTGTTTGTTGCATGTATAACTGTTGTATATTCCTGAAAACCTGGTTCTTCTATCATTATGATATTACTATGTTGCTAACACTTGTTAATTCCCTTGGTTGAAATAATTTTGCCTTTTGGCACTGGTTCTGCCAGTAGAGCCATACCTAAGAACAATGGGTAGAGGCTGCCTCAACTGAGATGTATCACCTAGGGGCTTGATGCTAGGACTCAAGGGGTCCATAATGAGACAAATAAAAGCCTGATAAGCCATAGGCTCACTGCAGCTCCCCATATTGAGTAAACATTTTATTCTAAGAGGAAGTGTGAGCTTATCCCTTGGGGGCACAGCTGAAGACTCACCCCGAATCCTTGTCCCATGGTGATGTCATCTCAGGGAGATAAGTGGGTGGAAATTCATGTAAAGAGACCGGCACCGGTAATAACATAAACCCAGCACCTGGTAAGAATCCAGAGTTGGGAGAAACAAAAACAGAGCAAAGAGAAAGTAGATGCCAATGTCCACCGGATAGAGAAGTAGCAGCAGAATTGTCTGACAAGAGTGGGCCAAGAACTGTAACACACTTAGGGCTGCTACAGCATTCACAGTAGCAGAAATTATCAGAGAGGGCCCAGGCAGTGGCAGAAATCCCACCTAGAGTTCTGGGAACCTGTCTAGAGTGCAAGGAGTTATTCCACGGTGCTGGTGGTGTCTGCTTACTGAGGCGAGGAACACCTTGTGTAAGGGTTGCCCTTAGATCATTCCTGCTTTGGAAGTTGCAGTGATGCTGGCCCAGGTATGTCCTGAGACTTCTGGGTGAGAGTTGAACCAGTAGTGCACCCGCTGACAGCTAAGATGTGATGTAAACATTGATTTTCATCACAAAACTATTTAAGACTGAACATTGATTTCTATTATTTGCTATGTACTTTTCATGTGCTAATGCTCTGAGCACATCTTGTGTGGTCTAGCTTGGCTGAGCAAGCATGATATTTTAGGTTGTTATTATTAATTTTTTTGCTGTTTTATTTTTGGTGGAAAATATGAACAGTAAAATACCTATTCAACAATTTTTATATGTACGACTCCATCATACTGATTACGTTCTTCACATTGTGTCTCCATTCTTACTTTCTCTTCCCAGATTATTTCACCTCATTTATTTAGATTGAATGCCCTCTAAACTTCTTATTGTTGTCAGTTTGATGTCATGTACATAATTCTTTAAAGGCGTGCAATTCTCAAAGCAAATGTTCTTCAGTAATCAAGGTAAGCTGTTTGGTTTAAAAATGACTTCAGGGGATAGTTTTGGTTCAAGGTTTAAAGACTATTTTAGAACCCAAAATTTAAAGATTCCTCCAGTCTCAGTGAGTATAGGAGTTTTTTACTCCATAATAATTTGAAATTCTTTTCCATATTTTCCCCATTTTCATCACAATCTTTCAGTTAAATCCTTCATCAAGTCATTCAGTAATGATAGCTAGACAGCACCCAGTTCTCTGATCTCATGGCAAAGAAGAAAGCAATTCATGGCATCAGGTAGATCTGCAGTCAAGTTCCTCCTTTGAGAAAGTTTTTAATTCTGATGAAGTCCAATTTTTCCAGTATTTTTGTTGTTATTGCTTGTGTTTTCGTACCATATCTAAGAACCTATTACCAAATTCAAGGTCATGAAAATTAAATCCTACCTTTTCTTCTAATTTTCTGGCTTTAGCTATCATATATTGATGCTTTAAAAAAAAACATTTTTTATTGTGGTTTAAATGAGCTAATTAGCTTTTCATTAAATAATTAATATATATGTTGTTTTTTGACATTGGTTGCCAACCCCCAGAAGTGTCAGTCCTGTCTTCTTCTGGACCTTGGGTTCTCTATTTCCATTCATACAGCATTCTGGTATCTTCTTTCTCTTCCTTGCCCTTGGGATGATGTGTCCATTTAGTTTTGTGTACATGGTTGAGCTATGTGTATTAGTGCTGATTTTATGGGTCTGAGTAATAATCGGCTGAAGTTTGAACCTCTGAATGTATAAGTGTTTGTTTTATGGGCCTATCTAATCTTTGGCTGAAGGGTGAACCAAAGAAATTACCTCAGTACTGAGTTAAGAGGGTGTACAAGGGCCATACTCTCAGGGTTTCTTCAATTTTCAAAGATAAAAAGGTATTTTTACATTGGAGAAATTTGGCAGATGCCATATTAAATGAGTGATTGCTTTCATCATCGTGCTTAATATAACAAGACAGCAATATGTCTTTTGGTTCTTTTTACTGAGAAGGCCATGATTCACCTATAATGTATTATTGAAACATGTGTTTAACAATTATAATTGTAAGAAAACATCCAATCTAAAATGCAGAACATTCTGTGAACAACTGACCTGTAATCTTCAAAAATATCATGGATACACAAGACAAAAAAAGAAGAGGAAATAAGTGACCCATGTTTTTTAAAAACAAAACCTGAAACAATTTGAAAATTCTGTGACATGCATGACCAAAGGATTTAAATAAGGCAGCTCTCCAAATATGTTAGAAAAGGAATTTGAGTACTGGAATATGAATGCTACATTAAATACTACTTTCGTGTCTTTCAAACTTCATGAATGTGAGATTAATGTTTTTATTGTGTTGCAGAACTTTATAGTTTTCAGTAGGTACTTGTCACAATATTTAGTGACAAAATATCATAATGAAAATAATTTCTAAAATATGTACTCTCACACACAAGTGTGCACACACGTGCCAGAAAGCAATAAAGCAAATGAGTCAGTATGTTAGCAATTAGTGAAGCTCACATGGGTGCTTTCTTTCAGATTTTTCTGTTGTGTTCAAGATTATCAGACTAAAAAATAGGGGGAAATAAAGGCTGAAAAAAACAAAGGGTGTGCTTCAAATGAATTCTAAAATATCTTTGAGTTTGAAAGTTCAGTATTCAAATTACTGGAAAATAACTCTTAATTTGATTTCCAGATAGATATGAGAGTGTTGGAATGTTATTCTTGATGGACAGTAAAAGGAAAAAATAATTTTCTTTAAATTCTAAACTTTTAATTCACTTAATAATAATAATGAGGTCTGACAATTAAGTTTGTGAACTTGTCACTGCGCGCTTATGTTGGAAGCACTGCACAAACAACTTGGTAAGGTTTTATAACCTTGGTATATCAGTGTCTCACGGCTGTGTTTGTGTGGACATGTGATGGTATCTTGGTGAGTAGCATTCATTATTGTTGTTGCATGTTTTCATGTGTTGTTGAGAGAATGTAAAAAGCTAGAATCAGAGCAATGAACAGACATTAAATTTCTTGCCAAACTTAGCAAGAGTGAAAGTGAAATCAAGGGCACGTTAGTCCAAGTTTGTGGGGATAATACCATGAGGAAAATGGCAGTGTACAAGTGGATTAAATGTTTTTCTTAGGGGAGAGAAAGCATCACTGATGAAGAGAGGCCAATGTGACCAGTAACGAGCAGAACTGACAAAAGCATCACAAAAATTGGTTGAATTGTGGAAGAGAAAGTGTCACTGATGAAGAGATGTCAGGGTGGCCAATAATGAACAGAAGTGATAAAAACATTCCAAAAATTGTTTGAATTGTGCATCAAAATCATCCCCTGACTGTGGGAAGCATAGCCGACCAAGTAAACATCAATAGAGAAATGATTAGGAAAATCTTAACTGAAAATCTTGGCAATGAGAAAGGTGTGTGCAAAAATGGTCCCAAAGGAATTCACTAATGAACAAAAGCAAAGGAGAGTCAAAGTTTGCCATGACATTTTGGAGAGGCAAGACAATGTCTTGAGCCATGTTATCACTGGTGATGAAACATAAGTGTACCAATGCTGCTCTGAAACAAAGCATCAAAGTGCACAATGGACGTCAGCCAATTCTCCATGATAAAAAAAAGTTCCATCAGTCCAAATCAAGAGTAAAAATGATGTTGCTAACTTTTTTGAGATCAGAGAGATCGTTCGTTATGAATTTGTACCAGCTGGACAAACAGTGAACCAAATTTATTGTTCAGAAGTGCTGAAAAGGCTGCATGAAAAAGTGAGACAAAAATGACCTGAACTTTTTGCCAACAACTCATGGCTCCTGCATCATGACAATGCACCAGCTCATGCAGCATTGTCTGTGAGGGAGTTTTCAGCCAGTAAACAAATAACTGTATTGGAACACCTTATCTACTCACCTGATCTGGCCCCCAAGGTCTTTTTTCTTTACCTGAGGACAAAGGAAATATTGAAAGGAAGACATTTTGATGACTTTGAGGATATTAAAGGTAATGGCCATTCCTGAAAAAAGAGTTCCAAAATTGCTTTGAGGGGGTAGAGTTAAGATGGCAGACTAAACGCACATCTCCCTAAATCCCTCTGGAAACCAAGACCTGAAATGATAATTAAATGGAGCCTTTTGGACACCTCTTGAGCCCTGGGATGCAGCATAGGGCTGTTAATTTGGACTTCATACCACTGAACGCAAAACCTCTTCTCTTTCACTGACCCCGCTCTCGGCAAGCACAGGATTGCACAGACTGAAGGCAACTCACCATTTCGATTTTTTTTTTCCTCTGTCTTGGCTGGTAGGCAGAACTGGGACTTGACTAGCTGCTGGTCTTGGATGCACTACTGGTGGGACTGGCAAGTGTAATTGCCAGGTTCTGAGAACCTGGCTTTTGACTCTATACAACGCAGCTCCTCTGGCCTATCAGGAAAAGGAGAAGCCCGGGCAGAGGCCCCTGCAGAGTCCCTGGCTGGACATTGCTCCTAAGCTGGGAGGTGGCTCCTGCAGGGGGGAAAGCACTTTTCTGTCAGGGAGGTGGTGTTTTAGACAGCGTAGCCTGGGGCTGGGGCCCAGTGGTGGAGACTGTGGACTCTGGGCATTTCAGAACTCTTGGCCTCTCTCTCCTCCAGGAGCCTGGTCCCAGCCAGCTGGCGAGCTGGTGCAGGACACCATCTTGTTTTGCTGGAAGGCAGGGTCATCCATACGGAAGCCTCAGCTGGACCTAATTCCTGGGCTGGGAGACAGTGCCTACTCAAAAAAGACTGCTTTTCCAATAGAAAAGCAGAATTCTACACAGTATTACCTACAGTTGGGGCCCAACAGCAGAGGCCAGCAGGCCAGTAGCTTTTCTGTATTTTGAGCTAGTTTATAACACCTGGTGTTCAATATAGAGGTGCTTATTTGCCAGCTGGGAAGAGGAACAAATACACCTGAAAACCTGCCTCACTTTGGAAGTTGTCAAATACTTTATACTTCTCATTTTCAGACAGCCTAGAGAAACAACATGGTCCATCTTTACAGCATCTCTCCCAGCCTCTATTGATCCTCATGAACCTCCAAAAGCAACAAACATTGGAGAAGACAGTAACCCGGAAGTCACCCATGACATCAGAAGACCCCCAAAAGAAATCACCTCAGAACTTCCCAGATGAAAAAGCTTTTCTGAAACTATCAGAAGGTGCATACAAAAGGATTATATAGAGAGCCCTACTAGACCTTACACAAAATGAAGCAGAGCAAAGTGAAAAATTAAGCAAGCTGTTCAATCTGATGCAACATCAGTACTCTGAAATTCAACAGATCAAGACCGAAATCAAAAACATAGAAACTTCAAAGCCAAGAAAACAAGATGGAACAAATGGAAAGGAGAATTTCTAATTTGGAAAACAGAGCCACTGATGCCAGCATCCATGAGGAGAAATCAGAAAAAAGAAACAAGAAAAATGGAGAAGCATGAAGAAGCTTGTGGGACTCTATTAAGAAGAAAAATCTATGATTAATTGGAGTTCCTGGACAGGGTGAGACACCTGAGAACACAGAGTATTGTGGCTGAGCTGCTGACAGAAAGCTTCCCAGAAATTATGAAAGAAGAGAATATAGATATCCAAGATACATATCAAACACCACTCAATATAAATCTCAGTAGAAAGACTCCAAGACATATTATAATCAAGGTCCACAAAATGAAATGTAAGCAGAAATTCCTAAAGGCAGCAAGACTCAAAGCAAAGCTAACATTCAGAGGGAAACCCTGGAGGTTCATAGGATTTCTCAGCAGAAACTGTGTTGGCATGGAGACAGTGGCATGACACATTCAAAGTCTTGAAGGAGAAGAACTTCGAACCAAGAATTATATATCCTGCCAAACTATCTTTCAAATACAAAAATGAAATGAAGACATTCCCAGATAAACAGAAACTCAGAGACTTTGTGAAAACCAAACCAAAGCTACAAGAAATATTGAAAGAATCTCTTGGCTTGGAAGAACAAAATTGCTTTGAAGGGTGGGCCAGGTACTGGTGTCAGTGCATAGCTTCCCAAGGGGAGAATTTCAAAGGTGACTGCAGCAATATTCAGCAGTGAGGTGTATAGCACTTTTTTTACAATGAATTCACAAACATAATTGTCAAATTTCGTATAATGTCAGTAATGGTAACAATAATTGTAGTTTATTTATTTTATGTAGGATATTTCCAGAAAATGGCAATTGTCATAGTATAATTGTTAATAGTGCAATCTCCATTATCAAAGGAACTCATTTTATATGAAAAATTCTGTGTTGTTGCTGTTGTTAGGTGCTATCTAGGTGATTCTGAATCATAGCAACCCCATGTACAACAGAATAAAACATCGACCAGTCCTGTGCCATCTTCACAATTGCGTTCTCAATTGTGTTCCATTGGTCAATGTATCTGTCATTGTATCAGTACCAGACATGTTTCTTTCTAAGGTGTGTCTCTTGTAAACAAAATATTAATGAATCCTGTTTTTTATCCATTCTGTCAGTCTCCATAATTTTATGGGTGCACTTAGGCCATTTACATTCAGTGTAATCATTGATAGATGTGAGTTTATTGCTGTCATTTTGTAGTGCTTTTTGTGGTTCTGAAATTTTCTTTGTTCCTCTTATTCTCTGGTATTGAATTCCTTTGATCTGTGAATTTATTTTTCATTTCTTTTGTTTTTGTAGCTTTTCTTTTTGAGACTTTGTTTTCCTTTTTTATTTTGTTGAGTAGGTTTGTTACCTTTCTTTCTGGTTTACCTTGAAGCTTTTCCTTATCTTCCTAGGTATGAACCAGTGTTCAAACCTTCCACTCCATTAGAAATTACTACACCTGCATCATTTATTCTCTCTTTTATTGTTCTGATATTTTTGACATTTACATATTAACTGCTCTAGTCTTCTGTTGTAGTTCTTTGGGTTTTGGATGATCTTTGAGAGTTCATTTCCTAGACTAGTATCTGGCTGGTAAAGTCTTGAGTCCTAGATTCAGGCTATGGTGTGATAATGTTTATTCTCAGACTGAAGGATTCTCTATAATAATTCTTATAATTTTGGTTTGTTTTTCACAGATATCCTTAGCTTTTGTTTATCTGGAAATGTCCCAACTTCACCATCATATTTGAACAAGTGTTTTGCAGGATAGCTTACAGCTGTTTGGCAATTTTTTTCTTGCAAGATTTTATGTATATCATCCCATTGTCTTCTTTCTTGTATGGTTTCTGCTGAATAATCAGAATTCAGTCTCATTGTTTCTCCTCTGTTTATGCTTTTTTTGTTTTTCTTTTGAGTTATTCTCAGAATTTTTTCCTTGTCTTTGGTTTTAATGAGTGTGATTACGATAAGCCTTGATGATTTCCTTTTAGGCTCTATCCCATATGGGGTTTGTTGAGCTTCTTGGATGGTCAGCTTTTCATCTTTCATGATATCACTCTACCACTCTAACAGAAATACCATGAATGGATGGATTTAGTGAAGGAGAGTGTGCTCTTACACAGTCTGGTAGGCTACAAGTCTGAGTTCACGTGTCCACTCCAGCGGAACACATTCCCTCTTTATTGGCTCTGGAGGAAATGCCTTGTGTTGCATCAGTCTTTTTTCGCAGATCATCTTGGTGCGAGAACCTCAAGTCCGAAAGATGAGCTCTACTCCTGGTGCTACTTTCTTGATATGAGGTTGCTAAAGCCATTCACTGGTGGTATTTTTGTTAGAGTGGCAATGGCTAACTGAAACAGAATTTGATACTGAGGAGTGGAGTGTTATTCTAATGTACACCTACAATGTGGAAGTGATTTTATAACTTTGAATGGATAGAAGACTCAGCTAGAAGACTGTTAACACCAAAGAAGGCACAAATGGTGGGGAACAGCAGAAAACCAGCAGCAGTGACAGCAGCAGCACCAAACCAGCATGAGATTGTGATAGCGCCAACTCACTGAGTGAGAGAGCTGAGTGCATGTGCACAAAAGTTTCCTGGTGGAGTGGGATGCCTCCAGGAACTTCAACTGGTGGAGCTACAGAGCTTTGGAACACTCGCCCCAGAAGGGCAGATGCAGGCCTGAGGCCCAGGCCATGAGGCCATAAAAGCAGAAGCTGAAGAAACAGAGAACATGAGAAGTTGAATCACCTCAGTCTCAAAGATATGGCCATGACTTCAGGGGTTTAAAAGGGTGGAGCCATGGCAGATGATGTGTCTAATTGCACAAATTCTATGGACTTGGAAGATTGTGTGTCTGAAGCCAAGGGAGCAAGAGTTGCTGTCCCAGTGGACCTAGAAGGCAGAGCTGTAGTCAGGGCCGGGAGGCTTCTACTCAAAGTCTGAAGAGGGTGGCTGATACCTACAGTCTGGTCTGGGTAGCTGCGTAAAATGTCTCAGAGAATAGAAAAGTCTTCTCAAAGCCTTGAGAGCTAATGTGACATTTTCTATTAATTTGCTTGGTGCCTGCTAAATTCTTTCTTTCCCTGTGATTTCTCCCATTTGTAATGGAAATGTCTAACTTGTGTCTTCCTGTTCTATTATATTTTGAAAATGGATAACTTGTCTTCTGGATTTCACAGTTAAAGAGGAATTTCTGTATTTTGGACTTGACTTTCAGACCTTTGCTGTGAGGGGGTAAATATGTTCTACATATTGCAAAGATGTGATTTATTTTTTAGAGAACAAAGTGTGGGATGTTATGGATTGAACTGTGTTTCCTAAAAAATCCATAGCAGTTTGGCTGAGCTGTAATTCCTCGTATTATATGATGTTCCTCCATGTTGAAATCCCTGTCTCTATGATGTTAATGAGGTTGAATGGGTGGCAGGCATGTTGGTAGAGACTCAGTGTAAAATTTGTTTTGGGCCTTAAGGCAGTTTCTTAAGATATAAAGGAGAGAAGTTAGCAGAGATATTTGGGGATCTCATATCACCAAAAAGCAGTGCTTGGAGCTGAGTGCATCCTTTGGAGAGGACCAGAGTCCCTGCACTTTAAAAGCTTCCAGTCAAGGGGAAGATTGACAACAAGAACCTTCCTCCAGTGCCAGCAGAGGAAGCCTTCCCCTGGAGCTGACACCTTGAGTTTGAACTTTTAACTTACTGGACTATGAGATATAAAATTACTCTTTCTAAAGCCATCCTTTGTAGTATTTCTGTTAAAGTAGCACTAGATAACTAAAACAAAATTAGATTTATTCTTTGATATTATGGGAGTGATCTTTCACTTTTAAAACCTATTTGGCATGGGTTCTCTACTGCTGGAACAGAAGGCAACGCACATGCCATGACACACACTCATTTTCATCCCTTCTTTTCAGTCTTTGTTAATGTTGGTGTTGTTTACCATCGAGTTGATTTTGATGTAAAAAAAAAAAAGACACGGGTGGAGCAAGTTCAAAGACTAGACAAACATTTCCCCAATTTCCTCTGAGAGCTAAGGCCTATAATAATAAGTGAACAGAGCAGTGTGGACATTCTGGGAACCCCAGGATCTGGCGGAGAGTTGTGAGATTGGACTGAATGACAGGAAAGGGGAAACTACCTCTATCATTGGTGAGATAGTGGCACACTGAGTACTGTTTCTGCTGAAGTGTCATTTGTGAGGACAGCAGGTATGGATACATTCTTTGTTATCCAGGAGGTAGAGACTGGGTCTGCTGAGCCTGTGAGCCTGGCACGAGCTGGCTAATATGTTGAACTATAGTGCTTAAGTAAACAGCATATACTGCAGCAGGGAGACTTTGCTTGGGACAGCCACATCTTGAGAGCCTGGCTGTTCACAAGGAGCTCCAGTGCCCCTTCCCCCTCTTTTCTCTGTGCTGCAACATAGATACTGCTGACTCACTGCAGGAAGGGTAGCTCAGGTGGGAGTCATCTCGGTCAGCTGAAAGGTGGAATCAGCCATGCCCGAGGTCTCAGCGGGGACTAGTTCTCATGATTACCAACAAGGCCTGTCTGGAAAGTGCTTCTCCAGCAGAATAGCTGTTTTTGAGATGATCCTACTTAGGGTTCATGGTGGGGCCTAGTGGCAGAGGGTGGTAGTGCCCAAACCCCTCCCTTCTTTGAGCTACATCATAGGGTCTGGGGACAGCCTATGAGGTACTGTCATTGCCACCTGGCAGGCAGGGCCTGCCACGACTGAGGGCCTAGCTGCTCTCAGTGGCTGCTGGACAGCTCCTCTCTCAGCAGTAAGGCAGCTTTTACAATAAAATAAGCTGGAGAACACAGTGGTGACAGACAGCTGAGTGGGTTGGCAGGATTTCTACCACCCTTCTCTGAGCCACATCATAGCATCAGCTACCGGCCACCCAGAGACTCCATAATGGGGCACCATCTCTGCTAA
Organism: Heterohyrax brucei; assembly: GCA_028571685.1. Taxonomy (NCBI): domain Eukaryota; kingdom Metazoa; phylum Chordata; class Mammalia; order Hyracoidea; family Procaviidae; genus Heterohyrax; species Heterohyrax brucei. The sequence continues at coordinate 117,815,276 of CM053166.1, forward strand.
CAAGGAGGCAAGGCCAGCAATCTTGAGAGCCTGGCTGCTCTTGGCACTGGCTGGACTGTGCCCCACTCAGCAAAAAAGCAATTTTTAACTTACACACATCTATAGAGCACAGCAGTAGAGGGAAGCCGAGTGTGGTGACTTTCTTCTCTCCTTCCCTCCCCAAGCTACACCATAGGCTTGACTGACATAACAATGGAGAGTTGCCCCAAGTTACTCATCACCTTTAGCAGCCAGAAGGTGGGATCTGCCTCCCCTGAGAATCTAGATAGGGCCAGTCACTAGAGAACACAGAGGTAGCTGGTGACCAAACTTAGCAGTGTCTGTATTCCCCTCTAAGAACTATGCCCCAGCTCCATTGCTGTAACACAAGAGAAACTGAGCAAATTCTTGATGGTGTGAAGACAACAACCAATATCTAATCATTTAAAGAAGCAGACCATCATGGCTCTGGAAAACTCCCAACACAAGGAATCAAAAAACTTTTCAGATGGGAAGAGTTTCTGAAATTATTGGAGGTAGAATACAAAAGAATTATGTATAGAGCCCTCCTAGAGACTAAACAAAATGCAGCAGGACAAAATGAAATACTAAGTAAGCTATATGAGCTGCTGTAACATCAATGATCTAAAATCCAGTAGATCAATAACAAAATTATAGATTTAAACAACTCAATGCAAAAGCAAAAGAGCAGGACTGAGGAGTTGGAAGGCAGAGTTAGTGAGCTTAAAGATAAAGCAATGGACACAAACATTTATGAGGATAATTCAGAGAAAACAAGTAAGAAAAATGAAGAAACATTAAGAAACATGTGGGTCTCTATCAAGAGGAAAAATCTAAGAATAACTGGAGTACCTGAACAGGGAGGGATAGCTGAAAATACAGAGAGAATTGTTGAAGAGTTGCTGACAGAAAACTTCCCTGAAATTAGGAAAGAAGAGAACATAGATATCCAAGAGGCTCATCAAATGCCACAAAAAATAGAGCCCAAAGAAAGACACCAAGGCATGTTATAAAGAAGCTTAATAAAATGAAACATAAACAGAGGCTCTTAAAGGCAGTAAGATTTAAAACAAAAGTAACATACAAAGGGAAGCCCTGTAGGCTTTCATCTGACTTCTAGGCAGAAACCATGTTGGCAAGAAGGCAGTGAGATGACACATTCAAAGCCCTGAAAAGAAAAGTTTCTGACCAAGAATTATATATCCTGCAAAATTGTCTCTCAAATACAAAGGTGAAATTAAAACATTCACAGACAAACAGAAGCTTAGAGACTTTCTAAAACCAAACAAAAACTATAAGAAATATGAAAGAAACATTTGGTTTAGAAAAACAAAAACAACAAACATACACTTAAGGGTGCTATGCAGGACACACAAAACATCCAGAATCCTAATCAGCTAGGGAAGTCACAAAGCTCAGTCAAAGCTAAAATATTAAAAGTAAAGAACCAGTGATTTTAACACAAAAACTATGACATCATCACAATATAAAGAGGGATGTATTACAGTAGTTATAACCCTTTCAGATGGAGAGGAAATTATGAAGGTATACATAAGTTAAAGATTGGTTTAAACTTAGAACATTAAGGGGGATAAAAGGGGTAGCCACAAAGGAAACAAACAATGAGACTCATCAAAAGAAACAAAAGAGAGTCTCAACAAACACAAAACCAACACTGAAAAAGATGAAAAGTCAACCCATAAAGTAAAATGACCTAGAACAGAATATTAAGAGAAAAAAGGAAACATCAACAACAGAAAAAAAGGGCATCAAAATGATAGCACTAAACACATACCTAACAATAATTATAATGAATGCAAATGGACTAAATGCTCCAATAAAGAGGCAGAGTGACAGCCTGAGATCAAAAGACACAATCCTATATGTTGCTTACAAGAAATACACCTAAAATTCAAAGATACGAAGAAACTGAAAATCAAAGAATGGAAGGATATGTACCAAGATAACAACACACAAAGAGGAGCAGGAGTGGCAATACTAATCTCAGATAAAATAGATTTAATATAAGGTCCACAATTACAGAAAAGGATGGTCACTGTTACTGAAAGGTTCAATACATAAGCAGGATAAAACAATGTTAAATACTTATGCACCCAATACAAGAGTATCTAAACATATCAAACAAGCACACAACACTGAAAAATGAGTTAGACCACTCCGCAATAATAGTACGAGACTTCAGTGCTTCACTTTCAGTAATGGACAGATTATCCATGAAAAAGCTCAGTAAAGATACAGACATTATTGCAACAATCAACCAACTAGACCTCATTGACGTATACAAAGCTGTTTACTCAACCACAGATAAGTACACCTTCTCCAATGCACATAGAACATTCTCCAGAGTAGACTATGTATTAGGACATAAAGCAAGTCTCCACAAAATCCAAACCACTGAGTTATTGCAAAGCACCTTCTCAAACTGTGAAGCTATAAAGTTGAAATCAATAGCAGAAAAAACATAGGCAGAAATGTGAACTCATGGAAATTGAACAATACCTTGCTCAAAAATCCATGGGTTATAGAAGAAATGAAGGATGCAATAAAGAAATTTATGGAATGAACTGAGAATGAAAATACAACCTACCAGAACCTATGGGACACAGCTAAAGCAGTGCTCAGAGGTCAATTTATCTCCGTAAATGCACACATCCAGAAGGAAGAAAGGGCCCAAACTGAAGAATTAACCCTACAACTTGAACACATAGAAATAGAGCAACAAAGGAACCCTTTAGGTACTAGACTAAAACATAAGATTACAGCAGAACTACCCGAATTAGAAACTGGAAGAACAACTGAAAAAATTAACAAAACCTGTTTTTTTGCAAACATCAACAAAATTGATGAACAATTGGCTAAATTTACATAGGAAAAACAGAAGAGGAAACAAAAAACGTGACTAAGAAATGAGATGTGAAATGTCATAACAGACCTAACCAAACGGAATACTATGAAAGACTGTACTCTAAAAGATTTGAAAACCTAGAGAAAATGAACAAATTTCTAGATTCATATCACCTACCAAAATTTTCACGAGAAGCAGAACAACTTAATAAACCCATCACGAAAGAAGAGATTGAAAACATACACAGAATACTACCAATCCAAAAAAGGTCCTGGCCCAAGTGGCTTCACCAGAGAATTCTAGCAAGGTTTTAAAGAGGGGTTAAGTCCAATACTACTAAGGCTATTTTACAATATAGAAAAGGGCAGAATACTCCCAAATTCATTCTATGAAATCAGTATAACCCCAATAGCAATGTCAGTGAAAGATTCCATAGAAAAGAGAATTACAGACCAATGTCACTCCTGAACCTAAATATAAAAATCTTTAACAAAATCCTAGCCAATAGAATTCAATGATATATCCAAAAAATAATTCATCACAACCAAGATGAATTCATACCAGGATGCAAGACTGGTTCAACATCAGAAAAACAATTTATGTGATCAGCCACATAAATAACTCAAAGGATAAGATCCTCTGATTTTGTTAATTGATGAAGGAAACACATTGGACAAAGTCCAACACCCATTCATGTAAAAATTCTCAGCAAAATAGAAATAGAGGGGAAATTCCTCAGTGCAATACACAGCATCTGTGCGAAGTCAACCACCTATATCATCCTGAATGGAGACAGGCTGAAAGAATTGCCCCTGAGAATGGGAACTAGACAAGGATGCCCACTCTCATCTCTCTTATTCAACATTGTGCTAGAGATTCTGGCCAGAGCAATCAGACAAGACAAAGAAATAAAGGGCATCTTTTAAAATATCATTATTTGCAGATGATATGATTGTATATGCAGAGAATTTTAAAGAACACATAAGTAAATTAGTGAAACTAATAGAAGAATTAAGCAAAGTATCAGGATATAAGATAAACATAAGTAAATTGGTAGGATTCCTCTATGCCAACAAGGAGATCATCAGAGAGGAAATCACCAAACCAATACCATTTACTGTATATAGTCCCAAGAAGACAAAATACCTAGGAATAAATGTAACCAGAGAAGAGACCTGTACAGAGAAAATTACAAGACCCTACTGGAAGAAGCCAAGAGACTTATGTATGAGGCAAAATCTACCTTGCTCATGGATAGGAAGACATAACATTATGAAAATGTCGATTTTACCAAAAGTGATCGACATATATAATGCAATCCCAATACAAATTCCAGTGACATTTTTTAATGAGACAGAGAAACAGATCACCAACCGTCTTAGTCACTTGTTATTTCTGTAACAGAAAATACCACTAGTGGAAGGCTTGATGTAGAGAAACTTTTATTGTCACAGTCCAGTAAGCCACGAATCCATCTACAAGTTACAAGTCCATTCAGCAAAAGAAATTATCACAGTCCTGTGGGTTAAGTCCAAATTCAAGTAGAGCATCTTGGCACAGGAACCTCAGGTCCAAAGGATGTGCTCTGCTCTCAGTCATACTTTCTTGTTGTGTGTGAGGTTCCCAACTTCCTCTGCTCACTTCTCCCCCTTATATCCTACAAGCTTGTAGCTTGAGTCCTGCCTCACTAACAAAACTACAGACCATTTTCCATCATCAATATCACAGAAACAAGATTCACAACATATGGGAGGAGTGGCACCATACTGGGAATCCTAGCCAAGTCAAATCAACACATGCATTTTTGGGGAGGACACAATTCAATCCATGATACAAACTTTTTTTGGAAAACGTAGAAACCACAATAAGTAAAGCACTACTGAGGAAGAGGAACACAGTGGGAGGCCTCATACTACCCAACCTTAGAACCTATTACACTGCTATGGTAGTTGTTTTAGTCAGCTAGGTCTGCTCTAACCAAAATACCACAGAGTAGATGGCTTTAACGAAGGAAGATTTATTCCTACACAGTCCAGTAGGCTACGAGTCCAGATTCAGGATGTCCACTCTAGGGGAAGGTTTTCCCCCTTGTTGGCTCTAGAGGAAAGTCAGGTATTGCGTTACTCTTTGTCCAGGGATCGTCTTGGTGCAGGAACCTCAGGTCTGAAGAATGTGATCTTCTCCCAGTGCTGCTTGCTCGATGGTGTGAGGTTCCCAATTCTCAGCCTGCTTCTCTTTCCTTTTATCTCTTGCAGGATGAAAGGATTAAGGGTGGGGCAAGCCACACTCTAGGGAAACTCCCTTTACAGTAGAGCAGGGAGGTGATTTTATAACAGGATTTACAGTCCCACCCTAGTCCTTTAACATACAGCATAGGAAAACCACAAAACGGAGGACAGTCACAAGATACTGGGAATCATGGCCCAGCCACATGGCTTTGCATATTTTGGGGGGGACACAAGTCAATCCACGACAGTAGTCAAAAAAAAAACTCCATTTGAGAAAACTGAAACCCATTATTGAGTAGTTGATCCCAAATCATGGTGGCTGTGGTAGTCAAGACTGTGTCAACTTGGCTACTCCAAGTTTGGCTGCTGTATCAAGCAGCAGCGGCAGGGCCTGTGGTGGCTTCTCTCCCCTCAGCTTTCATCTGTCTGCCTTCTACCACCTGCTTCCTGTCTGCTTCCACTGCGAGCAGCTCCTGCTGTCTTTTACATCCGGTTCCTGGACCTGAACTTGCAGCTGTTGGATTCTCCAACCCTAAGAGCTGCAAGTGAGAGTCCTGTTCCCTGATCTGCTGATCTGGGTTCACCAGCCCCTGCAGTCCATGAATCAGCAGAGACCTTGCCGTCTTTCTGCCAGCTTGGGATTTGCGACCTACACAGCCTATGATCTAAAACTCTGGTCTCTGATCTGCTGACCTTGGATCCATCAGTTCCTGTGGCCAGGTGAGGCTTGTGCTAGGTCTTTGGAGTTCAGCTTCTACAACTGTGTGAGCTGTTTCCTTTATATAAATCTTCCCTTGTATATATGTGTGTTACTGGTTTTGCTTCTGTAGAAAGCCCAGCCTAAGACAGTGGCCCTGCATGACAGAGTAGAACTGGTCCACTGAATTTCTAAGGATTGCCTGGTAGATTTGAACTGCTGATCTTTTGATTAGCAGATACAGTACTAGACCACTGCATCACCAGGGCAACCCCATGTAGACCTGACTAATTGAGGTTCTTAATTCAGATGTCCAGCTATCCTACTAAATTAATCTGCTACTGTTCCTCCCTTGAGTCTCCTCTGATATACACGTAAATAAATCCTGAGTGATCCATGTAACAAATAGCAAGCATGACTGATTAGCCGTGGGACTGTTAAGGAAAGCTTCATAATACAAATCTTTGAAATGACTTTGTAATTTTCTCTCCTGCTGGTCACAATTCAAGTTTACAATTAACTAAAAATCAAATTTCTTTCCTAAATGTCAATATGTCAAGTAATAGTTCTTTTTTTTTTTTAAGTTGTCGAGTGACCCTGTACTATGAAATTAGTAGCCTGACTGAAAAAAACATTGAAAATTCATGTGTACCAAGGTAATTAACTGAACCTGGTTTACTTAGTTATATATTGAGCATCTACAGTGCCCCTACCAGTATAATGGAAACTTTAAATATTCCAGAAATACTAAACTGTGATAGCTTTGCAGAACTTATTACCTAGATATGTAGGCTATCACAATAGAAACAATTATCCCACCTTTTCTTTTTCTTTTTTTTTCTCAAAGACCTGTACTTTTCAAAAAGGCAATTGATACTTTTATTCACTCATTTAATAGTTCATTCAGAAAGGAGCTTATTTTTATTTTTTAAATTTTCAGACTGAGCTCATATTTTTCTTTCTTTTTTCTACTTTGGCTTGTGCCAGTTTTTTTTTTTTTGGTTGTCCATATTTTTATCTACTACCAGGTAACGAGTTTACACAGAGGTTAGGATATCAGAGAAGAGTTTGCTTTCACATTTGCAATAATATGCCATCTCTTTTCAGTTTACTTTTAATTTGTAAATTTTATGAGAATTTTAGTATTCAGCCTTCTTCAAACAGAGAAGATCCAAGACTAGTCATCTGCTTTAGTTGTTGAATCTCTTCAATTTTTCCATAGAACATTATTTTTAGTTCTATGTCACCACTTGATTTTCTTCAGTTACTTCTTTGCAATTGTCCTATACTGAAGACAGCTTCAAAACATACGTTATATTGTTATCAATGCTTTCTGTCTTACATTTCTCTTCACAGCCATTTTCACTTATTTATAGAATCTGTATAATATGATTTTTAATGCTTATATTTAGCTTCTTTCATGTATGTAATGGAAGAAACATTTGCCAAAATGATAATCATAACACTTTTTTAAAATTAGTTTTATCAAAGGAATGGAAGAACTGCATAATCTGTATTTTACTGATTTTAGGCCATAATTTAAGGGCAATTACCACAGATTTATTTCCAGTGTTTATCAGTTACCTTCAAAACAACAGTACATTTTGTCTGTAACAATCAATTAAACCCAGAACATTGCCTAGTTTGAATATCTGCTGGTAGAGAAAACTAAAAACAAAATAAAACAATAAATAAATAAGTGCATGGATATTTGAGGATATATAAAGACAGAACAAGTCACTCAATTTTTATTACTACTTTACAAGGATCAGTTATTACAGAAAAGTATTTTTTTAATTTTGCTTATATACATGTAAAACATGAAATGATATACAGATCAGCTAATTAGTAATGTTTGATACAATCATTAATAAGTTATTAAAACAGAATTTATTACAGATCCATATTGCAGATCTGTAGCATACGTATTAGTTCATTATATGTAAATCAATTGCCAAATGCAGAGTGTAAGAATTTTATTGTAGATAAGAATAATGTCTGTAGCTCTTGATTACTTCAAATCCTCAATTAATCAGACTCTTATTAATCTTTTATTTTACATTCCAATGACTAACACAAACAAATTTGAGTCCATGGTTTGGAAAACTAAACTTCATATTGTTCATAAAAAAGTCAAAACTTCAAATACAAATAAGCTGGGTTAAAAAAGAAACAAGAACAACATGACAAATCAGACCTAAACTTCCAGATACTGTCTCTGCTGAAAGCTACTGTCATTGTAAGAATTTTTTTGTACCCTCTCTGACTGATTCTGCCAATGTGAGTTTGGTGAATGATGAGAAGAAAAGGAGAAATAAGTGCTTTCAGAGTATTGTATGCATTATTAGTTACATAAAATTGAATGCATTATTAGTTACATTGTTAATTTATAAATAAACCCCACCTTGATAAAATCTCTTATTTTGGTAGTAAGAAATCTGGCCATCTTGCTCCATCTACCTACTTTAATAATTCTTTATTTTTCTTATTAAATGAAAGCATACAATCCAGATCAATTCCACATGCCCACCTAGCTGCAGCTCCATCTGCTCTCCTCAATCTGACAGCACCTTCCTCATTTTCATTTTACGTTTCTACTATCCTCTTAATGAGCACCTGTCCTCCGCTCTCCACCCTATTCTCTCCCATCTAGAAAGAAACTAGCAGGACAGCCTCACATAATTGAATAAACCCATGAAGTACACACCACATGCTCACAGTTTCCCCAAGTCTACTCCATTCTTGTCTGAAGAGTTTACCTCAGTACTGGTTTCAGTTCAGGGCCAGCAGCAAGCCATGTTCCCAGGGGAGCCTCCAGGCTGTTGAACCATCAATTCTAGTCATTTAGAAGAGTTCTTGAACTGCACATCTCTTTTTCTGGTGTTGCCTCAGGGACTCTACATTGTGTCCCCCATTGCAGCTGCCTTTGGTGGTGGCCAGGCACCAGCTGGTTCATCTGGTCTGATATTTTATGCAGTCTCTCATTCATATGGATCCTTCTTACTCCTCAGCTCATTTTTCCTTGTGTCTCTGATGTTCTCGGTTGTCATGTATTCCAGACGGGTTGGGACTATTGAGTGTACCTCAGATGGCAGCTCACTAGTTTTTAAGACCCCAGACACCACTCACCAATAAAGGGTGCAGAAGATTGTCTTAGCTAAAGACTAACTATATCAATGGACCTCAAAATCCCCTGAAAACATGGTCCCAAGACCTCCACTCCTGTTACTCCATTCTTTGAAATACTGGGTTGTTTAGAAAACCTTTCCTTTTATGGTGTAGTCCAGTGGTGCTGGTCTGCTCTCTACCATATGCTGTCACTCCCTTTACTTAACCGAATTCCTATCGACTATCTAATCTATGAACAACCCTCTCCCTCCCACCCCACCATTGTAGCTTTCAAAGAGTCTTTTCTTCTGTACATAAGTCCATTTCTAAGTCCTTATAGCAGAGGTCTCATACAATATTTTCCCTTTTGCAGCTGACTGATTTCACTTGGCATAATATCTTCTAGTTGAAATCAGGTTATGAGATGCTTCCTAAAATCATCATTGTTCTTTATCATTGCATAATGTTCCATTGTGTATATATATGTACCATAGTTTGTTTATCCATTCATCTGTTGATGGGCATCTAGGTTGATTCCATCTTTTTGCTATTTGTGGACAATGCTGCAATACAAATTCATGTGCATGTATCTGGTGATGTGACCACCTTTATTTCTGTAGGAAGTATTCTAAGCAGTGGGATTGATAGATCATATGGTATTTCCATTTCTAGCTTTTTAAGGAAGCACCAAATTACTTTCCAAAGAGGGTGTACCATTTTGCATTCCCACCAGCTGTGTAGGATAGTTCCAGTCCATCTGCAGCCTCTCCAGCATTTGTTATTTTGTGTTTTGGGGATTATGGCTAAGCTTGTTGGGGTGAGATCGTATTTCATTGTAGTTTTAATTTGGATTTCTCAAATTACAAATGATTGTGAGCATTTCCTCACATCTCTTTGGCTTCCTGGATGTTATCTTTGGTGAAGTGTCTGTCCATCTCCTTTGCCCATTGCTTAGTTGGTTCATTTATTTTTCTTGTTAATATTTTGCAGTACCTTGTAGATATGGAAATCAGATGTCAATCCAACACGTGGTTGCTAAATGTTTTCTTCCCATTCTGTAGGTAGTCTTTGGATGAGCATAAGTGTTTGACTTTTAGTAGCTCCCATTTATCTATTTTCTCTTCTGTTGTCTGTGCATTGTTGGTCAGATTTTGTAGTCTGTTTAAGGGATGTGTGAGAACTTCCATTGTTGCCTCTATTTTTTCTTGCATGATCTTTACCGTTTTAGGTTTGATATTTAGGACTTTGATCCATTTGTTTTTTATTGTGATTAATATGTCATAGACTAATGTGATTAATATGTCATAGATTAAATTGTGTCCCCCCCAAAATATGTGCAGCCATGTGGCTGGGCCATGATTTCCTGTATTCTACAATTGTCCTCCATTTCGTGATTTTCCTGTGCTGTATGTTAAAGGATTAGTGTGGGACCGTAAATCCCTTCAGAAGATCATCTCCCTGCTCCACTGTAAAGGGAGTTTCCCTGGAGTGTGGCTTGTTCCACCCTTAATCCTTTCATCCTGTAAGAGATAAAAGGAAAGGGAAGCAGGCAGAGAATTGGGAACCTCAAACCATCAAGAAAGCAGCACCGGGAGAAGAGTGTGCCCTTCAGACCCGAGGTTCCTGTGCCAAGACGCTCTCTGGATCAAGACTAACACAATATCAGAATTTCCTCCAGCACCGACAAGGGGGAAAACCTTCCCTTGGAGTGGACATACTGAATTTGAACTTGTAGCCTACCAGACTGTGTAAGAATAAACCTTCCTTTTTTAAAGCCATCCACTCTGTGGTATTTCAGTTAGAGCTGACTAAAACTAAAATTTAATTTTGCATGCCTGCCTGTCTGCACCTCCCTCTTCATTCCTTGCACCATGAGAGCAAACTCATCCTTTACATTCTATACTTGTCATATCCTCTTATCAAGCTCCTGTTTCCCTCCTCTCCACCCACTTCTCTCCCATTCAAAAAGAGACCAGAAGAATAGCGTCCTATAAATGCATAGAGCTATAGAGTACACACACCATATGGTTACACTGTGTCCCGGAGTCCAGTCCATTTTTCTCTGAAGAGAAGTGTTTTCTGGTCAAGGACAGCAGCAAGTAGAGGGACCATGCTCCCAGGAGTCCCCCAGGCCATTGGACCATCAGCTGTGGTCTTTTAGTAGAGTTCTTGAGCTGTACCCCTCTTTTTCTCATGTTGCCACTGGAACTCAACATTGTGTTCCCCATCACGGCAGTCTTTAGTGTTGGCCAGGCACCCTCTGATTCTTCTAATCACATGTGGATACAGTCTCCCATTCACACAGGTCCTTCGGTCTCCTGAGCTCCTTATACCTAGTGCCTTTGTTGTTCTCAATGATCATCTTTCTGGATGAGTTGGAACAATTTGCTGTACCTCAGATGTCAGCTCGCTAGGTTTTAAGAACCCAGATGCCACCCACAAATATGGGGTGCAGAAAACTCTCTTAGCGATAGGCTAATTATGCCAATTGGCCTCAATGTCCCTGAAGAGTGTGGTCCCCAAACCCTGCCCCTGCTACTCTATCCTTGCAATATTGGGTTGAGATCAGAAGATCTTTCAGTTTATGGTGAAGTCCACTTAAATTGAGCTACTTTCTACTGTGTGCTATCATTGCTTTCACCTAACCAAATTTCTATCAACTATTTAATCTATGACCAACCCCCTCCTTCCCTCCGAACCACTGTAGCCATCCAAGGGTCTTTTCTTCTGTATGTAAGTCTATTTTCAAGTCCTTAGAGCTGGAGTGTCACACAATATGTGTCCTTTTGCCACTGACTGATTTCACTCAGAATAATGTTTTCAAATTGAAACCGTGTTATGAGATGCTTCCTAAAATCATCATTGTTCTTTACCATTGCATAGTGTTTCATTGATTATATATAACACAGTTTGTTTACCCATTCATCTGTTGATGGGCACCAAGTTTGATTCCATCTTTTTGCTATTGTGGACTGTGCTACAGTAAACATTCGTGCGCATGTATGTGTTCCTGTGATTGCCCTTGATTCTGTAGGATATATTCTGAGCAGTGGGATTACTGGATCAAACAGTGTACCTATTTCCAGCTTTTTAAGGAAGAGCAAAATTGCTTTCCAAAGAAGTTGTACCACTTTGCAACCCAATCAGCAGTGTACAAGAGTTCCAATCTCTCTGCAGCCACTCCAGCATTTGTTGTTTTGTGTTTTTTGGATTATGGCCAACCTTGCTGGGGTGAGATGTTGTCTCACTGCAGTTGTGGTTTGGATTTCTCTGAGAGCTACTGATTGTGAGGATTTTCTCATGTGTCTTTTGGCTGCCTGGATGTCTCCTCTAATGAAGTGTCTGTCCATATACTTTGCTCCTCACTTAATTGGGTTATTTATCTTTTTACTGTAGATGTTTTGCAGTACCTTGTGGATTATGAAGACATCAGTGTGAAATGTAGTTGCTAAATATTTTTTCCCATTGTGCAGGTGGTCCTGTAATTCTTTTGATGAAGTCTTTGGGCAAAAGTGTTTGATTCTTAGTAGTTCCCATTTATCTATTTTCTCTTCTGTTTATTCTGCTTTGTTTGTCAGTTTTTGAAGTGTGTCTAAGCTGTGTATTGGAACTTCCATAATTGACCCTATTTTTTCTTGTATGATCTTTAATGTTTTAGGCTTGATATTTAGATCTTTGATCAACTTGGAGTTAGTTTTTGTGTAAGGTGTGAGATATGGCTCTTATTCTGTTTTCTTGCAGATGGATATCTGATTTTGCCAACACCATTTGTTAAAGAGACTGGTTTTACCCCAGTTTATAATCTTCGGGCTTTTGTCAAATATCAACTGTTTAAAAGGATGGTGGCATCTCTGGGGTCTCGGCTTTGTTCCATTGGTCTATGTGTTTCTTTTTATACCAGTACCAGGCTGTTTTGACTACTGTGGCAGTGTAATAGTTTGTAAGGTTGGGTAGAGTGAGGTCTCCCACTGTGTTCTTCTTCACTAGTGCTTTACTTATCTGGGGTTTCTTCCCTTTCCAAATAAAGTTGGTGACTTCCTTCTCAATTTCCCTAAAAAATGACTCTGGAATATGTATTTGTGTTTGTATTGAGACTGCATTCTTTATGTAGATCTCTTTGGATAAAATAGCCATTGTCACAATGTTAGTCTTTCTGTCCTTGAGCAGAGTACATTTCTCCACTTATGTAAGTCTCTTTAGGTTTCTTGCAGTAGGTCTTGTAGTTCTCTCTGTATAGTCTCATTTCTCTAGTTAGATTAATTTCTAGGTATTTTATATTCTTGGGTGCGACAGAAAATGATCTTTATTTGGTGATTTCTTCTTTGATGATCTCTTTGCTGGTATAAAGGAATACCACTGATTTACTTATGCTTATCTTACATCTTGATACTTTGCTGAACTATTCTATTAGTTCCAGTAGTTTACTTATGAATTTTTTTAGAAATCTCTGCATATACAATCATATCATCTGCAAATAGGGATAAAGATTTGGGCTTCCTCACTGCCAGTGCAGACGCCCTTAATTTCTTTGTCTTGTCCAATTTCTCTGGCCAGAATTTCTAGTACAATGTTGAATAAAAGTGATGAGAGTGGGCACCCTTGTCCAGTTCCTGCTCTCAGGGGAAATTCCTTCATTCTCTCTCTATTAAGGGTGATACAGGCAGTTGGCTTTGCTTAGATCTCCTTATTGCATTGATGAATTTCCCCTCTATTCCTTTAACATGAATGGGTGTTGGACTTTGTCCAATGCCTTTTCTGCATCAATTAAAATCAGGTGATTCTTATCTTTTGAGCTATTTATGTGGTTGGTCACATTAATTGCTTTTCTCATGTTAAATTAGCTGTGCATCCTGGCATGAATTCATCTTGGTCGTGATGAATTATTTTTTTAATATGTTTGTTGAATTCCATCGGCTAAGATTTTGTTGAGTATTTTTGCATCTAGTTTCATGAGTGATGTCATGGATTGAATTGTATCCCCCCAAAAATATGTGTAGTTATGTTGCTGGGCCGTGATTCCCAGTATCTTGCGACTGTCCTCCATTTTGTGATTTTCCTAAGCTGTATGTTAAAGGAGTAGGCTGGGACTGTAAATCCCTTCATAGGATCACCTCCCTGCTCCACTGTAAAGGGAGTTTCCCTGGAGTATGGCTTGCCCCACCTTTAGTCCTTTCATCCTTCAAGAGATAAAAGGAAAGGGAAGCAGGCTGAGAATTGGGAACCTCTTACCATCAAGCAAGCAGCACCAGGAGAAGAACGTATCCTTCATACCTGAGGTTCCTGTGCCAAGATGCTCCCTGAACAAAGACTGATGCAATACCTGACTTTCCTCTAGAGCCAACAAGGGGGAAAGCCTTCCCCTGAAGTGGACACCCTGCATATAGACTTGTAGCCTCCCAGACTGTGTAAGAATAAACCTTCCTTTGTTAAAACCATCCACTCTGTGGTATTTCTGTTAGAGCAGCACTAGCTGACTAAAACAAGTGATACTGGTCTGTAATTTTCTTTTTTGTGGAATCTTTCCCTGGCTTTGATATCAGGGTTATGTTGGCTTCATACACAATAAATTTGGTAGTATTCCATCCCTTTCTATGCTGTGAAATATCCTCAGTAGTCTTGTAGTCAACTCTACTCTAAAAGTTTGATAGAATTCTCTCGTGAAGACATCTGGGCCAGGAAAATTTTAGTTGGTAGATTTCTGACGACTTTTTCAATCTCTTCCTTTGTGATGGGTTTATAAAGCTTTTCTACTTCTCATGATAGTTTTGGTAGGTGACATGGATCTAGAAATTTGTCCATTTCTTCTAGGTTTTCAAATCTGTTACAAAACATACATAATTCTTCTGTATTTACCTCTGATAATTTCAGAAACCTTCTTCATTTGGGAAGTTTTTGATACTTTATTTTGGGAGTTTTCCAGAGACATGGTGGTCTGCTTCTTTAAATGGTTAGATATTGATTGCTGTCTTTGTGACATCAGAAAGCTGTTCTCTTTCTCCAGTGTTACACCAATGGGAGTTGTGGCGAAGCTCTAAGAAGAGAGTGAGTAAGGGCACTGTTAGACTTGGCCACCACCTGCTGCTGTGTTCTCTAGGTGCAACAGATTTACGCACAGCTTCTCTGTTAAGCCCCACAATGCTGTTTGGCTTGGTGGTTGGCCCTAGCTTGGTTCTCATGGCCCTTCCCTTGCTGATAAAGACGGTGACCTACTTATACCAACTCTCTGGCATCACTCCAATCACAAGTATGGTGTATCTCAGGGAAGGGCAGAGAGAACAATGCCTCCACACTTGGCTGCCAGAGACTTCTGCATTCTCTTGATGTGCTTTTCTTAAAAACTGCTTTTCTGCTGAGAGAGGCATTGACCAGTGGCAGTTGATAGCAGCCGGGCCCTCAGGAGTGGCTGGCTCCATCTCCTGGGTTACAAAGGTAGCACCCTACTTATGGAGTCTCTTGGGGGCCATCAGTAGCTGCTATGACATGGCCAAGTGAAGGAAGATAGAAGTGGAGCTGCCACACAAGACTACCACCATTGAGGTGTTTTCTAGATGTGCTTCTCTTAAAAAAATGCTTTTCTGCTTAGACAGGCATTGAGCATCAGCAGCCAATAGTAGCCAGGCCCTCAAGGGTGGAAGCCTCTACCTCCTGGGTGACAAAGGTGGTGCCCTACTGATGGACTCTCTTGAGGGCATCAGCAGATGCTATGAGAAGGCTCAAAGAAGGGAGCGGTTAGGGCACTGTCACATTCGGCCACCAGCTGCCACTCCATTTTCTTTGTATGTTTGCATTAAAAACACCTTTTCTGCTGGGAGCAGCACTGCCCAGACAGGAATTGTTGCTTAGTGTGGGAATTAGCCCCAACCGTGCCTTCAAGAGTGGCTCACTCCACCTGTCTGCTGACCAAGATGGTGTCCTTCCTGAGCCACTTCTCCTGCAGTGAGTCAGCAGTATCTATGGTGCAGCCCAGAGAAGAGAAGGTGTGGGAAACCGCTACACTTAGCTGCTAGGCACTACTGGGTTCTCTAGAAGTGACTGTCCCAAGCACAGCCTCTCTGCTGCGGAATACACTGTTTAGTTAGCCACTGCAACTTAGCATAGTAGCTGGCCTGTGCCAGGCTCTCAAGCTCAACAGTCCCAGTCGAGTGTCCCAGTTAACAAAGAAGGCATCCACACCTATAATCCTCTCAGCCACCACACCAGCAGAAGTAGGAATCACTGTGCCACTGTCTCACCTCTGACAAGGTAGTTTTCCCCTTCCTGTCATCTGGTCTGATCTCATAACCCTATGCCTGATCTTGGGGATCTCAGAATGTCCACATAGCTCCATTCAATTATTTTTCTAGGCCTTAGTTCTTAGATGAAATCGAGGAGATATGTGACTAGTCCACCATCCTAGCCCCACCTCAACAGCTAGGACTAACTCTTCTTTTGATAAATTCAATGTATTTAGCATGGAAAACCAGATATAGCAATTTGTCCTGCCACTGACCATATTTCTAGCTCAACAGAACATAGTAATTTTGTTTGCAAATTCTTGAACACAATTCTTTCCTTTACTGATTCAGAATACTCAGATATATATATGGGCCTGGTAGATCAACTGCCCACTTTTGGGTTAGCAGCCACAGCTCTTAACCAGTATGCCACCAGAATTTCATATTCTGTGTATATTCCAACAGTATATCTAGATAACCTTATTTCACAAGTTATCTGGCTTATGAGGATGTTTATAAAATATTGTATAATGGTTGCAAAGGAAATTTTAATTCACTCAAGCAAAAAATGCATGTTCACAGTGTGACCACACAGTGTGCATACTTTATGATTCTATGCATTTACAGGAGGCTGTCCTACTGGTCTCTTTCTAGATGGGAGAGAAGGGGATGGATGGGGGGACAAATGCTTGTTAAGAGGATACTAGAAATATAGAGTGAAAAGGAAGAGTGTGTTGTCACCGGGTAGGGAGAACAGAGTGAGTGGCAGATAGGTAGGCATAAAAAACTGATTTGGATTGCATACTTTCACTTAATCACAACAACAAAAAGAAAATGACCTCTAAAAAATAATGTGTTCAGCACCAAAATATGTGTACCAGTGGTTGCAAATGAATCAATGGCAAAATAGATCAAAAGCTCCAACTATTATGAAACCTATAACCCATCACCTTCAAGTCAATTCTAACTCGTAGCTACCCTATAGAACAGTAAAATTTCCCCACAGAGTTTCCAAGGCTGAAATCTTTACAAAAGCAGATTGCCACATCTTTCTCCTTTGGAGAGACTGATGAGTTCAAACCACTGTCCTTTTCATTAACAACTGAGTGCTTTACCACTGTGACACCAGTACTCCTTAGAACCTATAAACAAAACAAAAACAAATCAGTTGCCATCGAGTCATAGTAACTCATAGCAATCCCATAGGACAGGGTAGAATGACCCCATAGGGTTTCCAAGGTGCTGCTATTGGATTCAGACTGCCATCATTTTGGTTAATTAGCCAAACTCTTAACTACTGAGTCACCAGGGCTCCAATAAGGGGATCAAAAAAACAAAACAGAATAACTAGTATATTAGTTTCACTCAAAAAAAAAAAAACAAAAAACATGGTATTTAAGTGAGGTTGCAAGATTGATACTGGGGAGGCTAGGATTTAAATGGTATACTCAGAGTAGAACTCATTGAGCAAAGAGTATCAGTTGAGTCATGCAGACACCTGTAGTAGGAGCATTCCAGGTAGATAGAATAAAGAGGGCAACTGTTCTCTGGTATGCTGATGTAACAGAAAATATATGTGTTATTGAAGCAGAGTGAAGGCCGATAAAAATAGAAAATGAGAGAAAAATGAGAATGTGGGTAAGACAACATAGAGATATGCAGACCCTTTCAAGAGTTTTGGTTTTTACTCTGAATGAAATGTACATCTAACAAAGACTTTTGAGAAGAGGAATGCTATTATCTAATTTATATTTTAATAAAATAACTTTGAAAGTATAACTGAGAAGAGCCTATAGTGAAGCAAGGCTGAAATCCAGGAAACTGTAAGGCTATTACTGTAATACTTATGAAAGAAAATGGTGGCTTCACCAAGTTGGAAAAAGTGTAGGTATTAATAAATCTTGAAATTCTAATGTAATTTGAAGGGAGAACCAACACCCTGTTTTCAAACTTGCTATTATGGGAAATTAAATATATACAAAAAGAAGTTGAACAGTATGAGGAATCTCCATGTACTCATAACCAAGCTTTAACAATGATCAGTTCGTGAGTAATTTTATTTTGCCTAGGCCTGCAATCACTTTTCCCCTCCTAGATTATCTGGAAGCAATCTATAACATTATATTATGTCATTTTTAAAATTTCAATATCTATGTGTAAACAGTAAGAGCTTCATTTTTTTCTAAATATCACCAAGAAGTAATTAGCAATTTCTTTAGATCAAATAAACAGTCAGTGCTCAAAATTCTAATTATAAATATCCTAGCCATGAGTCGGCTCCAACTCGATGGCACTTGGCTTGGAGTTTTTCTAACAGTTTGTATGATTGAATTAAGATTCAAATAAGGTGTACATATTTTGATTCTTTAATGTATATATTAAATCTCTTTTAAGCTGTAGGCCCCATCTCTAACTCTCTTTTTCTTTTTCCTTTTTAATGCAATGTTTTACATGAAGAAATAGGTTACTTTTCCTGCAACATTCCCCACAATATGGTTTCAATGATCCAGTGACTTTTGTTTTGTAAATTAATAACTGTATCTACAAGTTTAGTAAAATTCAGAAATTCAGTTGTACTGTTTTTTTTTCCACCAGACCACTTCAACCAGGAACCACAAAATGCCTCATTATCTTTATTTTTGTGATTTTACCAATTGTTGAGAATCAATCCTTAGGTTCTCTAGCTCATTGTTGTTAGTTCCCATCCAGTCACTTCCAACTCATGACAACCTCACATGTGAAGAGTAGAAACTCTCCTTCGAATTTTCAAGGTTGTGATCTTTCGGAAGTAGATTGCTTGGCCAGTTATCTGATGAACCTCTAGGTTGATTTGAACCACTAACCTTTTGGCTAGTATTCATTTAAACATTTTTGCCACCCAGGATTAGCTCATTAGAGATTTCAAAACGGTAGTATTAGAATTCTACTATTCTCAATTTATTATGTGGAATACTTTTATAATTAAAAATAATCTTCATATGCCACATATTTATATATAATTATACAGGAATCATAGTTTTATGCATCATTATTTTTCTTCATTTATCAATTTGAAAAGAGCTTATTATCATGATCCAGTGTTGATTAATTATATTTCAGTTCATTATGAATTCATGAATTGTACATTTTATTTTAATATGTTGGCTGTCATGAAGAACCTCTAAAGAGGCTTAAGTTGTCAAAAAATTTCATTATTGATTAGATATTGAATATGAGAGAAGAGTGGGTTCAAATATTATTACAAGATTTTTGTTCCAAAGAAGTGGAGTGATGCCATTGCCATTAATTAAGACAATAGGAAGTGGGACAAGTGTGTGGGGTATATCAAAAGTTCAGTTTCTGACATGTGAAGGCTGAGATTCATATTACGAAATCATATAGAAATGTTTTATGTACATATGTGTATTTAGGTCTGATGCTTAAGATAAAGGTCAGGGATTTATATTAAAGCTTCATAAACATATATGAGGAATTTTTAGCTATGGAATTTGATTCATTCCCTTTGTGATTGTGCACTGAACAAAAAGAAATTGTATATGTGAGAATCAGTCATCAAAGGAGATGAGGGAAATAAAAATAGTGAGGTAGCAGATAAAGCAAGTGTGTATGGTGTTCCAGAAACAAAGTGAAGAAAATATTTTCCACTACAAAAGAGTGAAAAACATGTCAACACTTTCATTTTCAGTTTCAACAAATAAGAACTTAAAAGTCATTACTCCTATTCTTACAATGAAGAAAAGCTGAAATAAATGAAAATGTGTAACTTTTTTTCCTCCATCAAAGAACTAGGATTGAAGGAAAAACTGTCCTAGTGAAATAAGCAATTCCAGGGAGTCATAGCAGAAATATGCTTATCACATTTGGGAAAGGCCTTCCTCCAACTTTAGTGTTTCTGTCTCATCTAAGGGTGAGAAAAGCTATAACACTGCAAAAATGGTTACCAAAGTCTAAGACCTGAGAAACAGATCCACTAAAAGACTGGGGTTTAATGATATGAATATACAATACTTACCTTTCCCTTTATGGAAGTCTAAAGGCAGGAGGGGAACAAAAACAAGGACACTAGAGGAATTTGAAACTTCTTGTACCTACAACTGCAGCAAATATTACACAGCCCATCTCAGTCAAATTAACAGAAATGATCACATAAAAGTCCTATTTACCACATTTCTCATTACCCAATACATTGGAAAGCACAGTGGTCAGGAAAAAAAACATTACAAGGCACACCAAAAGAAAAGGAAAAACAAACACAATCTGAAGAGACAAAGAACGTACCAGAAAAACACAAATACGATGAAGATTTGGATATTATCAGAGATTGAAATCAAAATAACTGTGGTTAATATGTTAAGGACACTAATGGTAAAAGCAGCAACATACAGAAAAAGATGGGTAATATAAGCAGAGAGGTGTAAATTAAATTTAAAAAGTCAAAAGAAGATGCTAGAAATAAAAAGCACTGTAACACAAATGAAGATTGTCTTTGATGAACTAATCGGTATTCTGGGCATGTCTGATGAAAGAATCTACGAGCTTGAAGACAGGCTAATGAAAAACTTCCAAACTTAAATGAAAAAATAAAGAAATTTTTTTTTTAAAAAAGAACACAATAGCTAAGATCTACGGGAAAATTTCAAAAAGGGCAAAATACAAGTAACTCAGATACCATGAGGAAAAGAGAGAGAGAATGAAACAGAAGAAATATTTGAAGTAACAGTGGTTAGAACTTTCCCAAATTAATGACAGACACCAAACCATAGGAAGCTCAGAGAACATCGAGTTGGATAAATATTAAGAAATTATAAATAAACTTACCATAACAGCACAAAAATCAAAATCAAAAAAAGAAAGAAAGAAAAGAAAAAATATTTTAAAAAGCAGCAATGGGGAAACACCTTTACTACAGAAAAACAAAGATAATTATTACAAGGTACATACTACCAAAAAGCCTACAGGTAGACTTCTGGAAGAAGGTAGAGTGAGTAAATCTAAACCCCAGCATTCCCACATCAGCACCAAGAAATTCAGCTAGAAATCTGTATTCAATCTTATACAGATTTTGAAAAGTAAGTAAAGAATGGCAAAAAATAACTACAAATCTAAGCAAGATAAGGGTGAATTTTAAATCACAGGAAAATCTGTTTCCACTGTCTCTGTTTCTCCTTATCCTGGTGCAACTGACCCAGCCTCAGATCACCCATGGCTCTTCTGAGAATAAGAAGGAATCTGATCACTGACTGTACAGTAAATAGATCTTTCTGGAAGACTGCACAGGGTATATATTCTGACAAGTATGAGAGCAGTGTAAAGGACTGAAATCTGCCCATCCTAAATAAGGTTCTCACATGACAGAAAAGGTGAACAAAGGCTGAAGGCTGTGCCCACCTGAGGCAAGGTTTGTCAGTGGATCTTTTCTGATTGGTCTGGGAGGTGCCTGAAAGATTGAAGCCTTGGTCTGGCCTGTGCTGGAGCTTTCATAGGACATGAGATGGAGCACTGAGCAAAGACCAAGAGCTATTATGAAAATAGTGTCTTGCAAACACTAGCACTTTCGAATCACAATGCATATGAGGGAACTAGGAATCCTAATACACTGTGATATTCTAATATATTTTTTATTCAACCAAAAATCCCAAGGAACTCAAAAAAAATGAGAAATGACTTTTTCAAAAGAACAAGACACAAGAAAAGGAGAGAGAAAATATTTGCATGGATGCTCGAAAAATGGACATATTTGAGTAATTTAATAAAAAATCTTAAACATGCTTGAAGAACTAAAATAAAACATGGAGAAAGAAATAATGGAAACCAGGAAAATGATGCATGAACAAAACTAGAAAATAAACAGAGATAAACACTATAGAAACCAAAAAGAATTACTGCTGATGAAACACAGACTGACTGAAAATTAAAAAAAAGAAAATCAGTTGAGGGGCTTAGATGCAGGTTTGAATAGGGAAAAGAAAAATCAGAGAACTAAGGGATTAAATCCATTGGGTTGACTCAATTTTGACTCGTAGCAACCCTATATGACAGAGTAGAACTGCCCTAGAGAGTTTCTAAGGAGTCCCTGGTGGATTTGAAGTACTAGCCTTTTGGTTAGCAACTGTAGGACTCAACCACTATGCCACCAAGGTTACCAGAGAATGAAGTAGTTGAAACTAAGTCTAAAGAGCAAAGAGATAAAAAAGATGAAGAAAATTGAGAAAAGTATAGTGAAATTCTGAAACATCATAAAAATACCAATATATGCATAACAGGAATTCCAGAAGGAGAAAAGAGAGAAAATAATAGAGACAATATTTGAAGAAATAATGGCAGAAAACTTTCCATATGTGACATGTCAATCTATAAATACAAAAAGCTCAAGGGACTTAAAGTAGGATAAACACAAAGAAATCCACACTGAGACAAGTTATAATTAAGTTCTCAAAAACAAAAGAGAAAATCTAAGTAAGCTTTGGAGAAGATGATGATGTAAGCAAATCTAAGATCCTGATCCTCCACCTGGGAACACCAATTAAGTGAACCAGAACCCCATAAACAGCCCTTTAAAAACTCCAGTGGTGGACCAAGAACAGGACCAAGGAACCAGAAACTATATGAAGTAAAATCATAGTGTAGGAGAAACACCTCTTTCCAAATCCCTGTTCCTCCCTCTCCTGACATGTCAAAAACTGAGTGATGTATCCAGCAACCTGGCAACTACTCTTCACCACAAACCAATGTACAGATCTCCGATGTAATGAAAAGAGCCTTTCATCTCTCACTTTAATAGCACAATTCTCCTGTGTAGATTGTTCAAGATATTGTTACCAATGTACCTCCTGGCACAGCAGAAGGGTAGTTCTAGTGGTCCATAAGCCACCGTGTATCACCAGACAACACACAGATAGATCTCCTGTGCACTGGGAAGGACCACTGATATCTGGCTCTAACAGAACACATCTCCAGATGGGATGATCAGGGTATCAGTGCCCCTCCCTTTATTGGTACAAAAGAGGGACAGTTCAGTGATCCAGCAGCTGTTTCATACAACCAGTCAATGAAGGAATCTTCTGCACCCTGGGAAGTGCCCTGATTTCTGGTTTTACAATTTAATAGCACAGATCCCCTGAGCTGACTCTTTGGGATGATCCCATCATTCACCCTCCCGGTGGGGCAGACGGACAGGAGAAGACACAACCCTAGTTGAACCATGACTTTTCTATGCACAGGAAAAGCCCTCAAACCTTTCTTCAAAATAAATTGGACAGATTTTGAAAACGGACTGCTGGAGAAGTATATTCTGACTGATCTGGGGGAGACCTGAATGAATGAAACTGCAGTTTTGCCAGAGTCAGAGCCCTTAAAGACTGGGTAAGGGAGTGGTAACCAAGGACTGAGGGCTACATACTCCTAAGAGTGGGGTATTTAAATGACTGCTATCTAATCTGCAGGGAAGTGAAACTTTCATCTGGCTGCCTGGAGATAACACAGGGAAAGACAGGAAGTATCAGTCAACCAGAGTCTGGAGACTGTGTTGTCCTAAGACATTTTTTAGCAGAAAATTGTAGTGTCAAAAGCATTGTGTGTATGGAAGAACTGAGAAGTGCAAAATTATAATGTTCCTGTTTTAACTAAAACTCATACAGCATGCAAAGAAACTGAATTAGATGACTCACTCAAGTGAACAAAATGGAAGGAGGGCAGTCATACTTATGGAAACCCAAATAATGTAGAGAGAGAAATATAATAAAACAGTATTAAACAAGCTTGAAAACTGAAGCAAAACACAAAGAACCAAAGAATATTAGAAAAGCAATGCATGAATGAATGACTATTAAAAGGGGGTAAAAAAAGGTAGACACTGAAAAAAAAAACCAAAAAACAGAGATACTGGAACTGAAAGAAACAATACTTAAGATTAAAAAGCAAGTAAAAAAAAAAAAAAAACAGCACTGAGGAAAGATTTCAAAATATAATCAAGAGGGCTGAAGAAAGAATTAGAAATCTAGATGATAATGTTCTCAAAATTTTGGAGGATAAATAGCAAGAGAGATGGCTTAAGACTTTTGAGCATACACCTAATGGATAGGTGCACCATCATCAAGTGAACTAAAATATGCATTAAGGAAATACTGAAGGAAATGTGAGAGAGAAAGGAACAGTAAGAATATTTGACGAAATAACAACAGGAAACTTTCCAAATCTGACAAAGGACAAGGAACTGCAAATCCAAGAAACTCAATGAACTCCAAGGAAGATGACTCCGAAGATATCCACCTAAGAAACATTATAATCAAGCTCTGGGAAAAAAATAAAATAAAATAAATAAAATAAAGATGAAGCCAAAATCCCGAAAGCAAGAGAAGAGAAGCAGTCAACTAAAAATAAAAATAGATAAAAATAGTTAACTTAGAAGAGTAAAATTGGTAAACTTCTAAATACACTGTTCTTTAAAAACGAGAGAAAACACAAATTACCAATGTTAGAAGAAAAGACGTAATTACAGCTAACAGATACTGGACACATGAATAGGAAAATGTAGTTGTTGCTGTGTGCCATCAAGTCAATTTCAACTGATATCAACCCCATGTGACATAGTAGAACTGCCCCATGGGGTTTCCTAGGATGTTATCTTTATAGGAGTAGTTTGTCATGTTCTTTCTCCTTCAGAGAAAGCACCAACTTTTGAACTACCATCCTACTTACCAAGATTCTTCAAAAGTAAACAGGAGTATGTTGTTGCGGTTAGATGCCATCTAGTCAGTTGCGACTCAGCAATCCTATGCACAAGAGAATGCAACACTGCCTGGTCTTGCCCCATGTTCAAAATTATTTTTATGTGTGCCACTATGTCAATCCATCTCATTGAGGTTCTTCCTCTTTTATGCTGGCCCTCCACTCTGCCAAGCATGATGTCCTTCTCCAGGGAGTGATCCCTTCTGACAACACATTCAAAATACGTAAGAGGCAGACTTGCTACCTTTGCTTTCAAGGAGAACTCTGGCTGTACCTCTTCCAGACCACAACTGTTTGTTCTTTCGGCAGTCTATGGAACATTCAATATTCTTCTCCAACACCACAATTCAAAAGTGTCTACTCTTCTTCCGTATTTCTTGTTCACTGTCCAGCTTTCACACACATATGATGCCATTGAAAATACCATGGCTTGTGTTGGGCGCAACTTAGTCTTCAAGGTGACATCTTTAATTTTCAATACTATAAAGAGGTCCTTTGTGGGAGATTTCCCCAGTGCAATGCGTCTTTTGGATTCTTGACTGCTGCTTCCATGGGTGTTGATTGTGGAGCCAAGTAAAATGAAATGCTTGACAACCTCAATACTTTCTCCATTTATCATTATGTTGCTTAGTGGTCTAGTGAGAATTTTTTTGTCCTTGATGTTGAAGTGCAATCCACACTGAAGGCTGTGGTCTTTGAACTTCTTAAGTGTTTCAAATCCTCTTCACTTTCGGTAAGCAAAGTTGTATCATCTGTGTAATGGAGGTTGTTAATAAGTCTTCCTCCAATCCTGTTGCCTCATTCTTCTTCATATAGTCCAGGTTCCTTGATTATTTGCTTGGCATACCGATTGAATATGTATGGTGAAAGGATACAGTCCTCATGCACACCTCTCCTGACTTTAAACCATACAATGTCCCCTTATTCTGTTAGCACAATTGCCTTTTGATGCAGGAACAGACTCCTTAAGTGCACAATTAAGTGTTTCAGAATTCCCATTCACTGAAATGCTAACCATAATTTGTTATGATCCAGAGTCGAATGCTTTTGAATAGTCAATGAAACACAAGTAAAAACTTTTCTGGTATTCTCTGCTTTCAGCCAATATCCATCTGACATCAGCAATGATATCTCTGGTGCCAAGTCCTCTTCTGAACCCAGCCTAAATTTCTGGGAGATTCTTGTCCATATACTGTTGCAGTCACTTTGGAATGATCTTCAGTAAAATTTTACTTGTGTGTGATATTAATGATATTGTTTGGTAATTTCTGCATACGGTCAGATTAGCTGTCTTGGGATAGGCATAAATATGGATTTCTTTCAGCCAGTTGACCAGGAAACTGTTCTCCCAGTTTGTTGGCATTGACAAGTGAGCACTTCCAGCACTGCATTCATTTGTTGGAATTTCTGAGTTGACATTCCATCAATTCCTAGAGCCTTGTTTTTGCCAGTATCTTCAATTCAACTTCAACTTTCTCCTGTAGTCCATGGGTTCCTGATCATATGCTACTGCTTCAAATGGCTGAACATTGACCTTTTCTTTCTGATATAATGACTCTGTGTATTCTTTCCATCTCATTTTCATGCTTCCTGAGTTGTTTAACATTTTCCTTGTAGAATTCTTCACTATTCCAACACAGTGCTTAAATTTTTTCTTCAGTTCTTTCAGCTTGAGAAATGCAGAATGGGTACTTCTCTTTTGGTTTTCCATTTACAGCTATTTGCACATGTCGTTATAATACTTTATTTTGTCTTCTTGAGCTGTCTTTTGAAATCTTCTGTTCAGTTCTTTTACTTTGTCATGCCTTCATTTTGCTTTCTTGTAATTTTAATTACCTCTTGCTTTCTTCACAGATGACGTCTTTGATGTTATTCCACAGTTCAACTAGTCTTCAGTGATTAGTGTTCAATGTATCATATCTGTTTTTGAGATGGTCTTTAAACTGTTCTTGAGATGGTATATACTCAAGCTCATACTTTGGCTTTCATGGAGTTGTTCTAATTTTCTTCAGTTTCAGTTGAACTTGCATATAAACTACTTATGGTCTGTTCCATAGTCAGCACCTCGTCTTGTTCTGACTGTTGATACTGAGCTTTTCCATTGTCTTTTTCCACAGATGTAGCCAATTTGATTCCTGTGTATTCCGTCTGTTGAGGTCCATGCGTGTAGTCGCTATTGTATTGGTGAAAAAGGTATTTGCAGTGAAGTCACTGGTCTTGCAAAATTCTGCAATGTGATCTCCAGCACCATTTGTATCATCAAGGCCGTATTTTCCAACTACCAAGACTTCTTTTTTGTTTCCAAATTTGCTTTCTAGTCACCAGTAATTATCAATGCATCCTGATTGCATATTCTATCAATTTTGGACTGCAAAAGCTGGCAAAAATCTTCAATTTCTTTATCTTTGGCTTTAGTGGTTGGCAGATAAATTTGAATTAAAATTTGTATGAGACCCCTACTGTAAGGACTTAAAAACAGACTCATGTACAGAAGAAAAGACTCTTTTTGACAACTGCAAGGGAGGGGAAGGAGGGAGGGAGAAGTCTGGTTATAGATTAGGTAAGCCAGCCAAGTGCCGTCGAGTCGGATCCGACTCAAGATGATACAAATTTGGTTTGGTGAAATCAGTGACAGCATATATTAGAAAAATCAGTTTAACTGGACTTCAGTATAATGTGAATACTCTTCCAATCTTAACCCAATACTACAAGAACAGAATAGCAGGGGCAGGGGTCCGGAGATCATGCGCTCAGGGGACATCGAGGCCAATTGGCATAACTAGCATATTGCTAAGAGAGTCTTCTCCACCCTGTATTGGTGAGTGGCATCTGTGGTCTTAAAAGCTGACAAGCTGCCAGTTGAGGTACAGAGAATGGTCCCAGCTCAGCTGGAACAGATGATCACCAAGGACAACAACAGCATGGGGGAAAGAGAACCCAGAAAACAGAAAGACCCGTGTGAATGGGTGACTACATCAACATGGGACCAGAAGAACCAGATGGTGCCCGGCCACTTCCAGTGACAGCCGTGATGCGGCTCACAAAGTTGAGTCCCAGTGGCAATATGAAAATAAGAAGAGGTGTACCCTGAGAACTTCACTGAAAGACCACAGCTGATGGTCTGAAGGCCTAGAGGTTCCCCTGGGAACATGGCTGCTAGACCTGAAGCTGATTCTGATCATAAATCATTACTGAGGTCAACCTCTCATACAGGAATGGATTGGACTCAGTGACACAGAGTGACCATACCATGTGTACACTTTATGGTTCTATGCATCTATAGGATGTTGTCCTACTGGCCACTTACTATAGGGTAATGGAGAGGGTGGAGAAGAAGGGACATAAGATTGTTAAAAGGATATGCCATGTATGGAACAGGAAGGAGGAGTGTGCTGTCACCAGGCAAGGACAGCAGTAGGAGCTACACATAGGTGGGCATGCAAATGTAAACTGGATATAATCACAATAAATAAAGTATTAAAAAAAACTTTGGTGTTTAGTCATCGCTGACTCTTGGTGAGCCTATATACATCAAGTAGAACTGTACTACATAGAATTTTCAATGGCTGAATTTTCGGAGGTATATTACCAGACCTTTCACAGGCACCTGTGAAAGGGCTTGAACCTTCAACCTTTCAGTTAGCAGCCAAGTGTGTTAACCATTTGTATCACTGAGAGTTTTCAAAATAAAAATTTTAATGTATATGTATGTATATATGTTGTATACTAGATATACAAGTTTGGCTTATTTTTTTAAAGGCAATTAAAATTACAAATTAAGAGGATATAAATCAAAAGATAAATGATCATGTCAATCACTAAAGATGAACATTTGAGAAGATACACAACTATTCTTTATAAAAGAATAATAGTAAAATGGAATTGAAAGGAGCTTCTTCAGTTTTCACAGGGTACTTTAAAAGAAACCTAAAAGTAATAAAGTAATTGCAAAAGGGTGTAACACTTTTTTCTAAGATGAGGAACAAGAAAGT
The DNA here is from genome assembly GCA_028571685.1 of Heterohyrax brucei. NCBI lineage: Eukaryota > Metazoa > Chordata > Mammalia > Hyracoidea > Procaviidae > Heterohyrax > Heterohyrax brucei. The sequence continues at coordinate 117,844,108 of CM053166.1, forward strand.
ATGTTAATACAGGCCTTTTATTAAAATATTAAAGAGGAGGACCTATTCAATAAAATTAACCAAGAAAAGGAAACTGAAAAATCATGATTGAAAATGAAGTGAAAATGTATTTATTGACAGATTGTGTGATAATCTACATAGAAAGCAATCTTAAAAAATTTACAAAACATATTATTAGATCTCATATGTAAATATATTGAGGTCTCAGTATAAAAAGTTAACATACATAAATAATAGAATTGCATCTACGTATTCTAAAAAATGTACATTTAAAAAATGGCACTGTTTGAAATTACATGGGAATAAAATATTAGGGAAATTGGAAGGAAATGTTGGCAAGATTTGAAAATGCTTCTTTTTGATGATGGCAATATAAAAAGCTTTAAATTTTTTCATATTGTTGCATCTTTTTTCTTAATTTAGCTTTTATTCTCTTTTGACTTAGAAAAAATTGAGTGCAAGCATTTTCCAAACTGGTTTAACATTATCAGCATATGTGTTGTATCTTCAGAACTACAACTTTGTTTCTTTAATGTCAAACATATATTGATTTTCGAATAACTTCAAACCTACAGAAAAGTTGCAAGAAATGTACAAATAGTTTATTTCACTAAATTATTTGAACCTAAGTTGCTCATATGATGATACTGTCCTGTAAAACTATAATGCATCTATAAACCAAACCCAGTGCCATTGAGTCAATTCCAACTCATAGTGACCCCACAGGCCACAGAAGAATTGCTCCATAGAGGTTCCAAGCAGCACCTGGTGGATTTGAACTCCTCATACTTCTGTTAGCAGCCATCGCTATTAGTCAGAATTGACTCTACAGCCATGGGAGTGACATTAACTTCCATCATTTGATTAAGTGATGTCTGAATTTTCTCCAGTTGTACGAAATCAAACCACACCAAACTCATTGTCATCAAGTCTATTCAGACTCATAGTGATAGAGTAGACCTGTTCCTATCTACTGCCACCGAGTTTCCAAGGAGCAGCTGGTGGATTTGAACCTTCAACCTTTTAGTTGACACTTAACCACTAGACCACTGGGGTTTCCCTCTCTAGTTGAAGTGACTCTTAATTCATTTCTTAATAATTTTTTGTGTAGAAACATTTTTTTTATTATGATTGAGTGAAAATATACATTCCCATATAAATTTGCATGCCCACCTATATTCAGCTTCCACTGCTCTCCCTGTCCGGTGAAAGCACATACTTCTTGTCTGCTCCATATATGTCTTATCCTCCAAACAATCTCCTATCTCCTTCTCTCCACTCATTCCCCTTATTCTAGTAAGAGATCAGCAGGATGACATCCCATGGATGCACAGAACCATGAAGTGCACACATGATACAGTCACTCTGTGTCGCCAAGTCCAATCTATTCCTGTCTGAAGAGTTGACCTCCATTATGATTTATGGACAGGAGCAGCATGAGGGCCAGAGACCATGCTCCCAGGGGAACTCTGAGGCCCCTGGACCATCATTTGCAGTCTTTTAGTGGAAATCTTAGGGTGTACCCCTTTTTAGTCTTGTGTTGCCCGTGAGACTCAACTTTTTGAACTCCATCATGGCTATCACTGGTGGTGGCTAGGCACCATCTGGTTCTTCCGGTTACAAGTCAATGTAGTCACCCACTCAAGTGGTTTTCTCTGACTTCTGGGTTCTCTTTCCCCCATGTTGTTTTGGTCCTTGGTGATCATCCGTTCCTACTGAGTTGGGACCATTTACTGTACCCTTAGATGGCGGCTTGGCAGATTTTAAGATCCCAGAAGCCACTCACCAATGTGGGGTGCAAAAGACTCTCTTAGCAAAATGCTAGTTGTGCAAATTTGGCCTTGATTTCTCCTGAGAGCATGGTCCCCAGCCCCTGGCCCCTGGCCCCGGCTACTCTCTCCTTTCAATATTGGGTTAAGATGGGAGGAGTAATCCTGTTATGTTAAAGTCCAGTTAATATTGATCTTCTTTCTAATGTGTGCTGTCACAGATTTCATCCAACCAAATTCCTATCAACTATCTAATCTAAGCCCTCCCCCCTCATCCTCCCTCCCTACTCACCCTTGTAGCCATTAAAGAGTCTTTTCTTCTATGTATGAGTCTATTTTAAAATTCTTATCATAGAGGTCTCATGCAATATTTGTCCTTTTGTGACCAACTACTTTCACTCAACATAATGTCCTCCAGTTGAAAACAGATTATGTTTCCTAAAATCATCATTGCTCTTTATCATTGCTCTTTATCATTGCATAGTGTTCCATTGAGTATATATATCATAGTTTACCTATCCATTCCACTGTTGTTGGGCATCTGGGTTGATTCCATCTTTTTGCTATTGTGGACTGTGCTGCAATAAACATTTGTGTGCATGTATCAGTTGGTGTGAATGGCCTTGATCCTGTAGGATCTATTCCGAGCACTGGAATTACTGGGTTAAATGGGATATCTATATACAGCTTTTTAAAGAAGCACCAGATTGCTTTCCAAAGAGGTTGCACCATTTTGCAACACCATCAACAGTGTAGGAGAGTTCCAATTTCTCCACAACCTCTCCAGCACTTGTAGTTTTGTGTTTTGGGGATTACAGCCAACCTTGTTGGGGTGAGATGGTATCTCATTGTTGTTTTGATTTGAATTTCTTTAATAGCTAATGATAGTGAGCATGTCTGCATGTGCTTTTTTGGCTGCCTGGATCTCCTCTTTAGAGAAGTGTCTGTCCATCTTCTTTCCCCATTGCTTAATTGATTATTTATCCTTTTCTTATTGATATTTTGTAGTACCTTATAGATTACGGAGATCAGACATCGGTCTGACATATAGCCGCCAATTTTTTTTTCCCTTTCTGTAGGTAGCCATTTAATTCTATTAATAAAGTCTTTGGATGAGCAAAAGTGTTTGATTCTTAGTAGTTCACATTTGCCGATTTTCACTTCTGTTGTTTGTGGTTTGTTTGGCAAATTTTGAAGTCTGTCTAAGTTGTGTATTAAAGCTTCGATTGTTGTTCCTACTATTTCTTGGACGAGCTTTATCATTTTAAATTTTATATTTAGATCTTTTATCCAGTTTGAGGTGGTTTTTGTATAAGGTGTAAGATACGGGTCTTGTTTCAATTTATTGCAAATGGATATCCAACTTTGCCAGCACCATTTGTTGAAGAGATTGTTTTTACCCCAGTTTAATATCCTAGGGCCTTTGTCGAATATCAACTGTTCATAGGCAGATGATTTCATTTCTGGGAACTCAATTCTGTTCCATTGATCTATTTGTCTGTTTTTGTACCAGTACCAGGCTGTTCTGAAAATGGTAGCAGAGTAGGTTCTAAAGTCGGGGAGTAAGAAGCCTCCCACTGTGCTCTTTTACTTCAGGAGTGCTTTACTTATCCAGGGTTTCTTCCCTTTCCAGACAAAGTTGGTAATTTGTTCCTCCATATCATTAAAAAATGTCATGGGAATTTATATTGGGATTGCATTATATAAGCAGATTGTTTTGGGTAAAACGGACATTTTCACTATTTTAAGTCTTCCTGTCCATGAACAAGGTAGGTTTCTCCATTTATGTAAATCTCTCTTAGTTTCTTGTAGTAAGGACTTGTAGTTCTCTTTGTAAAGATCTGTTATTTCTCTGCTTAGTTTTATTCCTAGGTACTTTAACTTCTTAGGGGCTATAGTAAATGGCTGTCTTAGGCTGGGATTTCAAGGGAAGCAAAACCAATAACACGTGTAGGTACAAGGAAAGATTTATAATAGATATATAGATAGATAGATAGATACAAATATAGGAAACAGCTCACGTAATCACAGAAGCTGAATGTCCCAAGCTCTGGCACAAGCCTCACGTGGCCACGGAAGCTGAGAAACCCAAGGTCAGCAAGTCAGAGACCAGAGTTCTAGATCACTGGTTGTGTAGGTCAGTGGATCCCAAGCTGGTGGTGAGATGAAGCGACAGAGGTTGGCGAACTCAGGATCGGCAGGTCAGGGAGCAGGAGTAGGCAGAGGCTGGTGAACCCAGGATCGGCAGGTCAGGGAGCAGGACTCTCAAGTGCCGACTGTAAGGACTGATGAGTCCAACAGCTGCTAGCTCAAGTCCCGGAAGGAGACTCTGGAAGAAGAGAGCAGGAGCTCCTGGCCACGTGAGCGACCAGCAGCCGTAGTGAAAGGTCACGAGATGAGAGTCAAGGGGCAGGGAGCCACCACAAACCCAGCCCTGCCACTTAATACAGCAGCCAAATATGTAGTAGCCAAGTTGACATAATCCTAACCACCACAATGGCATTGATTTGGTGATTTCTTTATTAACAGTCTAGTTGTCGGTATAAAGGAATCCTACTGATTTGCTTACGTTTATCTTGTAACCTGAGACTTTGCTGAGCCCTTCTATCAGTTTGAGTAGTTTACTCATGGATTCTTTAGGATTCTCTGTGTATAAAAACACATCATCTGCAAATAGGGAGATTTTTAGTTTTTCTTTGCCAATGCAGATACACTTTATTTCTTGGTCTTGTCTAATTGCTCTGGCTAGAACTTCTAGTACAATGTTGAACAGGAGAGGTGAGAGTGGGCATCCTTGCCTAGTTCCCATTTTCAAGGCCAATTGTTTCAGTCTCTCTCCATTCAGGATGACATAGGCAGTTGGTGTTGTATAAATGTCTGTTATTATATTGAGGAATTTGTCATCTATTCCTATTTTGCTGAGAGTTTTTAGCATGAATGGGTGTTGGACTTTATCAAATGCCTTTTCTGCATCAATAGACAAAATCAGGTGATTCCTGTCTTTTGTGTTATTTATGCGTTTGATCACATGAATTGTTTTTCGGATGTTGAACCAGCCTTGCATCCCTACTATGAATCCAACTTGGTCATGATGGATTATTTTTTTGATATGTTGTTGTATTCTATTGGCAAGAATTTTGTTGAAGACTTTTGCATCTAGATTCATGAGTGATATCAGTCTGTAGTTCTCCTTTTTGGTTGGGTCTTTCCCTGGCTTTGGTACCAGGGTTATGCTGGCTTCATAGAATCAATTTGAGAGTCTTCCATCCCTTTCTATACTGTGAAATAGTCTCGGTAGTATTGGAGATAACTCATCTCTGAAAGCTTGGTAGAATTCTGCAGTGAAGCCAACTGGGCCTGGGCTCTTTTTAGTTGGTAGTTTTTGGATCACTTTTTCAATCTCTTCCTTTGTGATAGGTTTATTAAGTTGTTCTGCTTCAAATTTACTAAGTGATACGAATCAAGGAATTTGTGTTTCCTCTAGGTAATCAAATTTGTTAGAGTACAGAGTTTCATAGTATTCTGTTATGATATTTTTGATTTCTGCTGGATCTGTTGTGGCAACTCCCCTCTCATTTCTTATTTGGGTTATTTGTTTCCTTTCCTGTTTTTCTTTAGTAAGTTTAGCCAATGATTTGTCAATTTTGTTGATCTTTTCAAAAAAACAGCTTTTGGTTTTTTCAGTGTTTTCAATTGTTCTTGTGTTCTCTAATTTGTTTAGTTCTGCTGTAATCTTCATGATCTGTTTTCTTCTGATGCCTGAGGGTTTACTCTGTTGTTCTCTCTTTGCTTGTTCAAGCTGTAGGGTTAGTACTTTGGTTTGGTTTCTTCCTTCCTGATGTGTGAATTTATGGAGATAAACTGAACTCTGAGCATTGTTTTGGCTACATCCTGTGGGTTCTAGTAGGAAGTGTTTTCATTCTCACTGGAATCCATAAATTTCTTTATTTCATCCTTGGTTTTTTCTACAACCCCTGTTTTTTTGAGCAAGATATTGTTCAGTTTCTATGAGTTCAAATTTCTATTCCTGTTTTTTGTGTTATTGATTTTGACTTTTATGGCTTTATGATCTGAGAAGATGCTTTGCATTAATTCAATGCTATGGATTTTGCAGAGAATGACTTTATCTCCTAACACATGGTCTATTCTGGAGAATGTTCCATGGTCACTGGAGAATAAGGGGTAGTTGTTCACTGACGGATATAAAGTTCTATATGGTTCGATGAGGTCTAGTTGATTAATTGTGACAATAAGGTCTTCTGTGTCTTTATTGAGCTTTTTTTCAATGATCTGTCTAATATTGAGAGTGTGCTGTTGAAGGCTCCCACTATTATTGTCAAGTTTCTTTGATGTATTTAGGTGCTCTAATATTAGGTGCATAAATATTTAATATTGTTAAGCCCTGCTTGTGTATTGAACTTTTCACCGATAAATAGCATCCTTCCTTGTCCACGATATTGGATGCTACATTAAAATCTATTTCACCTGAGATTAGAATTGCCACACCCACACTTCTTTGTATGTTGTTAGCTTGATATATATTCTTCCACCCTTTAATTTTCAGTTTATTCATACCTTTAAGTCTAAGGTGAGTTTCTAGTAGGCAATATATGGATGGGTCGTGTCTTTTGATCCAAGATGTCATTCGATGTTTCTTTGCTGGAGCATTCAGTCCATTCACATTCAATGTGATTATTGATAGGTATGTGTTTAGTGCTGTCATTGTGATGTTTAATTTTGTGTTGGTGTTTTCTCTGTTGTTCTTATTAATCTGCTGTGGGACATTCTTCTTTGTGAGTTGATTTTTCACCTTTTGCAGTGCTGGTTTTATAGTTGTTGAGACTCGTGTGTTAGATTTCTTGTTGCACCTTTATTGTGGTTTACAGCTACCCCTAAGGTCACCATTAATAAACTATGTACAAACTCAATTTTAATTACTACCAGTATTATCAATTTCCACTCTAGCTGAAAGGACTATAACAACTGTAGTACATCCCTCTTTTTAATATATAACATCATAGATTTTATTATATGATCACTGGATCACTATTATATATTCTTTCTTATATATTTCTTATATATTCTTTCTTATATATTCTTTCACTATTATAGCTTTGATTGAGTTTGGAGTCTTCCCAAACTGAGTAGTTTTCTGGGTGATGTGTCCTGCATTTCTTTCTAAAATGTAAAGTTAGTGGTTTTGTTCTTCTAAGCCAAGAAATTCTTTCAGTATTTCTTGTAGCTTTGGTTTTGTTTTTACAAAGTCTCTGAGTGTCGGCTTATCTGCAAATGTCTTAACTTCATTTTCATATTTGAAAGATAGCTTTGCAGGACATATAATTCTTGGTTGGAAGTTCTTCTCCTTCAAGGCTTTGAATGTGTCATGCCACTGTCTCCGTGCCAGCATTGTTTCTGCTGGGAAATATGATGAAAGCCTACGGGGATCCCTTTGAATGTTAGCTTTGCTTGGAGTCTTGCTGCCTTTAAGATTTTCTGTTACTGTTTCATTTTGTTAAGCATGATTATAATATGTCTTGGAGTCTTTCTTTTTAGATCTACATTGAGTGGCATTTAATATGCATCTTGGATATCTAAATTCTCTTCTTTCATAATTTCTGCGGAGTTTTTTATCAGCAGCTCAGCAACAATACTCTGTGTTTTCAGGTGTCTTGTGCTGTTCAGGAACTCTAATTAATCATAGATTGTTCCTCTTAATAGAGTCCCACATGTTTCTTAATGCTTCTTCATTTTTCTTGTTTCTTTTTTCTGATTTCTCCTCATAGATCCTGGAGATAGTAGCTCTCTCTGTCTTCAAAGTCAGAAAGTCTCTCTTCCATTTGTTCCATTCTGTTTTCTTGGCTTTGAATTGAAATTTGTATCTCTTTCATTTTGTTTTTGATCTGTTGGATTTCAGAGTACTGGTGTTCTGTCAGATTGAACAGCTCACTTAATTTTTCATTTTGCTCTGCTGCAGTTTCTATAAGGTTTAGGAGGGCTCTCTATATCATCCTTTTGTATTCACCTCCCAAAACTTTCAGAACTATTTCTTCATCTGGGGAGTTCTTTAGTTGTTTCTTTGGGGGGCCTTCTGAAGCCATGGGTGATTTCTTTTTTATGGTTTTTATCCAGAGTTTGTTGCTTTTTTGGCTTCATGTGAGTCAATAAATGCTTGGAGAGATGCTGTGAGGATGGTCCACAGTTGTTTCTCTAGGCTGTCTTAAAAAGGAAGGTAAAAGATATCTGACAACTTCCAAAGTCAGTCAGGTTTTCAGGTGTGCAGGTCCCTCTTCTCAGCTGGCAAAGTAAGCACCTCTGTATCAAACCCCAGATGTTGTAAATTAGTTCAAAATATAGGAAGGCTACTGCCATGCTGGCTTCTGTTGCTGGGCCCAAGCCATAGGCTACACTGAGTAAAATACTGCTTTTCTGCTGGAAAAGCACTCTCCTCTGGGCAAGCACAGCCTCCCAGCTTAGGAATTAGGTCCAGCTAAGGCCTCCGTATGGGTATATCCACCTCCCAGTGTACAAGATGGTGTCCTGCACAAGCTCCCTGTCTGCCTGAGTACTGGCTACTCAATGGTGGAGGTGGAAAGAGAGTTCAAAGCCGGGCTTTCAAAATGTGGCAATTTTGCCTGCTGATCTCACCAGCTGTGCATCTGAGATTAGCTGCTAGTGAAGTCCCAACTCTGCCTGCTGGTTAAGACAGAGAAAAAAAAGTTAAAATGACAAGCTACCTTTGGTCTGTGAAAGTCAGCACTCTCCAAGAGTGGGGGATGGCAAAAGAGAGGAGGTTTTCATTCAGTGGTGTGAAGTCCATACCACATCCCTACGCTGTGTCCTAGGGCTTACTAGGTGTCCAGAAGGCTCTGTATAATTATCAATTCGGGTCTTATTTTTAACAAGGATTTAGAGAGATGTGTGTTTAGTTCGCCACCTTGGCTTCACCTCTGTAGAAACATCTTTAAACTATTTAATTTTTCATTTCTCATCTAACTTTTCTCCACTAATTTTAACATCTGTTTTGCTTAGCTGAGGTAGTATGATGAGGATGGTCAAAATGTTATTTCATAACTTATATCAAAGTTAATGATTGTTACCCATAGAAACAACTATTTTTTTAACTTATTCATGCATTTATTTCTATGTAACTATATGCTTTATGAGTTACTATTTTATTCAGTGGAAACCCTGGTGGTGAAGTGGTTAAGTGCTACATGTCAGCAGTTCAAATCTGCCAGATGCTCCTTGGAAACTCTATGGAGCAGTTCTACTCTGACCTACAGAGTTGCTATGATTTAAAATCAACTTGACAACAGTGGTTTTTGTTTTGTTTTTTATTCTGTAAGTTATAATATTCTATCATTATTTTTATATTCAAATACTTCTGCTCCTTCAAACTGATCTCTGTATCTCTCTGACATATCAGCAATTCCTTTAGTGCTTTTATGCAAGCTAATTCAATATATGCTAGGTTCCTACTTCCATTCTTCCAGCACTGGAATCAACCATTTCTCCAAAGAGCCTTGCCTGATAACTTTTAAGACACAAAGGTACTTTTGAACCAAGATCAGGGCACTAGTTTTCTCATCTCTAGTAAATTGACAGTGGTCCCAAGCCCTCTCAAGGAACATGAGAGGTAGTATATGAATGAGTGTGTACCTATAAATTTACACATAAATATAACCACATACATAAAAAAAATTAACATAAATAATAATTGAACAACCAAAATGCAAACCAAACCAAACCCATTGCCATTAAGTCGATTCCACCTCATAGTGACCACATAGGACAGAGTACAACTGCCCCCCAGAGTTTCCAAGGAAGCCTGTTCATTTTGTCCAGTTGGCCTTTCAGTTAGCAGCCAAAGCACTTAAGCATCACCAGGGTTTCCAGGATCAGAACAGGGCAACATAATCTATGAATATACATATATTTGCATTATGTAATACATGTAAATATATAATGTATGGGAGCATGGCCCCTGGCCCTGATGCTATCCTTGCCCATAAATTGTAATGAAGGTTCACTCTTCGGACACGAATAGATTGGACTTGGCAATGCAGAGTGACCATATATTGGATGCACTTTATGGTTCTATACATCTATAGGGTATCATCCTGCTGACCTCTGGGTGGAGGAAGGGGAGTGGGTGGAGAGGAGGGGAAAGGAGACTGTAGGGAGGATGAGACATCTATGGAGCAGAGAGGAATAGTGTGCTGTCACCAGACAGGGAGAGCAGTGGAAGCTGCATATAGGTGGGCATGTAAATTTATATGGGAATGTACATTTTCACTCGATCATATTAAATAAATAAAAAATATATATATAAAATACAAAAAAATATATATTATATATAAATATATAACATATATTATATATTTAAGATATATAATATATAATATTATACATTGTGTGTGTGTTGTAGTTATTTTATTCATGTCATGAGAAAGTTGTATCTTAAATGTCAATTTAATATAGGAATTATTCTGTTTCAATATAGTTTGGAAATGTAACAGCTGAAATGATTTAGTTGCTACCTTGAAGGCAATAGAGGAGCCCTGGTAGTGCAGTTGGTAAGTACTCAGCTGCTAACAGAAAGGTTGGTGGTTTGGATACAACACTTCACGGGAGGAAGATGTGACAGTCTACTTCCATCAAGACTGCACCCTTAGAATACTGTGGGGCAGTTGTACCCTGTCCTATAGCATCACTGTAAGTCCAAATTGACTAAAAAGCAATGTTTGTTTTTATAAGGCTTTAGCTGGAAGTTTACACAGAAAATTAGTGAATTCCTTTCGCATTCAGAAATTGTATTGTTAACACTGGTAGCAATCCCTGCAATGTGTCAGTCCTCCCCCCCTCCCCCCCAGGTTTGTTGTTCCAATTTGTCCTGTCTTCCTGACCCTTCCTGCTGTCTCCCCTTTGCTTCTGGGAAAATGTTTTTGTCAGCTAGGGCTGCTCTAACAGAAATACCACAAAGTGGATGGCTTTAACAAAGGAAAGTTTATTCTTACACAGTCCAGTAGGCTGCAAGTCCATATTCAGGGTGTTTACTCCAGGGAAAGGCTTTCCTCCTTGTTGGTTCTGCAGGAAAGTCCAGTATTGCATCAGTCTTTGTCCAGGGAGTATCTTGGCATAGGGACCACAGGTCCGAAGGACGTGCTCTTCTCCTGGTGCTGCTTTCTTGTGGTACGAGGTTCCCAATTCTTTGCCTGCTTCTCTGTCCTTTTATCTCTCATAGGATAAAAGGATTAAGGGTGGAGCAAGCCATACTCCAGGGAAACTCCCTTTACAGTAGGGCAGGGAGGTGATTTTATAATAGGATTTACAGTCCCACCCTAATCCTTTAACATACAGCATAGGAAAACCACAAAATGGAGGATAGTCACAAGATACTGGGAATCATGGCCCAGCCACACAGCTACATATATTTTTGGGGGGACACAATTTGATCTATGACAGCAAGTGTTGTCCATTTGGTCTCATTTACATGATTGAGCTAGTAAGCACATTCCCCATGTGTGTTATTGTTTGTTTTATAGATCTGTGTAATCTTTGGTTGAAAGGTAAACTTTGGGAGTGATTTCACTTCTGATTTAAAAAAGTGTCCAGAAGTGATAGTCTCACAGTTCCTTCAGTCTCTGTGAAACCAGTAAGGCTGTGATTTTGTGAGTTAGAATTTTGTTCCTCATTTTCCTCCCTCTCCTTCCACGACCTTCTGTTGTGATCCTGGTCAGAGCAGTCAGTGGTATCTGGGCATCATCTAGATGTGCTGTACTGGTAGAAGGTGTGGTAGTTGTGTCCCATTATCCCTTTAGACTAACATGTCCCTCGTGTCTTTGGTGTTCATTTTCCTTAGTTCTAGATGGGATGGGACCAGGAAATGTCTTAGATGGCTCCTCCCAAGTCTTTACAACCCAGGCATTGGTTACTAACAACAGATATAGGACATTTTCTTTATGAACTATGTTATGTCATTCGACTTAGATGCCCCGCAAGACCATGTTCCCTATTCCTTAGCCAAATAACTGAGTCCTTCAAGGTTTTTAGATCTTTCTATGAATTTTTCATGACTTTTCCTTAGTCACTTTGTACTTGTCCCCCTATAATGCATACTGTCTTTCTCTTCACCAAAGTCACCATTATTGTCTGGGTGAAAAAAATTGCCATCCAGTGGATTCAGACTCACAGTGACCCTACAGGACAGAGTAAAACTGCCCCATAGGGTTTCCAAGGAAAGACTGGTAAGTGTGAACTGCTGATCTGTTAGTCAGCAGCCAAGCTCTTCACCACTGAGCCACCATTTTCCAGTGTTTTTGACTCTCTATCCTTGCCCTCCCTGGTAACCATAAAAGATTGTTTCTGTGTGTAAACCTTTCCATGAGCTTTTGTAATAGTCTCATACAGTATTTGTTCTTTTGTGATTGACTTATTACACTCAACATAATGCCTGCATATTCATCCATGTTATATTTCACAGATTCTTCTTTGTTCTTTATCATTATATAGTATTGCATTATGTTTATGTACCATAATTTGTTCATTCATCTGTTGAAGGGTATTTCAGTTGTTTCCATCTTTTTACTATCGTCAGTAACACTGCGAGTAACATGAGTCTGCATATCTATGTCACGGTTCTTCCCTAGGATACATTCTTAGGAGTGGGATTGTTGGATCATGCGGTATTTCTATTTTTAGCTTTCTAGGAAACTGTTATATCATTTTCTGCAGTGGTTTTACCATTTTACATTCCTACCAGAAATACATAAATGTTCCAATTTCCCTGCAACCTCACCAACATTTGTTATTTTCAGTTTTATATTTTATTTTATGTTTTTATTAGTGCCTGTAATGTAGTGATGAGAAGGTATCTCATTGTAGTTTTCATTTTCCTTTCTCTAATGACTAATGATCAAGAACATCTGCTGCTGGCTGCCTGAAGGGTTTGGGTTTTGAGAATAATGGCAGCAGTCTTTGGCTATGTCTAATACAACTGGTTGAACAAAATGACTTTCAACACTTAGATTACTTTGGTTAATGTGACTATTTTAGTCCACTAGTGCTGCTCTAACAGAAATACCATGAAGTGGATGGCTTTAACAAAGGAAGGTTTATTCTTACACAGGTGGAGCTACAGAGTTTTGGAACACTTGCCCCTGCAGGACAGATGAGGGCCTGAGGCCCGGGCCATACAACCATAGGAAACAGAAGCTGAAGAGACAAAGAGCAAGAGAAGCTGAGCTGCCTCAGTCTCAAAAAATATGCTCATGACCTCAGGGGTTTGATAGGGTGGAACCACAGCATCTTGTGTTTATAAGGGTGGAATTGCCACTCAGTTAGGCTTAGGGTGCACCTAAAGCCGATGGGGCAGAGTTTCTGTTCAAGCGGGCCTTGAAGGCAGAATTGTAGCATAGAGCCAGGAGTCTCCACTCAGAATCCAGAGAGTGTGGCCAGTACCTAGAGACTGGAGGTGAGGGCCATTGTGTAGACTGTCTCAGAAAATGTAAGAGTATTTTCAAAGCTTTGAGGACTAATGCAATGTGTTCTGCAGACTTGCTTGTTGCCTGTTAATGCCTTCTTTCCCTGTAATTTCTCATATTTGTAATGGAATGTCTAACTTGTGCCTGTTCTGCTGTTGTACCTTTGGAAGCTGATAACTTGTATTCTGAAGTTTCACAGATATAGAAGAGTTTTTGTGTTTTGGACTTGGAACTGATTTAAGACTTCTATCATATGGGATGGACATGATTGTTATGATGGGATGAATGTGTTCTGTGTTTCAATGATGTGATTTTTGGGGTGCTAAAGGGTGGAATGTCATGGATTGAATTGTGTCCCCCCAAAATATGTGTAGCCATGATTCCCAATATTTTATGATTTTCCTCCATTTTGTGCTTTTCCTATGCTGTATGTTAAATAATTAGGGTGGGACTGTAAATCCCTTTGTAAGATCACCTCCCTGCCCCACTGTAAAGGGAGCTTCCCTTGAGTGTGGCTTGTCCCACCTTAATTGTTTCATTCTACAAGAGACAGAAGGAAAGGGAAGCAAGAAGAGAATTGGGAACTTCACACCATCAAGAAAACAGCACCAGGGACAACAGCACATCCTTCAGACCTGAGGTTCCTGGACTGTGATGCTCCCTGGACAAAGACTGATGCAACACTGGACTTTCTTCCAGAGCTGACAAGGAGGAAAGCCTTCACCTGGAGCAGACATCATGAATTTGGGCTTGTAGCCTACCAGACTGTGTAAGAATAAACTTTTCCTTATTAAAGCCACCCACTCATGATATTTCTATTAGAGCAGCACTAGCTGACTGAAACAACCACGGTATGGTTTTCTTTTACAGATACACCATACTTAGTTATCTAAAAGATGCTTTTATTTTTAGATCAGTTGTACCTCAAATGCTCTGTTCTTCCACTGTGTTCCTTATGTGTATTGTGTTCCAAGTGAAATAAGAGAAAATTTTGGAACATTATCAGGCTACTGCTGGAAATATATATATGGTGACTCAGATCTGACTTGATGGCACTGTTTTTTTTTTTTATACACATATATGTGGGGATCTATGCATACATAAGAAACCCTGGAGGCATAATGGTTAAGTGCTATAACTGTTAGCCAGAAGGTCCGCACTTCAAATCTGCCAGGTGTTCCTTAGAAACTCTATGGGGCAGTTCTACTCTGCTATAGGATCACTACGAGTAAGAATTGACTCGATATGGCAGTAATTTATTTTACAAATTATGGCTTTTGATGGCTCTGGGTTCTGTCATATTATTATGCCATCATAGATTTTTGAAAATGCACTTTGAAATTCTATAAAATAGACAAAGTTCTAAAAATGTATGACATATATTTGAAGGAAATAGTAAAATAAAATTAGTATACCAGCTATGTAATGATGTAGCTAATTTAAACAGAAAAGTCAGTAAATGAAACAAAACTAAAAGATGGATAATTATAACAAAATACAAACTTTGTATCAAAATATTCAGTGTTTTCAAATGATTACATATGTAACGAAAAAAGTATGGGTTAGAAACATGTAGAAAGCATTAGCTCTGAATAATGACTGATTTTCAAAAAGGCCCAAACAAACAAAGAATTAGACTTAAGAAGGACAGAAAATCAGGAAATAAACTATTACTAAACAATTAAAGATACACAGACACACACACGGAAACCCTATTGGCATAGTGGTTAAGTGTCACAGCTGCTAACCAAAAGATTGGCAGTTTGAATCCACCAAGCACTCCTTGGGAATTCTACGGGGCAGTTCTGTCTATAAAGTTGCTATAAGTTGGAATCGACTCGATGGTACTGAGTTTGGGATTTATATATTTATATATATATATATATATATATATATATATACAGACATGCCATACAAAACCAAAGCTGTACAGTTATTATGAAATACCTATTTCAGTTATTTAACCCAACATATATCCTTAATAAGTCATTTAACTGTTGAAGATATTTATTTTCAAGCAATTACCTTAAGGTTAAAAATTATTCTTTCAGGATGTCTTGGCCACCTGGTACTGCTCTAACAGAAAATACTGCAAGCGGAAGGCTTTATGAAGAGAAATTTTATTGTCACAGTCCAGTAGGACACAAATCCATTAACAAGTTACAAGTCCATCCAGCAAGAGAACTGATCAAAGTCCAGTAGGCTAAGTCCAAATCCAGTGACAGCATCTCAGTACAGGAACCTCAGATCCAAAGGATGTGCTCGGTTCTCTATGCTGTCTTCTTGGTGGTGTGAAGTTCCCAGCTTCCTCTGCCCACCTCTCTCCCTTATATCCCACAAGCTTGTAGCTTGAGTCCTGCCTCACTAACACAACTGCAGCTCATTCCCCATCATCAATATCACAGAGGCAGGATTCATAACACGTGGGAGGAAGGGTACCATACTGGAACTCCTAGCCAAGTCAAATGAACACACACAATTTTGGGGGGACACAATTCAATCCATGACACAGGGTATGAGCAAAATGTATAATATGATAAATATTTACTGTCATTTTAACTGAAAAGTTGTGGTGAAGTACACATTTAAGATAATGGCAGATAATTCAATTCAGGATTAGTCAAGAAAAAGTGTTATAAATTTTAATATGACTCATTAATTTAGAAATTAGAAATCAAGAAATTAATTGATCATAAGCCAAAAATGTGTTCTTATTGTTCAAAATATGTTGAATGACATTCGTTATACTCTGTAAATGTATAGACATAGAAAAATAAAACTATGAAATTTTAGTCAGATGCCAAGCCAGCCAAGTGCCGTGGGGTCAGATCCTACTCAGATAGGCATTTTAAAATAATGCTACTGTCTCTAAATTCAAATTATGAACATCAATGTTTTAAAATTGTTAGAATTTATAACAAATCTAGACTTGTGAGAACATCTTCCCTTTTGAGTACCTCATTTGCAAAACACCCATGTCTTTGACTGCTCTGTTTAAATTAAAAAAAACGTTTGTTACAACTCTGAACATTGCCTCTGATTTACTTCTAAAAATATGAAATCTAATCCAATATGTAGAATCAAGGTAACAAGAACACAAGTAACTAACTCACTTGGATAATTATAACTTGCCAGACACAAGAAGCAAGCCTTCAATTACTAGATCTTACAGTCTGTGCTCCACTTGAGAAAAATCCAATCCCCACACCTCAGAGGCACCTGCGGATGCCACAGCAGCACACTGCCATCAATATATTAGCTGCTTTTTGCCAATTCTTGATCACTGCTCTCAAAAGACAAAATTCTTTAAAAACAATGAAATTTCATAGAGGCATGTAATGCTGTTGGAGCTCATTTTCACTCCTAATGCTTAAATACAGCATTGTTAGCAAAATCTATGGATGCTGCGGCTCAAGGCTGAATAACCAGTACTCCTGATGAAATGGAAGTTTTAGTATTTGTTTCTCTTAGAAGAAATTTAATGCTTCAGTAAAAATCATTTTATTCTAAAATTTCATTATATTAGATTTACCTAGATTTATCACTGTTTGTTTCATAATATTGCCTCCTTTTTATTATGCTTTCTGTAAATCATTTGTTCCACGTTCTTGGACATGATTCTTACTCGGCTGAGCTTATGAGAAATAGATTGTTCACATTGTTCAATGTGAGTAATATCAAGTGCAGTGCCATATGGCATCAGTAATACTGAATTTTTTTGGAAAATAATTGTGATTTTGTAGTAATATGACTTCAAGTTATAACATCACATTTATTTAACAAATATAAATTGAAAGATAACAAAGTTTTCCTGCTATAAGATATATGGTCTTGATGAAAATCCAGAGGATTTTTGTATTCTAGTATGTCTACTTGAAACTCTGAGTCGGACCTGTTCTCCAACACAATAGTGAGATCTGGGTTCAGAAAGTCTCCTCCCAGGGCTATTGAGACCAAACCAGAGAAGTGTGGAGGCCCCAGGCAATTCAGCAACTCAAAAGCAGACTTGTCAACAAACCTCCCCAAGCCTCCAGGCTGCCCCGCCCCCACTCCAGAGCAACTGTCACCCCTGCCCTGGCAGATTAGAATGAGGCTAAATGGGAACCACTTACTCATGAAGGAGGGGAAAGTGACCCTTACCTTGCCTTCTTCCCTGAGTGAAAGTTCTTCCTTTGAGCTCCCCAGAGTCAGGACTTTTGCTTTGAAATGCAGTCACCCTATGATCCAGATCCAAGCCACAGTATGAGTCAGACTCAAGCTTCCTCTATTTTTTTAACTCCAAAACATAATGTATAAATTGGGCAGGAAATCACAAATATTTTTAGATGTGCTACGTACTTTTGGTGACCACATGGATAAAATCATTAAAAATATATGTATTTAGTGAGTAGGAATGTAAGAGTCTGAGAAATAAATTTTTCAGCTTTGATTCACAATTTAGCACCAGGTATTCAAATAGGTGGCTCATTTATTTATTCATTTATTTCAATTAATCTATTTTAGTTACTAATTAAAAGGAATACTTAATGTGCAAATATCAGAACTACAGAAGGAGAGTTTCGGAGTAAAGGGACATGAGTGTTCCACTTCTATGACAGCATGGGAAGTTTCGTGAACCCATTCCTCATTGAAACAATTGGCAAGAATCATTTGAAAAAGCTAGTCTCCAGAAAAATGTAGCATATAGCAAGTGAAGAAACGTTTTTTACAAAACAAACAAACAAACAAACAAACAAACAAAAAACCCTGAAATTTCAGCAAGGACAGCAAGAGCCTGAAGCATTACAGCCATGACCAGCTTCCTCATCTCACTAAATTCAGCATGATAGACGCTCCTGTTGAGTGTGGCTGAGATGATAGAGGATGCCTCATTCCATTCACCTCCCAGCTCATAGAACGGAGACTCTACTATGGGTATGAAACCAAACCCACTGCCATTGAGTCAATTCTGACTCATTAGCAACCTTATAGGACAGGGTAGAACTGCCCCACAGAGTTTCCAAGGAGTGCCTGGTGGATTTGAACTGCTGACTCTTTGGTTAGCAGCTGCAGCAGTTAACCACTATGCTTTCAGGGTTTTATAGGAGGCTGAAAATACAGGGGACACAATTGACCTTCCCCCAGATCACTCATAGTTCGAAATTTTGCACTGGAAGAGGCAAACTAAGAAGACCAGAGGCTACAGCTCCAGCCCAGTCTCCTGCTAGTAAAACAGGGTGAGACTCCAACACAGGTTCTGAAGTTGTAACTCAGAGATTTTGCCTAGGGGACAATAGTCAACCAGAGCAGATTTTCCAAGCTGTCCCAAAAGACATGAGTTTATTTAAGACATAGTGTGACAAAACTCAAACTTAAGCACACATTTGAAAACAGTGGAGATTTTGGTAATCAGAAATAGCAGATGGATCCAGAGTCAAACAGGAGAGATTCTATCAAGAGGGCAGCATAAACAGGTCATCATTCTAGCCCTTGACCTTGAGGACCTCTGAACTGGAGAACAAAGGATGGCAGTGGGAAACTGCAGATGGACAAGTGTCAAAGAATCAACAAGTCACTGGGAAAATGGTTTCCCCTACCATTTCTGCCTCTCCCTTTAGCACATGAGCCACTGGATGCTACGAACTAGGGAAGCAATCTCAGTAAAGCAGCCTGCTTCCCTAGCCACTACGTCCTATACCTGTGCAAAGAAACAAGATTCTGATCTTCTGCTCTAAAATCAAAAAGGCAGAACTCCATGGGGACCATTTGGAGTGTGTCAGGTCCTCCCTCATCTGACAACTGCTGGCTGCCAGGCAGGAGTGAATTCCTACAGCAGACCATAATCAGCACTCTGCCTGCCTGAGAATCCCGTACTACAGGTTCCCCAAATCAACGAGGCTTGTCTCCATGGGGGCCAGGTGGAGTCTGCTTTCCTTCACTTTTGATTGGTGCTGAGAACTGCTGGTTAAGGCTGTCGTGAGCTAGGAACCTAGTGCCTTCAGAGGAGCTTGCTCTCATAACTGATATACTACAGCTGGGTTCTGAAATCCACAAAGTAGAACTCCTCGGGGGTTTGTGCTGAACATGTCAGCCCCTCCCCCTCTAGTTATCTATCAGCTGCTAGTCTGGCCCTAATTGTTACAGAAAGCACTGTGCCGTGGAGTGGAGCTAGATCCCTTAAGTGAAGTCTACTCTCCCAACACAGGGCCCCTGAGGCTCTGAAAACAACAAGATAGATCTTTCAGAGGTCTGTATGGGGAACAAAAACCCCCCTTTCTCCTGATATGAAATAAAGCCTGTGTATTCTTCCTCTGAATGCTATCTGAGATATAAGGCACACCCACAGAGAAAGGCAGAAAATCTCCAGCAAAACCTGACAAGACCCAGCTCTGCAGGGAACTCATTGAGTGTGGGCTTTCCAACTGAACACACTGTTATGGAAACAAAATTGTGGGGGGGGCAGGGAGGGGAGCGGGAGACAGACTGGTTATATGTTATGTCTCTCCTGAATGGCTGTGCCCTCTAGTATATAGATTGATCACTGTATGTTCTCTGGTGTGTTTGGGAGATACTGAAAGTTGAAAACCAAGATCTGGAATTTTTAAATCCTAATTACATAGAGAGGGAGAAGAAGCTATTACACAGAAGGAGAAGCAGCAGTAAGCAAGATCCAAAGACTCTGCCTCCCTAAGAGTGTCTTACAGGTAATGTAGGTACAAAGGAAACTGAGAAAGTATACACTCTCAAAAATCCCACTGCCCCAACAAAATATCTTAAGACATACAAATATAAATGAAATGATCGTCCATCGAAATTAATAAGCCAAAGTGAGTAAAACTGCATCTATGAAA
Organism: Heterohyrax brucei; assembly: GCA_028571685.1. Taxonomy (NCBI): domain Eukaryota; kingdom Metazoa; phylum Chordata; class Mammalia; order Hyracoidea; family Procaviidae; genus Heterohyrax; species Heterohyrax brucei. The sequence goes on from CM053166.1 coordinate 117,864,190, forward strand.
ATCCTGAATAATGAACCAAATGGAAGAATACGATTCAACAGTGTTAAACATTCTTAAAGAGATAAAGGAAAGCATAGATTATGATCTTAAAGAGATAAGGAAACAATTCATAAACAAAATGAGGATTTAAAAATAGTAAAAAGACTCATTACAAAGAAAACAAAAAAATATTGCAACTGAAAGAATTAATAGCTGGAATGAGAAACACGTGGAAGGATATAGCAACAGATTTAATGTGATAGAAGAACAAATCAGCAAATTAGAGGATAAGATGTTGAAATTATGAAAGCTGATGAGCAGTTTTGAACAAGAATGAAGGCTCAAGACTGCTGAACACAGGAGGACATCTAGATCAATTGGCATAACAAAGTTGATTAAGAAAATTTTCTGCATCCCTCTTGGTTGAGTGAAGTCTGGGATGTTTAAAGCTAATGAGCAGCCATCTAAGCTGCCTCGACTGTTCCCAATCCTTCTGGAGCAAAGGATAATAAATAACACCAAAGACACAAGGAAAATATTAGCCTAAGAGAAAAAGAGTCTTATAAACCAGAGACTCAATTGGCATGAAACTTGGGAAACTGGGTGCTGCCTAGCCACCAGCAATTTCTACCATAACAGGGAACACATAGAGAGTTCCTGGTAAAACAGAACAAAAGTAGGGTACATAACTCAAATTTACATAAAAGGCCAGACTTAATGATCTGATTGAGACTAGAGGAATCTCGCAAGACAAGGCCTCTGACCCTTTCTTAACCCTGAACTAAAACAGTTCCTGAAGTCAACTCTTGAGAGTCTTTTCAAGAAATGGCGTTAGGAAAATTGAATTTCTGCCTGCAGAAAAATGAAACAGTATGAGTGTTTCACAACACACATAAAAACAAATTTAAAATGAATTAATGATGTAGTATGAAAACTAAAAGCAAACAATTACTAGAAAATAATATAGGGAGAAGGCTGTCAGGCCTAGCTTTTAACGACAGATTATTTGAGATAACAAAAACACAGATCACAAAACACAAAATAAATAAATGAGACCTCACCAAAATTAAGTACTTTTGTTCATCAAAAAACTTTACAAGCAATGTAAAAAACAAGTTACTAATTGGGAGAACATCATTGGAAACTGTACATTCAATAAGAATCAAGTTACAAAAAGATACATGAAACAACAATAAAAAGACAACCAAATCGTAAAATGGGTAAAAGACTTGAATAAAAATTTCAGCAAAGAGGCTACTCAGATGTCCAATAGATGTATGAACAGATGCTCAACCTCTTTAGCCATTGGAGACATGCAAGTCAAAACCACAATAATATATCATTTCACTCCCATAAGAATGGCTAAGACAAAATAGAAAACAACAAATGTTGACAGGAATGTAGGGAAATCAGAACATTTATCCATTGCTGGTGGGAATGCAAAATGGTACAGCTGTTATGGAAAACAGTGTGGTAATTCCTAGAAAAACTAAAATTAGAACTACCTATGACCCAACAGTTGCACAACTAGGAATATATCCAAGGGACTGAAAAGTAGTGACACAAATAGACGTATGCACACCAGTACTTATTCAGCACTATTAATAACTGGCTAAAGGTGTAAGTGCTGCCCAACTAAAGCAAGTTCGTTCCACCTGTCACTGACAGCCAAAGTTCAGAGACAAGGATAAATATTCAATGCTTTATTAGGAGATAAGCATGCCAGATGGGAGACAGTGCGGATAACTTCTCCAAAAACTGTCCTGCTTGGTTTTCATTTCTAGTGGTTTTTACAGCCAGAATTCAAAGGGGTTGGGGGTATAGTGTTTATCACAGGGTAATCAAACAGTGTGAATTACCCAAAAGTTTGTCGCAAGATAATCGGAGTAAACTTTCCAAAATTTCATTACTTCTCTTTGCGGTCTTAATCAAATTTATTTCTTCAGAGATAGGGAGAGGAATGCAAACCTGCTAATCCAGTCTGAAGGTGAGAATTGAGGCAGGAGAAGGAGCGCAGCTTGATAACCTAAGTGACCTATGTTAGGTTCTTATATTCACCACCATAAGCAACTTAAATGCTCATCAGTGGATGAATGGATAAATAAAATTTGGTACATACATAGAATGTTGCTCAGCCAAAAGAGGAGTCCTGATACATGTCACTACATGGATGGAGCTTTAAAACATTATGCTGAGTGAAATAAGTCACATATAAAAAGAAAAGACCAGGTAGATGTATAATCAAAGTTTATTATTGGTTATCAGAGATGGGAGGAAGGGAAAAGAAGAAATTATTTCTTAAGGAGCACTGTCTGTATGTATAGTAATTGTCTTAGTAATCTAGTACTGCTATAACAGAAATACTGTGAGTGGCTTTAACAAACAGAAATGTATTTCTTTAATAATAAATATTTGAGGGGACTCAATTCAATACTTGATAATAACGGGAACTTTGTACTGATTAGTTCCATAGTCATTTGGGGTAATTGATGTTACTAAGTTGTACACCTGTAAATAGTTAAATTGGAAAATGCGTATGTATTGTTACAACAACAAAAAAGAAAAGTAGCTTTGAGATTGCTTATGTACAATCAAATACTACATGTAGTGTGGTTTCTTAGTTGGCGTATTTGGAGTCATGATTTCATGGGAAATCCTGTTTAATTGGTTTAATATCATTTTTATTGCTTCTGTTCTACCACCTAGTTTATTGAGTAGTACCTAGAATCTTAAAAGCTCACAAGTGGACATCCAATAGAAACAACATTCAATCTCTATTCACTTGGAGCAACAGAGTTAAGAAGCAGAGTCAGGAATAGGGGGTGGAAATAAAATGTGTAGCTACTTACCTCTATAAACAGCTTTCTCTTTTTGCCATGAAACTACAAAAACTGGATAGTGTCTAGCTAGCATTACTGAACATTTTACTCAACAATTCTATAGAAGAATTTTGATCAAAAGGAGGAAATTATGGAAGAGAATTTCATAGTATTATGGAATTCAGAGTTTCTAGAGCATTTAGGCAAGATGAACCCTCAAAACTATTCCCCTGAGATAATCTTTAAACCCCAAAACAAAAATATCTCCAGAAGTCTTCTTTCAACCAAACAATAATTGTACTTAACTATTAAAGAATATCTGCCTTAAGCACATGCTATTTTAAAGAACTATATGGAACAAATTGGAGGTGTGGAGTCCAGATAGTGGACTAGACACATGTCTCCTTAACTCCCTCTGACAACTAAGGCCAGGATTGATAATTAAACAGAGCCTTCTGGACACCCAGTGAGCCCCAGGACATGGCATAGGGCTCTCATTTTGGACTACATGCATGCCACTGAATGGGAAACTTAGCTTTGCTGACACCCACTCTTGTTGAATGGCTGGCTCTCGCAGACTGAAGGTAACTACCAGCTTGAACTTTTTTCCTTTTTGTTAGCCTATGGCAGCAATTGGGCTTAACTGGTAGCAAAGTTCTGCCACACTGCTAACATCACTAGTGGGTGGAATAGCCATACTTTGAGAGCTTGGTTCTGGACTCTGAGCACCATAGCCCATTCAACCCTCTTTCTGAACCTCCACCATTGATTCAGCCATTTCACAGTGGGCAAGAGAGCTTCTAAGGGATGCCATTTTGTTCTACTGGGAAGCAGATCTACCCAAAAGGAAGCTTCATCAGGGACTAATTTCCAGGCTAGGAGTCAGTGCCAGCCTGGGGAGCACTTACCCAGAAGAAAAGCTGTGTTTAGCAGTTTACCCTTCAGATAGGGCCCATCACCTGATGACAGCATGGCAGTAGCCTGTCCATACTTTGAACTAGATCACACTATTTAAGGAAAGATATAGAGGCATCTCCATTGCCAGCTGGAAAGGGGTGCTTGCACATCTGACAGCCAGACTGTTTTTGGAAGCTGTCAGGTAGCTTTTACCTTTCAAAATAAGACTACTTTGAGAAACAACTGTAGCGCAGCTTGATGGCATCTCTTCCAGTCTTGATTGACCCAAAATATAGGGTCAGTTGACAGCCTCGCAGTGACTCCGTAAGTAGAGCCAAGTCTTTGCCAACCAGGAGGTGGAGCCCGTTATCACAGAGACTCCACTGGGCTCAGTCACTGGAGTACATAGGGGTAACTGGTGATCAACTTCTACTTCAGGTCCTATGAAGGCAACACCAGAGAAACTAAACAACTTCTAGATGCCTAAAAAGCAACAGACCTTGGCCCAACACTTAAGGAAAAATCCAACCGTGGCTCCAGAAAGCTCCTCAAAGAAAGAACCAAGAACTTCAAGATGAAGAAACCTTTCTGAAACTTTCAGAGGTCAAGTACAAAAGAATTATATAGACAGCCCTCCTAGATATTACACAAAATTTTACAGGTCAAAATGTAAAATTCAGCAAGCTGTTCAAACTGATGGAAGTGCAGCATTCTGAAATCCAACAGATCAATAACAAAATTAAAGAATCAGAAAACTCAGTTCAAAGCCAAGAGAACAGAATTGAGCAAATGGAAAACAGACTTTCTGACTTGGGAGACATAACTACTGACACCAGAATTTATGAGGAGAAACCAGAGAAAAGACACAAGGAAAATGAAGAAGAATTAAGAAACATGTGAGACTCTATCAACTGGAACAATCTACAATTAATTGGAATTCCTGAACAGGAAAGGATACCTGAAAACACAGAGAGGACTGTTGTCTACTTGCTGACAGAAAACTTCCCTGAAATCATGAAAGAGAACATAGCTATCCAAGTGCGTATCAATCACCATAAAATTTAGACCCCAAAAGAAAGACTCCAAGACATAGTATACTCAAGCGTAACAAAATGAAACATAAGCAGAAACTCTTAAAGGCAGTGAGACTCAAAGCAAAGCTAACATTCAGAGAGAAGCCCTGTAGGCTTTAGTCTGACTTCTCTGCAGAAGCAATGTTGGCACGGAGGCATGGGGTGGCACATTCAAAATGTTGAAGGAGAAAAATTTCCAGCCAAGAATTATATATCCTGCAAACTGTCTTTCACAGATGAAAATGAAATTAAAACATTTGCAGATAAACAGAAACTTAGAGACTTTGTAAAAACCAAACGAAAACTATAACAAATACTGAAAGAACCTCTTGGCTTAGAAGAACAAAACCATTAACTCTATATTTTAGGATACAATACAGAACACATCATACAGAAACCTACTCAGTTAGGGAAGACAAAAAGCCACAAAGCTGTAATACAAAAAGAAGTGATCCAGTGTCCATATTATGAAAACTACGATACCGTCACATTAAAAAGAGGGATGTATTACGGTAGTTATAGTCCATCCAGGTGGAGAGGAAGTTAATAAGTCATTTAGAAGTTAAAATCAGGTTTAAAAATACATTATCAAGGAGGATCATAGTGGTAGCAGCAAATCACAACAAGGAAGTGACATATCAAAACAGGAAATGCAATACAGGAGTCTCAACAAACACACAACCAACACTGAAAAGGGTGACAAATCAACCCATAAAGAATAACATCCTAGAAGAGAATAGTAAGAGCAACAGAGAAAACATCAACAGAAAAATAAATACAGCAAAATGACAGCATTAAACACATATCTATCAATAATTACCTTGAAGGTAAATGGAGTGAATGCTCCAGTAAAGAGATGAGTGACATCTTGGATCAAAAGACACGACTAGTCTATATGTTGCTTACAATAAACTCACCTTAGACTTAAATACATGAACAAACTGAAAATTAAAAGATGGAATAATATATACCAAGCTAACAGTACACAAAGAAGAGCAGGTGTGGCAATACTAATCTCAGATAAAATAGATTATACTGTAAAAAAAAAAAGCTCAGTAAAGACACAGAGGACTTTGAGACAATTAACCAACTAGACCTAATCGACATATGCAGACCTTTCTATCCATCATGTTGAGTGAAATTAGTCAGTGGCACAAGGACAGTTATGGTATGAGACCCCTACTTTAAGAGGAAAAATGACTCATGTACAGAAGAAATGACTTTGACGGCTGCAAAGGAGGGGAGAAAAGGAAGGAGAGGGATTTTTATAGGCTAGATAGTTGATAGAAACTTGGTTGGGTGAAATCAGTGACAACACATGTTAGAAAGAAGATCAGTTTAACTGGACTTCAAAATAACCTGAAAACTCATCCAGTCTTAACCCAATAGGTAAGGACAGAGTGGCAAGGGCAGGGGTCTGGTGACCATGCTCTCAGAGGACATCTAAGCCAATTGGTATAACTAGCCTATTGCTAAGAGTGTCCTCTCCACCCCATATTGGTGAGTGGTGTCTGGCTAACAAGCTGCCATCTGAGGTATACCCAATAGTCCCAACTCATCTGGAACAGATGATCACTGAGGACAAAACCAACATAGAGAGTCCAGAAGATGGAAAGATTCATGTGAATGGGTGACTACATCAATACGCAACCAAAAGAACCAGATGGTGCCCAGCCAACTCCAGTGACAGCTGTGATGGAGCAAACAGAGTTGAATCCCAGTGGCAATACGAGAATAAGAAGGGGTACACCCTGAAAACTCCACTAAAAGACCACAATTGATGGTCTGAAGGCCTAGGGGTTCCCCTAGGAGCATGGCCCCTAGATCTGAAGCTAGCCCTGATCATAAATCATTACTGAGGTCAACTCCTCAGACAAGAACGGATTGGACTCAGTGACACAGAGTGACCATATCATGTGTGCATTTCATGGCTCTATGTATCAATAGGATGTCACCCAACTGGCCTCTTATCAGAGGGGAGTGGAGAGGGTGGAGAATAGGGGACAGAAGATTGTTAAGGTGATATGACTTGTGTAGAACAGAAAAGTGGAGTGTGCTGTCACAAGGCAAGGAGAGCAGTAGGAGCTGCACATAGGCAAGTGTGTGAATGTAAATTGGATTGCACACTTTCACTCAATCATAATAAGTAAATTTCTTTTTTCTTTACAAAAAGAACTATATGGACCAAGTTGATACCAGCAACTCAAAAGATTAGATAGGAAGCTTGGTAGACAGTGATTTTATACTAATGGGGGAGGAAAAATTTGGAAGAGGAGGAAAGAGTGGATGCATAACATGAAGAATGTAATAACTGTTACTGTCATGGATTGAGTTATGTCTCCCCCAAAATATATGTAGCCATATGACTGGGCCACGAGCCCCATTATTTTGTGATTGTCCCCCATTTTGTGATTTTCCTGTGCTGTATGTTAAAAGTTTGGGTGGGACTGTAAATCCCTTCACAGGATTACCTCCTTGTTCCGCTGTAAAGGGAGTTTTCCTGGAGTACGGCTTGCCCCACCCTTAATCTTTTCATCCTACAAGAGACAAAAGAAAAGAGAAGCAATCAGAGAATTGGGAACCTCATACCATCAAACAAGTAGCACCGGGAGAAGAGTGCGTCCTTCAGACCTGAGGTTCCTGTGCCAAGATACACCCTGGACAAAGACTGATGCAATACTGGACTTTCCTCCAGAATGGACAAGGGATGGACATCCTGAATTTGGACTTGTAGCCTACCAAAGCCAAGTGCCATCGAGTCAGATCTGACCAGACTGTGTAAGAATAAACCTTCCTTTGTTAAAGCCATCCACTCTGTGGTATTTCTGTTAGAGCAGCAGTAGCTGACTAAAACTGTTACTGAATTGTATATGTAGAAATTGTTTAATTGGTGTATGTTTTGTTATGTATACTTTCAGCAACAATAAAAAGTTAAAAAAAAGAACTGTTGTATTATTACAAGTGACATTTAATTAAACAAAAAGCTGAGCTATGGACTAGCAATTTTACCAGAAAGAACCATAGAAAAGACAGTTAAGAAGGTCAAACTTCAAAGATTTGCCTCAGAAATTATACTTGCAAGGCATTCATACATGAAACAATCAGTATGTGAAGCTAGTTATTCCTCAGAGCATATCAAAAACAATAGAGCATTTGGGCATAAATTAGTAGAGTCTGAGAGCCTAGTATGACAACAGAGGCAGACAGGTCAACACAGAGATCAGGAAAAGAGATGGCCAAAGAAAGTCCTTCTAAAACCATTCTCATCCAAGGGGACTGTACATACGCCAAAGGTTGAACCCTCTGGTGAGTGAAATCAGGAGGTTAACATTGCTGGAAAAATGAGCTTCACTAAAAAGTTTACCAAAGTCAATAAACAAATAAACAGGAGGTGGAGTCAAAATGGTGAACCAGACACACATCTCCTTAATTCCATCTAAGAACTAAGACCTGGATTGATAGTTAAATGGAGACTTCTGGACACCCAGTGAGCCCTAGGATGTGGCATAGGGCTGTCAATTTGGACTACATGCCACTAAATGGGAAACTTCTCTTTCACTGACTCCTGCCCTTATTGAATGCCAGTTCTTGTGGACTGAAGGTAACTTTCAACTTTTTTTTCTGTCTTAACTGGCAGGGCAGGGCTTGGGCTTAACTGGCAGTGAAGCTCAGTTACACTGCTGATGGGAACAGGAGGTAGAATAGCTACATTTTGAGAGCCCAGCTCTGGACTTCGTGCACCTCGGCTCATCCAACCTCTGTTTTTGAACCTCTACCATAGAATTGGCTATTCCACAGCAAGCGAGAAAACTTGTGCAGGACACCATCTTGTTCAACTGTGAGGTGGAGTTACCCACATGGAGGCCTCAGCAGGGGATAATTACCACACTGGGAGGAAGAGCCTACCATTTTTTCTCTGTCTTAGCTGGTAGGCAGGGCTTGGGCTTAGCTGGCAGCAAAGGTCAGCCACACTGATGATGGGACCAGTAGGCAGAATAGCCGCATTTTGAGAGCTGAGCTCTGGTCTCTGTGTACCTTGGCTCCTCCAACCTCTCTTTCCAAACCTCCACCATTGAATCAGCTATTCCACAGCAGACGGGAGATCTTGTGTGGCATGCAACCTTGTTCAACTGGGAGGCAGAGTTACCCAAATGGAGGCCTCAAGAGGGACTAATTCCCAGGCTGGGAGTCAGTGCCAGCCCAAGGGAGCACTTTTCCAACAGAAAAGCTGTGTCTAGCACAGTGTGACATTATGGGTGGAGCTCAGCAGCAGATGACAGCAGAGCAGTAGACTTTCTGTACTTTGACCTAGTTTATAGCATTTGGGGTTGGATATAGAGGTGGTTACTTTGCCAGCTTGGAAGAGGGGCTTGCAGACCTGACAGCCTGAGTGATTTTAGAAGCTGTCAGATAGCTTTTACCTTCCAATATAAGACTACCTAGAAAAATAACTATAGTGCACCCTGATGCCATCTCTTCCAGCCTTTACTGACCCACATCATAGGGTCACATGACAGCTCCCAGTGACTCCATAAGTTGGGCTGTGACTTTACCAATAGGGAGGTAGAGCCTGCTACCCCAGAGAATCCACTGGGCCCAGTCACTGCAGTACATAGAGGTGACTGGCAATCACCTTCTTGCTCAGGCTGTATTTTAGATCCTGTTAAGGTAACACTGGAGAAACTAAACAACTTCTAGATATGCCAGAAGAAACAAACTTTGGAAAGAAAGTTAGAGAAAAATTCATCTATGGCTCCAGAAAGCCCACAAAAGAAAGAACCAAAGAACTTCCCAGATGAAGAAGCCTTTCTGAAACTATCGGAGGTTGAGTACAAAAGGGTTATATATACAGCACTTGGCTATAGAGCCCTCCTAGACATTATACAAAATGCCACAGCCAGCAAAATGCCACAGAGAAAATGAAAAATTAACCAAGCTGTTTGAATGATGGAACACCAGTATTCTGAAATCCAACAGATCAATAACAAAATCAAAGAAATGGAAAATTCAATTCAAACCCAAGAAAACAGAACTGAACAAATGGCAAATAGACTTTCCTGCTTGGAAGACAGAGCTTGTGACTCGAGCATCTATGAGGAAAAAGCAGACAAAACAAGCAGGAAAAATGAAGAAGCATTAAGAAGCATGTGGGATTCTATCAAGAGGAACAAACTACTATTAATTGGAGTTCCTGAACAGGGAGGGACACCTGAAAACAAAGAGAGTATTGTTGATCTGCTGGGAGAAAACTTCCCTGAAATTATGAAAGAAGAGAATATAGATATCCAACATATGTATCAAATGCCACTCAACATAGATCTCAAAAGAAAGACTCCAAGACATATTATACTCAAGCTTAACAAAATGAAACATAAGCAGAAACTCTTAAAGACAGTGAGGCTCAAAGCAAAGCTAACATTCAGAGGGAAACACTGTAGGCTTTCATCTGACTTCTCAGCAAAAACAATGCTGGCATGGAGGCAATGGGATGACACATTGAAAGCATTGAAGGTGAAAAATTTCTAACCAAGAATTATGTATCCTGCAAAACTATCTTTCAAATATGAAAATGAAATTAAAACATTTGCAGATAAACAGAAACTCAGAGAGTTTGTAAAAAATAAACAAAAACTACAAGAAATACTGAAAGAAGCTCTTGGCTTAAAAAAAACAAAACCATTAACTCTATAGGAGGCAATACTTGTGACACCATCCAGTTAAGGAAGGCACAAAACTAAGTCAAAGCTATAATATTAAAAGCAGTGATCCAGTGATCATATCATTAAAATGGTGATATCCTCATATTAAGAAGAGGGATGTACTACAGTCGTTATAGTCCTTCCAGATTGAGAGGAAGTTGATAAGTCTGGTAGTAATTAAAATTGGGTTTATACATAGTTTATTAAGGGGGGTCACAGGGGCAGCCATAAAACACAATAAAGATGCAACATATCAAATCAAGAAATGTAATACAGGAGTCTCAACAACCACAAAACCAACTCTGAAGAAGATGAAAAATCAACTCACAAAGAAGAAAGTCCCAGAACAGATTAATAAGAACAACAGAGAAAACATCAACACAAAAATAGACGTATCACAATGACAGCACTAAACACATATCTATCAATAATTACATTGAATGTAAATGGACTGAATGCTCCAGTAAAGAGACAATGAGTGACATCTTGGATCAAAAAGCATGACCCATATATATGTTTCTTACAAGAAACACACCTTAGACTCAAAGATATGAACAAACTGAAAATAAAAGGAAGGAAGAATATATACCAAGCTAACAATATACAAAAAAAGGAGGTGTGGCAATACTAATCTCAGGTAAAATAAATGTTAACAAAATCCACCATCATGGACAAGGACAGGCACTATTTCTGAAAGTTTCAGTAGACAAACAGGACTTAACAATATTAATTATTTATGCACACAATACTAGAGCATCTAAATAGATCAAACACTGAGTACATTAAAAAACGAGATAGATAACTCTACAATAATAGTGGCAGACTTCAACACTCCACTCTCGGTGCTGAACAGATCTTTTAGAAAAAAGCTCAGTAAAGACACAGAAGATCTTATTGCCACAATTAACCATCTAGACCTTATTGACATATACAAAATTTTCTATCCGTCAGCAGACAACTACACCTTCTCCAATGACCATGGAACATTTTCCAGAATAAACCATGTGTTAGGACATAAAGCAAATCTCAAAAAATCCATACAATTGAATTATTGCAAAGCATCTTCTCAGATCATAAATCCATAAAAGTCAAAATCAACAGCATAAAAAAAACATGGGAATTGGAACTCATGGAAACTGTAGAACATTTTGCTCAAAAAGTCATGGGTTATTGAAGAAATCAAGGATGAAATAAAGAAATTTATGGATTCCAATGAGAATGCAAACACTTCCTACCAGAACCTATGGGATACAGCTGAAGCAGTGCTCAGAGGTCAGTTTATTTCTATAAATGCACACATCCAGAAGGAAGAAAAAAACCCAAAGCAAAGAACTAGCCCTACAGCTCAAACAAGTAGAAAGAGAGCAAAAGTGGAACCCCTCAGGCACCAGAAGAAAACAGATCATAAAGATAAGAGCAGAACTAAACAAATTAGAGAAGAGAAGAACAATTGAAAAAATTGAAAAGACTAAAAGCTGAAAGATCAACAAAATTGACAACCACTGGCTAAACTTACTAAAGAAAAACAGGAAAGAAAACAAATAACACAAATAAGAAATGAGAGGGGCAGTACCACAATAGAACTAACAGAAATCAAAAATATCATACCAGATTAAGAAAGACAATACTCTAACAAATTTGAAAACCTAGAGGAAATGGACAAATTCTCAGATTCACATCACCTACCAAAATTATGACAAGGTGAAGCAGAACAACATAATAAACGCATCACAAAGAAGAGATTGAAAAGTCATAAAAAAACTACCAACTAAAAAAAGCCCTGACTCAGAAGGCTTCACCCCAGATTCTACCAAGCTTTTAGAGAAGAGTTAACTCCAGTACTACTGAGACTATTTCACAGCACAGAAAGGGATAGAATACACCTCAATTCATTCTATAAAGCCAGAATAACACTGATACCAAAACCAGGGAAAGACCCAACAAAAAAGGAGAACCACAGACCAATATCACTCATGAACTTAGATGCAAATGTCTTCAACAAAATATTAGCTAATAGAATTCAATGACACATCAAAAAAATAATTTGTCATGACAAAGTTGGATTCACACCAGAAATGCATGGCTGTTTAACCATCAGAAAAACAGTTAATGTGATCAACCACATAAATAACACAAAAAGTCACCTGATTTTGTGTATTGATGCAGAAAAGGTATTTGGTAAAGTCCAATACCCGTCCATGCTAAAAACTCTCAGCAAAACAGGAATGGGGGAGCTGAGTCAAGATGGCTGACTAAACGCACATCTCCCTAAATCCCTCTGGAAACCAAGACCTGAAATGATGATTAAGCGTAGAGTTCTGGACACCTAATGAGCCCTGGGATGCGCCATAGAGCTGTTAATTTGGACTTCATACCACTGAACACACAACCTCTCTTTCACTGACCACACTCTTGGCAAGCACAGGCATGCACAGACTGAAGGTAACTCACCATTTTGATTATTTTTTTTCCTCTGTCTAGGCTGGTGGGCAGAGCTGGGACTTGACTAGCTGCTGGTCTCCGACTCGCTGCTGGTGGGACCAGCAAGCATAATTGCCAGGTTCTGAGTGCCTGGCTTTGGACTCTATACACCTTGACACCTTTGGCCTACCTTTCTGCCTCTGCCATGTGGTAGCCATACAGATGTACTTGTGTGGGAAGCCATCTTGATTGACAGGGAAATGGAGAAGCCCAGGCAGAGGCCCCTGCCAGACTTGGTTCCTAGGCTAGGAGGTGGCACCTGCTAGGGGGAGAGTGCTTCTCCAGCAGGGAGGCAGTGTTTTGCACAGTTATCACCTGGGGCGGGGGCCCAGCGGCGGAGGCTGTGGATCCTGGGCATTTCAGCACTCTTGGCCTGTCTTTCTGCCAGGAGCCTGGCCCCAGCCAGCTGGCAAGCTTGTGTGGGACACCATCATATTTTGCTGGGAGGTGGAGTCATCCATATGGAAGCCTCAGCTGGACCTAATTCCTGGGCTGGGAGGCATTACCTCCCTAGAAGATACAGCTTTTCCAGCAGAAAAGCAGAGTTCTACACAGTATCACCTACAGCTGGGGCCAGCAGACCAGTAGCTTTTCTGTATTTTGAACTAATTTATAGCATCTGGGTTTAAATACAGAGGTGCTAACTTTGCCAGCTGGGAAGAGGGATGTATACACCTGAAAACCTGACTGACTTTGGAAGTTGTCAAATATTTTTTACTTCTCATTTTAAGATGGACTAGAAAAACAACTGTGGTCTATCTTCACAGCATCTCTCCCAGCATATATTGACCCAACATGAAGCTCCAAAAGCAACAAACGTTGGAGAAGACAGTAACCCAGAAATCACACATGACATCAGAAGCCAAAAGAAACCACCGTAGAACTTCCCAGATGGAGGAGCTTTTCTGAAAGTATCAGAAGGTGTATACAAAAGGATTATATAGAGAGCCCTCCTAGACTTTACACAAACTGCAGCAGAGCAAAGCAAAAAATTAAGCAAGCTGTTCAATCTGATGGAACATCAATACTCAGAAATCCAATAGATCAAGAACAATATCAAAGACATGGAAACTTCAATACAAAGCCAAGAAAACAGAATGGAACAAATGGAAAAGAGAATTTCTGATTTGGAAGACAGAGCTACTGACTTCAGCATCTATGAGGGGAAATCAGAAAAAAGAAACAAGAAAAATGAAGAAGCATGTGGGATTCTATTAAGAAGAACAATCTAGGATTAATTGGAGTTCCTGAACAGGGCGAGACACCTGAGAACACAGAGAGTATTGTTACTGAGCTGCTAACAGAAAACTTCCCAGAAATTATGAAAGAAGAGAATACAGATATCCAAGATATGTATTTCTAACACCACTCAATACAGATCTCAATAGAAAGACTCCAAATCATATTATAATCAAGCTCGACAAAATGGAACATAAGCAGAAACTCTTAAAGGCAGCAAGACTCAAAACAAAGCTAGCATTTAGAGGCAATCTCTGTAAGCTTTCATTGGATTTCTCAGCAGAAACAATGCTGGCATGGAGACAGTAGCATGGTACATTCAAAGCCTTGAAGGAGAAGAGCTTCCAACCAAGAATTATATATCCTGCAAAACAATCTTTCAAATATGAAAATGCGGTTAAGACATTTGCAGATAAACACAAACTCAGAGACTTTGTAAAAACCAGACCAAAACTACAAGAAATACTGAAAGAACCTCTTGGCTTGGAAGAACAAAACTGCTAACTTTATATTTTAGAACAACACATTATCCAGAATCCTACTCAGTTAGGGAAGGCTCCAAACACAATCAAAGCTACAATAGTGAAAGCAACGATCTAGTGATCATATCATGTAAACTGTGATATCATCATATTAAAAAGAGGGATGTACTACAGTTGTTATTGTCCTTCCGGATGGAGAGCAATTTGACAAGACTCATAGCAATCAAAACTGGGTTTACTAAGTGGGATTACAGGGGCTGCCGTAAAGCATAATAAAGAAGCAATATGCCATGTCAAGAAACGTAATACAGGAGTCTCAACAACCACAAAAGCAACCCTGAGAAAGGAGAAAAATCAACTTACAAAGAAGGTCACAGAACAGGTTAAAAAGAACAACACAGAAAACATCAATGCAAAAATAAACATATCACAATGGCAGCACTGAACACATACCTATCAATAATTACATTGAATGTGAATGGACTGAATGCTCCAGAAAAGAGACACCAAGTGACATCTTGGATCAAAAGACATTACCCATCTATATATTGCCTACAAGAAACTCACCTTAGACTTAAAGACAGGAACAAACTGAAAATTAAAGGATGGAAGAATATATATCAAGCTAACAATGAACAAAGAAGAGGAGGTGTGGCAATTCTAATCACAGATAAATTCGATTTTAATGTAAAATCCACCACGGTGGACAAGGATGGATACTATTTCTTGCTGAAAGTTTCAATACACAAGTAGGACTTAATATTAAATACTTATGCACCTATTATTAGAGCACCTAAATATGTCAAAGAAACTGACTACACTAAAAAATGAGATAGATCACTCCACAATAATAGTAGAAGACTCAACACTCCACTCTTAATATTGGACAGACAGTCTAGAAAAAAATTCAACAAAAACACAGAAGACTTTATTGCTACAGTTAAACAACTAGACCTCATTGACATACACAGAGCTTTCTATCCATCAGTGGACAACTAAACCTTCTCCAGTGACCATGGAACTTTCTGCAGAATATACTGTGTGTTAGGAAATAAAATAATTCTCAACAAAATTTGTACCACTGAATTAATGCAAAGCATCTCCTCTGATCACAAAGCCATAAAAGTTGTACCAATAGCAGGAATAACATAGATAGACAGTGGAATTCATGGAAACTGCACAACACTTTGCTCATAGCACCAATGGTTATACAAGAAATCAAGTATGAAATGAAGAAATTTATGGATTCCAATGAAAACAAAAACACTTCCTACCAGAATCTATGGGATAGAGTCAAAGCAGAGCTCAGAGGTCAGTTTATCTCCCTAAATACACACATCTGGAAGGAAGAAAGAAACCAAATCAAAGAACTGACCCTACCACTTGAGCAAGTAGAGAGACAACAGCAGAGGAACACCAGAGGCACCAGAAGAACATGGATCCTAAAGATTAGAACAGAACTAAAAGAATTACAGAATAGAAGAACAATTAAAAAACAATGGAAAGACTAAAAGCTGGTTCTTTGAAAAGATCAACCAAATTGACAAACCCTTGGCTAAACTTACTAAAGAAAAACAGGAAAGGAAACAATCCACATAAGAAATGAGAAGGGAGTTGTCACAACAGATCCAATAGAAATCAAAAATATCATAGCTGAATACTATGAAAGACTGTACTCTAACAAATTTGAAAACCTAGAGGAAATAGACAAACTTCTTGATTCATATCATCTACCCAAATTATCACAAGGTGTAGCGGAACAACTTAATAAACCCATCACAAAGGAAGAGATTGAAAAAGTCATCCTAAAACTGCCAACTAAAAAAAGCCCAGACCCAGACGGATTCACCACAGAATTCTATCAAGCTTTTAGAGAAGAGTTATCTCCAATACTATTGAGACTGTTTCACAGTATAGAAAGGGATGGAAAACTGCCAAATTCATTCTAGGAAGCCAGCATAACCCTCATACCAAAGCCAGGGAAAGATCCAACAAAAAGCAGAACTACAGACTGATATCACTCATGAATCGAGATACAAAAATCTTCAACAAAATTCTTGCCAACAGAATACAACATATCCAAAAAATAATCTATCATGACCAAGTTGGATTCATAGTAGGGATGCAAGGCTGGTTCAACATCAGAAAAACAATTAATGTGATTAACCACATAAATAATCACAAAAGACAAGAATCACCTGATCTCGTCTATTGATGCAGAAAAGGCATTTGATAAAGTCCAACACCCACTCATGCTAAAAACTCTCAGCAAAATAGGAATAGATAACAAATTCCTCAGTGCAATAAGGGCCATTTATACAAAACCAACTGCCTACGTCATACTGAATGGAGAGAGACTGAAACAGTTTCCCTTGAGAACAGAAAGTAGAAAAGGATCCCCATTCTCACCTCTCCTATTCAACATGGTACTAGAAGTTGTAGCCAGAGCAATTAGACAAGACCAAGGAATAAAGAGCATCTGCATTGGAAAAGAAGAAGTCAAAATCTCTCTATTTGCAAACTATATGATTGTATATGCAGAGAATCCTAAAGAATCCATAAGGAAACTACTCAAACTGATTGAACAGTTCGGCAAAGTCTCAGGATACAATATAAACAGAAGTAAATCAGTAGGATTCCTTTATGCCAACAACAAGTTTATTAAGGAAGAAATCACCAAGTCAATACCATTTACCATAGCCCCTAACAAGACAAAGTACCTAGGAATAAATCTAAGCAGATAAATAACAGACTTTACAAAGAGAACTTCAAACCCTTACTACAAGAAACTAAGAGAGATTTACATAAATGGAGAAACCTACTATGCTCATGGATAGGAAGACTTAACATTGTGAAAATGTCTATTTTACCCAAAGCAATCTACTTATATAATGCAATCCCAGTACCAGTTTCAGTGACATTTTTTAATGAGATGGAGGAACAAATTATCAATGTTGTTTGGAAAAGGAAGAAGCCCCAGATAAGTAAAGCATTACTCAAGGAGAGCACACTGAGGAGCCTCTCATTACCCGACCTTAGAACATACTACACTGCCACAGTGGTCAAAACAGCCTGGTACTGGGACAAAAACAGACAGAAAGATCAATGGAACAGAATCGAGACCCCAGAGATGACATCATCTATCTATGAACAGTTGATATTCGAGTAAGGCCTTAAGGCATTAAACTGGGGTAAAAACAATCTCACCAACAAATGGTGCTGGCAAAATTGGATCTCCATCCACTAAATTAAAACAAGACCCATATCTTAAACCTTATACAAAACCCAACTCAAACTGGATAAAAGACCTAAATATGAAATCTAAAACAATAAAGCTCATCCAAGAAAAAGTAGGAACAACAATGGAAGGTTTAATACACAACATAGACAGACTTCAAAATCTGTCGAACAAACCACAATTATCAGAAGAGAAAATAAATAAATGGGAACTACTAAGAATCAATCACTTTTGCTCATCCAAAGACTTTATTAAAAGAATTAAAAGGCCACCTACAGAATGGGAAAAAATACTTGGCAACTCTATGTCAGACCGACACCTGATCTCCGTAATCTATAGGTACTAGAAAATATCAACAAGAAAAAGATAAATCATCCAATTAAGTGATGGGCAAAAGAGATGAACAGACACTTCTCTAAAGAGGAGATCCAGGCAGCCAAAAAACACATGCAGACATGCTCGCGATCATTAGCTATTAAGGAAATTCAAATCAAAATGACAATGAGAGATCATCTCACCCCAACAAAAATTGGCCATCATCCAAAAAATGCAAAGCAAGAAATACTGGAGAGGCCCATGGGAGATTGGAACTCTTCTACACTGTTGGTGGGATTCAGAATGGTGCAACCTCTTTGGAAAGCAATCTGGCGCTTCCTTAGAAAGCTAGATCTAGATATATCATTTGACCCAGTAATTCCACTGCTTGTAATATATCCTACAGAATCAAGGCTGTTCACACCAACTGATACATGTATAAGAATGTTCATCACAGTACAGTCTGCAATAGCAAAAAATGGAATCAACCCAGATGCCCAACAACATAACCTATGGTATATATACTCAGTGGAATACTGTGCAATGACAAAGAACAACGATGATAGCAGGAAACATCTCTACCTGGTTTCAACTGGAGGACATTATGCTGAGTGAAAGCAGTCAGTGAGAAAAGGACAAATATTGTATGAGACCCCTACAATAAGAACTTAAAAACATACTCATGCATAGAAGAAAAGACTCTGTGAGGGCTGCAGTGGTGGGGAGGGAGGGAGGGAGGGAGGGTTTATATGAGATAGTTAATAGAAATTTGGTTGGGTGAAATCTGTGACAGCACATATTAGAAAGAAGATCAATAATAACTAGACTTCAACACAATTTGAGTACTCCTCCCATCCTAACCCAATATTGCAAGAATAGAGTAGCTGGGGCGCAGGGCCGGGGACCATACTCTAATAATCAAGGCCAGTTGGCACAGCTAGCATTTTGGTAATGAGGACCCTCTGCACCCCTCATCGGTGAATGCTGTCTGGGGTCTTAAAAGCTTCCAAGCTGCCATCTGAGTGTACAGCAAAATTTCCCAACTCAACAGGTACAGATAACCACTGCGGACAAGAATGACATGCGGAAAAGAGAACCCAGAAGACGGAGAGACCCACATGAGTGGATCTCTACATCAACTCATGACCAGAAGAACTGGATGGGTGCCAGCCACCACCAGTAATAGCCACAATGGAACTCACAAAGTTGAGTTTCACTGGCAACAAGAGAATAAATAGGGGTGCACCCTGAGATCTCCAGTAAAAGACTGCAATTATTGGTCTAGGGTCTTTAGGGTTTCCCTGGGAGCATGGCCCCTGGTCCTGATGTTGCCCCTGTCCATAAATCATACTGAAGGTCAACTTTTCAGACAGCAATGGATTGGACTTGGAGACACAGAGTGGCTGTATTTTGTAGGAATTTTATGGTTCTATGCATCTATAGGATGTCAACCTGCTGACCTCTTGGTGGAGTAAGTGGAGTGGGTGGAGAGGAGGGGATAGGAGATGGTTGGGAGGATAGGACATGTATGGAGCAGAGAGGAGGGGTGTGCTGTGACTGGACAGGGAGAGCAGTGGGAGCTGCATATAGGTGCGCATGCAAATTTATACGGGAATATACATTTTCGTTCAATCACAATATTAAGAAAAATAAATAAAAACAATAAATACAAAATTAGAACTAATAGAAAGATTCAGCAGAATATCAGTGACAAGCCAAGTGCCATCGAGAATATCAGTTACATACAGAAATCAGCTGGATTTGTACACACCAATGCAGAGGATTATGAAAAAGAAATCAAGAAAACAATACCATTTATAATAGTCCCTTAAAAAAATTAAATACATAGGAATAAATCTAACCAGGGATGTAATAGACCTATACAAAAAAACTACAAAACATTACTTTAAGAGAACACAAGAGATCTACATACATGAAAAAACATTGTCAAAATGACAATTCTATCCACAGAAATTTACAAATACAATGCAATCTCCATCCAAATGACAACAATATTCTTTTAAAAGATGAAAAAACTTATTAACTTTATATGGAAAGGAAAGAAACCTTGAATAAGTAAAGCACTGTTGAAGAAGAAGAAAGTAGGAGGACCCACACTACCAGCCCTCAGAACCTATGCTACAACTACAGTAGTCGAAACAGTCTGGACTGATGCAATGACAGATACATTGATCAAGGGAATAAAACTGAGAACAGACGTAAATCTGTCCATCTATTATCACCTTATTTTTTTACAAGAGTTCAAAGTCAGTCAAGTGGGGAAAAGACAGTCTTTTCAACAGATGGTGCTAGGAAAACTGAATGTAAGTCTGCAAAAAAGAAAGAAAGCAAAAACCGGGGCCATACCTCACACCATAAACAAAAAGTAATTCAATATGTATCAAAGACTTCAACATAAAGCCCAAAACTACAAATTTAATAGAATCAATGCTGGAATCCCTAACACATAGCATTAAAATGATATCAACCATAACCAACAAACTCCAGAAGGTAATATAGAGATTGAGATCTTTTGTAAATGAAACACTTCTGTTCATCAAAAGACTTCACCAAAAGAGTAAAAAGAGAATCTACAGATCAGGGGAAAAAATAGGCTATTGCAAATCAGACAAAGTTCTACTCTCTGAAATCAACGAGAAAATCCAACACTTCTATAACAAAAGACAATTGGCCAATTAAAAAATGAACAAAGGAACAGACATTTCACCAAAGAAGACATTCAACAGTCAACAGACACATGGGGAAATGCTCACAATCACTAGCCACTGGAGAAATACAAATCAAAACTACAATGAGATTTCCTCTCACACAAGCAACACTAGTCAATTGAAAAACAAAAGAAAAACAACAGGAAGTAGCAAGTGTTAGGCTTCAGGGAGATCAGAACACTTATACACTGCTGGTAAGAAGGTGAAATGATGCAACCATTTTGGAAAATGATATGTTGCTTCCTTAGAAAGCTAGAAGTAAAAATACCATATGATCCAGCAATATCACTCCTAGAAATGTATCCTAACAACCATCACACAAAGAGATATGTGCACATTCATGTTCATTTCAGCACTGTTCAAAATACTAAAAAGTTGGAAACAAACTAGATATCCACCAACAGATGAATGAATAAACACACTGTGGTACATGCACACATAGACTATCAAGCAAAAATAAATAATAAATGAATCTATGAAGCATCTCATAACATGGATGAATCTGGAAGGAAGTGAAAGAAATCATTCACGAAAGTACAAATAATGTATGAGACCACTACTATTAAAGCTCATGAGAGAGGTGGGCCAACATGGTGCAGTAGTTAGACACTTCCAGTGATCTCACTAACAACAAAGACATAAAAGAACAAGTGAATCAATTATATATGACATTCAAGGAGTCCTGAACATCAAAGAGAAAGGTGAAAAATTAGACTGAGAGATGAGGATGGGAGAGTAAGTCCACAAGTACTTAGGCCTGGCTAGATTTGAACCACCAGGAATTGGCTACAGTCAATGTGGTACACTGACCACTGGTATTCAAAGGGCATTCTCCTGAGTGGAAGAGATGAAGCACTGGAGAGTCCACTCACACCTCCAGAACCAGTGGACAGTGGCACTATACTGTCAAAAGCTATATGTCTTGTGTCTAACCTAACACACTGAAACCTAAAAGTTTCCTTAAGGATGAACTTCTTTCCCTTTTCCCAGAACTTCCCCTTCCCTTCTCTGTACTGCACCCAACTATGGAGTTTGATGACATTATCCAAGTTGGAAACAGGACTCCTGAAACCCACTCTGAGCCATTCTCCTAGTCTCAGAGACAGAACAATTTAAAACACTAGGGAAGGGGGGAAAAGATATGCTGACTCTCGAGCCAAATATTCAGGGCAGCAAAAGTTCCTTCAACTAGAATAACACATACTGGGACATTCCATACTCACAGGCACTTGGGGATGGCTCTTAGCCCTTGTATGTCTCAGCACATACAGCCAGATACCTGTGCCTATATCAATCACCCATACTCATCTGTGACAGTAGGGGAGAGTCTGCACCATACACTTCGTGGCTGATTTCCTGGACACCTGAGCTGAATTCTTATGAGAAAAGTAACCTGACTACAGGGTTGAAATATCCAGTAACAGTTATAACCATGTGGTGACAGGACCTTACAATTTCAAAGGCACCAATAACCAAACTGGCACACACGACCAGTCTATTTGGACATTTCAAAACAAATCAAAAAAAAAAAAAAAGAAGCTAGAACACAGCAGGCAAACAACAGTCAAAATCAAATCACTTAAAGTGGGAGACCACATGGCTTCAGATGGGTCCCAAAACAAAGAATAAAGAAATTTTCCAGATGAAGAGAACTTACTGCAGTTGTTGGAGGTAGAATACAAAATATTAATATTTAGAACTCTTCAAGAGCTCAGGAAGAAAATCAGGCAAACTTTAGCAGAATATAATGACAAATTAAGTTGCAAGAAACTACAGAGACAGCATGTAGGAATTCATAAAATTAATAACACAATTACAAAATTAGACAACCCCATAGAAAGTCAAAGTAGAATTGAGGCAATGGAAGGCCAAATTAGTGAGACTGAAGATAAAGCACATGACACCAACATATTTCAGGGAAAATGAGAAAAGAGAATTTAAAAGAATCAAGGAATACTAGGGATTATGTGGGGCTCCACTAAGATGAATAATCTATGAGTGATTGCAGTACCAGAATGGGGGTAGGGTGTAGGATGTAGAACAGAAAATACAGAAATCATTTTCAAAGATTTGTTGATAGAAAACTTCCTTGATATCGTAGCAGATGATAACATATCTATCCAAGATACTTGTCTAACTCCACACAAGGTAGATCCCAAAAACAAAGACACCAAGGTACGTTATAATCAAATTTGCCAAAATTAAAGATAAGGAGACAATTTTGAAACTGACTTAGGCATAAACAAAAAATATTCTACAGTTGAGAGTCAAAAAATGAAGCTCAGACTACTCAGCAGATACCATACAAGAAAGAAGGCAATAGGGTGATATACACAAAACCTTGAAAGACAACAATTGCCAGTCAAGAATCATATGTCCATCAAAATTGTCTCTCAAATATGACTGCAAAATTAGGACATTCCCGCATAAACAGAAATTTAGGGAATTTGCAAAAACCAAACCAAAATTACAAGAAATATTAAGGGGAATTCAAGAAACCTCTGGTGCATTTGTACTGCTGACCTTTCAGAGTTTCCAGAAAATCAGTAACGTCTGAAAACAACCCAAGAGTAGAATGCAGAACAGAGCAACTGTATACCAACCCAAGCAGAGAAATCACAAAAACAAATCAAAGGTGAAACACTGAAAACAGAGAAACAGAGATGTCATTATGTAAACATTATAATAAAAAAAGGAGATTTAACAAAAATGCAATTATAGATCTTTCATATGGAGAGGAAGTCAAGGTGATATAAAAAAATTGAAGATTGCTTTAAGTGTAGAAAAATCAGTGTAAATATTAAGGTAACTAAAAAGGAAATTAGCAATCTTACACATCAAAATAAAAAATAAGAAAAACATGAAGTCTTGGCAAATACAAAATCACCAAAAATTAAAAAGATGAAAACAAACCGCATAAAGAAAATTTACTCAGCACAGAAAATTAAACCGAACAAAGAAACTGTCTACAACACGGAAAAAAAGACATCAAAATGACAGCTAAACTCCTATCTATCAATAACTATGCTAAATATAAATGGATTAAGTGCACCCATAAAGAGATGGATAGTGGCAGATTAGATTTAAAAAAAACAAAATGAAACAGAAGCCACACATATGCTGCGTACAGGAGACATCTTAGAATTAAAGACATGAACAAAATAAAACTCAAAGAATGGGAAAAATATATCAGGGAACAACATTCAAAAGTAGCAGGAGTTCTAATGTTAATTTCTGATAAAATAGACTTTAAAGCAAAAGTTACCATATTAGATAAGGAAGAACACTTTATAATGATTGAAGGGTTCATGTTTCAGGAGGATATAACCATATTAAGTATTTATGCACCCAATTATATCATTACAAAATACATAAAACAAGCTCTCACTGCATGAAAAAGAGACAAAGACAGGTGCACAATTATAGTATGAAACTTCAACACACTATTTCCAGTAAAGGACAGAATACCCAGGAAAAAGCTCAGTAAAGACACAGAAGATATAAAAGCCACAATAAACTAACTAGACATCATAGGCACATACGGACTACTCCACCAAACAATCAAGTACACTTCCTTTTCCAACATGCATAGAATGTTCTCCAGAAGAGACCACATATTGGGCCATAAAGTAAGCCTTAAAAAAATTCAAAGTACTGAAATATTACAAAGCATCATTTCAGACTATACACTCATGAAAGTAGAAACAATTAACAGAAAAAGAAAGGAAAATCTATCAAACACATGGAAACAGAACAATACCTTGCTCAAAATCTACTGGAATATAGAGAATTCGAGCACAGAATAAAGAAATTCACAGAATCAAATGAGAATGAAAACACATCCTACCAAAATTTTGGGGACATAGTAAAAGCACTGCTCAGAGATCAATGTATCTTAATAAATGCACACATTAATAAATCCACATTAAAGTATTAACCCTGCAACTTGAGCAAGCAGAAAGAGAACAGTAAAAGAAGTCCTTGTCACCAGAAGAAAGAACATAATAAAAATTAAAGCAGAACTAAATAAATTAGATGACAGGCAAACAATAGAAAGATTTAAAGACCAAAAGTAAATTCTTTGAAAAAAATCAACAAAACCAGTAAACTTGTGGCAACACTGGCCAAAGAAAATAAGGAAAGGAGGCAAAATACTGAATGGGCAATATCACAACAGTCCCAACTACAATTAAAAGAATCATAACAGAATACTAGGAAAAATCGCACTCTAATAAATTTGAAAACATAGAGGAAATGGACAAATTCCTACAAACACACTATTTACCTAAATTAACAGACATATAAGAAGAACAACTAAGTAAACACGAGAGTTTAAAATGGTGAATAAAAAAGTCCCAATCAGTAAGACCCTGCTGAGAATAGCAGCAAGGCCATAACCCTTCCCTCCTGTGAACTACATCATAGCCTCCAGTGACAGCCAAAGAGGTGCTTCTGTTGTCAGCCAGAAGGTGAGGCCTACCACACTTGATGGCCTGATTTTGCCAGCTATCAGTTAGCTCCTAATTTTTTAAAATAAGACTGGAGAAATAACTGCTGAGTTGCCAGGTGGCATCTCTTCCAGCCTTCACTGCACCACATCATAGGGTTGGTTGTTGGACCCCAGTGACCCTGTAAGTAGGGTGCTGTCTTTGCTGGATAGGAGGCAGACCCTGTCACTCCAGAGAGTCCACTGGAGCCAGTCACTAGACTACAGAGGGCTGGCTGGTGACCAACTACCCTCTCAGAACTACACTTCAGTTCCTGTTGAGGTAACATCAGAGAAACTAAACAGCTTCTACATGACCAGAAGGCAACAGTCCATCTCTTACCATTTAAAGAAACAGTCCATCATGGCTCCAGAAAACTCCCAAAATAAAGAATCAAAAATCTTCCCAGATGAAGGCTTTCGGAAACTATCACAGGTCAAGTACAAAAAATTATATATAGAACACTCCTAGAGATTAATCAAAATGCAGCAGAGCAAAATGAAAAACTAAGCAAGCTATTTGAACTGATGGAACATCACAATCTGAAATCCAGCAGATCAATACCAAAACTATAGAAGTACACAATTCAATCCAAAGCCAAAAGAGCAGAACTGAGAAAGTGGAAGTCAGACTTAGTAACCTTGAAGATAGATCAACTGATACCAGCATTTATGAGGCATAATCAAAGAAATAAAAAAAAATGAAGAAGCATTAAGAAACACGTGGGACTCTATTAAGAGTAATAATTTATGATTTATTGGAGTTTCTGAACAGGGAGGGATAGATGAAAACACAGAGAGTATTGTTTTTGAGTTGCTGACAGAAAACTTCACTGGAATTATGAAAGAAGAGAACATAGATATCTTAGATGTGTATTGAACTCCACAAAAATTGGACACCAAAAGAAAGACACCAAGGCATGTTGTAATCAAGCTTAATAAAATGGAACATAAATAGATTCTTTTAAAGGCAGCAAGGCTCAAAGCAAAGCTAACATTCAGAGGGAAACCCTGCAGGCTTTAGTCTGACTTGTTGACAGAAACAATGGCAACTAGGACAACACATTCAAAGCCTTGAAGGAGAAAAAGGAGTATGCTGTCACCAGGCAAGGAGAGCAGAGGAGTTGCAGATAGGCAGGCATGGAAATTTAATTTGGATTGTATACTTTCACTTAATCACAATAAAAAGAAAAAAATAAAGTGTAAAAAAAACCCCACTCAAGAAAGCCCTATCCCTAACGGCTTCTCTGGAAAATTCTTACAAAATTTTAGACAAGAATTAACACCACTGTTACTACAGATATTCCAGAGCACAGAAAAAGTTGGAATACCACAAATTTGTTTTATTAAGCCAGCATTACTCTGATACTAAAACAGGTAATCAAAACCAAACCCTGTGGCACTGAATGAATTCAGACTCATAGCTACCCTATAGGACAGAGTAGAACTGCCTTGTAGAGTTTCCAAGGAATATCTGGTGGATTTTAACTGCTGACTTTTTGATTAGCAGTCATAGCACTTAACCGTTATGCCATGAGAGTTTCTCAAACTGGGTAAAGATGTCACGAAAAAGGAAAATTACAGACCAATATCACTCATGAGCTTACATGCAAAAATACTCAACAAAATTCTAGCCCATAGAGTTTAACAATATAGCAAGAAAACAATGCATCATGACCAAGTGGGTTTCATATTAGGGATGCAGGGATGATTCCATATTTGAAGAACACTCAATGTAATAATCAGCCACATAAATAAAACAGGAGACAAAAAACCTTTCATTTTATCAATTGATACCACTAAAGCATTTTACAAGGTCCAACACCCATTCTTAAAAACTCTAAGCAAAATAGGAATAGAAGGGAAATTTCTCAACGT
Organism: Heterohyrax brucei; assembly: GCA_028571685.1. NCBI lineage: Eukaryota > Metazoa > Chordata > Mammalia > Hyracoidea > Procaviidae > Heterohyrax > Heterohyrax brucei. Next base: position 117,891,505 of record CM053166.1, read on the forward strand.
AGTAAAGGTCCTTTGTACAATGCCAGCAGCCAACATCATCCTAAACAGAGAGACTCCGAAATAATTCTCTTTCAGAATGGAAACCAGACAAGTGTGCCAGTTTTCACCAATTTTATTTATAACTGTACTGGATATTCTTCTCGAGCAATCAGGCAAGATAAATAAGGGCATCCACATGGGTAAAAAATAAGTAAAAGTATCTCTTTTGGAAGATGATAAGATCTTATACACAGCAAACCCTGAATAATCCCCCCCCACATGCACACGCACACGCACACATACACACACACACGTAAACACCACTGACACTAGCAGAAGAGTTCATCAAATTATCAGGATATAAAGATAAATATACAAAAATTAGTTGGATTCCTTTACACAAAGACACCACCAAAGAGGAAATCTTTGCGTGAAAACCATTTACAATAGCTCCGAAGAAGATAAAATACTTAGGAATAAATCTAACAAGAGACTGAAAAGATCTTTACAAAAATAATTACAAAACACTACCGCAAGAAATCAAAAGAGAAACTAACCTTGCTCATGGATAGGAAGACTTGATATTATGAAAATTTCAATTCTACCCAGTGTGCTCTATAGATACAATGCAATCCCCATACAAATTGCAATGGCAATTTTAATGAGATAAAAGAAACAAATCACCAGCTTCATAGGGAAATGGAAGAAACTACAGATAAGTAAGACATTATTGGAGATGTAGAACAAAGTGGGAGACCTCACACTACCCAACTTTAGAAGTTATTTCACTGCTAAGGTAGTCAAAACAGCTTACTACTGGTACAAAAACAGATACATAGACCAATGCTACCTAATGGAAATTCCAGACATAACATCATCCACCTACAAGCAGCTGATACCAACACAACCACTACCCATCCTCCATCATTAACATCATAGAGGCAGGATTTACAATACATAGCAACATCACACAATACCAGGAATAAAGGCTTAGCCAAATGTTTACATACATTTTGGGGAGAGCACAATTCAATCCATGACAGGTGTTTTCATGTAAGAAGTCTGACAACTAAGTCTGTGAACTTCATTGTTCTAAGTGCTACATATCGCACTGCTGAATATCACTACCTTAACCTTCTGTGTACTCCCCTTGGGAAGCTATGGACTGACACCAGAGCCTAGTCCACTCTTCAAAGCAATTTTGGAACTCTTTTTGGACTGGCCATTGTGCACAGTGGCACAGTGGCAAGTTCACAAACTTAATCATACAGTTGTCTGTGAGGGCTTTTTCAGCCTGTACACAAAAAACTATATGGGGACCACCCCCCACTCACCTGATCTTGCCCCCAATGGCTTTTTTTTCTTTACTCAAATATAAAGGAAATACTGAAAGGAAGATATTTTGATGACCTTCAGGACATCAAGGGTAATACAACGACAGCACTGTTGGCCATTCCAGAAAACAAGTTCCAAAATTGCTTTGAAGGATAGACTAGGCACTGATATCAGTGCATAGCTTCCCAAAGGGAGTACTTTGAAGTACACACCTCAGCAATGAAGTATATAGCACTTTTTCTAGGGTCAGTTCGTGATCGTAACTGGCACTCTCGGTATTTGACAAAGGCCCAAAGTCTGTAAACTACAGAATGGACAGTCTCTTTAAGAGCAGTATAACCCAACAGGCACCAGAAGAAACTGAGCAGCAAAAATTAGAGTAAAACAAAATGAATTAGAGATGAGAAAACTGGTTGAAAGAGTTAACAAGAGCAAAAGGTGGTTCTTTGAAAAGATCAACAAAACTGATAAACCATTGGCTAAACTGACAAAAACAAACAAACAAAATCAACACACCAGGAGATGAAGCAAAGAACTTGAGTAAGAAATGAGATGGGTCATATTACAAGAAATCCAACTGAAATTAAAAGAATTATAATGGAATACTATACAAAATGGTACTCTAATAAATTAAAAAAAAACTTAGAGGAAATGGACAAATTTCTGGAAACATACTACTTAACAAAATTAGCACAAACATAAGTAGACAAGTAAATAAACCTATGGCAAAAGAAGAAATTGAGAAGATAATTTAAAAAACTCCCAACTAAAAGAGCCCTGGCCTTCACAGCTTCACCGGAGAATTCTTATAAACTTTTAGAGAAGAGTAAACTCCACTATTACTACATGCATTCCAGAGCATAGAAAAGGATGGAATATTCCCAAACTCATTCTATGAAGCCAGTATAACCTTGATACCCAAACCAGGTAAAGACACTACAAAAAAGGAAAATTACAGACCAATATCCCTCAAGAACTTACATGCAAAATTCTCCAACAAAATTCTAGCCAATAGGATTCAAAACTTATATTAAAAAAATGACTTACTATGACCAAGTAGGATTCGTATCAGGGATGCAAGGATGGTTCAACATTAGAAAAACAATTAGTGTAATCAACCACATAAATAAAAGACAAGAGCCAATTGATTCTATCAATTGTTGCAGAAAAGGCATTTGAAAAATTCCAACATACACTGATATTAAAAACTCTAAGCCAGATAGGAATAGAAGAGAAATTCCTCAACATAATGAGGGGCATCTATGGAAACCCTGGTGATGTAGTGGTTAAGTGCTATGGCTGCTAGCCAAAAGCTTGACAGTTCAAATTCACTGGGCGCTCCTTGGAAACTCTAAGGGACAGTTCTACATAGGGTCGCTATGACTTGGAATCAACTCAGTGGCAGTGGGTTTGGTTTGGCATGCAAAGCCATCTGCTAACATCATCCTAAATGGAGAGAGTTTGAAAGCATTCCCACTGAGTTTGGGAATCAGACAAGGATGCCCATTGCCGCCATTTTTATTCAACATTGTCCTAGAGGTTCTAGCCACAGAAATCAGGCAAGATAAAGAAATAAAGGGCATCTAAAATGGAATGGAAGAAGTAAAATTATCTCTCTTTACAGATGATATGATCTTATACACAGACAACCCTGAAGAATCCACCCCCCTAAAAAAACTATTGAAACTAATAGAAGAGTTCAGCGAAGTATCAGGATTTAAAGTAAACATATGTAATTAAGTTGGATTCACCTACAGCAGCAAAGAGACCATCAAAGACAAAACCCACTAAATCAACCCTGTTTACAATAGCCCCCAAGAAGCTAAAATACCGAGGGATAAATCTAATCAGAGATGTAAGAGACCTACACATAGAAAATTACAAGACTGTTTTTCAAGAAACTAAGAGACTTACATAAGTCAAGAAACCTATCTTGTTCGTGGATAGGAAGACTTAACATTGTGAAAATATCTTTTCTACCCAAGGTGATCTATAGTTACAATAAAATCCTTATAAAAATTCCAGTTGCATTTTTTGATGAAATGAAGAAATAAATTACCAATTTCATATGGAATGGAAAGAAGCCGTGGATAAGCAAAGCATACTGAAGAAGAAGAAAAAAGTGGGAGGCCTCACTCTAAGTGACTGTAGAACCCATTACACTGCCACAATAGTCAAAATAGCCTGGTCCTGGTACAAAAATAGACACATAGACAAATGGAAAGGAATTGAGAATACAGATACAACATCACCCATCTATGAGCAGCTGATATTTGACAAAGGTCCAAAGTCCATAAACTTGGAAAAAGATAGTCTTTAACAAATGGTGCTGGCATAACTTGATATCCATCTGTAAAAAGACAAAACAAGACCCATATCTTACATCATGCACAAAAACTAACTCAAAACGAATTAAAGACCTAAACACAAAATTTAAAACATAAAGGTCATGGAAGAAAAAATATGCACAACACTGGGAGCCAGCATTAACAGAATACAAAACGTTACTAACAATGCACAAAGATCAGAAATGAAAATAGGTAACTGTGAATTTGTAAAAATCAAACATGCTTATCCAAAGACTTTACCAAAAGAGTGAAAGAACTACCCACTAGGAAAGAGTTTTTGGCTATCACAAATCTGATCAATGTCTAATCTCCAAAATCTACAAGATACTGTAAAACCTCAACAAGAAAAAGACAAATAGTCCAGTTAAACAATGGGCAAAGGACACAAACAGGTACTTCACCAAAGAAGACACCCAGGCTCCTAACAGATCCATAAGGAAATGCTCATGATCATTCCCCATTAGAGAAATGCAAATCAAACTACAACAAGATACCATCTCACACCAGCAAGGCTGGCAGTAATCCAAAAAACGCAACATAATACATTTGGGAGAGGTTGTAGAGAGACTGGAACTCTTCTACACTGTTGGTGGGAATGTAAAATGGTACAACCACTTTGGAAACCAATTTGGTGCTTTCTTAAAAAGCTAGAAATATTAATATCACATGATCCAGTGAATCTACCTCTTGGAATATATCATAGAGAAATAAAGGCTATCACATGAATAGATATATGCACACCAATGTTTATTGCAGCACTGGCCACAATAGCAAAAAATAGAATCAATCTTGATGTCCATCAACAGGTGAATGGATAAACAAACTATGGTATATGCACACAACTGAATATTATGCAATGAGAATAATTTATTGGCAGATCTGCAGCAGCCTGGGGGACAGCAGCCAAAAGCTGTCCTGCTCGGGTTACATTTCTAGTGGTTTTCATAGTCAGAATTTAAAGGGGCGGGCATTTGTCACAGAGCCACAGTCAGGAGTCACAAGATTTCACTACATCTAACAAACAGTGTGAATTGTCCAAAGTTTGTCAAGGATAATCAAACAGAGTAAACCCAAGATTTTGTCACAGGATAATCAATCAGAGCGGACCTAAATGTTTGTCACAGGATGGTTGAACAGAGCAAAATATCCAATGGTTGTCACAGGATAATCTATCAGATTAAACCATCTAAAAAATTTTTACCTCTCTCTGAGGTCTCAGTCAACTCTATATCTTCAGAGATAGGGAGAGGAAGAGACAGGGAGAGGAATGCAGACCTGTTAGTCTGCTTACTAAGGCAGAAAATAGAATGTAGTTTAATAATATAAGTGACCTTTACTAGGCCTCTATCAACATTACTGTGAGTGAAATTAGTTGGTTGTAGATGGACAAATACTGTAGAGGACCACTATTAAAAAGACTTATGAAAAGGTTTAAGATCAGAAGAAAATAATCTTTGATGGTTAGGGGTGTGGGGTGGAAGGAGAGGGATATTCATAGATTATACTGGAAGTAGGAATTTGGTTACAGGAAGAGAGTGACATCGCACAGTAGAAGGAAATTTAGCACAGCTGGACTATACCCAAAGCTAAAATGTTTCCTAAATACAACCCAATATTTTGAAGCACAGAGTGGCAGGGACAAGGGTTTGGGGACCATTGTTTCTGGGGACATCTATGTCAATTGGCATAACTGAGTTTTCTTTTGAGAAAATGTTCAGCATGTCACTTTGGTGAGTAGTTTCTGGTGTCTAAAAACGTAGCAAGCAGCCATCCAAGTTGTATCAATTGGTCCCAGTCTACGTGGAGTAGAGAGGAGAATGAAGGACATCGAAGACATGGGGAAAATACGAGTACAAGAGATATAACAGGCCATATGATCTGTAAACTACATCAGATGCCTGGCTACCACCAATGACTTCCCTGACGAGGAATACAACCTAGTGTCCCCGATGTAGTGAGAAAAAAACGGGTGTGCGGAACTAGAACTCTATTAAAAGACTAGACTTGAAGGTCCAACAGACTGCAGGGTGCCCTGAGGACATGGCACCTGGATTCTGTCCTAACTTAGGGGTGAAACCAGTCCTGGAGTCAGCTCTTCAAACAAAGATTGGACTAGAATACAAGACATAGTCATACTGGCAAAGAGTGTGCTTCTTGGCTTAAGCATATACATGAGGCTGACTGAGCTGCTCCTGTCCAGAGGAGAGAGGAGAGGGTAGATGGAGACAGGAGTTGGTTGAAAGGGCATGGGAAGTACAAAGTAGAAAGGAATGATGTGCTGTCACTGGGTGGGGAGAGCAGCTAGAGTTGCACAGAGGTATATGTGCACAATAAAATACTTTTTAAAAAAGAAATGTTACGTGATTAACATCAATAAGTATTAAAATTATAATGTTTACAATAGAAACTTGCAGCATAAATTAGCCACCAATAAAACACTGGTAACAGCTTTCAAAATAGAGAACAAAATTACAAATATCTTTTGTCAAAAATCATTTTGTGTTTTTTGATAAAATGAAAATTACTTGTAGCAATGATTAGACTGAAATCAAAATTAAAATAGCTTATATATGGTAACATAGCAAATGGTTCTCAGGATTTTGACTGGTGGTGCTTTGTCGTATTTTTGCTTTGGTTTTGTTTTGCCCATTTTCTAAATGTTGTTTTTGTTTGCTTATTTTTATTTTAATTTTTTTATGCATTCTAGATAGAAGCCTTTGACTAGATATGTCATTTGGAAATGTTTGCTCTGAGTCTGTGGTGTTAAGATGCTGTTAACAGAATCTGTTACAGAGCAATCATTTTTAATTTTCACAAAGATCTTTCTAATATTTTGCATTTCAATGAATCATACTTTGTATACTTTTTCTAAAACCTCATTGCCAAATCCATGTAGACTCCGGTTTTCTTCTACATTTCCTTCTAGAAATTTTGTAGTTGTATATTCTAGGCCTATGATTCACTTGCATATACTTTATGAATGAGTTATGGAGTAGGTATCTATGTTTTTACATGTAGACATCCAATTGATCTGGAACCATTTGTTAAACTAGATTACTCAATTTTTCTTCCAAGGCCCCTCTGGGTGGACTCAAACCTTCAAACATTTGGTTAATAGCTAAGTGTGTAGACCATTTACACCACCTAGAGACTCCTATGCTGTTAAATAGGAATGGTCTAAGAGGGCCTGCTTGACTTGTTCCAGATCTTGTTATTGCTAGATGCCATGGAGTCAGTTCTGACTTACACCAACCCTACATACAACAGAACAAAACACTACTGGGTCCTGCACCATCCTTACAACCCGTACTAAGTTGGAGCCTTTTGTTAGCAGTCACTGCATCAATTCTTCTTGTTCAGAGTTTTCCTCTTTTTAGCTGACTGCTAAGCATGAAGTCCTTCTCAAGGTACTTGTCCTTCCTCATAATGTGTTCAAAATACATAAGACAAAGTATCTCCCTTCCTGTTTCCAATGAACATTCTCACAATATTCTTCCAACACAGATTTGGTCATTCTCCTGGCAGTCCACGATATATTCAATGGTCTCTGCCAACACCATAATTTAAAGGCATCAATTTTTCTTAGGGTTTCCTTATTCATTGTCCGGCATTCAAATGCATATGAAATGATTGAAAACACCACCACTTGGGTCAGGTAAACCTTTATTCTTAAAGTGACAGCTTTATTTTTTAACACTTAAAGTGATCTTTTGGAGGAGATTTTCTCAATGCAATACATTCTTTGATTTCTTGACTGTTACTTACATGAGCATTGATTTCGGATTCAAGTAAAATAAAATCCTTGATGGATTCATCTTTTCTCCTTTTATCATAAGGTTGCTTATTTGTATAGTTGTGAAGATTCTTGTTTTCTTTATGGTAAGGTATAATCCATACTACAAGTCTTCACAAGTAAATGCTTCAAGTTCTCTTTATTTTCAGTAAGCAAGTGTCGTCTCCATATTGCAGGTTGACAATAAGTCTTCCTACAGCCCAGATACCATGTTCTTCTTCATATAGTCGAGCTTCGCAGATAATTTCTCAGTGTACTGACTGAATTACTATGGTGAAAAGATACAACCCTGCACATATCTTTCCTGATTGCAAAACACTCAGTATCCCTTTTGTCTGTTAGAATGGTTACTTCTTGGTGTTTGTATAAGTTCCTCATGAGCACCATAAAGTTTTCCAGAATTTCTATTCTTCCTGCGTTTAAGAGATGCTGCTTGTGTTTCATTTTGTTAAGCTTGATTATAGTATGTCTTGTAGTCTTTCTTTTGAGATCTATATTGGGTGGTGTACGATATGCATCTGAGATGTCTATATTCTCTTCCTTCATGATTTCTGGGAAGTTTTCTTTCAGCAGCTCAGCAACAATACTCTCTGTGTTCTCAGACGTCTCACCCTGTTCAGGGACTCCAATTAATCGAAGGTTGTTCCTCTTAATAGAGTCCCACATGCTTCTTAATGTTTCTTCATTTTTCTTCTTTCTTTTTTCTGATTTCTGTTCATAGACGCTGGCATCAGTAGCTCTGTCTTCCAAGTCAGAAATCCTTTTTTTCCATTTGTTGCATTCTGTTTTCTTGGCTTTGCTAGGAAGTTTCTACGTCTTTGATTTTCTTCTTGATCTGTTGGATTTCAGAGTACTGGTGTTCCATCAGATCGAACAACTTGCTTAATTTTTCATTTTGTTCTGCTGCATTTTGTATAAGGTCTAGAAGGACTCTGTATATGATCAATTTGTATTCACTTCCTGATGCTTTCATAAAAGTTTCTTCATCTGGAAAACTCCTTGGTTGCTTTGTTTGGGAGCCTTCTGAAGCCATGAGGGATTGCTTGTATGCCACAATTGTCTGTTGCTTTTTGGATCCCGTGTGAGTATACAGAGGCTGGAAGAGGTACTGTGAGGATGGATTGCAAATGTTTCTCTAGGCTGTCTTCAAATGTAAAGCAAAAGGTATCTGACCAGTTCACAAGTCAGTTAGGTTTTCAGGTGTAGAGGTCCCTCTTCTCATCTGACAAAGTAAGCACCACTATATCCAACGCCAGATGATAACAAACTAGTTCAGAATACAGCAATGCTACTGCCCTGTTGGCCTCTGCTGACAGGGCCTAGCCTTAGCCAACACTGCGTCGAGTACTGGTTTTGTGATAGGAAAGTGCTCTCCTGTGGGCAGGCTCTGGCTCCCAAGCTAAGAATTAGGTCCAGCTGCGGCCACCGTATCCAAGATGGCGTCCTCCACACAGGCAGCAGACAGAGGGGCTAAAGGTGCTGAGAGGTAGTGATTCCTCTGCTTCTGTTGCAGGGCCCCCAACGTAGGCAGCACTGTGCAAAATCACTACTTTTCTGTCAGAGAAGCGCTGTCCCGTTTGCAGGTGCTGTCTCCCAGGCTAAGAACGAGGTCCCGCTAAAATCTCAGTACCAACATGGCGTCCCGCACACTGACCGCGAAGCTCCGCACAAACCCTGCTGAAGGCTCAAAGTGTCTAGATTAACAGAGTCCCGAGCCTGGCTCTCAGAATATGGGAATTTCGCCTGCCTATACCCCCAGCAGCGGGTCTGAGTCCAGTGGCCAGGCAAGACCCAGCTCCGCCCACGGGCCGAGACAGAGGAAAAAAAAGTCTAAATTGTGCGTTTACCTTCAGTCCGTGAGAGCTGGGGCTAGCCAGGAGTGGGAGTCAGTGAAAGAGAGGAGGTTTTTCACTGAGTGGTATGAAGTCCCAAGTAACAGCTCTGTGCCATGTCCTGAGGCTGATTAGATGATCAGAAGGCTCTGTTTGATTGTCAATTCAGGTCTGGGTTTCCAGAGGGATATAAGGAGACTTGCCATCTTGACTCCGCCTCCTGATGACATCTTAACAATAACAGTCTATTAGTATGGCAAATCCTTCTGATCTGATTGATTTCCAAATGTTGAACCGCCTTTGCGTTTCTGGTATATGACAGCCAGCCAGCCAAGTGTCGTTGAGTCGAATCCGAATCATGGTGACCCTAAAGGCCAGACTGACTTTCATAATACATTATCCTTTTCAAACGTTGCTGAAATTGTTGCTAACACTTTGTTAAAGACTTTTATGTCTTTGCTGATGAGTGAAATTAATTTGTAGTTTTCTGGTTTTGATGGAATAATAACGCTGGCCTCTTAAGATGTATTGCTATTCTTCCATTTTGTGTAAGGAGATTGTGTATAACTGATGTTAAATACTCCTTGAACATTCGGCTGAATTTATGAGGGAACCCATCTATTCTTGGAGTATTTGAAATTGTGTTAATTTCTAACCTGAGGATTTGCCAGATAACATTCTGTTACTATTTTTTCTTTTTAATTTTGTTGTGTCCCAAGAATACCCATTATATAAATTTTATTCTTTTAAATTTGTCAAGGCTTTTCTGTAACTCAGAAAATGTTCTAACTTGTTGAATGTTCCTTATGCAATTTCAAGTAATGTGTACTCTTCTAGCGAATTAGGTGTTTTATGAGCATAAATTAGGTCAAGTTGGTTTATGGTACTATATATATACCTGTTTCCATGCTGATAACCTGCTTACCTATTCTATAAATAATTGAGAGAGAAACGTTGAAGTCTAAAAATAGAATCACAAATTTGTTTATTCCTGCTTTGTGATCTATCAGCTTTTTCCTCATGCATTTTTATGTTTGTTATTAGGCAAATACGTAGTTTAGTTGTTATGTATTTTTGGAGCGTTTACTCCTTTATTATCATATAATATAGTACTTCTTTATCTCTGATAATAATCTTGGCTCTGGATTTTATTTTTTCCCAAAATAATATATCTATGCCAGTTTTCTTTTGCTTAGTCTTTCATCATTTGCACTTCTCCATGTCTTTATTTTAAGCTTATTTAAGGTTTTACATTTAAACTTGCTGTAAGCTAGAGAAAAACAATTGCTCTTGTATTTTTAAGCCAGTTTGACAATTTTTGTCTTCAGTTGGTGTGTTTAGAATGTTCGTAGTTAAAGTGATTGTTTATGTGGTTGGATTAAATTATGCCATTTTGCTAGATATTTTGTCTCTTATTTATTCTTTCTTTTTCTTTTTATTCTGCCCTTTCTGATTTTAAATGTATCTTTATTGTGGTTCCATTTTCTCTGCTCTGTTCATTTAATGTTTATACCTCCTTTTAAATAATTTTACTTGTTACCCTGGAGTCCACAATATATACTTTAAAATAATCTGAATTTACTTTTAAATAATATTCTAGTATTTCAAGCTCAGCAAAAGGAATAAATCATTATGCTTCTAGTTCCTTCTCCTGGTATTTGTGTCATTATTATTGATTTTGTATTTGCATACACTGTCAAAAGCCGATGTTTTTTTATTGCTATTGCATTAAACAAAATTACTCACCTTTGGGTATAAAAGATCATATATTGTCTACCAGCGCCAGTATCTCTCCATATTCTGATTTTTTTTTCCTGTTGATTTCCATTCTCTGACTTATGAAAAGTCATTAGATTATGTTCAACTTTGTGCTTATTGTAAGGGTTACAGTGATACTTTTTTTTTTTTTTTAATTTCTCTACATCTCTAAGCTAAAACCAGAAATTTGGCTGCCACCTTTTAAGATTTCCTTGGATATAGTTTTCTTGGTATTGATCTTGCTAAGGGATTACAGAATTTCTTGAATATGAATACGTAAGAACCTTTCATTGTTTGGGAAAATTCTTACCTGCCTCTTCAGTTACTGTTTTTGCCCCATTCATTTTCTTTTCCCTTTCCAAGAATCTTGCTACACATAAAAATCGCCTTTTTTATAGTGTTCCTTCTGTCTCTTTTACATTTTTTTCATGTTTTCGTTTTAACTCTGACCTTCAGTTCTCACATTTTCTGTTATCCTGTCTACAAATTCAATAATCCTGTCATTTGCTGGGTCTTGTGAGCTCTTAATCCATTTATTGACTTTTTAAATTCAGATACTGTGTTTTTCACTTCTGGAATGTCCATTTTATTCCTTGTTATAGAGTCCAACGTTCTTTTCAAAATCACTATCTTCTCATCTATTATCACTTTTATCCTCCGTTATCGCTCCTCTCATTTATTTCCTTAAACATATTAATGACATTTATGTTATAAACATCCTTTATTATCAACTCTAATATATGAAAAACCTATAGATTCAACTTTGAATCTTATCTCTTGACATGTTTAATTTTTTTCATTGAAATCTAGACATTTTGTATAAAACTTTATGCAATGTTTATGTTCTGCTATATTTCTCCATAAGTGTTTATTCTCTTATCGTATCTAAAAATAAAATGGATGAGCATCTTAATGCAGTCGTAGACAGGGAGAGGCTGTGACTAAGTTGGAATGGTGGCAAAGTTTACCTTATCTCTTATTCTCTACTGTTCCTACTTATTCTACTGGACTTTTACATGAGAACTTTGTAAGAATGAAGGAAACTTCATTTTTGCTTTCAGAGACTTTTGTCTAATTTTTAACCTCTTTCCTCTTGCTGTTGTTAGGTGCCATTAACTCACTTCCAACTCATAGAAATGCTATATGCAACAGGTCAAAACACTGCCTGGTCCTGTGTCATGCTCACAATTGTTGTTATGCTTGAGTCTACTGTTGCAGCCACTGTTTCACTCTATCTTGTTGAGGTTCTTCCTCTTTTTCAATGACCCTCTACTTTACCAAGCATGATGTCTTTCTCCAAGGTATGCTACTTCAGAAATCATCAAATTGGGTATGAATTGATGGCCCACCTTCTACAAATATACTATTAGATTAATTTTAATAATAATGATTATATCAAAAGAACCAAATGCTCCAGGCTTTTTTATTTTACTAGTTAAGCTGGACTATTATTTTGTTTTCAGAAAATTTCAGCAAATATTTTAGTTTAAGGTTTATCCTGGACTGGAAGCTTTTGAGGCACAGGGGCCACCACCCCTTTCCAAAGGATATGCTCATCTTTTGGCACAGTTTCTTGGTGGTATGAGGTCCCCAAAACTCTGTGTTAGTTTCTGTCCTTTATATATCAAGAGACTGCCTCAAAGCACAAAACAATCTTACACAGTGAGTCCTGCCCCATCAATATAACTGTGCTCATCCTCTCTCGTTAACATCATATAGGTAGGATTTACAACATGAGGAACATTACACAATACAATGAATCATGGCCCAGAGAAGCTACCACACACATTTTGGGGGGAACACAGTTCAATCCATGACAGCCTATTTTCAAGAAGGTTATCCAACCGATCCAACCAAATGAGGAAATTATCAAAAAATATCATTAATATCACACGTAAGTAAAATTTTTCTCAAGATCATTCAAAAGCAGCTACAACAGTATACTGACAGAGAACTGCCAGAAATTCAAGCCAGATTCAGAAGATGTGGAACCAGGGATGTCATTGCTGATGTAAGAGGGATCTCGATTGAAAGCAGGGAATACCAGAAAGGTGTTTCCCTATGTTTTATTGACCATGCAAAGGCATTTGATTATGTCGATAATAAGAAATTATGGATAACATTGAGGAGAATGGGAATTCCAGAACACTTAATTGTGTTCCTGAGGAACCTGTACATGGATCAAGAGGAAGTTGTTCAGAAAGAACAAGCGGACACTGATTGGTTTAAAGTCAGAAAAGGTTTGGGTCAGCACTGGATCCTTTCACCATGTCTTTTCAATCTATAAGCTGAGCAATTAATCTGAGAAGCTGGACTATATGAAGAAAAATATGATATCAGGATTGGAAGAAGATTCATTAACAACCTGTGTTACGCAGATGATACATCCTTGCTTGCTGAAAGTGAAAAAGATTGGAACCGCTGATGAAGATCAAAGACTACAATCTTCAGTATGGATTGAACCTCAGCATCAAGAAAACAGAAATCCTCACAACTGGACCAGTAAGCAGCATCGTGATAAACAGAGAAAGGATTGAGGTTCTCAAGGATTTCATTTGCTTGGTTCCATAGTCAACACCCATGGAAGCAGCAGCCAATAAATCAAAAGATGTATTACACTGGGAAAATATGTTAAAGTACTGAAAAGTGAAGATGTCACCTTAAAGACTAAGACATACTGGACCCAAGCCATGGTATTTTCAGTCACACCATATGTATGCAAAAGCTGGATAATGAACAAGGAAGAAAGAGAAAGAAATAATGCTTTTGAATTGTGATGTTGGAGAAGAATATTGAATTCATCATGGATTGCCAAAAGAACAAAAGATCTGTTCAAAGGAAGTGCAGCAAAAGTGCTCCTTGGAAGCAAAGATGGTGAGATTGAGTCTTACTTTGGACACGCTGTCAGAAGGGATCAACTCCTGGAGAAGTACATTATGTTTGATAGAGTGAAACATCAGCAAAAAAGAGGAAGACCATCTACAAGATGGACTGATACAGTGGCTGCAACCATAGGCTTAAGCATAAAAATGATAGTGGTCATAATACAGGACCAGGCAGTGTTTCATTCTGTTATGAATAGGGTCACTACGAGTCAGAGACAACTCTACAGCACTAACAACAACAAACACATTATTAGGCCACTTAACTAGAATGTCCTTTGAAACTTTTTATATGGGATCAAACAGACAACAGTAACTCAGAGTAGACAGAAACCTTAGAGAGCAGTGAATTTATGTTAATGGGAGTGGAATAACTTAGAAAAGGGTAGAAATGTTTGCAAAATTCAAAGAATATAATTGATGTCACTGAACTGTACATGTAGAAACTGTTGAATTGATGTATGTTTTTGCTTTGTATATTCTCAATGGAAACAAAAATCAATAAAACAAAAAAGTAATTATACATCATTCCCATAATACTTTGAACACTCTCTGATTTAAGCCTTCCTCATATGTCTCCCTGCCATACCTAAAGCTTCCACTGTTTCCTCTGCACCCTCTTGAAATCATGATCTTTTCAAAAATTTTTTTTCATCTTTTTGTTCTAACTAAAATTGGATGTCCCCTAAGGACACTTATTTTTTGCAGGCCTTTTGAGCTGGTATTGTTCTTCTTCCCATACCCCATATACCTCAGAACCTACAGGTAGATTATTTTCCCTATTTGACACAATCAAAATATTTATCATTCTTTTTCAAGATGAAAGAAGTCATAATTATTCCATATTTTAAGTTCCTTTTTGCATTTTTGTGTATACACTGCAGAAATTCCTTTTAATCTTCTGAAAACTTGAGCACTGTTTAGACTGTAGCACTACATCCCACATGCTTCACACTACTCCTGTCATCATTCAACATACATACAGACGATTCTTCAATTCTGACCTTTTTTTACATCCTCACATTTAGATTTCCATTATCCCACTTTACCTATTCCAATATTTACAGTCCAAAAGATTTCTTTTAGCCGTATATCTCTTTGTCCACTATCTCATTGTCCTCTAGATCACTTAACCTAGATTTCCGTTGCAAAAATTGTCCAACTTCACTGAGAAATCCAACTGATTTTCTCTATAAATCTTTCACTGTCCTTTATTTTCACCCATGTTTCTTTCTCATCCCAGAAGACATTAAATACTTTACCAGTGTGATTGCTTATAAATGCTCATCTTCCATGGTTATATTTTCCTGGCAAAACTCCAAAACTTGTAAAGCCAAATTAAATGCCTCTCCATGGCTACATGTAAGCATCCATTGGAGAAAATTCATGAAACTTGCTAAACAGACTTACTTTGAAGTCATATGACTATAAATATCAAGAGAACAGTCAAAGGCAGACAAAAGCTCCACTACATTTGTCTAACTTAGCTTCTCATACTCCAAACTCCAAGAAGCTTCTATCATATCTTTTCCTGACTTTTCAAATTGCCAGATTGCTACCATATCTCTCAGTCTCATCACTTACGGCTGGTGACATCAGTTCACATTTCAGTGAAAAAACAGAAGCAATCTGATGGCAAATCTTTTTGTGTGTGTGTGCTTTAAGTGAAAGTTTACAATTCAAGTCAGTTTTTCATACAAAAACTAATACTAAATCGTTTGGGGAACCTAGTCGCTTTCCTTACAATGTGACAACTTACTCCTCCTCTCCACTCGGTATTTCCCATGTCCAATTCAACCAGCTCCTATGCCCTTCTGCCTTTTCATCTCCAGACAGGAGCTGTCTATTTAGTCTAATGTATCTACATAAGCCAAGAAACACACTCTTCACCAATATCATTTTCTGATAGCCCAGTCTAATCTGGGCTATTTGGAGAGTTGATTTGGAGAACGATTTTAGTTCTGAGCTGAGAGAAGCTGAAGGTTGTATATTCCACTGACCCTTCACTCTGCCAGATTATCAAGTATGGTCTTTTAAAAGAGTTCTAGTTCTGCACACCCATTTTTCTACCACTACATCAGGGACTTTACTTTGTGTACCCTGTCAGGGAAGTCATTGGTAGTGGCCGGGTACCATCTAGCTCTTTTAGTCTCTGGATCATATGACACTTTCTGTCTCCTGGGCTTGTATTTTCCTCATGTCTTCAATATCCTTCACTCTTCTCTACTCCAGGTCACTTGGGACCGATTCACACTACTTACATAGCCATTTACTAGCTTTTAAGACCCCAGACATCACTTACCAAAGTGGGATACAGAATATTTTCTTAAAAAACTTTGTTAATCCAGTTGACCTACATGTCCCCTGAAACTATGATCACCAGAAACCATCCCCTGCAGTGTTTGGTTGTATTCAGGCCACTTTCTGGTTCTTGGTTTAGTTCATTTGTGCTGACTTTCCCTCTATATATGTGTTACCCTTCCCTTTGCCTCAAATAATTTCTATCTACTGTCAAGTTAGTGAGCATCATTCTCTGTTCTTCCCCACTCTTGTAAGAATCAAAAAATGTTTTCTTCTGTATTAAGACTTTTTCTTGAGTTTTTATGATAATGGTCTCATACAGTATTTGTCCTTTTACAACTGACTAATTTCATCCAGCATAATAACTTCCAGAATAATCCATGTTATGAAATGTTTTGTGGATTCATCATTGTTCTTTAACATTGCTTAGTATTCCATTGTGTCAATATACTATAATTTCTTCATTCATTCATCCACTAATGAGCACTTAGGTTGTTTCCCTCTTTTTTTAAATTTTTATTGTGATTGAGTGAAAGTATACAATCAAAGTTAAATTTGAATGCCTGCCTATCTGCGGCTCCTTCTGCTCTCCTTGCTCGGTGAGAGCACACTCCTCCTTTCTGTCCCATGCATGTCATATCCTCTTACTAATCTCCTGTCCCCTACTCTCCACACTCTCCTCTCCCTTCTAGTAAGAGTCCAGTAGGACAGCATCCTACAGATGCGTAGACCATAAAGTGCACACGCCATATGGTCACATTGTGTCCTCGAGTCCAATCCATTCCTGTCCAAAGAGTTGAACTTGGTAATGGTTTTTGGTCAGGGGCAGCAGCAGGTATAGGGGCCGTGTTCCCAGGTGAACTCCCAGGCTTTTGGACCATCATTTGCAGTCTTTTAGTGGAGTTCGTGAGGTGCACCTATTTTCCTCATGTTGTCACAGGGACTCAACATTGTGTGCCCCATCACACATGTCTTTGGTGGTAGCTAGGCACCATGTGGTTCTTCTTGTCACATGTTGATACAGTCACTCATTCATATGGGTCCTTCAGTCTTCAGGGCTCTTTTTCCCTTATGTCATTGTTGTCCTTGGTGATCATTTGTTCCGGCTGAGTCAGGACCATTTGGTGTACCTCAGATGGTAGCTTTCTAGCTTTTAAGACCACAGGTACCACTCACCAATATGGGGTGCAGGAGAATCTCTTAGCAATAGACTAGTTATGCTAATTGGCCTCAATATTCCCTGAAAGCACGGTCCCCAGACTCCTGCCCTTGCTGCTCTATCCTTCCAATATTGGGTTAAGATTAGAAGAGTTTTCAGTTTGTGGTGAAGGCCAATTAAGTTGATCTTCTTTCTAATGTGTGCTGTCTCTGCTTTCATCCAACCAAATTTTTATCAACTGTCTCATTTCTAACCAGCATTTTCTTTCCCTCCCTCCATCTCCTGCCTTGCAGCAAAGAGTCTTCTGTATATGAGTATTATTAAGTCATTATATTAGGGGTCTCATACAATATTTGTCCTTGTACCACTAACTGATTTCACTCAACATAATGACCTGCAATTGAAATCAGGTTATGAGATGCTTCCTAAAAATAATCATTGTTCTTTATCATTGCATAGTGTTCTAATAAGTACAGCTACCATAGTTTGTTCATCCATTCATCTGTTGTTGGGCATCTGGGTTGATTCCACCTTTTTTCTATTGTGAACTGTGCTGCAATAAACATTTGTGTGCATGTATCTGTCCATGTGACTGCCCTTGATATTGTAGGATATATTCCAAGAAGTGGGATTACTGGGTCAAATGGTATTTCTATTTCCATCTTTTTAAGGAAGTGCCAGATTGCTTTCCAAAGAGATTATATCATTTTGCAATCCCACCAACAGTGTAGGAGAGTTCCAACTTCTCCACAGCCTCTCCAGCATTTGTTGTTTTTTGTTTTTCGAATCATGGCCAACCTTGTTGGTGTGAGACGGTATCTCGCTGTAGTTTGGATTTGGATTTCTTTAATAACTGATGATCATGAGCATTTCGTCATGTGTCCTTTCGCTGCCTGGATGTTCTCTTAAGTGAAGTGTCTGTCCACCTCCTTTGCCCATCACTTAATTGGGTTATTTACCCTTTTCTTGCTAATATTTTGCGGTACCTTGTAGATTATGGAGATCAGGTGTTGGTCTGACATGTAGTTGCCAAATATTTTTTCTGTAGGTAGTCTTTTAATTGTTTTGATAAAGTCTTTGGATGAGCAAAAGTGTTAGATTCGTAGTACTTCTCATTTATTTATTTTCTCTTCTATTGATCATGCTTTGTCAGATTTTGAAGTCTGTCCAAGCTGTGTGTTAAAGCTTATATTGTTGATCCCATTTTTCCTTGCATGATCTTTATTATTTCAGGTTTGATTTTCAGGTCTTTGATCCAATTCGAGTTGGTTTTTGTATAAGGTGTGAGGTATGGATCTTGTTTCAATTTTTTGCAGATGGATGTCCAATTCTGCCAGCAGCATTTGTTAAAGAGACTGTTTATACCCCAGTTTGCAATCTTAGTGCCTTTGTTGAATATCAACTGTTCATAGGAGAATGGTGGCATCTCTGGGGTCTCAACTCTGTTCCGCTAATCTATACATTTCTTTTTGTACCAGTGCCAAGCTGTTATGACTACTGTGGCAGTGTAGTAGGTTCTAAGACCTGGTAGTGTGAGGCCTCCCATTGCTTTCTTTTTCAGTAGTGCTTTCCTTACCCAGAGTTTCTTCCCTTATCAAAGTTGGTGATTTGCTTCTCCATCGTATTAAAAAATGTCACTGGAATTTGTATAGGAATTGCATTGTATATGTAGATCACTTTGGGTAAAATAGACATTTTCACCATGTTAAGTCTTTCTATCCATGAACGGGGTAGGTTTCTCCATTTATGTAGGTCTCTCATAGTTTCTTGCATTAAGGTCTTGTAGTTCTTTATGTATAGGTCTCTTATTTCACTAGATCGATTCATTTTTAGGTATTTTATCTTCTTGGGAGCTATACTAAATGATATTGATCTGGTGATTTCTTCTTTAATGATTTCTTTGTTAGTGTAAAGGAATCCTGATACTTTGCTGAACTCTTTTGTTAACTTGAGTAGTTTACTTATGGATTCTTTAGGATTCTCTGCATATACAATCATATCATCTGCAAATAGGGAGATTTTTACTTCTTCTTTCCCAGTGCAGATGTCCTTTATTACTTGGTCTTGTCTAATTCCTCTAGCCAGAACTTCTAATACAATGTTGACTAGAAGTGGTGAGAGTGGGCATCCTTGTCTATTTTCTGTTCTCAAGTGAAATTGTTTCAATCTTTCTCCATTTAGGAAGATGCAGGTGGTTGGCTTTGCATAGATGTTCCTTACTGCATTGAGGAATTTACCTTCTATTTCTCTTTTGTTGAGAGTTTTTAGCATGAACGGCTTTTGGACTTTGTCAAATGCATTTTCTGAATCAACTGACAAAATCAGGTGATTCTTGTCTTTTGCATTATTTATGTAGTTGAACACATGAATTGTTTCTTCTGATGTTGAATGAGACTTGTGTCCCTGGTGTGAATCCAGCTTGGTCATGTTGAAATTTTTTGTTTGTTTTTGATATGTTGTTGAATTCTATTGGCAAGGATTTTGTTGAAGATTTTTGCATCTATATTCATGAGTGATACTGGACTATAATTTTCCTTTTTTGTGGGATCTTTCCCTGGCTTTGGTATCAGGATTATACTCGCTTCATAGTATGAATCTGAGGGTACTCCATCCCTTCCTATGCTATGAAATATTCTCATTAGTATTGGAATTAACTCTTCTATAAATGTTCAGTAGAATTTTGTGGTGAAATCTTCTGGGCCAGGGTTTTTTTGGTTGGTAGTTTTGGGATGACTTTTTCAATCTTTTCCTTTGTGATGGGTTTATTAAGTTGTTCTATTTATCCTGGTGATAATTTTGGTAGATGATACAAATCTAGGAATTTTGTGTTCATTTCCTCTGGGCTTTCAAATCTATTAGAGTACAGGCTTTTGTAGTATTCTGTTATGATACTTTTGATTTCTGTTGGATCCATTGTGACGTCTCCCATCTCATTTCTTATTCAGGCTGTGTTTCCTCTTCTGTTTTTCTCTAGTAAGTTTAGCCACTGTTTTGTAAATTTTATTGATCTTTTCAAGAAACAGCTTTGGTGGTATCTCATTGTCAATTTGATTTGAATTTCTTTAACAATTAATGATCGGGAACATGTCTGTATGTGTATTTAACTGCCCAGATCTCCTTAGAGAAATGTCTGTCCATCTCCTTTTCCCATCTCTTAATTGGATGATTTATCTCTCTCTTATTGATATTTTGTAGAACTTTATAGATTATGGAGATCAGGCGTTGGTCTGACATAGAGTTGCCAAATATTTTTTCTCATTCTGTAGGTGGTCTTTTAATTCTTTTGATGAAGTCTTTGGATGAGCAGAAGTGTTTGATTCTTATTAATTCCCATTTATCTGTTCTCTTCTGATGAATATGTTTTGTTTGTCAGATTTTGAAGTCTGTCTATATTGCATGATAAAATGTCCATTGTTGGCCCTATCATATCTTGGATGAGCTCTATCGTTTTATATTCAGGTCTTTTTTCCAATTTGAGTTGATTTTTGTGTAAGGTGTGAGATATGGGTCTTGTTTCAATTTTTGCAGATGGATGTCCAATTATGCCAGCACCATGTGTTAAAGAGACTGTTCTTACCCCAGTTCAAAATCTTAGGACCTTTGTCAAATATCAGCTGTTCATAAGAGGATGGTGGCATCTCTGGGGTCTCTACTTTGTTCCATTGGTCTATATGTCTCTTTTTGTACCAATACCAGGCTGTTTTGACTACTGTGGCAGTGTAATAGGTTTTAAAGTCAGGTAGTGAGAGACCTCCCAGCATGTTCTTCTTTTTCAGTAGTGTTTTACTTATTCGGGATGTCTTCCTTTTCCAAATAAAGCTGATAATTTGTTTCTCCATCTCATTAAAAAATGTTGGAATTTGTATTGGGGTTGCATTATATAAGTAGAGTGCTCTGGGCAAAATGAACATTTTCACAATATTGAGTCTTCCTATCCATGACCAGGGCAGATTATTCCACCTATGTAAGTCCCTCCTAGTTTCTTGTAGCAATGTCTTGTAGCTTTCTCTGTAAAGATCTCTTATTTCTCTAGTTAGATTTATTCCTAGGTATTTTATCTTCTTGGGGGCTATAGTAAATGGAATTGATTTGGTAATTTCTTCATTAATAATGTCATTGTTGGTATAAAGGAATCCCACTGATTTAATTATGTTTATCTTGTATCCCGACACTTTGCTGAATTCTTCCATTAGCTCTAATAGTTTACTTATGAATTGCTTTGGATTCTCTGTATAAACAATCATATCATCTGCAAAGAGAAATCTTTACTTCTTCACCGCCAATATGGATGCCTTTTATTTCTTTGTCTTGTCTAATTGCTCTGGCTAGAACTTCTAGGAAAATGTTGAATAGAAGTGGTGAGAGTGAGCATCCTTGTCTAGTTCCCGTTCTCAAAGGGAATTCTTTCCGTCTTTCACCGTTCAGGATGATGAAAGCAGTAGGCTTTGCATAGATGCTATTGATTATATTGAGGAATTTCCTTTTATTCCTATTTTTCTGAGAGTTTTAAGCATGAATGGATGTTGAACTTTGTCAAGTGCCTTTTCTGCATCAATTGACAGAATCAGGTGATTTTTATCTTTTGTGTCATTAATATGGTTGATTACATTAATTGTTTTTCTGATGTTGAACCAGCTTTGCATCTCTGGAATGAAACCAACTTGATCATGATGAATGATTGTTTTTATATGTTGTTGAATTCTATTGGCTAGAATTTTGTTGAAGATTTTTGCATCTAGATTCATCAGTGATATTGGTCTGTAATTTTCTTTTTTTGTGGGATCTTTCCCTGGTTTTCGTATCAGGGTTGTGCTGGCTTCATAGAAGGAATTTGGAAGTATTTCATCTCTTTCTATGGTGTGAAATAGCCTCATTAGTATTGGAGTTAATTCTTCTCTAAAAATTTGGTAGAATTCTCCAGTGAAGCCGTCTGGACCAGGACTTTTTTTGGTTGGTAGATTTTTGATGACTTCCCCAATCTCTTCCTTTGTGATAGATTTATTAAGTTGATCTATTTCTCCTTGTGATAGTCTTGGGGAGTCATATGAATCCAGAAATTTGTCCATTTCCCCCAGTTTTTCAAACCTATCAGAGTATAGCTTGTCATCGTATTCTGTTATGATATACTGTATTTCAGATGGGTCTGTTGTAATATCTCCCAACTCATTCCTTAATTGGGTTATTTGTATCTTCTGTTGTTTTTCTTTTGTAAGTTTAGCCAATGGCTTATCAATTTTGTTGATCTTTTCAAAGAACCAACTTTCGGTTTTGTTAATTTTTTCAATAGTTTTTCTATTCTCTAATTCATTTAGTTCTGCTCTAAGTTTTATAATCTGTTTTCTTCTTATGCCTGAGGGGTTTCTTTGTTGTTCTCTTTCTACTTTTTCGAGCTGTGAGGTTAATTCTTTAATTTGTGTTCTCTCTTCTTTCCAGACATGTGCATTGATAGAGATAAACTGACCTCTGAGCACTGCTTTTGCTGTATCCCATAAATTCTGGTAGGATGTGTTTTCGTTCTCATTTGAATCCATAAATTTCTTTAATGTGTCTTTAATTTCTTTTATAACCCAAGGCTTTATGAGTAAAGTGTTGTTCAGTTTCCACAAGTTGGAATTTTTACCTACAATTTTTCTGTTATTGATTTCAACTTTTACAGCTCTGTGGTCTGAGAAGGTACTTTGCAATAAATCAATGTTTTGGATTTTATGTAGAATATTTTTATGACCCAACATATGGTCTATTCTGGAGAATGTTCCATGTGCTTTGGAGAAGAAGGTATATTTATCTGTTGATGGATGAAAAGATCTGTTTATGTCAATAAGGTCAAGTTGGTTGATTGTTGTAACAAGATCTTCTGTACCTTTACTGAGCTTTTTTCTGGATGATCTATCGTTAACTGAAAGGGGAGTGTTAAAGTCCCCAGCTATTATTGTGGAAAGATCAATCTCATTTTTCAAAGTTGTCAGTAATTGTTCAATGTATTTAGGTGCTGAATTGGGAGCTGTAAGCTATCCAACAGGCTGGCCTGAACAGGTATTGGGGAACAGCAGATGCCACCTGCCCACTTATAATGAAAGTATGTTACCGTTACTGGCCGTTTGCAGAAGTTGCAGTTCTCTGTTACAATGTAGCAGCAGAAGTAGAGGTTAAATGGTCCTGAACAGGTAGCTTGGAGCAGCAGACTTCACGTGCCCCCTTATAATGAAAGTATGTTAACGTTACTGGCCATTTGCAGAAGCTGCAGTTCTCTGTTACAATGTAGCAGCAGAAGCAGAGGTTAAAAGGGTTGGTGGATTGTTTTTCAGAGGAGAAGCTTAGTCTGATACTGTTGCCCAGTCAAATATGTTAGGTCCCAAGGCTTCTCAGGTATTCAATGCTTCATAAAACTTATCATCCAGGCCTTAGTTATCAAAGGGAGATGAGGTGACCTCTCTTTACTCCGCCATCTTGTAGTGGAATCCCTGGCATTGCATTCTTAAATGTGCACTTAATGGTTTTGTTTTCTTCTTTCAGTATTTATTGCAATTTGAGTTTGGTTTGCACAAAGTCTCTAAGCTTCTATTTATCTACGTATGTCTTAATTTCATCTTGATATTTGAAAGACAGTTTTGTAGGATATACAATTCTTGGTTGAAATTTTTTTTCCCTTCAAGTTTTTGAATGTGTCATCCCACTGCTTCCATGCCAACATCATTTCAGCTGAGAAGTCAGAGAAAAGCCTTCAGGGCTTCCCTCTGAAAGTTAGCTTTGCTTTGTGTCACGCTGCCTTTAAAAGTTTCTGCTTATGTTTCATTTTATTAAGCTTCATTATAATATGTCTTAGTGTCTTTCTTTGGGGATCTAGTTTATGTGGTGTTTGATATACATCTTGGATATCTATGTTCTCTTCTTTATAATTTCTTGGAATTTTTCTTTCAGCAACTCAACAGCAATACTGTGTTTTCAGATATCACTCCCTGTTCAGGAACTCCAGTTAATTGCAGATTATTCCTCTTGATGGAGTCCCACATGTTTCTTAAAGCTTCTTCATTTTTCTTTTTTCCAATTTCTTCTCATAAATGCTGATGTCACTTGCTGTATCTTCCAGGTCACTAAGTCTGACTTCCAGTTTCTCATTTCTGCTCTTTTGGCTTTAAATTGAGTTGTCTAATTTTGTAATTTTGTTATTGATCTGTTGGATTTCAAAACATTGATGTTCCATTAGTTCAAATTGCTTGTTTAACTTTTCTTTTTGCTCTGCTGCATTTTTTTTTTAATCTCTAGGAGGGCTCTCTATATAATTCTTTTGTATACAACCTCCGATAGTTTCAGAAAGGCTTCTTCATATGGGAAGTTTCTTGATTATTTATTTTCAGAGTTTTCTGGAGCCATGATGGACTGTTTCTTTAAATGCTTGGCAATGGTCTGTTGGTTTGGGGATATCAATAGGCTGTTTAGTTTCTCTGGTGTTGCCTAAACTGGAGCTGAGGCATAGTTCTGAGAAGGGAATTGGTCACCAACACCCTCTGTCTAGTGACTGATAACAGTGGACTATCTGGGATGGTAGCCTCCACCTCCTGGCTGGCAAGGATATCACCCTAATTTCGGGGTCCCTGGGGGCTGTCAACTGACCCTATGATGTGAGTTAGTAAAGGCTGAAAGAGATGCCATCAGGCTGCACAGCAGTTATTTCTCCAGACAGTCTTGTTTTAAAAAGTTAAAGGCTGTCTGACCACTTCCAAAATCAATCAGGCTGTCAGGTTTCACAAGCTCTGCCTTCCAGCTGACAATGGAAGCACCTATTTGGCTACTTGCAGATGCTATGATGTAGTTCAAAGTAGGGAGGGGCTACTGCTATCCACAGCCGGGCCCTACTGATAAGGCAATACTGTGCTAAACACAGCCTCCATAGCACTGGCCCTGCCTCCCAGCCTGGGAATTTATCCCTCCTGAGGCCTCCATTTGGGTAACTATACCTCCCAGCTGACCAAAGTGGCATCCTGGTAAATCTGCCCCTCCCACCACAAAACAGCTGAATCTATGGCAGAACTCAGAAAAGAGAGGGTAGAGAGGCTGTGGTGCCCTCAGTCTGCCACCCAGCTCTTAAAACATGGCTAGCCCACACACTGTCTCTCTGATGCAGCACACAGGCTATTCTCTTCAGCACTGTGTCTCAGCAGATCTACCAGCTCATGCTTGTCCCTTGCCTACTGGCCAAAAAAAAAGAAAAAAAGTTAGAAGCCCCAGTACCTTCAGTTCACGCATATGGCCAGACAGCAAGAATGGGGCTCAGTGAAAGAGAGGAAATTTTCCATTTAGTCATATGTAGTCCAAACTGACAGTCCTAGGTCATGTCCTAGGGCCCACTGAGTGTCCAGAAAGCTTTGTTCAGTTATCAATCCAGGCCTCAGTTTTCAGATGAAATTAAGGAGACATGTGTCTAGTCTGCCAGCTCGACTCTGCCCCTCCCCGTTTCCCTCTTTCTGCTATTGTGAATAATGGTG
Source organism: Heterohyrax brucei (assembly GCA_028571685.1). Taxonomy (NCBI): domain Eukaryota; kingdom Metazoa; phylum Chordata; class Mammalia; order Hyracoidea; family Procaviidae; genus Heterohyrax; species Heterohyrax brucei. The sequence goes on from CM053166.1 coordinate 117,917,375, forward strand.
TAATGAACATGGGTATTCATATATCTATTCATGTGACAACTCTTATTTCTCTAGGATATATTCCAAGGACTGAGATTGCTGGATCTTATGGTACTTCTATTTCTATCTTTTTAAGGAAGTACAAAGTTGATTTCCAAAATGGCGGTGCAATTTTACCTCCCCACCAGTAATACATAAATGTACCAGTCTCTCCACAGCCTCTCCAACATCTTTTATTTTGTGTATTTTGGATTAATACTAGCCTTGTTGGGGTGAGATAGTATCTCACTATAGTTTTGATTTGGATTTCTCTAATGGCTGATGATCATGAGTATTTCTTCATGTTATTTGTTAGCTCCTGAATGCTGATGACAAAACTTCTGTCATGCTATCATTAATCCAGAAAGTTTTTCACACCTGACTCTGGAATACTACTACACAAGATTTCCTGAGTCTATGGAATGTGGTGGTAACCAGAAGCAGCAGTGATGTGAACACAGTATCCAATCTGAACCACAGTGTGTCTGCCCAGCCATATAAGAATGGACTTGAGAAATTTAAGGAAGCTTAGGTAGTTCTCCTTTGGGTATCTGTTGTTTAGCTTTTGCTTTCTATAAACACTAATAATGATTTTCACTTTGCTAACATTGTATATATGTCTTGTTTGTTCACCTCAATCACAGACAAATGTACTACACCCATAGAATTGTTGATGCCAATGAGTGTATGTGTCTGTCTATCTCTTTCTTAGCAGTCTAATTGCTTCTTGGAAGTATGAAGCACAGCTTGTCTGCATGTGCAATCTTTCATAAATTAAATACAAACAAGCGCTGTATAAAAGTGAAAAGTTTCCGTATAGCAACACATTCTGGCTTTGCCATTCTAGTTTTTAATAACATCTCCTGTTCTTAGAATTGAAGTATCTTCATATCTTGTCACATTGTAACTGGAGACATCATATCCATTGGGTTAGATAATGAGGGGTAAAACTCATGGAAGACTTCAAGGAGGAGTTTGTATCTGAACTCAGAAATGGAGAAGGGGAGACATTTACCTAGACATAGATGAAGATAAAAGATTTTGCAACATGAGAAAGAGCATGAAATATGTAGTGGTGAAAAGAACGATGACAGTTGATTTTTAAAATTGTTCCACATATTTTAGAGAAAATCTGAGAACCACTTATAACAATTACCTGGAATTATTGTGTAAAATGAAATTCCTGAATTTCAGATCCACCTTATAACAAAATCAATGAAGCCCAGCAATTTTGATTTAGATAATTACCCTATCCATACAAGCCATAAAAACTGACAAATGTTTAGAAATATTCAGTATAGATGAACACAAACAGTTGAATAAGACACTTCAGCTGTATTTCCTTCTGCTCTAAGACTTATCCCTTTGGTAAAGTGGTCTTTGTGAATTTGAGTAGTATTTATATTTTTACAAACTTAGAATAAGTCATAAGGGAGATCGATTTAGGACACAAATGAAATAATATGTTCTGTCTGCAAGCTTCATTCTTTAGACAGCTTGGAATAGATTGCTTTTATTTTTTCCTTCCTATTTAAGAAAAATTAAATGAAAGCTTTGAATGAGAATATAAAATTAAATAACTCATATATAGTAAAGTAAAATTTCCAAGTAAGTTTTCTGAGCCCATAATGTTTGGAATAGTGATTTGTTTTAAAGTATTAACCAGTAGTTCTAATAATTATTTTTCTGTTTTTGAATTCAACGTGCTTAACTAGATTCACATTCTAATTTGTCTCATTTTAAGGAACAATTTTTCATTAAGTGGTTACTATTTCCAACTGGCTATAACTCAAATAGAGTATTGAGCATGACTCAAAACATCTGCTGTTAAAGACTCTTTGCAACTTCTGATTTTCTGTTAGTAATAATGCAATTTTACATAATATAGTTTTGCAATTCTACAGTTTCATAATGGGGATACGTACTTAGTTATCATCATCAAATAAAATCTTGACCAGATTTCATTTATATACATGCATACACAAATACAGCCTTCTTGTTCACTGTCAATGTTAAGTTATAATGATAGTGTAAGTTCACTTTTATTAAGCACTTACCTGCTACTCAAAAGGTTAGCAGTTTGATTCCACAAGCTGCTCTGTGGAAACTCTATGAGGCACTTCTATTCTGTCCTATGGGGTTGCTATGGCATCAACTCAATGGGAGTTGGGCTTAGTTTGGTTTTGGTACCATATGTTAGGAATTATGCAAACACATCAGATATTTAATTCTCATAAAATAGCTTGAGGAAATAAACATTTATTATAACCATTTTACAGAAGGGGAAACTTGTGTTTAGTGTTTTTAAAAGACTAAGAAAGTTCACTCAGATAAGAAATATACAGATTAGCATCAATCAACAAATCTCAACCCCTTAAAGAGGTGTGACAACTGAAATACCTGAGCTGGCAAAACCATCACATCTAGCTTTATGCCTACCCAAGATGTAAAGAAATTTCTAAAGTGTTTATCATAGTATTCATAGCACACTAAACACTAAAAAAAATATAGCTACAATGATATCAAAAAAGAAAACTAAGAAAAACATTATGCTTTTTCTAAGAGGCTTTTGCTATTTCGTCATGACTGAGATAGGGGCTTTTCAGGAGTTTCAGTATTAATCTGTGTGTTTATACAAGCTGGTAAATACAATTTTTTTTTTCTGTCTTTCCGCTATGCTGGGAGTTTTTTAAAGACTGTTTATATTTTCTTCATCATGTCTTAATATTATACACATGAACATACTTCATAACATTATACTTGTTGCACCCAATTTCTATACTTCCCTTACCTGATAAACTCAGTGTCTCTTTTCCTCACCTCAGACGTTATATTCAACCCATTACAATTAGGCTGTGGTTCCCATCGCTCTATGAAATTGTACTTATAAAAGGCACCAATGATGAAGTTTTTGCCAAAGTCAATGATCAAATACCTTGCATGATCTTACATAACTTCTCAGTTTGCTTCATCTCGGAAACTGGCAGTTTGATCAAGGTAAATATTCTCTACTCTTTCAAATACATTCTAATCTTAGGTCTGTGACACTTTTTCTTTTCTTTTCACTTCACTAAGTACTCCTTTTTTAAAATCATGTTTTACTGAATCTTCCTCTCATATCAAATCTCTAAAAGATATATTATTTTGAGACTTTGTCACCCACCTTCTACATTTATTCCCTGTGAGAGTTCACCCAGCCCATGAAATTAAATACCATCATCCCATAGGTCCCATCTCTCTATTGAGACTTCTGTATTGAAATTCAGATACATAATAAACATATTTCATTTTATTGTGCTTCACAGATATCTTTTTATGCCTATATACAAATTGAAGGTGTGTGGCAACCTTGCATTCAGAAAATCTGTCAGCACTATTTTTCCAACAGCACATGTTCACTTTGTGTCTCTGTGTAACATTTTGGTAATTTTTACCATATTTCAAGTGCTTTCATTATTATCTGTAATGGTGATCTGTAATCAGTGATCTTTGATGTAACTATTGTATTTGTTTTGGGGTGGCATGAACTTCACTCATGTAAGATGGAGAACTTAACTGATAAATGTTATGTGTGTGTGTTCTAACTGCTCCACCTACCTGCTATTCTCCTGTGTCTCTCCCTCTTTTCAGGTCTCCCTATTTGCTGATAATCAATAATGTTGAGAATAGGCTAATTAATGATCCTACAATGGCCTCAAAGTTTTCAAGTAAAAGGAAGAGTCACACAACTCTCCTTTTAAATCAAAAGCCAGAGATCATTAAGCTAAGTAAAGAAGGCATGTTGAAAGCCAAGAAAGTCCTAGGGTAGGCCTCTTGTGTCAAACAGTTATCCAAACTGTGAATACAAAGGAAAAGTTTATGAAGAAAATTAAAAGTGCTCCTCCAGTAATCACATGCATAATAAGAATGTGAAACAGCTTTATTGCTGACATGGAGAAAGTATTAGTGGTCTGGATAGAAGATCAAACTAGCCACAACTTTCCCCTAACCCAAAGTCTAATTCAGAAAAAGGCCCTAACTCTCTTGAATTCCACAAAAGTGGGAGAGTAAAAGAAACTGTGGAATAAAAATCTGAAGCTAACTGAGGCTGCTTCAAGAAGTGTCTGGAAAGAAGTCATCTTCATAACAAGAAAATACAAGGTGAAGTATCAAGTGCTGATGCAGAAGCTTTAAAAAGTTATTCAGAAGATATAGTTAAGATAACTGATGAATGAAAACATCATTAAACCATAGATTTTCAATGTGGATGAAATAGCCTTATATTGGAAAAAAGGTGCCATCTATGATATTCATAGCTAGTGAAGAGATGTCAGTGCCTGGCTTTAAAAGCTTCAAAGGACAATCTGACTCTCTTGTTAGGGTCTAATGCAGCTAGTGACTTTAAGTTGAATCAATGACCATTTACCATTCTGAAAATCCTACAACCATTAAGAATTGTGCTAAATCTACTCTGCTCATCCTCTACAAATAACAAGGCCTATGTGACAGCCCATCTGTTTACAGAATGGTTTGCTGAATATTTTAAGCCTACTTTTGAGAGGTAATGCTCGGGAAAAAAGATTTATTTCAAAATACTACTGCTCGCTGATAATGCACCTGGTCACCAAAGAACTCTTGATGGAGATGTACAAGCAGATTAGTGTTGATTTCATGCCTGCTAACACAGTTTCCATTCTGCAGCCCATGGATCGAGGAGCAATTTTGACTTTCAGGTCTTATTATTTCACAAACAAATTTCGCAAGGCTATAGCTGCCATAGATAGTGATTCCTCTGAAGTATCTAGACAAAATAAATTGAAAACTATCTGAAAAATATTCATCATTCTAGATGCCATTAAGAATTTTCATGATTCATGGGAAGAGGGCAAAATATCAACATGAAGAGGAGTTTGGAAGAAGTTGATTTGAACCTTCATGATGACTTTGAGGGATTTGAAAGTTCAATGAAGGAAGAAAATGCAGATGTGGCAGAAATACAAAGATAACTAGAATTAAGTAGAGTCCGAAGAAGTGACTGAACTATTGCAATCTCATGATAAAGCTTTAATAGATGAGGAGTTGCTTCATATGGATTTGCAAAGAAAGTGGTTTCTCGAGATGGAATCTACCCCTGGTGAAGAAGCTGTAAACATTATTTATGTGACAGGAAAGGATTTGGAATATTATGAATTTTGAGAGTTGACTCCATTTTTGAAGGAATTTCTGTGAGTAATATGCTGTAAAACATCATCATATGATAGAGTGAAATCTTTCGTGAAAGAAACAGTCAATCCTTGTGGCGAATTTCATTGTTGATTTATCTTAAGAAACTGCCACAGACTCCCCAACCTCCCTGCAATCACCAGTCTGATCAGTCAGCAGCAATCAACATTGAGACAAGACCCCCCTACCAGCAAAAATATTATGATTTGCTGAAGTTTCAGATGATGGTTAATATTTTCTAGCAGCAAAACATTTTTAGTTAAGATATGTAAATTGTTTTGGACACAATGCTATTGCACACTTACTAGACTACAGTGTAGTATAAACATAATTTTTATATGCACTTGAAAACCCCCAAGTTTGTGAGACTCAGTTTATTGCAATATTCACTTTATTGCTGTGGTCTGGAACCAAACCCCACAGCTCTGAGATATGCCTATATTCGACTGTCTGGTTAAGATTTCCACTTGAATGTGTAACGGGCAACGTAATGTCCAAAACAGGCCAATTTAATTTTTATTTTACATTCCTGTGATGCCATCATTCCTTTCCAGATCATTCTGTAGATAAGAAAATTGCATCACCGCCTTAGGACAACAATCTCGGTGTTAAGAGATCTGGCACTACACAAACTCATCCTAGAAAAAGTGTTACATACCACATTGTTGAATATCACTACAATCACCTTTGAAGTACTCTCTTGGGAATCTATGCACTGATGCCATGCCTAGTCTACCCTTAAAGCAATTTTGGAATTCTTTTTTCTGGAATGGCCATCAGAGTTGTTATTATATTACCCTTGATGCCCTGAGTGTCATCAAAACGTCTGCCTTTCAGTATTTCCTCTATCTTTGGGTAGAGAAAAAAGTCCCTGGGGGCCAGATCAGGTGAGTAGGGATGGTGTTTCAACACAGTTATTTGTTTACTGGCTAGAAACTCCCTCACAGACAGTGCCACATGAGCTGGTGCATTGCTGTAATGCAAAAGTCATGAGTTGTTGGCAGAAAGTTGAGGTTTTTTTCATCTAAGTTTTTCATGAAGCCTTTTTAACATTTCCAAACAGTGTACTTAGTTAACTGTTCAGTTGATACATATTCATAATGAACAATCCCTCTGGTATCAAAAAAGGTTAGCAACATCATTTTGACTCTTGTTTCACACTGGCAGAAAATTTTGGTCTTGGAGAATTGGCTGACTTTCATTGTGCACTTGGACGCTTTGTTTAAGGGTCATATTGGTACATCCATGTTCCATCAGTGAGCTCCTTTGGGACTATTTTTGCACACACCTTTCTCATGCCAAGATTTTCAGTTTGGATTTTCCTGTTTGTCAGTGTTTACTTGGTCCCCTATTCTCATAGTCAGCCAGAGATTTTTTCTGTAATTTGATGATTTTCTAAATGGTTTTGTCATTTCTGCTTGTTACTGGCCACAGATACCTCTCTTCATCAGACATTTTCTCTTCCCTCAGAAAAATCGGACTTGGCCTGGCTCAGGAAAATATTTAATCCATTTGTACACTGCTGTTTTCTTCATAGCATTATCCCCATAAATTGGACTGGTATCTCCCTAACTTTACTTCCACTCTTGCCAAGTGTTGTTGGCTGCTCTAATCCAAGCTCTGACATTCTCACAGGAGCACACAAAAATATGCAACAACAATGATGAATGTCACTCAGCAAGACACCTCCACACATTGACATGAGCACAGCTGTGAGACACTGATATACCAAGGTTTTGAAACCTTACTGAGTTGTTTGTACAGTGCTGCCAGTGTAAGTGCACGGGGGCAAGTTCGTGAACCTAACTGTCAGACTGTGTATTCTTGATTCAACTCTTTTCTCCATGCCCTGCTTCCAATATATCAATCAGCATCACCGTAATATGTTTCAAATATATCCTGAATTATATTACCTTTTGCTATCTCCACTGTTTAAACTCTAGCCTGAACCATCTCATGTTTCAACTGAACAATTTTACCTTTCTGTTGTCTTGTATCCCTGAGTGTGGCCTTGCCCTCGTACGGTTTATTCACCGTAGAGTGGCCATAGTGAGCACTTATTTTTTAAAAAAAATTCCGAACATGTCACTACACTACTCACAACTCCATGCCTTATCATTACACTGAAATAGAAATCCCTAACTAACACTTAACCGTGACTTAAGAGCCATGATAACATAGTGATGAAGAGGTTGACTGCTAACAAAAAGGTCAGCAGTTCAAATCCACCAGCCAATCCTAGGAAACTCTAAGGGGCAGTTCCACTCTGTGTGGTGAGTTAGAACTGATTCAGTGGCAATGGGTTACCATGACTCACAACATCTATAAGATACGATTAATGTGTCTCCTTCCTCAACATCTGTAATACTTTACTCTTGTTCCATAGGTGTAAGGCACCCTGGCCTTTCCTTCTCTAAGAAACCAAAGTGACTGCCTTTACATGTCTTTGCACTTGCTGCTATGTGCTTGAGAAGTTCTTTGTTCAAATAATTGTATGGAGTCTTCCTTCTCATAAATGAGAGCACAAGACAAACTAAATGTTCAAGTACCAGAGAAACCTTTCCAAACTTCTCTAGCTATGTCATACACACTAGTCACTTTCTGTCACATTTTCCTATACTATTCTTCCTAGCTATTTATAAACCCTAAAAATTATTTTTACTTATTTAATTAATATATTAATTATTAATTATCTTTCACCTCTCATTACAAGTACTGTGGGTAAAGGAGCAATGTCTCTTTGGTACAATGCTGTATTCGTAACAGGTAAAACAGTGCTGCCTACATGGTAGATGCACAGCAATTATTTGTAAAAAAAAAGGAGAGTGGGCGGAGAGGAGGAGAAAGGAGGCTGTTGGGAGGATGAGACATGTATGGAGCAGAGAGGAATAGTGTGCTGTCACCGGGCAGGGAGAGCAGTGGAAGCTGCATATAGGTGGGCATGTAAATTTATATGGGAATGTATGTTTTCACTTAGTCATAATGAAAAATAATAATAATAAAAATTAATACACCTTTTCTTTTTTTTAAATAACCACTTTTGATTTTTAAAATTCTAGAATACCAGGGAGAAAAGTCTTGAAATCTCCAGAGATTGTGAAGGGACAAATACTATATGTAATGTAATGGCAGGGAAAATTACACAAAACCTGTCACAAGCCAAAGTTCAAGAGTTAGGTAAAGCCCTTAAGCTTAGAGAGACTGAATTTCAACTGACAATTTTCTACTAAGACAAATTAATTACCATATTTTAATATACATAAGGACTAAAAAGTTACCTTTAATGTAACCTAGGCAATATTTACATAATCATTATCATTTAATAATGACTATTGACAACACTGTAATGTAACTGTAAAACTACTAAGAATACAGAGGGAGGCGGAGGATGGAAGTGTTAAATAATTGTTAATCTATTCAGTAAATTCAAAAGTAGAACATAATATTGAAATATCAAAAAAGGTAGCATACAATTTATTTTTTAAAAATGGGGGCAAATAGCTGAAAGAATACGTAAAAGAGTGGAAAAGGGCTGCCTCTGGGGAGGAGAAACCAGGGATGGGGAGATGTTAAATCAGAGACAATTTTGTGTAACTGACTTTAAACTAGGTAAATATGTTACTTTAATAAGTATAAACATTACCTTTGAAAATTGTACTGAGGGATGCAATGTGTGATCTTGGATATATTCATTTTCTATTGCTACTGTAGCAGATTACCACAAACTTAGTGGCTAAAAACAGCATAAATTATACTCCAGTAGCAAGGATCAGGGAGTCCCTGGGTGATGCAAATAGTTAAGTGCTGAATTACTGACCTAAATGTTGGTGATTTGACCCTATCCAGAGGTGTCTCAGAAAATAGGTCTGGCAATCTTCCAAAATGTCACATCCTAGAAAATGTTATGGACTATTTTACTCTATGTATATGAGGGTCACCATCAGGCAGAATCAACTTGACTGCAACTAACACAAACCAAGTAGCACACCCAAAGCTCTAATATTTGGCTATATTCTTCAAGGAAGAAGTTGATGACATTTTTTCTCCATTTATTATAAATTACTTACAGTGAAATGATCCTGGTGCTAATCTTGGTTTGGTAAATATACTGATTTGAAGTGCACAGGACTTCTGCTTCACCTATATTAACATCCTAAGATGACAACTGGTGCAAATGTTTGTCGTAATAACATCATTAGTTTTGTTCATTAGTAATCACCAATTTTAAGTGAGTGTATTTATTACAATTGAGACAATATTCATTGAATGCTTAAGCTTTAAGTTACACAATATTCCAAAATGACTTAAATTTGAACAATCCAACAAGAATAACATCAGCTGAAATTATTGCAGTATTCTAAAAGGAATTCCAGTTTAAACTTTCAACACTACCTACTTTGTCCTGTCACTTGATTCTCATGCTTTTGAGTTCAAAAAAGAATACCAAATCTTAGAGAACTTGTTTTGCCACCTTTGCATCTTTGTATCTAGCTGTTGCTTTGTCCATATACTCCAATGCTGTTATTTTATTATGGATGAACTGTATCCCATCTAGGTCCTTTTCCTAGTGAAATAGACCCATCTTTTGCTGCCTTCTCACACTTAGTTCCTGTTCTACTAGACCATACCTATGATCATATTAAAAAAAAAAATTCTTTACACTCTTTCCCTTACCCCAGTTAGTACTCCATTTCTCTCTAGTCACCATTCCTTAGTATTCACTACTCTCGCTTACTCTCCTCCTATTTCTATTGAATCCGTTGTCATCCAGCTTTTGCCCAGACCACTCCACCCATGCTGCTTTATCAAGGTCAGCAATGAACTTCATGTTGTGAAATCCAGTGGTCAACTCTCGGTCCTCGTTTAACACAGCTGATCACTCCTTTCTCTGTGATGTATTTTTTTCATTTGACTTTCAGGTTATCATAATCTCAATCTACTAGTTTTAATCTTGCTAGTACTGATAGGTTTTCTTCCTCTCCATTAGTGGTTTTTCTTTATCTCTTTTATACTGAGAATCACTTCCTTGGTAAACCATCTATTCTCATCAATTTAAATTCCAGACCACTGACCTGGCACACCTGACAAACGTTGACCACATGTTGTCACGTGCTGTTGAGTCAATTTACACTCAGAGTGACGTTCCTTTTGAATATTTGATAGGTACTTCGGATTCAACAGGGCTAAAAGTGAACTGCTGCTCTTCCTCTGCAAACTGCCTTTTCTTGGTCTCCTTACTTTCAGCTGCTCGGTCTAAAACACGTAATGTAAACTTTTACTCTTCGTTTTTTTCTCACACTCCAAAGTTCATTAACGGATGAGGCTGATGACACATGTATCCAGATTTCAACCACTTCTAGCACCTTTACTGCCAACAGCACACATCGAACCACCATCATGTGAATTATTCTCAGTTATTGAAATAACCTGCCCACTGGTCAGGCTACATCTACCAATTCACTTTTTTAGGTTATTCTAAACATATCAGTAAGAGAGATTCTGTTAAAAGATGTTATATATTGCAACTCTCCTGCTCAAAACAATCTAAAGTCTCCTCAAGGAATTCAGACTACAAATTCTAAAAACAGCATATAAAGCCCCTTCTTCAATTTGAACTCATATACAATTTCTGCTTTCCCTCTCACTCACCCCACTTACTCCTATTTCTTTTGCCACCTCACAGGTTTTATAAAAATACAAGAGTCTTGTTAAATTTTCCATTTAATATGCCTGGAATGTTGTTTCCCTAGCTATCACAGGGCCGGCTTTCATACTTTCTTCGTATCATTACTCGTATGTTCTTCCTCACACCCTCCCCACCCTGAGTTTTATGCTTAGACAAGCAAAAATGAATATTTATTTATATATTTCCATATTATCTTCCTAGGGCTGCCATAACCAATTATCACAATCTGGGTGATTTAAAGCAACAGAAATGTATCGTCTAACAGTTCTGAAAGCCTGAATTAAGAGTGTCGTCAGAGTCAGTCTCTCTCAGAAGATTCTAGGTAAGTTTCCTTCTTTGTCTCCCAGCTTCTGATAGCTCCAGGTGTTCATTGACATGTGGAAGCATAACGTCAGCCTCCGTCTCTGTTGTCATGTGATTGTCTTCCTTCTGCATCTGACTATGTCTCTTCTATTTTTAAGGACAGCAGCCATTTTAGATTAGAGCCAGTTCTACCCCAGTATAATCTCATGTTGACTAATTACGTCTAAAAATACTCTATTTCCAAATCAGATCACATTCACAGATATTGGTGTGGTGGTTAAGTGCTGCTAACCAAAAGGCCAGCAGTTCAAATGCACCAGGCGTTCCTCGGAAACTGTCGGGCAGTTCTACTCCATCCTATAGGGCCACTATGAGACGTCAGTGAGGTTTTTTTTTTTTTTTTTGGTGGACTGGGGATTATTATTTGATCATATATTTTGGGGAACAAAAGTCAACAAATAACTAATTCTTCTTTGTTTCGTGTAAAATATGGCACCCTATATATACATTGGAAACTGTGGTGGTGTAGTGGTTAAGAGCCATAGCTCTAACGAAAAGGTCAGCCGTTAAAATCCATGAGGCAGTCCTTGGACACTCCGTGGAACAGTTCCACTCCATCCCGTAGAGTCTGCATCGTTTGAAATCAGCTCGATGGCAACAGGTTTGTTTGTTTTATAGATACATTGTTCTACATCTTCATGGTGGTAATTTTTTGTTTACTTAGCAGTATGTCTTGGATATTTTTTATATAAGACACTTTCTTAATGAGATCTTCCCTGAGTATACTTTTAAAAAGTGACCTTTCTTCCACCCAAATATTTGCTGTCCTCATTTTTATTTTTATTTTTGTTCTTAGCACTTACTGTTATCTGACAGGTACATTTTATTTTTCTTGTTTATTGTAATTCCTTCCCCTAGAATAAAAGCTCCCAGACATTGTAGTTTTGACTATTTTTATTACTATCTTATGCATGTGTTATGTGTATAACTAAGCCCAGAATATGGTATTTACTTAACAAATGTTTGTCAAAAGAATGAATGTAGAATGACTGTGTTTTGTATCCTGACAAAATAGAAAGCCGGAAAGGGTCTCATTTTTCATTATTTGCACTATCACCATCTGCATTTACAGACTTCTTAACAGAGTAGGACATCTCTGGAGTCATTTTTAAAATTTTATCAAATGTAAGAAGAAAAATTATTAAAGTCAAGGTAATACTTTTCTGCTCTGTTGATTTCCCCTTAAAGTCCTCATTATCACGATGCCCAAAGTGCCTGTGTTTTAACAAACTCTTGAGAAATCAGAAATTCATTATAAATGAAACATGCCACCTGCTCCTACTTTCTAAAACTTAATTGTCTCCAATTCTAAGGATTTAGAAAAATAGAAATCGGTTTCTACATACATTTACAGAGGATAATTGTCTTAGTTATCTAGTATTGCTGTAACGGAAACGCAACAGCTGGGTGGTTTAAACAAACAGAAATTTATTTTCTCACAGATAAAATCTGGTTGCTTTAGAGTTGATCTTGACTCATAGCAAGCTTATAGGACAGGGTAGAACTGCATCATGGTGTTTCCGAGGTTATAATCTTTATGGAAGCAGACTGCCACGTCTTCCTCCCTCAGAGCAGTTGATTTGCTGGCCTTCAGCCTTTGGTTAGCACCCGAGGGTTTTAACCACTGAGCAGCCAGGGCTCTCTCTTCTCACAGGAGTCTAGAAGCCTACATTCAGAGTGCTGGCTCTAGGAGAATTCTTTCTCTCTGTTGAAGCTGGAGAAAAGTCCTTGTCTCTTTTGATTCTTGATTCTTTGGTGATCTTCAGGCAGGTGGGCAGAGATCTTCCCTCATCTCTGCTTGTGCTTCCTTATGCCTAATCTGCCTGTTTTATATCCTGAAGGTGGTTAATTTAAGACACATCCTTCATTAATGTTATAAATGTTTATATATATTAATATTATATATTATAGAATTATAATATATATATAATATATAATATTATATATTAATGTTATAAAGGAAACCTTATTCCGAAATATTTGCAGGTATAGGGGTTAGGATTCACAGCATATATTTGGAGGGAACGTAACCGAATCCATAACAGTAACTGAAAGCAAACTAAAACAAAACTTTTTTTGTTTTCTTCCTCTACATAAACTCAGTAGAAAATCATAATAAATGGAATGAACAATAAATACAAACATGAAATGTCTTCTTAAAATATTCACAGTATTTTAATTTTTGAAAGCAAAATGGATGAAATGTTCATTGTGTAAAAGGCATCTGTGATAGTTAATTTTGGTATGTCAGTTTAGACAGACACTGGACTAAGTTCACTTCCACAATATAATAAAATGTAATTACCTTCCATCATGTGATCTGATGTGATCAGTCAGTCATTTCAAAGGGTAGCCTGCCTGCAGTATGTAAATATATGTTTTGGCAAAGCTCCTTCTCACTCTTTCAATCCTGCACTCTTCTTGTCACCTGACATCTGATTTTTGGGACTTAAGCTTGCAGAAGTTTTCAGCCTGTAAATACCGGATTCACCTATCCCCACAATCCCCTGAGCCAGCAGAGGTCTTAAGCCTGCCGCCTGGAGTTTAACATCCCCTACCGTTGCGTGAGCAATTTACTGGAGGTAAATCACTTTGTACATCTACTCTTCACTTACCAGCTATCTCATTATCTGACATTTCACGTTTACAACAATAGTAACAAACTACTATCTTGCTATTTTGTGCACTGATGATATATGCCTGACAGTAATGAATGCTGTGGTGTGAGGTGACAATAACTCTGGCTGGAACGGTTAAGGTTATACGAGGTCCGTAAATTAAGTCCGTGAACTTGATTGTTCTGTGTGCTATATACCTCATTGCTGAATGTCACTATGGACGCCTTTGAAGTACTCCTTTTGGGAAGCTATGCATTGATGCCCGCACCTAATCCACCCTCCAAAGCAATTTTGAAACTCTTTCTGGAATGGCTATTGTGCACGGTGGCACTGTGGCAAGTTTGCAAACTTAATTGTATAGTTTTCTGTGAGGGAGTTTGTAGCCGGTAAACAAATAACTGTATTGGAACACCCTCCCTACTCACCTGATCCAGCCCCCAGTGACTGTTTTCTTTACCCTAAGATAAAGGAAATATTGAAAGGAAGACATTTCAATAACATTCAGGACATCAAGTGTAATATCACAATGGCTCTGATAGCTATTCCAGAGAAAGAGTTCCAAAGTTGCTTTGAAAGTTAGAATAGGTGCTGGAATCAAAGCATAGCTTCCCAAGGGGAATATTTTGAAGGTGACTGTAGTGATATTCAGTAGTGAGGTGGGTAGCATGTTTTCTAGGATGAGTTCCCAAACTTAACTGGCAGTCCTTCTATTATGAGTGTCTTCCAACCTGATAAGCTCACCTTCTGGTACTATATTATGCATCCGTCAGTTTGTCATACTGTGGGGGATTGTGTGTTTCTGTGATGCTGGAAGCTATGCCATTAGTATTCAGATACCAGCAGGATCACCCATGGTAGACAGGTTTCAGCTGAAATTTCAGATTAAGGTGGCCTAGGCAGAAGGACCTGGATGTCTACTTCTGAAAATAATTAGCCATGAAAACCTTATGAATCGTAGCTCTTTATTATGTGGCAGAATTTCCTTCTATTTCTGTTTTGCTGAGGAACAAGTACCTCTTGTGTGTTGATTGATGAGATCATGAAGTCATTTTCTTCTCTTTTATTTATGTAGTGAGTGAATTACTTTGACTGTTTTTCTAATGTTGAACCATACCTGATAGGAATCCCACTTGATCATGAAGCATTATTTCTTTTGACATGCTGTGGAATTCTTTTGGCTAGAATTTTGTTGAGAATTTTTTCATCTAAATTCCTGACAGAAGACAAAAGAACTGACAACTTTGAATTGTGGTGTTGGAAAAAAAAAAAAAAATGAATATATACCATGGACTTCCAAAAGAAAGTACAGATCTTTCCTGGAAAAAGTACAACGGGAGTGGTCCTAGAGGGACTGCATCTCACATACTTTGGACATGTTGGCAGCAGGAATCATTCCCTGGCGAAGGACATTATTATTGGTAAAGTAGAGGGCCAGTGACAAAGAGGAAGACCTTCAACAAGATGGATTGACACAGTGGCTGCAACAATCGGTTTAAGCATAACAGTGATTATGGGCATGGTGCAAGACTGAGCAACATTTCATTTTGTTGTTCAGAGGGTTGCTATGAGTTAGAAGCACCGTGACAGCACCTAACAATCACAACAATGTTCATGAGGGATATTGGTCTCTAGTTTCCTCCTTTCTGTAGCATCTTTGTCTAGCTTTAGTATAGGGGATATAGTGGCTTCACAGAAAGAATTCAGGGGTATATCATCATTTTTTGTGCTTGAAATAGCTTGAATAGAATTGGTGTTAGCTCTTCTCTGAAAGTTTGATAGCGTTCTCCAGTGAAGCTGCCTAGGCCAGGGATTTCTTTTGTCAGGAGTGCTTTTGATGTTGTTGTTGCTATTGTTTTTATTACTTCTTCAATCTCTCTTTGTTATAGATCTGTTTAGTTTTTCTTCTACTTTGGTTTCTGTTAGTTTAGATAAATAGTATGTTTCTAGAATTTTGTCCCTTTCCTTTAATTTTTCAAATTAACTGAAGTAAAATTTTTCATAGTATTCTGTTATCCTTTTTATTTCAGTCCAGTCTGTCATGATATCATCCATTTCATTACTCATTTGGGTTAATTGCTTTTTCTCCTGTTTTTCTTTTGCCAGTTTGGCCAATGGTTTGTTGATTTTTTTCAAAGAACCAATTTTTTGTTTTCTTGATTTTTCAATTGTCTTTCTAGTCTGTATTTCATTTATTTTTCCTATACTCTTTATTATTTCCTTTCTTCTGCCACCCAAACACTTCTTTTGCTGCTCTCCTTTTGTTCAAGTTGTAGGGTAAACATTTTGATTTTGGCCCTTTCTTCTTTTTGGATGTGTGTGTGTGTGTTGCTATAGACTGACTAAGTACTGCTGTGTCCCAAAAGTTCCTGTCAGTTGTGTTATCATTCACATTTGATTCTATGAATTTTCTTATTAATTTATTGATTTCTTCTATAACCCAGCAGTTTTTAAGCAAAATATTGTTCAATTTCTATGTATTTCTTTTTTTTTTTCCTTGCTGTGTGTATTGTTGATTTCTACCTTTATGGCATTATGATCAGAGAAGATGTTTCATATTATTTTTGATGTTTTGGATTTTGTTAAGGCTTGCTTTGTGACCTAAAGTGTGACCTATTCTGGAAAATGTTACATGTATGTTGGAAAATAATATTTACTTTGTTGTTGTTGGGTGGAATGTTTTGTGCATGTTTATGAGGTTCAGTTGGCAGATTGTGATATTTACATCTTCTGTATTTTTATTGATTTTTTTCTGATCTTCTGTCTTTCACTAAAATTGATGTATTGAATTCATCTACTATTATTTCAAAACTACTGATTTCTCTTTCCAATGCTGTTAAAGTTTGTTTGTTTATGTATTTTGGGGACCTGATATTGGAGGCAAATGTGCTTATTATGATTATGTTCTCTTGGAAACTCTGGTGGCACTGTGGTTAAGTACTACGTCTGCTAACCAACAAAAAAGTCAGCACTTCAAATCTACAAAGCACTCCTTGGAAACTCTATGGAACAGTTCTACACTGTCCTATAGGGTTGCTATGAGTCAGAATCCACTGAATGACAGTGGGTTTGTTTTATGTCCTCATGGTGTATTGACCCTTTAATCATTATATAGTGTCTTTCCTTTCCCTTTATGGTGGATTTTGCCATAAACTATTTTATCATGGAATAAAATTGCCATTCTTGCTCTTTTTTAAGTTATTCTTTCCTTGATTTGTATTTTTCTTGCCATCCTTTGAGTTTTAGTTTGCTTATGTTTTTATGTCTAAGATATATCTCTTGTAGGATCCGACTCGACGGCACTTGGCTTATATAGATGAATCTTCCACCCCCCGTCTTAAATCAGTTCTGACACCCTGTCTCTTTACTGGTGCATGTAGGCCATTTGCATTCTGTGTGATTATTAATAGGTATGAGTTTACTCCTGTTGTTTTGTTTACTTTTGTTTGCGGGTGATGCTGACAGTTTCTTTGTTTCTCTTAATTTTCTGTGCTGAATTTTTGTTTGGTAAGTGTTTCATCTCATTATGGTTAATTTTGTGTTTGCTGTGTCTTCATGTTTTTCTTCTTATTTAGTTTCATGGGTAGGTTTACTAGCTTCCTTTGTGATGACTTCCAAATTTACCGTTAGTTTTGTAAGTTTGAATCAGTCTTTAGTTTTCGGTATTGCCTTGACTTCCTCACCATATGGAACTTTTATGACTATACTGTTTGTTCCCACTGTTTTGTTTTGATGTTGTTATCATTTATGTACTAACATCACTGGTTCCTTAATTTCAGTCTTTTATTAGCTTTGATTTGTTTTTGTGAATTTTATGTCTGAGTTAATATTTGGTTGACCTACCCTGTATCCTAGATTTGGTTTGTTGTCAGATGTTGGTTCTCTAGCTAGAGGATTCCCTTTAATAGTTCCTGTAATTTTGTTCTGGTTTTTACGAATTTCTGAAATTTTTGTTTATTCAAAAAGGACCTAGTTTTGCATTGTATTTGGGAGATATTTTCCTGGATATATAATTTTTGGCTGGTAATTTTTTTTCCTTCAAGACGTCCCATTTCCTTCTTGTCAGCATGGTTTCTGCTTACTGAGTTTAGCCTTCATGGTTCTCCTTTGTAGATGACTTTTTATTTATCCCTAGCCACTCTTAGCATTCTTTCTTTGTCTTTGTCTTTGGCAAGTTTGATTGTGGTATGTTTTGGTTATTTTCTTTTGGGGTCTATCTTGCATAGGATTCATTGAACTTCTTGGATAGATTTATTCTTGTCTTTCATGATAGCAGGGAAGTTTTTTTGCCAGAAAATATTAAAGAACTCTCTTTGTGTTTTTCCTTACCCACCCGCTACTCATTCTGGTACTTCCATCACTCAGAGTTTTCCTCTTGATTGTATCCTACATGGTTCTTAGGCTTTGCTTTTTATTTATTTGTTTGTTTCTTTCATTCTTTTATCTGACCTTTCCTCAAACAGTATGCCATCAAGGGATTCATCTTCAGTCTTACTGATGCTGACTTCCACTGACTTGACTAAGTTCTGCACTTGTAACCTTCTATTGAGTAATCTAATTCTGAAACTTTATTATTAATCATCTGGATTTCTAGTGCTGTCTCTCTATACTTTCTAGTAGTCTGTCAAATTTGTTGTTTTGTTCTTGTACCATTTTCCTGAGTTCTTGTATTGTTTTGCCTGTATGTTCCTTCCTTTGGTTTGTGTTTTATTTTATTATATCCTTCTTGATCTCTTGAAAGTCTATGTATATTAGTCTTTTGAATTTTTACTCAGGTAATTCCATTGTTTTGTCTTTCTCCACAGCATTTTCTGGCTCTTTATTTTAGTCACTTGATGGAGGCATCTTGTCTTACGTCTTTACGTGATATATTTTCTGTTGTTTCTGAGACCTGAATAAGTTATTATATTTATTTACCAACTTTTTGTTTATTGCCTCCTTTTTTTAAAAAAGAAATATTTTCATGTAGGCTGTGTGTGTGCAACTCTGTTCCTTGGAAACATTGAAGATATCACCTTCTGTCTCCAAGTGTTCAGAACACATACTAGTTGTGAGAGCCCAGGATACTATTCTCTATTCCTGTGGGGGTATGGTTATTTTATGCACAGGTGTCATGAGTCAGCTGTCATCGAGTTTGTAGTATGGAAACCCTCACCTAAAATCCCAGGTAGGAATGGTGGCATGGAGGTGTTTACAGAAGACATAAGTCTCTGATTGCAGTTGGGAGAGGTGAAATATGGAACAAGGCAGGGTCTGCCCTGGATGGCTGGGTGGAGGATGTGCCCCTGACTGCTGAAGTGTGTATGGGGACAGCTAGTCCTGGATGGAGGGGTTGAGAGGCACAAATAATTCTAAGGCCCATCGTGGGCAGCTAGATGGAGTAGGTACTGCCAGCCCTGAGGTCCCTGATGTGGGTTGGTGCAGCCCCATAGTAAGTAATGAGGCAGTGTTGAATGTCACAAATCTGTAGCCTTACTTGGGTGGTTTAGGTAAAAACATACTTTAAGTAGATCCCCTGCCTAAATGTTGTCCTGATTAGGGCTTGCAATCATGGATTGGCCCACAAGGCACTGGGGTAGAGGTGAAGCATGGGAGTGAAGACTGTTGCAAGCTCATGGACCCCCCTATGCCAGTGTCTGGGCAAAGAAGCTGGAGCCTCTGGACCTAGTCATGAGGTCCTGGCTTATGGGGTGTGGCACTATTGAATATCAAAGGACAGCTGTCAGGGCAGGGAGGAGGATAGATAGTGGGAAGAGATTACTCTTGGGCCATGGAGCTCTGGTGGGGGGATGGTGTGAAGTATGTTAGGGGCTTGCGCTTACCTTTCTCAGGTCTGGTATTGCTCTTGTTTTGTTTTGGGAGTGTGTGCAGATTCAGTGCTTATCGGCTATACCAGGTGGCTTGGCTTGAGATGTTGTTTGCCTCAGCCTGTGTGCATTGCATAGATTCAGCTAGAAGAACATTGTCTATCCTGTGATTATTAATTCCTCATTTCCACTAACTTTGAATTATCTCTCCTTCCACTTGCTACTCAGTCTGATTTTTCAGCTTTGTCTTTGATGGTTAAGGTTTCTAGATTGTTGTGTTATATCTTATTCACCAGAGTCTCTATGAGTTTGAATTGACCCAGTGGCAGTGGTTTTGGTTTTTGTTTGTTGTAATTATTGGGATAACGGACCATCTCACTATTCTGCCATCTTGGCCTCAGTTCTTTAGAAGTTATTAATTTAGCTGAAGCCCTATATATTTTTTCATTTATTTATTCTGACCTTGGTGTTGTATATTAGAAACAATTGCCTTACACAATATTATAAAGATTCTTTCCAAAGTTTACATTATGAATAAGTTTTTTTTATGAATAAGTTTTTTTTTTTTCTTTTGTTGGTCTTCTACTTAGGTTTATTATCCATTTTGCTTAATTTTGTGTATACTCCAAGGCAAGAGTCTAAATTTGTCTTTTTTTATGTGAGGATTTATAATTTCCTGGCACTATTTATTGAAAATACAAGTTTTACCTTTTTAATTGCCCTGACGTCTTTCTTGAAAATCAAATGTGAGCATCTGTCTTTGGAAACTCTATTCTGTCTCTATCTACCTGTCTACTACCTATCTATGTATCTAGCTATCAACTGTCTGTCTATCACATCCTTACGCTAGTACACACACTATTTTGTTAACCATTGCTTGTGGTGAATTTTGAAATCAGGATATGAAAGACCTCCAACTTTGTTGTTATTTTTTGTTACGGTTTTAGACATCCCAAGCATTTTTTCCCTCCACATAAAATTTATAATCTGCTTGATCAGTTCTGCAAAGGTATCCACAGGGAATTTGACTGAGATTGTGTTTAATTGGTAGGTAAATTTGGAAAGGTTTCATTTCAACAATAGTGTTCTCCAATTCATAAACATGGAATATTTCTCCATTTGTTTAAAAAAAAATTATTTTTCTCAGTCATGTTTCAGAGTTCTTGGTTTACCAGCCGTTTACTTATTTTAATTCATTTCTTAAGTATTTTATAGTTTTATGCTATAGGAAGTGGAATATTATTCTTTTTTGTATTTTCAGGTTGTTCATTTCTATTATACAGGATACAAATGACTTTGCATATTGATTTTTTACAGTGAGATTTTCTAGATATGTGAATAAACAGAGTGTTATTGCTTCTTTTGTAAGGAGACATGTTTTATTTCTATTTCTTGCTTATTTGAACTCACTGGAAACTTCACTATAATGTTGCCTGTTGATGGTGAGAAGAAATCTCCATGCTTGCTCCTCATATTTAGTGAAAAGTATTCAGCATTTTACCATTAAATATGATGTTCACTGTAAGTTTTTCATATATGCTGTTTATCAGATTGAGGTGTTCTTTTCTTTTCCTAGTCTTTTGAGAATTTTTCTCATGAATGAATCATGTCAAAAGTTTTTTCTCTTCCTTTTGATGAAGATGTATAATTGATTGGCTGTTGTTTTTATTTCTGATATGCTTTGTTTACATCCATTCTTTTGTAATTTTTGTTCTACGTATCTTGTGCATTATTTCTTTCTCTATTCCTTCTTTATCACCTTCTTTTTTGCTAAACATGTATTTTCTAGTATGCAACTTTAATTCCTTTATTTTTCTAATTTTAATTCTCATTAATACTAAACTAAAATTAAATATAGAAATTTTTATCCAGTATTACCCCATTTCATCCTCCTCCTTTCTCCAATTACTGAGACATATACTTTGTAGAATTTCTATCTGGTAATTTTTAGTAATTTGATTACTTCATTGATATTCTATACTTGATGAATCACTGTTTTTATATTTCCTTTTAATTCCTTAAAATATATTTTATGTTTTTATCATGTTTATAATAGCTGATTTGAATTTTTTGTCTGCTAAATCCAATATATGAGCTCCTTGGAAACCCTATTGGGCAGTTCTACTGTGTCCAGTTGGGCCAGTTTGATTTCAAGCCTACTAGATGACACCTAACAACAAAAATCTACCAAAAGAGTTTCTATTGATAGATTTAAAAAAATTTTTTTCATTTTATTTCTGTGTATGAGTCACATAAACCCCAAAACCCACTGTCACAGTGTCGATTCCAACTCATAAAACCCTATATAGGTCAGGCTAGAACTGACCCATAGAGTTTCCATGAAGTTCCTGGAAGGTATGAACTGCTGACCTTTTAGTTAGCAGCCATAGCACCTAACCACTATGCATCCACTGTTTCCCATGAGTCACATAGTTTCTGTTCAATTACATATATTATAATTATTCCTTGGAAATAACATTTTAAACAATATAGTGTGGAAATCTTGGCTTCTAGTCTCATGAGTGCTACTTCTTGTTCTTTGTGTATATTTTGTTTAACCATTTCTTGGACTAATTCTCTAGATTGCATTCCCTCGTTGTGTGCACCTGCAAAAACAAGTAGCTCACTACAACCCTAAATGAATGATTTCTTTTATAAGGATCAACACAAAGCTGGTTCCTATGAAGCAGAGGTTAAGCTGTTTCAAATGTCTAACTTTACCAAACTGCTATATTACTTTATCACCTCTAACATCAACTAGTCCTCCACCCTTTGGTACCTTCCCTCCTGTCTTTGTGTTTCCTAACTTACTGCACAGAATTCGTAAACCATATCAAGGAAATTGCTCACATAGTTGTGGAGGCTGGCAAATCACCAAATCCATGGGTCAGGTGTAGGTTTCTCCCTGCCCATATGGCTTTAGGAGCTGATGAATCCAAATTGGCAGGCCAGGCAATGGACTGCTGGCTCACAAGGCTGGGGAAGCTGGCAATTCAGGTCGACAATAGGCTTCAGGCCATGACTGCAGAAACAGGTGAATCCCAGAATTGGCATGTCAGATGACAGGCTTCTGGCTCAAGCCACAAGAACTGAACCAGGCAAGAGATCTAAAGTGAGAGAGAGAGCTCCTCCAGAGCACCTATGTATATAAGTTGCATGCAGGCCATACGTCAGGGAAGGGAGTAACTTAATAAGAGTAGGACTTCAGTCACACTGTTCTGTGAAGCTGTGACTCAAGATATACCCCCACACTAATCCTGCTTCATTCACATATAGAGGAAGATAATTAGGATAATTGCATCAGATCACAAAATGGAAGCCCTGGTGGCATAGTGGTTTAGAGTTTGGATGTTAACCAATTTTGTCAGATTGGGGAAAGGTACAATCTACCCCATCAGGCCCGTGGCATCTTAGTCAGATCGTGCTGCTTTAACAGAAATACCAGAAGTGGACAGCTTTAAAAAGAAAAATTGTGTTTTGTTATTGTCTAATAAGATAAGAGTTCACATTCAGGGTGTCAGCTCCAGGGAAAGGCTTTCTCTACTGGCTTTCGAGAAAGGTCCTTGTTGTCAATCTTCCCCTGGACTAGAACTTTTTGAGGCACAGGGACCCTGGCCCTTTCCAAAGGATGTAGTTAGCTCTGGCACTGTTTTCTTTCTTGCTGAAAAAAACTCTGCTAGCTTCTTTCCTTTATATCTCAAGAGGCCACTTCAAGGAAGAAAATAATCTTACACATGGACTCCTGTCTCACCAACACAACTGCTGTCCATCTTCCCTTATTAACATCATAGGGGCAGTTTACAACATAAAGGAACCTCACATGGTACTGGCAATCACAGCCCAGTCAAAGAGCCACACAAATTTTGGGAGAAACACAATTTAATCCATGACACTTGAGAATTCTGGCATACATGTTCAGGGGTATAGTTTTAAGCACTTGCTTAAGAATAACCCCTACTTCTGGTACCCTCAGCTGCATCCCTGGTACTGTGGCCACAGCAATTAGTAGGGGAATAAACAAGTTTAGGTGATGTAGAAAAGACCTGTACAATGGCACCAGTGTCCACCCCACCCCTATTTCCAAAATACCCCAGAGAATCGCAGAATATGTCCAGTGGTGACCTTCCCTTTGTCCCCCTCATAAAGATGTGTGAGCCGGCCTTCCATGCCTTTATCTCCCCCCATTTTAGATAACAAGTATTTCAATTGCCTAGTCCAATTCTCTATCAAACCATTACTCTGGAGGTAATAGGTGACATAGTATGTCCAATTAATATGCTATTTCTTGGTCCATTGTTGTATTGTGTACTAAAAGGTTTTTTCTTTGGTCTGATGAAATACAAATTGTGGTCCCAATTTGGTACAGTATCTTTGTTTCCAATCCCTTAATGGTGTTTTTGGCATTTGCACCTGTCATGGGATATGTAAAGCCCAGTTCAGAGTATGTATCTATTTCTGTGGGGACCCCATAGTGCCACTGACATCATTAGTCCAGTATATTCAATTTGTCAACTATGTACAGGGCCTCTCCCCTGGAGAATCTGCCCCATAGCCGTCTGCAACCTCTGTATTTCCTTGCTGGCAGACAGAGCAGTCTTTATTGACAGACTATGCTTCAGAGAGGGCAAAGGGAACGTATCTAGTGGCACCTCTATGTCCACTCATTTTATGAAACTAATTGGTTACCTCAAGTGAGGGTACCAACAGGTCCGTGTACTGTTTCTAATCAGCTTCCAATGCAGGAAAGGGAAGATATCGACATGTCCTACTTTGTCTCTAAATTCCTAGAATGCTTTCCATACCACCATGCCCCACACCATGTCCCCTTTGTAGTTCAATATTCCATCATCCATTTGCCTGACCAGGATCCCTAGTGGTACAGTGGTTAAAAAAACACTGAAAAACAGAGGCTCTGGATTTAGCTGGATTTATTATCCAGCCTCTGCTCGTCATGTGGGCCATTGCTGTATTCAAAACAGCCCTAGTCTGTTCTTCAGTATTTGATAGTAACATAATATCGTCTACGTAATGTATCATTGCACTTGAGATCTGCACCAGGTTCAAATTTCTTCCAACCAAGCTGTGATAGTAAACCAGTGAATTCAGGTAACTCTGTAGTAATGCAAAGAAAGTAAATTGGGATCGCTGTCATGTTAAAGCAAACTGCAGCTGACTCTTTTCTGAAACTGGGATGGAGAAAAAGGTATTTTCATGATCAATCATTGAGTACCAGTCTCCTCCAGCCTGCTGTATTTTCTGCACCATTGATACCATGTCTGGAACAGCTGAAGCTACAGGTGGCATTACTTTATTTAGGCCTCAGCAATCTACTGTCAGCTTCCATGAGCCATCTGCCTTTTTCCTGGGCCATACAGAGTTGCTGTACAAAGAATTGGCTGGCACCAACATTTCAGGCTTTAATCAAAGCAGTAATCTCTTTTTCCTTTTGTCCACCAGGTATTCTATACTATTTCAAACTAACAACCTGAGTGGGTTTCTGCAATTCTAACAGTTTCCATTTAAAATGCCCAATTAATACATTAATGTATGTGTTCAGTTTTACAATATAAGGTAGAGGGAGTGTTTCTCAATTAGACATAATGAGCCAAGCCAAGTGCCGTCGAATCGGATCCAATCCACACCAATAATACATTCAAATAAAGAAGATGCAACTTCATAAAAGCTCTATTTGAATCTTCCAATTCTCATCTGAAATTTCACCTTAATGCCATGAACCTTAGCATCCCTGCATACCCCTGGTCTAAACTTAGGCCCCTTTAAGATTTTATTGAAAGTTTGTAGGATTACAGTAACACTGGATTCTAGGTCCAGAATACCAAGAAGGTCTCCCTTCCCTACCCTTGGTCCATTTAACCCACATTTGTGCATATGGTCTCTTGTCACTTTCTGGGAGCTGGATCAGAAGATTCTGTCCCCCTCTTCAATCTTTATCTTGATCAACTAGCTGGGCTTCTCCTCAAACGGTCCCAGGTGGAAATTCTCATCAGTAAATACCTCCCAATAGGATTGAATAGAGCTGACTTGCTTAGACCTCTTTAACATTGGGAGATCAGAGGAGTTTCTGTTGATCCACCCAATCTCCTATAGTTCTACAGTAGAATCTTAGTTTCAGTTCATCGATGTCCACTTTATTCATCTTGTTTCTTAGTAACTGTCTAAAAATATCTGTCCTGCTGGAGTAAGTTCTTTTCCCATTGCCTCCTTCCATTCTCCTATGAATCACTGTTACGTTTATTGTGTCAGTAAGACCCATGCAGGAAGCTGAACTAAGAAATCTGACAATGTTTTGCAGAGTTTTACTTTGTTTTATACTGGCAAAGTTACATGGTGTCATGGATTGAATAATGTCCCCCCAAAATGTGTGTAAAAATTTGGGTCAGCCATGATTCCCAGTATTGTATGACTGTCCACCATTTTGTCATTTGATAGGATTTCCCTGTGTGTTGTAAATTCCATTACTAGGATTAACAAGATAGATTAGCGGCAGTTGTATTGATGAGGTCTACAAGATTGGATACTGTCATATGTCAGTCTCATTTGAGATACGGAAGAGAGAGTTAAGCAGAGAGACATGGTAACCTCATACCACAAACAAAGCAGGATTGGGAACAAAGTGTGTCCTTTAGATCTGGGTTCCTGTATTGAGATGCTTCCAGACCAAGGAAGACTAATGCATCACAAGGACCTTCCTCCAGAGCCAACAGAGAGAGAAAGCCTCTACCTGGAGCTGACGCCCTGAATTTGGACCTGTGGACTACCGGACTATGAGGGAAAAAAAAATCTGTTTTTAAAAGCCATCCACTTGTTGCATTTCTGTTATAGCAGCACTAGATGACTAAAACATATGCCAAAGCCAAAACATATGGGGTGCCTATTTGGAGGGGGCTAACTTGATTACCATATCTGCTATGATCGGTGTAAAAAGCATAATCATTGGATGAATATCCATAAAACCATTCCAGTATGGCTTACATAAGTAGTACATTAGCTACTTCATCTGGAGTGTTCCATTGAGTATTTAGAGGGAGAGAGGGGCAGTTTCTTTCCTCAGAGTAAGCAAACATTTAAAATACAATAAAATTTTGTTTAAAATTTTAGCCAGTCCACCAGGCTGGCCATCTCTTCTGGGTTAACCTGCTTTATAACTGTATGTTGTGTCATCATTGTAAGTCTTCCGTGGTGAGTTGTGGGTCTTGCACTAATGCAAGCACACTCCTCCATTCTACATTATTCAGAATTAAAGACACTGCCCCTGAATTATTCACTCTCACAGACTGTTTTAGTAACTGTTTATCAGGAAACTGAAAATACCGATTTACAAATTGAAACACAATCTTAAGGGATCTTCCTGCTATTCTGACACAATTTTTCCTTTCTGAGTCATCCCTGAGACTAGTGGTCCTAGCTCTGATCACAGGAATCTGGGTTTGGTGCAGTGCTAAAATCCACCACTACGTTCTTTTTCCCTGCTATTGAAGCTGTGCTGATAGCAGAAACCAAGAATTGTGTCCCTGGACCTTTCCTTATCAGTCTATATTTCCATATGCATCCAACTAGCCAATTTATCAGGAGTTAGATCTGCCATTTCTAAATCCCTTGAATAGCTTTTATTTTGGGTAACTGCAATGTAACAACTGCTCTAATCCATCAGTAGGTTTGATGCTTTCCAGAAACCAAAGGTTTCTCATTCTCCCATTTATCCCCATTTGTCAAAAATCACATATTCTAGTAAGTGCAGACTGTTGCAATAAAACACACCATCTGACACAAGCCAAATAAATCATTTCTTGCATAAAGAGCAGAACAAAACTGCTCCTCGTGAGCCACAAATTGAACATGTCCCAATGAACAAGTTTTCTGGTTGTTGCACCGCTCCATCTTCCCTGATATTAACTACTGCTCCTCCCCTCAGTACTCCCATTTCAGCCTTTGGGTTCTGAAATTTGCTGCAGTGTCTTACAGAAGTCATGAATCATCAAGGAAATGGCTGCTAAGGTGGAGGCTGGCAAGGTCAGGTCAGGTGTTGGCTTCTCCAACCACACGGCTATAGGAGACCAAGAACCAAAATGGCAGGCCAGGTAGCAAACTTTTAATTCACAAGGTTGTGTAAACTGGTAAATAAGGTCAGATGACAGGCTGCTGGCCCATATGGCTGCAGAAAAAAACTGACATGTATTGAATTATATCCTCCCTCAAAATGTATGTTCGACTGGGCCTTGATTCCTAGTATTTTGTGGTTGTCCTTCATTTTGGATTTGTAATTTTACATTTTACAGAAGACTAGAGAAAGATTATAAGACCCTTACTAAGGTCACACCCCTGATCCAATGTTAAGGGAGTTTTCCTGGAGTGTGGCCTGTACTATCTTTTATATTACAAGAGACAAAATGAAAATGAAGCAAGCAGAGAGTTGGGGAACTCATACTACTAAGAAAGTAGCACCAAGAACAGAGCGTGTTCTTTGGACGGGAGGTTCCTACTCTTTTGGTGAAGTCTTTGAATGATCATTAAGTGTTTGATTTTTAGCAGCTTCTGGTTATCTAGTTTCTCTTCTGGTGTTCATATACTGTTTGTAATGTTTCAAATTCTAAACTTATTTATGCAACGTGTAAGGGCTACTATCTGTATTTGTTGAACCTTTTTTTTTTTATTTTGATTGAGTGAAACTGTACAATCCGATTTAAATTTGTATTCCTGCCTATCTGCAGCTCCTTCTGCTCTCCTGCCCGGTGGCAGCACATTCTTCCTTTTTGTTCTATATATGTCATATTCTCTTAACAATCTCCTGTTCCCTCTGCTGCACCCCCTCCACTCCCCTCTAGTAAGAGGCCAGTAGGATGACATCCTATAGATGCATAGAACCATAAAGTGCACACATGATATGATCACTCTGTGTCCCCGAGTCCAATCCATTCCTGTCTGAAGCGTTGACCTCAGTAGTGATTTATGATCAAGGGTAGCATCAGGTCTAGGGGCCATGCTCCCAGTGAAACACCCAGGCCTTCAGAAAGTTTCAGTTTTTTAGTGGAGTTTTTAGGGTGCACCCCTTTTTTTCTCATGTTACCACTGGGCCTCAACATTGTGATCCCCATCATGGCTGTCGTTGGTAGTGACTGGGCATCATCTGGTTCTTCTGGTTGCATGTTGATATAGTCACACATTCATGTGGGTCTTTCTGTCTTCTGGGTTCTTTTTCCCTTATGTTGTTGTTGTCCTTTGTGATCATCTGTTCTAGCTGAGTTGGGACCCTTTGGTGTATCTCAGATGGTAGCTTGCTAGCTTTTAAGACCCCAGACACCACTCACCAATATAGGGTGCAAAAGAGTCTCTTAGCAATAGGCTAGTTATGACAATTGACTTTGATGTCCCCTGAGACCATGGTCCCTGGACCCTCACCCCTGCTAATCTATCTTTGCAATATTGGGTCAAGATTGAAAGAGGTTTCAGGTTATATTGAAGTCCAGTTAAATTGATCTTCTTTCTATTGTGTGCTGATTTCACCCAACCAAATTGCTGTCAACTAATTCTATAACCAACACTCTCTCCCTCTCCCTCCCCTCCCCTCCCTTGCAGCCATCAAAGAGCCTTTTCTTGTGTACATGAGTCTGTTTTTAAGTCCTTATAATAGGGGTCTCATACAATATTTGCCCTTTGTGCCACTGACTGACTGCACTGTTGTTGACCCTATTTTATCTTCCATGATGTTTATTGTTTTAGATTTTATATTGAGGCCTTTGATCCATTTTGAGTTAGTCTTGTACATGGTATGCCGTATGGATCTTGTTTCTTTTTTTTGCAGATGGATATACAGTTATGCCAATACCATTTATTAAAGAGACTATCTTTTCCCCAATTAACAGATTTTGGGACTTTGTTAAACATCAGCTGCTCATAAGTGAATGATTTCTTTTTAATATTTTACTGTGCTTTAAGTGAAAGTTTATAATCCAAATCAATTTGTCATGTAAAAACTTACACATTTCTATATAACTTTAGCTACTCTTCCCACACTATGACAACATACTCTTTCTTTCCAACTTGTATTTCCATTGTCCATTCAGTTAGCTCCTGTCCCTCTCTGCCCTCTAATCTCACATCTGGACAAGAGCTGCCCAGGTAGTCTTGTGTACCTACTTAAGCCAAGAAGCACATTCTAAGCCAGTCTCCTTTTATGTCATATAGGCCAGTACAATCTTTGTCTGAAGAGCTGGCTTTGGGAATGGTTTCAGTTCTAAGCTAACAGAGTCTGGGTGCCATGTCTTGCAGGGACCCTCCGATCTGTCAGACAGTCAAGTCTGGTCTTTATAATAGAGTTCAAGTTCTACATACCCATTTTTCTCCTGCCATGTCAGGGACTCTATTGTCTCCTCTGTCAGTGCAGTCACTGGTAGTAGCCAGGCACCATCCAGTTCTTCTGATCTCTTGCTGATATAGTATCTGGATTATGTGACTTTTTCTGTCTCTTAGGCTCATATATTCCTTAAGTCTGACGTCTTTCATTCTCCTCTGCCCATGGTGGTTGGGGACTGTTTGATGCTACTTAAATGTCCAATTGCTGGATTTTAAGACCCTAGATGCCACTCACCAAAGTGGGCTATGGAACATTTTCTTTAAAAATTTTGTTATACCAATTGACCCAGAAGTCCCCTGAAACCATGGTCCTCAGAATCTGACCCCTGCTACTCTGTCCTTCTATCTGTTGGGTTGTAATTAGAAAACTTAGTTTTTGGTTTAGTCCAGTTGTGCTGACTTATCCTCTACTGTATGTTGTCCCTCCCTTCAGCTAACTTAAATCTTATCTACTAATTGATGGATACTCTCCTTCCTCCCTTTTTTTGTAAATCATTTTTTGTAAATCTTTCTTTCTCTCTCTCTGTTTCTCTCTTTCTCTCCTTCTCTCCTTCCTTCCTTCCTAAGAATTGTGAATTAAGAACAATTTTGCGGAGTGTATCACATTGCTGTATAGTACCCCGAACTTTCACCTCTATTCTGGCCTCATGCCCATGTGACAGCATGCTTCCCCTTTTGTTTGGAACTTCCTGTGACTTTTTGACCAAGGTCTGGCTGTCCTCATTTTATCAACTCTGCTCCAGCAAAGTGTCCGTCATATAACCCCATGTGTATGCTCCGGGTCAGTCTTTGTCTGGGGAGCTGGCCCCAGTGCTGGGTGCAGTTTGGGGTTAGAAAATCTGGGGGCCATGCTCCCAGGGCGCCCTCCATTCAGAAGGACCATCAAATATGGTCTTTTGATAGAGTTCTAACTCTGCCCTCTACTCCATCACCTGCTGTGTCCAGAGCTCTGTTCCACATACCCCATCCAGGCTGTCATTGGTGGTGGCTATGCACCATCTAGTTCTTCTGGTCCCCTGTGGCTCATGTGGTCCCTTCCATCTGGAGGGCTCATATTTTTCTCCTGTCCTCCATGTCCTCCATTTGTCTCAGGTCCAGATAGACTGGGACCATTTGGTTTTATTTAGATGGAAACTGGCCAACTTTTAAGACCCCAGTCACCACTCATTCATGTGGCATGTGGAACGGTATCTTGAGAAAGGGAAAGAGGAAAAACCTTGGTTATGCCAATTAGTCTG
Organism: Heterohyrax brucei; assembly: GCA_028571685.1. Lineage (NCBI taxonomy): Eukaryota > Metazoa > Chordata > Mammalia > Hyracoidea > Procaviidae > Heterohyrax > Heterohyrax brucei. The sequence goes on from CM053166.1 coordinate 117,948,675, forward strand.
GATGTCACCTGAAAGCATAGTCCCATGATACCAAAGCCTGTTTCTCTGTTCTTCCAAAGAGGTGGCCTACATTAAGGGGACAGATTAAGCCTTTTCTTGAGTCCTTATAATAGTGGTCTCATATAATATTTGTCTTTTTTCAACTGAGTAACATTACTCATCAGAATGCCCTCCACATTTCTCCAAGTTATGAGATGTTTGCCAAGTTCATGGCTGTTATTTATCATTGCATAGTATTCTATTGTGTGAATATGCCATGGTTTGTTTAGACATTTATCCATTGATGGGCACATGGGTTGATTCCATTCTTTTGCTATTTTGGCAGTACTTCAGTAAGCATTGGTGTACATGTATCTATTCATGTGACAGCCCTTATTCTTCTAAGATATATTTCCATAAGGATGTTGCTGGATAGTATAGTATTTCTATTTCTAGCTTTTTAAGAGAGCACCAAATCAATTCCAAAATTGGTTTTACCGTTTTACATTCTCACCAGCGGTGTATATGTTCTAGTCTCTCCACAGCCTCTCCAACACTTATTACTTTGTGTTTTGGGGATTAACACCAGCCTTGTTGGGGAGAGAAGGTATATCATCATAGCTTTGATTTACATTCCTCTAATGGCTAATTTCTTCTTTGATGAAGTTTCTGTTCATAAAATTTGCCCATTTTTTAGTTGGGTTATTTGTCTTTGTGTTGTTGAGGTTTTGTAGTATTTTGTAGCTCTTGGAGATTAGACACCCATTGGATTTGTTGCATCAAAAAAAAAAAAAATTCCCAGTCTGTGGGTTGTCTTTTTACTCTTTGATGAAGTCTTTGGGTGAACATAAGCATTGGATTTTTAGGAGTTCCCAGTTCCTATTTTCTGTTCTAGTGTCTGTGCATTGTTAGTAATGTTTTATATTCTATTTATGCTATATATTAGGGCTCTCAGCATGGTCCCTATTTTTTCTTCCATAATTGTTATCATTTTAGATTTCATATTTAGGTCTTTGACCCATTTTGATTTATTCTTTGTGCATGAAGTGGATGATTTTATGTCTGGATTCTTAACTGTGTTCCACCTGTCTCTGTATCTGCTTTTGTACCATTACCACCCTGTTCTGACTACCTTGACAGTATAATAGCTTCTAAAGTCAGGTAGCATGAAGCCTCCCACTGTATTTTTCAGTAACACTTTTCCTTTTCCATATGAAGTTGGTGATATTTTTCTCCATCTCATTAAAAATGACATTGGAATTTGGATCAGGATTGCACTGTATCTATAGATTGCTTTTAGTGGAATAGACATTTTCACAGTGTCAAGTCTTCCTATACACGAGTGAGGTAGGTTTCTCCATTTCTGTAGATACCTTGTTTTCTTGCAGTAGTGTCTTGTATATTTCTTTATTGGTGTACAGGAATGCAACAGATTTTTGTGTATTTCTCTTGTATCCTGATATGTGGCTAAACTCTTCTACTAGTTCCAGTAGATTTTATATTTATTTATTTATTGTACATTCTTCAGTTTTCTGTGTATAAAATATCATCATCTGCAAATAGAGATACTGTCACTTCTTCCTTACCAGTTTGGATGGCTTTAATTTCTGTTTCTAGTGTAATTGCATTGGCTGGGACACCCATCAAATACTGAATGAGAGAGGTGATATAGGGTATCATTGTCTGGAAATGTTTTCAGACTCTTTTCACTTAGGATGACGTTGACTGTCAGCTTTGTACAAATGCTGTCTATAATATTGATGAATTTCCCTTCTGTTCCTATTTTGGCGACAGTTTTTTGTCATCAGTGGGTGTTGTACTTTTTCAAATGCCTTGTCTGCATCAGTTGATGAAATTGATCACGTGGTACTTATCTTTTGTTTTATTTATATGATGGATCACTTTGATTGTCTAATGTTGAACCACCCCTGCATAACTGATATAAATTATTATTGTCAATTACTGCTTGATACATTGTTAAATTCTATTGGCTAGAATTTATTGAAAATATTTGTATCTGAGTTCATGAGCTATATTGGTCTGTAATTTTCTCTTTTTGTGCTCGTCTTTAGCTGGTTTTAGTATCAGGGTTATGCTGGCTTCATAGAAGGCATTTGGGAGTATTCTATCCTTTTCTGTGCTCTGAAAATTCTTTAGTGTCAGTTGTTCTCCAGTGAAACTATCAGGTTTCATTGTTTTTTGTTGTTGGAAGTTTTTAAATTAGCTTTTGTTTTAGTCAGCTAGGGCTGCTCTAACAGAAATATCACAGAGTGGATGGCTTTAACAAGGAAAGATTTATTCTTACACAGTCCGGTAGGTTGCAAGTCCATATTCAGGGTGTCCGCTCCAGGGAAAGACTTTCCCCTTGTCGGCTCTGGAGGAAAGTCCGGTATTGCATCAGTCATTGTCCAGGGAGTGTCCTAACGCAAGAACCTCTGGTCTGAACGACGCGCTCTGCTCCTGGTGCTGCTTGCTTGATGGTAGCGAGGTTCTCAAATTGTCCTTGGTTCTTTTTCCTTTTATTCCTTGCAAGCTAAAAGCATTAAGGGTGGGGCAAGCCATACTCCAGGGAAACTTCCCCATAGCAGGAATTCACAGCCCCACCCTAATCCTTTAACATACAGGTTAGCAAAACCACACAATGGAGGACAGTCCCAAGATACTGGGAACCATATCCCAGCCACGTGGCTGCACACATTTTTGGGGGGACACAATTCAAACCATGACATCCCACCCTTTGACAACCCAAAAATCACATCACAAAAAAATTTAACACATTCATCTCACCATAGCAAAATTATGTCCATCCATATAACAGAAGTCTTAAATCAGCTCCAAGTCCAAAATACAAAAACTCTTCTACATCTGTGAAACTTAGAAGGCATTAACAGGCAACAGGCAAGTAAACAGAACACATTACATTAGCCCTCAAAGCTTTGGAAATACTCTTACATTTTCTGAGACATTCTACACAACAGCAATGCTCTCCAGACTCTAGGTATCCGCCACACTCTCAGGTTTCTGAGTGGAGACCTCCAGCCCCGTGCTACAACTTTGCCTTCAAGGCCCACTTGGACAGAAACTCTGTCCCATCGGCTTTAGGAGCACCCTAAGCCCAACTGAGTGGCAATTCCACCCTTATGAACACAGCACGCCATGGTTCCACCCTTTCAAACCCCTGAGGTCATGGCCATACCTCTTGAGACTGAGGCAGCTCAGCTTCTCACGCTATCTGCCTCTTCAGCTTCAGCTTCCTATGGCCGCATGGCCTGGGCCTCAGGCCCACATCTGCCCTGCCAGGCAAGTGTTCCAAAGCTCTGTAGCTCCACTAGTTTAAGTGCCCGGAGGCACCCCACTCTTGCTGGAAAGCGTCCTGCCCAAAGGCACTCAACTCTCTCACTCCCTGGGTCAGCAAGGCCAGCTCACCGATTCAAGTGCCCAGAGGCACCCCGTTCTGCGAGGAAAACTCTGCGCAGGCACTGACCTCTCTCGCTCTACGGGTCGGCTCCAGTGCTGCCTCTGGTTCTGCTGTTGCCTCTGCCGCTGCTGCCGGTCCTCTGTTGTTTCTCACCATCTGTGCCTTCTTCATTCCTTCTGAACCTTCTATCCATTCGCAGTTTCAAAGTGGCTTCCACATTTTAGGTATTTGCTAGAGCAGCACCTCACTCCCACGGTACCAATTCTGCTTTAGTCAGCTAGGGCTGCTCTAACAGAAATACCACAGAGTGGATGGCTTTAACAAGGAAAGATTTATTCTTACACAGTCCGGTAGGTTGCAAGTCCATATTCAGGGTGTCCGCTCCAGGGAAAGACTTTCCCCTTGTCGGCTCTGGAGGAAAGTCCGGTATTGCATCAGTCATTGTCCAGGGAGTGTCCTAACGCAAGAACCTCTGGTCTGAACAACACGTTCTACTCCCGGTGCTGCTTGCTTGATGGTAGCGAGGTTCTCAAATTGTCCTTGGTTCTTTTTCCTTTTATTCCTTGCAAGCTAAAAGCATTAAGGGTGGGGCAAGCCATACTCCAGGGAAACTTCCCCATAGCAGGAATTCACAGCCCCACCCTAATCCTTTAACATACAGGTTAGCAAAACCACACAATGGAGGACAGTCCCAAGATACTGGGAACCATATCCCAGCCACGTGGCTGCACACATTTTGGGGGGGACACAATTCAAACCATGACACCTTTTTAATCTTTTCGTTTGCTACAGGACTATTCAGTTGTTCTACCTTTGTACTAATTTAGCCAGGTAATGCGTTTCTAGAAAATGATTCATTTCCTCTAGGTTTTCAAGTTTGTTAGACTATAATTTTTCATAGTATTCTGTTATGATTCTTTTAACTTTGGTTGAATCTCTTACAATGAATGAATTTAATCCATTTACATTCAGCATAAATATTGATAGTCCTAAGTTTACTTCTGTCATTTTGGTGTATTTTTTTGTGTTGTTGACAGTTTCTTTGTTCAACTTAATTTTCTGTGTTGAGTCTTTTTTAATGTATTTCTAGTGCTGTTGATTTAGTATTTGCTGGGTGTTTATGTCTTTTATACTTTTTTATTTTGATGTGTAAAGTTATTAGTTTTTAGTTGTGATTAATTTCATATTTACTCTTATTTTTCTAAGTTTAAAGCAAACTTTTGCTTCTTTTTATCAGCTTGATGACTTTCTGTAAAAGATCTGTGACTATATTACTTTTTTGTTTGTCATCTTTTACATATCGAAGTCTTTGTTTCCTTATTTTCAATGTTGTAGCTTTATTTATGACATCTCTATCTTGGTTGATATCTGGTTGTTCTCTCCTGCATTTTAATCTTGGATTGTTATCTTATGTCACTGATGTCTTTTTTTTTTTTATTTAATATGAGTGAGTGAAAATGTACATTCTCATATAAATTTACATGCCCGCCTATATGCAGCTTCCACTGCTCTCCCTGTCAGAGGACTCCTATTAGTATTTCTTGTAATTCTGATTTGGATTTTACAAATTCCCTAAACTTCTTCTTATCTGGAAATGCCCCAATTTTGTCATGGTATTTATGACAGAGTTTTGCTGGATATATAATACTTGGCTGGAATTTTTTTTTTCCTTCAAGGCTTTATATATGCCATCCCTTTGCCTTCTTCCCTACATGATTTTGCTGAGTAGTCAGAGCTTCGTTTTACTGACTCTTCTTTGTAGATGACTTTTTGTTTTTTCACTAGGCACTCTGAAATCCTCTTTATCTTTGGTTTAGGCAAGTTTGATTGTAATATATCTTGATGACTGTCTTTTAGGATCTACATTGTGTAAGGTTTGATGAGTATCTTGGGCAGATATCCTCTCATCTTTTCTGACTTCTCAGAGGTTTCCTACCCCAAAGTCTTCAAAAATTGTCTCTGTATTTGCTGTTATCCACTCCCCCACCCCCAATTCTGGCTCTCCAGTTACTTGTAGGTTGTTCTTCTTGATACGGTCTCATATTATTCTTACAGTTTCTTTATTTTGTATCTGATTTTTTTCTTAAATAATTGGTGTCAAGTGTTTTGTTTTCAACCTCACTAGTTCTGACTTCCATAGCCTCAACTCTACTCTTATAACTTTCTACCAAGTTGTTTAAATCTGAAATTTTATTGTTAATATTTTGAATTTCAGTGTGCTATCTATAGATTCTTGCTGCCTGTTCAATGTGCTATTATGCTGTTGAATAACCTTCCTTAGGTTTCACTGTTGCTTTCTCTGTGTGTTCCCTGGCTTTCTCTGCATTTTGTTGATTTCTTTTCTGATCTCTTGAAGAGCTCTGTATATTAACATTGTGAATTCTACCTCTGGTAATCCAAGGTCTCTTTACCTGGAAGACTTCTTGATTACTTGTTTTGTGCATATGTTGAAGCTGTCATGGTCTGCCTCTTTATGTAATTTGATATTGACTATTGTCTCCAAGCCACCAATCAGTTATTACATTTATGTGTTTTGTGTTTTCTTACTTTATCCTAGTTTCTTCTTTTGTTTTGTTTTGATATGCCCAAATAGGCTGCTTATGTGAGCTAATTTGATTACTGGTAGCTTTGAAGCTCTAATGCCCTGTTGCTAGTCGGTTAGAACTTTACTAGCCCAGGTCTCTTCTATGAATTCAGCTCAGATGATCATCAAGTGTGTGGTTTAGGTTCTAACAGTCCTAAATGGACAGTGGAGATTGATGTAGGTACAGGTATCTAGCTGTAGTAAGGGGTCACACTCTGAGTAAAGCAGGGGGCTGGCAGATGCCTCTAAGTGTCTGTGAGGCAAGTATGTCCCTGATCCCTACAGCATGTAGGTAAGTGGGTTTTCCAGCAGAACTATGGGCACCCCTTGCTATTGGCTGTATAGACTGGGACACACCACTTGTTACTGGGCCTGTTTCAAGTGGCTAGGTAGTATAGGTGGAGCCACAAGTCCTCAGGCCCCTTATGTGTGTTGGTGAGGATCCTGCTTAATAAGCAGAGTGGTGTCAAAAGACATGATCTTGTTTCTCCACAATATAGCTGAACCAGTTCAGGTTAGAATTCAGGTATATACTCTTTTGTGATGTGCTAATGACAATCTATGTTGTTTAAATGGGCCCACACAGGTCTATGCAGTGGTGAAAGATTTTCAAAGCACATGGACCTCTTATGCCTGTGCCTAGGAAAATGAACTGTTATTACTCTGCTTTCTTGGCAAGAGGAAGCTGGCAGATTATTTTTTTCTGTTGTGAACTTGTTCTCTCCAGGTTGGAAGAGTGACTCAGGACACATGATGGGTCCTACTTTTGGCCCAGGAGATGTATCAGTCTCCAAAGCCACCTCAGACTCAATGTGATGATAAGAGGGATAAGCAGGTAAATGGAAGAGACGTTTTTCCCCAAAGGATTTAATTTGAACCTTCCAGTAAGAAAAATGCAAGTACTTAACTTTTGCCAATTGCACATTGCTATTCACTAACTCTGGAGGTGTGAGTAGACTCTCACCTGCATGGTATGTCCATTGTCAAAAATATGTCCTGAGGGCTGGAGCCAAGATGGGAGATTAGACACATTTCTCCTCAATTCCCTCTGAAAACTAAGTCCTGGACTAACAATTGAACAGAACATTCTGAACATGCCATAGGGTTGTCAGATTGGACTACATGCCACTACAGTGTAAACTACCTCTCTCTAATGAGGCAGAGTGTGCTGAGCCCTGCTCCTGCTGACTTGCCATTTCAGTGGAGGCGGAGGATGGCATAAGCTGGTAAAAATGCTGAACTTCAGTGCTAAAGTAAACTCTGTATAGCACAGCAGAGACACAGTGTGTTGGGCATCCGCATTTTGAGAGGCTGAATCCTGACTGAGGGCTCTACTGCCCTCCCCTTTTCTGAGATCCAACACAAATTCTACTGTTTCACAGTGGGAAGGGTAGCTTGGCTGCGATGTCATCTTGGTCAGCTGAGAGGCAGAGTCACCCAGCCATAAGCCTCAGCTGGGTCTAATTCCCAAGCTGAAAAACAGTGACAGTCTCAAAAGTGCTTTTCCAGCAGGAAGGCTGTGTTTAGCACACTATTACCTTACAGGTAGGGCCTGGCTGAGGATGGCTGCAAGGTCATAATACCTCTCTATTTTGAAATATGTCAAAGCATCAGGGGACAACAAAAGAGGTGCTTCTGTTGTCAGCCAGAAGGCAGGGCCTGCCACACCTGACCACCTGACTGATTTTGGCAGCTGTCAGAAAGCTCCTAAATTTTTGAAATAAGACTACTGGGAGAAATAACTGCTGAGCAGCCCAGCAGCATCTCTTCCAGTCTTTACTGATCCATGCCATAGGGTTGGTTGATGGCCCTCCAATGACCCATAATTAGGGCACAATATTTTCCAGATAGGAGGCAGAGCATGCCATGCCGGAAAGTCCACTGGGGCCAGTCACTAGAGTACACAGAGGTGGCTGGTGACCAACTCCTCTTTCAGAACTATGTCTCAGCTTCTGTTGAAATAACACCAGAGAAACTAAACAGTCTCCAGATGGCTGGAAGGCAACAATCTATCTCTTATCATTTAAAGAAACAGTACATCATGGCTCCAGAAAACTCTTAAAGAATCAAAAAACTTCCACATGAAGAAAGCTTTCTGAAACTATCAGAGGTCAAGTACAGAAGAATTATATATAGAATGCTGCCAGAGATTAAACAAATTGCAGCAGAGCAAAGTGAAAAATTAAGTAAGCTATTTGAACTTATAGAACATCACTGATCTAAAATCCAGCAGATCAGTAACAGAACTGCAGAATTAGACACTTTAATCCAAAGCAAAAGAGCAGAGTTGAAGAGACAGAAGTCAGACTTAGTGACCTTGAAGACAGTGCAACTGACAAAAGCATTTATGAGGAGATATCAGACAAAAGAAATAAGAAAAATGAAGAAGCATTAAGAAATATGTCAGACTCTGTTAAGAGGAATGATCTATGATTAACTGGAATTCCTAAACAGGAAGAGACAGCCGAAAACATAGAGTATTGTTGTTGAGTTGCTGACAGAAAACTTCCTTCAAATTATGAAAGAAGATAACATAAATATCCAAGACTTGTACCAAATGCCACAAAAAGCAGACCCCAAAAGAAAGACACCAAGACATATTATAATCGAGCTTAATAAAATGAAATATAAACATACTTTCTTAAAGGCAACAAGGCTGAAAGCAAAGCTAACATTCAGAGAGAAGCCCTGTAGGCTTTCATCTGACTTCCCAGTGGAAACAGTGTCACCAAGGAGGCAGTGCAGTGATCATATTCAAAGCCTTGAAGGAGAAAAACTTCCAACCAAGAATTACATATCCTGCAAAACTATCTCTCAAATATGAAGATGAAATTAAGAGATTTTCAAGTAAACAAAAGCTTAGAAACCTTGTAAAAACCAAACAAAACTACAAGAAATACTGAAAGAAGATCTTTGCTTAGAAAAACAAAACCACTAAGTGTATACTTAAGGAGGCAATGCAGAACACAGCATCCAGAAATCTACTGAGTTAGGGAAGTCAGGCAAACTACAATATTGAAAGAAGGGACCCAGTGATCATATCACAAAAACTATGACACCATCACTCTAAAAAGAGGTATACACTACAGTAGTTATAATCCTCTCAGATAGAGAGGAAGTTAAAAAGATATGCAGAAGTTAAAATTGGGTCTAAATTCACAATATTAAGGAGGATCATAAGGGTAGCAGCAAAGCACAATAACAATGCAACTTATCAAAACGAGTAACGTAATACAGAAGTCTCAACAAACACAAAACCAACACTGAAAAAGATGACAAGTCAACCCATAAAGAAAAATGACCTGGAACAGAGTATTAAGAACAACATATAAAACATCAAAACAAAAATAAATATATCAAAATGACAGCAGTAAGCATATAGCTATCAATAATTACACAGAATGTAAACAGACTGAATGCTTGAATAAAGAGACAATAACTGATATCCTGGATCAAAAGACATCACCTGTCTGTATGTTGCTTACAAGAAACACACTTTAGACTTAAAGACATGAACAAACCAAAAATATAAGGATGGAATAATATATAACAAGCTAACAATGTACAAAGAAGAGCAGGTGTGGCAATATTAATCTCAGATAAAATAGATTTTAATGTAAAATCTATCATCTTACACAAAGATGGCCGCCATTTATTGCCAAAAGGTTCAATGCACAAGGAGGACTTAACAGTATTAAATATTTATGCACCTAATACCAGAGCAGCTAAATACATTGAACAAACACTAACTACATTGAAAAATAAGATAGATTACTCCAAAGTAGTAGTTGGAGACTTCAACACTCCATTTTCAGTAATGGACAGACCATGCAGAAAAAAGCTCAGTAAAGACGCGGAAGATCTTATTGCCACAATTAACCAACTAGACTTCATCAACATATACAGAACTTTTGCTCCATCAAAAGATTAATACATTTTCTTCTCCAATGCACATGGAACATTTCCAGAACAGACCATGTGTTAGGACATAAAGCAAATCTCAACAAAATCCAAACCAATGAATTATTGCAAAGCATCTTCTCGGACTAGAAAGCCATAAAAATCAAAATCGATAGTAGAAAAAACATAGTTACCAATGGGAACTCATGGAAACTTGACAACATCTTGCTGAAAAATCCATGCGTTATAGAAGAAATCAAGGACAACATAAAGAAATTTATGGATTCAAATGAGAATGAAAACAGATCCTACAAGAACCTATGATATAACCAAAGGAGTGCTCAGAGGTAAATTTTTCCCTGTAAATGCATACACCGAGAAGGAAGAAAGGACCCAAACGAAAGCATTAACCCTACAGCTTGAACAAGTAGAAAGAGTGCAATAGAGGAATCCCTCCACATGTGAATAAAACAGATAATAAAAATAAGAGCAGAACTAAATGAATTAGAGAACAGAAGAACAACTGAAAAAATTAACAAAACCAAAGGCTGTTTTTTTGGAAAGATCAACAAAATTGATAAACCATTGGCTAAACTTACAAAAGAAAAATGGGAGGAAACAAAACCCAAATAAGAAAGGAGCTGGGAGATGTAACTACAGACCCAACTGAAATAAAAAATATCAAAACAGAATACTATGAAAGACTGCACTCTGACAGATTTGACAATCTAGAGAAAATGGACAAATTCCTAGATTCATATCACCTACCAAAATTATCACAAGGTGAAGCAGAACAACTTAATAAACCAATCACAAAGGAAGAAATTGAAAAAATCATCTAAAAACTAACAACCAAAACAACTCCTGGCCCAGATGGCTTCACTGCAGACTTCTACAAAGCTTTTAGAGAAGAGTTATCTCCAATAATAACCCCAGTGCTGTCGAGTCAGGTCTGACTCACAGTAACCCTAGAGGTCAGAGTACAACTGCCCCCACAGAGTTTCCAAGGAGCAACCTGGTCTATTTCACAGTATAGAAAGGGATGGAATACTCCCAAATTCATTCTAGGAAGCCAGCATAACCCTGATACCAAGGCCAGGGAAAGATCCCACAAAAATGGAAAATTGCAGAATGATATCATTCGTGAACCTAGAAGAAAAATCAAAAAAATAATTCATCATAACCAAGTCTGATTCATACTAGGGATACAAAGCTGGTTCAGCATCAGTAAAACAATGAATGTGATCCACCACATAAATAACACAAAAGATAAGAATCACCTGATTTTTTCAATTGACACAGAAAGTGCATTTGTTAATGTCCAACACTCATTCATGTCAAAAACTCGGCAATAGGAATAGAAGGAAAATTTCTCAACACAATAAAGAGTATCTATGCAAAGTCCACTGCCTACATCATCCTGAATAGAGAGAGACTGAAAGAATTCCCCTTGAGAACAGGAACTAGACAAGGATGCTCACTCTCACCACTTCTATTCAACATTGTACTAGAAGTTCTGGCCAGAGCAGTTAGACAAGACTAAGAAGTAAAAGGCATCTACATCAGCAAAAAAGAAGTAAAATTCTCTCTACTTGCAGATGATATGATCGTATATGCAGAGAATCTTAAAGAATCCATAAGTAAACAACTGGTACTAATTAAAAGAGTTCAGCAAGGTGTCAGGATATAAGATAGACGTATAAATAAATCAGTAGGGTTCTTTTTTTACCAACAACAAGGTCATCAAAGAAGAATCACTGAATCAATACTATTTATAGCCCCCAAGAGGATAAAATACCTAGAAATAAATCTAACTAGAGAAATAAGAGACCTAGACAAAGAGAACTACAAGACTTGACTTCAAGAAACCAGGAGAGACTTATATAATGTAGAAATCTACCCTGCTCATGGATAGGAAGACTTAACATTGTGAAAATATCTATTTTACCCAAAGCAATCTACATGTGTGATGCAATCCCAATACGAATTCCAGTGACATTTGTTAATAAGATGGAGAAACAAGTCACCAAATTTGTTTGGAAAGGAAAAAACCCCGGATAAGTAAAGCACTACTGAAGAAGAGGAACAACCATGGGAGGCCTCACACTACCTGACCTTAGAACCTCCTACACTGTGACAGTAGTCAAAACAGCCTTGTACTGGTACAAAAGGAGACATGTAGACCTTTGGAACAGTATTGAGACCACAGAAATTCCACCACCCTCTTATGAACAGTTGATATTCAACAAAGGCCGTAAGATTTTAAACTGGAGTAAAAACAGTCTCTTTAACAAATGGTGCTGGCAAAATTAGATATCCATCTTCCAAAAATTGGAAAAAGATCTATATCTCTCACCTTATTAAAAAACTAACCCAAATTGGATAAAAGACCTAAGTATCAAACCTAAAACGATAAAGATCATCCAAGAAAAGATAGGATCAACAATGGAAGCTTTAGTACACAACTTAGACAGACTTCAAAATCTGACAAAGTGCAATTAACAGAAGAGAAGGTAGATAAATGGGAAGTACTAAGAATCAAACACTTTTGCACATCCAAAAACTTTATCAGAAGAATTAAAAGACCACCTATAGAATGGGAAAAAATATTTGACAGCTACATGTTGGACCAATGTCCGATTTCCATAATCTACAATGTTATGCAAAATGTCAGCAAGAAAAAGGTAAATAATCCAATTAAGCAATGGGCAATGGAGATAGACAGACACTTCACCGAACAGGACATCCATGCATGTGTTTTACATGTGAGGAAATGCTCAACATCATCAGGTATTAGAGAACTCCAAATCAAGACTGCAGTGAGATACCATCTCACCCCAACAAGATTGGCCATAATCCACAAAATACAAAACAACAAATTCTGGAGAAGATATGGAGAAATTGTAATTCTCCTACACTGCTAGTAGGATTGCAAAATGGTACAACCTCTTTGCAGAGCAATCTGGCACTTCCTAAAGAAGTTGGAAATAGATATGCCATTTGATCCAGTAATCCCATCACTCAGAGTATATCCTACAGAATCAGGGACAGTCACATGAGCAGACACATGCACACGAATGTTTATTGCAGCACAGTCCACAATAGCCAAAAGATGGAATCAACCCAGATGCCCAACAACATTTGAATGGATAAACAAACTATGGTACATACACTCAATGGAACACTATACAATGATAAAGAACAATGCTGATTTTAGGAAGCACCTCATAACTTGGTTTCAGTTGGAAGACATTATGCTGAGTGAAATCAGTCAGTGACAAAAGGACAAATATTGTATGAGGCTGCTACAATAAGGACTTAAAAACAGACTCATGTACAGAAGAAAAGACTGACAGCTGCAAGGGTGGGGAGGGAGGGAGAGGACTGGTTGTAGATTAGATAGTTGATAGAAATTTGGTTTTGCAAAAGCTGTGACAGCACACAAGAGAAAGATCAACTTGACTGGACTTCAACACAAACTGAATGCTCTTCTAATCTTAACCCAATATTGCAAGGATAGAGTAGCAGGGGTAGGGGTCTGGGGACCATACTCTCAAGGAAAATCAAGGTCAATTGACGTAACTAGCCTGTTGCTAAGAGAGTCTTCTGCACCCCATTTTGGTGACTGGGGTCTGGGGTCTTAAAAGCTAGCGAGCTGCCATCTGAGGTACACCATATGGTCCCCAACTCTCTGGAACAATCACCAAGAACAGAAATCCACAGGGGGAAAACGAGCCCAGGAGACAGAAGGGCCCATGTGTATGGGTGACTGTATCGACATGTGTCCAGAAGAACCAGATGGTGCCCAGTCACCACCAAAGACACCTGTAATGGGGCACACAATGTCGAGTCCCAGTGGCAACGTGAGAAAAAGAGGGATGCACCTCAAGAACTCCACTAAAAGACTGCAATTGATGGTCCAGGAGCCTGAGGGTTTCCCTGGGAGCATGACCGCTAGACCTGATGCTGCCCCTGACCAGAAGACATTACTTAGGTCAACTCTTCAGACAGGAATGGACTGGACTCGGGGACACAGGGTGACCATATGGAGTGTGTACTTTGTGGTTCTATGCGTCTATAGGATGCTGTCCTACTGGCCTTTAACTAGAAAGGTGAAAAGAAGGTGGAGAGGAGGGAATATGAGATTGTTAAGAGGACATGACACCTATAGAAAGAAAAGGAGGAGTGTGCTGTCACTGAGCAAGGAGTGGAGAAGGAGCTGCTGATAGGAAAGTGTGCAAATTTTATTTGGATTGTATACTTTCACTTAATCACAATAATAATGTAAAAAAATGTCCTGAATGTCACTGCTTTCTCATTGTGCTCATGCCAATGGATCCAGCTTGCAGTGTGCCGGTTCCCACCAGCCAGGTCAGGTCTATCAATTCCGCTGTTTCTGAACCATCTCCCCACCCCGCCACTAAGTTCTGCTCCTCAACGTTAACTTTGATATTCAGGTGATGCTTCATTCTCATATATAATTGATTCACTACTTTTGGGGGTTTTGTTGTAAGAAGGGCCACAAAAAATGTCTGGCTACTTCACCATCTTGACAACATCTCCTACACAAATGTTTTTAATCAAATTTGAAAGTCATTAGAATCATACTTCAACTATTTTAATTCTCGGTTGTTCTCATCTATATCTGATATTCCAATTACACTTTGTTAGACCATTTCATATTTTTTCTCAGTTCAATGAGGTACTTAATTTTACCTCATTTTTTTCTCTATTATTCAGATCTAAAAATTTCTTCTGATCTTCCATCAATGCTGTTCACTCTTTGTTTTACAATGTCCAGTTACTTTTTTAGAAAAGAAAATTATTGTGGTATTTCACTCCCTCTAATCCACAGGTACTCCTTGGAAACTCTATGGAGCAGTTCTACTCTGTCCTATAGGGTTGCTATGAGCCAGAATCGACTCGATGGCTAAGGTTTTTTTTTTTTAATTCAAAATTTACCTTTTGTTCTTCTTATAATTCTATTTCTCTGCTGAGACTATGTATCAGTTCATTCATTAGGATCAGATTTCATTTACATCCTCATCCTTTGTCATGGTTTGAATTATGTCCCCCCAAAAGTGTGCGTATTAGTTTGGCTAGTCCTTGATTTCTGGTATTGTGTGATGTTCCTTTATGTTGTAAATCCTGCTTCTGTGATGCTAATGAGGGAGGACAGGTGGCAATTGTGTTGATGTGGCAAGACTTAATGTGTCAAATTGTATTGTACCTTGGGGCAACCTCTTAGGATATAGAAGAAAGGGTGACAAGTGGAGTGTTAGGGGACTTATATCACCAATAAGCAGTGCCCAAAGCAGGTCATGGCCTTTGGAAAGGACTAATGGACCCTGGGCATCAGAAGCTCCCAGTCCACGGAAAGACTGACCACAAGGACCTTCCTGCAGAGCCAACAGAAAAAGCCTTCCCCTGGAGCTGATGTCCTGAATCTGGACTTGCAGCCTACTGGACTGTTATGAAATAAATTCCTCTTTTTCAAAGCCGTCTACTTGTGGTATTTCAGTTGTAGCAGAACCAGACGACTATGATATCTGTATTTATAAAAATTCCATTCGAGTTTTATTTGATAAATGAAACATCAATGTCATCCAATGTGAGGTTTTATTGATATTTTTTCTTTTTTTCACTGGTCTTGTTGTTAGCTGTCATCTAATTGGTTCCAACTTACAGTGACCCTATGTATAATAGAAGGAAGCAGTATGCAGTCATCAGCCATCCTCACAATAGTTGTAATATTTCAGCCCGTTATTGCAGCTGCTGTGTCAATCTATCTCATCAAGATTCTTCTTCTTTTTGCTAACTCCTCTACTTTACCAGTCATCATGTCTTTCTTCAGGGACTTGTACCTCCTGACAGCATGTCCAAAGTATGTGAGACAAAGTCTCATCATCCTTACTTCAAAGGAGTACTCTGGCTTAATTTCTTTCAAGACAGACTTCTTCTTCTTCTAGTAGTCCATAGTATATTCAGTATTCTTCATGGATATCATAATTCAAAGGCAGCAATTCTTCCTCAGCCTCCTTACTCACTGTTCTGCTTTTGCATGCATATGAGATGAATGAAAATACCAAGGCTTGGGTTAGGCACACTTTATTCCTCAAAGTGACATATATGCTTTTCAATACTTTAAAGAGTTCTTTTGCAGCAGATTTGTGCAATAAATCATTTGACTGCAGGACTGCTACGTCCATGAGTGTTGATTGTGTATCAAAGTAAACTAAAATACTTGAAAAATCCATTTTATTTGTTTATCATAAATTTTTGATTATGGATCACATTTATATGCATTTTTTGCATGTCCACTAATTTCATGTTTTATACTAGATATTACTGATAATATGTTTATACATTCTAGATTCTGCTATTTTCCCTGATTTATTATATATTTTTTTCTTTTTCCTCTGAGTTCAATTTCTGGCTAATGACTTAAATATCTAGGTTCTATTCTATACTTTTTTACAGTGGATCACTGAAAACCTAAAACTCTTCTTCAAGCAACTCTAACTCAATGAAACTCAAAGTTAAAACTTCACCTCTCTTACAGATTTTTTTCAGATCTTGGTTTTTAAGTTTATT
The DNA here is from genome assembly GCA_028571685.1 of Heterohyrax brucei. Lineage (NCBI taxonomy): Eukaryota > Metazoa > Chordata > Mammalia > Hyracoidea > Procaviidae > Heterohyrax > Heterohyrax brucei. The sequence goes on from CM053166.1 coordinate 117,965,150, forward strand.
TCTTTACATCTAACACTTGCTTTTCTGATACCTCAGCTGTATGCACGTCATATTAATATCTACTGCCTATGATATATCTTCTGAATGAGCTGGAAATCTATCACCACGCAGAAGTTTTAAGACTCTAATTCCTGTAAATCCGCAGCATTACATATAGTATCCTGGAAATAATTTGTTTGTATTTATGGCTCAGTATTTTTTGTGTTCTCCTTTATCACTACAGGTATCCTGTGTTCAATAAATAAAAAAATTCAAAATACGAAGCTTTTGTATTGTCTCATAAAGAAGGTGAGTGGAGCTAAATTAGTCCAACATAATCAACTGAGAACTAAATAACTAATTTAATATTCTCTACTCAGGTCGCCATGAGTCGGATCCGACTCGACGGCACTTGGCTTGGCACTCATTCTTGAAAACTCTGGTGGTGTTAAAGCTACTAATAAAAAGGTTGGCAGTTAGTAGCTACTAAAGCTACTAATCAAAAGGTTGGCAGTTCTAACCCACTAAATGCTCCTTGGAAATCCTATAAGGCAATTATGCTCTGTCCTTTAGGGTCACTGTGAGTTGGAAGGAATTGACTTAATGGCAATAGGTATACTAATGAGTATAATGAGTATAGATCACTCTTTAATCAAATCCCTGATAGGATTTAATGGGATTTGGACTTACCGTACAGCAGTAACTAAGTTGAAATGATATTATTTACACTATATGAGACTGTGACTGCAAAAATTAGCAAGTTGGAATAAAACCCTCTATATTTCTATAAACATGTATGTGATATTAATCTTGAAGAAAATAAATTACTATTAGAGTAGTACATGTGGCACAACTCAAAATGAAAATAAACAGTTGCAAATACACTTTAGTAATTGAAAAGGTTGGATGTATGAGCTTTAAACTAAGGAAAGTTGGAAATAAGAAATATAATAGTTGAACAATATCCTAGATATTAGTGAGCTAAAATAGGCTGATAGTGACCATTTTGAATTAGAGAATTGTGCAGACTACTATGCTAGGAATGAGAAATTAAAGGGGAGTGGAGTGTCATTCATTATCAAACAGAACATTTCAAAGTTTAATCTTAAGTACAACAATATAAGTGACAGCATAATAACCATATGCTTACAAGGAAGACCGGTTAATACAATTATTTTTCAGATTAAATCATCAAGTATTATCTTAGTTATCTACTATTACTATAACAGAAATACAACTGGGTTGCTTCAACAAAGAAGAATTTATTCCATCAGAGTCTAATAACTTAAGGTCCAAATTCAGGGTGTCTGTTCCAAGGGAAGTCTTTCACTGTAAGCTCTGGAGGAAGGTTCTCATCATCAGTCTTTCTGTGGAGGAGTAATTGCTTCTCCACACAAGAACTCTAGGTCCAAAGGATGTCCTCCATTTTGGGGACCAGTTTCTTGTTGTGTGAGGTCCCCAACTCTCGGCTTGCTTCCTTTTCCTTTATCCATTGTGAGATAAAAGATGATACAGGCCACACCCCAGGGAAACTCCACTTATATTGATCAGGGATGAGACCTGAGCAAGAATGATATATCCAACCCTAATCCTTTTTAACCATGGGCAGAGATTACGATTTATAACACATAGGAAAGTCACAAAACGGAGGACAACGACACAATACTGAGAATAATGGCCTAACCAAGTTGACACATATTTGGGAGGGAGACAATTCAATGTGCTATAAATAGTGATTTCAAAGATGAAGAACACTGGCAACACAAGAATAAAAAGGGGTGCACCCTGAGATCTCCACTAAAATACCACAATTGATGGTCCAGCAGCTTCTGGGTTCCCCTGGGAGCATGGCCCCTGGCCTGATGCTGCCCTTGTCCATAAATCATAACGAAGGTCCACTCTTTGGACACAAATGGATTGGACTTGGTGATGCAGTGACCGTATTGGATGCACTTTATGGTTCTATGCATCTATAGGATATCACCTGCTGACCTCTGGCTGGAGGAAGGACAGTGAGTGGAGAGGAGGGGAAAGGAGACTGTTGGGAGGATGAGACATGTATGGAGCAGGGAGGAATAGTGTGCTGTCACCGGGCAGGGAGAGCAGTGGCAGCCGCATATAGGTGGCCATGTAAATTTATATGGGAATGTACATTTTCACTCAGTCATAATAAATTAAAAAAAAAGAAATTGAAGATTTTTACCAACTTCTGCGGTATTAAATTGATCAAACATTCAGTTAATAACCAAAACCAAACCAAAGCCACTGCCACTGAGTTGGGTTCAACTAATAGTAACCCTAGAGGTCACAGTAGAAATGCTCCATAGAGTTTCCAAGGAGTACCTGGCAGATTTGAATTGCCGACCTTTTGGTTAGCAGAAGTAGCACTTAACCCACCATTCCACCAGGGTTTCCCCAAATGCAGTGTTAATTATTGCTAATTGAAATGCAAAAGTTGAAGCAAAGATGAAAAATCATTAGCTGGAAAATATGGATTTGCTCATAAAAATGATGGAAGAGATTGCATGATAGATTTTGCTAGACAAATGACCTAGTGATTGCAAATGCCTTTCTTCTACAACTTAAGAGAATACTGTGAATGTGGACCTCACTGGATTAATACACAGGAATCAAGTGGACTACATTGGTGGAAAGACACTTTGAAAAAGTTCAATGTCATTAGTCACAACAAAGGCAGAGGGTAACAGCAGAACATGCCATTGATTTCTCACATGCAAGTTCACGCTGAAGATGGTGAAAATTAAAACAAGCCTGTAGGATCAAAATATGAACCCAAGTGTACCTCACTTGAATTTAGAGACCACCTCAAAAATAGATTTGACATATTGCACACTAATGACCTATGACCAGACAAGTTGTGGGATGACAACAAGGATAACATACATGAAGAGAGCAAAAGAACATTAAAAGTACAGGGGAAAAAAAAACCTGAATGTCACCAGAAGAGACTCTAAACTTGCTCTTGATGTACAGTAGCCAAAACAAAGGGAAGAAATGATGAAATATAAGGGCTGTATAGAAGATTTCAAAGGGAGACACGAGAAGACAAAGTAAAATATTATAATGAAATGTGCAAAGGCCTGGAGGCAGAAAATTGAGAAGAAGCAACTGTGTAGGCATTTCTTAGGCTTAAAGAACTGAAGAAAATATTGAGTTGCAATATGAAGGATTCTATGGACAAAGCACTGAATGACAAAGAAGCGCAGAAACAAAATGGAAGAAATAAATGGAAGCAGTGTACCAACAAAAGATGATTCACACTGAGTCATTTCAGGACATAGCATATGTACAAGTACGAATTATACAGAGGGAAGAAATCCAAGCTGCACTGAAGGCATTGGAGAAGAAGAAGACTCCAAAAATTTATAGAAAACCAACTGAGATGCTTTCACAAACTGATGCAACACTGGAAGCACTCTTCTATGCCAAATAATTTTGGAAGACAGATACCTAGCCAACCAACTAGAAGAAATACACATATGTGCCCTTTGAAAGATGATCTAACATGATGTAGAAATTTTAGAATATTATTAATATGACAAACAAGTAAAATTTTGCTAAAGATAATTCAAAAGCAGTTGTAGCAGTACATCCACAGGGAACCACCAGAAGTTCAATCTAATTTCAGAAGAGGACATGAAATGAGGGGCATCATTGCTGATGCTATATGGATCCTCACTGAAAACAGAGAATACCAGAAAGATGTTTACTTGTATTTTGACTATGAAAATCTATGTGACTGTGTGGATCACAAATTGTTATGAATAACATTGCCAAGAATGGCAGTTCCAGAACACTTAATTGTGATCATATGGAACCTCTACCTAGACCAAAAGGCAGTCATTCCAACAGAACAAGGAGACACTGGATAGTTTAAAATGGGAAAAGACGTGCATTTAGGGTTATATTTTTTCAAGACACTTATTGAATCTGTATGCTGAGCAAGTAATCTGAGAAACTTGAGTGTATTTGAAGAAGAATATGTTTTCAGGATTGGAGAGTGACTAATTACTAACGTGCAACATGCAGAAACACAACCTGGCTTGCTGAAAATGAATAGGACTTGAAGCACTGATTCAAATTAAAGACTACAGCTTTGGGTATGCACCACATCTCCACATAAAGAAAACAAAAAGCCTCACACCTGGACCAAGAAACAATATAATGATAAGTGGAGAAAAGAGTGGAGTTGCCCAACATTTCCTTTTACTTGGGTCCACAGTCAATGCCCATGGAAGCAGCCATTAAGAAGTCAAATTACATATTTCATTAAACAAATCTGCTGCAAATTACTTTGAGGACTAAGGTAGGCCTGACCCAAGCTGTGGCATTTGCAGTCACCTCATAAGTATGCAAAAACTAGACAATGAATACGGAAGACCCAAGAAAAACTGAAGTCTTTAAATTATGCAGTTGAGGAAGAATATTGAATAGACCAGAGACTGCCAGAAGAGTGAAGAAATCTGTTTTGGAAGATGCTCCTTACAGGGAGGATGGAGCGACTTTGTTTCATGCACTTTGGACATGTTATCTGTGGAGACAGTTTCTGGAGAAGGACATTTTGCTTGGTAAAGTACAGAGTCAACAAAAAAAGAGGAAGACTCTCAACAAGATGGGTTGACACAATAGCTGTGACAATGGGCTCACCCATAGCAACAATGGTGAGGATGATGTAGGATCAGGGCAATGTTTTGTTTTGTTGTGCATAGGGTTGCTATAAATCGGAAAGACATGACACCACCTAACAACAATATCCTAACACAAATGTATAGCAACATTTGGCCTAAATTTAAAACTTTCGAAAATTCAAATTAAGTTACATGTTCCATCTTTTGAAAACAGCTTTTGCATTTTTGCGACAGTAAGACAATCTATGTGCTTCTTGATCAGCAGTTATTTTGTGATATTTGTGCCTTGATACACATGCATATATGTTTTGAAATTCTTCAAGGTAAAAAGGTAAGGAAGAGAAAAGACTACTTGATCAGTGTCACCTGTAGAAACAATTTAATTTCATGAGAAGAAATGATAATTAAAAATAAGTTTTAAAACGGTATTGAATTCACATAGCCATCAGTTTATAAGGCAATATTAAATACAACATTTTGGAGCAATGCCCATAATCTTGACTATCTCAGAAGGAAATCTTCCATAGGAGAAAAATAGTTCATAATTTTTCTTTTTACGTGCATTTAAAAATGAAGTTCAAAGAAAAAACTTTGGGATGATTCACTGAGCAATGCACTGGGCTCCAGTTTCACACTGCATTTGCTCTCTGAAATGCAATATGCCAATTATAACATTAGTTTATATGTAAGCCTTTAACCAATAGTCTGTGGGAAAAGGTTAAATATGTCTATTGATATCCAGGATGAAATGTGTCAAGTGCAAAATTGGATCAAGTTTATTGATGCAAAATTTTAAAAGGTAAGTTTTAATACTCTGATACTGACAACAGAAGAGTTTTTTGATCACTATGTATAACCTATTTGTAAGTGAGGAAATAGAAATACCCAATTCAATTGTCCTGATTTAAAAACTCATTATACTTCATGGAGTGAATTAATCATGTTCAGAAAAAAAATGTGCTGATAACTATAATGTGCTGGATTGGATTTATGGCCAAAAATAAGACAATGACTTGTGGGGGTGGAACTTAAGAAATCCACATAGAGGCCTGAGTTTGTCAGCCAAGTGCTGTCAAGACAGATCCGACTCATGGTGACCCTAGGGACCAGAGTAGAACTGACTCCCAGAGAATTCAAAGAGCGCCTAGTGGATTTGAACTACCGGCCTTGTGGTTAGCAGTGGTAGCACTTAACCCACTACACCACCAGGGTTTCCCAAGTCCTGAGTTTAGTTAATAGTAATATGCCCTTGCTGGTTTCTTAGTTCTTGCAAATATACAATGACAATATAAGTAGTTAAGAATAGGAGAAATGGATAGAGATATAAGGGAATGCTGCATAATCTTAGCAACATTTATTTAAATCTAAAATTATTCCAAATGAAAAGTATGTTTGAAAATATGTTCCCAACTCCCAGAAATTATAATGGGGTTTCAATAATTGCCTGGCATCCCTGAGCAATTTTCATAATGCTGTTCTTTATTGTAATGAATGCTGAAAATCATTCTCAACCCAAGCTAAAATGAGAGAGGTTAGGGTAGGGAATTTTGAAGATGGTTCTATCTTTACCATAACATAAATCCATTATGACTCTGTTAAAATATAGAATAGGATGCATTCAGTCCCTTAACTGTTGTCATTTTTAATCAGTGTGTATATCCAAATAATGACCTATTGGTACTACTTCTATTTTTTTGTTTGTTTTTCCTTTCCACACTGTATTAACTTAATTACATAGTTAACATGTGACAACGGTGTTAATATCTGTTCCATAATTGTCAGTAAATACGTAACTTCCAACTTATAAGTCAAACCAAACCCACTGCAGTCAAACTGGTTTCTGACTCATGTCAATCCTGTAAGACGGGGTAGAACTGCCTCACAGAGTTTCCAAACAGTGCCTGGTGGATTCAAATTGCCAACTTTTTGGTTAGCAGCCATAGCACCTAACTACTACACCACCAGGGTTTCCATACTTGTAAGTAGGACTTTGGAAATTCTATAAGTAGAAAATATATTGTACATCAATATTTCAAACAGCATTAGGTGTTTATGATGCTAGTTCTTAGTAAAGTAATAAAAGTACCCACCTAGAAGTATGTAGCAAAATACCAGCACTTTGAGACCTGACTTTTTGCCTCCAGTAATAGTGAGAATAACAGGTGTCTACTTATTTGGAGCTGTTATCCCAAAATACTTAATTTTGTGTCTTTTAGAACATCCACTCCTGGGTCTTTTGTAGTTAGATAATATAAGTTGTAATAAAATGCATTTTTTAAAAATGAAACAATCCATATTTGAGCTTGGGTCCAATGGAGGAAAAAAAAAAAAAAAACAACTTTGGTTAACTTTTTTATTTTTTTTTATTATGGCTGAGTGAAAATGTACATTCCCACGCATTTGTTGTGATCATTTCAAACCTACATAGTCAGCAATTCTGGTTTAGGAAAGTATAATCAACACTCCATATCCATGAGTTTCACATTTTCAGGTTCAGTTTCAACCAATCTCAGAAAATATTGAGGAAAAATTTTTTCAAAAACCAGAACTTGAATTTGCCTCGTCCTGAGCACTGCTGAATCCATGCAAATGAAGTGATGCGCAGCCTTGCACCATTTCCCAGATCCCCAGTCTCTCTCCCGCCCCCAGTCTCTCTCCCGCCCTTGTTGTTTTAGTGTTTGCCTCTCCTTTCATTTGCTCACTGCTTGTACTGTGTGCACCCTCTGTTTCTGTGGAAAAAAATGATTCCCATTGGAAACCTGGGTTGCACGGTAGTTAAGTGCTACAGCTGCTCACTAAATAGTTGGTAGTTTGAATTCACCAGGTGCTTCTTGGAAACTCTACGAGACAGTTCTACTCTGTCCTATATATAGGGTCACTGGGAGTCTGAATCGACTAGACGGCACTGGGTTTGTTTTGCTAAAACAGTTAAGTGGTCAAAGCAGTCCCTCAAAAGCTAAGAGGGAGAGTAAATTGCGATCTATTCATGAGAAAATAAAAATCTTAGATCTTTTGAAAAGTGGCATGTCCCTTGCCAAAGTGAGCCATAAAGTCAGTAAGAATGAATTTGACATTCATACAGTAAGGAAGAAACAAGAAAGTATTAGTGCTGCCCCTACAGTGGCAAAAAAAAAATGTTCTCTCTGGTTCTAAATCTTTGCAGAGTCTGAGAAGGCATTAAGTGTTAAGTGCAAGCATTAACAACTGTTTACGTTGTGTTAGGTATTATGTGTAATCTAGAGATGATTTAAAGTATGCAGGAGAATGTGCCTAGGTTATTTATAAATACTACACCATGCTATATTAGAAAGTTACTTCTGCATCTGTGGATTTTAGTTTCCATGTAGGTTCTGGAATAACTCACTCCCCAATGAATACTGAGGGACAATTGTATGTGAAAAGTAACAGCGACTTCTGCTGCCAGACCACATTTAGAATATAAAATACTGAGCTACAGTGCAAGAAATCACTCACTATTCTATACCCGGATCTGTTTCAAAGAAGCTGAACAGTCTTGAGCGTATCACTTAACCTTCTTTGTCCCTGATATCATTCTTTGTGAATATGAGTGAAGATTGTTATTTAAGACACCTGTACTTATACTGCAACATAAATCTTTATTCAGGACACTTTGAGGGTTAAAGAAGGAGACAAGTGAGAGAAATGAAATGTGTAAATTTCTTTCTTTAATTGAATTTAAAAATAAGAAAGATGAACAAAAGGAAAATGCATTAATTATAAATAGCGCATAATCATTCAAGCTGTTAGCAATACCTTGACATGATAGACGATTTATATTATTTCAGAATTGTTCCTTTCTATGAATTCAGTTGGAAGAAAGTAGACTTAGAATATCTAAGAAAGTGCTGCTGTATTGAGATTATGATACAAAGCTGTGACATCCTCCATTATAAAAAGATGATTTTTAGCTTTTAGAAGAAGATAAAAATTGTTCATCTGTTTATTCACCACATTGCCTATAAAAAATCTTGTAAACATGTTGTCTTCTTTAGACATTCAACACATATTTAATGAGATCTCATTATGCACCAAGACTACTTAACTATATGACAAATTAGTATGTTTGGTCTAGGGTATATGCTTTGATATTTGAAATGTAAACATTTAGAAAAACAACCTTGGGAAACAGATTGAATGAGTATCTTCATTCTCACTGAGTACATTCAGGCTAATAGAAAGGCATGATGCTGTACCTAAAGTTGTCAATGTGGTAAGTTGCTTAAATGAAAATTATGTCTATGTTCGAGATCCAAAATCAGGTATCTTCTAACTAACTTTACTATCCTTAAATGCCATTTTATACATTAAAAGTTCACTTACATTACACTTCATCCAGAATAGCTTATCCATAGCAGTGATGATCACAACACTTTTAATCTGGTGACCAAAAAAGAAACCTGAGTTTCACATGCAAATGAAGAGATTGCAGGTCGTGGTGGCATGAAGCACAGGTGTAACCTAGTTTCTGAAATTATTATAAGAACTCTTTGTTTTATTTTTCATATGTGACCTTCCATTTGTGTTAATATAATTCTCAAGCTGGCTTTTCCCATTAGGTGGTAGAGATGATAGTGCCAGTGAGATTCCAGATAATCACTGTAGCTCAGCTTGGGGAAGGAGAATACTCTCGGTTGCAGAGACTGGGCTCATCCATATTTGAATTTTATGGGTCATTATTATAGAGGAATAAAATTTCAAAAGTATTGCTTGAAAGATGAAAATAATTTTTCAAGTATATATACATATATCCACCCAAAACCCAAACCAAATCCATTGCCATCGATTGGATTCTGACTCATAAGGACACCATAGGACAGAGTAGAACCACCCCATAGAGTTTACAAGGAGTGCCTGGTGTATTTGAACTGCCAACCTTTTAGTTAGTAGACATAACACTTAACCACTACACCACCAGGGTTTCCACATATGTGTGCATAAATGTAAAATTCAAAGTTTGTCAGTTTATATAAACCTTCTCAAGGAAAGCTAATCACCTTTCTCTGTTTCAGTCATAATTTTATAGCACATATATTGTAATACAATTTGGGGTGTGTGTGTGTCTATATATGTATAGACACATATCTTTTACAAAACTACAAACTCAAATTCATGGATCACCGTTTATTCATGTTTGTGTGACTAGTTTTATATTGCTTGTCATGTTAGATGCTTCATTAAAAATTCTAAAATAATTGACTAATAAATTAAAAATTTAGTAACACTTTTTCTATTGGAGCATATATTAAGATAAATAGCATATATAGAATATAAGAAAATACAGTTTTTTAATTTAAAAAATTATGGGTATTAAAAGCATTTAGTTATTAAACACTAATTTTTAGGAATCATTTTTATGTGGAAAACTGTGGCAAATACTGGTTAAAAATTATATGGATTTATATACAAAATTTATATGAAGAAAACTACAAAATATAATGAAAGATAAAAAAGATTTAAATAACTGGAGATATATATCATATTCATGGATTCGAGGATAATATTCTCAAGAAGTCAACTGTACAAAATTATCTATAGAGTGAATGCAATTGCAATAAAAATGTGAATGAGTTATATTCTGGTTACTAATGTACAGATCCTAATGTTTATATGAAAAAACAAAAGACCAGAACATCCAATACAATATTGAAAAGGAACAAAGCCAGAAGATGCCACTACCCAAAGTAAAGACTTAATATAACACTACAGTGATCAAAACAGTGTGGTATTAATGAAACATTGGACAACTAGATCACTGGAACAAAACAGAGAGTCCAGAAATAAATCTACACACATAAAATCAAATGACTCAGACAAAAAAAGCAAAGGCAATTTAATGGAGAAATGACAGTCTTTTCAACAAACGGCCCCAGAAAAATTGGACATCCACATGCAAAAATATTAATTAATCTAGACACAGACCTTACACTTTTTACAAAAGAATAAATAAACAAAAACTAAAACTCAAAATGGATCACAGACATATTGGTTTGGCAATGAGGCTTTTAGATACAACACTAAAAGGAAAAATTGATGTATCATTTCATTAAAATGAAAAAAATATTTTCTGAGAAAGTCAATGTTAAGAGAATGAAAAAGCAAGTCATAGAGTAGAAGAAAATATTCACAAAAAAGCATATCTGACAAAGATTTCTATCAAAGATACACAAGTCTTAAAACCCGACAATAGGAAAAGAAACCAATCACACAACAGGCAAAAGACATGAACAGATACCTCACCAATGAAGATACACAGATGCCAAATAAGCATATGAAATGCTGTTCAATATCATATGTCATTGGGGGATTCCAAATTAAAACAATGAGATGCTGCATCACATCTTCTAGAATGATTAACATCCAAAACACTAAGAATACCTAATGCTGGTGAACATGTGGAGGAACAGAAACTTACCAGAACTGCTGATGGGAATGCAAAGGGGTACAGCTACTTTGATAGTCTAATAATTTACTACATTTCTAAACACAGGCTCATCATAATTTTAACAAGCATTCTCTAAAAGGACCTTCAACAATATGCAAGAAGGATCCTGTCTACAAAGGCCTCTGGGAGAAAACTGGAGTACCTTACTGAACAGTGAGCCTGGGGCCAGGAAACAAACACATCAAATACGTGAATTCGTGATAAAGTTAACTGGAATCCATTAACTAGTACAGAAACAACAGCATCCATAGTAGACATGTTTTTTCCCGGCTTCCTTGCATGTATCTTTGCAAGTTAGCATTAGCTATATAATGCCCACCTCTCATTTATAGTGTTCAGATCTCTGCCTCATGATACTCAAAGCTTTGTTGTCTATCTTGGGAATACTGGCACCAACCACTGCATGTAAGTTCTGTAATAAAGCCTACACGATTTGACATGGTTTTTACTGCCTCTTTTTTTTCAGAATTCAGCCTGTGCTCCTCTGCTGCTGGTATGATGGAGGGTAACATGCTCCTAGTTTATATATTTAATTATTTTTATTGTGTTTAGGTGGAATTTCACACAGCCAGTCAGTTTCTCATTAAACAATCACTACACAAATTGTTTTGTGGCATTGGTTGCCAACCCTGTGATGTGTCAACATTCTTCCCTTCCCACCCTTGGGTTCTCCATGTCCATTCATCCAATTTTTCTGTCTGTTTCTGCCTGTTTCTCTTTGTTTGGGGTATGATATGCCCATTTAGTCTCATATATGTGGTTGAACTATGTGTATTACTGTTTCTCTCCCATAGAGCCTCTGATGAACAGATGATGGATTCAAACTGACAAACATTTGATTAGCAGCTGAGCTCTTAACCATTGTATCACTAGTGGTTTGTTTTATAAGCCTATCTAATCTTTCTTCTTTTGGGGGGGGAGTTCGTTTTTAAAAAAGTTGTGATTATGTGAAAGTATACAATCCAAATTAATTTTGCATGCCCACCTTTCTGCATCTCCTTCTGCTCTCCTTGTCTGGCGACAGCACACTCCTCCTTTTGTTTTTATACTTGTTGTGTCCACTTAACAAGCTCCTGTCCCCTGCTCTTCCCTCTCTTCACTCCTATCTAGAAGGAAACCAGTAGGACAGCATCCTATAAATGCATAGAACCTATAAATTACACACATCCTGTGGTCACATTGTGTCCCTGAGTCCAGTCCATTTTTGTAACCTCAGTAGTGTTTTCTGGTCAAGGGTAGCAGCAGGTCTAGGGGCCATGTTCCCAGGGGATTCTCCAGGGAGTAAGACCAGCAGTTGTTTTCTGTTAATGGAGTTCTTGAGTGGCACTCCTCTGTTTCTTGTGTTGCCACAGAGACTCAACATTGTGTGACCTATCACGGCTGTTTCTGGTGGTGTCTGGGCACCATCTGTTTCTTCTGGTCACATGTTGATACAGTCTCCCGCTCACACAGGTCCTTCTGTCTCATGAACTCTTTTTGCCTCACATCTTTGTTGTTCTTGGTGATCATCCATTCCGGATGAGTTGTGACAATTTAGTGTACCTAAGATGGCAGCTTTCTAGCTTTTAAGAACCCAGACACCACTCACCAATATGGGATGCAGAAGACCCTCTTAGCAATAGACTAATTAAGCCAGTTGGCCTCAATGTCCCCCAAGAGCATGGTCTCCAGACCTCGCCCCACTATTCTATCCTTGCAATATTGGTTGTTCTTATTAATCCATTCTGTGACCTTCTTCTATGTGAGTTCATTTTTCACCTTTTTCAGGATTGGTTTTGTGGTTGTTGAGACTCTTGTGTTACACTTCCTGACACTGAATGTTGCCTTTTTAATATAATTTATGGCTGCCCCATGATCCCACTTAATACAGTATATGTAAATCCAATTTTGATTGTTACCAGTCTTGTCAACTTCCTCTCCATCTGGAAGGACTATAACGACTGTAGTACATCCCTCTTTTAAATATGATGATATAGTTTACATGATATGATCACAAGATCACTTCTTTCACTATTATAGCTTTGATTGTGTTTGGAACATTCCCTAGCTGAGTAGGATTCTGGATAACATGTCCTTCTAAAATACAAAGTTAGCAATTTGTTCTCACAAGCCAAGAGATTCTTACAGTATTTCTTGTAGCTTTGGTTTGGTTTTTACAAAGTCTCTGAGTTGCTTATTATCTGCAATTGTCTTCATTTCGTTTTCATATTTGAAAGATAGTTTTGCAGGATGTATAATTCTTGGTTGGAAGTTCTTCTCCTTCAAGACTTTGAATGTGTCATGCCACTGTCTCCGTGCCAGCATCATTTCTTCTGAGAAACATGACAAAAGACTACAGGGTTTCCCTCCCAATGTTAACTTTGCTTTGAGTCTTGATGCCTTTAAGAGTTTCTGCTTATGTTTCATTTTGTTGAGCTTGATTATAATATGCCCGGGAGTCTTTCTATTGAGACCTGTATTGAGTGGTTTTTGATACATATCTTGTATATCTATATTTTCTTCTTTCATAATTTCTGGGAAGCTTTCTGTCAGCAACTCAGCAACAGTAGTCTCTGTGTTCTCAGGTGTCTAGCCCTGTTCAGGAACTCCAATTAGTTATAGATTGTTCTTCTTAATAGAGTCCCACATGCTTCTAAATGCATCTTCATTTTTCTTGTTTCTTTTTTCTGATTTCTCCTCATAGATGCTGAAGGCAGTAGCTCTGTCTTCCAAATCAGAAATGCTCTATTCCATTTGTTCCATTCTGTTTTCTTGGCTTTGAATTGAAGTTTCTACATTTTTGATTTTGTTCTTGATGTATTGGCTTTCTGAGTACTGATGTTCTGTCAGATCAAACAGCTTGCATAATTTTTCATTTTGCTCTGCTGCATTTTATATAAGGTCTAGGAAGGCTCTCTCTATAATCCTTTTGCATTCACCTTCCAATAGCTTCAGAAAAGCTTCTTCATCTGGGAAGTTCTGAGGTGGTTTCTTTTGGGGGCCTTCTGATGCCATGGGCAATTTCTGGGTTACCATGTTCTCCAATGTTTGTTGCTTTTTGGGCTTCATGTGGGTCAATAGAGGCTGGGACAGATGCTGTGAAGATGGACCACAGTTGTTTCTCTAGGTTGTCTTAAAATGAGAAGTAAGAAGTATTTGACAACTTCCAAAGTCAGTCAGGTTTTCTGGTGTATATGTCCGTCTTCCCAGCTGGCAAAGTGAGCACCTCTATATTGAACCCTAGGTGCTATAAACTAGCTCAAAATACAGAAAGGCTACTGGCTTACTGGCCTGTGCTGTCAGACCCCAGCTATAGGTGATACTGTGTAGAATTTTGCTTTTCTGCTGGAAAAGTGATATCTTCTAGAGAGGCACTGCCTCCCGGCCCAGGAATTAGGTCCAGCTGAGGCTTCCATATGGATGACTCCACCTCCCAGCAAAACAAGGTGGCGTCCCACACAAGCTCTCCAGTTGGCTGGGACCAGGCTCCCGGCGGAAAAAGAAACCAAGAGAGTCAAAATGCCCAGAGTCCACAGCCTCTGCTGCTGTGGCCCAGGCCACACTGTGCAAAACATGGCTTCCCTGCTAGAAAAGCACTTTCCCCACGGCAGATGCCACCTCCCAGCCTAAGAACCAAGTCTGGCCCGGGCCTCTGCCTGGGCTTCTCCATTTCCCAGTGAATCAAGATGGCACCCCGAACAAGCACACCTGTATGGCTACCGCATGGTGGACACAGAGAGATAGGCCAGAGGACCCGAGGTGTATAGTTTCCAAAGCCATGCTCTCAGAACCTGGCAATTACACTGGCCTGTCCCACCAGCAGTGCATCTGAGATCAGCAGGTAGTCAAGTCCCAGTTCTGCCTGCCAGCCAAGACAGAGGGAAAAAAAATCAAAATGGTGAGTTACCTTTGGTCTGTGCAAGCCTGTGCTTGCCCAGAGTGGGGTCAGTGAAAGAGAGGAGGTTTTGCATTCAGTGGTATGAAGTCCAAATTAACAGCCGTATTCCACATCCCAGGGCTCACTAGGTGTCCAGAAGGCTCCATTTAATTATCATTTCACGTCTTGGTTTCCAGAGGGATTTAGGGAGATGTGTGTTTAGTCCACCATCTTGAATCCACCCATATCCTTGCAATATTGGCTTGAGATTAGAAGAGTTTTCAATTTATGGTGAAGTCCCGTTAACTCGGTCTACTTTCTACTGTGTGCTTTCACCTAACCAAATTTCTATCAACTGTCTAATCTATGACTAACCCTATGCCTCTCTCCCCACCCTTGTAGCCCTCAAAGAGAAATTTATTCTGTACATAGTCTATTTTTAAGTCCTTATAGCAGGGGTCTCATACAATACTTGCCCTTTTGCCATTGACTAATTTCACTTATCATAATGTCTTTCAATTGAAACCAGGTTATGAGACGCTTCCTAAAATCATCATTGTTCTTTATCACTGTATAGTGTTCCATTGAATATACATACCATAGTTTGTTTATCCATTCAACTGTTGATGGGCTTCTAGGTTGATTCCATCTTTTTGCTATTGTGGGCTGTGCTGCAATGGATATTTGTGTGCATGTATCTGTTCTTGTGAGAGCCCTTTTTTCTGTAGGATATATTCTGAGAAGAGGGATTACTGGATCAAATGGTATATGTATTTCCACCTTTTTAAGAAAGCACCAAATTGCTTTCCAAAGAAGGTGTACCATTTTGCAATCCCACCAGCAGTGCAGGAGAGTTCTGATTTCTCCACAGCCTCCCTGGCATTTGTTGTTTTGTGTTTCTTGGATTTTGGCCAACCTTGTTGGGGTGAGATGCTATCTCATTTGTTCTTTTGATTTGCGTTTCTCTGACAGCTAATGGTCATGAGCATGTGTCTTTTGGTAAGCCTATCTTATCTTTGAAGAAGGATAAGCTTCATGAGTAAAGTCAGCCCTGAATTAAACTCTCCAAGTTTCTCCAATCTCTGTCAGAGCAGTTAAGTCTGTATGTTGTTTTTTCTTTTCTTTTTTTTTTATGAGTTTGAATTTTGTCCTATCTCTTTCTTGAGTTGTCTGGGACCCTTTAAGGTGGTCCCTCTCAGAGTAGTCAGTGACGGTATTTGAGTACCATTTAGCTGTTCTCGACTCAGGGGGCCAAGACAACAAAGTCACTAGGCACTTCTTATGATCACTGTTACAACAAAGACATGAAAAAACAAATAAGTTGATTATGTATGACAATTTAGGAAGCCTGAAAATCAAAGGTAAATTTGAGAAATCAAACTGAGCCACAAAGGCTGGACGAAAGGCACTTCAGAAGCAGCGAGAAGTTGCCAGACCTGACCCTGCAGGAACCAGCACCCCACAGGTGGATTCACTGGTGAGAGTCAGTAAGGTAAGCATTGACATTCAGGACGTGTTTTCCACATTGGGAGAGACCAAGCAGCAAAGAGTCCACTCACACCTCCAGAATCAGTGAAAAGTGTTAATTGGCAAAAGATAAGTAACTTTCATCAATCCTATCATACAGATCCAAAATACCGTGTAGGGAAAAGACTCATTTACACGCCCCATGCCCACTGTGATTGGGTCCAAGTCAGCTTCAGAGCCAGGACTCTCCTTTGCCAGAAGTAGGACCTGTCAAGTGCCCTGAGCCATTTTCTTGGCCAGCAGAGAGGGAACAAATTAACAAACAGTAAAAAAAATATGCTGGTTTCACTAAACCAGGAAGACAGGGTAGTAACAGTTCCCATGCCTAGGCACAGGCATAAGAGGTCCACAGGCTTTGAATGCCTTCCACTCCTGTGTAGATCTATATGGGTCCATTTCAACAGCATGGGCCCTGATTAGCACAGCACAACAGGGTATATATCTGAAGTCTAACCTTAACTATTTCAGCTATATGGTAGAGATGCAGGCTTGTGACATTTGACACCTCTCTGCCTATTAAGCAGGTACTCACATCAGGGTCCCGAGCACTGGTGGCTCCATCCATGCCACTTAGCCAGGGATCCAAGAGTAAGTAGTAACTCTCAGTCCTTATAGCCAGCAACACTGGGTGTCCATAGGATTTCTCTAATGGCTAATGATCATGAGAATTTCCTCATGTATCTGTTAGCTGTTTGAATGTCTTTGGTAAAGTTCCTGTTTATATCTTATGCGTATTTTTAAATTGAGTTAGTTGTCTTTTTGTTGTTGAGATTTCCCAGCATCTTGCAGATTATAGAGATTATATGCTGATCAAATTTGTCATAGCCAATTCTTTTCCCCACTTTGTAAGTTATCCTTTGACTCTTTTAGTGAAGTCTTTGGACAAGCATAAGTGTTTGATTTTTAGCAGTTCCCAGGTATCTATTTTCTCTTCCAGCATTTGTGCATTGTTAGTAAAGTTTTGTATTCTGTTTATTTCATGTATTACAGCTTCTGGAGTTGTTCTTACTGTTTCTTCCATGATCTTTATCATTTTAGATTTCATATTCAGGTCTTTGATCCATTTTGAGTTAGTTTTTGTACATAGTGCGAGATATAGGTTTTATTTCATTTCATTTTTTTGCAGATGGATATCCAGTTATGCCAACACCATTAGTTAAAAAGACTGTCTATTTTCCAGTTTACAAATTTTGGAACTTTGTCAAATATCAGTTGCTCATAGGTGGATGATGTTGTATCTGGACTCTCAATTCTGTTCCATTGGTTCTATGTATCTGTTTTGTACAAGTACTAGGCTGTTTTGACCACCGTGGCAGTGTAAGAGGTTCTAAAGTCAGGTAGTGTGGGGCCTCCCACCTTGTTCTTCTTCACTAATGCTTTATTTATCTGAGGACTCTCCTCCTCAATAAAAAATGCCATTGGAGTTTATATTGGGATTGCATTGTATCTATTGATCACTTTGGGTAGAATAGATATTTTCACAATGTTGAGTCTTCCATCCATGAGCAAAGTAGGTTTCTCCACTTACGTAAATCTCTTTTGGTTTATTGATACATCTTTTTTTAAAATGTTAATGGGAATGTGTCATTAAATTGAAGAAAAAATGCGTGTGAGAGAGGACAAATACGGGAAAAATCACCAAAGAAGTAAGATTTGGGTATTCATGCATCCTTACATGTCACACTCTACCCTGTTCTCATTTTTTTAACTGTCTATGATTAACAGGACCCTCTTACACTCCTGAGGAGTCCATCTTTGAATAAAAATTCACACAGAAAACTATCAAGAACAGATAAACTTCATTCCATAAGTGAAATAGATGGTTGGAGAAAAGAATAGGACATTTCCTCCATATTTAACAGGAGAGAAATTGCAGTCTTTGAGTAACAAAATTTAGCTTATTAGATTTCAATGATGGAATAATATGCATGCGCGTTTCCATTGCTTCCATTTTCTTAGCGAATTAAGAAGTTAGAATGTCAGCTGAAAGTAAAGGATTGTTAATTTCCTTTGTGGTTATATTAATATTTACCCCTATTTTTGTAATTTTAAACCAGCTTTAGTTTCTTTATATTGCCTTGACACACTCTCAATATCAAAGATCTATGACTACATTTTTTAAGTCCCTCTTATTGTTATAATATTTATGTAATAGCATCTATGTTTCCATGTTATCAGTGCTTTGCCTTTGATTTATTTTTGTGATTTCTCTATTTGGGTTGGTATCAGTTGCTGTGTTCTGCATTGTAATCTTAGGTTATGTTATTGGTATTCCAACCAAAGGTCTGCCTTTAGTATTTCTTATACTTTTGGTTTGGTTTTTGCAAATTCTCTAAATTTCTGTTTATCAGGAAATGTCCTAGTTTTGCCATTGTATTTGAGAGACTATTTTCCTGGATATATAATTCTCAATTGTCTATTATTCGCCTTCAAGTCTTTGTGTATATAGTTCCATTGCCTTCTTGCCTGCATGGTTTCTTCTGAGTTGTTCAAACTTAGACATATTGACTCTACTTTGTAGATTATTTTTCACTTATCCCTAGCCAGTTTTAAAATTGTCTCTTTATCTTTAGTTTTGGCAAGTTTGATTATAATAATATGCCTTGTTATCTTTCTTTTGGGACCTAACTTATATGGAGGTTCGTGAGCATCTGCAATAGATATCATCTCATCTTTCATGATACCAGGGAAGTTTTTCTGTCAACAAATCTTTGACAAAAGTTTCTCTGTATTTTCTGTTCTTCCCTCTTCCATTCTAGTACTCCAGTTACTCATAGGTTATTGCTCTTGATAGAGTCCCATGTAATTCTTCATTTTTCTTGATTTTTTAAAACACTTTCATATGATTTTTTTTTCCAGTATGTTAGTGTCATGTACTTTATCTTCAGTCTCACTAATTCGGCATTTCATTGTCTCATCTCTGCTTCTTTAACTTTCTATTCTGTGGTCTAATTCTGTACATTTTTTATTAATTTTCTGAATTTTTGATTGGTGTCTCTGTATACTTTCTTGCATCCTATTCAGTTGGTCATTATGTTCTGCTGGATTTTTCGTCATTTGAGTAAATGGCTGATGTGGCTACATTTGGTGGTGTGCACCCAGGATGTCCAATTTTTGATGTCAGTCTCACATAAAGTCGGATCTGACTCGACAGCACTTGGCTGACTCACATAAAGCGGGCTGAATTTTACAAATGATCTTCAATTGTTTGGGGTTGATTGGCATAAACCTGAGTTTTAATGTAGCCCCATAAAAAGTAATCTAAAGGCATTAAATTGCATGATGTTTGTGGCCAGCTAACATTACCACCATGCAAGATGAAGTCTTTGAACTTCCCCTTCAATAAGTTGATTGTTTTGTGTCCAATATGGCATGTAGCATCGTCTTGTTGAAACCACAGGTTTGTGAGGTCTATACCTTCCAAATGGGGCCAACATTAACCAGTTATCATAGCTCAGTGTCTTTCACCATTGACAGTCACTGCCTCTCCTTGTTCATCTTGGAAAATATAAGGGTCAGTGATATCATCAGACCAAAATTCACACCATATGGTAACTTTCTGGGGCAAAGTGGACATCCTTGAAACTCCGTTGTGTTCTCATTGCCTCAAATGTGACAGTTTTGTTCATTAACAAAACCACTCATCCAAAAATGGGTGTCATCACTGAGGATGATATTTTGGGCAAAAGCAGGGTTGACTTTCACTTGCTCTGGAGCCCAGTCAGCAAATGTACATCACAATCTATGGTTGTTGCACTTCAGTTTTTGAATTAAAACAATTTTGCAAGGGTAAAGCTTCAAGTCCAGATGCCAAATCTGCCAAATTGTTGTCAATGAAAAATTGATTGGGCTGGATTCTTGCATACACTCTGACAAATGGTGTCAATGCTTTCATTGGAATGTGCAGTTTGTTGATGCACAAGTGTTCTCTGATTGGCAATAGACCCAGTTGTCTAAAATTTTTTGATTAAACATCAAATTGTCCTCTCAGTGGAATGATTATGCAAATTGTAAATTTTATGTAAAGCAAGGAATGTTTGGCAAACAGAACATCCATTTTAACAATAGACTATAATAGTTTCTATGTGTTGTGGAATTGTGTAATTTTCGTGGCTATTTGTCAAGATTAATCAAATATTATGATAAATATGGCCACTATAGCTTCACAAATATGGCCACTGTGAGCTGTCGAAGATAGGACATCCTTATTGGGAGACTGTCTCTTAATCTTTTGCTTTGTACCTCCAGTAATTAGCAGTTTGCTTTATGGGGAAAACTTCTTGATTCTTTGTTTAGGGAGGTTTCTGTAGCTGTTATGGTCTCCCTTCATAAGTGACTTGATCTTGAGTGTTGTCTCTAAGCCATCAGTAAGTTGTTAAATTTATTTATTTTTTGTTTGCTTACTATGTTGTAGCTTCTTGTTTTGTTTTCTTTTGAAATGTCTAAATAGTCTGTTTGTGTGTGCCAGTTGTTGTATTGACACCTTTGAAGTTCTAACGTCCTGTAACCAGGTGGTTAGAACTCTTCTGTGAGCCCAGGAGTCTATTTTCCTGTATGGATTCAGCTCAGGTGTCGATGTAGTCAGTAACCAGTTGTGCGGTACAGGCTCTCCCCTATTATCATAGATGGACAGGGGTGATTGGTGTAGACACAGGCGTCTGGATACACATGCTGAGAAAAGCAGGGGGCTAACAGCCATTCTTGAGTGTCTGTGAGGATGGTGTGTGCCCTTATGTCTGATTCTAGATGAAGGAACTGTTTCTGCCTGGTGGAAAACTGTTCCAACTCAGAAGAGTAGGCAGACTTTTTCATCCCTTCTTCCTGTTTGCTAAATTGTTCCCTTTCTGAGTCTAGGAGAATGGCTTAGGATGGGGTTAGAAGTCCTACTTCTAGCTCGATAATGGCATCAGACTCTGTAGTTGGGCACAGTGCAGAGAAGGGAGTGGGGAGCACTGAGAAAAGGGAGAGAGGTTTATGCCAAAGGAAAGCTGTAGATCCATATTCAGTAGTTACATACAAGCCACTTTTGACTATTGAGTGCCCCTTTTCACTGCTTCTGGAGGCATGAGTGGACCATCCGTTCTGTCTCTCCAACTGAGGAAGTCACCTTCCAAATGCCAATCCTCTGCACACCATGCTGGCTTCAGTAAGATCTGGTCAGTGTGAGGTACTTCTGGACCTACTCTCCCTTCCCTATTGCTCAATCTGATTTCTTAACTTTTCCTTTGATGTTCAGGGCTCCTATAGAGTCATATGGAATGGATTCATTTGTTCTTTTGGGTCTTTGTTGTTAGAGGGATCAAAGGAAGCACCTGACTATTCTGCTATCTTGGCCTGCCTCCTAAGCTGAGAGTAAAGTAGAGGAGGTGCTTGTGTGGGATTTATGAAAATGAGGATGCTATGAAATAATCACCTTGTAGAATGTGAAGGTGAATTCATCATGGGAATATAATGGGTAAAATGTGAAACACTGAAGGCTCACTGGGAGTTTAAGTATGGTAACAAATACAGATGAGAACATTTTGTAACAGATTATTAAAATAAAGAGACTTAAACAAAGAAAAGCTAGGGGGAGTATTAAGTAAAACTTGAAGGTAGTGGAGATGTACCCAGAGACCAGCATGAAATGATGAGAGGAAGAAATGTCAATAAAGCCTAATAAGAAAAGGATCCATACACTAGGAGTTACCTGTAGTACAACAACTACCAGAAAGTCTGCACCAAAGGTGGGTTGGAGTGATATGGGAAGAATTACCATAACTTCTATTTCCTCCCACTACCTAATTTAATACTAGTGGCTGCCATTAGCTAAAATCAAATAAAAGTCACCGAGCAAAATCTTTGCTATGTGTCTGCCTTTGAGGCCACAGAACCAGCTGATACATCTGAAGAATAGATTTGGAACAATGGTATAAAAGAAAATCAGTTCAAACTTCAGCCAAAGATTAGACAGGGTCACAAAACAAAATGAGACTAAAGTGGAATACCAGGCCCGTAGCAAGGACTAGAAGGAAGAACCCAAACCACCCAGTGCTGTAGAGTTGATTCTGACTCATAGTGACCCTCCAAGGGCAGAGTAGAACTGCTCCATAGAGTTTCCAGAGAGTGCCTAGTTGATTCAAACTGTCAACCTTTTGGTTATAGCACTTAAATACTATGCCATCAGGTTTCCAGAAGGCAGAAGGGAACAGGAAATGTGGTCATTGGTAAGCCAAGGTCAAGAAAGGGAGTGTTGACATGTAATGGGATTGGTAACCAATGTCACAAAACAATATGTGTATTAACTGTTTAATGAGAAGCTGGTTTGTTCTGTCAACCTTCATCTAAAGTACAGTAATAAAGAAAAAAAAAGAAAACCAGCGTTAAATTACAAATTTAATGTGATATCACTCAGAATTAATTTTTAAAACAATTATTCAGCTAATTTCAGCTGCTTGAGTGTAAGCATCAAAATGCTAAAATTGAATTAAAAACAAATCTGGCATTTTGTTCTTATTGTTATTATTGCGGTAAAATATATATATAACAAAACATTTGTCATTTCAATCATTTACACTTGTATGACTTAATGACAGTTCTTTCACATCCTTGTCAGCAATTGTTTTCCATTTTTATGATATTAGCCATTCCTAGTGGGTGTTGAGTGGTATTTCATTGTACCTTTAATTTTCATTTTCCTAATGACTAATGGAAGACTGAGTGGTATAAATGGCTAAGTGCTCAACAACTAACCAAAAAGTTGCTGATTCAAATCCAACTGGGTACCTTAGGGAAAAAAAAGCAAACAAAAATCCTTGGCTATCTACTCCCCAAATATCACAGTCATTGAAAAACCTATGGGATACAGTTCTACTCTGAAACATAAGATGTTGCCATGAATCGGACTGGACAGCAACTGGTTTGGTTTCGAAGTCCAGCATCTTTTGATGTGCTTGTTGATAGGTAGTATACCTTCTGTGGTGAAATATCTTTTCAAATCCTTTGCCTATTTTTTGCCTGGGTTGTTTGTCTTTTCAGTGTTGAATTGTGTCTTTTCATTCTTCATAATGTTACCCGATTTGGGTCTGTGCCCTGGGGCAGGGGAGCCAATGAAACATACTCCAAGTTAGAAAGAGGAAGAAGGTTTATTAGGACATATGATGCCACCGGAGGCTCAACAGCAACGCAGGCTGTCCTCTATGAAGTTCAAAAGACAATTTTTTACATCAGAGTTTGTATATAAGTTTTGGCAATGATTACTTCATTTTTTAAGGCTGTAGCGCACAGATAACTGTATACATCACAATATAACCACAAGACACTATTAAACTACAGATATATATGCCAAATACCTGGAGTCTATTCCACATGCTTGTAACAGGCAAAAACAAAATTTATATAAAAATTTCTTGGCTACTAGAACTAGACTTGCCAAGTCCACTCTGACTGAGATAAGGAGCAAGAAAGAAAGTTATGGATACACAAAATGCCAGGCAACCTTCCTAACTGCTGTCTCCCAGGCCAAAGGCCTTTTCTCAGGAGAGCAAAGAAGAGGAGGGAGACCAAGCTCACAGGAGTTTAGAGGGCTCTCTGTGCCCCTTTGGAAAGAGGCCAGTGTAACTAGTGCAACAAAAAATGCTTAGAGATTATTTAGCGTATCATTATGGCATTAGTTATGTCAAGCTGCCAATCACCCATTTTGAAAAAGAGAGAACATATTGCAAAGTACTAGAGTTACAGTAACAGATTATATATCTAAACTTGCCTTTATCTTCAGGAGTACTGGTAGTCATGTGATTGTAGAACTTTGCTATATCACATTGCATTTTTTCAAGCAAAAGCAAAATTGCCATAATACTCTGAGCCAGGAGCAATCATTTTAGTATCTAAAACATGAAGACCTAGTTTTATACAGACTGCTGTATCAGGCCACTTGGCTTTGGCTGTATCAGGATGTGGTAAATACATTCCAGAAAGTTAAGATACTGCAGGTATCAAGGAGAGAGGGTTTAGTAGGAGTTGAGGGAGGAAAACATGGAAGATGCAGTAAGGCAAAGCAACTAAATGGAGTGGGAAGTTACAGACACTAGAAATAAAGTAAAAAAAAAAAATGTATATGAAATGACAGAGACATCGACCCTTTCTCTCTTTGAAGGAGCCCTGGCAATGCAATGGTTAACTGCTCAGCTGCTAACCAGAAAAGTCAGAGGTTCAACACCCAGCAGTCACTCTGCGAAGAAAAGACCTGATTTTCTGGTCCTGTAAATATTTCAGCCTAAGAAACTCTGTGGGGGCAGTACTACTCTGTCCTTTAGGGTTGCCATGAGTCAGAATTGACTCAGTTACACATGGTGACAACTCTGTTACTCTCTCTCACAAACACTTCTAGTTTTTTATTTGGTTTATTTGATTTTTTAATGCTACCCCTGCTCTATTTTAAGCAAGATCTCTCTCTATAAATATGACACGATTAACAGCACGTTTGCTTTTCTTATAATGACAAACTTTGATTCTACTATAAAACACCACAGAGAAGCAGATTTACGGTGAAGTTAATAGAGCTTGAATTTCAGGACCTTGTACTTAATTTGATTTCTGTAATTTCATGCCGTTTTCTGAAACAAGACCCCCAAATTATGTAAGCTTCTGACTTCACAAAACCTAGGTCAATTCCTGGTAAGATGAACTGAGTAGTGCTAGGAAATATGAAGCTAAATAAAGATATTTCTGGAAATTCTATATTCTCTTTCAAAAAGCTCAGGGTAAAAGCAACAAAAGTGTCTTTTGGAGGTTAAGTGCATTAGCCATATGCTTTTTTATACCCGTTGATTAAGACAGAGCTGTGTTCTGATAGGGAACTCTGGTGATGTAGTGGGTTAAGTGCTGTGTCTGCTAACCAAAAGGTAAGCAGTTCAAATCTGCCAGGCACTCCTTGGAAACTATGGGGCAGTTCTACTCTAACCTATAGAGTCACTGTGAGTTGGACCTGACTAGATGGCACTGGGCTTGGCTTTTTGTTCTTTTAGTGTCCTAATATCCCTTAGGTATTACAGAAATGATTATAATGAGAAACACATAGTTAAGTAGTCATGTTCATACCACTTTAAGTAAAACAAAATGAGAATTTCAAGCATATAAGAACAACAAATGTAGGTCAAATCTTTGTCTTTACCATGTTAAAATATCTCTGAAAATCATAATGATATTCTCTTAAATGACTTATTTAAAGTAACTTCAAATGAATACAAATTAGCTTGGTTTGTGCACACACAACTTTTTCTTTTTTCTTTTTTTTTTGCTAAAACAAAGGATGATAAACTTACGTTAACAAAGTAGCACATCTGCTGAGGCAAGAGGAAAATAGCTCAGTTTGATTTAATTATGCATCTGAACTACTTTCAATCTTATAATTAAAAGAAGTGCTAAGATCACCTTGAATGATACAATGCTATATTCTCTTAAGACAGAAGCCTAACTTAGTTCACCTGTTATTATCGTGAAATAGATTTTTAAAAAGTACTTTCATGGAAGTTTAAAAATAATTGATTCTAAATGAAATAAGGCCACCCAAGTGTCATATTATGAACAGACTCCTAAAGGCTCATAAACTCTAAAAATTCCCAGGTAAGTTAGGTTATTGTAAGCATCATAACTCCTTTTAACTGCATCCTTGTAATAAGAGAACTAACTGAACCTAGTCTTCGTTGAACTCTAGTTTCCTGTTTCAAGAACCTTCTATATATGTGTGATCAGTGTTTTTCTGACTTTCAGTGCCCATCTATTCTCAAGAACATTTAGCAGATACTGTAAAATACTTTTTACATTTGAAAATCAGTTTTTTTCATTAAGGGTCACATTTCCTCTATGATGAACAAGTATAGAAAAATACTGTAAAAATGTGGAAGGACACACAGCAACTCAACCAAATTTTAATTTGCTCTCAGATCAAAACAAACAAATGCAAAATCACAATAAGAACATAGTATCAAGCTGTAATGTGTACACTGCATTTGCAAATCTCTGTTTTAATTTACGCTTTAGTTTCTCATGTTCAGAATTTCAATATTTAATTGTAACTGAGAGTTAAGTTTATACAAATATTCCTAAATTTGGTAGGCTGCCTCTGTCTTCTCTGAATTACATAAATATCTTGAGCTATCTCAAAAGAATTACTACTCTGATTAGAAGTTAGATTCTTTTCCTTTATGTAATATTTATTAAGCTAGCTATGTAATATTTTTTCTTCTTGACTTAACTAGATCCCCAGATAATCTTCTAAATCAAGAATCTGCTTGATACCTAAAATATTAGGATATAACTTAACATCATTCATGAGTATGGACCTAGTAGTTAAAAAAATATTAAAAAAAATACAGATTTTTTGGAAAGTTGACTAAGTACTGGTATATATACTTCACATACATTATCTAATTTGAATCCCCACAGCTAACTTATGAGGTCACTAAGTTTTGGGGACTCTTTTTTCTTTTTTCTTTTCAGTGCATTATTAACCAGATCACCACTGATCATTTCAACTTGTAGTGGTGTGGTATCTTGAATGTTGCTGTGGTCCTGGTATTTCAAATACCAGCAGGTTTATCTGTAATGAATAGGTTTCAGCAGAACTTCTAGAGCAAAGCAAACTAGGAAGAAAGGCCTGGTGATCTACTTTCAAAAATTAGTCAGTGAAAATCTTATGGATCACAAGAGAACATTGTCTAACTGTTTTGCTTTGAACACATCATAAGGAGGGATTAATCAGTTGCTACAGGAGGCTCTTGAGAGAGCCATTGTATGTGAGGGAGACCTTTAGTGAGACAGACTGGCACAAAAGCCTCAATGATGGGCTTAACATGCCCGCAATTATGAGGATGATGCAGTACTGAGTGAGATTTCCTTCTATTCTATATGAGGTCTGACAACTACGTTCGGGAACTCATGCTAAAAAAGAGTGTTAGATAGCTCACTGCTGAATATCATTAAGGTCATCTTTGAAGTACTCCCCTTAGGAAGTTATGCGCTCATGCCAGAGCCTAGTCCTCCCTTCAAAGCAATTTTGGAACTCTTTTTCTGGAATGGCCACTAGAGCTCTCCTTGTATTACCCTTGATGTCCTGAACGTCCTCAAAATGTTTTCCTTTCAATATTTCCTTTATCTCTGGGTAAAGAAAACAGTCATTGCAGGCCAGATCAGGTGAGTAGGGAGGGTATTCCAATACTGTTATTTGTTTACTGGCTAAAAACTCCCTCACAGACAACTATACAGTTAAGTTCAAGAACTTGCCATTGTGCCAGCATGCACAATGGTCATTCCCATGCTTTGAAGTGTGGATCGGGTGCTGGTGTAGGTGCATAGCTTCCCAAGGGAAGTACTTCAAAGGTGACCTTAGTGGTATTCAGCAGTCAGGCATATAGCACTTAGAACAGTTACATTTGCAGAGTTAAAGGTCAAACCTTACATAAGGTTGCCATGAGTCAGAGTCTATCCAACAGCAGCTATCTCTTGTTTTCTCTCGCTCCCATCTATTAATCATAGGAGTATGAATTTCTTCTCTGGGTCTCTAGTCACTACAATTAAGCATAAACAATATCCTCTCACTCATTGCTCTATGACTATTGTCATCTTTCCTGTGTTTTCTATATTTCTTCTGTTCTAGAATTTGGGTAATGCCTCTGACCTATATTTTGTATCCACAGCAATTCACACCAGAGCTTTCTATGATCTTTTGTTAAACTTGATCAGTGAGTTCCTAATCTGGGTAATTATAGAATATAACTCTCAAATTCTTATGAATAGCTCCTTTCAAATATTTTTATGACACTTTTGTAGTTTTCAGTTCACTATGTAAAAGTTAAATCTTGGCCTGTGATTATTTAAACACGTAAGTACAGGGTTGTGTTTTTTTTATTATGATGATGATTAAGTGAAAGTATGCAATCCAAGTCAAATTTGCATACCTGCCTCTCTCCAACTGTATTGTTCTCCCCACTCTGTGACAGCACACTCCTCCTTTTCACTCTTTACAACTAGTATCCTCCCAGTGAACATCTGTCCATTCCTCCCTATCCTCTGTTCTCTTCTCTAGGAAGAAACTAGTAGGACAACCTTCTATAAATGTATAAAATCATAATGTACACACACGACATGCTCACTCTGTGTCCACCAGTCCAGTTCATTCTTAGTCTGAAGTGTTGACCTCAGTACTGGTTTCAGGTCAGGGCCAGCAGCAAGTCTAGGGCCAGCAGCAAGTCTAGGGCTCATGTTCCCAGGGAACCCTCCAGGTTGTTGGAACAGCAATTCTGGTATTTCAGTAGAGTTGTAGTTGGTGAGTGGCAGCTGGGGTCTTAAAAGCCAGTAGTAGAGTTCTTGATCTGCACACCTCTTTTTCTTGTGTTATGTCAGGGACTTGACATTGTGTCCTCTATCAAGG
Source organism: Heterohyrax brucei (assembly GCA_028571685.1). Lineage (NCBI taxonomy): Eukaryota > Metazoa > Chordata > Mammalia > Hyracoidea > Procaviidae > Heterohyrax > Heterohyrax brucei. The sequence continues at coordinate 117,994,033 of CM053166.1, forward strand.
CTGTCTTTGATGGTGGCTGGGCACCATCTGGTTATTCTGGTCTCCTGCTGATGTAATCTCCCAATCATATGGGTCCTACTGTCTCCTGGGCTTGTTTTTCCTCATGTATTTGATGTTCTTGGTCATCATCAATTCCAGGTAGATTGGGAATAGTTGATGTTCCTCAGATGACAGCTTGCTGGATTTTAAGACCCCAAACACCACTCACAAATATGGGGTACACAGATTCCCTTAGCAAAAGGCTAGTTATGCCAATTGACTGACCTCAATGTCCCCTGAAAATACAATCCCTGGCCCCTGTTGGGTTGAACTTAGAAAACCTTTCAGTTTATGGTGTTGTCCAGTTATGCTGACCTGACTTCTACTGAGTGCTGTCACATCCTTCACCTAACAGAATTCCTATCAACTGTCTAATCAGTGACCAACACTCTCTCACCCCACCCGTCCTTGTAACCATCAAAGTGTGTTTTCCACTGTGGTAAGTCCTTTTTTAAGTCCTTATAATAATGGTCTCTTATAGTACTTGTCCTTTTGTAGCTGACTGATTTCACTCAGCATAATGTCTTCTATTTGATATGAGGTTAGGAAATGCTTCCTAAAATCATCATTGTTCTTTATCATTGCATAGTGTTCCATTGTATGTATATACCATAGTTTGTTCATGCATTCATCTGTTGATGGACACCTAAGTGGATTCCATCTTTTTGCTACTGTGAACTGTGCTGCAACAAACATTTGTATCCATGTATCTGTTCATATGACAGACCTTATTTCTGTAGGATATATTCCAACCAGAGGGATTTCTGGATCATATGGCATTTCTATTTCTAGCTTTTTAACAAAGCACTAAATTACTTTCTAAAGAAGCTATACTATCTTGCGTTACCGCCAGTAGTGCAGGAGATTTCCAGTCTCTCCATATCCTCTCCAGCATTTGTTGTTCTGTGTTTTTTGGATTATTGCCAACCCTACTGGGGAGAGATGGTATCTCATTATAGTTTTGATTTGGATTCTCTAATAGGTAATGATCATGAGCATTTCCTCATGTCTTCTGGCTGCCTTAATGTCTTCTTTGGTGAAGTGTCTGTCCATGTTCTCTGCCCATTGTTTAATTGTGTTGTTTGCCTTTTTCTTATTGATATTTTGCAGTACCTTGTAGATTATGGAAATTAGATCCGAATCACAGTTGCCAAATATTTCTCCCATTCTATAGGCAGTTTTTTAACCCTCTTGATAAAGTCTTTGGATGAGCATAAGTGTTTGATTTTTAGTAGTTCCTACTTATCTATTTTCTCTTTGACTGCTCATACATTGTTGGTAAGATTTTGTAGTCTGTCTAAGCCAAGTGTTAGAACTTCTATTGTTTTCCCTATATTTTATTCCATAATCTTTATTGTTTTAGATTTGGTATTTAGGTCTTTGACTCATTTTGAGCTAGTTTTTGTGTGAGGTGTGAGATACTGCTATTATTTCAATTTTTTGTAGATGGCTATCCAATTTTGTCAACATCATTTGTTAAAGAGATTGTTTATACTGCAGTTTACAATCTTTGGGCCTTTGTCAGATATCAACTATTCATAGGAGGATGGTGATATTCCCGGATTCTCTGTTCTGTTCCACTGGTCTATATATCTGTTTTTGAACCAGAACCAGATCATTTTGACTACCATAGCAGTGTAATAGGTTCTAAGATCAGGCATTGTGAGGCCTTCCACTGGGTTCTTCTTCTTCAGTGATCTCTTACTAATCTGGGCTTATTTCCTGTCATGTTTGAATTGTGTCCCCCCAAAAATGTGTGCAGCCACGTGGCTGGGATATGGTTCCCAGTATCTTGGGACTGTCCTCCATTGTGTGGTTTTTCTAACCTGTATGTTAAAGGATTAGGGTGGGGCTGTAAATTCCTGCTGTAGGGGGAGTTTCCCTGGAGTACGGCTTGCCCCACCCTTAATGCTTTTAGCTTGCAAGGAATAAAAGGAAAAAGAAACAAAGGACAATTTGAGAACCTCGCTACCATCAAGCAAGCAGCACCGGGAGCAGAGCGTGTCCTTCAGACCAGAGGTTCTTGCGTCAGGACGCTCTCTGGACAAAGACTGATGCAATACCAGACCTTCCTCCAGAGCCGACAAGGGGAAAGCCTTCCCCTGGAGCGGACACCCTGAATATGGACTTGCAACCTACCGGACTGTGTAAGAATTAATCTTTCTTTGTTAGAGCCATCCACTCTGTGGTATTTCTGTTAGAGCAGCCCTAGCTGGCTAAAACATTTCCATTTCCAAAAAAGTTGGTGATTTGTTTTTTCATCTCATTAAAAATTGATACTGAAATCTGTACTGGGATTGCAGTGTATATGTAGATCACTTTGGGTAGAATAGACATTTTCATAATGTTACGTCTTCCTATTCAAGAGGAACACAGATTTCTCCACTTATGTAAGTTTGTTTTGGTTTCTTGAAGTAGGGTTTTGTAATATTCTCTTACGTCTGGTTAGATTTATTCCTAGGTTTTATCTTCTTGGGGGCTATTGTAAATGCTGTCGATGTTGTAATTTCCTCTTTGATGTTCTCTTTGTTAGTGTGAAGGAATCCTATTGACTTATTTATGTTTATCTTATATCCTGATATGTTGCTGAACTCTTCTGTTAGTTCCAGTAATATATTTATGGATTCTTTAGGGTTTTCTGTGTATAGATCATATCATCTGTAAATAGGGATACTTTTACTTCTGCTTTACCAATGTAAATGCCGTTTATTTCTTTTTCCTACCTGATTGCTCTGGCCGGAAACTCAGGCACAATGTTGAATAGAAATGGTGAGAGTGGGCATCCTTGTCTAGTTCCTGTTCTTTGGGGGAATTCTTTCATTCTTTGTCAATTGAGGATGATGCTGGGAGTTGGTTGTGTCAGATGCCCCATATTGCATTGAGGAATTTCTCTTTTATTCTTATTTTGCTGAGAGTTTTTAACATGAGTGGGTATGGACTTTGTCATATTCCTTTTATTCATCAAGTGCTTCTTAATTTTTGTGTTATTTATGTTGTTGATCACATTAATTATTTTTCTGATGTTGAACCACCCCTGCATCCCTGGTATAGATCCTGCTTGGTCATGATGCTTTTTTTTTTTTTTTTGATATGTTGTTGAATTCTATTAGTTAAGTCTTTGTTGAAGATTTTTGCATCTAGGTTCCTGAGTGACACTGGTCTGTAATTTTCTTTTTCTATAGGGTCTTTACCCAGCTTTGCTATCAGGGTTATGTTGGCTTCCTAGAATGGATTTGGGAATGTTCCATCCTTTTCTATGTTGTGGAATAGCTTCAGTAGTATTGGGATTAACTCCTCTCTAAGAGTTTGGTAGAAATTTTTTTTGGATGGTAGTTTTCTGATTACTTTTTCAATCTCTTCTTTCATGATTGGCTTCTCTTTGTGATAATTTGGGTGGGTGATGTGAATCTAGAAATTTGCCTATTTCCTGTAGGTTTTCAAATCTGTTAGAGTACAATTTTTCACAGCATTCTGTTCTGATAGTTTTGAATTCATTTGGGCCTGTTGTGACATCTCCCATTTAATTTCTTATTTAGGTTACTGATTCTTCTCCTGTTTTTCTTTTTGCCAGTTTAGCCAGTGGTTTATCAATTTTGTTGATCTTTTCAAAAAAAACAGCTTTTGGTTTTGTTATTTCTTTCAATTATTTTTCTATTCTCTAATTCACTCAGTTCTGCTCTAATCTTTATTATCTGTTTTCTTGTGGTGTCTGAGGGGTTCTTCTGTTGTTCTCTTTCTACTTGTTGAATTTGTAGGGTTAGCTCTTTGGTTTGTGACCTTCCTTCATTCTCAATTTATGCATTTATAGAGATAAATTAACCTTTGAGTACTGCTTTTGCTATATCCCATAGGTTCTGGTTGGATGTGTTTTCATTCTCATTTGATTCCATGAATTTCTTTATTGCATCCTTGCTTTCTTCTGTAACCCATAAGTTTTTGAACAAGGTGTTGTTCACTTTCCATGAGTTCAAATTTCTACCAGTGTTTGCTGCTATTGATTTCAACTTTTATGGCTTTATGGTCTGAGGAGATGCTTTGCAACAATTTAGTGATATGGATTTTGTTGAGACTTGTTTTATGGCCTAATATGTGATCTATTCTAGAGAATGTTTGATGTGCATTGGAATGGAAGGTGTACTTGTCTGTTGTTGAGTGAAAAGTTCGATATATGACTGTGAGTTTAAGTTGGTTGACTATTGCAATAATATCTTCTGTATCTTTACTGAGCTTTTTTCTTGCTGATCTATCCATTACTGCAAGTAGAGCACTGAAGTCTTCAACATTATTGTGGAGGGATCTATCTTATTTTTCAGTGTTGTCAGCATTGAAAGATATTTAGATGCTCTAATACTGGGTGCATAAATATTTAATATTGTCATATCCTCCTTATGTATTGAATCTTTCAGCAATAAATAGTGACTATCCTTGCCCATAATGTTGGATTTTATTTTAAAATCTCTTATATCTGAGGTTAATATTTTCACTCCTGGTCTTCTTTGCATGTTGTTAGACTAGTAAGTATTTTTAAATATTTTGATTTTCAATTTGTTCATGTCTTTTAGTCTAAGGTGTGTTTCTTATATGCAGTTTATAGACAGATTGTGCATTTTGATCCAGCCTGTTACTCTCTGTCTTTTTATTAGAGCAGTGTATACTCAGTGTAATTATTGATGCATATGTATTTAGTGCTGTCATTTTGGTGTCTTTATTTTTGTGTTTTTGACATTTTCTTTGCTCCACTTAATATTCTGTTCTGGATCATTGTTCTTTATGGGTTTTCTTTTCGTCTTTTTCAGTGTTGCTTTGGTGTCTGTTGAGACTTCTGTATAGTGTTTCTTGTTTTGATATGTAGTATTGTTAGTTTGCTTTGTGGCTACCACTTTGTTCCTCTCTAATATTCTAGGTTCAAACTAGTCTTTAACTTCCTTACATCTCCATTTCCTCTCTATCTGGAAGGACTATGAATACTGTAACATATTGCTCTTTCTAGTGTAATGCTGTCATAGTTTACACGTTGAGCTCTCTGTTTCCCTAATTTTAACATTTTAGCTTTGATGAGTTTTCTGACTTCCTTAGCTAGCTAGGATTCTGGATACTGTGTCCTGCTTTGCATTCTAGGGTATACATCTGGTGTTATTGATTTTCTAATCAAAGAACTCCTTTCAGTATTTCTTGTAACTTTCGTTTAGTTTTTGCAACGTCTGTAGTCTTCTGTTTGTCTGAGATTGGTGTCTTTCTTTTGGGGTCTACCTTTCATAGAGTTTAATGAACATCTTGAATAGCTATCTTCTCTTCTTTCATGATGTCAGGGATGTTTTCTGTCAGCAACCCTTCAACAGTTCTCTCTCTGTATATTCTGTTGTCCTTCCCTGTCTAGAACTCCACTTATATGTAAATTGTTCCTCTTGATAGAATCCTAGTTATTTCTTAATGATTCTTCAATTTTCTTAGTGCTTTTGTCTGATTTCTTCTCATAAATGCTGGTGTCAGGTACCTTACCTTCAGTCTCTCTAATTCTGCATGCCGTTTCCTCAATCCTGCTCTTTTGGCTTTCCATTAAAATGTCTAACTCTGTAATTTTATTATTGATCTGCTCAGTTTCAGAGTGTGATATTCTAGCAGTTCATACCGCTTGTTTAATTTCTCATTTTGTTCTACTGCACTTTGCTTAATCTCCATCATAAGATCTGACAGGTTCTACAAGTAAGTCTTTTGTATTCCACCTCTGATGATTTCAGGAAAGTTTCTTCATCTGGGATGTTTTTTGATTCTTTATTTTGGGGGTTCTCCAGGGCCATAGTTTTCTGTTTCTTTAAGTGGTTAGATATTGCTTGCTATCTTTGTGCCATCATAAAGCTGTTCAGCTTCTCCAGTGTTCCACCAACAGAAGCTATGACACAGCTCTAAAAAGAGAGTAAGAACACTGCTAGACTTGGCCACCAGCTGCCACTGCTTTCTCTAGATGCAGCTGTTTTAAGTACATCTTCTCTGGTAGAGAGATGCTGTCCAGCCCAGTGGTTCCCTTCAGCTTGGCAGCTGGCCCCAGTTGGACCCTCAGGGGTGGCAGGCCCTGTCTCCTTGCTGACAGAGATGGTGACCTACTAGTGTCAACTCTCCAGAATCACACCAGCAGACACTATGGCATAGCTCAGAGAAGGGAGCAGGAGTCTTTGTGCTGTTGTCTCATCAGCTACTACTGTGTTATCTAGATGCGATTGTCTTAAAATGGCTTTTCAGCTGAGGGAAGCACTGTCTAGCAGCAGCTGGACCCTCAGGGTGACAGGCCTCACCTCCTGGCTGACAAAGATGGCAACCTAGTTATGGAGTCTCTTGAGTGCTGTGTCAGCAGATGCTATGGCATGGCTCAGTGAAGGGAGGGGCAAGGGTGCCACCACACTCAGTCTCCAGCCACTGCTGGGTTCTCTAGTTGGGATTGTCTTAAAAAATAGCTTTTCTATTAAGCGAGGCACTGTCCAGTCATGCACTGTTGCTCAGTGTGGCAGCCAGCCCTAGCTGGGCTCCCAGTCATAGTTAACTCCACGTCTCAGCTGACTAAGATGGCGTCCTACCTGGACACCACCTCTCCTGCACTTCACCAGCAGAATCTATGTTGCAGCTCAGAGAAGAGAGGATGGGAGTACACTGGTACCCTTGGCTGCCAGCTACTGCTGGGTTCTCTAGATGTGACTGTCTTTGGTACAGCCTCTCTGCTGCAGGAGATGCTGTCTACTTAGGTGCTGTAACTCAGCATGGCAGCCAGCCCCTGCCAGGTTCTCAGACTCAGCAGTCCTAGTCCCAGTCCCTGGTTAACAAAGATGGCGTCCATACTGTAATCCTTTCAGCCACTCTGCCAGCAAGACACTTTGTGCTGCTGTCTCACCTCCAACAAAGGTTGTTTCCCCTTCCCATCTCCCAGCCCAATCTCACAGCCCTCCTCCTGATCTTGTGGCTCCCAGAATGCCCATTCTGCTCCATTCAGTTGTTTTTCTAGTCTTTAGTTCTCAGAGTGGATGGAGGGAACTTGTGACTAGTCTGCCATCTTGGCCCCACCTCTCCCTAGAGGATTTTTGTTTTTCTGGTTTACGGCCCTTGGCTGGCTCACTACTCTTGTACCTGAAACCTGATGGTTCTCTACTTATTGTCTAAGGAGCCTTGGTTAAGTGCATGCTTGCTGTCCTGAAAGGTCAGCAATTTTAACCCACAGCCATGTGATATAGGACAGATGCAACAGTCTGCTCCATGGAGATTTACAGATTTCAAAACTCTATGGGACAGTTCTGCTCTGTCATAAGAATCACTATGAGTTGGAGATGACTTTATAGCAATATATATATATAGTATCTATTGACAGAAGAAGTCTGATGTGTGTGTTGGCTATGCAGTTGCACAGGGCCCTAAGCTTAAAAGAGTACCACACTTGGTCTAATGCTCCATTGTCACTGTTTTGAAAATAATAAAAATAATAATGAAAAATACAATTTAATAATGATAACAATAATCAACATATATTCATTTTGAACCGGGCCCTACTTATGATATAGCCTGTCCTATCTTCTGTCCTAGTCTTCTACTTTTTTTCTGCTTGAAGTGTCTGGACTATTTTTGTTCTTGGTTTGATTGTATCATTGGACACAATTGGTAATTTTAGTATGTATTTATACAAATGATTTGAGCCTTAATATAATATTTAACATGCTTTTTCCATTGGCTCCGACTCAATGGCACTTGGCTGGCTTTATTATCGGATCTCAGGGTTAATCATTATGTCACTTCATTCTTTTCATTCTTGCCATACTGCAGAGACACTAAATTTAGATTAATTCTTGTCTGCATTGTTCCAATGTTTACCTATCTGTATTCTCTTCTTATGGGGCCCTGCAGAGTATGAGTGGCTAATCTGAATATTTCCGAAAAAGTGTTAATTGTTTATATTTCAAAACTTTAATAAGGACCTCATCCAAAAAAAATAAGATCAAAAGTAGAATAAATAATGGGGAATTTGATACCAGCAGAAAGTTGATTAGGCTAGGTTGGCATTTTTGGTCTGGTTGTCCTTTCCCAGAACCCCATAGATTACTTTACATTAGTAGCTTTCTTCAGAGAATTTGCCTGCCCTGGGGTATTTTCAGTTAGTTGATTCTTTTCAAGATTTTCCTTCCTTTTAAGGAGTAGATTGGAGCCATGTGAATAACTTTGCAAGCCAAATAATGGTTCTTTACTAAATAGTTTTTCAAAACTTACAGCTGTCTTGTGCTCCAGCACTTGTTGATTGCTTATGACTTTCTGGCACATTTCATGAAGTTCTATTTTATAGTTTTTAACACTGTAAAGAATTGTTTTGCAACTGATTTTCCCAATGTCACACACTGTATGATTTATTGACTGCTGCTTCCATGGACATTGATTGCAAGTCCAAGTAAAATGAAATCCTTGACAATATCAATCTTTTCTCCATTTATCATGATATTCTTTATTGGACCAGTTGGGAGGATTGTTGTTTTCTTTATGTTGAGGTGTAATCCATGCTGAAGGCTATATAGTCTTTGATCTTCATCAATAAGAGCTTCAAGTCCTTTTCACTTTCAGTAGGCAAGTTTGTAAGATCTGTGTAACAGGTTGTTAATGAGTTTTCCTCTATTCCTGAATCCTTATTCCTCTTCATATAGTGCAGCTTTGGATCATGTGTTCAGTAAGCAGATTGAATAGCTATGGTGATAAAGTACAACTGTGACACACATCTTTTCTGAGTTTAAACCATACAGTATCCCTTCTTCTGTTCAATGACTGCCTCTTAATCTATGTACAAGTTCCACAAGAACACAGTTAAGTGTTCTGAGATTCTTGTTCTTCAAAATGTTATCTATAATTTTTATGATCCACATAGTCAAATACCTTTGCATAGTCAAAAACACCAGTGAACATCATTTTGCTATTCTCTGCTTTCATTGAGGATCCATCTAACTTCAGGAATGATATCCCTGGTTCCATATCCTCTTAGAAGTCCAGCTTGACTATCTGACAGTTTCTTGTTGATGTACTGCTGCAACTGTTTTTGAATGATCCTCAGCAAAATTTTACTTGGGTGTGATATTAATGATGCTGTTTGATAATCCCCACATTTGTTGGTTCATCTTTCTTTGAAATGGGTACAAATATAGATCTCTTTTAGTAGGTTGGCCAGGTAACTGTCTTCCAAGTTTCTTGGCGTAGACCAATGAGCAATTCTAGCACTGTATCCATCTGCTGAACCATCTCACTTGGTATACCAATAGTTCCTGGATCCTTTCCATCAATGCCTTCAGTGTAGCTTGGACCTCTTCATCAGTTCTAGATCATATGCTACCTCTTGATTTTATTGAGGATTATCAATTCTTTTTGATCCAGTGACTGTGTGTAGTCCTTCATGTTTTTGTCATTCAGTTCTTTGCCTGTAGAATCCTTCCCTATTGCGATTCAAAACTTAATTTTTTTCTCAAATTCTTTCACACTGAGTATATTCTTCACTTTTGGTTTTCCCACTCCAGGTTTTTGTACATGTCATTAAAATATTTTATCTTCTCAAAATGCCCTTTGAAATCTCCTGTTCAACACTTTACTTCATCATATCTTCTGCTTCACTTTAGCTACTTGACATTCAAGAGAAAGTTTCAGAGTCTCTTCTGGCATCCATTTATGTTTTTTCTTTCTTTCCTATCTTTTTAATGACCACTTACTTTCTTTGTATGGTGCCCTTGGCGTCATTCCATAACTTATTTGATCTTTATCCCCTAGTATTCAATATGGAAAATCTATTCTTGAGATTGTCTCTAAATTCAAGTGAGCTATACTAAAAATGACTTCGGCTCCCATGAACTTGTTCAAATTTTCTTCAGCTTCAGCTTCCATTTGCATATGAGCAATTAGTGGTCTTTTCTGCAGTTTGCCCTGACTTTGTTCTGACTGATATTGAGCTTTTGGCACAGAAAATGAGCCCCTCCAGCATTGTATCCACTTGCTGAAACATCTCAATTGGTACTTCATCAATTACTGGAGCTTTGTTTTCTTTATTGGTCAATGCTTTCAGTGCAGCTTGGACCTCTTCTTTTAATACCATCAGTTCTTGGCCATATGCTGCCTCCTTGCATGGTAGAATGTCAATCAATTCTTTCTGATACAATGACTCTGTATTCCTTCCATCTTCTTTGGATACTTTCTATGTCATTCAACATTTTTCCCAGTAGAATCCTTCAACATCATATCTCAAGGTTTGAACTTTTTTCTTCAGGTCTTTCAGCTTGAGAAATACTGAGCATATTCTTCCCTTTGGTTTTCTAATTCCAGGTCTATGCATATTTTGTTGCAATACTTCATTTTTCTGGCTCTGCCTTTTATAATATTCTGTTCAACTGTTTTTCTTCATCATTCCTTCCATTCACTACGCTCAAAAGCAATTTTCAGAAATGCTAAATTCCTGAAGTGGGATTGTTCTTGTTACTTCTGAGAAATTGAGAGAAAGCTAGTGTGTGTACAGAGTATAAAGAGACAGAATGTCAGAGATGTCACAGAAAGATATGAGCAATCCAGTTATGTAAAATTTAAGAGACATAGTAAAGGCTTCATATTTCATTCTAACTGAGATGGATGGTTTTGATAAGGGGAGTAAAATTATCTGGCTTAGTTTTTATTGTGATTAAATGGAAGTATACAATCCAAATTAAATTTGTATGCCTGCCTATCTGCAGCTCCTTCTGCTGTCCTTGCCCAGTGACAGCACACTCCTCCATTTCATTCTATACTTCTAGTATCTTCCTAACAAGCTCTTGTCCCCTCCTCTCTACCCTCTTCTCTCCAATGTAGAAAGATACCAGTTGGACAGCCTCCTAAAAATGCACAGAACTGTAAAGTACACACACCATATGGTCACACTGTGTCCCTGAGTCCAGTCCATTCTTGTCCTAAGAGTTGACTTCAGTAGTGTTTTCAGGTCAGGAGCAGCAGCAGACCCATGCTTGCAGGGTATCCTCCAGGCCATTAAACCATCAGTTCTGGTCTTTTAGTAGAGTTCTTGAACTGGACATTTCTTTTTCTTGTGTTGCCTCAGGGATTCTATATTGTGTGCCCCATCATGGCTGTCTTTGGTGGTGGCCTGGCACTATCTGGTTCTTCCAGTCACATGTTGATACAGTCTCCCATTCACATGGGTCCTGCTGTCTCCTAGGCTCTTTTTTCCTTGCATCTTTGTTGTTCTTGGTAGTTATCTGTTCCAGAAGAGATGGGATCATTTGGTGTACCTCAGATGGCAGCTTGCTAGCTTTTAAGAACCCAGACACCACTCACCAACATGGGGTGAGGAAGACTCTCTTAGCAATAGGCTAGTTGTGGCAATTGGACTCAGTGTCCCCTGAAAGCATAGTCCCCAGACCCTTGACCCTGCTACTCTATCCTTGAAATATTGGGTTGAGATTAGAGGAGCTTTCAGTTTATTGTTACCTGGCTTTTTATAATTCTCCTTTCTCCTGCTTCTGGCTATATTACACCCATTTCTAAGATCTCATCTTAGACATTAGTTCCTTTGAGAAGTTTATTTCATCACCCTTACAGAATTATATTATATGTATCTCCATAGTGCCCTGTTTGTCTCCAATTGTAATATCTATTATACTTTATTATAGTTTTCTGTTTAGTTGACTTCATCACCTTCTAGATACTAGCCATTTATAAATATTGACTGTACACATTTCATTTACTCTTGTAGCTCTATATATTCACACAAGTTAGTAGTCTATACCCCCATTGCCAATGAGTCAGTTCCACCTCACAGACACCCTATAGGAAAGATTAGAACTGCCCCCATGGGATTTCCAAGGCTATAAATCTTTCTGAAAGCAGTCCTCCACATATTTATCCAGCAGAAGGCTGGTGGATTCAAACAGTCTAGATTTTGGTTAGCAGCTAAGCGTTTTAACCATTGTGCCACCAGTGGTCACTGAACAGTATATAAACCATAACTGATTGCTATCAACTCAATTCCAACTGAATTACATATTTGTTTTGTAACCAAACAGAAAAATATCAAATGGGTAATAATGGGTAAAGCATCACATCAAAATTAATCACTTTGCTATTATTGCTGGATAAGGTTCTAAGGTTCTGTCTTCAATATGATTTTTTTTTTTAAAGAATTTATGGTTAACAACCGCCCTTCACAGATCACAAAAATTTTTAACTTTGATTATGAAAATGTTTTTAACTTTTCTAGTTTGGATTATAAGAATGTTCCACATAAAAATAGAGAGATATGATAACAAATTACTATATATCTATCACCTAGCTTGAACTGAATCAAATTAAAGCAAGTCTCATACAAAATCACACCATGTTGTTGTTAGGTGCCGTCAACTTTATATGATAGAGTAGAACTGATCCATATGGTTTTCTAGGCTGAGTCTTTACAGAAGCATATTGCCGTGTCTTTCTCCTGTGGGGCTACTAGGTGAATTCAGACCTTAGCTCTTAAGGATTCTTAATTGTTATGTCACTGAAAGTCCAACATCATATTAGACATCTTAATATTTTAGTATGTTTATCTCAGAAAGACTTCGTTATATTACACTGCAATTATGACTTTTAACATTAAAAATGAATCCCAGTATCAGTTTATATTGAGTTACTACTAGTTGTCTCCAAAATGTCTTGTGTAATTAGCTTATTATACCCAGAACAATAAAAACTTTTTAATGATTCATTTGGTTATGAGGTCTCTGAGGTGTCTTCAATTCTGAAAAATCTTTTCACCATGCTTTTTATGTCACTGACTTGTTGCTGAGAATAGTGTAGTTATCCCATAGGATGTCTTCAATTCTGGATTTGTCTACTGGCTTTCTTTCTTTTTTTAATGTCTGACTCAATTATTGTGGGAGAAGGAGAAGCAGCATCAGCATGAGTTGGGAGCTTGTTAGAAATGCAGAATATTGGGTCCTACCCCAGGTCTGATGAACCAGAATTTGCATTTTAACAAAATGTTTTGGGTGTTTTATATGCACATAAATGGAGCCCTGGTAGGTCAGCTGTTAAATACTCATCTACTAACCCAAAAGTCCTCATATTTGAATCTACCACCTGCTCCTTGGAAACCCTATCTGGCAGTTTATTCTACCAGGTGTCTATGAGTTAGAAGCAGTGTTTCTTTCTGTATTCCTGTATCATCTTGACATTGGAAATTAAATGTAATACCTGGATTAGATTCAAATTCAACATAGTTACTCAAATCCTGCATATGTGATTCTCTGTACTTCATATTGCATAATGTTGTTAAGGTTGACCAGTTGATTGAGATAGAAACCACATATTTTCTGTATTGTAAAAATATATTTTCCCTCTTATACTGATTTTCTTTGAGAAAACTAATTTTTCTCTGAGGCAAATTTTGACATCCTGCATATATCCAGCATCTCATTAGTATTTCACCTAGTAGCTTTAGCATCTGTTAATAATCTTTCACTCAGTTAATTATTTTTTACTATGGAGTTGTATATTCATATATTCTTAGTCTGTTAATTCTTCTACATCTAATTGATGGAATTCTTCTGTAAAGAAAAGCTTCTCATCGACTAGGACTACTTGGTTATCTTGAAAAATGTCATGGAAAGAAGACAAAATAAATAATTTGCCCCTTTAATTACACATTTACAGTATAAAGAATTAGTGTGCTATCTACCTCCTATATGAGATTCTAAATAGAAATTATTGAAAATATGTGTGCCTTTAAGTTTTGGCTATACATTTAACATAGATTGTAACAATATATATCTCATATCAAACTCAGAGATTTTGCCTACTCCGGCACCCCAGCGACCTGCACTCGGAAGGGTCTGGGGCCAAGACGGACAGGAAAGGGGGTGAAAAAGACTGAATCACGCAAAGAACACATCACAGAAGATAAAGCTGGGGCCAGGTGGGACCAAGCTCTCTGATGGAGAACAATGGCCACTGTTCCTTTGTTACAAGCTTTATGTATATTTCCATAAGCAGGAAGACAATAGGGCAGCAAACATTGCCAAAATGGTTAGGATCTTTGTAGGAAGAATTTGAATTGGATACAGGGAACACAGAAGTCTTGTCTCCAAACAAAGACACAGAACAAGGAAGCAGCTTAGCCTAAGCTTTTCTTTTTAGCTTCGTAAACAGTTTTACAGTATTAAGCAGGGTGGGGTAAAGAGAGAGGGAAGAGAGAGTGCAAGGGAGGTAGAGTATAATAGCTTTTAGCTCACAGCAGGATTTTTATAAGTTCTGCTTCAAACTGTAAAATTTTTGTGTGTGTGTGAAATTTCCTTATTTCAGATGAACAGGCAATTTTAAACCTATGAAATATGCTTTTTTCTTTTTTTTCTTGTGCTTTATGGGAAAATTTATAATTCATGTCAGTTTCTCATACAAAAACTTACAAACCCGTTATTGTGTCACCCTAATTGCTCTCCCTACAATGTTACAGCACACTTCTCCTCTTCACCCTGTTTTTTCTGTGTCCATTCAACTAACTCTTGTCCCTTTCCACCCTCTCATCATGCCTCTGGACAGGAGCTGCCCATTTAGTTTCATGTACCTACTTGAGCCAAGAAGTACATTTTCTGTCTCATAGTCCAGCCTAATCTTTGTCTAAATGATTTTAGTTCTGGGATAACAGAGAGTCTGGGAGTCTCTTGGGCTCATAATTTCCTTATATCTTTGGTGTTCTTCATTCTCCTTTACTCCAGATGGGTTAAGACTAATTAATGCATTTTAGATGGTCACTTGCTAGCTTTAAAGACCCCAGACACCACTCATCAAAGTGGGATGCAGAATATGTTCTTAATAAACTTTATTATACTAATTGACCTAGAGGTCCACTGAAATCATGGCCCCTAGACCTCTGCCCCCTGCTACTCTGTACCTCAGAGTGTTTGGTTATATTCAAGAAACTTCTCAGTGTTTTGTTTAATCCAGTTGTACTTACTTCCCTTGTATTGTGTACTCTCCTTCCCTTCACCGCATATAGTTCTTTTCTACTATCTAATGAATACCCTTGTCCTTTTCTTTCTGTCCCCACACTCATTACTATCAAAGAGTCCTGTGCGTTTAAATCTTTTCTTGAGTTCTTGTAATAGTGATCTCATACAGTATTTGTCCACTTGTGATTGACTAATTTTACTCAACATAATGTTTCCCAGCTTCATCCATGTTATGAGTTGCTTCCTAGATTCATCCTTATTCTTTATGGTTCTGTAGAATTTTACTTTGTGAATATACTATAATTTGTTTGTCTATTCTTCTATTGATGGGCACCTAGATAGTTCTCATCTTTTTGCTGTTGTGAATAGTGCTGCAAAGAATACTGGTATATTTATGTGAGGGCTCTTATTTCTCTAGGATACATTCCAAGGAGCGGGGTTTCTATATCTTATGATACTTCTATTTCCAGCGTTTTGGAATCACCATATCGATTTTCAAAGTACTTGTATCCTTTTACATTCTCACCGATGGTGTATAAGTATTCCAGTATCTCCACAATCCCCCCAACATTTATTACTATGTGTTTTTTTTGATTAATGCTAGCCTTGTGGGGTTGAAATGTTATCTCATTGTAATTTTGATTCGCATTTTTCTAATGGCTAATGAATGTGAACATATCTTCATGTAGCTGTTAGTTACCTGAATGTCTTCTTTGGTGACGTGCCTCTTTAAATCCTTTGCTGATCTTTTAATTGGGTTATTTGTCTTATTGTTGTTGAAGCTTTGCAATATCTTGTAAATTTTAGAGATTAGGCACAGATTGGATTTATTGTAGCCAATTTTTTTTTTTTTTGCAGTCACAGGTTGTCTTTTCATTCTTCTAGTGAAATCTTTGGATGAGCATAAGTGTTGTTTATATTTTTGAAAGAATATTTTATACATGTGAAGAATAAAACTTATATTGAAAACACTCCTAATTTTTATAATTACACAGTTACATAAGCTAATACAGACAGTAAGTTGAGTTGTGATTAGACTATGAAAAACTTATAGCCTCTATTTAAAATACAGACTTAGTTTATGCTATTTGAATTGGTATTTTTATCAGTTACATTGACTCTTTAGGCCACTATTTCATAGAGTTAAAAAAAAAATTGAAGTGCTAACATACAGAGTTGTTTGAATAAAATAAAATAAATGCAATACAATAAAATAAAAATTTATTT
This sequence comes from Heterohyrax brucei, assembly GCA_028571685.1. Lineage (NCBI taxonomy): Eukaryota > Metazoa > Chordata > Mammalia > Hyracoidea > Procaviidae > Heterohyrax > Heterohyrax brucei. Next base: position 118,010,265 of record CM053166.1, read on the forward strand.
TTGAATAAAATAAAAATAATACACTTTTTGGTGGTGTCAGATTTTCTTAATAAATAGATTCCATAAATCTTCATGTTCAAGCCTTATTCCAGAAATAAAGGAAGAATATCTTAAAATGATAACCTGAAAACAGCATATTTCTTTAAAGACTCATGATTTAAAAAGGATTCCAAACAATATGTATTTCATCTTAAATGGGAATGAGTCATCATCCCTGAAGGAATTCACACTCCAAGTTAAAAGCTTAAAAAAGCAGGATTGGAAAATACAGCAAAAAAGGCAAGAACCCAAAACATCAGTGGCTGATTTAACATATTTTCTTTATAAGTGCTAGAAATGTGTCATTTAAATAAATCAGTGCATTCATATATCTACAAGCAAAATAACAAGGAATTATGGTCATATCAATATTGAAAAATCAGTTCACTGATAGGTTTTGGTGGTGGGAATGTAGCAAAACCAGTGAAAATATCCACAACTTTTCTGAGCTTTAGCTTTCTGTTTTACTCCAATGATTTTCAACCTCTCAAATACTGATAGGTGAGAAGACAATGGTGTGATAAATAAAATGTTATAAATTGGACTGTTAGGCAATCTCTAATTCCAATTAACCAAAAAGTTGCAAAACTAGATACAAGAACTACTTTATGCTCATTGTCATCTCTTAGACATCAGAGAGAATTGTTCAAAGCTATAAATAACATTTCTGTGCCCATCTTACTATTGTTATTAATGTCTTTACATCACAAAGATGTACCTCAAAGGCTTTCACAAATCTCTAATTCTGTAGGTATTGCAACAGTACATAACTTCCTCCAAACAAGGTCTTTAACATTATTCAATTAATAAAGGAGTAAATGTATTTATTAAGCTACTAAATCCTACTACTCAAGCTTACATGTTAATCATACCTATTATAACATTAACCAAAAACTTAACCGAATCATCAGTTTTCTCTCTCCAATGAAATTACCATGTGTATTAGTTTTCAATGCTGTGTAGCAAATTACCAGAGACTCAATAATTTAAGACATTACACATTTATAATCTCATAGTTTTGTGGGTAGGATTCTGAGCATGGTTTAACTGTGACTTCTGCTCAGTGGTTCATAAAGCCCCAATCAAGATGTTGGCTTGGCTGTTTTTGCATATGGAGGCTTGAGTGTGGAAGAATTTTCTTCTGAACTCTTCCAGATAGTTGGTCGTATTTATTTTCTTGTGTCTGTGTGGTAGGGTGGGATGGTGGAGAGGTTTGCTGGCTGCTGTGTGGACGGTTTCCTCAGGTCCCAGAAGCTACCTATAGCTCATAGAGGCTACCAACATTGTTTTTTTCTTTTTTAACATGGACTTTCTCAAAATGACTGCTCAGTTCATCAAGTCAGGAATTAAAAGCTTGCTCCAGTGGGATAAGATAGAGATTTCTGTCATGGAATGTAACCATAGGGGTCAAATCCTGACACCTTTGCCATGTAATGTAACCTAATCAAAAGAGTGATGTTGCATCGATATTATCATATTTTATTGATTAAAGCATGCTACAAGTACCAACAGGAATTAAACAAAGATGTGGAAACTGTGAAGCAGAAGTGATTTAGAATCATACTAGGATCTGTCTGTGAAACCACGTGTTAAGAACAAGTAGAAAAGGAAACCCTGGTACCATATTGGTTAAGTGCTATGGCTGTTAAGCAAAAGTTCAGCAGTTAAAATCCACCAGATGCTCCTTGGAAACTCTATGAGACAAGTTTACTCTGTCCTATAGGGTCACTATGAGTCATGATTGACATAGTGGGAATGGGAGTGAATAGAAAAAGATGCTGGATGTGGATGCTGAACAGTAGGTCTACTCAATAGTCAGTTCCAGCACTTCATTTTCATAATACCAACTATTTAAATTTGAACCTCAGAAAAATTACAAATCATCATATATTATGGATCTCACATGACCAGTTGATTCTACAAATGTTAAATCTGTGAAAGCTGAGAATATGTGATTTTAATCCAGGGAATACAATGCCAAATATCTGTAGAAATCAGTAAGTTAGGTTCAATGGAGACTATGGCAATCTGGAAACATCATATACCGGCTCTGACAACTAAGTTCAAGAATGTAATTGTTCTAAGTACTATATACATCATTGCTGAATATCACTATTCACTTCGAAGTACTCCCCTTGGGAGGCTATGCACTAATGCGAACACCTAGTCCTCCCTTCAAAGCACTTTTGGAAATTTTTCTAGAGTGATCATTGCATGTAGTGGCAAGGCGGCAAGTTTGTAAATTTAATTGTATAGTGGTTTGTGAGAGAATTTTCAGCCAGTAAACAAATAACTGTATTGGAATGCCTTCCCTACAGCTCCCAATAACTTTTCCTTTTACTCACAGATAAAGGAAACATTGAAAATAGGACATTGGAATGACATTCAGGACATCAAGGGTAATACAATGACAATTCTGATGGCCATGCCAGAAAAAGAGTTCCAAAACTGCTTCGAAGGGTAGACTAGGCACTGGTATCAGTGCACAGCTTACCAGGGGGAGTACTTAGAAGGTAACCATAATGATACTCAGCATTAAGGTATGTAGCACTTTTTCTAGGAGGAAAAAGTGGCAGTCCTCATATTACTGAGGTGTTCTTATTCACCAATGCAAGATTTTGCTACATAGAAAGCAGAGGCCCACTATTAACAAATTTATATAAAGCTTTTAAAGAAAATCTAGAAATTCAGGTATTGTGAAAGCTCTGTATCTTCAAAATGTTAAAATTGTTTCGCAATATTTTAATAGTGGTAGCTAAAGAAAACACAAATCTTGAATTTTGCACAATAGCTATGAGCTTGTTACCTGCTAAAATTAATGTAGAATACAACTATGCTTCCTATTAATCTCATTACATTACACACAAAAGTACAAAAGAATAACTGTGAATAGTAGAAGGCAGAAATTTAAGTTCTGTAACTTTCACAGCTCTATCACAAACATGTAAACGTTCCTACAATCTATTCCATTTCAGATTTGTAATTTGTTGCTCCTGTTTTTAAAATACCACCCCAAATGTTATTTAAGTCTCCTTAAAGATTAATCACAAACCAAAGTGTCAAAATGTATGTATAATGCGTGCATAACAGATTGTATAAAAACAAAATGAAACAAAACAAAATGTCACCACTGAGTCAACTCTGACTCATAGTGACCCTACATGATTGGGTACAACTGCCACATAAGGTTTCCAAGGAGACGCCAGTGGGTTCTAACTGCAAACCTTTGGTTAGCAACCAAACTGTTGATCAGCTTTCCAAAAATTTGAAATTTATTTGTGTACTACTACTTCATGATATTTACCAAATAATATGCTTCACTTTATGTAGACCACAGAAAATTTAAGACAGGATAAAGAAGCAACAACATGGATAAGAAAGGTATTTACTTATTTAAGATGTTTATTTTAACATAATTGTATCAAATTATATGTAAATTCACTGAATTTTGAATAAAGAAATCAAATTATGCAAAGGAAAATGTTAGAAGGAACTGAAAGCTTAATGTGCTCCCACTTAGCACTGACTTAACCTTATCCCTTGTCTTGGATTGAATAGTGTCATGGATTGAATTGTGTTCCCCCCCAAAAAATATGTGTAGTACTTTGGCTGTACCAAGATTCCCTGCATTCTGTGTTTGCCTTCCATTTTGAGTTTTTCTGATGCTGTAAATCCCAATCTTTGCCTGTGGCTAACAGATAAAACAATTATGTTAAAAGAGGATTAGGGCTGGGCTGCCCCACCCTTGCTAAGGGAGTTTCCCTGGAGTGTGGTTTGTACCACCCTTTATCCTTTTTTCCTGTGGGAAGGAGAGAAGCAAGCAGAGAATTTGGAACGTTATACCATCAACAAAACAGCACAGGGAGTAGAGTGCTGTTCTTCAGACCTCAGGTTTCTGCACCAAGATGCTCCCTGAACAAAGACTGATGCAAACACAAGGACTTTCCTCCAGAGCCAACAAGGGGAAGACTTCCCCTGGAGCAGACATCCTAAATTTGGACTTGTAGCCTACCTGACTCTATAAGAATAAACCTTCCTTTGTTAAAGCCACCCACACTGTGGTATTTCTGTTAGAGCTGCACTAGCTGACTAAAACAAATAGTGTACCCCCAAATTACATGTCAGCTTGGTTAGCCCATGATTCCCAGTACTGTGTGGTTTTCCTCCATTTTGTGAATGTAATTTTATGTTTAAGAGGATTAGGTTGGTATTGCAATACCCTTACTAAGGTCACATCCCTGATTCAGTGTAAAGGGAGTTTCCCTGGAGTATGGTCTGCACAGCTTTTATCTTACAAAACGTAAAAGGAAAGGGAAGCAAACCAAGAGACAGGACCTCATATCACCTGGTAAGAAGCCCTGGGTGCAGACCGTATCCTACGAACCTGGAGTTCCTGCATGGAGAAGCTCATGGTCCAAGGGAAGATTGACAAGAAGGACCTACTTCAAGAGTCCACACAGAGAGAATGACTTCCCCTGGAGCTGATGCCCTGAATTTGAAGTTGCAGCCTAGTAGACTATAAGAAAATAAATTTCTATTGGTTAAAGCCCATCCATTTGTGATGTTTCTGTTACAGCAGCACTAGATGGCTAAAACGCCCCTTTTATTCTACTCTCTACTATCTGAACACAGTTGTACTTAGTCCAAAGAGATACAAGTACACAAAGCACTACCCTAAATTAGAGATAGTTAATTGCTATCATTACATGTTTGAACATTTTATTCCAAAGCAAAAACATAGCTTCTTTTAGCTTCTGGGTGAAAAAGTAAACTTTTCCCCCCCCTAATTAAGGAGAACACCTAACAAAGCATAGCTTAAGAAAATACAAACATATATTGGCAGTGTAAGTAATCACACCATGCTTGGTTATACCATAGTTGACTATATCATGACAGAAAATGTACCTTAAGAAAGTTCCTTAAAAGTTGAAATGAAAAAGTACAGAAATTTAAAACGTAGTGATTCTAAAAAGTAATAATTTCATGCTTAAATTGGACATTTTCACCAACATAGTTTTGAGAGAGGAAAAGAAGTCTTCTGAGAAGATTCCACTTAAAAAGTGCAAAAGTCCAGCTGCTTCTCTCTGGGTCAGCCCAAGGACACTACCCCCTCCCCTCACGGAATTTCTTGAGGTAAGCCTAGCTTCGAAGGAGAAAGTAGCTGCTCCTCATGTATACCTGCAGTTGTCAATTAGGAGGATGTATGAAAATTCCTTTGCTTCTTTTAGAAAACATATAAATAGGTATGCCTGATAACAGAATGGGGTGTGTGGCTATTTTTCGGACTTGAGTCTGACCACAGCATCCCTGGCAATAAACCCTCTTCTTCTTACAATGTAGTGTTTGGGGTGTTTTTTGCTCTGTGGGCTGCACTTAACTTTTTTCCTACTACAGTTTTGAATAATTACCATATGATATGATCAAAACACCGAGGCCATTAAAAAGGAAAAAAAAAATTAAATATGATTTTCTGAATGTAGTAAATACAAATACTGACATTAATAACTCAAAGCATTAATGTTGATTTTGGTAACCATTAAAATGTTTAAGTACACACTAAGTAAAGTGGTTAATGGATAAATAATCAGAAATATGCTATCTAAAATACGTCAGTGTTTAAAATGTGCATAGCATTTTTTTTAATGACAGAAATTTTTATTTCCTTGAGATCTTTATTGTGATCTCTGTTCATTCTAATAAAAAAAAAGGTTACTGATTGTCTTCAGCTTAATTAGCAATCTAAGACTGAGAGAGATGACAACTACTTAAGAAAACAAATTTAATTTAGTATCTACAGGTAAGTATTAGTTAAACAGTATGAGTAGGAACTGTAGACAAATGAAAGGAGTATAATGGAATTGGAAAGTTGTAATACTCCCTTTTTTATAATTATCCGACTCGACGGCACTTGGCTGGCTAATTCTCTTTGCTTAATGTTGCTTTTTTCTAGATCTAGCTTAGTCATCTAGTGCTGCTGGAAATCTGAATTCAGAGCACCAGGTCCAGGGAAAGGCTTATTATCTCTGTTGGCTCTGGAGGAAGCACTCTGCTCCTGGCTCTGCTTGCTTGGTGATATGAGGTTCCCTTGTCTTTCTGTTCACTTCTCTCTTCTGTCTCTCGGAAGAGATTGGCTTAAGATGCCATCTAATCTTGTAGACCTCATCAATGTAACTGATGCTAATCTATCTTATTAAATCACAGTGATGGAATTTCCAACACATAGGAGAATCTTGTCAAATGACAAAATGGTGTACAATCATAGAATATTGGGAATCATGGCCCAACAAAATTGATCCACATTGTTTTAGTCAGCTAGTGATGCTCTAACGGAAATACCACAAACTGGATGGCTTTAAAAAGAGAAATGTTTATTCTTACACAGTCTGGTAGGCTACAAGTCTGAATTCTGGGTGCCTGCTCCAGAGGAAGACTTTCCCCCTTGTCAGCTCTGGAGGAAAGGCCTTGTATAGCATCAGTATTTGTTTACGGAGCCTCTTAGCAGAGGAACTTCAGGTCTGATGAAGGATGCACTCTTCTCCCAGCACTGCTTTCTTGATGGTACAAGGTTCCCAATTCTCAGCCTGCTTCCCTTTCCTTTTATCTCTTGCAGGATGAAAGGATTAAGGGTAGGGCAAGCCATACTCCAGGGAAACTCCCTTTACAGTGGAGCAGGGAGGTGATCTTATGCAGGGATTTACAGCCCCATGCTAGTCCTCTAACATACAGCATAGGAAAATCACAAAATGGAGGACAGTCACAAAATGTTGGGAATCATGGCCCAGCCAAATTACTACACATATTTTTTGGGGAACACAATTCAATCCATGGCATATGTATTTTTGGGGAGACATAATTCAATCCACGACAAGGTCTGACTCGAACTGAATAGTTTTGTTAGATTTGCCCTTTCAATGTAGCATGTAGAAATATATTTCAATGTGAGTTCCCTTAATCGTATGTTTTTTAATCCATCAACATATTCAAATTGCCAAAAGAACATAAACAAAAACAGAGTAATCACTAAAAGAGTGCCGAAAGACCAGTTGCTGTCAAATCAAGACTGCCATGTGGTTACCTGACGAATTTCAGAGTAGAAGTGTACTGCATAGAGTTTTCACTGGCTGATTTTTTTGGAAGTAGCTGGCAGGCATTTCTTCTGCGGTGCTTCTCGGTAGACTCAAACTGCCAACATTTCAATTAATAACCAAGCACATTAGACATTTACATCACTAAGAGACTACCATTTAAAAGTAGCATTTAGGTAATAGCAAAACTTTATGTTTATTTAGTACTGTATCACCTGTATTAGCTCATTCAATTTTTGCTAAAGCTCATGAAGGGAATACTGGTATTATTAAACCCACTTTAAAGATGAAGACACTAAAATATAAAGAGGATAAACATGCCCAAGAAGGTACAACTATGACAAACCCAAACAATCAAATCTAGACCCCATGGTTTTAACTATTGTGCTGTATCAATTTATAACTGATTCTTAATTCGCCTCTACAATATTATGGAGGTGAATTTTATGCAAAAGTAATCAGTTCAGGAGTCAAATAAGAGCTTAGTTTTATTTCTGTCTTGCTTAAACAGATTGCTGAATTCAATATATTAGTGTTTCTCACCCTTTTGGTGTTCATACCACATTTTGAAGTATTAGGTGTTTGTTAGTACTCAACATTACTTGACAAGTAATTAAGACTACTCAAGCAATTACAACTGTAGTATGCACAGTCTGACAATTAAGTCTGTGAACTTAATTGTTCTAAGTGCTACATACCTCATTGCTGAATATCACTATTGTCACCTTTGAAGTACTGCCCTTGGGAAGCTATGCTATAACACCAACACCTAGTCTACCTTTCAAAGCATTTGGAACTCTTTCTGGAATTGCCATAACACACATAGCACAGTGGCAAGTTTGCAAACTTAATTGTATAGCTGTCTGTGAGGGAGTTTGTAGCCATAAACAAATAACTGTATTGCAACACCCTCCCTACTCACATGATCTTGTCCCCAGTGACTTTCCTCTTTGAAAGAAAGACATTTTGATGACATTCTGGACATCAAGGGTAATACAATGACACTCTGATGGCCATTGCAGAAGAAGAGATCCAAAATTGCCTTGAAAGATGGACTAGGTGGGGCATCAGTGCATAGCTTCCCAAAGGGAGTTCTTTGAAGATGATCGTAGTGATAGTCAGCAATGAGGTACGTAGCACTTTTTCTAGGATAAGTTCTTGAATTTAACTGTCAGTCCTCATGCTTACTTTCACTTTTGAATAAAGTAAGTGTTGGGAAAATCAAATTGCACCTTTCTGACACCAAACTGTAAGGATCAGTAAAGTCAGTTCAACCCAGTTCTGTTCCTAACTGTTTCACTTCTGTTCTGAAACCACCTGCATGGGCAGCACTTCTTCCTCTGATCCTAGTAACCCAGAACAAGGCCACATCTCACGTGAAAGGGTACAGTGCTCTAGGCTGCCAAGTCTGCTTAAGTCTTCAGACACTAGCCACAAGCTTGGGGGTACCCATGACACCTTCTACTCTGCTGGCTACAAATTTGGGGGACTTTCACAATACTTAGGATGCCAGCCACATGAATATGGATTCTGAGAGCCCTCTTACTTCTGACCTCTTGGTTCTCATTACCCCTTCAGGATGGATAACTCATTATAATGACTCACAGATCTCACAGAAAATGTTATATGATTATAATTTTATTATAGCAAAAATGATACAAATGAAGAGCTACATATAGGATGAGATCCCGGAGGATTCCGAGTAAAGAGTTCCCATGCTGTCACTACCTTCCCACATGCATCTGTGTTTTTTGTCAAATAGGGAGCCTGTGAGCTTCTATATCCAGAGTCCTTACTAGGACCTTATCAGGTCAACATGGTTGATTTAGTCAGCTGTTGTCCCCCAAGGTTGACCTGATATCACATGATGGGTCTTGTCTAGCCAGAGCTCATCAAAGGACATCTTATTAGCATGAACCTTCAGGTATGGTCTGAGGACCTTATTAAACACATTTCAATAAGTGAAGAATTTCCAAGATTTTAGAGATTATCTTTCAGGAACCAAGGACAAAGACTAATGTTTTAGGTAAAGTTAACTTCACAGACTGTTATCTTTAAGGCACTGTGCTAAATACTAGAGAAACAAGAGTCTGCATTGAAAAAAATCCATGCAGCATCTTCCAGTTCCAATCATGTGGCATATGTCTGTTTCTCCATGTTCTTCTCTACTAAGCACAGTTATAAAACCTGAAAATACTGTAGCAAGCAACAAAAGTAAAATGATTGAAAAATTTTAAGAAAGTGGATTTTTTGGTACCCAAGAACTGAAAGAACTACATAACACCATGACATCTTTAATTTGACCCCTCCTTCCAGTACAAGAAGATGACCCAGATTTGGCATTTTGAGAATCTCAAATTTGAAACAGAAGATTGGGTATATATCAGAAACCCAGCTAACAACCCTATATCTAGTTGTCATGGATTGAATTGTGTTCCCATACAAATGTGTATAGCAATTTGGCTGCAGCCATGATTACTGATATTGCTTGATGTTCCTTTATTCTGTAAACCCTGTCTCTACGATTTTAATGATGGAGGATGGGCAGCTATTATGCTGGTTGGTGAGGACTCAATGCGTGTGCTTCTCCTGCGCCTTGGGTCAGACTCTTGGGATATAAAGGAAAGAGAGTCAAGCAGAGATATGGGGACCTTATACCACCAGGAAAGCAGTGCGGGTAGCACAGCAAGTCCTTTGGAAATGACTAAGGGTCTCTGTGTCTCAGAAGCCCTGGGTCCAGGGGAAGATTGACAACAATGGCCTTCCCCAGAGCCAGCAGAGAAAGCCTTCCAAGGCATCTGACACCCTCAGTTTGGACTTTGAGCCTACTGGACTGTGACAAAACAAAATTTCTCTTTTTAAAACAGTTTTTTAAATTATATTTCTGCTAAATAATCACTAGATGACTAAAATAACAATGAAATTATATTTTAGGAAGGAGAAATAAAACATTATGGGATGAAGAAAACTGACATAATTTGTCTTTTCTATATAAGCCTCCAGGAACTGACGCAAAACAGATTGAGATGTTTCAACAAACAAATGCAGCACTGGACATACTAATTTATACCAAGAAATTTGAAAGACAGCTACTTGTTCAATTGACTGAAAGAAATCCATGTTTATGCCTATTCCAAAATATATATGTATATGCATAGATACAACAAAATGCAGAATCATTAATATATAACACAAGAGTAAAATTTTTCTGACAGTCATTCAAAAATGGCTGCAGCAGTATGTCAACAGGGAATGGCCAGAAATTCAAGCTGGATTCAGAAAAGGATTTAGAAAGAGGAGTATCACTGCAGAGATCAGTTTCATTGATAATCCAAAGGCACCTGACAGTGTGGGTCATGACAAATTATGGATAACATTGTAAAGAACAGGAATTCTGGAACACTTAACTGTGCTCTTGAGGAATCCGTATATAGATTAAGAAGCAGTAATTAGAACACAACAAGGGGATACTAAGAAAACAAGACAACAACAGTGGCCGTCAAGTTGATTCTGATGCATGGAGACCCCACAGGACAAAGTGGAACTGCCCCACAGAGTTTCTAAGGAGTGCCTGATGGATTTGAACGGCCAACATTTAGCCGTAGCACTATGCTATCAGGGTTTCCAAACTCTTTGTCATTGACTCTATTCTGAGTCCTAGTGACCCTATAGGGCAGGGTAAAACTGCCACCTAAGGTTTTCAAGGAGTGGCTGACGGATTGCAACTGCACATCTTCTTTAGTTAGGAGCCGAGGGCTTAACCATGCTGCTGCTAGGGCTCCTAAGCAGGGCTTTAAATCAGGAAAGCTGTGTGTCAGGGTTGTAGATTTTCATCATATTATTCAATCTGTATGCAGAGCAAATAATCTGAGAAGATGAACTGTAAGAAGAACAGGGTGTCAAGACTAGAGGAAGAACCATTAACAACAGTGTCACACAGATGAAATAACCTTGTTTGCTGAAGGAAAAGAGGAGTTGAAACACTTACTCACTTACTGATGATTGTCAAAGACCGCAGCCTTTAGTATGGCTTATACCTCAACATGAAGAAAATAAAAAATGCTCACAACTAGACCAAGAAACAACATCATGATAAACAGAGAAAAATATTGAAGTAGTCATGAATTTAATTTTACTTGGATCCACAATCAACACTCATGGAAACAGTAGTCAAGAAATCAAAAGACATATTGCACTGAGCAAATCTGCCGAAAAAATCTCTTTAATATGTTAAAAAGCAAAGATATCACCTTAAAGACTCAAGTGTGCTGACCCAAACCATGGTGCTTTCAATTGCTTCCTATGCATGCTGGACAATGAATAAGGAAGACAAAAGAAGAATTTACACCCTTGAATTAAGGTGTTGGCAAAAAATATTGAATATAATCTGGACTACAGAAGAAAAAACAAATCTATGCTGGAAGAAGTACAGCCAGAAGATTCTTTAGAAACGAGGATGGTGATACATCATACAAAGTTTGACAAGTGAATTTGTGAACTCATCCTAGAAAAAGTGCTACATATGTCATTGCTGAGTATCACTGCAGTCGCCTTTGAAGTACTCCTCTTGAGAAGTTATGCACAGATGCCAGTGCCTAGTCCACCCTTCAAAGCAATTTTGGAACTCTTTTTCTGGAATGGCCCTCAGAGCTGTTATCATATTAATTAGATGTCCTGAATGTTATCAAAGTGTCTTTCTTTCAATATTTCCTTTATCTTTGGGTAAAGATAAAGTTCATTGGGGGCCAGATGAGGTGAGCAGAGAGGGTGTTCCAATAAAGTTATTTGTTTACTAGCTACAAACTCCCTCATAGACAACTTGCCAAGTTTCAATACAGTTATTTGTTTACTGGCTACAAACTCCCTCACAGACAACTTGGCAAGTTCACAAGCTTGCCACCATGCTACCATGCTCAATGGGCATTCTAGAAAGAGTTCCAAAATTGCTTCGTAGAGTGGACTAGGTGTTGGCATCAGTACATAGCTTTCCAAGGGGAGTACTTTGAAGGTGACTGTAGTGATATGTAGCACCAGAATAATGAAGTTTGCAGACTTAATTGTCAGACCTCGTATCACATATATTGCACATGTGATTAGGAGAGGTTTCTCCCTAGAGAAAGACATCATTCTTGGTGAAGTGGAGGGTCAGAGAAAGAGAGGAAGAGCCTCAGTGTGATGGATTGACACAGTGACTCTAACAATGGGCTGAAGCATAAAAACAACTGTGAGGATGGTGTAGGACTGGGTAGTGATTCATTCTGTTGTATATACTCTTGCTTTGAGATGGAACTGATGGGATGGCACCTAACAACAATACCAATCTTTTAAGAAAAGCTAAAGGAAGTTCCTGAAACAGAAATTAAATGATGAAAGAAAGAAGCTTAGAGCATCAAGAAGGAATAAACAACGAGGGAACAAGTAGAAATATAAGTATTGTCATGGGTTGAATTGTGTCTCTCAAAAAAGATGTGCAGTAATTTGGCTACACAGTGTTGTATGATTGCATGCCCTTTTGGAATTTTCCTGTGCTGTAAAACCTAATCTCAGCCTATAGTTAATAGACTGGGTTATGTTAAAGAGGATTACGGTGGGGCCGTAACACACTTACTAAGGAAATTTCTTTAATGTGTGGCTTGCATCATCTTTTGTCCTACAAGAAATAAAAGGAAAGAGAAGCAGGTACAGACATGAGGCCCTCATATCATTCAGAAAGTAGCACTGGGAACAGAGCATGTCCTTTGGTTCTGATGTTCCTGTGCTGAGATACTCCCAGATGAAAGGCTGATATAACACACAGAACTTCCTCTAAAGCCAACAGAGAGGGAATACATTCTCCTAGAGCCAGCACCCCGAATTCACACTTGTAGCCTACTGGACTATATAAGAACGAACATTTCTTTGTTAAAGACATCTACTTGTGATATTTCTGTTACACTGTGTCAATCCACCTCATCAAGGGTTTTCCTCTTTCTCGATGACCCTCCACTCTACCAAGCATGATGTCCTCCAGGGACTGATCTCTACTGACAATATGTTCAAAGCATACATGACATAGTTTCACTGTGTTTGCTTCTAAGGAGCACTCTTATTGTAATTTTTCCAGAACAGATGTTTGTTCTTTTGACGGCACCTGGTACATTTAATATTCTTCTCCAACATCACTATTCAAAGGTGTTAATTCTTCTTCTGTCTTCCTTATTCATTGTTCAATTTTTGCATGCCTGTGTGATTGAAAATACCATGGCTTGGGTCAGAAGCACCTAAGTCTTCAAGGTGACTTCTTTAATTTCAATACTTTAAAGAGGTCCTTGGCAGCAATTTTCCCAATGCCATGCGTCTTTTGATTACTTGACTATTTCTTTGGGTACTGGCTGTAGAGTCGACTAAAATGAAATCTTTGACAACCTCCTTCCTTTCTCCATTTATCATAATGTTGTTTACTGTCCGACTTGTGAGGGTTTTCATTTTCTTGATGTTGAAGTGCAATACATACTGAAAGCTCTGGTATTTGATATTCATCAGTAATTATTTCAAATACTCTTCACTCCCAGCAACCAAGGTTGTGTCATCTGCATAATGCAAGTTGTTAATGAGTTTTCCTCCAATCCTGATACCTCATTCTTCTTCGTATACTCCAGCTTTTCAGATTATTCACTCAGCATACAGACTGAAAAGATATGATGAAAGGAAACAACCCCTATGCACACCTTTTGGCACTTGGCTGGTGTAGTATCCTCTTGTCCCATTTGCAAGACTGCCTCTTAATCCATGTACAGATTCCTCAGAAGTATAATTAGATGTTCTGGAATTCCCATTCTCCACAGTGTTAGTGATAATTTGTTATGATCCACACAGTCAAATGCATTTGCGTAGTCAATGAAGTACAGGTAAACATCTTTCTGGTATTCTCTGCTTACAGCCAAGATACATTTTACATCAGCAATGATATCCTTGGTACTACATCCTTTTCTGAATCCAGCTTGAATTTCCAGCAGTTCCCTGACAATATATTATTGCAGTCATTTATGAATGACCTTGAGCAAATTTTTACTTGTGTGCGATATTAATGATATTGTTCAATAATTTCCACATTGAGTTGGATCACCTTTCTTGGGAATAGGTATAAATATGAGTCTCTTCCAGTTGGTTGGCCAAGTAACTGTCCTCTAAATTTCTCACCATAGATGAGTGAGCACTTCCAGTGTTGCATCTGTTTGTTGAAATATCTCAATTGATATTCCATCAATTCCTAGAGCCTGGTTTGTTACCAATCCCTTTATTGCAGCTTTGACTTCTCCCTTCAGTACCGTCAGTTCCTGATCATGTGCTACCTCTTCAAATGGTTGAACATCAATAAGTTCTCTCTGGTATAATGATTGTGCATTCTTTCCATCTTCTTTTGATGCTTCCTGAGTCATTTAATATTTTCCCTGTAGAATCTTTCACCATTGCAACTCAAGGCTTGAAGTTTTTCTTCAGTTCTTTCAGCTTGAGAAATGTAGAATATGTTCTTCCCTTTTGGTTTTCTATTTCCAGCTCTTTACGTGTGTTGTTATAATACTTTATTTTGTCTTCTTGAGCTGCCCTTTCAAATATCCTGTTCAGTTCTTTTACTGTGTCATTCCTTCTTTTTTCATTAGCTGCTCGATGTTTGAGAGAAAGTTTCAGTCTCTTCTGACATACAATTTGGTCTTTTCTTCCTTTCCTGTCTTTTTAATGACCTCTTGCTTTCCTCCTGAATGATATCTTTGACATCATTCCACAATTCATTTGATCTTCAGTCAATAGTGTTCAGCCCATCAAATCTGTTCTTGAGATGGTCTCTAAACTTAGGTGGACTTCATAGATCCAGTAGGCATCCAAAACAAAATAACACCTGACTTATCAGTAGAAGAAATGACACTGAATACCAAATTCAAATTTTTAATGTTTGGAGTTTTCTAAGAGTTTAAAGAAATAAAAGGCAAAAATGAAGGGAAAAAAGAAAATTTCATGTAAAAGACAGGCAAAATGGAAAAGACAGCTGAAATAATGGAAGAATTTAGAAAATTATACAGGAACAAAATTTCAATATAAATTCAAAACAAGAAAGTTTACAAAAACAGCAGTTAAAATTCCAAAAGATAAACAAAATTTTACAAGTGGACAGTGGCACAGGAGGTCTGAGGGGAAGGTTTGAAACAATGGAAGACTGTACCAGGGAAACTGAATAAAAATGCATGGAAACCACTATGTCTAAGGAAAAATCAGAAGAAGCCTATGAAGAAAAAAAAGAACAAATACTGAGACTGATATGAGATACAATCAAAAACAAAAATTTGTGAGTGTCAGAGTTCCAGAACAGGGAGAAAAAACACAGAGAGGATCACTGAAAGATTACTGACAGAAAACTTCCCTAAAATCATGAAAGATGAAAATCTGACCATTCAAGAAGCACAGAAAACTTATTATGGAATAGATCTCAAAAGAAAATATAGGTATATCATAATCATAGTCACTAAAACCAAAGACAAAGAAAGAATCTTGAGAGTAGGTCAAGAAAAAACAGAAACTCACAGAGGAGTAACAGTAAGACTAGGTGCTGATTTTTCAGCAGAAACCATGCAAGCAGAAAGGCATTGGGATGACATATGTAAAATCTAAAAAGAAAAACAAAAAGCTAGCCATGAATAATATTCTCAGCAAGAATAATATATCCTGCAAAACTCTTATTCAAATATGATGGTGAAATTAGGAGAATTCCAGATAAACATTTATTAAAAGAATATGTAAAAACCAAATCAAATTTACAACTATTATTGAAAGGAGTCCTTTGATATGAGAACAAACAACATCAGAAAATGGCCTGAATCTAGCACACAAGACCACACTAACCAGATACCAGCCTAGGAAATAAACTCTCAAGTATTAATGAAAACTAAAAAATTTACCACAGGAAAACAAAAATGTTAATCTGTAAATGAGAACAACACCAGAACAATAAAAAAGGGAATAAACAGTGTAGCTATAGAATTCTCAAATGGAGTGGGAAGCAAGATCATACTAAGTAATGAAGGACTGATTCAAATTTAGGAAGAAAAGGGTAAATTTTAAGGTAACCACAAAGAAAGTTAATAAACCTACTCATCAAAATAAGAAAAACACAAAGTTTCAGTAACACTAAAAGTATGAAGCCAAGCCAAGTGCCGTCAAGTTAGATCAAAAGAAATAAAAAAAAAAAATCCACAAACAAAAGTAATTCAGCACAGTAGAATAAAAATAAAAAATAATCAGCACCACAAGGAAAAAAACAAACTAGAAAATGACTGCAGTAAACTCATATCTATTGATAATTACACTGTACATAAACAGCTTAAATACGCCCATAAACAGAGTGACAGAATAGATTTTAAAAACCAGTATTTATCTATATGCCATATAAAAGATAGATATTTTAGAAACAATGACATAAATTTTTAAAAATCAAAAGATAGAATAAGATATATCAAGCAAGTAGTTACCAAAAAGGAAAAGGACTGGTAATATTAATTCCAGATAAAATAGACTTTAAAACAAAATTCACCATGAAAGACAAAGAAGGGCATTATATAATGATTAAAAGGACAATCTTTCATGAAGACACAACCATAATATACATCTATACACCCAATGACAGGGATCCAAAATACATAAACTAACAGTATTGAAAAGAGAAATCGACAGTTCTGCGAACATAACAGGAGACTTCAACATACCACTCTCGGTAAAAGAAAGAATACGTAGAAAGAATTTCAACAAAGATACTAAACAACAAGATCTAAAGGGCACAGTCAGATACCTTGACCTTACAGATATGTAGAACACTCCACCCAACAGCAGCAAAGTACATATTCCTTTCCATCACTCATGGAATTTTCACCAGAAAACAGCACATCTTATAGCTGCAAAGCAATTCTCAACAGAATCCAAAACACTGAAACAACACAAAGTATCCACTCTCATCAGAATATCAGCAAAGCTGAAACTTACAAAAGAAAAAACAAGGATTAAAAAATCAATTATATAGAAAATGGATAACACCCTGCTTAAAACCACTAGGTAATAGAAGAAAACAAACATGGAATAAAAAATTTCCTAAAATCAAATGAGAATGAAAACACATCATACTAAAAATTTGGGGACTCAGCCAAAGAAGTGCTCAGAGGTCAATTTATGGCAGCAGATGTATACACTGAAGAAGAAGAAAGGGACAAAATGAAAACATTAGCTATATAACTCAAACAGTGAACAGCAAAAGAAGCACACAGCCACTAGAACAAAGGAGATAATAAAAATAACAGCAGCAAGAAACAAAACAGAGAATAGAAAGCAAATAGAACAATCAACAAAAGCAAAAGTCCATACTTTGAAAACATCAACAAAATGGACAAACCACTGGTGAAACTGACAATGGAAAAACAGGAGACAATGCAAATAAGAAATGAAATGGGGGGCATTACAACAGACCCAAGAAAAATGAAAAAGAGCATAGCCAAGAACTGTGAAAAACTATACTTCAACAAATTTGAATGCCTGGAGGAAATAAATTTCTAGAAGAATGCTACCTACATAAACTAACTCAAATTGATACTGAAAATTTGAACAGATCTATAACAAGAGACAAGATGGAAAAAGTAATAATAATAATAAAACTCCCCCCCCAAAAAAGCCTTGACCCAGAAGGTTTCACTGCAAGGCCCAGGTGGTTTCACTGGAGAATTCTACCACACATTCAGAAAACTTAGACCACTACTACTCAAATTATATCTGAATATGGAAAAGAAAGGGATACTCTGGAATTCATTCTACAAAGACAGCATAACCCTAATAGCAAAACCAGGTAAAGATACCACAAAAAAAAAGAAAATTACAGACCAATATCACTCATTAATATAGATGTAAAAACTCTCAAAACATTCAACCCAAGAGAATTTAGCATCATATATATATATATATATATATATATATATATATATATATATACACAACAATCAAGTGGGATTCACACCAGGTATGCAAGGATGATTCTACATTAAAAAAATCAATCAGCATAATTCACCACATAAAAAAAAGGGTCACATCATCTTCTCAATTCATGCAGAAAAGGCATTTGACAAAGTCCAAAACAGATTATTGATAAAAACTTTCAACAAAATAGGAATAGGGCAATTCCTCAACATAATGAAAGTCATCTATATAAAGCAAGAGCCCTGATGGCATACTGGTTTAGTCAACAGTTCAAATCCACCACACCCTCAGAAACTCTAATGAGTGGTTCTGCAGTGGAATAGTGATTAAGTGGTTAAGTGATATGGCTGCTAATCAGAAGATCACTAGTTCAAATCCACCAGGCTCTTCTTGGAAACTCAGTGGGGGCAGTTCTACTCTGTTCTATAGGGTCACTTTGAGTTGGAATCTACGGTGATGAGTTTGGTTTTGTGAACACTGGTGGTATATTGGTTAAGTGCTACAGCTGCTAACCAAAAGGTAGGCAGTTTAAATTCACTAGGCACTCCTTGGTAACCCAATCGAACATTTCTACTCTGTCCTACAGGGATGCTATGAGTGAGAATTGACTCAATGGTAATGAATTTTTTTGTTTGTTTTTTTATATAAAGCAAAAAGCCAACATCATTATCAGTGGAGAGATGCTGAATATACTCACCCTGAGAACAGGAACAAGAAAAAGTTGCCCTTTATCACCACTCCAGTTTAACACTGTGCTGGAAGTCCTAGATAAGGCAATAAGGTAAGGCAAGAAAAAGACATAAAGGAAGTCCAAATTAGTAATGAAGAAATAAAGATGTCTCTATTTGCGGATGATGTGATCTTGTTCATAGAAAACCCAAAAGATAACTACTGGAACTAACAGGAAGATTCACAGATTAACAAGATACGAGATAAACATACAAAAATCAGGTGGATTGCTATACAAAAATAAAGATGTTGAAAAAGAAGTCAAGAGAACAATACTATTTATAATAGCCCCTAAAAAAAAATAGGAACTAATCTACTTAGGGATATAAAAGTCCTATAGAAAGATAACTACAAAACACTACTGCAAGAAGCCAAAATAGATCTACATAAGTGGAAAAACATGTCATTCTCAAGGACAGGTAGACTTAACATTATGAAAATGTGAATTCTACCCTAAGGAATCTACAAATACAATGCAGTCACCATCCAAACACCAACAATACTCTTTAAAGAGATGGATAAACTATTAATTAACTATACGGAAAGCGACAAAGCTCCACCTATGTAAAGAACTGCTGAAGAAGAATTGTGGTGTTGAAGAAGAATATTGAATATCCCATGGATGCCACCAAAAGAATGAATGGATCTGTCTTGGAAAAAGTACAACCTGAGTGCTTCTTATAAATAAGGACTGAGACTACCTGAAACATACTTTGGACATGGTATCAGGAGAGAATGATGCCCAGAGAAGGACACCATGCTTGGTAAAGCAGAGGGTCAGCGAAAAGGGGGAAGACCTTTAGTGAGATGGATTAACACAGCAGCTAAAATAGGCTGAAGTATAACAATGATTGTGGCACAGCATAGGATAGGGCATTGTTTCACTCTATTGTACACAGAGTTGCTATGAGTCAGAACTGAATCAATGGCACCTAACAAAATAATAAAAATAACAACGTACAAGAAAATCTACAAACACAACTGCAAGATACCCAAAGAAAACTACATAAATGGAAAAAGATATTACACTCATGGATAGGTAGATTCAGACTGTGAAAACATCAATTTTACCTAAAGCAATCTACAAATACAGTGCAATCCTGATTCAAATATCAACATTCTTTAAAGGGATGGAAAGATAATATTTATATGAAAAGGGAAGAGGCCCTGGAAAACTAAAGCAGCATAGAAGAACAAGAATGAATTAGGAGAACTTGCACCACTTGTCCTGAGAACCTACTATATGGCTATGGTAGTCAAAATAGCCTGATACTTGTGCAACAGATACAGTAACTGATCACCTGTCATGAAAATGACAATTCTATACAAAGTAATTTACAAATACAATGCAATCTCAATCCAAATACCAACAATAAAGATACAGAAAAATGTATCATTAAATTTATATGGAAGAGGGGAAGGGCCAAGATGGTGGATGAGACAAATGTCTCCTCAATTCCCTCTGAGAATAAGGCCTGGAATGATAACTGAATGGAGTAGCATGGACATGCTGGGAGCCCTGGGATCTGGTGTGGCGCTGTCAGATTGGACTAGACACCAGTAAGGGGGAGGCTACCTCTCTCACAGATGAGTCAGTGGCATACTGAATGCTGCTTCTGCTGACTCATTATTTGGGAAGACTGCAGGTACTGATCTGGGAGGACAGGACTGGGCATGAGCCAACTAATATGCTGAACTGTGGTGCTTAAGTAAACAGCATATAGTGCAGCAGAGAGACTGTGCTTGGGATGGCCACATATTGAGAGCCTGGCTGCCAGCTGAGGGCACCACTGAACCTCCACCCTCTCTTTTCTGAGCTGTGCCATAGATTCTGCTGTTTCACATCAGGAAGGTCAGCTCAGGCAGGATGCCATCTTGGTCAAATGGGAGGTGGAGTCAGCCACCGAGAGGTCTCAGCTGGGGCTAACTCTGCTGAGCAGCAGTCCCTGTCTGAATAGTGCTTCTCCAGCAGAAAAGCTGTATTCAGGATGGTGGTGCCTAGAGTTATGGGTGGAGACTGGCAGAGGATGGCAGCAAGGCCCTAATCCCTCCTGACTTTGAACCACATAATAGCATCTGGGGATGATCTATGAGGTACTTTGGTTGTCAGCCAGAAGCTGGGGCCTGCCACACCTGAGGGTCTGACTGATTTTGGCAGCTGTTGGACAGTTCCTTGCTGAGCAGTAAAGCACATTTTTAGAGTAAGACCACCTGGAGCACTGACTGCTGAGAGGGATACCAGCATCTCCCCTGCCCTTCACTGATCTACATCAGAGCATCCACTGATGGCCCCCAGTGACTCCATAAGTAGGGCACCATCTTTGCCTCTCAGGAGGAAAAGCCTACCACCCCAGAAAGTCCACTTGGGGCCATTCACTAGAGTACGTAGAGGTGGCTGGCAATGAAATCTAGTAGAGCTCTTACTCCCCTCTTACAACTATGCCTTAGCTCCTGTTGAGGTTGCACCAGAGAATCCACACAGCTTCTGGATGTTGTGAAGACATCAATAGCTAACCACCTATAGAAGCATTCCACCAAGGCTTCAAGGCTCCAGAAAAATCTCAAAACAAAGAATGAAAAAACATACGAGATAAAGGAGGCTTTCTGAAATTAACAGAGGCTAAATACAAAAGAATTATGTATAAAGCCCTCTTACAGAGTAAACAACATGCAGCAGAACAAAATGAAAAATTAAGTAAGCTATTTGAATTCACAGAACATCAAAGATCTGAAATCCAGCAGATCAGTAACAAATTACAGAATTTAACAATTCAATTCAAAGCCAAAAGGGCAGAATTGAAGAGACAGAATTCAGACTTAGTGATCCTGAGGATAGAGCAACTGACACCAGCATTTATGAGGAGAAATCAGAGAAAACAAATAAGAAAAATGAAGAAACATTAAGAAACATGTGGGAATCTACTAAGAGGAGTAATCTACAATCAGCTGGAGTTCTTGAACAAGGAAGGATAGATGAAAATGCAAAGAATTGTCATAGGGTTGCTGACAGAAAATATCCCTGAAACTATGAAAGAGAATATAGATATCCACAATGCTTATCAAATGCCACAAAAACTAAACCCCAAAAGAAAGACACCAAGACATCTCATAATCAAGCTGTCTTAGTCAGCTAGGGCTGCTCTAGTAGGAATACCACAGAGTGTATGGCTTTAACAAAGGAAAGTTTATTCATACACAGTCAGCTAGGCTACAAGTCCAAATTCAGGATGTCTGCTCCAGGGGAAGGCTTTCCCCCTTGTCAGCTCTGGAGGAAAGTCCTGTATTGCATCAGTCTTTGTCCAGGAAGCATCTTGGCACAGGAACCTCAGAACTGATGGATGCAGTCTTCTCCCACTGCTGCTTTCTTGATGGTGTGAGGTTCCCAATTTTCTGCTTGCTTTCCTTTTATGTTGTGTAGGGTGAAATGATTAAGGGTGGTGCAAGCC
This sequence comes from Heterohyrax brucei, assembly GCA_028571685.1. Taxonomy (NCBI): domain Eukaryota; kingdom Metazoa; phylum Chordata; class Mammalia; order Hyracoidea; family Procaviidae; genus Heterohyrax; species Heterohyrax brucei. The sequence goes on from CM053166.1 coordinate 118,032,550, forward strand.
ATACTTGAGGGAAACTCCCTTTACAGTGGAGCAGGGAGATGACATTCTGAAGGGATTTACAGCCCCACCCTAATCTTTTAATATACAGCACAGGAAAATGACAAAATGGTGGACAATCATAGAATACAGGGACTCCTGGCCCAGGCAAATCATTACATATATTTTTTGGGGGGACACAATTCAATCCATGACAGAAGCTTAATAAAATGAATCATAAAAAGAGGCTGTTAAAGGCAGCAAAGCTTAAAGCAAAGCTAATGTACAAAGGGAAACCCAGGATTTTGTCTGGCTTTTCGGGAGAAATGATGTTGGCAAGAAGACAGGAGGGTGACACACTCAAAACCTTGAAGGAGAAAAACTATCGACGAAGAATTATATATGCTACAAAACTGTCTCTCAAATATGAAGGTGAAATTAACACATTTGCAGATAAACAGAGGCTTAGACACTTTGTAAAAACCAAACCAAAACTAAAAGAAATACTGAAAGAAACTCTTTGGTTAGAAAAACAAAAATATTAAGTGTATACTTAAGCGGCACTTGGCTGGCTTGGCATACTTAAGCAGGCAATGCAGGACACAACATCCAGAATCCTACTCAGTTAGTGAAGTCACAAAGCTTGAACAAAGCTACAATATTAAAAGAAACGAACCAGTGATCTTAACATGAAAACTATGGTATCATCACACTAAAAATAGGAATAAATTACACTAGCTATAACCCTTTCAGATGGAGAGGAATTTTAAAAGATATGAAGAAGTTAAAGTTTCATTTAAGCTTAGAATATTAAGGGTGATCATGGGATAGCTGCAAAACAAAATAACAATGTGATTTATCAACAAAAGAAACAATTCAAAAGTCTCAACAAACACAAAACCAACACTGAAAAAGATGAAAAGTAAACCGATAAAGAAGAATAACCCAGAACAGAATGTTAAGATCAACATAGAAAATATCAACAACAAAAAATAAAGGCATAACAAACACAGCACTAAACACATACCTATCAATAATTACACTGAATGTAAATGGACGGAATACTCTAACCAAGAGATAGTGAATGACATCTTGGATCAAAAGACACTATCCGTTTACATGTTGCTTACAAGAAAAACACCTTAGACTCAAACATATGAACAAACTGAAAATCAAAGGATGGAAAAATGTATACCAAGCTAACAACACACAAAGAATAGCAGGAGTGGCAATACTGATCTCAGATAAAATAGACTTTAATGTAAAATCCACCATTGTGGAAAAGGATGGTCACTATTTATTGCTGAAAGTTTAAATACATAAATAGAATGTAACAATATTAAATATTAATGCACTAAGTACCAGAAAAGCTAAATACACCAAACAAACACTGACAAATTGAAAAATGAGACAGATCACTCCATAGTAATAGTTGGAGGCTTCAACACTCCACTTGCAGTAATGGACAGGTAATCCAGAAAAAAGACTCAGAAAGATACAGAAGAATTTGTTGTGACAATTAACAAACTAGATCTCAGTGATATATACAGAACTTTTAACCCATCAACAGAGAAGTATACCTTTTTATCCAATTCACATGAAACATTTTCCAGAATAGACCATATGTTAGGACATAAAGCAAGTCTCAACAAAATTGAAACCACTGAATTATTGCAAAGCATCTTCTTGAACCATAAAGTCATAAAAGTTGAAATCAATAGCAGAAAAAACATAGATAGAAATTGGAACTCACAGAAACTGAACAACACCTTGCCCCAAAAGCCATAGGTTATAGAAGAAATAAAAGATGAAATAAGGAAATTTATGGATCAAAGAGATTGAAAAGACATCCTACCAGAACCTTTGGGATACAACAAAAGTAGTCAAAAGTAGTACTCAGAGGTCAATTTATCTCTATCAATGCACACATCCAGAGTAAAGAAAGGGCCCAAACCAAGGAATTGACCATGCAACTTGAACAAGTAGAGAGCAACAAAGGAACCCCTCAGGCACAAAAAGAAAACAGATGATAAAGATTTGAACAGAACTAAATTAATTAGAGAATACTAAAACAATTGAAAAAATTGACTAAACCAAAAGGTGGTTCCTTTAAAAGATCAACAAAATTTATAAATCCCTGTCTAAACATATAAAAGAAAAACAAGAGAGGAAACATACAACCCAAATAAGAAATGAGGTGGGAGACATCACAACAGAACCAATAGAAATCAAAAGTATCATAACAGAATACTATGGAAGACTAATCTTAAGAGATTTGAAAACGTAGACGAAATGGACAAATTTCTTGATTCATATCACCTACCAAAATTATCACATGGAGAAACAGAACAACTTAGCAAACCCATCACAAGAAGAGATTGAAAAATTCGTCAAAACACTACCAATCAAAAAAAGTCCTGGCCCAAATGCCTTAATTGGATAATTCCACAAAACCTTTAGAGAAGAGTTCACTCCAGTACTACTGAGGCTGTTTCACAGCATAGAAAGGGATGGAATACCTTGAAATTCATTCTATGAAGCCAGCATAATCATGATACCAATACCAGCAAAAGATTCCCCCAAAAAGAAAATGACAGACCAATATCACTCATGACCCTAGATGCAGAAATCTTCAACAAAATCCTAGCCAATAGAATTCAACAATGTATCAAAAAAATAGTTCATCATGACCAAGTTGGATTCATACTGTGGATGCAAGGCTGGTTCAACATCAGAAAAACAATGTGATCATCACCTAAATAACACAAAAGAATCACCTGATTTTGTCAACTGATGCAGAAAAGGAATCTGACAAAGTTCAACACTCCCTCATGCTAAAAACTCTCACCAAAATAGGAATAAAAGGGAAATTCCTCAATGCAATAAGGGGGATCTACAAAAGCCAAACAACTATATCATTCTGAATGGGGAGAAACTGAAAGAAATCCCCCCGACAATGGGAACTAGACAGGGATACCCACTCTCACCACTTCTATTCATCATTGTACAAGAGGTTCTAAACATAGCAATTAGAGAAAACAAAGTAACAAAGGGCATTCACATTGGCAAGGAAGAAGTAAAAATCTTCCTATCTTCAGATGATATGAACATATATACAGAGAACCCTAAAGAATCCATAAGTAAACTACTGGAACTAATAGAAGAGCTCAGCAAAGTATCACTGTTTTAGTCAGCTAGGCAGCTCTAACAGAAATACCACAGAGTGGATGGCTTTAACAAAGAAAGATTTATTCTTACACAGTCCGGTAGGTTGCAAGTCCATATTCAGGGTGTCCGCTCCAGGGAAAGACTTTCCCCTTGTTGGCTCTGGAGGAAAGTCCGGTATTGCATCAGTCTTTGTCCAGGGAGCGTCCTCACGCAAGAACCTCTGGTCTGAAGGACGCGCTCTGCTCCCGGTGCTGCTTGCTTGATGGTAGCGAGGTTCTCAAATTGTCCTTGGTTTCTTTTTCCTTTTATTCCTTGCAAGCTAAAAGCATTAAGGGTGGGGCAAGCCATACTCCAGGGAAACTCCCCCCACAGCAGGAATTCACAGCCCCACCCTAATCCTTTAACATACAGGTTAGAAAAACCACACAATGGAGGACAGTCCCGAGATACTGGGAACCATATCCCAGCCATGTGGCTGCACACATTTTTGGGGGAACACAATTCCAACCATGACAATCACGATATAAGATAAACATAAGTAAATCAGTAGAATTCCTTTATACTAACAAAGAGATGATCAAAGAAGAAATCACCAAATCAATATCATTTACCATAGCCCACAAGAAGATAAAATGCCTAGGAATAAATCTAACCAGAGAATTAAGAGACCTATACAGAGAAAAGGAAACACTTTTGGTGTAGTGGGTTAAGTGTTAAGTTTGCTAATCAAAAAGTCAGCAGTTCAAATCCATGAGATGCTCCTTGGACACCTGGAGCTCCTTGGACACTTGGCAGTTCTATTCTGACCTCTAGGGTAGCTATGAGTCGGACCTGACTCAATGGCAGTGGGTTTTATTTTATATCTATATCTATATACAGATATGTATGTATGTATGTATATATACAGAGATAATTACAAGATCCTACTGCAAGAAATAAAAAATATTTAACATATGTCGAGCAACCTACCTTGTTCATGGATAGGAAGGGTTAACATCGTGAAAATGTCTGTTTTACCCTAAGCAATCTACATATACAGTGCAATCCCAATACAAATTGCAATGTCATTTTTTTAATGAGATGGAGAAACAAATCACCAGCTTTGTTAGGAAAGGGAAGAAACTCCATATATGTAAAGCACTACTAAAGAAGAGGAACACAGTGACAGACTTCACATTACTCGGCCTTAGACCATATTACATTGCCACAGTAGTCAAAACAGGCTGATTCTGGTACAGAAAAAGACATATAGACCAATGAAACAGAGTTGAGATACCAGAGATGTCACCATCCTCTCCTGAACAGTTGGTATTTTACAAAGACCCCAAGATTGTAAACTGGGATAAAAACAGTCCCTTTAACAAGTTGGCAAAATTGGATTTCCATCTGTAAAAAACTGAAACAAGAGCCATATCTCACACCTTACACAAAAACTAACTCAAAATGGATCAAGGACCTAAATATCAACCCTAAAACAATAAAGATCATGCAAGAAAAAAAGTCAGCAGTGTAAGTTCTAATACATGGCTTAGACTACAAAATCTGAGAAACAAAGTACGATTAAACAGGAGAAAACAGACAAATTGGAACTACTGAAAATAAAACACTTTTGCTCATCCAAAGACTTTATCAAAGACTTAAAAGACTACCTAAAGAATGGGCAAAAATATACGGCAACTACATGTCAGACTGACATCTGATCTCCATAATCTATAAGGTACTGCAAAATATCAACAAGAAAAAGTTAAATAACCCAATTAGGTGATGGGCAAAGTTGATGGACAGACACTTCACCGAAGAGGACATCCAGGCAACTAGCAGACACATGAGGAAATGCTCACAATCATTAGCTATTAAAGAAATCCAAATCAAAATTATGAGACACCACCTCACCCCAACAAGGTTGTCCATAATCTGAAAAACACAAAACAACAAATTCTGGAGAGGATGTTGAGAAATGGGAACTCTCCCACACTGCTGGTGGGATCACAAAATGGTACAACTTCCTTGGAAAGCAATTTGGTGCTTCCTTAAAAGGCTGGAAATAGATATACTGTTTGACCCGGTAATCACACTTCTTGGAATATATCCTACGGAAACAAACACTGTCACATGAACAGATACATACACATGAATGTTTATTGTAGCACAGTCCACAATAGCTAAAAGATGAGCTTAACCCAGATGCCCCACAACAGATGAATGAATAAATATACTATGGTACCTACACTCAGTGGAACACTATGCAATGATAAAGAACAGTAATGATTTTAGGAAGCATCTCATAACCTGGTTTCAACTGGAAGACATTATGCTGAGTGAAATCAGTCAGTGGCAAAAAGACAAATATTGTATGAGACCCCTGCTATAAGGACTTAAAAATAGGGTTATGTACAGAAGAAAAGACTCTTTGATGGCTACAAGGGTGGGGAGGGAAGAAGAGGTTTGGTCACAGAACGGATAGCTGATAAAAATTTGGTTAGTTGAAAGCAGTGACAGCACACAGTAGAAAATAGATCAACTTAATTTACTTCACCATAAATTGAAAGCTCTTCTAATCTTAACCCAATATTGCAAGGATAGAATTGCAGGGCTGGGGTTTGGGGACCATGCTTTTGGGCAACATTGAGGCAAATTGGCAAGAGTAGCCTATTGCTAAGAGAGTCTTTTGCACCCCATATTGGTGAGTGGCATCTGGGGTCTTAAAAGCTAGCAGGCTGATATCTCAGGTAAACCAAATGGTCCCAACTCATTCGGAACAGATGATCACTGAGAGCAACAAAGACATGAGGAAAAAGAGCTCAGGGGACATAAAGACCCATGTGAATGGAAGGCTACATCAACATGTGATCAGAAGAACCAGATGATGCCCTACCACCACCAAAGACAGCTGTGATAGGACATACAATGTAGAGTCCCTGTGGCAACATTTGAAAAAGAGGGGTGTAGCTCAAGAATCCTTCGAAAACACCATAGTTGATGGTCTGATGGCCTGGAGGAGCCCCTGGGAAAATGGTCCCTAGACCTGCTGCTGCACCTGACCAGAAAACACGATTGAGGTCAACTCTTTGGTCAAAGATGGACTGGGTTCGGGGACACAGTGTGACAATATGATGTGTGTACTTTATGGTTCTATACATTGATAGGATGCCATCCTACTGGTCTCTTTCTAGATGGTAAAGAAGAGAGTGGAGAGGAGTGGACAGGAGCTTGTTAAGAGGATACAACAAGAATAAAATGAAAAGTAACAGTGTGCTGTCACCAGACAAGAAGTGGAGAAGGAGCTGCAGATAGGTGGGCATGCAAATTTTATTTGGATTGTATACTTCCACTTAATCACAATTAAAAAAAAAAAAAGTTATATGGAAAGGGAAGAATCCTCAAATGAGGAAAACACTATTGAATAAGGAGAACAAAGTAGGAGAAGTCACACTACCTAACCTCAAAACCTACTACACAGTTATGGTAATCAAAATAGCCTGGTGCTGGTACAGTGACAGATACATTGACCAATGGAACAGAATTGAGAATCCAGATGTAAAGTCATCCACCATTGGTCACTTGATCTTCCACAAAGGCCCAAAGTCCATACAATGGAGAAGTCATTTCTTTTTAATAAAAAGTGCTCACAAAACTGGATATACATCTACAAAAAATGAAATGCGACCCATGAGTGTATGGTATGAACCATACAAAAAAACTAAATTAAAATGAATCAAAGACTTAAATATAAAGCAATAAAGTATAAAGTTCATAGAAGTGTGGTGAGCCGACCCTGGGGCTTTACTACCCCCTCGGTTTATGAAATAATATTAGGAAAACCTCAACAGAAACTTCTAGGGAAAAGAGCTTGGAGGAATGGATTTCAATACAGCATGCCTGAAAGCACTGAGGCCTGTTCAGCCTCGCTGGCTTCCCTCTAATTGCGTCTCCCCTCTCCCTTTTCTCCACAGACACAGGTTTACAAAGAAACCCCTGAAAGGCTCTCAAGGACAATTCTTCACACAGCCCTTAAAGCTACACAAGCATCTCACTCCTTACAGCAGAAAGATAGATAAACTTCCAAGTCCATTATAATTGATACGGCAAATGAATTATCACTAAAGAAACATCTTTCTTAGAGCAGCTGGGTTGGATTAGGGGATGGCAGACACTTACTTTCTGCACAGGAAGAGATAAATAAAAACTTAGAGAAACAAATGGAGACAGCCAAATGGTGAGGCTTTGAGGAGTCTACCCTTCTGTGCCTTCCACTTTGAGATACAAATAAAACCATTAATTGTGTTCACTGACATTTACCACCACAAATACCTCTCTCAGACCATTATCCAAAAAGCCCTGGCAATTAACTAGAAAAAGACCACGAGGGGTCAGTTTCTTGTTAGCCAATAATGATGGGTCAGTTTCTTGTTAACCAATAGTTTATATGATTAAGAAAATAGGATGAAAATTATGTCACCTCTATAAAAAATAAAGACAGACAGCTGTTGCTCTCTTGGTCGGGCTGCCTTTATCCAAAAAACTCTTTCCTGTCTCTCTCCATTTTCTGCCGACGCCTCTCCCTCCCTCCGTGCGGGACCCTGAAGAGTGTCGGGGCTGGCTCCCGGCATAGAATAAAAAAGAAGAACAACCTTGGAGGCCCTAATACTGGATACAAATCATAACAAACCACATACAAACTCAGAAGATAAGCTAAATATCTGGAATCTTCCCAAAATAAAACTTATGTTCATCAAAAGACTTCACCAAAAGAGTAGAAAGAGAAGCTACACACTCGGGAAGAAAAATGGCTATTACAAATCAGACCAAGTTCTAATCTCAAAACTCTACAGGAAAATCTACCAGTTCTACAAAATAAAATTAGATAGTTCAGTTAAATATTGGGCAAATGCAATGGACACTTCAACAAAGAAGATATTGAAACAGCCAGTGGACGCAGGGGAAATACTCATGATCTCTAGGCATTAGAGAAATGCAAATCAACAACACAATGAGATACCACCTCAACATAACATTGTTGGCACAAACTGAAAAACAAAAAATAGCCAAGTGTCAGAGAGACTTCAGGGAGATGGAAATGGAAATGGGAGCTGGGAATGGAAAATGATACAACCATTTTGGAAATTAATTTGGCAGTTCCATAGAAAGCTAGAAATAAAAATACCATATGATCCAGAAATCCCACTTCTAGGACTGTATCACAGAGAAATAAGAGCTGTCACACCAATACATTATATGCAAGGACTGTCAATTAGGTTTATGGACTCATCCTAGAAAAAGTGCTACATACTTCATTGCTGAATATTGCTATAGTCACCTTCAAAGTACTTCCCTTGGGAAGCTATACACTGATGCCAGCACCTAGTCCACTCTTTAAAGCACTTTTGGAATTATTTTTATGGAATGACCATCAGAGTGGTCATCATATTACCATGATGTTCTGAACATCAGCTAAATATCTTCTTTTCAATATTTTCTCCATCTTTGGGTAAAGAAAAAAGTCACTGGGGGCCAGATCAGGTGAGTAGAGAGTATGTCCCAATACAGTTACTTGTTTACTGGCTACAAACTCTCTTACAGACAACTCTACAATTAAGTTCACGTACTTGCCACTACGCCACCATGTGCAATGGCCATTCCAGAAAGAGTTCCAAAATTGTTCTGAAGGATGCACTAGCTGCTGGCTTCAGTGCATAGCTTCCCAAGGGGAGTACTTCAAAGGTGCCTGTAGTGATATTCGTCGATCAGGTACATAGATAGCACTTAGAATCAGGTATATAAATAGCACTTAGAACAGTTACAGTTGCGGACTTTGTTGTCAGACCTCGAATGCACACTCAAGTTCTTTGTAGCATTGTTTACAATAGCAAAAGATAGAAACAACCTAGATGCCCATCAACAGGTGCATGAGTAAACAAACTATGGTACATATACACACTGAAGTACTATGCAGTGATATAGAGAACAATGATGAATCTGCAAAGCATCTCACAATATATGAGTCTGGAGAAAATTATGCTGAGTGAAATAAGTAAATCACAAAAGGACAAAAATTGTAAGAGGCTACTACTATAAACACCCATGAAAAAATTTACACACAAAATCAATTTTTGATGGTTAAAAGGGAGGGTATGGGTAGGGACAGTTGAACACTAAATAGACAATAGATAAGTAGCAACTTCGGTGAAGGGTAAGACAGTACACAGTCCTGGGGAAACCAGAATGACTTGTCCAAGTCAAGGTCATGAAAATTCTACAGACACATCCAAACTCTCTTCTGGATCTAATTACTGTGCTTAAGCCTTTAGGAATCATGGTCTTAAGCAACATCTAGCTCAACTGAAATAATATAGTTCGTAAATGTTCTACATTCTACTTTTGGTGAGTAGCAAGTGGGGTCTTGAAAGCCTGTGAGCAGTCAGCTAAGATATTCCTTGGTCTCACCCCATTGGGAGCAAGGGAGGATGAGGAAAACTGGAGACACTAGGAAAAGATTAGACCAAAGAACTAACGGACCACAACTACCACAGCCTCCACCAGACTGAGTTCAGTACAACTAGATGGTGCCCAGTTACCATCACTGACTTCTCTGACAAGGATCCCAATAGAAGGTCCTGGATAGAGCTGGATAAAATTGTAGAATGAAATTCTACCTTACAAGAAAGACCAGACTTAATGGTCTTAAGGATTGGAAAAACCCAAGCAAATGGCCTCCAGACAGCCTTTTCAGTCAGTAATCAATTCACCCCTGAGGTTCATCCTTCAGGTGAGAACTGGACGTAGCCTTGTTGAATGGAAAAAAATCTTTGCCTAAAAATAAATAAAACTCCACTGCTGTAGAGTTGATTCCAACTCATAGCAACTCTATAGGTCAGAGTAGAACTGCCCCATAGACTTTCCAAGAAGCACCTGGTGGACTTGAACTGTTTAGCAGCTGTAGCACTTAATCACTATGCCACCAGGGTTTCCAATGGGGTCTAACTGACATGTATAAGCAAAATGAGACTAGGTGGTACACCAGTACAGCGACAGGGACTGGAAGGTGGGAAGGGACAGGAAATATGATAATAGGGAACCAAGGTCCAGAAGGGAGATGCTGACATGTTGTGGGGTTGATAACCAATGTTAGAAAACCATATATGTACTAACCATTAAATGAGAAGCCAGTTTGATCTGCAAACCTTCATCTAAAGTACAATAAAAAAGTAAAATAAAAATTAAAAATGACAGAGATTGGCGGAATGCATTAGTGAAACAAGACCCAACTACATGCTGTTTAGAATTAGCTTACTTTCTTCTTATTTCAATTTAAAAATAGATTGAAAGCAAAAAGAAGAGGAAAAGATACACAAGGTAAATGTGAATAAAAATTTAAGGAAAAATATATTAACATGTAGTAACATAGATTTCAGAGCAAGGAAATAACTAGAATAGAATAATATAGAACAATATAGAAATAACTAGAATAGAATAACAGAAGAATAAAAAATAAATTAAACAGGAAGGCATTATGATCCTAAAGAGGAATTACACTGAACAAAAAATGCCTTGAAAAAAACTGAAGCAAAATTGATACAGCTAAAATAAGAAATACACAAAACAACAATTAGAGTTGGGGACCTCAAAAATCCCCTCTCAGGGGACCTCAAAACTCCCCTCTCAACAAGTGATAGAATCTCCGGACAAAGAAATCAGGAAATACATAGCCTTGTTGAATGGAAAAAAATCTCTGTCAAAAATTAAATAAAAAGCCACTGCCGTAGGGTTGATTCCAACTCATAGTAACCCTAATGGTCAGAGTACAACTACCCCATAGACTTTCCAAGGAGCACCTGGTGGACTTGAACTGCCCACCTTCTGTTTAGCAGCTGTAGCACTTAACCACTATGCCACCAGGGTTTCCAGTGGGGTCTAACTGACGTGTATAGAACACTCCATTCAAGCCAAGGAAATGCATGTGTTTAACATACCAATGAAACAGTCACTGAGATAGATGATATTTTGAGCCATAAAACAAGCCTCAATAAATTCCTGAAAAATGTGTTTCCTGACCTTAATGGGATCAAACTAGCAATCAACAACAAAATGGCAACAGGAAAACCTTTAAATATGCAGAAATTAAGAAACACATGTGTAAACAATGTGTCCGGGAGGAAGTCACGATGGAGGTATATGAGAAAACCAAGCCTGTTGCCATTGAGTCAATTCTGAGCCATAGCTACCCTATAGAACAGGGCAGAACTGTCCCATACAGTTTCCAAGGAGTACTGGTTGGTTTTGGACTGCTGACCTTAGCAGACGTAGCACTTAGCCGCTACACCAGCAAGGTTTACAAAGACTAGACAGGGATGTCTTAGTCATCCAGTGCTGGTTTAACAGAAATACAACAAGTGGATAACTTTAAAAAGAGAAATTTTGACAGTCCCCTAGAAAAAAAACCAGTGCTATCATGACATCCAACTCATAGGAATGCTACAGGACAGAGTAGAATCGCCCCATAGTGTTTCCAAGGAGTGCCTGACAGATTTGAACAGCTGGCCTTCTGATTAGCAGCCTCAGCACTTTACTACCACTCCACCAGGGTTTCCTGTCACAGTCCAGTAGGCTAAAAGTCCAGAATCAGGTGTCACCTCCAGGGGAAGACTTTCTTTCCTGGCACTGGAGAAAAGCCCTTGTCATCAATCTTCTCCTGGACCAGAAGCTGATGAAGTGCAGGGACTCTGGTCCTTTCCAAAGGTCACACTCATCAACCAACAACGCTTGTTGGTGGTATGAGATCCCCAAATATCTCTGCTAGATTTTCTTCTTTACAACTCAGGAGATTGCCCCAAAGTGCAAAACAATCTTACAAGTTAAGTTCCGCCCCACCAACACAACTGCTACCCATCTACCCTCCTTAATGGAAGGCATCTCACCATACCAGGAATCATGGCCTAGCTAAATCCGTACAGATTTTGGTGGCAACACAATTCAATTCATAACAAAGACTATAAAACAAAAACATGAGGAATGAAATTAGAAAGCCAAACCTGTTTCCACTGAGTCAATTCTGACCCTGGTGACTCTGTAGGATAGGATGGAACTGCCCCAGAGTTTTCAAGGAACAGTTGGCTGACTTGAACTGCCAGCTTTTTGTTTGGCAGCCACAGCACTTAGCCACCATACCACTGGGGATTCATATGGATGGATATATATATGTATATATATATATATGTATGTATGTATGTGTGTGTCTATACACATGTATATAAACTGGAGAACTGAATTAAAATGAAAATGCAGCGTAATCATTTTTGTGGGATGTAACTAATATAGTGTTGAGAGGCAAATTTACAGTGCAAAATTATTATGTTAATCAAAAGGAGTGATGACAAAACTGTCAAAGTTCCTGTTTTTCTAGCTGTTTGTGGCTCAGATATAGGAATATTACTGAATCCAGTGACAGATTGCATCCAGTTAAGGCTAAATTCACTCATTAATTTTAATTTTTCTTAGATTCTCCATATTTTCTACATATCTACCTAGTTCCATCCATACTACTATGCTTTTTAAATAGGATTGGAATTGTATTTTTTCCTTTTTCCATTTTTATAATTTAGCTATGACCAGCAGCTGCATATGAGTAAAAGCATACTGTTTCCTCCCTTAATATTTGGTAATTTTCGACACATGTTTGGTATTGGTTTCAAGTTTAATTATGTTATAGTCAGAGAATACACTTTTATGATGTCCATTCTTTTGCCTCTTTTAGAGTTTATTTTATGGCACAGATTATGGTCTTTCTCACAGAATTTTCCACATGCAGTTGAGAAGAAAATATTCTCTGCTGTTGGTAGTAGACTATTCTATAAATATCAATTAGGTCAAGTTGGGTAATATTGTCTGTCAGGTTTTCCATATTCTCAGTGACTTTCAGTTAGCATGTTCTATCCAGTTACTGAGAGAAGAGCACTGAAGTATCTAATTGTGAATTTGTCCATTCTGTTGGCTTCTGTTTCAAGTACTTTGAAGTTCGGCTGGTAGGTGTCTACATATTTAGGGTTTCCCATCTTCCTTCTAAATTTATCCTTTTATCGTTAACATCACTGTAAGTACCTGCTGATATTCCTTGTTCTGGCATCTATTTGACACTAATATTACCAGGTCTAGTTTCTTTTGACATGTGTTTGCAAGGTATATCTTTTGCATCCTTTAATTTTAACTAATCTTTGTTTTTATATTTAAAGTGATTTTTTTTTGTAAACAGTATATAGTTTGGTCTTGATCCCTTTCCAATCAAACAATCTATGCTTTAATTATACCTCTTACATTAAAAGTAATAATTGATATGGTTAGATTTTATTCTATCATTTTATTATTCATTTTTGTGTGTATCCCTTTTAATTTTTATCCATGTTTCCCTTATCTTCATTCTTTTGGATCATTTGAATATTTTATTATTTCATCATAATTCATCTACTGACTTTTATCTATATCTTTTTGCATTGTTTTTAAAATGGTATATTTAAAAAAATTATTCTAGGGATCACAACATACATCCCCATTCTGTTACATCTACTTAGATTTACGCTGTACAACTTCAAGTAAAATGACAAAGGTTAGCAGTCATCTAAAACTTATTACTTGGCCACTAATATCTAAGGTATAGCTGTGGTATCTATTACATCCACCGACATTGGAAACCCCGGTAGATGGTGTTATACCTTTTGTTTTCAACACTTATACATTAAAAATAAACTTAAGATAATAATTGTTGTTGTCAGTTGCCACTCAGTTGATTCTGACTCATGACAACCCCAAGTGTATCGGAGTAGAGCTGTACTCTGTAGGGTTTTCAAAGCCGTGACTTTTCAGAAGCAGATCATCAGACCTGTCTTCCTACATGCCTACGTGTGGATCTGAATCTCCAGTCTTTCAGCTCAGGTTGAACCCGTAACTGTTTGTATCACCTAAGTACCCTCGCCTTTTATTTTGACTCAGAAATGGGCCGTTTCTGGTTATTTTTCTTTAAGGTTTTTGTGTGCTATCATTATCCTTCAGCCGGAAGAACAATCTTTAGAAAAGCACACAATGCTGGTGACAGAATGTCTTGTCTTAGTTTTCCTTTAGCTGAAAGTATCTTTATGTGACATTATTCTAAAAGAATCTTTTCAGTTGATTTTTTTCTTTCAGAATTCTAAAGGCATTGTTCTACCCATAGTGTGTCTGGTGAAAAATAGAGTCATTTGGATTATTGTCTCTGTCTCCTCGTTTGTAATATATGTTGTTTTTCTGTAGCTCTTTTTATGACATTTAATGCTTTATGGCAGTTTACTTATAACAGATTTATGAGTGATTGAGTTTCTTTGTGTTTTAATGAAGTTGAGGCTGTTGAATCTGTAAATGTATGTGCTCCTCAATTTGGGGAAGTTTTATGTTATTATTACTTCAATTTTTGTTTTCTACTCTCCTCTCTTACTTTTCTCTTTCCAAGACACCAATGACACACTAACCCTAACCTTAACCTTAGCATTAATATTGTCCTACTATTTGCCGAGGCTTTTGTCATTATTTTACCATTTTTCTTTGTTTTTCAGATTAAGCAATTTCTATTGGTCTATGTTCAAGCTAACTGACCCTTTAATTTGTCCTCTCCACACTTTGAGACCAGCCAGTGAATTTTTCATTTCATATTATTATTCTGTAATAAAATTTCCACTTCATTAGTTTTTATAGTTTCTATTACACTTCTGAGAACAGCTATCTTTCTAGTCATTTCAAGTGTGTTCACTTTATTTGTGGAATAAAGTAGGTGCTTTGAAGTATTCAATAATCCCAACAGTGCCGTCATCTGAGCATTGGCATCAGATTATTAATTTTTCTCTTGAAAATTTGTTACACTACTCTGATTATCTATATGATAAATAATTTCAAATTGTATTCTGGACATTTTGAATTTTATAGTATGACGTACTGCCCTGGGTCATGTTAATATCTACGGAAAATGTAATTTTGTTTCTGCTTTAGCAATGATAGACTCAAATAGTTTCAAACTAAAATTTCTGCTCATACTTCTACAGAAAATAGTTCAAATCATCAAAGTCTTACGCTTTTCTGCTTTGTAACTGGGTATCAGGTATGGTTTTAGTAATCTACCATGAAGTGTCAGTTTGCTTTTCCAGGTTTAACAGTTAAAATTTAGATTGTTAAATGTAGAAGGAAAGAGGAAAATTAACTGTTCATAATTTATGTCTTAAACAGTGCTTTAATCCATGAAGTCCCTATTTTAATGTATAATGGACCATTTTAGTTATTTTTATTGGAGGTTTTGGGGTCCCATTTTGTCAAACAAAATTCTTAATTGTCAAAGACTTAATTTAATGTTAACCTACCACTAATTGCATCACAGTGTCCATTCTAACTATGGGATATTTTAGGGCAATGGGTGCTATGACTATAGGAAATGTAGGCAAGACAATGATTTTGATGGATAAGATGA
Source organism: Heterohyrax brucei (assembly GCA_028571685.1). Taxonomy (NCBI): domain Eukaryota; kingdom Metazoa; phylum Chordata; class Mammalia; order Hyracoidea; family Procaviidae; genus Heterohyrax; species Heterohyrax brucei. Next base: position 118,048,172 of record CM053166.1, read on the forward strand.
GGCATGTTTATGTGCCCTATATTTTATATTCAGTATCTTAAAATTATAAATAGGGGCGAGGAATCCATGGCCATCAAGTTGATTCAGACTCATAGTGATCCTAAAGGACAGAGTAGAACTACCCTGTACAGTTTCCAAGGAGTGCCTGGTGGTTTGGCCTCAAGACCTTTTGTTTAGCAGTATTGTAGGAGAAAATAAACATCACAAAGTTTAGGAAAGCAAAAAAACAAAATAAGAAAGGTTTGTTTGGCATAAATTTAAAAGATCAAAAGTGAGAAGCAGACAACCATGTTGCCTCACCATGTTTATCTAAGTATAGAGACCATTACAGATTAGACATGAATGGAATATGGACAAGTAGGCTGCCATAGTCATATTTGCTCAACTCCAAGAAATATTATAGAATAGGCAAGAACACAGAAGTGGACAATCATGCTGCCACAGTCTTGTCTGCCCAAGTCCTAGGAGCATTACAGAACCATCAGTATACATTAACATTTTAACTGAGAAAAACCACTGAAAGCTTCACTTTTTCACAGCTGACTAAAAACAGTGATCCTACATTTTGAATCATCTTTCTTAACAATCATTGGTACAGGTTTCAGTTAGGAGGGTCCTTATTGGTCCAACAAATTTCTATTCACTAAATGCTAGTAGAAAAATGTAAGAGTGGAAAGTCTTTAGTGTTCTGGCTTATATGAAATGTTTCATAAAAGACATATTACAAGATCATCCTTATTTATTTTCTTTATACCTCAGAGTCCAGTTGATGTGTCCTTGTGAGTCCTTGTGGGCACAGCTTCAGCTAAAGGACAGGGAATAATGACTCCAACATTATCTAAATCAGAAGCCAAGCTCTTAACCTCTGCTCCTCTAATGTTAAGTATGACTGTAATTGGAACCTCAGTATTGACTAAACCTATGAAGATTTGTGAATTGGTGTATTTTAGTAGATATTAAAGTTAATTTAGGATTTGTGTTGTAGAGGTTCAAAAGACAATCAGGGATCTTTCATGTTTTATGAACCTTTGTTAGTGGATGTAGGGGCAGGAGTTGATTAGGGTCACCTAGATTGCTAAACTGCATTCCATTCCCTGTTTTGTTATCGCTCTCCCAACCAGATCAACAGATTGACATTCCCTTCCTCGTCTCTGGGTAGTAAATTGACTGTTTCAAACCTTCAGGAAGGTAATGATATTTTGAGTAATTTATATTGTCTGATTAGATGTAAATGAATCTTGTGATGCCCTGTCCTTTCTCATGACAAAGCTTGACATTTCCCAGATACAAAACTCTTTTGTAATCTAGCTACAAAAGCCACTCGAATTGCAACTCAAGCAGAACAGCCTTGGAGAAATCATTTTCACTCTTCCCCAGATTCACACACTTATCTGTTAATAAAGCTTGCCTGAACCTTACCCTGTCTCTGGGTTTGGCTGCTGTGACAGGTGGAATGAACTTCTTTGGTGCAGCAACAACTTGTTGCCAAACATTACCACTTCAACTGAGTAAAACCATTGAAAGCTTCACTTTTCACAGTTGGCTGTGGGTTTGGAAACAAGTTGTTGCTGAACCAAAGCAAGTTCTTTCTGCCAGTCACTGTAGCCAAAAAATCAGAGATGGCAAAGTGTTCAAGGAATGTTTTATTAGCAGACAAGCATGCAAGCCTGGGGACAGTAAGAATAGCTTCTCAAAAAAACGGCCATGCTTGGGTTACATTTTCAGTGGTTTTTATTGCCAGATTTCAAAGGGATTGGCATCTAAAGATTGTCACAGAACAGGAACAGGGAGTCACAAGATTCCATTACCTCTTATTAAGCAATGCGAACTTCTCCAAATATCATTATCTCTCTGAAGTCTTTGAAATAATTGACTTTCTATCCCAGAGACAGGGAGAGGAATGCAGACCTGTTAACCTGGTTTGGGGCAACAATTGGGGCAGGGGATAGAATATAGTATAATAACCTAAGTGACCATTATTAGATTGGTATTTTCACCAACTACCTTGGCTTCAATCTAATTATACATATCCTCCCCCTGTATCCAGTTTTTTGTTTTTTATTTTCCTTTCTCTTTTTACCGTTGTTTGTACTGGATATTACCTGTGATAGGGTTGGGAGGATGCTCTCTCTTTATTGTGTTTTCAATAGGGTTTTTGTTGGATTTGTTTTTCTTTTTTTTAGAGAGCCTCAAACTCAGTATAGTCAAGGTTAGGAATTCCACCTATCGCAATGGTTTAGGGTTCAAGAACCCTGGGCTTAAGTTGGGTTTGAAATAGTTTTTCCACTGTGCAACATAAGTGCCTCGAGTGTTTTCCCCTATAACCTTGAGAATTAATCTTTCCTGTTACAAGAGAGCCACAACTGGCAGAATAGGGCAGAAGAGTATATAGGCAGATCAAACCACTTGGCACTGCTGCTGCTAAAACCAAACAAAACCCAAACTCACTGTCCTAGAGTCTATTCCAACTCATAGTGATCTATAGGATAGATTAGAACTGCCCAAGGGGTAAGCTTTAGTGAAGCAGACTACCACGTCTATCTGTAGTGGATTTTAACCTCTGACCTTTCGGTTAGCCACTGAGTAGTTTAACCACTGCATCACCAGGACTCCTATTACTGTTACCATTTGGCATTTCAAAAACCTTTTTCCCTCTGTATTTTTTTTTTAGTGACTGAGTGAAAATGTACATTCCCGTATAAATTCGCATGCTCACATATATGCAGCTCCCACTGCTCTTCCTGCCTGCTGACAGCACACTATTCCTCTCTGCTCCATATATGTCTTATCCTCCCAACAGTCTCCTATCCCCTCATGTCCACCCACTCCTCTTTCTCCAGCAAGAGGACAGCAGGATGACATCCTATAGATGCATAGAACCATAAAATTCCCACAAGATATGGTCACTCTGCATCATCAAGTCCATCCATTGCTGTCCAAAAAGTTGACCTTTATTATGATTTATGGACAGAGGCAGCACCAGGGCCAGGGGCCATGCTCCCAGGGGAACCCCGAAGCCCCTGGACTATCAATTGTGGTCTTTTATTGGAGATCTCAGAGTGCACCTCTATTTATTCTCTTGTTGCCAGTGAGAGTCCACTTTGTGAGCTCCATCGTGGCTATCACTGGTGGTGGCCGGGCACCATCCAATTCTTCTGGTCATGAGTTGACATACAGATCCACTCACATGGGGCTTTCTGTCTTCTGGGTTCTCTTTTCCCCATGTCATTCATGGCCTTGGTGATCAACTGTTCCTGGTGAGCTGGGACTATTTGCTGTACCCTCAGATGGCAGCTTGGTAGCTTTTGAGACCTCAGATGCCAATCACTAATGAGAGTGCAGAGAGTCCTCATTAGTGAAATGCTAGCTGTGCCCAGTTGGCTTTGATTTTGCCTGAGAGCATGGTCCCCGGCCTCCCACCTCAGCTACTCTGTCCTTGTAATATTGGGATAAGATGGGAGGAGTACTCAAATTATGTTGAAGTCCAGTTATTATTAATCTTCTTTCTAATGTGTGCTGTCACCAATTTCACCCAACCAAATTTCTATCAGATATCTAATCTAACACCCCCATCCCTCCCTCCCCACCCTTGAAGCCATCGAAGAGTCTTTTCTTCTATGCATGAATCTGTTTTTAAGTTCTTATCGTAGGGGTCTTTACAATATTTATCCTTTTGTGGCTATTTTCACAGCATAATGTCCTCCAGTTCAAACCAGATTAAGACATGTTTTCTGCTATCATTGTTGTTCCTTATCACTGCATAGTGTTCCATTGAGTATATACACCATAGTTTACCTGTCCATTCCTCTGTTGTTGGGCATCTAGGTTGATTCCACTTTTTTGCTATTGTGGACTATGCTGCGATGAACATTCGTGTGCATGTATCAGTTGGTGTGAATGGCCTTGATTCTGTAGGATATATTCCAAGCAGTGGAATTACTGGGTCAAATGATATATCTATATCCATTTTTTAAAGGGAGTGCCCGATTGCTTACCAAAGAGGTTGCACCATTTTACAATCCCACCAGCAGTGTAGGAGAGTTCCAATCTCCTCACAGCCTCCCCAGCATTTGTTGTTTTGGGTTTCTTGAATCATGTCCAACCTTGTTGGGGTCAGATGGTATCTCATTGTCATTTTGATTTGAATTTCTTTAATAGCTAATGATTGTAAGTATGTCCACGTGTGTTTTTTGGCTGCCTGGATCTCCTCTTTAGAGAAGTGTCTGTCCATCTCGTTTGCCCATCATTTAACTGAATGATATGTCTTTTTCTTACTGGTATTTTCTAGTACTTTATAGATTATGGAGATCAGGCATCAGTCTGAATAGAGTTGACAAATATTTTTTCTCATTCTGTAGCTGGCCTTTGAATTCTATGAATAAAGTCTTTGGATGAGCAAAAGTGATTGATTCTTAGTAGTTCTCATTTATCTATTTTCTCTTCTGATGATTGTGGTTTGTTTGACAGATTTTGAAGTCTGTCTATGTTGTGTATTAAACCTTTTGTTGTTGCTACTTTTTCTTGGATGATGTTTATTGTTTTAGATTTGATATCTAGGTCTTTTATTCAGTTTGAGTTGGTTTTTGTATAAGATGTAAGACATGGGTCTTGTTTTAATTTAGTGCAGATGGATATCCAATTTTGCCAGCACCATTTGTTGAAGGGATTGTTTTGACCCCTGTTTAATGTCTTAGGGCCTTTGTTGAATATCAACTGTTCATAGGCAGTGTCATCTGAGGGGTGTCGATTCTGTTCCACTGATCTGTCTGTTTTTGTACCAGTATCAGACTGTTTTTACTACAGTGGTGGTGTAATAGGTTCTAAGGTCAGGTAATGAGAGGCCTCCCAGTGTGTTTTTATTCTTTAATAATGTTTTACTTGGCCAGGGCTTCCTCTCTTTGCAGACAAAGTTGGTAATTTGTTCCTCCATCTCGTTAAAAAACATCACTGGAACTTGTATTGGGATTGCATTACATAAGTAGATTGCTTTGGGTAAAATGGACATTTTCACAATGTTAAGTCTTTCTATCCACAAGCAGGGTAGGCTTCTCCATTTATGTAAGTCTCTCTTAGTTTCTTGTAGTAAGGGCTTGTAGTTCTCTTCGTAAAGGCCCGTTATTTCTCTGGTTAAATTTATTCATAGGTACTTTATCTTGTTAAGGGCTATAGTATATGGTACTGACTTGGTCATTTCTTCCTTAATAATCTCATTGTTGGTATAAAGGAATCCTACTGATTTACTTACATTTATCTTGTATCCTGAAACTTTGCTGAACTCTTCTATCAGTCTGAGTAGTTTCCTTATGGATTCTTTGGGATTCTCTGCATATACAATCATATCATCTGCAAATAGGGAGATTTTTAGTTCTTCTTTACCAGTGCAGATGCCCTTTATTCTTCGGTCTTGTCTAATTACTCTTGCTAGAACTTCTAGTACAGTGTTGAATAGGAGAGGTGAGAGTGGGCATCTTTGTCTAGTTCCTGTTCTCAAGGGAAACTGTTTCAATCTCCCTCCATTCAGAATGATGTAGGCAGTTGGCTTTGTATAAATGGCCCTTAGTGCATTGAGGAATTTTCCTTCCATGCCTATTTTGCTGAGAGTTTTTGGCATGAATGAGTGTTGGACTTTATTAAATGTCCTTTCTGCATCCATTGACAAAATCGGCTGATTCTTGCCATGTGTGATATTTGTGTGGTTAATCACATTAATTGTTTTTCTAATGTTAAACCAGCCTTGCATCCTTGGTATGAATCCAACTTGCTCATGATGGATTATGTTTTTGATATGCTGTTGTATTCTATCGGCAAGAATTTCATTGGAGATTTTTGTATCTAGATTCATGATTGATGTCACTCTGTAGTTCTCCTTTCTGGTTGGGTCTTTCCCTGGCTTTGGTATCAGGGTTATCCTAGCTTCATAGAATGAATTTGGGAGTATTCCACCCCTTTCTATACTGTGAAATAGTCTTAGTAGTATTGGAGATAACTCTTCTCTAAAAGCTTGGTAGAATTCTGTGGTGAAGCCATCTGGGCCCCGGCTTTTTTCATTTGACAGTTTTTCGATGACTTTTTCAATCTCTTCCTTTGTGATGGGTTTATTAAGTTGTTCTGCTTCACCTTGTGATAATTTGGGTAGGTGATATGAATCAAGGAATTTATGCATTTCCTCTAGGTTTTCAGATTTGTTAGAATACAATGTTTCATAGTATTCAGCTATGATATTTTTGATTTCTGTTGGATCTGTTCTGACAACTCACCTCTCATTTCTTATTTGGGTTATTTGTTTCCTTTCCTGTTTTTCTTTAGTAAGTTAAGCTAAAGGTTTCTCAATTTTGTTGACCTTTTCAAAAAACCAAGTTTTGGTCTTTTCAAATTTTCAATTGTTCTTCTATTCTCTAATTCATTTAGTTATGCTGTAATCTTTATGGTCTGTTTTCTTCTGGTGCCTAAGTGGTTCTTCTGTTGTTGTCTCTCTCTACTTGTTCAAGCTGTAGGGTCAGTGCTTTGATTAGGTTTGTTTCTTCATTTCAAATGTGTGCCTTTATGGAGACAAACTGATCTCTGTGCACTGCTTTGGCTGTATCCCACAGGTTCTGGTAGGAAGTATTTTCATTCTCATTGGAATCCATAAATTTCTTTATTTCATCCTTGATTTCTTCTGTAACTCATGTTTTTTTGAGCAAGGTGTTGTTCAGTTTCCATGAGTTCCACTTTCTATCTATGTTTTCTCTATTGATTTTGAATTTGATGGCTTTATAACCTGAGAAGATGCTTTGCATTAATTCAATGGTATGGATTTTGTTGAGAATTGCTTTATGTCCTAACACATGGTCTATTCTGGAAAATGTTCTATGTGCACTGGAGAAGAAGGTGTAGTTGTCCACTGATGGATAGAAAGTTCTGTATATGTCAATGAGGTCTAGTTGGTTAATTGTGGCAAAAAGTATTCTGTGTGTTTCTTGAGCTTTTTTCTCAATATTGAGAGCGAAGTATTGAAGTCTCCTACTATTATTGTGGAGTGATCTGTCTCTTTTTTGGAGTGTAGTCAGTGTTTCTTTGACGTATGTAGGTGCTCTAATATTAGGTGCATAAATATTTAATATTGTTAAGTTCTGCTTATGTATTGAATCTTTCAGCAATAATGTCCATCCTTATCCAAGATGGTAGATTTTACATTAAATCAATTTTATCTGAGATTTGAATTGCCACACCTGCTCTTTGTTCATTGCTAGTTTTATATATATTCTTGTCTCCTTTAATTTTCAGTTTGTTCCTATCTTTGGCTTGGCTGGCTCCTATCTTCAAGTCTACCGTGAGTTTCTTGTAGGCAACATATAGATGGGTCATGTCTTTTGATCCAAGATGTCACTCGATGTCTCTTTACTGGAGCATTCAGTCCATTCACATTTAATGTAATTTTTGATAGATATGTGTTCAGTGCTGCCATTGTGGTATGTTTATTTTTGTGTTGATGTTTTCTCTGTTGTTCTTATTAATGTGTTTTGTGACTTTCTTCTTTGTGAGTTGATTTTTCACTTTTTTCGGGGTTGGTTTTGTGATTGTTGAGACTCCTGTATTACATTTCTTGACATGCAATGTTGCTTTTTTATTATACTTTACAGTTGCCCCTATTATCCTGCTTAATACAGTATATATAAACCCAGTTTTGATTGCTACCAGTCTTGTCAACTTCCTCTCCATCTAGAAGGAGTATAACAACTGTAGTACATCTGTCTTTTTAATATAATGATATCATAGATTACACGATATGATCACTAGATCGTTTCTTTCACTATTATATCTTTGATTGTGTTTGGAGCCTTCCCTAATTGAGTAGGATTCTGGATCATGTGTCCTTCTAAAATATAAAGTTAGTAGTTTTTTTCTTCCAAGCCAAGAGGTTCTCTTAGTATTTCTTATAGCTTTGGTTTGGTTTTTACAAAGTCTCTGAGTTTCTGTTTATCTGCAAATGTCTTAATTTCACTTTCATATTTGAATGATAGTTTTGCAGGATATGTAATTCTTCCTTCAAATTTCTTCTCCTTCAAGGCTTTGAATGTGTCATGGCACTGTCTCCATGCCAGCGTGGTTTCTGCTGAGAACTCTGACACAAGCCTCCAGGGCTTCCCTCTGAATGTTAGCTTTGCTTTGAGTCTTGCTGCCTTTAAGAGTTTCTAGTTATGTTTCATTTTGTTGAGCTTGATTATAATATGTCTTGGAGTCTTCCTATTGAGATCTATATTGAGTGGCATTCAATAAATATCTTGGATATCTATATTCTCTTCTTTCATGATTTCTGGGAAGTTTTCTGTCAGCAGCTCAGCTACAATACTCTCTGTGTTCTCAGGTGTCTCACCCTGTTCAGGAACTGCAATTAATCATAGACTGTTCTTCTTAATAGAATCCCACATGCTTCTTAATTCTTCTTAATTTTTCCTGTTTCTTTTTTCTCATTTCTCCTCATAGATGCTACAGTCATTAGCTCTGTCTTCCAAATCAGAAATTTTCTTTTGCACTTGTTCTATTCTGTTTTCTTGGCTTTGAATTGAAGTTTCTATGTATTTGATTTTGTCCTTGATGTGTTGGATTTCTGAGTACTGATGTTCCATCAGATTGAACAGCATGCTAAATTTTTCGTTTTCCTCTGCTACATTTTGTATAAGGTCTAGTAGGGCTCTATATGTAGTCCTTTTGTATTCACCTTCAAAAAAGCTTCTTCGTCTGGGAAGTTCTGAGGTGGTTTTTTGGGGGGGGGCTTCTGATGCCATGGGTGATTTCCAGGTTACCATCTTCTCCAATGTTGGTTGTTTTTTGGGCTTCATGTGGGTCAATAGAGGCTGGGAGAGATGTTATGAAGATGGACCACAGTTGTTTCTCTAGGCTTTCTTCAAATGAGAAATAAAAAGTATTTGACAACTTCCAAAGTCAGTCAGGTTTTCAGATGTATATGTCCCTCTTCCCAGCTGGCAAAGTGAGCACCTCTATATTGAACCCTAGATGTTATAAACTAGCTGAAAATACAGAAAGACTACTGGCTTACTGGCCTCTGCTGTCAGGCCCCAGCTGTAGGCGATACTGGGAAGAATTATGCTTTTCTGCTGGAAAAGCAGTCTCTTCTGGGTTGGCACTGCTTCCCGGCCCAGGAATTAGGTCCAGCTTAGGCTTCTGTTAGGATGACTGCACTTCCCAGCAAAACAAGATGGCGTCCCACACAAGCTGGCCAGCTGGTCAGGACCAGGCTCCCAGTTGAAAGAGAGGTCAAGAGCACCAAAATGCCCAGAGTCCACAGCCTCCGCCACTGTGCCCCAGCCCTAGGCAACACTGCACAACACCACCTCCTTGTGGGAAAAGCAGTCTCCCCTTGGCAGGCTCCACCTCCCAGCCTATGGGCAAAGTCCATCACGGGCCTCTGCGTGGGCTTCTCTGTTTCCCAGTAGATCAAGATGGAGTCCTGCACAGGGAAAAAAAATAAAACCTATCAAATAGCCTTTGATTTTAGCCTAGGACAAGTTTCATCTTGGTTTTGATCTGTTGTTTGTCCTCAAACTTCTTTTTTTTCCCCCTTTAAGTTTTTATCAGATAAATTCCTGATGAATCTTCCCAGCCCAGGTCTTAAGGCAACTACCTATTTCTCCCTCTTTGGGTATCCCAATCCACCTCTTAAAAGTCAAGGTCAGCCTCCACTAAAGCAGTGAAAGGAATTTTCTTTGGTAGTACTTCCAGTCAAGAGGGAAGAGAACTGATATTTTGACTTGCTAATAGACAAGATGTTAGAAGCACTCACGCACATTGTAGAGAAGTTTCTCATTTCTTTAGCAATTCACTGATTTGCTTAGTAATTTTGAGAAGGCCCAGTACTTAAGTATTTCTAGCCCCTAAATTGACACAAGGACATTTGTCATCAAATGTCTTAGATTAGACCAGGGGCACTTGATGGGTCCAAGGCACAAAAAGCGAGAGGCAACATAAGCAATGTATGCAGCATCACAGTTTGGACTCTCCTGATTTCCCTCATACAGAAATGACCTTGCTGGTTAGGATCCAGGAAGGGAAACAAAGGAGGAAAAAAAAAAAACTTTGAATACATAAATTTCCTCCTCCCTGAAACACTTTTGGAGAAAAATGTCCCCTTTTACCCCATCACTAGGGTCACTCCTGAAACCTTTACTCAGAGGCTGACACTTGGCAGGGGCTGTTGCTCAACTGTCTCCTGGACTTCGGACTTGAGCATGTCCTTAATTTAGCCTATGGGGACCTTACATCATCAGTCTTGCAAATGAAACTTAGAACCAGGGGTTCCTTTCCCTGGGAACACTGGGAGAATTTTTCCTCTTCCCCTCTTGCTGCATTAGAGCTGATCAGCGGAGTTCAGGGAACAATTCTATTGCTTTCAGAATCAACACTTTATGGAGGGGAGTCTCTATAGCACCCAAAGAGGCAACACAAATCAGTAGATGACCCTGCAGACGAAAGCCAGCAAGTTAGTCTTCCCAGAAAGAATTACTTACCTAGAGAGGCTGGTCAGTTCTCCAGAATCAATCAGCCGCATTCCCTGTGAGTCACTTTCAGCCATGACAAAAACTATCTCATCCTGGTTGTCAATTGTCTTAAATTTAACTCAAAGATCATCTGTGATATGTGAGTTGTGACCCAAAGAAGTAATACATACATAAGGACACCAGAAAATAAACATAATTTAGTATTCACAGATTTTCATATGGTTTTCACTGGTTAATTCTTTTCAGAAGCAGACTACTGGGTCCTTTTTCCTAGTCTGTCTTGGTCTGGAAGTTGAATCCTGTCCACCATGGGTGACCCTGCTGGTACCTGAATACCGGTGGCACAGCTTCCAGTAATACAGCAACATACAAGCCCCAATAGTGTGACAAACAATTAGTGCATACTGATAGGCAAGGATACATAGGTGATTATTCTTCCCAAATGTGCCTCTATGAAATGGAGACTAGCTGAAAGTTTTACAGAAAAGGGAGATAAGGTTTAATGGATCCTAGGAATTGGTAGAAGCTTAATTCTTCTTTTGGTGGTAACAGTGGTCTCCTCCCAGATATGTTGTTACCTTAATTGGTATTTTGGACCTGGAGGTGATCTGGTCATCATAGCAGTTCCCAGTCACAAGGCAGATTGCTTTGTTTTTATTGGTTTTTACGTTATTACCACTTGTTTATCCACAGTCCTAATGAGATCATGGAAACCCTAGTGGCAGAGTGGTTAAGCACTATGACTGCTAAGCAAAAGGTCGGCATTTCAAATTCACCAGGCATTCCTTGGAAACCTCTATGAGAAGTTTTACTCTGACCTATAGCGTTTATGAGTCAAAATCGACTTGATAGCAGTGTTTTTTGTTGGTAAAGAGAGCATAGATTAGTTCTCCACCTTGAGAGAAACTGAAGGAGAAAATGGATTCCTGCTTGGAAACACAATTAAGAAACAAAATGATGCAGGTTATGTGCAAGATGTGGTTGCTTATTTTACTCTGCCTGTTCTACAGTGGCTACAACAATGTGCTCCAGCATAACAATAACTGTGAGCACGGACCGGGCAGTATTTCATTCTGTGGTATGTAGAATTACTATGTTTTGGAAGTGACTTGGTAGCTGACAGTAAGGAAAAATCCTGGTGGTACAGTGGTTAAGTGATATGGCTACTAACTAAAATATCAGCAGTTCAAATCTACCAAGTGCTCCCTGGAAGCTCTGTGGGGCTGTTCTACTCTCTTCTTTAGGGTCAGGGTCACTATGAGTCAGAATTGACTCAATGGTAGTGAATTTGACTTTTTGGTAACCACAGCAAGAATATTCACAGGTTCCAGAGACAGAACTACAGCATGACTTGATGCAGACCCACACAGGGTTCCACACAGGGTTCCACACAGGGTTCCCCACAGGGACCAGGTAAAAAGTTGGAACTGTAGAAAACCCACCCACTGCTATCGAGTTGACTCCCACTCACAGTGACCCTATAGGTCGGAGAAGAATTGCCCTATAGACATTTCAAGGAGCACCTGGCATATTTTAACTGCCAAACTTTTGGTTAGCAGATGTAGCACTTAACAACTATGCCACCAGGGTTTTGAAACTGAAGAAGAGGGTTTATATATGTCAAGCAGGGTAGGCTCACAGACTGAATGTGCTCTGATGTCTTATTCTTCATTTTAAAAGTTTCTATGAATTGGCACAGGAAAAGGGAGAAAGTTTTATTACAGGTATACCAAAACCAAAAAATAAGCCCATTGCTGACAAACTGATTCACGACTTCTGACATTAAATAGTCCATGGAGGTAAAAATCATAAAATCTGTTTGAAATTAAAAGCAAGGGAGTTTTTATTGAGGATAAAGTTCAGCCATGGCAATAGAGCAATCATAGCTAGGGGAAAACACTAAGCAAGGTGCGAAATGCTCCCAAGGGAGATGATTTTTATAGTACTTTTATGAAGCATTAGTAGATATTCTTGAAACTATTACAGGGTATGATTAATGTAAAATAATTACAGAAGGATGACAAGACCCAGTCATAAGGCCTTTACTTGAGATTACTCAAAGAAACATATTCTGTATTTGAATACATCTTCTTGAGGATGGTCTTAGCACAAGCAATCTTAAGCAATACATGGTCTTACATATGTACTTTCTGAGTAGAAAACACTTTAGGCAAAACACAGTTTTATCATGTCCTTTCTGAGAACACAAATGATCTTAAGCAAAGTAATCTTATCAGATGTTTCCTGGAAAATTTTCTCCTGCCTTAAGCATAATCATATTCTTGTTATCTCCCTTTTGTTACCTGTGAAACTGGTATAGAGGCTAATTTGAAACAATGAAATAAAAGGAGGAACAGAAATAAGATGAAGTTTTGGGCTATACTTCTGTCAGCCCCTTCAGTAATGCTAAGCACCTTACCTTTTCAGTGTTATTTGTCACAGAGAACCATAAGAGACATGGCTAGGAGGGACAAAGAATTACTATGGCTCTTAAGAGACTGAGTAACACAACAGCAAAGAGGTCTCTGTCATGGGAAACGTTAGGTTCATGGCCCATACCCACTAAGAGATGGAGTGAAAAGATAATAACAGCCATGTCATAAATGAGATGAAAGAGCAATTAAAAGGAATTAAGAAATACTAGAGCAATAAATGGGAACCCTAGTGGATAGTGGTTAAGAGCTAAGGCTGTCAACTAAAAGGACAGTGGTTCAGATTCACCAGCAGCCCTTTGGAAATTCGAGAACACAGTTCTACTCTGTTCTTTAGGGTCTCTGTGAGTTGGAATTGATTCAACAACAACAGGTTTAGGACAGCATGATATGTAAGCCACAGATTCATTCTATTCAAATTTCTCCCTTCAATTTTTCCATTTTATCTTTTATGTATCTTAGGGCTCTGCTGTCAGTCGTACATATGCTTATAATGTTTATCTTCTCAATGTATATACTTTATTATTGTATACTCTATTTTCAGCAAAAAATTCTGTCTTCAAGCCTATTTTGTCTGGCATTTTTATAGTCTCTCCAGTTCTTTTGTTTACTTTTTCTATGAAACATCTTTTCCCATCATTTTAAATTCTATTTATGTCTTTAAATCTAATGTCTCTTGTAGATGGCATATAGTTTAATCATGTTTTCTTCACATTCTACCAAGCTCTACCTTTTAATTGGAGACTTTTATTTATTTGTATTTAATGTAATTACTCCTAAGGGCATCTGTCATTTTCCTATTTGTTTGGGGCATGTCCTGTATCTCTTTTTGTTACTCAGTTCCTTCATTGTTGCTATTATTGTTAGGTGCTGTTGAATTGGTTCCAATTCATAGCCACCCTGTGTATAACAGAACATAACATTGCCTTGTCCTGCACCACTCTCACAATCATGGTCATGCTTGAGCCCATCATTGCAGCTGCTGTGTCAGTCCACCTCATTGAGAGTTTTCCATGAACCTCCACTTTACGAAGTGTGCTGTTCTTCATGAGATTGGTCCCTCTGGACAACATGTTCAAAGTATGAGAGATGCAGTCTTGCCATCCTTGCTTCTAAGGAACGTTCTAGCTTTACTTCTTCCAAGACAGATTTGTCATTCTTATGGCAGTTCATGGCATATTGAATGTTTTTCAACAACATCATTAATTCAAGGATGTCAATTTTTCTATGGTCTTCCATATTCACTGTCCAGCTTTCATATGCACATGAAGTAATGAAAAACATTATGGCTTGGATCAGGTGCGCTTTAGTCCTCAAAGTGACATCTTTGTTTTATAACACCATAAAGATGTCTTTTACGACAGATTTGCCCAATGCAATGCATCATCTGATTTCTTGACTGCTACCACCATGGGCATTGATGGTGTATACAAGTAAAATAAAACCTGTGACAGTTTCAACATCTTTTCTACTTATCATGATGTTGCTCATTGATCAAGTTGTGAGGATTTTTGTTTTGTTTTTATGTGGAGGTGTAATCTGTACTGAAGGCTGTGGTCTTTGATTTTCATCAGTAAGTGCTTCAAGTCCTCTTTCTTTCGATAAGCAGTATTATGTCATCTGTATACTATAGGTTGTTAATGAGTCATTGTTTTAGTCAGCTAGGGCTGCTCTAACAGAAATACCACAGAGTGGATGGCTTTAACAAAGGAAGGTTCATTCTTACATAGTCCAGTAAGTTGCAAGTCCATATTCAGGGTGTCCACTCCAGGGGAAGGCTTTCCCCCTTGTCGACTCTAGAGGAAAGTCCTGTATTGCATCAGTCTTTATCCAGGGAGCGTCTTGGTGCAGGAACCTCAGGTCTGAAGGATGCGCTCTTCTCCCGGTGCAGATTTCTTGATGGTGCGAGGTTCCCATTCTCTGTTTGCTTCCCTTTCCTTTTATCCCTTGTAGGCTGAAAGGATTAAGGGTGGGGCAAGACATACTCCAGGGAAATTCCCTTTACAGCAGAGCAGGGAAGTAATCCTATGCAGGAATTTACAGCCCCATCCTAATCCTTTAACATACAGTTTAGCAAAACCACACATTTTGGGGGGGACATAGTTCAACCCATGACAGTCTTCCTCCAACCTTGATGCTACATTCTTCTTCATATACTGGAGTTTCTCAGTTTGCTCGGCATACAGATTGAATAAGTATGGTGAAAGGATACAAAGTGAAAGGACACAACCCTGATGCATATCTTCCTTACTTTAAAGGACATAATGTTCCCTTGTTCCGTTTTAATAACCGCCTCTTGGCCTGAGTCTAAGTTCCTTGTGAGCAAAACTAAGTGCTTTGAAATTCCCATTCTTTGGAATGTTATCCACTATTTGTTGAGATCCATGCAATTGTTCCTGGGAAAGCACTGGAGTTCATGCTACCTGCCACTAAAAAGACAATCTCTGAGACAGGTACTTGGGTAAAAGGTCAAAAGTTTTATTTGTATACTAGTATGCAAGGGACAGGTGACATCCTCATTCCCAAAGACTGTCTGAAGCTGCCAGGCAAGCTTAGGGCTTTTAAAGAAGAGACAGGGGCAGATGCCTGGGAGAAACCATGAGAGCAACTGGGGAGCATGTGGGACTCAACTGTGTAGAGATCGAATGTGTGGAGGCTGTCTGCTTCACAATCTCACAGCCCATCACCAGCCATCAAGGAAAACAAAGTGGTCTAGATGCCATCAGGCCAGCAATCTCAAAGAAGAGTGCTCAAACACAAGTTACTTCCCTGTCCTTCCTGGCTTCCTGCTTAGTTCTTTTATCGTTGGTTAGAGTCCACTTATCAAGACAAGAGATACTATTTATAGCCTATAGTTTACCAAATCTATGGTGGTACCTCTGAGAGCCCCACATTAGCATCACCACCTGGAGCTTGTGGAATGTAGAGGTTATGTTTTCCTTGTGAGTTTGGAGGTGATCTAAAACAATGTCTCTCAGGCACCTGATCTTATATCCTCCCTCCCCGGGGGAGGTGGGGGTAGATTTTAGCTTCCAATTTCACAATCAAATACCTTTCCACAGTCAATGAAACACAGGTAGACATCTTTTCAGTATTGTTTGCTTCCAGCTAGGATACATCTGATATTAGCAGTGATATCCCTAGTTCTGCATCCACCTCTGAATGAAGCTTGAGTTTCTCACAGTTCCCTGTGGATGTATTCTTGCAACTGCTTTTGAGTGATCTTCAGCAGTATTTTCCTTTTGTGTGATAGTAATGCTTTTGTTTGATAATTTCCACATTCCGTTGGATCACCTTTCTTTGCAATGGGTACAAATATGGCATCTCTTCCTATCAGTTGGCCAGGTAGCTGTGTCCTAAATTTCTTGGTATTGACTTGTGAATGCTTCCAGTGTTGCATCTGTTTTTTGAAACATCTCTTTATGTATTTAATTGTGTCACTGAAAAGTGTGTATCAACCTGGCTAGGTCATGATTCCCAATATTGTGTGATTGTCCACCATTTTGTCACCTAATGAGATTTCCCTGTGTGTCATAAATCCTACCCATATAATGTTAATAAGGTGGGATTAGCAGCAGTTAATGAGGCAGGACTCTACAAGATTACGGTGTATTTTAAGTCAATCTCTTTTGATATAGAAAAGAAAGAAGTGAACAGAAATACAGGGGACCTCACACTACCAAGAAACAAGAGCCAGGAGTAGACTTCATCTTCTGGGCCTAGACTACTGACAAGAACCTTCCCCCACAGCCAACAGAGAGAGACAGACTTCTCGAGCTGACCCTAAATTTGGACTTCTAGCTTCCTAGACTGTGAGAGAATAAACTTCTGTTTGTTAAAGTGATCCATTTCTAGTATTTCTGTTATAGAAGCACTATAAAACTAAGACATCTTTATTCAAAATGTTATCCATAATTTATGACCCTCACAGTACAGTGTCTTTGCAAAGTCAGTAAGACATGTGTAAACCTCTTTCTGGTATTCTCTGATTTCAGCCAATGTCCATATGATGTCAGCAATGATATATCTCTTTTTACATCCTCTTGTGAATCCAGTTTGAAGTTTTGGTAGTTCCTTGTTAATGTACTACTGCAATCATTTTTAAGTTTTATTCAGCACATTTTCATCTGTGTATGATATTGTTCAATAATTTCCACTTTTGGTTGGATCACCTGTCTTTCGACTGGTCACAAATTAAGGGTTTCTTCCAGCCAGGTGGCCAGATAGCTGTCTTCCAAATTTCTTGACATAGATTAGTGAGGGCTTCCAGCACTGTATCCATTGGTTGAAACATCTCAATTAATATTCCATCAATTCCTGGAGTCTTGTTTGTTCCAATGTCTTCAGCAAAACTTGGATTTTTTTCATTCACTGTCATAGATTCTTGTTCATATATTATCTCCCGAGACAGTTGAACATCAACCGATTACTTTATGGGACAGTGATTCTGGATTTCTTCTGTCTTCATCTAATACTTTCAGAATCCTTCAGTATTGCAACTCCAGGCTGGAATTTTTACATTAGTTTTTTTCAACTTGAGAAATGACAAGTATGTTTTTCCCCTTTAACTTTGGTTTTCTAACTGTAGGTCTTTGAGCATATCACTATGCTTTCTTGAGTCACATTCTGAAATCTTCTGTTCAGCTATTTTTCTTTATTGTGTCTTCCATTCCTGCTCTACATTTAAGACTGTGTTTCAAAGCTGCTTTTAATATCCATTTTGGTCTTTGCTTTCTTCCCCGTCTTCCTGATAATCTTTTGCTTTTTTCACGTATGTTGTCCCTGATGTCATTTCTAGCTCACCTGGTTTTTGGTTTTTAGTGTTCAATTTATTCAACCTATTTCTGAGCTGGTCTCTGTATTCAGGTGACATACATTCAAGATCATACTTTAACTCTTGTGGACTTGTTTTAATTTTCTTCAGCTTCAACTTGAAATTGCAGTTAAGCAATTTATGGTCTATTTCATAGTCAGCCCCTAGCCTTGTTCTGACTGAAGATATTGAGCCTCTCTGTCATCTCTTTCTGCAGGTATAGTACATTTTACTCCCCGTGTATTCAGTCCGGAGAGGTTCACATGTATAGTTGCCATTTATGTTGTTGACAAAGGATATTCACAGGTAATAAGTTGTTTCTTTTACAAAATTCTATCATATGATCTCCAGTATAATTCCTGTCACCATGGCTATATTTTCCAACCACTGATTCTTCTTCTTGTTTGAGGTTAGCTGAGTACAGGGGCAGCAGAAAGTAATTTCTCTCCTCACTGCCTGCATGACCCTTACATTGAAACTGTACTGAAAGAAAATAACCAAGGAGAAGCAGAATTCTTTCCCAAGCGCTTTAGTTTCACATTCTGCTAGAGATATTTGATTAACTATGTAACTGAATGCTGGAAAGATTTGCTATTAGGTCCCAGAAGGAGAAGTAATGTTTTACCTTTGACATCATCAAAGTTGACCAAAAGGTGGTCACACATCTTGAGCTCAGACTGCATCAAAGAATCTCTGGCTTCCTTCCCTTTCTTTTTTCCTCAGCACTTGGAACCTTTTGTTTTCTTCTCCGTTCCCCTGTATAAGCCTTGGATTCCTTGAAATCATTTTTCCTTTTACTTATGATGTATCAGGGGCCATGCATGTGTAGAAGAAATTTCTATATCAGCTCACCTGAGGACTGAGGACCTTGTCAGAAGGAACTGGTCTGACATGGGATTTTGTCTTTTCCTCCTCCTTCCAGTTATTATGAAAAATTATTATTATAAAGCTTAGGAAAATGTTACAAGTAAATGTCTTTTATTCACTGAGAGCTACAGCCCAGAATGAACTTATACCTACTCTTTACTTATCAATTATCTTGTTCTCTAATGTCTTGTATTTACAGGATTGGTGAACAATGCCAGCCAAGTGCCAAATACTTTACACACTAGATATGTCTGACAGTGATGAACACTGAGGTGCAAGGTAAGAGTAACACTGGGTGTGATGGTTAAGGTTGTGTGTCAGCGTGTCTTGGCCTTGATTTCCCATGGTTTGGCACTTATTTTAAGATACAATTTGATGGTTATGTAATGATGTAATTTGGCCACTGCATAATGATGTAGTCATCCTCCATTGTGTGATTTGATGTGGTCAGCCTACATTTTCATGTAAAAGTATTTATCACATACCGCCCTGGTGTTCAAAATCTAACCACATAGATAAGTGAGAAATCACTGTAGTTTCATTTTCCATCTCGTACTGAGATTGGTTCATGTGTACGTGATACATCAAAAAGCCAAAACCATTGTGATCAAGTCAATTTGGACTCATAGAGACCCTATAGGAGAGAGTAGAACTGCCCCTTAGACTTTCCATGGAATGCCTGGTGGATTTGAACTGCTGACCTTTTGGTTAGCAGCTGTAGCACATAACCACTATACCACCAGTGTTTCTGTGAGTGTTATAGTGGTATACTTCTACAAAATTAAAAAAAAAAAAGATAAAATCAGTCATTATTCTTTCTTTCTTTTTAAATAGAAGTGAATGTTCTTTCATTTTCTATCTCTAGCTCATCATTACTGAGATTGGTTCATGCGTAAGCAATATGTTTTAATGAATTTGAAAGAAAATCAGCCATTGTTCTTTCAAATATTTTCTTTGCCTATTACTCTCTCTCCTTTCCTTATGAAATTCAATGAACCAGTTGTTAACTCAAACTCACTGCCATCGAGTTGATGCTCACTCATAGTGACACTATAGAATAGAGTAGAACTGTTCCATAGAGTTCCCAAGGAGTGCCTGGTGGATTTGAACTACCAACTGTTTAGGTAGCAGATGTAGCACTTAACCACTATATCACCAGTGTTTCTGAACAAGTTGTTAGGGCATTTAATATTGTCACACATATCCCAAGGGATCTATTATTTTTTACAACCTGGTTTTCTTTGTGTCATCAAATAGTATGATTTCTATCAATATGCCCTCTAGTTGGCTGACCCAACAGTTAGTAGTATCAAGCACTTTCCTTTTTTTTTAAAAAAAAAAAATAATAATAATTTTCTATTGTAATTTAATGTTGCCAGCCAAGCCAAGCCAAGTGCCCTTATAGTGGTCTCTTAAATCTTGATTGTTTTTCTTTAATTTCAGTACAATTCTGCATATTATCACATCTTTTTAGAGTTCACACAATTTTTATTTTTGTTGTTCATTTTCATGTCATTTCTGTTAACCCTTTCAAGACTGAATTATGTTCTCCATTGAACTGTTTTGTTGATACCATGTGTTTTCACTAATGGAAGGCATGTTGGTTAAAGGACTAATCCAGGATTTTTGTTTCAATCTGTGGATTTTGATCTCTATTATCTGGAATCCCATATATCCTAGCAGACCAGGAGATCATAAACCCTGCTGATATGAGCCAATAATAAGAGCTTTTTAAAAACTTTATTTCTTAAAACATAGTAAAACATGAAGATACCTAGCAATGAATGGACATACATTTCATTTTAGTTTCCTTCTTCTTAGCTTTTTAATTATTTTTCATAAAACTTTTCAACATATGGTTTCTTTGGTACATAATGCTGCTATAATAAAAATACCACAAGTGGGTGGCTTCAACAATGAGAAATTTACTCTCTAACTGTCTGGTAGGCTAGAAGTCCAAACCCAGGGTGCGAGTTCCAGAAAAAGGCTTTCTCACTTCATCAAGCCCAGTAGAAAGTCACAATCAACAATCTTCCCCTGCACTAAGAGCCTCTCAGCTCGGGAATCCACACCCAAATGATGTGTGCTGTTGGCTCTGCTCTCCTGGTGGTATAAGATCCTCTTTTCTTTCTGCCTGCTTCTCTCTCTTATATCTAAAAAGAAAGTGACTCAAGACATAACCTAATTTTTTAAAATTAAGTACTCCCTCACCAATATAACTTCTGCTAATTTTGCCTGACTGCCATCACAGATGCCAGAATCTATAACACAAAGGACAATCACATCAGATGACAAAATCATGTACAAACACACAATGCTGAGAATCATGGCCTAAGCCAAGTTGACACATATATTTTGTGGATGTTATTCAGTCCATGACACATGGTATAATGCATTTTTCCTTATAGCAAAAGTGGTATTTACAGAGAGGCAAGACCAAGGTGGCAGAATAGTCAGATACTTCATGTGGTCCCCTTATAATGAGGGTCAGAAGAAACAAATGAATCGATTCTTTGTGACAGTTGAGGAGCCCTGAACATTAAAGACAATGCTGAAGAAATCAGACTGAACAGCATGGGGTGGGAGAGACAGTTCAGAAGCAAGGAGGAGGTGCCAGACCTGACTGAGTGGGAACTGGCAACCTGTAGGCTGGATTGTCTGGTGTGTAGTGGTAAGGCAAGCAGTGGCACTTGGGACACATTTTCTACATCAGGAAAGACCAAGCAAAAGAGAAGGAAAAGCTGTGCTAAACTGGCAAAATATAAGTACACGCGTCTAACCTACTGCATGGTTCAAAAATATATATATATATCACTTTGGGAAGAAGTTTCCTCCCACTTACTAGTACCCTCCTCAATCTGCCTTGGATCCCAGACCAATTTCAAAGATTGTAATGTCCCCTGGGCTGGAAATAGGACAGTTGCCCCGAGACATTATCTCGGCTTTGGAGAGGAAACAAATTAATAAATGAGAAAAAACAATTTGTCACTTCCTCTGAGCAGGGAACCCAGGGAGGGATGGCCCCTTTGCCTAGGCACAGACATAAGGGGTCCACTGAATTTGTGTGTCTTTCACTCCTGCGTGGACCTGTGTGGGCTTGTTTCAACAGCATAGGCCCTCATTGGCACAGTACAACAGGGTGTATACATGATCCGACTCAATGGCACTTGGCTTATTATCAGCTGTGTCAGTTGTAAGGTAGAGTGTCAGATTCTTGACATTTGACACCACTCTGCCCATTAGGACAGATCCTCAGGTACTGACATCAGGGGCCTGAGGACTGCAGGATCCACCCATGTCTGTTAGCTGAACGCAACAGGAGTCCGAGAAAAAGTGGTACCTCCCAGGTCACACAGCCAACAGCACTGGATGCCCATAGTCTGGTTACAAAAGACACTCACATACATGCTCTAGTGAATAGGAACATCCTGCTTTCATCCTAGACACTCAGGGACTGCTGTCAGCCCCCTATCTTGCTCAGTGCATGACCCCCAAACTGCAGCTAGATATCTGAGCCTACTCCAATCATCCCTGACAGTCTAAGAGTATAAGTGAGAGCCTATACCACATACTTGATGTCCAGCAACCTGGACACCTGAGCTGAAACTATATATGAAAAATAAACAGATTCCTTTAACTACTCAGTGACACGATGTGATATCTTAAAAGGCACCAGTAATCAAACTAACTCACAGGGCATACCTATTTGGGTATATCAAAACAAAATAAAATATGAATCTAAGACAAAGTAAGAAAACACAATAAATATAATAACTCGTTGGTGGCTGGGAGAAAACAGCATCAAACTGTATGAAGAGGCAGACAATGATGGCTTCAGCAAGTGAATAAAACAAAGAATCAGGAAACCTTCCAGATCAAGAGAATTTCTTACAATTACCAGAGGTAGAACTTAAAAGATTAATACACAGAACTCTTCACAACGCCAGGAAGGACTTCTGGTCAATATGGCACCATGTACAGAAGCACCACACTGTTCTTCTGTAGCAAAGACCCAAGAAACTAAGTAGAACAAAGACAAATGTCAATCCTGGAACACAAAGTGTCAAAGTAAGATACAAAGATCTCAGCCCAACACCAAATGGAATAAAAAAATGGCAGAAAACAGGGAGCAAGAAGAGATACGGGAGGAAGTCTCCTATCAGCTAACAAAACACAATTTGTCATCTTGCAGCCTGTTGGAGATTGGCAGACAGAGATCATTGGAAAGCAGATTTGTAGAAATCCCAGCAGAAGACAAAGTAACTGTTAACCAACAATACACACTTTCCCACCCCCCGTCTTATTCCTGCTGCTCTACCTCTAATGCCTCCTGGCTAGCTGCAGTCACTCAGCTGACTGGGAAGTGCAGCCTCTGTGCTGCTCAGATTCACCCCTGTCATATCAGAGATCTGCAGATGGGGAGTACATGAAAGTACCTGAAATTCAGTAGCCCCTCCGAAACCAAACCAAATCTATTGCTGTTGAGTCAATTCTGACTCATAGTGACTCTATAGGGCAAAATAGAACTACTCCATAGTTTCCAAGGAGTGCCTAGGGGATTTGAACTGCTGACCTTTTGGTTAGCAGATGTAGCATATAACCACTATGCCACCAAATTCTCCTAAGTAGCTCACAGCAGGACACAAATCACCTGGATACACACTTTCCTAACCTCACCCTTCCTACCTTATTCAGCTTCTGCTTTCCATGTGTTGCAGTTTCTCGACCAGAAGGAAATCCCTTCAGCTTCAACCACTTGGATTCACACCTCCCCTACTGGTTGGCTTCCTGAGTGCCTTTTCTCTGTAGCTGGTGTTGCATTTTTCTGTTTCTTTTGGTTTCCTCTGTGCCTCCCACCACCTCCCCCTCTTTTCTCTTGAACACTGGGCTCAATGTGTTATCTATGCCTCTTCTTGAAAGGCAGGCCACTCACCTGGGAAATCCACTTCCTTGGCCTGTGATTCTATGGTGGTAGAATCCTTGAACTCTTTTTCTTTTGTTTCCCTTTGCTGGGTTTTGTTTTGTCCATTTATCTGTTTTTCATTTTTCCTTCCACAGCTTGGGAGTCCCTCCTTACCAGGCTGTACTGCAATAGCTTAGGACACACGTTCCTATTCTGCCTATTCATGTCAGTAGGATACCCGCAGGAATTTCTTTTTTTTTCCCCTTTTACTCTCTTTTCTATTTTTTGCTGTTTGTCTTACTTCATTTCCCAGTTCTCCTCTCTCTGCACTTACCTTCTTTTCCTGTCTCCTGAATACCTGACACTATGTGACATCTAATACCCCCTCTAGCCAGGATATATGATGTAGCCTTGTAAACCTTTCCCAATCCTCATAGCAGTGACAGTGAAACTTCTGGAGGATTCTTCTTTCTTTTTTCTCTTTCTCTCTTTCATTTACCCAAATTTTTTACTCCTTTTTAAAAAAAATTTATTTCTTTATCTTCTTTTTTTATTTTCCTTCTTAATTTCTTATGGATCAATTCCAATGGAAAGCTCCTTTAGCACTATTTTCATATTGTATTTTTGTTTGTTTTTGATTCCTGTTTCTCTCTGCTTTCTTCTATGCCCATCTTACCTTCAAACATCACAACTTCCTTACTCCCTTCTGCCTACCTGCACCACGTGCAAACTGTCATACTCCCAAACAGCACAGGCACAGAATTATAGAACCTGCTCAGTACTGATTCCTGAGTCATCCTTTCAGCCCTAATATGGACTACAAACAATCCATCCCAGCACTTCCCCTTTAGTTGGACCTGCTTTGCTGCACCATAGTTCAGCAACTGGCCCTGCTAGTTGGATAAGAAAAAGTATTGTGACCACAGAAGAGCAAACAACATAGAACACCTAGAATGCCTGCTTTAACACAACCAAATAAAAGAAAAAAACAGGATGAAACAAACATACTTACAATAAATAAATGAGGAAAACAACTACGGAATGCCCCGAAGACAGCAGATAATAGCAAAACTTATAAGTAAACAGGACAAGATGGTTCCAGTAGGCATCCAAAATAAAATACTAGATGACTTACTAGCAGAAGAAAAGTCACTAAAACTACCTGACAGAGATTTCATATCTCTAATATTCAGAGTTATCCAAGACTTGAAGCAATAAGCAGATAAGAATGAGGAAAAATAGAAAAATTATGAGAAAGATAGACAAATTCATGGAAGAATTCAGGAAAGTATTACAGAAACAAAATATAAAAATAAATTCACAACCAGAAGTCCTACAAAAACAACAATTGGAAATCCAAAAGGTAAATGACAAAATTTCAGATAAGAGTCAAAGAGCAGGTTTGAAATGACGGATGACAGGATCAGTCAAACTGAAGACAAATACTTGGATACAACTCTGTTTGAGGAAAACTGAGAAAAAGGAATGAAGAAAACTTAAAAATATCTGAAAATTTTGTGGGATACAAACAAAAGCAAATTTTTTCAAGTGATTGGAGGTCCAGAGGGGGCGGGGAAAGGAGACACAGGAGAATCACTGAAGGTCAATTGACAAAAAACCTCCCTAATAACATGCAAAATGAAAAGCTGACCATCCAAGAAGCCCAACAAATCCTGTATAGGATAGACTCTGAAAGAAAATCACCAGGCATATCATGATCACATTTGATAAAACCAAAGACAAAGAAAAAATTCTGAGAGCAGTATGAGAAAGCAAAAAGTTGTATACAGAGGAGAAACAGTATTTGGCAGAAACCATGCAAGCAAGAAGGCAATGGGATCATATATACAAAACTTTGAAAGAAAAATAATTGAAAACCAAGAATAAAACATCCTACAAGATTCTTATTTAAATATCATCATTTCAAAATAAACAGATATTTAGGGACTATATAAAACTAAACAAAACTTACAAGAAATATTAAAGGAAGCCCATCAGATCACAGTCAAGATCTATTGTACCAGCCAGATACCAGCCTAAGAAATGAGCTGTCAAGGACAACCCAAAACCAAAGAATTACAACAGGGAACCAGAAGGGTCAATCTGTAAATGATAAAACATCAGCACAATAAAAGAAGAGATAAAGAATGTAGTTATAGAACTTTTTAATGGAGTGGAAGGCAAGGCAATACAAATAATAATACAATGGTTCAGACCTAGGAAGACGGATAAATTTCAAGGTAACCACAAAAAAAGATAACAAATCTACTCATCAAAATAAAAGAGAAAAATGTGAAGACTCAGTAAAAATAAAATCTTCAAAAACAAACAAAACAAAATAACAACAACAAAAATAATACTAAAATGAGAAAGAAATCCAGAAACTAAAAGAATTCAGCACAGGAACAAAGAAAATTTCAACACCACAAAAAAAAAAAAAAAAAAGCTTCACAAAATTGCAGACATAAACTCACACCTATCAATGATTATACTGAATGGAAAAGGCCTAAATGTATCCACAAAGGGATGGATGGTGACAGAATGAATAATGAACAAGATTCATCAATATGCTATTTACAAGAGACACACCGTAGAAATAAAGACATAAATTCATTAAAAATCAAAGGATGGGAAAAAATATATCAAGTAAATAGCTCCCAAAAAACAGCAGAATTGGCAGTACTAATTTCAGATAAAATATGCTTTAAAGCAAAACCTGCAATAAAAAGACAAAGAAGAGCAGCATATAATAATTAAAGGGCCAATCTATCATCAAGACTTAACCATAACATACGTCTATGCATCCAGTGATAGGCTTCCAAAATACATGAAACAAACCTTAACAACACTGAAAGGAGAAATTAATAATTCCACAACAATACTTGGAGATCAAACACACTTTCAGTATAGGACAGAATATCTAGAAAGAAACTCAGCAAAGATACTGAAGAGCTAAAGGGTACAATCAGCCAACTTGGTCTTGCAGATGTATACAGAAAAATGCACCCAACAGCTGAAAAGTACACATTCCTTTGAAAGGCACACAGAACTTTCTCCAGGATAGACATCTCAGGCCACAGTGCAACCATCGACAAACTCTAAAACACTGAGATAATACAAAGTATCTTCAGTGCCTATAATACCATCTAAATAGAAATTAAAAACAAGAACAATACAAAAATATCAATTACATTGAAACTCAATAACACCCTGTTTAAAAACCACTGGGTAATAAAAGAAATCAAAGATAGAATCAAAAAACTTCTAGAATCAAATAAGAATGAAAACATATCATAACGAAACCTTTAGGGCACAGCAAAGGCAGTGCTCAGTGATCAACTTACAGCAAATGAAGCACACACCAAAAAA
Source organism: Heterohyrax brucei (assembly GCA_028571685.1). NCBI lineage: Eukaryota > Metazoa > Chordata > Mammalia > Hyracoidea > Procaviidae > Heterohyrax > Heterohyrax brucei. The sequence goes on from CM053166.1 coordinate 118,075,055, forward strand.
GAACAGGACAAAATCAAAACATTGGTTATACAATGTGAGCAAATTAAAAAAGAACAGCAAAAGAAGCCACAGCCATTAAAAGAAAGTAAATAACTAAGATCAGAGCAGAAATAAATGAATTAGAGAACAGAAAGACAAAAGAAAAGATCAATAAACCTAAAAGGTGGTCTTTTGAAAGAATCAACAAAATCAAGAAACCCATGGCCAAACTGACGAAAGAAAAACAGGACAGGACTCACATAACCCAAATAAGAAATGATATCCAGAACATTACAACAGACCCAACTGAAATACAAAGGGTCACATCAGAGTAATATGAAGAACTGTAATCTAACAAATTTGAAAAACCAGAGGAAATGGACAAATTTCTAGAAAATCACCAGCCCAAACTAACACAAAATGGGGTTGAAAATTTGAACAGATCTATAACAAGAGAAGATTTGAAAGATTATAAAAAACTCTAAACAAAGGAGAAAACTCTGCAAAAGGGGCCCAAGATGGCAGAGTAATCGACACTTTCTGTGTTTGCTGTTACAGGGAGCATAACAAAGAGTCCTTGACAATGCAGGGGAAAAATGGAGTTCAGTACTTGAACTCTATTAAAAGCACCAGACTTGACTGCCTGACATACTGGAGGGTCCCTGGAAGACATGGCTGCCAGACTCACTGTTAGTCTAGAACAGAAAACATTTCCAAAGCCAATTCTTCAGAGAAAGATTAGACTACACTATAAGACTATATGGTACTGGTTAAGAGTGTGCTTCTTAGTTTAAGTAGATACATGAGACTAACTGTGAAGCTCCTGTCCAGAGGCATGATGAGAGGTCAGCAGGAGACAGAAGCTCGTTGAATGGGCACAGGAAATACAGGGTGGAAAGAGGAGTGTGTTGTCACAGGGAAAGTAAAGCAGCTAGAGTTAGCAATGTGTGTGTAAGTTTTTGTATGACTAACTGACTTGAATTGTAAACTTTCACTTAGAGCACAATAAAATTTAAAAATAGAAAAAAGAAAATGCCCTGGCTCTGTTTGCTTTACTGGAGAATTTTATGAAACATTTAGAGAAGAGCTTACACTGGGATTTGTCAAACTATTTCAGAACATAGAAGAGAAGGGATGCTTCCAAATTTTTCTGTGAAGTCAGCATAGCTCTGATACCAGAACTAGGCAGAGACACCACAAAAAAAGAGAACTGCACAGCAATATCTCTCATAAATATAGATGCAAACATTTTCAACAAATCTTAGCCAACAAATTTAAGCACCATATAAAAAAATAATAATATACCATGACCAAATAGGATTCATATTAGTATGCAAGGATGATTTCAGCATTAGAAAAATCAATGTAATCCACCATCTTAGTCACCTAGTACTGCTGTAACAGAGATATCATAAGTGGATGGATTCAAAAAGAGAAATTAAGTTTTGTCACAGTCTAGTAGGCTAAAAATCCAAATTCAGGGTGTTAGCCCCAGGGGAAAGCTTCTTTTGCTGACTCTGGATGAAGGTCCTTGCTCTCAGTCTTCCCCTGGACCAGAAGCTTCTGAAGCACAGGGACCCTGAATCCTTTTCAAAGGATGTACTCAGTTCCTGGCACTGCTTTGTGGTGGTATGAGATCCCCAAATCCCTTCTGCTAGCTTCCCCCTTTGTATCTCAAAAGATTGCCTCAAGGCACAGTACAATTTTACACATTCAGTCCTACCCCACCAATGCAACTGCTGCCCATCCTCTCTTATTAACATCATTTAAAAAGGGTTTGCAGCATGGAGAAACATCACACAATATCAGGAATCATAGTCTAGCCAAACTGCTATACACATTTTTAGGGTGACATAATTCAAGGCATAACAAGCACATAAATAAAAAGAAGGAAAATAATCACATGATCACCTCAGTAGATGACAAAAGGCATTTGACACAGTTCAACAGCCATTCCTGATAAAAAACTCTCAACAACATAGATATAGAAGTAACATTTCTCAACATAATAAAGGGCATCTATGCAAAACCTGTGTGGCTGAAAGCAATACTCTTCAGAACAGGAACAAGACAAGGATGCCCTTTATCATCACTCTTATTTAACATTGTGCTAGAAGTCCTAGCTAGAGAATTAAGGGAGGAAAAGGAAATAAATGGCATCCAAATTGATAGTGAAAACTGTCCCTATTTGTGGATGATATGACACTACACATAGCAAACTCAAAGAACTCCATGAGAAAACTACTGGAACTAATAGAAAGATTTAATAGAATTACAGGATACAAGATAAACATACAAAAATCATTTGGATTCCTATACATCAATAAAGAGAATGATGAAAAGGAAATGAGGAACAATATCATTTATAACAACCCTTAAAAAATGAAATACTTAGGACTAAATCTAAGGGATGTGAAAGACTTATACAAATAAAACTACAAAACGCTCCTGCAAGGAACCAGAAGAGATGTTTATGAATGGAAAAGCATGCTATGCTCGTGGATAGGCACACTCATTGTTGTGAAAATGATAATTCTACCAAAAGTAACTCACAAATATGATGGATTCCTGGTGCAAATGCCAAAAACATTCTTTAAAGACAGGGAAAAACATATCACTAACTTTATATGGAAAAGGAAGAAGGTTTAAAGCACTACTTAAGAAAAAGAGTGAAGTAGGAGGACCCACACTATCCAACCCTAGAACTTATAATACATCTATGATAGTTAAAACAGGCTGGTATTGATACAATGACAGGTACACTGACCAAGGGAAAAGAACTGAGAACCCAGATGCAAATCCATCCACTTATGGTCACCTAATGTTCAACAAGTTTCCAAAGTCCATTAATTCGGGAAAAGACAGTCTTTAAAACAAATGATATTGGCAAAATTGGATGTCCAGCTGCAAAAAAATGAACAAGTCCCTTACATCACACCATATACAAAAACCAATTCAAAATGGATCAAAAGTCTAAATATAAAATGAAAAACTGTAAAGCTTATAAAATAAATAATATAATCAATTCCACAAGGTCTAATACATAGCTTTAACAGAATACAAACTATACCAACAACATAAAAACTCCAGAATATAATAAGCTAGATAACTGGCATCTTCTAAAATTAAAAACTTACGCTCACCAATATATGTCACCAAAAGAGTAAAAAGAGAACTTACAGACTGGAAAAAAAAAATTGGCTATTATAAATCAGACAAAGGCTTAACTTCTAAAAGCTACAACAAAGTCCAACACCACCACAACAAAAAGATAGATAATCCAATTAAAAAATGGTCACTTTACCAAAGAAGACATTAAAGTAGCCAACAGACATAAGAAAATGCTTGAGATCACAAGCAGTTAGACAAATGCAAACCAAAACCATAATGAGATACCATTGCATCCTGGCATTACTGGCACAAATCACCAAAACCGAATATAACAAATGTTGGAGAGTTTCAGGGAGATTGGAACTCTTATGCATTGCTGGTGGGAATGGAAACTGATACAACCATTTTGGAAAACAACATGATACTTCCTTAAAAAGTTAGACATAGAAATACCATAAAATCAAGCAATCCCACTTCTATGAATCATGTGGGACTCTGTCAAGAGGAATAACCTATAAGTGACTGGAGTACCAGAACATGAAAGGTAACAGAAAATACAGAGAATCATTGAAGATGTGTTGGGAAAAAACTTCCCTCATATCAGGAGAAATGAGTAGCTATTATCCAAGAATTTCATTGAATCTACAGAGTGTAGATCCCCCCAAAATTCTTCAATACACATTATAATAAAACTTGCTAAAACCAAAGATAAAGAGAGAATTTTAAGAGCAGCTAGTAATAAATGCAAAGGAATATATAAGGAAGAGTCAATACAGCTGCCATGGATTGAACTGTATCCTCTCAAAAGTGTGTGTAGCAATTTGGCTAGTCTACAGTTCTTGGTATTTTGTATTGTTCTCATATGTGGTAAATCCTGCCTCAATGATGTTAATGAGTGAGTATGTGTGGCAGTTATGTTGGTGGGGCAGGACTCAGTATGTAAGAGTATTTTGTGCCTTGAGGCAATCTGTTGCAATATAAGAAAAAGGGAAGCAAGCAGATAGTTGGTGACCTCATACCATTGGGAAATAAGAAGAAGTACTGAGAGCAGAGCATGTCCTTTGACCCCAGAGTTCCTGTGCCTCAGCAGTCCCAGTCCAGGGGAAGGCTGATGACAAATACCTTCTTCCAGAGCTAATAGAGAAAGCATCTCCTGGAGCTGATGCCCACAATGTGGACTCTTAGCCTACTTTACTGTGAAGAAATAAATGTTTCTTTCTAAAGCCATCCACTTGTGATGTTTCTGTTACAGCAGCATTAGATATCTAAGAAAAAGACTGTACTTTGACTACTCAGTAGAAATCATGCAAGCAAGAAGGCAGTGGGAAGACATATATAAAGCCTAGAAAGTTAAAAAAAAAAAAAAAAAAGCCCACTAGATATACTAGTGGGAGTCCTCTGGTTGAAAAAAAAAAAAACAATAATATATGAGGTCTGACTTTTAAGTCCACCAATTTAATTGTTCTAAGTACTGCATACCTCATTGCTGAATATCACTATGGTCACCTTCGAAATACTCCTCTGAAGAAGCTTTGCACCAACACCAGTGCCTAGACCACTCTTCAAATCAATTTTGAAACTCTTTCTGTAATGGCCATTGCACATGTTGGCAAGGAGGCAAGTTCATGAACTTAATTGTATAGTTGTCTGTGAGGGAGTTTTTAGCCAATAAACAAGTAACTGTATTGGAACACCCTCCCTACTCACCTGATCTGACCCCTATTGTCTTTTTTCTTTACCCAAAAATAGAGGAAACGTTGAAAAGAAGACATTTTGATGATACTCGGGACATCAAGAGTAATGGGATGACAGCTCTGATGACCATTCCAGAAAAAGAGGTCCAAAATTGCCTTGAAGGGTTGACTAGGCACTGGTGTTGGGAGTACTTTTAAGGTGCCCATAGTGATATTCACCAGTGAAGTAGGTAGCACTTTTTCTAGGATGAGTTCATGAACCTAACTGTCAGACCTTGTAAAATAACAACACAAGATTAGAACATAGAACAACAAAACATCAACCCAGATAGAGAAGTCCCATATAAAGGAAAGCTACAACATTGAAAATAAGGAAACAGAAATGTCTATATGTAAGAGTTGACAAGATTAAAACAAAGAAGAGGGACTACGTAATGTAGTCATAGATCTTTCATATGGAGGGGAAGTCAAGGTAATAAAAAGAAATAAAAATTTGATTTAAACAATATAATTTGAAGTAAACATGAACATAATAAAAAAAATATCTAAAAACCCTACACATCAAAATAAAAAAACATGAAGTCTCAACAAAACACAAATCAACAAAAAGGGAAAGGCTGAAAGGAAAATAGATAAGGAAAAATGACTCAGCCCAGAAAATTCAGTGGAATAAAGAAACTGTCAACAACACACAAACAAAAATCTCCAAAATGGATAACAGTAAATTCACACATATCATAATTACACAGAATGTAAATGGATTAAATGCACCAATAAACACACTGAGAGTAGCAGAGTTGATTAAAAAAAAATCTGCATATAGGTGGGCATGTAAATTTATACGGGAATGTACATTTTCACTCAGTTATATTAAATAAAAAAATATAAAAAGAGACAGACCTTAGACTTAAAGACATAACAAAAAATCTAAGGATTGAAAAATATATATCAAACAATCAAAAACCAGTAGGAATGGCAATATTAATTTCTGACAAAATAGACAATAATGTAAAATCTACAATAAAGGATAGGAAAGGCAATATAAAATGATTAAAGTGTCAATGTAGCAGGGGAATATAACCATAGTAAATATTTACCTAAACATTGATAGGGCTCCAAACTACATAAACTAACAAAACTGAAAAGAGAAATAGACTGGTCCACAATAATAGCAGGAGATTTTAACACACAATTTGCAGTAAAATACGGAACATCCACAAAGAAGCTCAATAAAGATATAGAATAGTTAAATGTCAGAATCAACCAACTTGATTTCATATACAATATATAGTACACTCCACACAACAGGAGTCAAGTATACTTTCTTTTCCAATGTACTTGGAAAATTTGCCAGAATAGACCAGATATTAGGCCATAAAGCAAGTCTTAACAGAATTCAAAGCATCAAAATAAATCCATAGAAACAGAAAAAGCAAGAGGGAAAAAACAAAATCAAACATATGGAAAGTGAACAACAACTTGCTCAAAAACTACTGGGTTATAGAAGAAATCAAGGCTAGAATAAGGAAATTCATAGAACCAAAGAGAATGAAAACACATCCTGCCAGGACACAGCAAAAGCAGTGTTCAGAGGTCAAATTATAACAATAAATGCAATACATCCAAAAAGAAAAAAGGGGTAAAATGAAAACAACCCTACCACGTGAAAAACATACAAAGAGAACAGCAATAGAAGCTCTAAGTCAATAGAAGAAAGTAATTAATAAATATTAGAGCAAAGTTCAACGAGAAAAAAAAGAAAGAAGAGAAAAACAATTGGAAGCGTTAACGAAACCAAAAGTTGGTTCTTTGAAAAGATAAACAACATTGATAAATTACTGACCAAACTGACAGAAGAAAAACTTATGAGGGAGCAAAAAACCCAAATAAGAAATGACACGGGAAATACCACAACAGACTCGAATGATATTGAAAGACTCAGAATACTGTAAAAAATTGTACTCTGACAAATTTGAAAACCTAGAGAAAATGGACAAGTTTCTAGAAACATACTACCTGCCTGTACTAACTCAAACAGAAGTAGAATAACAAAATAAAATGACAATAAAAGAAGAGATTGAAAAGATAATTAAAATCTCCCAACAACAAAAAAAACATTGCACCTGATGACTTCACTGGAGAATTTTCACAAACCTTCAGAGAAGACTTAACATTGCTACTAAACAAAAAATCCAAACCCACTGTTGTCAAGTCCACTGTTACTTATAGCAACCCTATAGTACGGAATGGAACTGCTCCATAGAGTTTCCAAGGAGCACCTGGCAGATGCAAACTGCCAACCTTTGGATTATCAGACATTGCACTTAACCACTATACCAACAGGGTTTCCAATATCACTACTACTAAAGGTATTTCAGAGCATAGAAAAGGATGGAATGCTCTCAAACTCATTCTGTGAAATCAGTATAACCCTGTGTTTTAGCTATCTAGTGCTGCTTTGGACACCCTTGAGGTGTAGTGGGCTAAGCGCTATGTCTGATAACAAATGGTTGGCAGTTTAAATCCTCCAGGAGCTTCTTGGAAACTCTATGGGGCAGTTCTACTCTGACCTCTATGGTTGCTATGAGTAGGACCCAACTTGACAACAGGAGGTTTGGGTTTTTGAGTGCTGCTTTAACAGGAATACAAGTGGATGGCTTTAAAAATACAAATTTTATTTTGTCACAGTGCAGTAAGCTAAAAATTCAAAGTCAGGGTGTCAGCTACAGAGGAAGGCTTTCTCTGCTGGCTCTTGAAGAAAGTCTTTGTCGTCAATATTCCACCAGACTTGAAATTTCTGAGGTGCAGGGACAACGGGGTACTTTCCAAAGAATGCAGTAGCTCCCAACACTGCTTCTTGGTGGTATGAAGCCCTCAACTCTTTCTGCTAGCTGCTTTCCTTTATATCCTAAGAAACTGTCTCAAGGCACAATACAATCCCACACATTGAGTTCTGTCCCACCAACACAACTGCAGCCCATCCTCCCTCATTAACGTCATAGAGGTAGGGTTTACAATATAAAGGAATATCACATAATACTAGGAATCGTGGCCTAGCCAAACAGCCATGCACATTTTTGCAGGAACACAATTCAATCCAAGACATTCCACCCTTCATTTCCTAGAAAATCACATCCTTGCAAAGTGCAAAATATATTCATATCACAACAAAAGTCTTAAGTCCAAGTCTAAAATTCAGAAATTCCTGTTTAGCTTTGAAATCCAGAACACAAGTTATCTGGTTCCAAAATACAATGGCAGAACAGGCAGGCACAAGTTGGGCATCTCTGTTATAAATGGGAGAAGGAAGGCAAAACAGGCAATAAGCAAGGAAGCAGAACATATTACATTAGCCCTCAAAGTTTTGAAAATAATCTCCCATTTTCTGAGACATTTTATACAACGGCCCTGCCCTTCAGACTCTAGGTATTAGCCACATTCTCCAAATTCTGAGTGGAAGCCCCTTGGCCTTGCACTACAGTTCCATCTTCCAGGCAAACGGGGACAGCAATTCTGCTCCCTTGGCTTTAGGCACACCATTTTTCAAGTTCATCTGAGTAGGAACACCACATTTAGAAACAGCAGGGGCCATGGCTCTGCCTTAGAAATCCTTGAGTTCATGGCCATGTCTCTTGAGACTGAGACAGCTCAGCTTTTTCTGTTCCTTGTCTCTTCAGCTTCTGTTTTAGGTGGCCTCACAGCCAGGGCCTCAGACCTGCATCTGCTCTGCTGGGGCAACTGTTTCAAAGCTCTATAGCTCCACCAATTTAGTACCCTGAGAAACCCCACTCTGCCAGGAAGCCTCTGCCACACAGGAAGTCAACTCTCTCACTTTGTGGTTCAGCAAGCCTAGCTCCAACAAATGAAGTTCCTGAAGGCATACCATTGTACCAGGAATATTTCTTCACACAGGAACTCAGCTCTCTCATTCTGTGGCTTGGCTCTTGCACTGTCTTGCCCTGGTCTGGCTCTGCTGCTGCCTGTCTGCTGCTGCTAGTCCTCCACTGCTTGTCTCTCACCATTTCTACCTCCTGTGGTGTTAACAGTTCTCTTCAATTCCTTCTGAGTCTTCTATCCATTCACAGTTTTAAAACCACCTCCACCTTTTAAGTATCTATTAGATTGGCATCTCATTCTTGGTACAAAATTTTGTTTTAGGCATCTAGATCTGTTTTAATAAAAATACCACAAGTGGATGGCATTAAAAGGAGAAATTTTATTTCGTCGCAGTCTAATAGGTTAAAAGTCCAAATTCAGAGTGCCACTTCCAGGGGAAGACTTGCTCTGCTGGGTCAGTAGGAAGGTCCTTGTCGTCAATCTTCCCTTGGGCTAGAAAATTCTGAGGCACAGGAACCCCGGGGTTCTTCCCAAAGTACATGCTCAGCTCCTGGGACTGCTTCTTGCTGTTAAGAGGTCCCCAACTCTCTCTGCTAGTTTGTTTTCTTAATATCCCAAAAGATTGCCTCAAGGTACAATAGATTCCAACACAACTGCAGCCCATCCTCCCTCATTAACATCATAGAGGCAAGGTTTATAACATAAAAGATCACCACACAATATTGAGAATCATGGCCCAGCTAAACTGCCAAACACATTTTTGGGGGAATGCAATTCAATCCACGATACCCTGATACCAGGACCAGTTAAAGACAACACAAAAAAGAAAATTACACATTAATATACCTTATGATAGAGGTGCAAAAATCCTCAACAGAATACTAGCCAATAAAATTCAACAACACATTAAAAAAAATTCACCATGACCATGTGGGGTTCATACCAATTATGCAGAAATGGCTCAACACTGTCAAAACGATCAATGTGATCCAACACACAAAACAAAAGACAAGAACCACATGGTCCTATCAATCAATACAAAAAAGATACTGGATGAAGTCTAACACCAATCCATGATAAAAACTCTCAGCAGAATAGGAATAGAAGGAAAATTCTTCAACATAATTAAGAGCATTTATGCAAAGCCAATAGCTAACATCATCCTAAATAGAGAAAGTCTGAAAGCATTTACCCCAAGAACAGGAACCAGACAAAGATGCCCTTTATAACCACTCTTATTCAACATTGTGCTGGAGGTCCTAGTCAGTGTAATTATGCTAGAAAAAGAAATAATGGTCATCCAAATTTGTAAAGAAGTATCCCTGTTGTCAGAGAATATGATCTTATGCACAGAAAACCCTAAAGAGTCCACACATTAAAAAAACCTAGTGGAACTAATAGTTCAACACAGCATCAGGAAACAAGATAAACAAAAATCAATTGGATTCCTCTATACCGACAAAGAAAACTTTTGACAAAGAAATTGTCAGATTAATACAATTTACAGTAACCTCAAAGAAGATAAAATACTTAAGAATAAATCTAACCAGAAACAAAAAATCCTATACCAACAAAACAAGACACTACTGCACTACTTCCACTAAGTGAAAAAACATACCTTGCACATGAATAGTAAGACTCGAGATTGTGAAAATGTAAATTTTACACAAATATGATCTACAGATACAATGCAGTCTGGATACAAATTCCAATGGCACTTTTTTTAATTAGATAGAGAGACAAGTCCACAACTTTATATGGAAAAGGAAGAGGCCACAGATAAGTAAAGCTTTAAGCACTGAAGAATAACAAAGTGGGAAGCCTCATACTGCCGGATTTTAGAATTCATTCTTACCACCATAGTAGTCAAAATAGCCTGGTACTGTTACAGCAACAGACACATAGATCAGTGGAAAAGAACTGAGAATCCACACATAACATAATCCATCTATGTATGAGCAGTTGTTTGACAAAGGTCCAAAGTTTGTTAAATGAGGAAATAACAGTCTCTTTAATGAATGATCCTGATATAATTGTATATTCATTTGCAAAAAAAATGAAACAAGACCCATACCTCTCACCTTACACAAAAACTAATTCAAAATGGATCAAACACTTAAATATAAAACCTAAAATGATAAACCAATATGTCTTGGAAGAAGTATAACCAGAGTGCTCCTTAGAAGTAAAGATGGTGAGATTATGTCTTACATACTTTGGGTATGTTGTAAGGAAGGATCACTCCCTGCAGAAGGACACCATACTTGGTAAAGTAGAGTGTCAGTGAGAAAGAGGACAGCCCTAACTGAAATCGACTGACATTGTCACTATAACAATGGGCTCAGTACAACCGCTGTGGCATGGTGCAGGACTGGGCAGTGGTTCGTTCTGTTGTATCTCGGTCAGTATGAGTCAGAACCGACTTGATGGTACCCAAGAACAACAACAAAATGACAAACATCATGGATGAAAAAACAAGGACAATTCTAGGAGCCCTAATACAGGACATAAACACAATACAAAGCGTAATTCTGAGATAAATCCCTACACTGTTCTTTAACAAAATGGAAAACTAATTTCTAACTTTATATGGAAATATTAATGACCCACAAAAACCACAGTCTTCTGTATCCTGAGACTAAAACTAGATGAAGCACAGCTACTATTACCAATCACTCTGACCAGGAACACAGTAGAGGAATAAATCTGGAGGACTTTACGCTGAGTGGAAAAAGACAATCATAAAAGGACAAATACGCTCAGAAAGTCAAATTCTTTGATGGTATAAATTGGATGGGAGAATCACTTGTTAGACAGCAGATGCATGCTAATTTTGGTGGAGGGAACAGCAATACACATTATCCAGGAAGTCAGCACAACAGGACCAAGGCAAATGAAAACACTGAAGGGCACACAAGAATAAAAAACAACTGTGTTAAGGACTTATTCAATCTGTGTGCTGAGAAAGTAATCTGAGAAGGTTGACTGCATGAAGAATAGGACATCAAGACTGGCAAAAGACTCATTAATGGTCTGCATTATGCAGATGACACAACCTTGCTTGCTGAAAGAGTACTTGAAATACTGAAGAAAATCAAGTCACAGCCTTCTATATTGATTACAACTACACATAAACAGCAACAACAAAAATCCTCACAACTGGACCAATAAGGAACATCATAATAAGCAGAGAAAAGATTGACATTGTCAAGGATTTCATTTTACGTGGATCCACATTAACACTCATGGAGGCAGCAGTCAAGAAATCAAAAGATGCATTGTACTGGGAAAATCTACTGTAAAAAAATCTCTTTAAAGTATCATGAAATAGAGGTGTTAACTTGAAGGCTAAGGTGTGCCTGACTCAAGCAATGGTATTGTCAGTTGTATCATGTGCATGCAAAGGCTAGACAATGAATAAGAAAGGCAGAAGAACTGATGCTTTTGATTTGTGGTATTGGAGAAGAAGATTAAATATACCATGGACTGCCAAAAGAACAAACAGATCTGTCCTGGAAGAAGTACAACCAGAGTGCTCCTTAGAAGCAAGGACAACAATACTATGTCTTAAATATTTTGCACGTGTTGTCAGAAGGGATCAGTTCCTGGAGAAGAACATTATGCTTGGTAAAGTAGGTCAGTGAAAAAGAGGAAGACCCTCAGTGAGATGGATTGCCGCAGTGGTTGCGACAATGGACTGAAGCATAACAACGATTGTAGACATGGTGCAGTGTTTGGTTCTATTGTACATAGGGTCACTGTGAATTGGAACTGACTCAGTGGCACATAGCAACAACAAAAATGAAAGTACATGCTAAGGTACGATGGCCATACTCCCCAGATACAACACAACTTCTGCCAAAATAATAGCTCACGTTTTGAAAAAATCCATAAAGTCATCTTAAAATTGATATGAAAATGAAAGAGTCTCAGAAGAGATAAAACTATCTTCTATAAAAGTAAGAAATTGGAAGGAAATACATTTCCCAATATTAAATTTCTTATTACAAAGCTAATGTAGTCAAGACAGTGTGTTCTTGGCATAAAGTTATACATATAGACTAATGAAATAATACTAAAAATATAAGGGTTTGAGAAACTCATGCTTTTATGGTAAATTAATTTTGTGAAGGATCTCAGGATACTTTTTAAGGAAGAGAATATTATTTTCATGAAATTACAGTTGGATAATTTCATACTCACATGCGAAAGAATGAATTTGACATTATTCTTCACACCATGCACAAAAATAAATGCAAAATGAGTCATAGACCTAAATGTAAGAGATGAAACTATAAAACTTTTGGAAGAAAACATAAGAGTACATTTTTATGACCTTGTTTTTGGCAGTGGTTTCAAAAATATGTTCTGTAGAAGACCATATGAAGAGGATAAAAATATAAGCTACACAAGTTTTAATTCCAACATATAAATAACTTGGAAGTTGCCACTCCCATACTCACAACAAGAAAGAAACTGAAGAAACTAAATAATCAACAACTTTTCTTAGATCCCTCATTAAAAAGGACCTACCAGTAAACTGCCTGAAATCTGGAGAGACAGGGAAATACAGAGAATCACACCTGAGATGATTTGCTTTGATGAATTCCTTGAGTGTAGGTATGGTACAGTGGTTAAAACAACTGGCTGCTAACCAAAGAGTCAGCAGTTTGAATCCACAAGTAGCTCCTTGGGCAGGACAATTCTACCTTTTCCCACAGTGTCAACATGAGATGAAACTGACTTGATGGCAATGGGTTTGGTTTGGGTGTGGACTAGCTTGAGAATTAAAAACTCGTAGGGGCCCAGTCTTAGAGAGGCCCTCACGCATTTGTGAGACTTAAATCCTGCAAATAAACCAGACTTCACTAACTGGGTCAGACAAAAACCCCACATGTGTCAGATAGATAGAGGAGAAAAGTGACCATTTTTAAAAACATCTAGGGGAAAAGTGAAAATTCTGAAACTGAATAGCACACAACAGAGGCCTACCCTCCAGTGGAATTTACCAGAGCCTGACTCAGTAGCAATGGGTTTGTTTTATTCATTTTCGAACATATGTAAAGTGGGGCAATTAGGCAGCTCAAACTCCTTCTAGCCTTGCTCTCTCAACAAAAAAGACAGAAGAAGAAGAAAAACTAAGATATTCTTTGGGGGATTATAGCCCAGGAGCCAAGGTTCACGAAAAACTAAGATTTTATATCAAGATTGTAGAAGGTACCACCTCCACAAAACTGAAGCATCACATTCACAGGCTCTAGTACAGTAACAGTGAATTACAACAATAGACTCAAGACATTGACCTGGCATTATCAAACCTGTTGCTGCTGTTAGCTGCCATCAAATTGGCTCATGGCAACCGCATGTTTGTTATAGAGGAAAACTATCCCATAAGGTTTCCTTAGGTATAATCTTTATACGGGGACTGCCAATTAAGTTGGAGCACCCATCCTAGAAAAAATGCTACCTACCTCACTGCTGAATATCACTACGGTCACCTTTGAAGTACTCCCTTTGGGAATCTATGCCCTGACACCAGAGACTAGTCTACCCTTCAAAGCAATTTTGGAACTATTTTCCCGGAATGGCCATCAGAGCTGTTGTCGTATTATCCTTGAAGTCCTGAATGTCATCAAAATATTTTCCTTTCAATATTTCTTTTATCTTCAGGTAAATAAAAAAAGTCACTGGTGGCCAAATCAGGTGAGTAGGGAGGGTGTTCCAATGCAGTTATTTGTTTACTGACTAAAAACTCCCTCACAGACAGTGCCATGTGAGCTGGTACACTGTGATGCAATAGCCATGAGTTGTTGCTGAAAACTTTAGGCCATTTTCATCTAACTTCTTCATGCAGCCTTTATGACACTTCAAATAGTAAACTTCCTTAGCTGTCCCATTGGTACAAATTCATAGTGAAAATCCCTCTGATATAAAAAAAGCTTAGCAACATCATTTTAACTCTTGACTTGGACTGACAGACATTTTGGTGATAGAGAATCGGTTGACTTCCATTGTGCACTTTGATGTTTTGTTTCAGGGTCTTATTGGTATGCCCATGTTTCATCACCAGTGATAGCACAGCCCAACACATTGTCTTGCCTCTCCAAAAGGTATTAGCAAACTTTGACTCTCCTTTGATTTGTTCATCAGTGAGCTCCTTTGGAACTGTTTTAGTCAGCTAGGGCTGCTCTAACAGAAATACTAAAGAGTGGATGGTTTTAATAAAGGGAAGTTTATTCTTAGATAGTCTGGTAGGCTGCAAGTCCATATTCAGGGTATCTGCTCCAGGGGAAGGCTTTCCCCTTGTCAGCTCAGGAAAAAAGTAGGGTATTGCATCACTCTTTGTCCAGGGAGCATCTTGGTACAGGAACCTCAGGTCTAAAGGACGTGCTCTTCTCCTGGTGCAGCTTTCTTGATGGTGCAAGGTTCCAATTCTCAGCCCACTTCCTTTTCCTTTTGTCTCTTGTAGGATGAAAGGATTAAGGGTGGGACAGGCAATACTCCAGGGAAACTCCCTTTACAGTGGAGAAGGGAGGTGATCTTCTGAAGGGATTTACAGCCCCACCCTAATCCTTTAACATACAGCATAGGAAAACCACAAAATGGAGGACAGTCACAAGATCCTGGGAATCATGGCCAAGCCTCATGGCTACACATATTTGGGGGGGGACACAATTCAGTCAATGACAGGAATGATTTTTGCACACACCTTTCTCATGCCAAGATTTTCAGTTAAGATTTTCCAGTTTCTCTATTGGTGTTTACTTGGTGAGCCAAAAATTCTGATCCATAATTTAATAAATTTGTATAATGTTTTTGTCAGCTCTACTAATTACTGGCCACTCTAAACTCTCTTTGTTACTGATGCTTCTTCTTCCCTCAGAAAAATGTTTAATCGATTGTGGAGCCTCTTAGTCATCTTTACTTTTAAAAACTTTAAACAGATCTTTTGAACATTTTCCCAGTGCAATGCTTTGTGTGATTGCTTGACAGTTGCTTTCATGGATGTTGATTATTGATCCAAGTAGACTGAAATTGTTGACAAATTTAATTTCTTCTTTATTTATCATGATGTTGTTTTTTCAGTTTTGACAAATCTTCATCTTTTTCATGTTCTCACATAAGCCATATGAAGACTGTATTCTTTGACCTTTATCAATAAGGGCTTCAAGTCATCTTCATTTTTTTGACAAGGAAGGTTACATCATCTGCATATCACAGTTTGTTAATAAATCTTACTGTGGTCCTAATACTGCATTCTTCTTTACATATTCCAGTTTTTCAGGTTATTTGTTCAGCATACAAACTGAGTAAGGTAAAATGGCACAAACTTGTCATTTGCTTTTCCAATTCTGAAGCAAGGTATATTAATAAAAATCTGTTTCTGTTGAGTCCATTCTGGGGCAGAGTCAAGATGGCGGACTAAGCACACGTTATATCCCTCTGGAAACCAAGACCTGAACTGACAATCAAACGGAGCTTTCCGATCACCTAATCAGCCGCAGGACACGGCACAGGGCTGTTAATTGGGACTTCATACCACTGAGCGAAAAACCTCCTCTCGTTCGCTGACTCCAGGTCCTGGCTAGCCATGGCTGTCACAGACTGAAGGTAAACGCACCATTTTTGACTTTTTTTTTTCTCTGTCTTGGCCAGCGGGCAGAGCTGGGTCTTGCCTAGCAGCTAGACGCAGATGCGCTGCTGGGGTGATAGGCGGGCGAAATTCCCATATTTTGAGAGCCAGGTTTAGGACTCTGTTAATCTAGACACTTTGAGCCTTTCATTTTATATCTGTGTCAGTGGGGTTAGTACGGAATTCCGCAGCCAGTGTGCGGGATGCCATGTTCTTAGCCTGGGAGCCAGTGCCTGCAAACAGGACAGTGCTTCTCCCACAGAAAAGCAGTAATTTTCCCAGTGCAACCTATGTTGCAGGCCCTATAACAGAAGCTGAGGAATTACTACCTCTCGGCACCTTTAGCCCCTCTGTCTGCTGCCTGTGTGGAGGATGCCATGTTGGATACGGTGGCCGCAGCTGGACCTAATTCTTAGCTTGGGAGCCAGAGTCTGCCCACAAGAGAGTACTTTTCTATCACAAAAGCAGTACTCGATGCAGTGTTGGCAAAGGTGAGGCCCTGTCAGCAGAAGCCAACAGGGCACTAGCATTGCTGTATTCTGAACTAGTTTGTTATCATCTGGGGTTGGATATAGTGGTGCTTACTTTGTCTGTTGAGAAGAGGGACCTATACACCTGAAAACCTAACTGACTTGTGAGGTGCTCAGATACCTTTTGCTTTACATTTGAAGACAGCCTAGAGAAACATTTGCAATCCATCCTCACAGTACCTCTTCCAGCCTCTACATACTCACATGGGACCCAAAAAGCAACAGACAATTGTGGCATACAAGCAATCACTCATGGCTTCAGAAGGTTCCCAAACAAAGCAACCAAGGAGTTTTCCAGATGAAGAAACTTTTATGAAAGCATCAGGAAGTGAATACAAAATGATTACATTCAGAGCCCTTCTAGACCTTATACAAAATGCAGCAGAACAAAATGAAAAATTAAGAAAGCTGTTTGATCTGATGGAACACCAGTACTCTGAAATGCAATAGATCAAGAAGAAAATCAAAGACATAGAAACTTCCATGCAAAGCCAAGAAAACAGAATGAAACAAATAGAAAAAAGAATTTCTGACTTGGAAGACAGAGCTACTGATACCAGTGTCTATGAGCAGAAATCAGAAAAAGGAAACAAGAAAAATGAAGAAACATTAAGAAGCATGTGGGACTCTATTAAGAGGAACAACCTTCAATTAATTGGAGTCCCTGAACAGGGTGAGACATCTGAGAACACAGAGAGCATCCTTGCTGAGCTGCTGAAAGAAAACTTCCAAAAATCATGAAGGAAGAGAATATAGACATCTCAGATGCGTATCGTACGCCACCCAATATACATCTCAAAAGAGTCCATTCTAACTCATAGTGACCGTATAGGACAGAGCAGAACTGCCCCCACAGGGTTTCCAAGGAGTGGCTGGTGAATTTTTACTATTGACCTTTAGTTAACAGCCATAACAGCCATAGCTTTTAATCACTGCACCACCAGGTCTCCAGTATATCAGTGCCAAGTGCCATTGAATACAGGCACTTTAAATATAAATATAAATGGTCTAAATCCATCACTTTAAATATAGAGACTTTCAGAGTGAACATAAAACCAAGATCAAACTTGATGCTTTCTGAAGCAAATTTACTTTGATTCTAAAGACATAGAAAAAATAGAGAAAGATAAAGCATGCTATCAGTAACAAACAGAAAGCAGGAATAGCTTTACATGAAGCATTTGCATGAGTGTTGCATTGAAACTATACATTTATTTAGCTAGTATTTATAGAAGAGCATAGAATGTCTTTCCATTTATTTAGACCCTCTAATGGGCACCATGAGTCGGATCCAACTCAACGGCACTTGGCTGGCTTAATGTCTTTTTAGTACTAATCTTTTACTTCAGTGTTAAAATCATTCCTATGTATCTTATTCCTCTAGATGCTATTGTGAATGGAATCATTTCCTTAATTTATTTTGCAGACTGTTTACTACTGAAGTATAAAACTTGATCAACTTTTGTGTTTTCACTTTTTATCATGCTGCTTTGCTCAATGTACTTATTAGTTCTTATTAGTAGCTTTCTTGTGTATTCTTTGACTCCTCCAAGTTACCAAGTGTGGGGAGGAGGGAAGGAGAAAACAGAAGTCATTACTTAGCATAGCTTGAATATACATGAAGGATAATAAAAAAATTTTGGGGGGCAAAGCGTCAAGATGGTGGACTAAACACACATCTCCCTAAATCCTTCTGGAAACCAAGACCTGAACTGATAATTAAACAGAGACTTCCGGACACCTAGTGAGCCCTAGGAGACAATATAGGGCTGTCAATTTGGGATACATATCACTGATTGAGAAACTTCTTTTCTTTCTCTGACCCAGGACCTTGTTGACTGCCTGCTCTCACAGACTGAAGGTAACTCTCAATTTTAACTTTTTTTCTCTGTTTTAGCCAGTGGACGAAGCTTGGGCTTGACTGGCCCCTAAGCTCAGACACACTGCTGGTGGGATTGGCAGGTGGAATTGTCACATTCTGAGAGCCCGGCTTTGGACTCGGTGCACCTCAGCACATGTGGCTTCTCTCTGTGAGGCTTCACCACTCAGTAGCCTGTTTCGAGGTAGGCAGGGGAGCTTGTTCGGGACATCATGTTGTTTGGCTGGGATGTGGAAATACCCATACAGAGGCCTCAGCTGGACCTAATTCCCAGGCTGAGAGGCAGTGCCTGCCCAAAGCAGAGCACTTTTCTGGTAGGAAAGCAGTATTTTGCTCAGTGTGGCCTACCTCTGGGGCCTGGCAGCAGATGACAGCAGAGCAGTAGCCTTCCCATATTTTGAACTAGCTTACAGCATCTGGGGTTTGATACAGATGTGCTTACTTTCTAGCTGGGAAGAGGGACTTGTACACCTGAAAGCCTAACTGACTTGAGAAGCTGTCAGATATCTTTTACCTTTCAATATAAGACTACCTAGAGAAATAACAACATCATAATGGTATATCTTCCAGCCTTTACTGACTCACATTATAGGGTCAGCTGATGGCTCCCCTGTGAGTCTATAGGTTGGGCTGTGTCTCTGTCAATCAGGAGGTGGAGCTTGCTGCCCCAGAGATTCTACAGAGCCCACTCACTGGACTACATAGAGGTGTCTGGTGATCAACTTCCTTTTCAGAGTGAGCTTTAGATCTCATTAAGATAACATCAGAGAAACAAAACAACACCCAGATGCCCAAAAAGCAACAAACTTTGGATAAAAACATAAAGAAGAGCTCACCTATGGCTTCAGAAGTCCCCCAAAGAATCACAGAACGTCACAGATGTAGAAGCCTTTCTGAAACTATTGGAGGGCAAGTATAAAAGGATTATATAGAGAGCCCTCCTAGACATTATACAAAATGCAGCAAAGCAAAAGGAAAAATTAAGCAAGCTGTTCGATCTGATGGAATACCAGCCCTCTGATATCCAACAGATCAATAACAAGATCAAAGAGATAAAAATTTCAATTCAAAGCCAAGAAAACGGAACGGAAAAAATGGAAAATAGACTTTCTGACTTGGAAGACAGAGCTACTGACTCCAGCATCTATGAGGAGAAATCAGAAAAAAAAAAAAAGAAAAGAAAAGAAAAATGAAGAAGCACATGGGACTCTATTAAGAGGAACACTCTACGATTAATTGGAGTTCCTGAACAGGGTGGGACACCTGAGAACACAGAGAGTATTGTTGTTGAGATGCTGAAAGAAGACTTCCCAGAAATTATGAAAGAAGAGAACATAGATATCCAAGATGCATATCGAAAGCCACTCAATATAGATCTCAAAAGAAAAACTCCAAGACATATTATAATGAAGCTTAACATAATGAAACATGAGCAAAAACTCTTAAAGGCAGCAAGACTCAAAGCAAAGCTAACATTCAGAGGCAAACTGTATGCTTTTGTCAGATTTCTCAGCAGACACCATACTGGCACAGAGACAGTGGCATGGTACATTCAAAGTTTTGAAAGAGAAGAACTTCCAACTGAGAATTATATGCCCTGCAAAACTATCTTTCAAATATGAAAATGAAATTAAGACATTTGTAGACAAACAGAAACTCAGAGACTTTTTATAAACAAAACCAAAGCTACAAGAAATATTGAAACAATCTCTTGGCTTTGGCTTAGAAGAACAAAACCTTTAATTTTATATTTAAGAGGCAATACAGGACACATCATCCAGAAAGCTACTCAGCTAGAGAAGGCTACAAACTCAATCAAAGCTATAATATTAAAAGAAGTGATCCAGTGATCATAAAGAGGGATGTACTACAGTCATCATAGTGCTTCCAGATGGAGAGGAAGTTAATAAGACTTGTAGTAGTTAAAACTGAGTTTAAACATAGACTATTAAAGTGCATCACAGGGGTAGCCACAAAGTACAATAAAGATGCAACATATCAAAACAAGAAACGTAATACAGGAGTCTCAACAACCGCAAAGCAAGCCACGTGCTGTCCCAACAGTATAAAATGTGAAAAATCAACTTATAAAGAAGAATGTCCTAGAGCAGAATAGTAAGAACAACCAAGGAAACATCAACACAAAAATAAACACATCACAATGACAACACTAAACACATACCTATCAATTGATTGTGAATAGACTGAATGCTCCAGTAAAGAGACAACATGTGACATCTTGAATCAAAAAACACAACCCGTCCATATGTTGCTTATAAAAAACTCACCTCAGACTTAAAGATATGAACAAACTGAAAATTAAAGGATGGAAAAATATATATCAAGCTAACAATACACAAAGAAGAGCAGGTGTAACTATACTAATCTCAAATAAAATAGATTTTAATGTAAAATCCATCAGCATGCACAAAGAGGGACACTATAGGTAAAAGGTTCAATACACAAGCAAGACAACAATATTAAATATTTGTGCACCCCATACTAGAGCATCTAAATACATTAAAGAAACACTGACTACATTCAAAAACAAGATAGATCACTCCACAATAATAGTGGGAGACTTTAACACTCCACTCTCAATATTGGACAGATCATCTAGATAAAAGCTTAATAAAGACACAAAAGGTCATATTGCCACAATTAACAAATTGGACCTCATTAACATATACAGAACTTTCTACCCATCAGCAGACAACTAGACCTTCTTCTCCAGTGCACATGGAACAATGCTCAGAATAGACCATGTGTTAGGACATAAAGCAAATGTCAACAAAATCTATACCATTGAATTATTGCAAAGCAACTTCTCAGACCGTAAAGCCATAAAAGTCTAAATCAATAGCAGAAAAAACGTAGAAATTGGAACTCGTGGAAACTGAACAACACCTTGCTCAAAAAACCATGGGTTATGGGGATGGAGTCAAGATGGCAGAGTAAACACAAGTCTCCCTAAAACCCTCTGGAAACCAAGACCTAATTGATAACTAAATGAGCCTTCTGGACACCTAGTCAGTCCTAGAACACGGCATAGGGCTGTTAATTTGGACTTCATATTGCCATGAGTCAGATCTGACTCAACGGCACTTGGCTGGCATCACTGAACAGAAGACTTCCCCTGTCTTGCTGACCCCTGCTCTTGGTGAGTGCTTGCTTTCACGGATCGAGGGCAAATTGCCATTTTAACTCTTTTTCCTCTGTCTTGGCCAATGGGAGGAGCTGGGACTTGACTGGCAGCTGGTCTTGGGAGCACTGCTGGTGGGATCAGCAGGTGAAATTGGCATACTTTGAGAGCCCGGCATTGGATTCTGTGCATCTTGGCACCTTTGGCCTCTCTTTCCACCTCTGCCATTGAGTGGCCTGTGCTGTGGCAGGTGTATGATGCCATCTTGTTCCACTGGGAGGTGGATATACCCACATGGAGGCCTCAGCTGGACATAATTCCTAGGCTGAGACGCAGTGCCTGCCCAGAGGAGAGCGCTATTCCAGCAGAAAAGTAGTACTTTACACAGTGTCACCTGTGGCTGGGGCCTGGAAGCAGAGGCCAGTAGGGCAGTAGCCTTTCTGTATTATGAACTAGTCTGTAACATCTGGGGTGGGATACAGAGGTGCTTACTTTGCCAGCTGGAAAGGG
This sequence comes from Heterohyrax brucei, assembly GCA_028571685.1. Taxonomy (NCBI): domain Eukaryota; kingdom Metazoa; phylum Chordata; class Mammalia; order Hyracoidea; family Procaviidae; genus Heterohyrax; species Heterohyrax brucei. The sequence continues at coordinate 118,097,370 of CM053166.1, forward strand.
GGACCTGTACATCTGAAAACCGGACTGATTTTGGAAGTTCTCAGATAGCTTTCATTTTAAGACAGCCTAGAGAAACAACTGCAGTCCATCCTCACAGCATCTCTCCCGGCCCTTACTGACATAAATGATGCCCCCAAAGCAAAAAAACTCTCCATTAAGATGAAACAAATAAATCACCTGTGGCTTCAGAAGGCCCCCAAAAGAAAGCACAAAAGAACTTCCCAGATGTAGAAACTTTTCTGAAACTATCAGAAGGTGAATATAAAAGGATTATATACAGAGCCCTTCTAGACCTTGTACAGAATGCAGCACAGCAAAATGAAAAATTAAGCAAGCTGTTCAATCTAATGGAACACCAGTGCTCTGAGATCCAACAGATCAAGAACACAATCAAAGACACAGAAACTTCAACTCAAACCCAAGAAAACAGAATGGAACAAATGGAAAAGAGACTTTCTGACTTGGAGGACAGAGCTACTGACACCAGCAACTATGAGGAGAAATCAGAAGACTTTATTGCCACAATTAACCAACTAGACCACACTGACATATACAGAAATTTCCATCCATCAATGGACAACTACACCTTCTTCTCCAATGATAAAGAACAATGATGATTTTAGAAACATCTCATAACCTGCTTTCAATTGGAGGACATTACATTGAGTGAAAGTGGTCAGTAACAAAGGGACAAATAATGTATGAGACCCCTACGATAAGAACTTAAAAACAGACTCACACATAGAAGAAAAGACTCTCTGATGGCTGCAAAGGTAGGGAGAGAGAGAAGGCGAGGGCAGGAGGGTTTAGATTAAATAGTTGAGGAAATTTGGTTGGGTGAAATTGATGACAGCATGCATTTGAAAGATCAATATTAACTAGCCAAAGCCAACTGCTGTCGAACTTCAACATAACATGATTACTCTTCCCATCTTAACCCAATTTTGCAAGGACAGAGTAGCTGGGGTGGGGGGGCAGGGACAATGCTATCAGGGGAAATCGAAGCCAATTGGCACAACTAGCATTTTGCTAAGGGATCCTTCTGCACCCCACATTGGTGAGTGGAGTCTAGGGTCTTAAAAACTGCCATCTGAGGGTACAGCAAATGGTTCTAACTCAACAGGAACAGATGATTGCCAAGGACAAAAATGACATGGGGGGAAGAGAACCCAGAAGACAGAGAGACCCACGTGAGTGGGTGACTACATAGACTTGTGACTGGAAGAACTAGATGGTGCCCAGCCACCACTGGTGATAGCCATGATAGAGCTCACAAAGTTGTATCTCACTAGCAACACAAGAATAAAAAGGGGTGCACGCTGAGATCTCCACTAAAAGATAGCAGTTGATGGTCCGGGGACCTCGGGGTTCCCCTGGAGCATGGCCCCTAGCCTTGATGCTGCCCCTTGCCATAAATCATAAGGGAGGCCAATTCTTTTGACAGGAATGGATTGGACTTTGCAACACACAATGACCATATCATGTGTGTACTTTATGGTTCTGTGCATCTATAGGATGTCATCCTGCTGACCTCTTATTGGAGGCAGGGGAGTGGGTGTAAAGGAGGGGATAGGAGTGGGAGGATAAGACACATATGGAGCAGAGAGGAGGAGTGTGCTGTCACTCGGCAGGGAGAGCAATGGGAGCTGCATATGGGTGGGCATGCAAATTTATATGGGAATGTACATTTTCACTCACTCATAGTAAAATAAAAAAAAGGAGGACTCCCTGAAAGAGAAAAAAAAAGCCATGGGTTATAGAAAAAATCAAGGATGAAATTAAGAATTTTATGGATTCCAGTGAGAATGAAAACACTCCTTCCAGAACCTATGGGATGCAGCCAGAGCAGTGCTCAGGAGTCAGTTAATTTAAATAAATGCACACACCCAGAAGGAAGAAAGAACTCAAGCTAAAGAATCAACCCTACAGTTTGAACAAGTAGAGCAAGCAACAGAGGAATCTCACATGTACCAGAAGAAAACAAATCATAAGGATTAGAGCAGAACTAAATGAATTACAGAATAGAAGAACAATTGAAGAAAGTGAGAAGGTCAAAAGATTTTTTTTCAATAGATCAACAAAATTGACAAACCACTGGCTAAACTTACTAAAGAAAAACAGGAAAGGAAAAAGTAACCCAAATAAGAAATGAGAGGGGAGTTGTGACAATAGATCCAACAGAAATAAAAAATACTATAGCTGAATACTATGAAAGTCTGTACTTTAACAAATTTGAAAACCTAGAGGAAATGGAAAAATTCCTTGATTCACATCACCTACCAAAATTATCACTAGGTGAGCAGAACAACTTAATAAACCCATCACAAAGGAAGACATTGAAAAATTGATTAATTAAAAAAAAACAAAAAAACAAAAACTGCCAACCAAAAAAAGCCTGGGCCCAGATAGCTTCACCACAGAATTCTACCGAGCTTTTAGAGAAGAGTTATCTCCAATACTACCGAGACTATTTCACAGCATACAAAGGATAGAATACTCTCAAATTCATTCTATGGAGCTAGCATAAAACTAATACCAAAACCAGAGAAAGACCCAACAAAAAAGGAAAACTACAGATTCACTCATGAATCTAGATGCAAAAGTCTTCAACAAAGTACTTGTCAATAGAATACAACAACATATCTGAAAAGTAATTCGTCATAACCAAGTTGGATTCATACCAAGGATGCAAGGCTGATTCAACATCAGAAAAACAATTCATGTGATCAACCACATAAATAACACAACAGATAAGAATCACCTGATTTTGTCTACTGATGCAGAAAAGACATTTGATAAAGTCCAACACCCATTCATGCCCAAAACTCTCACAAAACTGGAATAGACAGAAAATTCCTGAATGCGATGAGGGCTATTTATACAAATCCAACTGCCTATGTTATTCTGTATGGAGAGAGACTCAAACAATTTCCCTTGAGAACAGGAACTAGACAAGGATGCTCACTCTCACCTCTACTATTCAACATTGTACTGGAAGTTCTAGCCAGAGGAATTATACAAGATCAAGAAATAAGGGGCATATGCATCAGCAAAGAGGAAGTAAACATCTCCCTATTTGCAGATGATGTGATTGTATATGAAGAAAATCCCAAAGAATCCATAAGGAAACTACTCAAACTGATAGAAGATAAATGTAAGTAAATCAGTAGGATTTCTTTATACCAACAAAGAGATTATGAAAGAAGAAATCACCAAATCAATACCATTTTCTATAGCCCCCAAGAAGATAAAATACCTAGGAATAAATCTAACCAGAGAAATAACAGACCTTTACAAAGAGAACTATAAAATCTCGCTACAAAATACTAAGAGAGACTTACATAAATGGAGAAACCTACCGTGCTCATGGATAGGAAGACATAACATTGTGAAAATGTCTATTTTACCCAAAGCAGTCTACTTACATAATGCAATCCCAATACAAACTTCAGTGACATTTTTTAGTGAGATGGAGAAACAAATTACCAACTTTGTCTGGAAAGGGAAGAAGCCCCAGATAAGCAAAGTACTATTGAAAAAGAACACATTGGGAAGCCTCTCACTACCCGATTTCAGAATCTATTACACTGCCACAGGCTGTCAAAACAGCTGGGTACTGCTACAAAAAGACAGATAGATCAATGGAACAGAATTGAGACCCCAGAGACAACACCATCCTCCTACAAACAGTTGATATTCGACAAAGGCCCTGTCATGGATTGAATTGTGTCCCGCCCAAAATAGGTGTAGCCATGTGGCTGGGCCGTGATTCCCAATATTTTGTGATTGTCCTCCATTTTGTGATTTTCCTGTACTGTATGTTAAAGGATTAGGGTGGGATTGTAAATTGCTTCATAGGATTACCTCCCTGCTCCACTGTAGTTTCCCTGGCATACGGCTTGCCGCAGCTTTAATGCTTTCATCCTACAAGAGATAAAAGGAAAGGGAAGCAAGCAGAGAATTGGGAACCTCACGCCATCAAGAAAGCAGCAGCAGGAGAAGAGCACGTCCTTCAGACCTGAGGTTCCTGTGCCAAGACACTCCCTGGACCAAGATTGATGCAATACCAGACTTTCCTCCAGAGCAGACAAGGGGAAAGCCTTGCTCTGGAGGGGACATCCTGAATTGGGACTTGTAGCCTACCAGACTGTGTGTGAATAAACTTTCCTTTGTTAAGGCTATCCACTCTGTGGTATTTCTGTTAGAGCAGCACTAGCTGACTGAAACAGAATTTGGCACTGCTTGAGTGGGAGGCTGCTCTAGCAAATGCCCAAAATGTGGGAGCCATTTTGAAACTGTGAATGGATAGAAGATTCAGAAGGAAAGAAGAAGGCACAGATGGTGAGAAACAACAGAGGACTGGTGGCAGCAGCAGTGGCAGGAACAGAACCAGAGGCAGCGCTGGAGCTGACCCATGGAGCAAGAGAGCTAAGTGCCTGTGCCTGTGCACAGAGTTTTCCTCATGGCATAGGGTGCCTCTGGGCAAATGAATCGGTGAAGCTAGCCCTGTTGACCCACAGAGCTAGAGAGCTGAGTACCTTTTGGAGGATGATTTCCAGCAACAGTGGGGTGCCTCTGGGTGCTTGAATCAGTGGGGCTACAGAGCTTTGCCAGCAGGGCAGACATGGGCTTGAGACCTGGGCCATGCAGCTGTAGGAAGCAGAAGTTAAAGAGACAGTGTGAGAAGCTGAGCTGCCTCAGTCTCAAAAGGTATGGCTATGACCTCAATGGTTTGAAAGGGTGGAGCCACGGTGTCCTGTGTTTGTAAGGGTGGAATTGCCACTCAGTTGGTCTTAGGGTGCACCTAAAGCCTATGGGGCAGAGTTTCTGTCCAAGTGGGCCTTGAAGGCAGAGTTGTAGTACAGGGCTGGGGTTCTCCACTCAGAAACCAAAGGGTGTGGCCAATACCTAGTGTCTGGAGAGCCTGGCCATTGTGTAGAATGTCTCAGAAAGAGTAGGAGTATTTTTAAAGCTTTGAAGGCTAATGTAATGATTTCTGCTGACTTGCTTGTTGCTTGTTAATACTTGCTGTATAATTTCTCCCATTTGTAATAGAAATGTCTAAGTTGAGCCTGTTCTACCATTGTACATTGGGAAGCAGATAGCTTGTAATCTAGGTTTCATAGATGTAAGGGAATTTTTGAATTTTGGACTTGGAACTGATTGGAGACATCTATCATATGGGATGAATGGGTTACATGTTTCAAAAATGTGATTTTTGGGGTGCCAAAGGGTGAGATGGCATGGATTGAATTGTGTCCCCCCTAAAATAGGTGTAGCCATGTGGCTGGGCCATGATTCCCAATATTTTGTGATTGTCCTCCATTTTGTGATTTTCCTATGCTGCATGTTAAAGGATTAGGGTGGGACTGTAAATCCTTGCATAGACTTTCCTCTCTGCTCCACCGTAATGGAGTTTCCCTGCAGTATGGCTTGCACCACCCTTAATCCTTTCACCCTACAAGAGATAAAAAGAAAAAGAAGCAAGCAGAGAATTGGGAACCTCACATCATCAAGGAAGCAGTACTGGGAGGAAAACGCATCCTTCAGACCTGAGGTTTATGCACCAAAATGCTCCCTGGACCAAGAGTGATACAATAGCAGACTTTCCTCCAGAGCTGACAATGGTGAATGTCTTCCCCTGGAGAGGACAACCTAAATTTGGAATCGTAGCCTATCGGACTGTGTAAGAACAAACTTTCCTTTGTTAAAGCCATCCACTCTATGGTATTTCTGTTAGAGCAGCACTCGCTTACTAAAATTGGGGTAAAAGAAATCTCTTCAACAAATGGTGCTGGTAAAATTGGATATCCATCTGTAATAAATTGAAAGAAGACCTATATCTCACATCTTATATAAAAGCCAACTCAAACTGGATAAAAGACCTAAATATTAAATGTAAAATGAAAAAGTTCGTCCAAGAAAAAATAGGATCAACAGTGGAAGTTTTAATACACCATGTAGACTTCAAAACCTGATAAAGCACAAACAACAGAAGAGAAAATAGATCAATGGAAACTACTAAGAATCAAACACTTTTGCTCTTCCAAAGACTTTATCAAAAGAATTAAAAGACCACCTATAGAATGGGAAAATATATTTGTCAACTGTATATCAGACATGTCTAATAGCCATAATCTATAAAGTAGTACAAAATATCAATAAGAAAATGATAAATCATCCAGTTAAGCAATGGGCAAAGGAGATGGACAGACATTTCTCTAAAGAGGAGATCAAGGCAGGCAAAAAACACCTGTGGACATGCTCAGGATCTTTAGCTATTAAAGAAATTCAAATCAAAACAACAATGAAATACCATCTCACCCCAACAAGGTTGGCCATGATCCATAAAACACTGAACAACAAATGCTGGAGAGGCTGTGGAGAAAGTGGAACTCTCCTGCACTGTTGGTGGTATTGCTAAATGGTGCAGCCTCTTTGGAAAGCAATCTGGTGCTCCCTTAAAAATATGGAAATAGATATACCATTTGACCCAGTAATTCCACTTCTTGGAATGTATCCTACAGAATCAAGGCCATCACACCAACTGATACATGCACATGAATGTTTTTTACAGCACAGTCCATGATAGCAAAAAGATGGAATCAACCCAGATACCGAACAACAGAGGAATGGATAGGTAAACTGTGGTATATGTACTCAATGGAACACTATGCAGTGACAAAGAACAATGATGATTTTAGCAAACATCTCCTGACCTGGTTTCAATTGGAGGTCATTATGTTGAGTAAATGTAGTCAGCGACAAAAGGAAATATTGTGTGAGTCCCCTGCAATAACAACTTAAAAAAATACTCATAGACAATAGAAAAGACTCCTTGACTGTTGCAAAGGTGGGGAGGGAGGGAGGGCAAGGGTAGGATTTAGATTAGATAGTTGATAGAAATTTGGTTGGGTGAAATCTGTGACAGCACACATTAGAAAGAAGATCAATTTTTACTGGACTTCAGCATAACATGATTACTCCTCCCATTTTAACCCAATATTGCAAGGTCAGAGTACCTGGGGTGGGGGCGGGGGAGGCAGGGCACCACGCTCTCAGGGAAAATCGAGGACAGTTTGCACAACTAGTGTTTTGCTAAGAGAGTCTTCTGCACCCCACATTGGTGAGTGGTGTCTGGGGTCTTAAAAGCTGCCAAGCTAACATTTGAGGTACACCAAATGGCCCCAACTCAGCAGGAATGGATGATCACCAAGGACCAAAATGACATGGGGGAAAGAGAACTGAGAAGACAGAGAGACCCACGTGAGTGGGTGACTACATCGACATGTGACTGGAAGAACCAGATGGTGCCTGGCCACCACCAGTGATAGCCGTTATGGGGCTCACAAAGTTGAGTCTCACTTGCAACACAAGAAAAAAAAGGGGTCCACCCTGAACTCTCCACTAAATCACCACAATTGATTGTCCAGGGGCCTCGAAGTTCCCCTGGGAGTATGGCCCCTGACCCTGATGCTGCCTCTTTCCAGAAATCATAATGAAGGTCAACTCTTTGGAGACAAGTGGGTTGGACTTGATGACACAGAGTGACCATATCATGTGTGCACTTTATAGTTCTACGCATCTATGGGATGTCATCCTGCTGACCTCTTACTGGTGGCGGGGTAGAGAATGGAGGGGAGTGGATAGGAGATTGTTAGGAGGATATGACGTGTATAGAGGAGCGAGGAAGAGTGTGGTGTCACTGGTAGGGAGAGCAATGGGAGCTGCACATAGGTGGGCATGCAAATTTACATGGGAATATACATTTTCACTCAATCATAGTACAAAATGGAAATGAATAATGGTGATGGTTGAACAATATGGTGAATATAATTAATACCACTGATTTTTACATGTGAAAAATATTGAAATAACAAGTGTTTTCTTAAATGCGTATTTACTACAATAAAAAATAGTATGAGTAAAAACTGAAAGGACTGCAAGGAGAAATAAAAAAATCTACTATTACATATAAGGACTTTAGCACCCCTCTTTCTGCAAGTGACAGAGTCAGCAGGCTCAAGATCAGTAAGCAAATGCTTCAGCTGAATAGTGCCATCAATCAACTAGATCTTACAGACATTTAAAGAATACAGCATTCAACAAGAGCAGGATGCATCGTCTTCTTAAGTTCACAAGGAATAGCCACGAAGATAGACCATATACTGGGCCTCAACAAATTTAAAAGCATAAAAATCATACAAATTATGCTGTTAGACAACAGAAGAATTAAACTGAAAATCAATAATAGAAAGATAATTTAAAAATGTCCAAATATGTGAATAATTAAACAACATGCCACTAAATAACATCTGGGTTGTCTTAGTTACCCGGTTTTGGTATAATAGAAACACCAGAAGTGGATGGCTTCAACAAACAGAAATTTATTCTTTCCTAGTTTAGGAGGCTGGAAGCCTGAATTCAAAATGCCAGCTGCAGGAGAAGGCTTAGAGACCTGGGACAAGTGGAAAATTTAGGATAAAGACCTTCCCCTAGAGCTGACACATTTCTCTTGAGATTTGTTCTTTCACCCATGTCATGGATTGAATTTTGTGCCCTCAAATTGTGTGTCAACCGGACCAGACTGTAATTGGCAGTACTGTGTTGTTGTCATTTTTTTGATCTGATACAATTACCTAAAACCAGAAAAACTCAGTGCCATTGAGTCTGTTCCCTGTGAGTCAGAGTAGAACTGCAACATAGAGTTTCCAAGGAGCACCTGATGGATCTGAACTGGCAGCCTTCTGTTTAGCAGCCGTAGCACTTAACCACTATGCCACCAAAATTTCCTATAATTCCTCAGGTGTCGTAAATCCTAACTTCTCTGATGTTAATAAGGCAGGATTAGAGGCAGTTACGAACATCTGATGTGCAACAATAAAGAAACAACTAAGTTAAAAATGGACAAAACTTCTCAGTAGATTCCCCACCAAAGCAGATAAGTAGATGGTAAGTAAGCATGTGAGATGTTCAGCAGTATATGACATTAAAAAAATAAATTGCCTTTCACTAGATTCTGATTCATAGCAAATCTATAGGACAGAGAACTATCCCACATTTCCAAGGATCTGGTGGATTCAAACTGACAGCTTTTTAGTTAGCAGCTGTAGTTCTTAACCATTATGTCTCCAGAGTTTCCATATGGCTTTTAAAAAATGCAAATAAAGACAAATGTGAGATACTACTACACATCTATTGCAACAGCTTGAATTCAACATACTGACAACACCAATTGCTGAAGATAGGACTCAAAATAAACTCTGGTGGTAGAAATGCAAAATTCTTTGCTGGTAGGAATCCAAAATGGTACAGCCATTTTGAAAGGCAGTTTAGCAACTTCTCACAAAGCTAAATGTAGTCTTACCATATGATTTAGCAACCCTGCTTCTTAGTATTCACCCAAATGAGTTACAAATTTATATCCTTAGAAAAAAATTACACCCTAATGTTTATTGCAGCTTTAGTCATAGTTGTCACAAAGTAGAACAACCAAAATATCTTTCATTAGCTAAATGGATAAGCAAACTGTAGTCCATGCGTACACTGGAATATTTTTTCTGTGATAAAAAGAAATGAGCTATCAATCCTTGAAAATATATAAAGAAGCTTTAAGTACATAATTCAGTGGCATATACAAAAAAAAGCAATAAAAACTCTAGAGTTAAAAAAAAAGTCCGATAAACTATGGTATATATACTCAACGGAGCACTATGCAATGATAGAGGGGCGGAGTCAAGATGGCGGACTAAGCATAGGTCTCCTTATATCCCTCTGGAAACCAAGACCCGTATTCACAACCAAACAGAGCCTTCTGATCACCTCATCAGCCTCAGGACACGGCACAGAGCTGTTAATTGGGACTTCATACAACTGAGCGAAAAACCTCCTCTCTTTCGCTGACTCCCGCTCCTGGCTAGCCCTGGCTCTCATGGACTGAAGGTAAATGCACCAGTTTGACTTTTTTGCTTCATCTGTCTCAGCTGGTGGGCGGAGCTGGGTCTTGCCTGGCGGCTGGACTCAGACACGCTGCTGGGGGGATAGGCAGGTGAAATTCCCATATTCTGAGAGCCAGGCTCGGGACTCTGTTAATCTAGACACTTTGAGCCTTTCGTTTTGTAGCTGCCTCAGCGGGGTTTGTGCGGAGCTCCGTGGTCAGGGTGCGGGACGCCATGATGGTAGCGAGATTTTAGCGGGACCTCGTTCTTAGCCTGGGAGCCAATGCCTACAAACGGGACAGTGCTTCTCCGACAGAAAAGCAGTGATTTTGCACAGTGCTGCCTATGTTGGGGGCCCTGCAATGGGAGCAGAGGACCTCTCGGCACCTTTGGCCCCTCTGTCTACTGCCTGTATGGAGGACGCCATCTTGGATACGGTGGCCACAGCTGGACCTAATTCTTAGCCTGGGAGCCAGAGCCTGCCCACAGGAGAGCGCTTTTCTATCACAAAATCAGTACTCGACGCAGTGTTGGCTAAGGCGAGGCCCTGTCAGCAGAGGCCACCATTGCTGTATTCTGAACTAGAATACAGCATTGCTGTATTCTGAACTAGTTTGTTATCATCTGGGGTTGGATATAGTGGCGCTTACTTTGTCAGATGACAAGAGGGACCTATACACCTGAAAACCTAACTGACTTGTGAACTGGTCAGATACCTTTTCCTTTATATTTGAAGACAGCCTAGAGAAACATTTGCAATCCATCCTCACAGTACCTCTTCCAACCTCTATATACACACATGGGACCCAAAAAGCAACAGACAATTGTGGCATACAAGCAATCACTCATGGCTTCAGAAGGCTCCCAAACAAAGCAACCAAGGAGTTTTCCAGATGAAGAAACTTTTATGAAAGCATCAGGAAGTGAATACAAATTGATTATATACAGAGCCCTTCTAGACCTTATACAAAATGCAGCAGAACAAAATGAAAAATTAAGCAAGTTGTTCGACCTGATGGAACACCAGTACTTTGAAATCCAACAGACCAAGAAGAAAATCAAAGACATAGAAACTTCCATCCAAAGACAAGAAAACAGAATGGAACAAATGGAAAAAAGAATTTCTGACTTGGAAGACAGAGCTACTGATACCAGTGTCTATGAGCAGAAATCAGAAAAAAGAAACAAGAAAAATGAAGAAACATTAAGAAGCATGTGGGACTCTATTAAGAGGAACAACCTTCGATTAATTGGAGTCCCTGAACAGGGTGAGACATCTGAGAACACAGAGAGTATTGTTGGTGAGCTGCTGAAAGAAAACTTCCAAAAATCATGAAGGAAGAGAATATAGACATCTCAGATGCATATCGTACGCCACCCAAGATAGATCTCAAAAGAAAGACTCCAAGACATATTACAATCAAGCTTAACAAAATGAAACATAAGCAGCAACTCTTAAAGGCAGCAAGACTCAAGGCAAAGCTAACATTCAGAGGGAAACCCCGTAGGCTCTCGTCAGATTTATCAGCAGAAAGCATGCTGGCACGGAGACAGTGGCACGACACATTCAAAGTCTTGAAGGAGAAGAACTTCCAACCAAGAATTATATATCCTGCAAAACTATCTTTCAAATGTGAAAATGAAATTAATACATTCCTAGATAAACAGAAACTCAGAGACTTTGTAAAAATCAAACCCAAACTACAAGAAAGAAGTTCTTGGCTTTGGCTTAGAAGAAGGAAACCACTAACTTTATATTTTAGAACGACACACTACTCAATACTCTACTCACTTAGGGAAGGCTCCAAAGTAAATCACAGCTTTGATTTGGAAAGAAGCAATCAAGTGATCATCATGAAAACTATGGTGTCATCATAATAAAAAGAGGGATGTACTACAGTCGTTATAGTCCTTCCAGATGGAGAGGAAGATGACAAGACTGGTAGTAATTAAAATTGGGTTTATAAATACTTTATTATGGGGGTTCATAGGGGCAGCTGTACAGCACAACAAAGATGTATTATACCATTTCAAGAAATCTAACACACGAGTCTCAACAACTATAAAACCAGCTCTGAAAAAGGTGAAAAATCAACTCACAAAAAGAGTTTCCCAGAACAGACTAATAAGAACAACAGAGAAAACATCAACATAAAAATAAACATATCACAATGGCAGCAGTGAACACATACCTATCAACAATTGCATTGAATGTGAATGGACTGAATGCTCCAGTAAAGAGACACCGAGTGTCATCTTGGATCAAAAGACATGACCCATCCATATGTTGTCTACAAGAAACTCACTTGAGACCTAAAGACAGGAACAAACTGAAAATTAAAGGTTGGAAGAATATATATCAAGCTAACAATGAACAAAGAAGAGCAGGGGTGGCAATTCTAATCTCAGACAAAATCAATTTTAATGTCAAATCCACCATCGTGGACAAAGATGGACACTATTGCTGAAAGGTTCAGTACACAAGCAAGACTTAACTATAGTAAATATTTATGCACCTAATGTCAGAACACCTAAATATGTTGAAGAAACACTGACTACGCTCAAAAGAGAGTTAGATGACTCCATAATAATAGTGGGAGACTTTAACACTCCACTCTCATTACTAGACAGATCATCTAGAAAAAAGCTCAGTAAAGATACAGAAGAACTCATTGACACAATTAACCAACTAAACCTCATTGACATATTCAGAACTTTCCACCCATCAGCAGACAACTACACCTTCTTCTCCGGTGCACATGGAACATTCTCCAGAATTGACCACATGATAGGCCATAATGCAATGCTCAACAAAATCCATACCATTGAATTACTGCAAAGCATCTTCTCAAATCATAAAGCCTTCAAAGTTGAAATCAATAGCAGAAAAAACAGAGATAGAAAGTGGAACTCTTGGAAACTGAGCAACATCTTGCTCAAAAAACCATGGGCTATAGAGGAAATCAAGGATGAATTAGAGAAATTCATGGATTCCAATGAGAACGAAAACACGTCCTACCAGAACCTATGGGATACAGCCAAAGCAGTGCTCAGAGGTCTATTTATCTCCATAAATGCACACATCTGGAAGGAAGAAAGAAACCAAATCAAGGAACTAACTCTACAGCTTGAACAAGTAGAAAGAGAACAACAGATGAACCCCTCGGGCACCAGAAGAAAGGAGATCATAAAGATTAGAGCAGAGCTAAATGAATTAGAGAATAGAAAAACAATTGAAAAAATTGAAAAGACCAAAAGCTTGTTTTTTGAAAAGATCAACAAAATTGATAAACAACTGGCTAAACTTACTAAAGAAAAGCAGGAAAGGAAACAAATAAGCCAAATTAGAAATGAGAGGGGAGTTGTCACCACAGATGCAACAGAAATCAAAAATATCATAACAGAATACTATGAAAGACTGTACTCTAACAAATTTGAAAACCTAGCAGAGATGGACCAATTCCTTGACTGATACCACCTACCCAAATTATCACAAAGTGAAGCAGAACAACTTAATAAACCCATCACAAAGGAAGAGATTGAAAAGGTCATCAAAACACTCCCAACCGAAAAAAGTCCGAGCCCAGATGGCTTCACTGCAGAATTCTACCAAGCATTTAGAGAAGAGTTATCCCCAGTACTACTGAGACTATTTCAGAGTATAGAAAGGGATGGAGTACTCCCAAACTCATTCTATGAAGCCAGCATAACCCTGATACCTAAGCCAGGGAAAGATCCAACAAAGACAGAGAACTACAGACCGATATCACTCATGAACCTAGATGCAAAAATCTTCTACAAAATTCTTGCCAACAGAGTACAACAACATATCAAGAAAATAATCCATCATGACCAAGTGAGATTCATACCAGGGATGCAAGGCTGGTTCAACATCAGGAAAACAATTAATGTGATTAACCACATAAACAACACAAAAGACAAAGATCACCTGATTTTGTCCATTGATGCTGAAAAGGCATTTGATAAAGTCCAACACCCATTCATGCTAAAAACTCTTAGAAAAATGGGCATAGATGGCAAATTCCTCAACACAATAAGGGCCATTTATACAAAGCCAATTGCCCACATCATCCTGAATGGAGAAAGACTGAAAGACTTTCCCTTGAGATCAGGAACTAGGCAAGGATGCCCACTGTCACCTCTCCTATTCAACATTGTGCTACAAGTTCTAGCCAGAGCAATTAGACAAGACGAAGAAATAAAGGGCATCTGCATCGGCAAAGAGGAAGTCAAAATGTCCCTGTTCGCAGATGATATGATTGTATATGCAGAGAACCCCAGGGAATGTATAAGTAAGCTACTCAAACTGATAGAAGAGTTCAGCAAAGTCTCAGGATACAAGAGAAACATAAGTAAATCAGTAGGATTCCTTTATACCAACAACGAGACTGTTAAGGAGGAAATTATTAAATCAATACCATTTACGATAGCCCCTAAGAAAATAAAGTACCTAGGAATTAATCTAACCAGAGAAATAACAGACCTTTACAAAGAGAACTACAAGCCCTTACTACAAGAAACTAAGAGAGACTTAGATAAATGGAAAAACCTACCCTGCTCATGGATAGGAAGACTTGACATTGTGAAAATGTCTATTTTACCCAAAGCAATTTATTTATATAATGCAATCCGAATACAAGTTCCAGCATCATTTTTTAATGAGATGGAGAAACAAATCACCAATTTTGTTTGGAAAGGGAAAAAGCCCCGGATAAGTAAGGTACTGCTAAAGAACAAGAACACACTGGGAGGCCTCTCATTACCCGACCTTAGAACATACTACACTGCCACAGTGGTCAAAACAGCCTGGTACTGGTATAAGAACAGACAGATCGATCAGTGGAAGAGAATTGAGACCCCAGAGATGACACCATCTGCCTATGAACAATTGATATTCGACAAAGGCCATAAGACATTAAACTGGGGTTAAAACAGTATCTTCAACAAATGGTGCTGGCAAAATTCGTTATCCATTTGCAATAAACTGAATCAAGATCCATATCTTACACTTTATACAAAAAACATCTCCAACTATGCAATGATAAACAACAATGATGATTCCAGGAAACATCCCATAATCTGGTTTCAACTGGAAGACATGTTGAGTGAAAGTAGTCAGCTACAAAAGGACAAATATTGTATGAGATCCCTATGATAAGATCTCAAAAACAGATTTATGTGTAGAAGACTCTGATGGCTGTAAGGGAGGGTAGGGTGGGAGGGCGAGGCAGGGAGCGTTTAGATTAGACAGTTGGTAGAAATTTGGTTGTGTGAAATCGGTGATAGCACACATTAGAAACAAGAACAATACTAAGAGGACTTCAACATAACTTGAGTACTCCTTCCATCTTAACCCAATATTGCAAGGACAGAGTAGCTCAGGCAGGGGACAGGGGGCCATGCTCTTAGGGGAAATTGAGGCCAATTTGCACAACTAGCATTTTGTTAAGAGAGCTCTCTGCACCCCACATTGGTGAGTGGCGTCTGGGGTCTTAAAAGCTGCCAATCTGCCATCCAAGGGCATAGCAAATGGTCCAAACTCAGCAGCAACGGATGCTCACCGAGGACCAAAAGGACATGGGGGAAAGATAATCCAGAAGACAAAACATCCACATGAGTGGGTGCATACATCGACTTGGGACTGGAAGAACCGAATGGTGCCCGACCACCACTAGTGATAGCCGCGATGGAGCTCACAACGTTGAGTCTCACTGTCAACACAAGTATAAACAGGGGTGCACCCTGAGATCTCCACTAAAAGACCGCAAATGATGGTCCAGTGGCTTCGGGGTTCCCTTGGGAGCACAGCTCCTAGCCCTGATGTTGCCCTTGCCCATAAATCGTACCAAAGGTCCACTCTTCGGACAGAAATGGATTGGACTTGGCGATGCAGAGTGACCATATATTGGATGCACTTTATGGTTCTATGCTTCTATAGGATATCATCCTGCTGACCTCTGGCTGGAGGAAGGGGAGTGCGTGGAGAGGAGGGGATAGGAGATTGTTGGGAGGATGAGACATGTATGGAGCAGAGAGGAATAGTGTGGTGTCACCCGACAGGGAGAGAGGTGAAAGCTGCATCTAAGTGGGTATGTAAATTCCTATGGAAATGTAAAGTTTCACTCAGTCATTATAAAAAAAAAGAAATCCAGTTAGAAAACGGGCAAATCATGAACAAACATTTCACTAAAGACAACACAAGTATACAGATGGCAAAGAAACACATAACATTTTTGTATCATTAACCATTATTGAAATGTGAAATTAAGCTACAGTAAAATATAACTGCATATTTTTCAGAGTTGCTAAAATAAAAAAAAAAACTGACAACATCATATTGGTATGGATATGGAAAAACTGGAGGACCTATGCATTGCTTATTGTAACATAAAATGGTATAGCTACTCAGGAAAATATCAGTTCCATAGAAAACTGAGCATGCACTTACCATACAATCCAGTAATTAATCACTGGGCCATTTCCCCAGTGAAATTAAAACTATAGTCACACTCAGAGAGACCCACGTGAGTGGGTAACTACATTGACTTGTTACCAGAAGAACTGGATGGTGCCTGGCTACCACCAGTGATAGCCATGGTGGAGATCACAAAGTTGAGTCTCACTGGCAACAAAACAATAAAAAGGGGTGCACTCTGAGAGCTTCATTAAAAGACCGCAATTGATGGTCCAGGGGCCTGTGGGTTCCCCTGGGAGCATGGACCCTGGCCCTGATGCTGTCCCTGTCCATATATCATAATAGAGGTCAATTCTTGGACAGCAGTGGATTGGACTTGGTGACACAGAGTGACCATATCATGTGTGCACTTTATGGTTCTATGCATCTATAGGATGTCATCCTGCTGATCTCTTACTGGAGAAAGGGGAGTGCGTGTAGAGGAGGGGATAGGAGATTGTTGGGAGGATGGGACACGTATGGAGTAGAGAGGAGAAAGTGTGCTGTCACCTGGCAGGAAGAGCAATGGAAGCTGCATATAGGTGGACATGCAATTTATATGTGAATGTATGCTTTCATTCAATCATAATAAAAAAAAGGAAAATAAA
Source organism: Heterohyrax brucei (assembly GCA_028571685.1). Taxonomy (NCBI): domain Eukaryota; kingdom Metazoa; phylum Chordata; class Mammalia; order Hyracoidea; family Procaviidae; genus Heterohyrax; species Heterohyrax brucei. Next base: position 118,114,391 of record CM053166.1, read on the forward strand.
AGAAACTATAATCACACAAAAATCTGTATACAAATATTCATAGAAGATTTATACAGGATAGAAAAAGTTGGAACTAATCAAGTATAGTTTCGTGAATGAACTGCTAAACAAGCTGTAGTACATCAATACAATGGAATTCTTCATAACAATAAAAAAGAACAAGGAAATACAGAAGTCTAAAATGATAAACATCATGGAAGAAAAAATAGGGACAATTCTGGAAGACCTAACACAAGGCAAGAACACAATACAAGACATGAGTAACAATGCACAAACACTAGAAGGGAAATAGATAACTGGGAACTATTAAAAATCAAACACATTCGTGCAACACATCACCAAAAAATAAAAAGACAGCCTGGAGACCAGAAAAAAATCTTTGGATACAACAAATGTGATCACTATTTAAACTCCAAAATCCACAATATACTGTAAAACTTCAACAAGAAGAAGATAAATAACCCCATTTAAAAAATGAACAAAGATATGAACAGACATTTCACCAATAAGACATTCAGGCTGACTAACAGATACACAAGGAAATGCTCATGGTTATCAGCTGTTCAAAAAATCCAAATCAAAACTACGAAGGTGGCATTAATCCAAAAAATACAAAATAATAAATGTTGGAGAGGCTGTGGAGAGACTAGAATACTTAATAAATGGCTGTGTAAAATGTTAAAGGACACAACCACATTGGAAATCAAGACGGTGCTTTCTTTAAAAGCTAGAAATAGAAATACCATATGATCCAGCAATCTCACTTTTTGGAATATATCCTAGAGAATAAGGGATTGCATTGCATCTGTAGATCACTTGGGGTAGAATAGATAGTTTTACCATGTTGAGACGTTCTATCCATGAGCAAAGTAGTTTTCTCCACATATGTGGATCTCTTTTGGTTTGCTGCAGAAGAGTCTTGTAATTTTCATTGTACAGATATTTTATGTCTCTGGTTACATTTACTCCTAAGTATTTTATCTTCTCGGGGGCTATTGTAAATGGTATTGGTTTGGTAATTTTCTTTTTGATGATTTCTTTGTTGGTATAAAGTTTCCAACTTATTTTTGTATGTTTATGTTATATCCTGATAATTTGCTGAACTGTTAGTTACAGTAGTTTTGTTTGTGTGTGTGTGTGGATTTTTTTATGGTTTTCTCAGTATAAGATCGTATCATCTGGAAATTGAGATACTTTTACTTCTTCCTTGCAAATTCGGATGCCCTTTATTTCTTTCTTTTACCTGATTGCTCTGGTAAGAACCTTCAGCACAGTGCTCAACAAAAATGGTGTCAATGGGCATCCTTGTCTGATTCGTGTTTTCAAGGGGAATGCTTTCAGACTGTGTCCATTTAGGATGGTGTTGGCATTTGGCTTTGCATAGCTGTCCCTTATTATGTTGAGGGATTTCCCTTCTATTTCTATCTTGTTGAAAGTTTTTAACGTGAATGTGTGTTGGACTTTTTCAAATGTCTTTTCGGCATCAACTAATAAAATCAAGTGTTTCTTATTTTATGTATGTGGTTGACTAAACTAACCCCTTTTCTAATTTTGAACCATCTCTGCATCCCTGTTATGAATCCCACTTGGTCATGGTGAAATATTTTTTGATATGTCATTGAATTCCATTGGTTAGAATTTTGTTGAGGATTTGTACATCTAAGTTCACGAGAGGTATTAGTCTTTAATTTTCTTTTAATGTACTGTCTTTACTTGGTTTTGGCATCAGAGTTATACTGGTTTCGTAGAATGAATTTGGGAGTATTCCATCACTTTCAGTGCTCTGAAATATCTTTAGTAGCAGTGGTTTGATCTCTTCTGTAAAACCTTTGGTAGAATTCTCCAGTGAAGTTGTTGTGGATTGAACTGTGTACCCCCCCCCAAATATGTGTAGCTATTTGGATGGGACATTACTCCCAAAATTTTGTGACTGTCCTCTATTTTGTGATTTTCCCATGCTATACATCCTAATCTTTGCCTTTGGCTAATAGATAGGATAATTATGTTAAAAGAGGATTAAGGTAGGAGTGCAACACCCTTGTTAAGGGAGTTTCCCTGGAGTGTGGTTTGCACCACCTTTTATCCTCAAATTCTACAAGAGATGAAAGAAAAGGAAAGCAAGCAGAGAGTTGGGAACCTCATACCATCAAGAAAGCAGGACCAGGAGTAGGGTGTGTCCTTTAGACCTGAGGTTCCTGGGCCAAGATGCTCCCTGACCAAAGACTGATGCAACACCAGGAATTTCCTCCAGAGCAGAGGGAAAGACTTCCCCTGAGTGGACACCCTAAATTCAGACTTGTAGCCTACTGGACTATGTAAGAATAAACTTTTGTTTGTTAAAGCTATCCACTTTGTGGTATTTCTGTTAGAGCAGTACTAGATGGCTTTGACAGAAGTCACCAGGGCCAAAGCATTTTTTGGTAGGGAGTTATTAAATGACCTTTTCAGTCTCTTCTTTTGCGATGGATATAATTAGTTCTTCTACCTGGTTGTGTTAGTTCTTGAAATTTGTCTATTTCCTCTAGATTTTCAAATTTATTAGAATAGAGTGTTTCCTAGTATTTTATTATGATATTTTTAATGTCAGTTGGTTCTACTGGGAAATCCCCCCCCGTCTCATTTCTTACTTGTGTTATTTGCCTCTTTTCCTGGTTTTTTTTTTTTTTTTTTTTTTTGGTCAATTTGGTGAATGGTTTATCCATTTTGTTCATCTTTTGAAAGAATCAGTTTTTGATCTTGTTAAATTTTTTAATTGTTTTTCTATTCTCTAATTCATTTACTTGTGCTCTAATTTTTAGTATTTGCTTTCTTCTGGTGCGCAGGTGGTTCTTTTGCGGTTGTTGTTCTACTTGTTCAAGTTGTAGGGTTACTTCTTTGATTTAGGCCTGTTCTTGTTTGGGGTGTGTCCCTTTACTGAGGTAATAGACCTTTGAGCACTGTTTTTGCTGTGTTATGTAGGTTCTGGAAGGATATCTTTTCATCCTCATTTGATTCTATGAAATTCTTTGTTCTGTTCTTGATTTCTTCAAGCAAGATGTTGTTCAGTTTCCATATGTTTGATCTTTTTTCCTTCTTTTATGATTAATCGATTTCTACTTTTATGGCTTTATTGTTTGAAAGGAAGCATTGTAAAATTTCAATATCTTGAATTTTATTAAGGATTGCTTTGAGGTTTAATACGTGGTCAATTCTGGAAAATAGTCCATGTACGTTGGAAAAGAAAGTATACTTCATTGCTCTTGGGTGGCATATTCTATATATGTCTATGAGGTTCATGCTGATTGATTATGGCATTTAGATCTTCATGTCTTTATTTTTTTCTAGGTGTTATATCCTTAACTGAGGGTTGTGTGTTGAAGTCTTCTATTATTCTAGAGCTGTCTGTTTCTGTTTCCAAAGCAGTTAGTGTTTGTTTTACATATACTAGAGCCCAGTCATTGGGTGAACAGATATTTAATATGGCTATGTTCTCCTGAAGTATTGATCCTTTAATAATTATGTAGTGTCCTTCATTATTCAATGTGCTGTATTTTTTTTTAAAGTGTATTTTATCAGAGATTAATGTTGCCACTCTTACTCTTTATTGAATGTTCTTAGTTTGGCGTATTTTTTTCCATCCTTTGAGTTGTAGTTTGTTCATGTCTTTGAGTCTAAGCTGTGTCTCTTGTAGGCAGCATATAGATGGATCGTGTTTTTTTATCCAGTCTGCCACTGTTTATTGGTGCATTTAACTTATTTACATTCAGCATGATTGTTCATAGGTATGAGTTTAGTGCTGTCATTTTCATGTCCTTTTTTTTTTTTACTTTGTAGACAATTTCTTTGTCCCATTTAATTTTCTGTGCCAAGTCTTGTATCTTTATGTGTTTTCTTTTCATCTTTTTTAGTGTTGGTGGCTTTGTATTTGCTGAGACTTCACGTTTTACTTTTTTTATTTTGACCCACAGGATTGATAGCTTAATTTGTGCTTACTTTAATATTTACTCATAAATTTCTAAAGTTAAAACGATCTTTAATTTCTTTATATTGCTTTAACTTCCTCTCTGTATGAATGATCTATGATTATATTTTCTTTTAAGTCCTTCATTTTGTTACAATGTTTACATAATGACATCTCTGTTCCCTATTTTCAGTGTTTTGCCTTTGATTTATTTTTCTGATTCCTTTATTTAGGTTGATATCCTGTTGCTCCATTCTGTCTTCTAGTCTTGGGTTATTACCTAAAGTTATTGATTTTCTAAACAAAAGACTTCCTTTAGCATTTCTTGTAATATTGGTTTGGTTTTTGCAAATTCCCTAAATTTCTGTTTATCATGAAATGCCCCAGTTTAACCATCATATCTGAGAAGTAGATTTACTGGATATATAATTCTTGGATGGTGATTATGTTCCTTCAAGTATGTATATGTAACCCCATTACCTTCTTGCTGGTGTAGTTTCTGCTTAGTAGTCTTACCTCTGTCTTATTAATTTTCTTTTGTAAGTTAATTTTATTTAGCCTTAGCTACTTTGAAAATTGTCTGCTTCTCTTTAGTTTAGGCAACTTTTATTTTTATATTTCTTAGTGATTTTTTGGGAGGATCAACCTTGTGTGCAATTTCATGTGTCTTGGATAGATACCTTCTCTTCTTTCATGATAACAGGGAAGCTTTCTTTGAAATTTGTCTGTATTTTCTGTTACACCCCTCTCTTCTGCTACTCTAATAACTCTTAGATTAATTTTTTTAATTATGATTGAATCAAAATGTACATTCCTATAAAAATTTGCATGCCCACCTATACACAGTTTCCACTGCTCTCCCTGGCTGGTGACAGCACACTCTTCCTCTCTGCTCCATACATGTCTGATGAACCCAACAGTCTCCTTTCCCTTCCTCTCCACCCACTCACCTTCTTCCAGCCAGGGATCACCAGGGTGATATCCTATAGATGTATAGAACCATAAAGTGCAGCCAAGATATGGTGACTTTGCGTCACCAAGTCCAATCCATTCCTGTCCAGAGAGTGGAACTTCATTATGATTTATGGGCAGGGCAGCATCAGGGCCGGGGGTCATGCTCCCAGGGGAACTCCAAAGCCCCTAGAACATCAATTGCAGTCTTTTAGTGGAGATCTCATGGTGGATTCCTTTTTTTCTTGTGTTGCCAGTGAGACTCAACTTTGTGAGCTCCATTGTGGCTATCACTGGTGGTGGCTTAGCACCACGTGGCTCTTCCAGTCACGAGTCGATGTAGACATCCACTCAAGTGGGTCTCTCTAGCCTGTAGGTTCTCTTTCCTCCATGTCATTTTGGTCCTTGGTGATCACCTGTTCCTGCTGAGTTTGGACCATTTGCTGTGCCCTTGCATGGCAGCTTGGTAGCTTTTAAGACCCCAGAATCCACTCACCAATGTGGGGTGCAGAAGGCTCCCTTAGCAAAATGCTAGTTGTGCCAATTGGCCTTGATTTCACCTGAGAGCATGGTCCCTGGCCCCCAACCCAGCAACTCTGTCCTTGCAATATGGGTTAAGATGGAAGGAGTACGCAAGTTACATACAGTCCACTTAAAATTGTTCTTGTTTCTAATGTGTGCTATCACCGATTTCACCCAACCAACTTTCTATCAACTATCTATTCTAAACTCGCCCTGCCTCGCCCTCCCTCCCTGCCCTCCCTTGCAGCCATCAGAGTCTTTTCTTCTATGCATGAGTCTGTTTTTGAGTTCTAATTGTAGGGGTCTCATACAATATTTGTACTTTTGTCGCTGACTAATTTCACTCAAAGTAATGTCCTCCAATTCAAACCAGGTTATGAGATGTTTTCTGAAATCATCGTTATTCTTTATCATTGCATACTGTTCCATTGAGTATATATACCATAGTTTACCTACCCATTCCACTATTGTTGGGCACCTGGGTTGATTCCATCTTTTTGCTATTGTGGACTGTGCTGTGATAAATATTCATGTGCGTGTATCAGTTGGTGTGAATGGCCTTGATTCTGTAGCATATATTCTAAGCAGTGGAATTACTGAGTGAAATGATATATCTATATCCATTTTTTTAAGGGGGCGCTAGATTGCTTTCCAAAGAGGTTGCACCATTTACCAACATCAGCAACAGTGTAAGAGTTCCCCTTTCTCCACAGCCTCTCCAGCATTTATTGTTTTGTGTTTTTTGGATCATGGCCAACCTTGTTGGGGTGAAATGGTATCTCATTGCCGTTTTGATTTGAATTTCCTCAGTAGCTAAAGATCCTGAGCATGCCCACATGTGTTTTTTGGCTGCTTGGATCTCCTCTTTAGGGAAGTGTCTTTCCATCTCTTTTGCCTATCACTTAACTGGATGATTTACTTCTTCTTATTGATATTTTGTAGTAACTGATAGATTATGGAGATCAGATGTTGGTCTGATATACAGTTGCCAAATACTTTTTCTCATTCTGTAGGTGGCCTTTTAACTCTTGTGATAAAGTCTTTGGATGAGCAAAAGTGTTTGATTCTTAGTATTTCCCATTTACCTATTTTCTCTTATGATGATTGTGCTTTGTTTGACAGATTTTGAAGCCTGTCTACATTGTGTATTAAAACTTCCATTGTTGTTCCTAATTTTCTTGGATCAGCTTTATTGTTTTAGATTTGATATTTAGGTCTTTTATCCAGTTTGAGTTGCTTTTTGTACAGGATGTAAGATATGGGTCTTGTATCAATTTATTGCAGATAGATATCCATTTTTGCCAGTGCCATTTGTTGAAGATATTGTTTTTACCCCAGTTTAATGTCTTAGGGCCTTTGTTGAATATCAACTGTTCATAGGCAGCTGGTGTCATCTCTGGGGTCTCAATTCTGTTCCATTGATCTATCTTTCTCTTTCTGTACAAGTACCAGGCTGTTTTGACTACTGTGGCAGTGTAATAGGTTGTAAAGACAGGTAATGAGAGGCTTCTCAATGTGTTCTTTTCAATAGGGCTTTACTTATCCAGGTCTTCTTCCATTTGCAAACAAAATTGGTGATTTGTTTCTCCATCTCATTAAAAAATGTCATTGGAACTTGCATTGGGATTGTATTATATAAGTAGACTGCTTTGGGTAAAATAGACATTTTCAGAATGTTAAGTCTTCCTATCCATGAGCAGGGTAGGTTTCTCCATTTATCTAAGTCTCTCTTAGTTTCTTGTAGTAAGGGCTTGTAGTTCTCTTTGTAAAGGTCAGTTATTTCTCTGGTTAGATTAATTCCTAGGTACTTTATCTTCTTAGGGGCTATAGTAAATGGTATTGCTTTGATGATTTCTTCATTAAGTAAATTTCTTCATTAAGTAAATCCTACTGATTTACTTATGTCTATCTTGTATCTGGAGACTTTGCTGAACCATTCTATCATTTTGAGTAGTTTCCTTATGGATTCTTTGGAATTCTCTGCATGTGCAATCATGTCATCTGCAAATAGGGAGATTTTTACTTCTTCTTTACCAGGGCAGATGCCCTTTATTTCTCGGTTTTGTCCAATTGCTCTGGTTAGAACTTCTAGTACAATGTTGAATAGGAGAAGTAAGAGTGGGAATCCTTGTCTAGTTCCCGTTTTCAAGGGAAACTGTTTCAGTCTCCATTCAGGATGATGTAGGCATTTGGCTTTCTATAAATGGCCCTTATTACATAGAGGAATTTGCTGTCTATTCGTATTTTGCTGAGAGTTTTTAGCATGAATGAGTGTTGGAGATGCCTTTTCTGCATCAATGGGAAAATCAGGTGATTCTTGTCTTATGTGATATTTGTGTGCTTAATCACATGAATTGTTTTTCTGATGTTGAACCAGACTTGCATCCCTGGTATGAATCTAACTTGGTCATGATGGATTATGTTTTTGACATGCTGTTGTATTCTATTGGCAAGAATTTCTTTGAAGATTTTTGCATCTAGATTCATGAGTGACAGTGGCCTGTAGTTCTCCTTTTTTTGTTGAACCATTCCCTGGCTTTGGTATCAGGGTTATGCTGGCTTCATAGAAAGAATTTGGGAGTATTCCATCCCTTTCTATACTGTGAAATAGTCTAGTATTGGAGATAACTCTTCTCTAAAAGCTTGGTAGAATTCTGTGGTGAAGCCTTCTGGGCCTGGGCTTTTTTTGGTTGGCAGTTTTTGGATAACTTTTCCAATGTCTTCCTTTGTGATGGGTTTATTATGTTGTGCTGCTTCACCTTGTGATAATTTGGGTAGTGATATGAATCAAGGAACTTGTCCATTTCCTCTAAGTTTTCAAATCCGTTACAGTAGTATTTCATAGTATTCTGTTATGATTTTTTTGATTTCTGCTGGATCTGTTGTGACAAGTACCCTCTCATATCTAATTTAGGTTGTTTCCTCTACTGTTTTTCTTTAGTAAATTTAGCCAGTGGTTTGTCAATTTTGTCGATCTCTAAAAAAAAAAAAAAAAAACCAGCTTTTAGTCCTTTCAATTTTTTCAATCATTTTTCTATTCTCTAATTCATTCAGTTCTGCTCTAGTCTTTATGGTCTGTTTTCTTCTGGTAACTGAGGGTTTCCTCTGCTGTTCCCTCTCTACTTGTTCAAGCTGTAGGATTACTTCTTTGACTTGGTTTCTTCATTCCTTCCAGATGTGTGCATTTATGGATATAAACTGACCTCTGAGCACTGCTTAGTCTGTATCCCATAGGTTGTGGTAACAAGTGTTTTAGTTCTCATTGGATTCCATGAATTTCTTTATTTCATCCTTGATTACTTCTATAACCCGTGGTTTTCTTGAGCAAGATATTGTTCCATCTCCATGAGTTCCACTTTCTATGTTTTTTCTGCTATTAATTTTGACTTTTATGTCTTTATGATCTGAGAAGATGTTTTGCATTAATTCAATGGTATGGATTGTGTTGAGAATTGCTTTATGTCCTAACGTATAGTCAATTCTGGAGAATGTTCCATGTGCACTGGAGAAGAAGGTGTAGTTGTCCGCTGACGGATAGAAAGTTCTGTATACGTCTGCCAGGTTTAGTTGGTTAATTGTGGCCATAAGTTCTTCTGTATCTTTACTGAGCTTTTTTCTAGATGATCTATCCAATATTAATGGTGGAGTGTTGAAGTCTCCTACTATTATTGTGGAGTGACCTATCTCCTTTTTGAGTGTAGTCAGTGTTTCTTTGATGTACTTAGGTGCTCTAATATTAGGTGCATAAATATTTAATACAGTTAAGTATTGCTTGTGTACTGAACCTTTCAGCAATAAATAGTGTCCATCTGTCATGGATTGAATCGCATCCCCCCCAAAATAGGTGTAGTTGTGTGGCTGGGCCATGATTCCCAGTATCTTGTGACTATCCTCCATTTTGTGGTTTTCCTAAGCTGTATGTTAAAGGAGTAGGGTGGGGCTGTAAATCCCTTCATAGGATTGACTCCCTGCTCTACTGTAAAGGGAGTTTCTCTGGAGTATGGCTTGCCCCACTCTTAATCCTTTCATTCTACAAGAGATAAAACGACATAGAAGCAGGCAGATAATTGGGAACCTTATACCATCAAGCAAGCAGCACCGGGAGAAGAGCACGTCCTTCAGACCTGAGGTTCCTGTGCCAAGATGCTCCCTGAACAAAGACTGATCCAATACCGGACTTTACTCCAGAGCCAACAAGGGGGAATGCCTTCCCCTGCAGCGGACACCCTCAATATGGACTTGCAACCTACTGGACTGTGTAAGAATAAACCTTCCTTTGTTAAAGCCATCCACTGTGTGGTATTTCTGTTACAGCATCCCTAGCTAACTAAAACACCATCCTTGCCCACTGTGGGAAATTTTACATTACAGTTGATTTTATCTGAGATTAGAATTGCCACACCTGCTCTTCTTTGTGTATTGCTAGCTTGGTATATATACTTCCATCCTTAAATTTTCAGTTTGCTCCTATCTTCAAGTCTAAGATTTAGAGTTTCTTGTAGGCAACATATGGATGCATCATGTCTTTTGATCCAAGACGTCACTCGATGCCTCTTTACTGGAGCATTCAATTCATTCACATTCAATGTAATTTTTGATAGGTATGTGTTCAGTGCTGCCATTGTGATATGTTTATTTCTGAGACGATGTTTTCTCTGTTGTTCTTATTAATCTGTTCTGGGACAGGAACATTCTTTTTCGTGAGTTGATTTTTCACTTTTTTCAGAGTTGGTTTTTTGGTTGCTGGGACTTCTGTGTTACATTTCGTGATATGGTATGTTGCATCTTTGTTGGGCTTTACAGCTGCCCCTATGATCCCACTTAATAAACTATGTATAAACCAAATTTTAATTACTTCCAGCCTTGTTGACTTCCTCTCCATCTGGAAGGACTCTTCTGACTGTAGTACATCCCTCTTTTGAATATGATGATACCATAGTTTTCATGATAATCACTGGATTATTTCTTTCAGTATTAAAGCTTTGACTGAGTATGGAGTCTTCCCTAATTGAGTAGGGTTCTGGACGATGTGTCCTTCTACAGTATAAAGTTAGTGGTTTGGTTCTTCTAAGCCAAAGCCAAGAACTTCTTTCAGTATTTCTTGTGGCTTTGGTTTGAGTTTTGCAAAGTCTCTGAGTCTCTGTTTATCTGCAAATGTCTTAATTTCATTATCATAATTCAAAGAAAGTTTTGCAGGATATATGATTCTTGGTTGGAAGTTCTTCTCCTTCAAGGCTTTGAATGTGTCATGTCACTGTCCATTCCAGTATTATTTCTGCTGAGAACTCCAACAAAAGTCTACAGGGTTTCTCTCTGAATGTTAGCTTTGTTTTGAGTCTTGCTGCCTTTAAGAGTTTCTGCTTGTGTTTCATTTTGTTAATCTTGATTATAATACATCTTGGAGTCTTTCTATTGAGGTCTATATTGAGTGGTGTTTAAAATGTATCTTGGATATCTATATTCTCTTTCTTCATGATTTCTAGGAAATTTTCTTTCAGTAGCTCAGCAACAATGATCTCAGCATTCTTAGGTGTCTCACCCTGTTCAGGGACTCCAATTAATTGTAGGTCGTTCCTCTTAATAGAGTCCACCTTTCTTCTTAATGCTTCTTCATTTTTCTTGTTTCTTTTTTCTGATTTCTCCTCATAGATGCTGGAGTCAGTAGCTCCATCTTCCAAGTCAGAAAGTATCTTTTCTATTTGTTCCATTCTGTTTTCTTGGCTTCAAATTTAAGTTTCTGTGTCTTTTGTTTTGTTCCTGATCTGTTGGATTTCAGAGTACTGACGTTCCATCAGATCAGACAGTTTTCTTAATTTTTCATTTTGCTCTGCTGCATTTTGTGTAAGGTCTAGAATGGCTCTGTATATAATCCTTTTGTGTTCATCTTCCGATAATTTCAGAAAAGTTTCTTTATCTGCAAAGCTCCTTGGTTGTTTAATTTGGGGGCCTTCTGAAGCCATGGGTGATTTCTTGTTTACCGTTTTCTCAAGGGTCTGTTTATATTGAGGCCTCATGTGAGTTGATAAAGGCTGGAAAAGATACTGTGAGGATGGACTGCAGATGTTTCTCTAGGCGCCTTAAAATGAAAAATGAAATATATGTGACCACTTCCCAAGCCAGTGAGGTTTTCAGGTGTAGAGGTCCCTCTTCCCAACTGGCAAAGTAAGCACCACTATATCCAACCACAGATGACATGAACTAGTTCAAAATACAGTAATGCTACTGCCCTGTTGGTCTCTGCTGACAGGCCCCAGCTGTAGTCGACACTGTGTAAACTACTGCTTTTCTGGCAGAAAAGCTCTCTCCTGTGGGAAGGTGCTGGCACCCAGGCTAAGAGTTAGGTTCAGCTGCAGCCACTGTATCTAAGATGGTGCCCTGCACAAGTTTGCCACTGCTTCTGTACACACTACTCTGTGTCAGAGGCAGAAGGAGGGGCCAAAAGCGCCAAGAAGCAGTGGGTCCTCAGCCTCTGTTGCTGGGCTCCAGCCATACGCAACAGTGTGTAAACTGCTACTTTTCTATTGGAAAAGCACTCTCCTGTGGGCAGGCACTTGTTCCCATGCTAAGAATTAGGTCCAGCTAAAATTTTCATATTCAAGATGACATCCTGCACAAGGCCGCTGCTGCTTCTGTAGAAAGCACACTGTCACAGAGGCAGAAAGACAGGCCAAAAGTGGTGAGATGCACAGAGTCCTAAGCCTGGCTCTCAAAATATGGCAATTTTGCCTGCCTACCCCACCAGCAGTGCATCTTAGACTAGCCTCTAGGCAAGACCCAGCTACAACCATTGGCCAAGACAGAGAAAAAAAAGTCAAAATGGTGAGTTACCTTCAGTCCTTGAGAGTCAGGACTAGCCAGAAGTGGGAGTCAGCGGAGAGGAGGTTTTTCATTCAGTGGTATGAAGTCAAAATTAACAGCCTGGTGCTGTGTCCTGGGGCTCACCAGAAGGCTCTGTTTGATTATCAGTTCAGGTCTTGGTTTCCAGAGGGATTTAGGGAGACATGTGCCGAGTCCATCATCTTGACTCTGCCCCAGATTAATTGTTGATAGACTCCCACACAATTCTTAGTATTTATTGATATTTTTAAAACATTTGTTTTGAGTTTTCCTCAAAATATGTTGTGTTTTGCCTTCAGTCTTACTAATTCCGCCTTCCATTGCTTTTTTAGCTTTCTATTGAGTTGTTTAATTCTGTAATTTTATTGTTAACATTCTGTGTTACTGATTCTTGTGGTTCTGTGATTTCTTGCAGTCTTTTCAATTTGTAACTATGCTTTTCTGCATTTTGTCTCATCTCCTTCTAGACCTCTTGAAGAACATTAAGTAATAATCTTTTGTATTCTACCTCTGATGAATCCAGCAAATTCTCATCCTCCAGAGATTTTTTCTTTTTCTAAATTGTGATTAAGTGAAAGTATACAATCCAAATTAATTTTGCATGCCTGCTTACCTATAGCACCTCTGCTCTCTCCTTGTCCCATGACAGCACAATCCTTTTCATTTTATATTTGTTGTATCCTCTTGGGAAGCTCCTGTCCCCTGCTCTCAACGTTTTCTCTCCCATCTACAAAGAGACCAGTGGGACAGCCTCCTATAAATGCATAGAACAATATAGTACACTCACCATGTGGTTACATTGTGTTGCTGAGTCTAGCCACTTTTGTGCAAAGAGTTGACCTCGATAGTGCTTTCTAGAGAGGGGCAGCAACAGGCCAAGGGGCGATGCTACCAGGATATTTCCCAGGCCATTGGACCATCAATTGTGGTTGTTTTCTAGAGTTCATGAGCTACTGTCCTTTTTTTCTCATGCTGCCACAGGGACTCAACACTGGGTGCCCCATCACAGCTGTCTTTCATGGTAGCTGAGCACCATCTGGTTCTTCTGGTCACATGTTTATACAGTCTCTCATTTACATGGGTCTTTCTGTCTCCTGTGCTCTTTTTTACCTCATGTCTTTGTTGTCCTCGGTGATCATCTGTTCTGAACGAGTTGGGATCATTTGGTGTACCTCAGATGACAGCTTGCTAGCTTTTAATACCCCAGACAACACTCACCAATATATAGTGCCAAAGACTCTCTTAGCAACAGGCTAATTATGCCAGTTGACCTCGATGTCCCCTGAGAATGTTGTCCCCAGACTCCTGATGCTGCTACTCTATCCTTGTAATCTTGGGTTGAGATTAGAAGAGGTTTCAGTTTATGGAGAAGTCCAATTAAATTGATCTACTTTCTACCGTGTGCTGTCACTGCTTTTACCTAAACAAATTTCTATCAACTATCTAATCTATAACCAACCCTCACTGCCCTCTGCACCCTTGAAGTTACCAAAGAGTCTTTTCTTCTGTACGTAAGTATATTTTCAATTCCTTATAGCAGGGATTTCATACAATATTTGTCCTTTTGATGCTGAATGACTTCACTCAGCATAATGTCTTCCAGTTGAAACCAGGTTAGGAGATGTTTCCTAAATTCATCATTGTTTTTTATCATTGCATAGTGTTCCATTGAATATATGTACCATAGTTTGTTTATCCATTCATCTGCTGATGGACATGTAGGTTGATTCGATCTTTTTTGCTATTGTGAACTGTGCTGCAATAAACATTCATGTGCATGTATCTGCTCCTGTGACAGACTTTATTTTTGTAGGATAAATTCAAGCAGTGGGATTACTAGATCAAATGGTATATCTATTTCCAACTTTTCAAGGAAAGACGAGATTGCTTTCCAAAGACATTATACCATTTTGCATTTCTACCAGCAGTGATGGAGAGTTCCAGTCTCTCCACGACCTCTCCAATACTTGTTGTTTTCTCTTTTATGGATTGTGGCCTACCCTGTTGGGGTGAGATGGTGGTTTTGATTTGGATTTCTTTGCTAGCTAATGATCGTGAGCATTTTCTCATGTGTCTTTTGGCTGCCTGGATGTCCTTTTTAGTAAAGTGTCTGCCTATCTCTTTTGTCCATCAGTTAACTCCATTATTTACATTTTTATAATTGCTATTTTACAGTACCTTGTAGATTATGGAGATCAGACATTGGACAGACACGTAGTTGCCAAATAATTTTTCCCATTCTGTTGGTGGTCGTTTAACTCTTTATTAGTTCCCATTTCTCTATTTTCTCTTCTGTTGAGCATGCTTCATTTCTCAGATTCTGAAATCTGTCAAAGCCATGTATTAGAACTTCCATTGTTGACTTATTTTTTCTTGCATGATGTTTACTGTTTTAGGTTTGAAATTTAGATCTTTGATACTTTTGGAGTGTAAGGTGTGAGAAATGGGTTTTGTTTCAGTTTTTTGCAGATGGATATCCAATTTTGTCAATACCATTTGTTAAAGAGACTGCTTTTACCCTAGTTTACAATCTTAGGGCCTTTGTTGAATATCAGTTGTTCATAAGAGGATGGTGACATCACTGGGGTCTCACCTCTGTTCCATTGGTCGATATGTCCTTTTTTATACCACTACCAGGCTATTTTGACTACCGTGGCAGTGGAATAGATTCCAAGGTTGGGTAGTGTGAGGCCTCCCACTGTATTCCCCTTCCTCAGTAGTGCTTTACATATCCTGGGTTTCTTCCATTTCCAAACAAAGTTGGTGACATGTTTCTCCATCTCATTAGAAAATGACACTGAATTTGTATTGGGATTACACTGTATATGTAGATCACTTTAGGTTAAATAGATATTTTCTCAATGTTAAGTCTTCCTATCCATGAGCAGGGGGTAGGTTTCCCCATTTATGTAAGTCTCTTTTGATTTCTTGCAATAAGGTATTGTACTTCCCTCTGTATATGTCTCTTAATTCTCTAGATAGGTTTATTCCTAGGTATGTTATCTTCTTGGGAGTGAAAGTAAACAGTATTGATTTGGTGATTTACTTGTTGATGATCTCTTTGTTAGTATAAAGGAATCCTACTAATTTACTAATGTTTGTCTTATATCCTGATACTTTGCTGAACTTCTCAATTAGTTTCAGAAGTTTACCTATGGTTTCTTTAGGATGCTCTGTGTTTTAGTCAGCTAGTGCTGCTCTAACAGAAATATCACAGAGAGTATGGCTTTAACAAAGGAAGGTTTTTTTCTTACACAGCCCAGTAGGCTGCAAGTCCATATACAGGATGTCCGCTCCAGGGGAAGGCTTTCCCCTTGTCGGCTCTGGAGGAAAGTCCGGTATTACATCAGTCTCTTTCCAGGGAGCATCTTGGAGCAGGAACCTCAGGTCTGAAGGATGCGCTCTTCTCCAGGTGCTGCTTGCTTGATAGTTCAAGGTTCCCAATTCTCTGCTTGCTTCTCTGTCCCTTTATCTCTCATAGGATGAAAGGACTAAGGATAGGGCAAGCCATACTCCAGGGAAACTCCCTTTACAGTGAAGCAGGGAGGTAATCCTATGAAGGGATTTACAGCCCCACCCTAATCCTTTAACGTACAATTTGGGGAAACCACAAAATGGAGGATAGTCACAAGATGCTGGGAATCATGGCTGAGCCACATGGCTACACATATTTTTCAGGGGACACAAGTCAATCCATGACACTCTGTGTCCACAATCATATCATCTGTAAACAAGGAGATTTTTACTTCTTTACTGACGTGGATGCCCTTTATTTCTTTGTCTTGTTTAATTGCTCTGGCAAGAACCTCCAGTACAACGTTGAATAAATGTGGTGAGAGTGGAAATCCTTGTCTAGTTCCTATTCTGAAGGGGAATTTTTTCACTCTCTCACCATTCTAGATGATGTGGATGGTTGGCTTTGAAAAGATGCCCCTTATTGCTTTGAGGAATTTGCCCTCTATTCCTATTTTGCAGAGAGTATTTAGCAAGAATGGGTGTTGGACTTTGTCAAATGACTTTTCTGCATCAGTTGACAAAATCAGATGATTCCTATCCTTTGTGCTATTTATGTGGTTGATCATATTAATTGTGATCATGTTAATTGCATTCCTGGTATTAATCCAACTTGATCATGATGAATTATCTTTTTGATATGTGCTTGGATTCTATTGGTTAGGATTTTGTTGAAGATTTTTGCGTCTAGGTTCATGAGTGATATTGGTCTGTAATTTTCTTTTTTAGTGAGATCTTTCTCTGGCTTTGGTTTCAAGGTTATGCTGGCTTCATAGAATGAATTTGGCAATATTCCATCCCCTTCTATGCTGTGAAATACTCTCAATATTACTGGAGTTAACTGTTCTCTAAAAGTTTTGTTAGAATTCTCTGGTGAAGCCATCTGGGCCAGGACTTTTTTCATTGGTAGATTTTTTATGACTTTTTCAGTATCTCCCTTTGTGATGGGTTTATTAAGTTGTTTTACTTCTTCTTGTGATAATTTTGGTAGGTGATGTAAACCTAGAAATTTGTCCTTTTCCTCCAGATTTTCCAATCCAGTAGAATACAGTCTTTCATAGTATTCTGTTATGATGCTTTTGATTTCATTTGAGTGTGTTGTGACATCTCCCATCTCATTTCTTATTTGAATTATTTATTTCTTCTCCTCTTTTCCTTTTGTAAGTTTAGCCAATAGTTGATCAAATTTGTTGATCTTTTAAAAAACCAGCTTTTGTTTTTGCCCATTTTGTCAATTTTTCTTCTATTCTCTAATTCATTTAGTCCTGCTCTAATCTTTATAATCTATTTTTTTCTGGTGACTGAGGGGTTCTCTGTTTTTCTCTTTCTACTTGTTCAAACTGTAGGGTTAATGCTGTGGTTTTGGTACTTTCTTCATTCTGGGTGTGTGCATTAATAGAGATAAACTGACCTCTCAGCACTGTTTAGGCTTTGTCGCATAGTTTCTGATAGGATGTGTTTTCTTTCTCATTGGAATCCATCAATTTCTTTATTTCATCCTTGATTTCTTTTACAACACATCGCTTTTTGAGCAAGGTGTTGTTCAGTTTCCATGAGTTCCAATTTCTACCTATGAGTTTTCTGCTACTGATTTCAACTTTTAAAGCTTTATAGTCTGAGAAAGCGCTTTGGAATAATTCAATGCTTTAGATATTGTTGAGACTTGCTTTTTATCCTAACACTTGGTCTGTTCTCGAAAATGTTCCATGTGCATTGGAGAAGAAGGTGTACTTATCTGTTGATAGGTAAAAAGTTCAGTACATGTCAATAAGGTTTAATTGGTTAATTGTCACAATAAGATCTGTATCTTTACTTAGCTTTTTTCTGGATCATCTATCCATTACTGCAAGTGAAGTGTTGAGGTCTCCAACTATTGTTGTGAAGTGATCTATCTCATTTTTCAATGTTGTCAGTGTTTGTTCAATATATTTACATGCTCTGGTATTGGGTGCATGCCAAGACAAGCCAAGTGCCGTCGATTAGGATAAACATTTAATTTTGTTATGTCTTGCTCATGTATGGAACTTTTCAGTAATAAATAATGGCCACTCTCATCAATGAAGGTGGATTTTACATTTAAGTCTATTTTATCTGAGATTAGTATTGCCACTCCCACTCTTTTTTGTATGTTGTGGGCTTGGTATATATTTTTCCACACTTTGATTTTCAGTTTGTTAATATCTTAGAGTTTTAGGTGTGTTTCTTGTAAGCAACATATAGATGGGTTTTGTCTTTTGTTCCAGGATGTCACTCACTGTCTCCTTATTGGAACATTCAGGCCATTTACATTTAGTGTAATTATTGATAGGTATGTGTTTAGTGCTGCCATTTTGATGCCTTTGTTATTGTATTGTTGTTTTCTATGTTTTTTTTTTTTTAATATTCTGTTCTGCATAGTTTTTCTTTATGTGTTGACTGTTCATCGTTTTCAGTGTTGGTTTTGTGTTCATTGAGACTCCTGTACTGTTTCTTGTTTTGATATGTTGCACTGTTATTGTGCTTTGCAGCTACCCCTATGATCCCCCTTACTATTCTAATTTTAAACCAGACTTTAACTTCTGCATACATTTTTAATTTCCTCTCCAACTGAAAAGAGTTATGTCCACTGTGATATATCCCTCTTTTTAGTTCAGTAATGGCATAGTTTTTGTATTACCATCTCTGGTTGGATCCGACTCGATGGCACTTGGCTTGGCTGGCTCTCTGGTTCCCTTCTTTTAATAGTGTAGTCTTGATTGAGACTATTGACTTCCCTAATTAAGTAGGATTCTGGATGCTGTGTCCTGCATTGCCTCCTTAAATATACACTTAATGTTTTTGTTTTTCTAAGCAAAGAACTTCTTTCAGCATTTCTTGTAGTTTTGTTTTTTACAAAGTCTCTAAACTTCTATTTATCTGTGAATGTCTTAATTTTACCAACATATTTGAGAGACATTTTTTCAGGATCTATAATTCTTGGTTGGAAGTTTTTCCTCTTTCAGGGCTTTGAATGTGTCATCCCATTGCTTTCGTGCTAACATTGTTTCTGTGGAGAAGTCAAATGAAAGCCTATAGGGTTTCCCTGTGAATGTTAGCTTTGCTTTGAGCCCCACTGCCTTTAAGTGCCTCTCTTTATGTTTTGTTTTATTAAGCTTGAGTATAATATGTCTTGGTGTCTTTTTTCTGAGGTCTTGATTTTGTGGTGGTCAATACACATCTTGGATATCTACATTCTCTTCTTTCATAATTTCAGGGAAGTTTTCTGTCAGTAACTCTACAGCAATGTCCTCTGTTATTTCACCTATCCATCCTTGTTTAGGAACTCCAATTATTTATAGATTTTCCTCTTAATAGAGTGTCACATGTTTCTTAATTCTTCTTCATTTTTCTTATTTCTTTTCTCTGATTTCTCCTCATAAATGCTCTGTCAGTTGCTGTATCCTCAAGGTCACTAATTCTGACTTTCATCTCCTCAAATCTACTCTTTTGGCTTTAGATTGAATTCTCTAATTCTATAATTTTGTTATTGTTCTGCTGTGTTTCAGATTGTTGATGTTCCATCTTTTCAAATAGTTTACTTAGTTTTTCAGTTTGTTCTGCTCCATTTTGTTTAATTTCTAGGAGGGCTTTCTATATAACTGATTTTACTTGACCTCCAATAGTTTCAGAAAGGCTTCTTGCTCTGGGAAGTTTGCTGATTCTTTATTTTGGGAGTTTTCTGGAGCCATGGTGACCTGCTTTTTTAAATGGTTAGCAATTGACTGTTGTCTGTGTGCCATCTAGAAGCTGTTTGATTTCTCTGGTGTTACCTCATCAAGAGCTGAGGTGTAGTTCTAAAAGGGGAGTTGATCACCAGCTGTCTCTATGTATCTAGTGACTAGCCCCAGGTGGAGTGTCAGGAGTGTCAGGCTCTATTTCCTGTCTGGCAAAGATAGCACCATACTTACAGAGTCACTGGGGGTGGGGGCAGTCAGCCCACTCTGTAATGTGGATCAGTGAAGGGTGGAGGAGATGCTGCAGGGTCTCTCAGCTCTCAGTTTTCCAGGTGGTCTTATTTAAAAGGGTACTTTACTTCTGAGCAGGGAGCTATCCAACAGCTGCCGTAAAGTCAGGCCCTGAAGTGTGGCAGGCCCAGCCTTCCAGCTGACCATGAAAGTACCTCATAGGCCATCCCCAGATGCTATGACATGGTGCAAAGTAGGAAGAGATTAGGGCCTTTCAGCTGTACTCTGCCAGGCCCCAGCCATAAATCTAGACCTGAATTGTCTCAAATGCTGCTTTGCTGCTGATGAAGCCCTTGCCAGACAGGCTGTGCTTGAGAATCAGCTGTAGCTAAAGGCCCTATCTGGGTGAATCCACCTCCAAGCCAACCAAGACAGTGTCCCTGCTGAGCTGCCCTTCCTGCCGTGAAACAGCAGAGTCTATGGTGCAGCTCAGAAAAGAGAGGGTGGAGTGTCAGTGGTGACCTCAGTCATCAGGTGGGCTCCCGATATGTGGCTGTCCCACCACACACTGTCTCTTTGCTGCACTATATGCTGTTTACTTAAGTGCCACAGCTTGGCCTATTGGCCAGCTCATGCCCCATCCACACCTCCCAAATAACAAGGAAAGTGTCAGTACCTGCAGTCCTCCAAAACGGTGAGTCAGCAGGAGCAGTGGTCAGTGGCTTATGGATCATTTTTGAATGGGGTAGTTTAATCCATTACTGGTGCCTAGTCAAATCTGACAATACTATGGCAGATCCTAAGGCTCTCCAGACGTCCACTGTTTGATTCAGTGATTACTCCGGGCCTTAGTTCTCAGAGAGAACTGAGGAGATATTTGTCTAATTTGCCATCTTGGCCTTGCCCTCTGGAGAATTTGAATTTCTGTTTTGGAACTTTGTGAAATCATAATGGTTTGCCTCTTAAGTTGTTTGAAATTGACTGTTATCTCCAAGTCATTGGTAACTCATATTTATTTATTTTATGTTTGCCTACACTTGTCTTTGGCTTGTGGCTTGCCTACTAAAATAGACTGGTCGTGTGTGATAATTGGGTTATTGCTACCTTTGAAGCTCTAATGCACTGTTTCCAGGTGGTTAGAACTATTATTAGACACACCACCCCAAGAGTCCGTTTACTTTTCTTGTATAGCTTTATTTCAGGCTCCCAGTTAGTAAGTCATCAAGTGTTCTAGATGGGCAGGGGAAATTGTTGTAGACACAGATATCTGTATGCAGCTTCTGAAAAAGGAAGGGTGCTAATAGCTGTACCTGAGTGTCTGTGAGGATGATGTGTCTCCTTATATCTGATTCTAGGCGAAAGAAGAGTTTCTTCCTGAATTTCTGGCTCAGAGGTGTCAGCAGATTTTTTTTCTTTCCTCTTTCCCTCTTCTCCTTTTTTTTGTTAAATTGTTCTGTCTCTGCTTGGCTGGCTCTAAGTCTTAGAGAATGCCTCAGGACAGGCTTGGGAAAGCACTGGGAGAAGGGAGAGGGGTTTATGCCAAGGAAAAGATTTAGTACCAGCTAGTAAGTTACTTGCACAGACAGCTTTTGATGATCTCGTGAGGTTTTTCACTGGTTCTGGAGGCACAAGTGAATTTTCCCGTCAGTTTCTTCTGCTGGGGAGGATGCCCTCCAACCACCATGCTGAACTCACCACAATGGCTGTAGCCATTTCTGGCAGGTCAGTTCTGATGAATCCTACTCTCTATTGCTCAGTCCAATTTCTCAGCTTTCCATTTGATGTTCTGGGCTCCTAGCATGCCATATATAATGGATTCATTTGTTCTTTTTGGTCTTTATTGTTAAAGGTGTCAGAGGAAGCATCTCACTACTCTGTCATCTTGACCATGCACCTATGTGTAAGTTTTTCTGTGACACGTTAACTTGGATTGTAAACTTTTATTTAAAGTACAATAAAATATTAAAAAGAGAGAGAGAGAAAGGAACAAACTAACAACACAGTTGTGTTAATCTACAAGTAATTATGTAGACTTAAAAAAGCCTATCTGAAAAGGTTACACATTATGCCACTTATTATCCCACTTACTGAAACCAAAAACCAAGCTCGCTGGCACTGAGTCAATTCCAACTCATAGTGACCCTATATGACAGAACTGCTCCATAGTTTCCAGAGTGCTTGGTGTATTTGAGCTGCCAACATTTGATTGGCAAACTTAGCACTTAACTGCCACACCATCAGGGTTTCCTTATTTAATATTCTTGAAATAATGAAATTATAGAAATGAAAACCAGTTTAATTTATGGAATGCATTAGAAATGGGAGAGAGGGCAGTAGTTGTAGCTTAAATGGTAGCAGGAAGGATACTTGTGATAGAACTGTTCTGTATCCTGATTGTGGTGGTAGTCACATACATCCACACATGAAATAAAACTGCATAAAAATAAATACACAGACTGGCACACAAATAAGTGCATGTAAAAATTGTGATGCCCAAATATGTTTGGTGAGTATAATCAATGTGAATTTCCTGGTGGTGTTATTATTCCACAGCTATGCAAGATGTTACTACTGGAGAAAACGGTATGAAGGGTATACAGGATTTACAAGTATTATTTCTTATAATTGCCTGTGATTCTACACTTATCTGAAAATAATAACAAAAATTGTAGTATTACATGCTTTATAAGTTTTCCTTTTCTTTTCAGATTGACCCATCGTTAAATCAAAGTTGTATTTAATAGACAAATATTGACTAAGTGAACACTGTCGTTAACATAATTCTGAAATCCTTTTTATCTTTGTATCATAGACATTAAGAACTAACTTAGTTTGTGAGAGTTAATCCTGTGCTGTTTTTCAATTATAACATTATAGCTTGGAAACTCATTATCTGATACACAATGAAAAATACATGCAGACTATGGCAGAATTTCTGCTTTCCCTCGACCTACATGTTCAAGTTCTGTTCATAAAAAGTTTAAATGCTGTCTACTTCTGCATTGGTTACACTGACACAATGCACATTTTTAGTGCACGGAAACCCTCCACACCACTAAAAACTTTATCGTCATGTTTGGTGCTATTGCTATACTATTCTGATTAGATAAACCTTGGTCCTATCTCCTGGAAATTTTATACTGAATGATGGGTGTATCAACACTAATATCTACTTCCTTAAGTTATGTGTTGAGAGGAAAAATTCAATTTTGTTCATACATAAAGAACCCAAACCCATTGCTGTCAAGTTGATCCTGACTCTATAGGGCAGAGCAAAACTGCTCCAGAGAGTTTCTAAGGAGTGCCTGGCAGATTTGAACTGCTGACCTTCGGATTAGCAAATGTAGCACTTAACCACTGTACCACCAGGGTTTCCAATTTTGTACATAGAGTCAGTAATATATTAGAAGTCTAAATGGTGGCAAAGTGTTAGAAAGTTAAAAAAGCCTTAAACTGAGACCAGAGGCACTGTGAACTTTGTTGGGAAGAAAAATAATAGCAAGTCTTAAATAAAAGTTTACTTCTCCACCCAACCTAAACCTTCAAAAGGAGTTGAGAGCTAGAAGCAAATGACTAATTAATAAGTCAGGCTGCAATTCTGCTTACTTGCTAAAGAACAATATGCACGTATATATACTTTTTTATGTGAATAGTGCCTCAGAACTTAATTTAAACTAAAAAGACACTAAAACAAGAGTAAATTCAATGGAATACCTAATTTGCAAGTATATTCCCAGTTGAAAACTTATGGTAATAGCAGTTTAGGGATATCTATGAGATTAGCCTTAAATCATCTGAAATTTACAAATATATATAGAAAAAAACATGGAAAGTCTACTGATTTAATAAGTTCCATAGAATGGAAATACATGCAAGTTTTGCCTTAAAAGAAATCAGATTTTTTTTATTTAAATGCGATAATAAATTTTAAAATAGAATTATAAATTATCATACTTTTGTTAGAGATTACAAAATAGAAGTATGATTATGCTTGACATTCTCCTTGAAGCCATTATGAAATCAGTAATTCTAATGCCTGCCAATGTAGCCATTTCAGACATCTAATGTAAAAGTGTGTGTATATCATGCCTTCTGAAAAGGCAAGAGTAGTTTTCACTTGCTGTATAAAATGGTAAACAATGAAAAACAAAATAAAACGTTAAATAGATTGAGTTACAATGTACACCTATACAATAATTAAGGTTATAGAGTATATAACATGACAGTTATTTACTATGCCAAGGGAAGACATCCAATTTATAACTAATGGTTTTAAAATCAGGTTTGATGAATACTCAGCATTTTTCTTGAGTATGTGCTTGACCAAATTTTCAACAAAAATGATGCAAAAGCAAAATAGGGATATTGGAAATTTAATGCTCAT
Source organism: Heterohyrax brucei (assembly GCA_028571685.1). NCBI lineage: Eukaryota > Metazoa > Chordata > Mammalia > Hyracoidea > Procaviidae > Heterohyrax > Heterohyrax brucei. The sequence continues at coordinate 118,138,461 of CM053166.1, forward strand.
AAATGATTATTTATGCCTTTCTACTATATTGACCTTTTTTTAATTGTAATTGAGTGAAAGTAAACAATCCAAGTTAAATTTGCATGCCTGCTGTCCCCAGTTCCTTCTGCTCTCCTTGCCTGGTGACAGCATTCTCCTTTCTGTTGTATAACATGTCATATCCTCTTAACAATCTCCTGTCCTCTCTTCCCCATGTTCTCCTTTCCCTTCTAGTAAGAGACCAGTAGGACAGCACCCTATAGATTCATAGAACCACAAAGAACACTCACCTTATGGCCACATTATGTCCCTGGGTGCAATCTATTCCTACCCAAAGAGTTGACTTCAATAATATTTTCTGGTCAGGGGTACCAGCAGGTCTAAGGCCCATATTCCCAGGGGAACCCTCAGGCCTTCAGACCATCAACTGTGGTCTTTGAGTGGAGTTCTTGAGGCGCACCCCTCTTTTCCTGGTGTTGCCACCGGGACTAGACATTGTGTGCTCCATCATGGCTGTTCTTGGTGGTGGCCAGGCACCATCTGGATCTTCTGGTTGCATGTTGATACAGTCACCCATTCACATGAATCCTTCTGCATTCTGGGCTCTTTTTCCCTTATGTCTTTGTTGTCCTTGGTGATCATCTATTGCAGCTGAGTTGGGACCATTTGGTGTACCTCATATGGCAGTTTGCTAGCTTTTAAGACTCCAGACACCAATCACCAACATGGGGTGCAGAAGACTCTTTTAGCAATAGGCTAGTTATGCCAACTGGCCTCGATGTCCCCTGAGAGCATGGTCCTCAGACCTCCACCCCTGCTACTCTATCCTTGCCATGTTAGGTTAAGATTAGAAGAGTTTTCAGTTTATGTTGAAGTTCAGTTAATTTGACCTTCTTTCTACTGTGTGCAGTCACTGCTTTCATCAGCCAAACTTCTATCAACTATGTAATCTATGCCCAGCCCTCTCCTTCCTTCCCCTCCCTTGCAATGATCAAAGCGTCTTTTCTTCTGTAGAGGAGTCTGTTTTTAAGTCATTATAGTAGGGTATCACACATATTTGCCCTTGTGCTGCTAACTGATTTCACTGAACATAATGTCTTCTAATTGAAACCAGGTCATAAGACGCTTTTAAAACTATCATTGTTCTTTATCATTGTATAGTGTTCTGTTGAGTATACATACCATAGTTTGTTTATCCATTCATTTGCTGTCGGGCAACTGGCTTGATTCCATCTTGTAGATATTGTGGACTGTGCTGCAATAAACAGTCGTGTGTATTTCTCTGTTCAAGTGACTGCCCTTGATGCTGTAAGATATATTCCGAGCAGTGGGATTACTGGATCAAATGGTATATCTATTTCCATCTTTTTAAAAAAGCACCAGATTGCTTTCCAAAGAAGTTGTACCATTTTGCAATCCTACCAGCAGTGTAGGAGAGTTACAATTTCTCTATGGCCCCCCTAGCATATGTTGTTTTGTGTTTTTTGGCTCATGATCAACCGCGTTGAGGTGAGATAGTATCTCACTGTAGTTTTTATTTGGATCTTTTTTTTTTTTGATCATGAGCATTTCCTCAGGTATCTTTTGGCTGCCTGGATGTCCTCTTTACTGAAGTATCTGTCCATCTCCTTTGCCCATTGCTTAATTGGGTTCTTTACCTTTTTCTTATTGATAATTTGCAGTACTTTGTAGATTATGGAAATCAGATGCCAGTCCGCATGTAGTTTCCAAATTTTTTTTTCCATTCTGTAGGTGGTCTTTTAATTCTTTTGATAAAGTCTTAGGATGAGTAAAAGTGTTTGATTCCTAGTGGTTCCCATTTATTTATTTTCTCTTCTGTTGATCATACTTTGTCAGATTTTGACGTCTGTCTAAGTTGTATATTATAACTTCCATTGTTGAACCTATTTTTCTTGCATGATCTTTATTGTTTTAAGTTTGGTTATTTGGGTCTTTTTATCCATGAGTCGGATCCGACTCAATAGCACTTGGCTTTGGCTGGCTATCCAATTTGAGTTAATTCTTGTGTAAGGCGTGAGATACGGATCTTGTTCCAATATTTTGTAGATAGATATCCAATTTTGCCAGGATCATTTGCTAAAGAGACTGTTTTTACCCCAGCAGCACTTGGCTGCCTGGCTCACAATCTTAAGGCCTTTATCAATATCAACCATTCATAAGCAGATGATGGCATCTGGAAGGTCTCAACTCTGTTCCATTGGTCTGTATGTGTCTTTTTGTACCAGTACCAGGCTCTTTTGACTACTGTAGCAGTTTAATAGTTTCTAAGGTCACATAGTGTGAGGCTTCCCACTGCATTTCTCTTCTGCAGTAGTGCTTTGCTTATCTGGGGTTTCTTCCCTTCCCAAATAAAGTTGGTGATTTGTTTCTCCATCTAATAAAAAAATGTCACTGGAATTTGTATTGGGATTTCACTGCATATATATATCGTTGGGTAAAATAGACATTTTCACAATGTTAAGTCTTCCTATCCATGAGCATGGTAGGTTTCTCCATTTATGTAAGTCTCTCTTAGTTTCTTGCAGTGAGGTCTTGTAGTTCTCTTTGTAAAGGCCTCTCATTTCTCTAGTTAGATTTATTCCTAGGTATTTTATCTTCTTGGGGCCTATAGCGAATGGTATTGATTTGGTGATTTCTTCTTTAAGGATCTTTTTGTTAGTATAAAGGAATCCTACTGATTTACTTATGTTTATTTTATATCCTAATACTTTACTGAACTCCTTTACTAGTTCCAATAGGATTCTCTGCATATACAATCACATCTTATGCAAATAGGGAGATTTTTACTTTTTTGCTGATGTGGTTGCCCTTTATTTCTTTGTCTTATATAGTTGCCCTGGCCATAACTTCTAGCACGATGTTGAATGAAAGTAATGAGGGTAGGCGTCCTTGTCTAGTTCCCATTCTCAATGGGAATTATTTCAGTCTCTCTCTATTCAGGATGATGTAGGTAGTTGACTTTGCTTGGATGCTCCTTACTGCATTGAAGAATTTCCCCTCTATTCCCATTTTACTGAGAGTTTTTAGGATGAATGGATGTTGGACTTCACCAGATGCCTTTTTTGCATCAATTGACAAAATCAGGGGATTCTTGTATTTTGTGTTATTTATGTTGATTCCATTAATTGTTTTTCTGAGGTTGAACTAGCCTTGCCTCCCTGGAATGAAACCAACTTGTTCATGATGATTTTTTTTTTTTTTTGGTATGCTGTTGAATTCTATCGGCAAGGGTTTTGTTGAAGATTTTTCCATCGAGGTACATGTCTTAGGCTGAGTTTTCTAGGGAAGCAAAACCAGTAACACGTGTAGGTACAAGGAAAGGTTTATAATACATATATAGACAGATAGATGGATACAAATATAGGAAACAGCTCACGTAATCACAGAAGCTGAATGTCCCAAACTCTGGCACAAGCCTCACATGTCCACGGAAGCTGAGGAACCCAAGGTCAGCAAGTCAGAGACTAGAGTTGCAGATCACCGGTTGTGTAGGTCAGTGGATCCCAAGCTGGTGGCGAGACGAAGCGACAGAGGCTGGCGAACGCAGGATCGGCAGGTCAGGGAGCAGGACTCTCAAGTGCCGACTGTAAGGACTGATGAGCCCAACAGCTGCTAGCTCAAGTCCCGGAACCAGACGCTGGAAGAAGAGAGCAGGAGCTCCTGGCCACGTGAGCCATCAGCAGCCGTAGTCCAAGGTCTTGAGATGAGAGCCGAGGGGCAGGGAGCCACCACAAACCCCGCCCTGCCACTTAATACAGCAGCCAAATAGGTAGTAGCCAAGTTGACATAATCCTGACCACCACAGTACATGAGTGATATTGATCTGTAACTTTCCTTTTTTGTTGGATCTTTCCCTGGATTTGGTATCAGGGTTATGCTGGCTTCATAGAATGAATTTGGGAGTATTTCATCTCTTTCTATGCTGTGAAACACTCTCAGTAGTATCAGAGTTAACTTTTCTCTGATAGTTTCGTAGAATTCTGTGGTGAAGTCATCTGGTGCAGGGCTTTTTTCTCTGGTAGTTTTTTGATGAATTTTTCAATCTCTTGCTTTGTGATAGGTTTGTTAAGTTGTACTTCTCCCTGTGATAATTTTGGTAGGTGATATCAATCTAAGAATTTGTGTATTTCCTCTAGGTTTTCAATCTGTTAGAGTACAGTCTTTCATAGTATTCTGTTATGATACTTTTGATTTCATTTGAGTGTGTTGTGATGTCTCCCATCTCATTTCTTATTTGAATTATTTATTTCCTCTCTTCTTTTTCTTTTGTAAGTTTAGCCAATGGTTTGTCAATTTTGTTGATCTTTTCCAAAAGTCAACTTTTGGTTTTGTCCATTTTTTTAGTTGTTCTTCTATTCTTTAATTCATTTAGTTATGCTCTGATCTTTATGATCTGTTTTTTGCTGGTGCCTGAGTGGTTCCTCTGTTACACTCTTTCTACTTTGGGTTCTTTATTCCTGCAAGATTTGTGCATCTATAGAGATAAATTGACCTCTGAGCACTGCTTTGGCTGTATCCCATAGGTTCTGGTAAGATGTATTTTCCTTCTCATTTGAATCCATACATTTCTTTGTTTTGTTCTTGATTTCTTCCATAACCCATGACTTTTCGAGCAAGGTGTTGTTCAGTTTCCATGAGTTCCAATTTCTACCTATGTTTTTTCTGCTATTGAGTTTGGCTTTTATAACTTTATGGTCTGAGAAGATGCTTTGCAATAATTCAATAGTTTGGATTTTGCTGAAACTTACTTTATGTCCTAACACATGGTCTATTCTGGAAAATTTTCCATGTGCACTGGAGAAGATGTACTTATCTGTTGGTAGATAAAAAATTCTGTATTTTTGATGAGGTCTAGTAGGTTACTTGTTGTAGTAAGTTCTGTGTCTTTACTTAGCTTTTCTCTGGATCATCTGTCCATTACTACAAGTGCAGTTTTGAAGTCTCCCACTATTATTGTGGAGTGATCTATCTCATTTTTCCAACATAATCAGTGTTTGATGTATTTAGATGCTCTGGTATTGGACGCATGAACATTTAATATTGTTAAGTCCTGTTTGTTTGTTGAAACTTTTAGCAATAAATAGTGACTGTTCTTTTCCACGAGGATGGATTTCATACTAAAATCTATTTTATCTGAGATTACTATTGCCACACCTGCTCTTTTTTGTATATTTTTAGCTTGGTGTGTGTGTGTATATATATATATATTTGTATGTATACATATGCTCCGTCTTCTAATGTTCAGTTTGTTCATATGTTTAAGTCTAAGGTGTGTTTCTTGTAAGCAGCGTATAGATGGGTCATGTCTTTTGATCCAAGATGTCACTCGATGTCTCCTTATTGGAACATTCGTTTACAGTCATTGTAATTATTGAGAGGTATGTGTTTAGTGCTGTCATTTTGATGTGTTTATTTTTGTGTTGGTGTTTTCTATGTTTCTCTTAATATTCTGTTCTGGATCATTCTTCATTATGGGTTCACTTTTTATATTTTTCAGTGTTCATTTTGTGTTTGTTGAGACTCCTCTATTATGTTTCTTGTTTTGACATGTTGCATTGTTATCGTGCTTTGCAGCTGCCTGTATGACTCCACTTAATATTCTAAGTGTAAACCCAGTTTTAACTTCAACATAGATTTTAACTTCCTCCCCATCTGAAAGGATTATAACTACTGTAGTATATCCCTCTTTTTAACGTGATGTTGTCTTAGTTTCATGATATAATCAGTGGTTCCCTTCTTTTAATATTATAGCTTTGACTGAGTTTTGTGCCTTCCCTACTTGAGTAGGTTTCTGGATGTTGTGTCCTGAGTTGCCTTCTTAAGTATACACTTAATGGTTTCGTTTTTCTAAGAAATGAGCTTCTTTCAGTGTTTCTTGTAGTTTTGGTTTGATTTCTACAGTCTCTAACTTTCTGTTTATCTATGAATGTCTTAATTTCATCTTCTTATTTGAAAGACTGTTTTTCAGGATATATAAGGGTTGGTTGGAAGTTTTTCTCTTTCAAGGCTTTGAACATGTCATCCCACTGCCTCCTTGCCTACATCCTTTCTGCCAACAAATAAGATGAAAGCCTATTGAGCCTCCCTCTGAGTTTTGGCTTTGCTTTGAGTCTCGCTTCCTTTAAGAGTTTCTGCTTGTGTTTCAATTTATTTGGATTGATTATGTCTTGTGTCTTTCTTTTGGTCTTTTGGGGTCTCATTTTTGTGGCATCAATATATGTCTCGGATATCTGTTTTCTTCTTTCATAATTTCAGGGAAGTTTTCTGTCAGCAACCCAACAACAGTACTCTCCGTGTTTTCAGCAATCCCCTCCTCTTCAGGAATTCCAATTAATCACAGATTATTCCTCACGATAGAGTCCCCCATGTTTCTTAGTGCTTCTTCATTTTTCTTACTTCTTTTCTCTGATTTCTCCTCATAAATGTGTTACTTGCTCTATCACGAAGGTCACTAAATCTGACTATCAGTTCCTCACTTCTTCTCTTTTGGCTTTGTATTGAATCATCTAATTCTGAAATCTGTTAGATTTCAGAACATTGATGTTTCATCAGTTTGAATAGCTAGCTTAATTTTTCATTTTGCTCTGCTGCACTCTATTTAATCTCTAGGAGGGCTATATATGTGATTCTTTTGTACTCAGCCTCTGATAGTTTCACAAAGCCTTCTTTGATAATTTTGGGGTTTTTTTTGGAGCCATGGTGGGTTGTTTCTTTAAATGGTTGGCAATGGTCTGTTCCCTATGAGCCATCTAGAGGCTGTTTAGTTTCTCTGGTGTTGCCTCAATTGGAACTGAGGTATAGTTCTGAGAAGGGAGTTGATCACCAGCCACCTCTGTGTACTCTAGTGACTGGCCCCAATGGACTCTCTGGGTGTCAGGCTCTGCCTCCTGGCTGGCAAAGACACCACCTTACTTATGGGGTCACTGGGAGCCATCAACAGACCCTATGAAGTGGCTCAGTAAAGGCTAGGAGAGATGCTATAAGGCTGCACTGTAGTTATTTCTCTAAGCAGTCTTATTTTAAAAAGCTAAAAGCTATCTGATACCTTCTAAAATCAGTCAGGCCTTCATGTGTGGCAGTTTCTACCCTCTGGCAGACGATGGAAACACCTCTTCAGCAGTCCCTAAATACTATGATGTAGTTCAAATCCCAATCATGGTGACCCTAGGGGCCAGGGTAGAACTGACCAAGCAGACAAAATTAAAATAAAAAGAATACTTCCTTAATCCTGATTCCTAGCTCAGGTAATTACTGAGTAAAAATGGATTGCTTTTGATGATCACGTGACCTGAGTTCTAGTTCCAAGTTTTCCACTTGCTGTTCTTAGTGATTTTGGAAATCAGTTCCCATTTCAGAACTTCACTTTTATTCCACATATACCAGGTTATCTGTAATGTCTAATCCATATTAAAAGTTTTTGTGATAATATGAAGATAAGCAATGGAGATAGATATGCTCTGTAGCTATAAATCTTAATAAAAGTGTGACACATTGAATTTTATAGAAATTATTCTCTAGGTAGGACTATTTTATCTTAATAAAAGTATATTAAATGGCAATCTACATATTTAAAAATAAATAAGTGAATAACTAAATAATTGACCCTTGTCTTAGGGTTCGCCACAGAAGCACATCCAGCGATATATAGATATTAGATAGACAGATAAATAGATTACTTCAAGAGATTGGTTCACATAATTGTTGGTACTGTCAAGTCCAAAATTCTATGTGACCAGCAGGCTGGAAAATTCTGCAATCTTGCATCCCAAGATCTATTGGTCAGGTGATGAGAAGAACGCAGAATATCAAAAGGGGACAGAGAAAGTGAGTTTTTCCAAAGTATCTACTTGTAATGTGAAGGCAGATCACACTGTAAGGAAACTCTCTTTTTTATTAACTACATTATTAAAGCTAATTAAAGCACAATATAATGTGCTATGAAACAGTACCTAGTCTAGTGTTTGGCCAAATCACTGGGAATCATAGCTTAGGAAAGGTGACACATAAAATTAAACCTTACATTCATTTTGGATAAAGACAAAGTAGCCTGTCATACCAATATTCCTGCAGGTAACTATAAGCTCTAGATAAAATGCTATAGTTAAAAATAATAATAATAATTGCCCAACAATACTAGAAAACAACTAAAATCATGGTAAACTGGTAAGGAGTTGACAATTGGAAAAAGGATAAGTTTCTAATTTTGAAAAGATTTTCCCTTGGCTCTATTCAGCTCCAAGTAGGTTAGTTCAAATTTGTATGAAATCTCACAGTCTTGCTGTCACAAAAATACAGGGAACAATGTACAGGCTGTCTTGGGAGGTGGAGAGTAAGGAAGAAACACTGAAAAGAACAGTTGCAGAGAAGCAGAGACATCTCAAAGTGTGCGTGTAACTATTGCTCAGATATCAGGCTGAACCATGAACTATGCCAGGGCAAGACAGGTTCTACACAGACTGTTGTGGATCGAATAGTGTCCCCAAAAATGTATGTTAACTTGTCTAGGTCATAATCGCTAGTACTGTGTGATTCTCTAACATTTGGTCACCTGATGTGATTTCCTATGGGTTGTAAGTTCTACCCCATGATGTTAATGAGGAAAACCTAGTGATTTAGCAGTTAAGACTCATAGCTGCTAACCAAAAGGTTGGTATTTAGAATCTACCAGGTGTTCCTTGGATACCATATGGGGCGGTTCTACTCTGTTCTACAGAGTTGCTATGAGTCAGAATCCACTCACTGACACTGGATTTGGTTTCCCTTAAATGCTAATGAAGCAGGATTAGGCACAGTTAGTGTTAATGGGGCGGGACTTAATCTACAAGATTAAATTTTGTCTTAAATCACTGTCTTCTGGGATGAAAGAAGAGAGTAGAAAGACAGGGGATCTCAGTAACCACCAAGAGAGAAGTGCCAAGAACAGTGTGTCCTTTAGATCCAGGATTGCTGCCATGAGAAGCTCTGTATACAAAAGGCTGATGACACAGACATTCCCTCAGCTGACAGAGAAAGAAAGCTTTTGCTCTGACTCAGTGTCCTGTATTTGTATTCAAGCCTCCTAAACTGTGAGAGAATAAATCTATCTTTGTTAAAGCCATCCACTTGTGGTACTTCTTTTATAGCAGCACTAGATAACTAATAAACAGACCATGTAAATCTTGAAAGAACTGTTTTGGATTGAATTTTTGTTTGGTACCATTGAGGCAGTTCTGACTCATAGTGATTCTGTGCACAACAAAATGAAACACAGCCTGCTACTGTGCCATGCCTACAATATTTTTTATGCTTAAGCCTATTGTTGAAGCCACTTTGTCAACCATTTTTCCAAGGGTCTTCCTTTCAAGAAGTGCTCTGGTTGTACTTCTTCCAGAACAGATACATTTGTTCTTTTGGCAGTCCATGGTACATTCAATTTTCTTCTCCAACACTGCAGTTCAAAGGCATCAACTCTTCTTATGTCTTCCTTATTCATTGACCAGCTTTGACATGCATGTGATGTGATTCAAAATACCGTGGCTTGGGGTAGGTGCACATTAGTCTTCAAGGTGATATCTTTGCTTTTCTACACTTTAAAGAGGTCTTTTGCAGCAAATTTTCCCAAGGCAACACGTCTTTTGATTTCTGGACCACTCTATCCATGGGTGATGATTATGGAACAAATAAAATAAAATCCTTGAAAGCTTCAACCCCTTCTCCATTTGTCATGATGTTTTTTACTGATCCAGTTGTGAGGACTTTTATTTTCTTGATGTTAAGTTTCAATCCATACTGAAGGATGTGGCCTATGATCTTAATCAGTAAGTGTTTAAAATCCTCTTCATTTTCTACAAGCAATGTTGTGTCATGCATAATGCAGGTTGTTAACGAGTCTTCCTCCAGTCCTTGGACTGGGTCTTATTCATATAATCCAGCTTCTCAGATTATTTGTTCAGCATACAGATTGAAAAGGTACAGTGAAATGATACAACTCTGACGCACACCGTTCCTGACTTTAAACTATGCGGTGTTCCCTTGTTCTGTTCACGTGACTGCCTCTTGATCCATGTAGATTCCTTAAGAGTACAATTAAATGTTCTGGGATTCCCATTTTGTGCAATGTTAGCTATAATTTATTATGATCCATACAGTCTAATGCCTTTGCATAGTCAATGAAACACAGGTAAACATCTTTCTGGTATTCTCTGCTTTCAGCCAAGATCCATCTGACATCAGCAATGGTATCTTTGGTTCCACATCCTCTTTTGAATCTGGCTTGAATTTCTGGCAATTCCCTGTCAATATACTGCTGCACTCACTTTTGAATAATCTTGAGCAAAATTTGACTTGCAAGTGATATCAGTGATGTTGTTAGATAATTTCTGCATTCAGTTGGATCACCTTTCTTGTGAATAGACATAAATATGGAACTTTTCTAGTCTGTTGGCCTGGAAGCTGTCTTCAAAGTTTCTTGGCATAGATGAGTGAGGACTTCCGGTTCTGCACCTCTTTGTTGAAGCATCTCAATTGATAGTCCCTCAGTCCCTGGAGTTTGTTTGTCACCAATGCCTTCAATGCAGCTTTGACTTCTTCCTTCAGTACCATCAGTTCCTGATCATATGCTACCTCTTCAAATGGTTGAATGCTAACAGGTTGTTTCTAGTATAATGATCTATATATTCCTTCCATCTTCTTTAGATGCTTCTTGGGTCATTTAATATTTTCAGTATAGAATCCTTCACTATGGCAACTTGAGGCTTGAGTTTTTCTTCAGCTCTTTCAGCTTGAGAAATGTAGTGTGTTCTTCCCTTTTGATTTTCTATCTCCTGCTTTTTGCCCATGTTATTGTAATATTTACTTTGTCGTCTCAATCTGCCCTTTGACATCTTCTATTCATTTCTCTTACTTCTTCATTTATTCCTTTTGTTTTAGCTACTCACTGTTCAAGAGAAAGTTTGAGTCTTTTCTGACATCCAGTTTGGCCTTTCTTTCTTTCTCTGTCTCTCTTTCTTTCTTCCTTTTTTTTTTTCTCTCTCTCCTTCCTTCCTTATATTTTTAATGACCACTTGATTTCTTCATGTATGATGTCTGTGATATAATTTCACAACTTGCGAGATGCTGTGATGCTGGAAGCTATGCCACTGGTATTCAGACACCAACAGTGTCAACCATGGCAGACAGGTTTCAGTTGAGCTTTCAGATTAAGACAGACTAGGAAAAAGGACCCAGCAGTCTACTTCTGGAAACAATTAGCCAGTAAAAAGCTTATGAATGACAGTAGAAAATAGTACTGGAAAACGAGCCCACCAGATTTGAAGGCACTCAAAAGATGATTGGTGAAGAGCTGCCTCCTTGAAGTAGAGTCAACCTTAACGACTTGCATGAGTAAAGACTTCAGTAACTTCATTTGCTGATGTGGTATAACTCAAAATGAGATAAAACAGCTGCAAACATCTGTTAATAACCAGAAATAGAGATACATAAACTGTGAATACAGGAGAATTGGAAATTGTCAAAAATAAAATGGAACCCATAAACATAGATAACCTGGGCATTAGTGAGCTGAAATTGGCTAGTTTTGGCCATTTTGAATCAGACTATCATAAGGTCTACTCTGCTTGAAATGACAACTTGAAGAAGAATGATGTTTCATTCACCACCAAAAAAAATTTCTAGATCTGTCCTGAAGTACAGTGTTGTTCGTGATAGGATAATACCCATACATCTACAAGGAAGGCCAGACAGTATGACTGCCATTCAAATTTACACACAAACCACTAAAGGCCAAAGAAGAAGATGCTGAGGATTTTTTCCAGCTACTGTAGTCCAAAATAAATTAAACATGTAATCAGGATGCACTAGCAATTACTGATGATTGAAATGAGAATTTTGGAAACAAAGAAGAAGGAACAGAGGTCTGAAAATATGCCCTTGGTGACAGAAACAATGTTGGAAATTGCATGACAGAATTTTGTAAGACCCACGACTTCTTCATGGTAAGTACTTTTTCTTACCAACATGAAATGGTGATTATATACACGGACTTCACTAGATGGAATACGCAGGAATCAAATCAACTGCATCTGTGGCAAAAGTTGATGGAAAAGTTCTGTATCATCAGTCAGAACAAGACTGGGTTCTGACTGTGTCACAGACCATCAGTTCCTCATATGAAAGTTCCGGTTGAAACTGAAGAAACTTAGAAAAAGTCCATGAAAGCTGAAGTACAACCTTGAGTATATCCTACCAGAGTTTAGAGACCATCTCAAAAACAAATTTGGTGCATTGACCACACAGACTGAAGACCAGACAAGTTGTGGAATGCCATCAAAGACATTATACATGGACTGAATTGAGTTCCCCCCAAGAATGTGTATCTACCTAGCTAGTCCATGATTCCCAGTATTGTGTGATTGCCTACTATTCTGTCATCTGATGTGATTTTCCTATGTGTTCTAAATTTTACACATATGATGTTCCTGAGGTGAGCTTAGTGGCACATAATGAGGCAGGACTCAATCTACAAGATTAGATTCTGTCTTAAGTACTTCTCTTTTAAGATATACAAGAAAGAAGCTAGCAGAGAGATGTGGAAACCTCATAGAACCAAGAAAGGAGCAAAGAGCAAAGAACATGTTTGCAAGGATCAAAACATGTTCTTTGAAGCAAGGATCCCTGTACTGAGAAGTTCCTAGGCCAGGGGAAGATTAATTACAAGGAAAACCAGAAATGAATTTAAATGATCCTTGAAGGGGAGACAAAATTTGAGGTGCACGTCAAGTAAGTCAACTCCCTGCTAAAAGAAAATAACAACATAATGAACACTGGAAGAATAAATTAGAATCCAGGGCTTCTACAATGTAACATCACCATATAAAAATCATTAGAAATAAAAAACAAACAAAAAACACACAGAAAAAGTCTCCACACCAAGTAAAAGAGAGTGAATCAAAGTTTATCCAGATATTATCCAAATACTGAGATCATTATGTAGGTCTTAGTTGTTGTTGTTGCTATTGTGTGCCTTTGAGTTGATTCTGATCCACAGGGACCCTTTAGGACAAAGTAGAAAGGGCCTATAGGGTTTCAAGGAGCAGCTGATGAGTTTGAACCACTGAAATTTTGGTTAGCTGCCTGAGCTCTCAAACACTATGCAACCAGGACTCTATGCAGCTCTTAAAGCAAATGTAATTACTATACCCATAGATTTAATGGAAAATATGCTTAAGGTATGGCATAAAATGAAAGGAAATTTCTGCAGAGACATTAAAAATGGACACATAAAGCTAGAAATTATAGGCACAAAACACTTAGATGTACTAACATATTACACACAAAAGAAGAACAATTTATTCACTTGATCATAAATAAGTAGAAATTATCCAATCACTGAAAAAGAAAAAAATGTTTGGAAGAATATGAACAGAGCTTCAGTGATATATGGGGCAATATAAAAAAGTCTTCCTTCTATTTTAGTTACTCAGTTTTCAAGAGCAAGTTTCAAAGTTTCTTCTGACATCTATTTTGGCCTTCTATTGCTCTCCTATCTTTTCTATGACTTCTTGCTTTCTTCAGGTATGATGTCCTCGCTATCATTCCACAACACATGTGATATTCAGTTATTAGTGTTCAGGGTGTCAAGTCTATTCTTGAGAAGCCCTCTAAGCCCAGGTGGGATATACCCAAGGTTGTATGTTGACTCTTATGGACTTGTTCTAATTTCCTTCAGTTTCAACTGGAATTTGCATATGAGTAATTGTTAGTCTATTCACCGATTAGCCTCTGACCTTGTTTTGACTGATGATATTGTACTTTTCTACAGTTTCTTTCCATAGATGGTGTCAGTTTCATTCCTGGACATTTATAGCCACTTCTCATTTTGAGCGGTGCCACATCAAAAAGTGAAAGCTTCACTCCTTCTAAGTTATGAGGTTTTTCTACTTTGAAGAGGCAGCTCTTCCCCAGTCATCTTTTGAGTGCCATTCAAGCTGTGGGGGCTCATCTTCAGGCCTTATTTGAGACACTGTTCCCCTGCTATCCTTAAGCTTGTTACCGGCTAATTATTTTCAGAAGTAGACTGTCAAGTCCTTCTTCCTAGTCTGTGTTAGTCTGGAATCTCAGTTGAAACCTGTCTGCCAGCGGCAACCTAGTTTGTATCTGGATACCCATGGCATAGCATCTTGTACCTGGATACCAGTTTCCAGTATTGCAGAAACACATAAGCCCATAATGTATGACAAACCAACAGATACACGGGGGAGTGAGAGGAAGACCCTGAAATTTGCATTTCAACTTCAAATATCTGAAGCAAAAGGAATAAATGATGAAGTGAGAGAACTGAACAGAAGATGTCAAAGTGTGGCTCAAGAAGACAAAGTATTGTAATGACATGTGCAAAGAGCTGGAGATAGAAAACCAAAAAGGGAGTATACACTCAGCATTTCTCAAGCTGAAAGGATTGAAGAAGCAATTCAAACTTCAAGTTGCAATAGTGAAGTATTCTGTGGAGAAAAATATCAAATGATGCAGGAAGTATTGAAGGAAAGTGAAAGGAATACACAGAGTCATTATACCAAAAGAATTGGTTAATATTCAGCCATTTCAAGAGGTAGCATATGACCAGGAACAAATGGTATCGAAGAAAGATGTCCAAGCTGCACAGAAGGAATTGGCGATAAATGAGTTTTCAGGAATTGATGGAATATCAGTTGAGGTGCTACAACTAACAGATTCAGTCCTGGATGTGCTAAATCATCTATGCCAAGAAATTTTGAAAACAGCTACCTAGCCAATAGACTTGAATACATCCATATTTATGCATATTCCCAAGAAAAGTGATCCAACTGAATGTAGAAATTATCAAACAATACATTAATATCATACACCAGTAAAAATTTTGCTGTAGATCATTCAAAAGTGGCTGCAACAGTACAGCAACATGAGGCTGCCTGAAAGTCAAGCTTTATTCAGAAGAGGACGTAGAACAAGGGATATCATTGCTGACGTCAGATGGATCCTGGCTGAAATCAGAAAACACAAAGGAATTTTGTGTGAATCATAACAAATTATGGATAGCATTACAGAGAATGAGAATTCCAGTACATGTAATTGTGCTCACATAGGACTGTATGTAGATCAAGAGGTGGTTGTTTGACTAGAACAAGAGAATATTTCATGGTTTAAAGGCAGGAAATGTGTGTGTTAGGGTCATATCCTTTCACAAAACTTATTCAGTCTGTATGCTGAGCAAACAATTCAAGAAGATGGACTGTATGAAGAAGAATTGGGGCATCAGGATTGGAGGGAGGCTAGTTAACAACATGTGTTATATGGGTGACATGTTGTTGTTTGCTGAAAGTAAAGAGGACTTGGAGCATTTACTGATGATGACCAAAGACTGCAATCTTCAGTATGGATTACACCTCAACATAAAGAAAATAAAACCCCTCATAACTGCACCAGTAAGTAACATCATAAATGGAGAAAAGATTGAATCTGTCAGTGTCTTATTCATCTGGTACTGTTGTGATATAAATACCACAAGTGGTTGGTTTTAATCTACTTTCCTTGCAGTAAAGTAGATTAAAGTCTACATTCAAGGTGTCAGCTCTAGGGGAAGGCTTTCTGTCTCTGTCAGCCTTCTCATTAATGTTTCCCTGCATTAGAAGCTTCTCCATGTATGTATCCTGGGTAAAAAGGATGCAGTCTG
Organism: Heterohyrax brucei; assembly: GCA_028571685.1. NCBI lineage: Eukaryota > Metazoa > Chordata > Mammalia > Hyracoidea > Procaviidae > Heterohyrax > Heterohyrax brucei. Next base: position 118,154,146 of record CM053166.1, read on the forward strand.
CTCCCAAAATTGCTTTCATGGTGATATGAAGTTCTCAACTCTCTGCTTGCTTCCCTTTCCGTCTTTCTCTTGTAAGCTAGAAGGTGGTGAAGGCCGCACCCCAGGGAAATTTCCTTTACATTGGATCAGGGCTGTGACCTTAACAAGGTGTTAAAATCTCACCCTAGTCTTCTTTAACAAAAAACTGCAATCACAAAATGGAGGACAACTAAACAATACTGAAATTCATGGCCTAGCCAAACTGATACACACATTTTTTGGAAGATATAATTCAAACCAAGACTTCATTTTACTTCAATCCACAATCAACAGTCATGGAAGCAGCAATCAAGAAATCAAAGGATGCATTGCTTTGGGGAAATCTGCTGCAAAGACCTCTTTAAAGTGTTAAAAAGCAAACGTTTCTACCTTGAAGGCTAAAACGTGCCTGACCCAAGCAATGATCTTTTCAATTACCTCATATGTATGTGAAACTGAACATCGAATAAGGAAATCCAAAGAAAAATTGACACCTTTGAATAAGTGTTGGTGAAGAATATTGAAATGCCATGGACTGCCAAAAAGAGAGAAAATCTCTCTTTGAAGAAGTACAGCTAGACTGCTCCTTAGAAGTAATTTGGGAGATGTTATCTCACATACTTTGATCATGTTATCAAGAGGGATCAGTCCCTGGAGAAGGACATCACAGTTGGCAAATAGAAAGGGTCTTGAAAAAAAAGGAAGACCCTCAACAAGACGATTGACACAATGGCTCCAATAACGGGCTCAAACACAATAATTATTGTGTGGATGGCTCAGGACTGGGCCATGTTTCTTTCTATTGCACACAGGACTGCTATAAGACAGAACCGACCAGACAGCATCTAGCAATAACAGCAACCACAAGCACATCTTTAAAAATATGAAAACAGTTCAGATTCCAAATATATTAAAATATAATGTCTGACAACCACTGTAAAATTATCAGGCATTTAAAGAAGTAAGAAAAGGCAACTCAATGAAAAGGGGGGGAAAAAAAAACAAACCCAAATATATCTAGAAATGACACAGATGGTAGAATAAATAGAGGCATTTTGAAACATATTATAAATACACACCATATGGTTGAGATGGTAGATGCAATATGAAGTCAGATAAAGGAAACATAGACTATACAAAAAACAACCCTGAAATCTTATTTGTAGATGTGAAAATATCATCTGAGGAAAAAAATCTACCCTATAGAATTATCAACAGATCACAAACAACATAAGAAACTTTAGTGACCTCGAAGACCTAACAACATAAATCATGCGGGAATGTACATTTTCACTCAGTCATATTAAATAAAAAAAAATATATATAAATCATCCACAGTGAAATACAAACACACACACACACACACAAACACGCACAAAGAAAAACAACAACAACAAATTATCAGTGAGTTTGGGACAGCATCTGTGGCCTAATACATGTGTAATTAGAGTCCTAGAGGGCAGGTGGGTCAGACAAAAGTAACTGAAGAAACAATGGATGAAACATTTAAATAATGTCTGAGAACTATAAAATCATATAGACAACAAGCTAAACAAACTTCAAGCAGAGGAAACATCAACAGAACTGCACCAAGTCGTGTTATAATCAAAGGGCTTCAAACAGTGATACTGTAGAAATCTTGAAAGAAAATAAGAAAGAAAAACACACAAAGAGGAAAAATATAAGAAATTAGTAAGTCTAACTGTTAGAAACAATGAAAACCAGAAGAAACTGAAGTTTTTCAAGTATTGAAATAAAAATGATGTTGTTTGGTGCCTTCAAGTCGGTGCCGACTCATAGTGACCCTATACGCAAAGAACAAAACACTGTCCAGTCCTGTGCCGTGCCCACAATTGTTTGTATTCTTAAGCCCATTGTTGCAGCCGCTGAGTCAATCCATCTTGTTGAGGGGCTTCCTCTTTTCTGCTGACTTGCCATTCTACAATCATGATGTCCTTTTCCAGGGATTGATCCCTCCTGACAACTTGTCCACAGTATGTGAGACACAGTCTCACTATTTTTGTGTCCAAGGAACACCCTGGTTGTACTTCTGCCAGAACAGATCTGTTTGCTCTTCTGGCGGTCCATGATACATTCAGTGTTCTTCTCCAGCACAATTCAAAGGCATCAGTTCCTCTTCTGTCTTCCTTATTAATGGTCCAGCTTTCACAGGCACATGACGCGACTGAAATTACCACAGCTTGGACCAGGCTCAGCTCAGTCTTCAGGTGTTATCTTTACTTTTTCATACTTTAAAGAAGTCCTTTGCAGAAGACTTTCCCAACGGAGTGTGTCTTTTGATTTCCTGACTGTTGCTTCCATGGGTATCGATTTTGGAACAAAGTAAAAAGAAATCCTTGACAACCTCAATCCTTTCTCCATTTATCAGGATATTGCTTATTGTTCCAGTTGTGAGGATTTTTGTTTTCTTGATGTTGAGGGGCAGTCCATACTGAAGGCTGTCATCCTTGATCTTTATCAGTAAGTGTTTCAAACCTTCTTCAATTCCAGCAAGCAAGGTTGTGTCATCTGCATAACACAAGTTGTTAATGAGTCTTTCTCCAATTTTGATGCCTCTCATTCTTCTTCATATAGTCTGCTTTCTTAGATTATTTGCTTGGAAAAATAAATAAACAAAACTAGTAACTATGTACCTACAATGCTAAACCCCGAAATGTATCTTATTTAAAAACAAACAACACAACAACACTACAAGAAATGTTAAAGAAATTTCTTTAAGAAGAAAGAAATATTATCAGACAGAATTATGGTTGTAAAACAGTTATTCTCAATTCTGGCTTATTTTGAGCCTAGGAGACATTTGGCAATGTCTGAAGGCATATTCGGCTGCCACAAATTGGTGTGATGGGAAGCATTGCTATTCAGTAGATGCCAGTAACATTACTAAACTTCTCACAATGCACAAAGTAGCCTGCCAAAACATAATATTCTGTCCCAAAATGTCAGTAGTGCTGACACTGGGAATCCCTGATCCACATAACAAAATGAAGAGCAAATGAAAAGATAAATGTGGGTGAATATAAGAGATTTTTATGTCATATTTTAAATATTTTTACATAGTTACTGTACAAAGCAAAAATATGTGTTGTGGAGTTTATAACATATATAGCATTACCGTATATAACTGCTATGTAATGAAGGATAATAGGAAAGAAATAGAAACATTGTTAAGTTTATTATACTATAAATGAGGTGGCATTAATATTTTAGTAAATAGAAATAAGTCAAAGATGAATTCTATAAATGATAATGCAGCATGCAAAAAACAATAGTGTGGTTATTTACTAAGCAAATCAAGAATTGTATGAAATACACAACTAATTCAAGAGTCAGAAAACACATGTAAAGGTAACAAAGAAAAATGGAACAAATACTAAAGACTAGAGATGGTAAATTTATACAAACTGTTACCTCATTGAATCTAAATGGTATAAACACTCCAACCTAAGAGGCAGAGATGACAAGTTTGGATTAAAAGCAAGGTTCCAACAATGTGCTGTCTATAAGAAACCTACTTTAATGATACAGATAAGTTGAAAGTAAAATAATGTAATTTCAACATTACAGCCAGTCAGAGTAACAGAAACTGGATTTACTCACCCACCTGAAATCATTAAAGTTCATCCAAAATATATGGAATAATTTTTTTCAGATATTGATCATCAAACTGTACATAATAGTAAACCCTGAGAGAGTGAAAAGACACAAAGCAAATTGTGACTCCATTACACACAGCCTGAATAGTCTTCAGGTAAGAGATATAGCACAAAGAGACTGGATGATTTCACGACCCGAAGAGATGAATTCAGCTGTTCCGGAGGCCAAGGCAGACAAAGTTCAGAAGACACACTGTTGGAAAGAAATAAATGGAAGATTGAAAGTTTCAGAGATCTGGAAATAATCTGTCTTTATTTCCCACCTGAGTATTGATCATCAAACACATATAAGGGTAATTCCCATGGTCAGGGAAGAACAAACAAGAAAACCTAAAAGAAGCAGAGGAAAGGACCACTGATTCTCACAAAAGGCTGGAAATAGTGTTTTCTTCCACCAGTCGGACGGGAAAACTTTGTGATTCAGGAAGTAGGGGGCAAATTAGTCAGAAGACAATTGCCTTGGTAATGAGAGAGATTACCATGTTTTTACAAAAATGACATACGCCTTTTATGTTTGTTTGCCAACTGCTCCTTCCCCTTGTGAGTAATTTTTGTAAGCACTACTATGTCAATTTTTCTTATTTCGGGCTCTAAAATATATATATATCACAGTACACTTATGAAAATACCTTGCAAGGACAGGGAACAGTTGGCAAAAAAAAAAAAGGAAAAGCACATGTCATCTGTGTAAAAATGTTGTAATCTTTTACTGAAGATTGCTCTGGTACTGCTTAGTAAAGCTTGAAATAAGTCAGGAAAGGATCAAACTATTTTCAAGAAACATAGCTGTCTCAGAACAAATATCAAGAGTATTTTCGGAAATAACAAAATATCCATTTCCAACACCCTGCTGTTTTTGTTAGGTCCTTTCACGCTGGTTCCAACTCACAGTGACACTTTGTACAACAGAACAACACACTGCCTGGTCCTTCAACGTCCTCACGATCATTGCTGTGGTTGAGCCCACTGTTGCAGCCACTGTGTCAATCCATCTCACTGAAGGTCTTCCTCTTTTTCACTGATCCTCTATTTTATCAAGTATGATATCCTCTCTAGGAACTGTTCTTTCCTAATAACGTGTCCAAAGTATGCAAGACGAAGTCCTGCCATCCTAGCTTCCACGGAGCACTCTGGCTATATTTCTTCTAAGACAGACTTGTTTGTTCTTCTGGCCCAAATCCACTGCCCTTGAGTTGATTTCCACTGATAGTGACCCTATAGGACAGAATTGAACTGCCCTACAGAGTTTCCAAGGAGCACCTGGTAGATTTGAACAGCCTACCTTTTGGTTAGCAGCTGTAGCACTTAACCACTACTCCACCAGGGTTCTTCCGGCACTCCATGATACATTCAGTATCCTACACCAGCTTTCCAAGTACAATTCAGAATATCTGATATACTTTCAAATTTAGCAGGCATGCAAAGAAAGGGAGACAGAAATAAGAGAACTCATAGAATAAGTAGAAAATAAAATAAAAACAATTATAAATACATCCAGTGTATTCAAGAGGACATAAGAACATTTGGACATGTTAGGTACAGATATGGAAAATACAAAAAATACCACATCAAACTTTTAGGGATCAAAAATATATCTTTTGGAGTTAAAATATGTTGGATGTATTAACACCAGATTATATACTACAGTTAAAAAGATTAACAAAGGTAGAAATGGAAACATAGACTACATAAAATGAAGCACATACACACAAAAATGCTTAAATAAATAAACAAGTTAAATTTGGAGCAGCTTAATATATATTTACTTGAGTTACTGAAGGTAAGGATGCATAAGAGTATAGATGAAACATTTAAACAAAAATTGGAATTTTTTAAAAAAGTTATGAAAATTCTAAGCTCTAAGAAGCTCAAAAAAACTTAAAGATAAAAACATAAAGGCCACTAGCCAAATAAATAATAATTAAATTACTTTAATACAGTAATACAGAGAAAAATTTAAAAACAGACAGAGAAGAAAGACAAATATGTACAGAAGAACAATGGTAAGCATGACAGCTAGTTCCTTACAAAAATCAATGCGAGCCAGGGACAGTAAATTAATATATATACGTTTTCATGTTGAGAGAAAAAAATAAATTGCTAAAATGGATTTCTATACCCAACAGAACTGTTTCAAAATCAAGATGAAATAAAATTTATAAAGACTGAAAAAAATAAGCACTGCCAGTCCTGTATTATAAGAAACAAAAGGCAAGTATTTTAGGCAGTGTCTTAGTTATTTTGAGATGCTATAACAAAAATACCACAAGTACATGGCTTTAACAAACAGAAATTTATTTTCTTGCAGTTTGCCAAGCTAAGCCAAGTGCCGTCGAGTTGGATCTCACTCATGGCGACCTTAGGGGCCAGGGTAGAACTGACCCCCAGAGTATTCAAGGAGCGCCTGGAGGATTTGAACTGCCAACCATGTGGTTAGCAGTAGCAGCACTTAACCAGTTTAGGAGGCTGAAAGTCCAAATTCAGGGTTTTGTTTCTAGGGGCAGCCTTTCTCTAGCTATGGACTTTGGACTAAGGACCTTTTCCCTTCTGAGATTCTGCTCCTGGGCAATCTTCATTTGGCTTGGCATCTTTCTTCCCTCATCTTGGCCTGCTAGCTTTTATTTTACTATCTCTTTTATACCTCAAAGGAGATTGTCTCAAGATATACCTTATACTAATCATGTATTATTAACATAACAAAGACAATTCACTCCCAAATGAGATGATAAACACAGGCATAGAGGTTAGGAATTACAATTTACATTTTGAGGGGCACAGGTAAATCCATAAAAAGCAGAAAGGGGGTTATATTAGATGGAAATCTGGATCCATACAATGCATACATTAAAAAGGAAAAGGAAAACTACCTTGGAAAATGTGTTAATATAAATACTTTTCTAATATTTTAAATTAAAAATGAAATAACCCAAAACCCCACTTGCACTGAGTTGTGTCTGACTCATAACAACCCTACAGGTCAGAGCAGAACTGCCCCATAGAGTTTCCAAGGAGGGCCTGGTGGATTTGAACTACCAACCTTTTGGATAGCAAACAACGCACTTAACCCGCTACCCACCAGGGTTTCCAAAAAAAAACAAACTTCTAATTATTAGCTCCAAAAGGTAAAAATCATGGATGTTGTCACCCCCCCAACTCAACAAGAAAAAGTTGAACCACCTGAGGATCAAAGACATTTATGGGACCCATCAGAGAACAGAGTGTGCAGGGCAAACTGCCACTCTGAAATCTGTAGAGACAGGATAATTAAGAAACTTGCAGCCAAGACCTAGTTTTTTGGAGCAGAAACCTATGGAGCCATAAAATAGAAGAAGCACTTACTGGTAATTTTGATAAATTACTGGAGATTGAATGCAAATTAGCATGAGAGTGAGAAGCTCCTACATGTTGCAGCTTTAGGATTATACTTGCACTTTCATGTATTTTACCTGCAGAAACCCTCTAACTTTCTCAAGATGAAAAGCCAAGAAAGATTCCCTCATGAATCTGGGAAGGAAGGAAATAACTAATCAGTGTGAAATTAGCATAATGTGTTCAGCAGAACAAAGAATTACTGTGAGAGGGTGGCCGTGCTTTACCACAGGAACCTTACCAGTTCTCATTCAGACATCTCTAAATCCCAAACCAAACCCACCACCACTGAGTCAATTCCAACTTCTAGTCTCTAGATTTCTGGAAAAAAAAAAAGTGTAAAAGTCATAGGCCCACAATACAAACAGACTAAAACTTTAGACATGATCAGAAAATTATGGTATACTCCCACTCTCTATCTCATGTTTCCACTATATCAACAGGGTGTAGTATAATAACAAAGAATTACAGTAAAAAAATGTTTAAAGATTCAGACACTCTAAGAAGGAGTAAAAAGAGAAATCAAATCTAAAAGCCAACAGGCAAGGCAAAAACAAGGATATTAGAGGAGATTAATACTTTAACTTCTTGAACTACCCTTTCAAACATTCTGTTCAGCTCTTTTATAGTCTTTGTTTTGCTTTAGCAAAAAGGAAGAACATGCTCAGTATTTATAAAGCTGAAAGAAGTGAAGAAACAATTTAAGCCTTTGGTTGACATATTGAAGAATTCCATGGGGAAAATATTACATAATGCAAGAAGTATCAAAAGAAAATGGAAGAAATACACAAAGTCACTGCACCTAAAAGAATTGGTCAACATTTAAACGTTTCAGGAGGTAGCATGTGATCAGGAACCAAAGGTACTGAAGGAAGAAATCCAAGCTTCACTGAAGGCATTGGTAAAAAACAAGGCTCCAAGAGATATTTCAACAAAGGGATACAGCAATGGAAGTGTTCACTTATTTATGCAAAGAAATTTGGAAGGCAGCTACCTGGCAAACTGACAGGAAGAGATCCTTATTTATGGCTATTGCCAACAAAGGTGATCCAGCCTCATATGAAAATTATCAAACAATATCAATATCACATGCAAGTGAATATTTGCTGAAGATCATTAAAAAGTGACACAGCAATATATCAAAAGGAAACGAAAATTCAGGCCAGATTCAGAAAAGGACAGGGAAACAGAGTTATCATTGCAGATTTCAGATAGATCCCGGCGGAAAGCAGAGAATACCAGAAAGGTCTTTACCTGTGTTTCATTGACTATGCAGAGGCATTCAACTGTGTGTATCATAATAGATTATGGATAACATTGTGAAGAATATTAATTGTGCTCTTGAGTAACTAGTACATAGACCAAGAGACAGTTATTCAAACAGAACAAGGGGACACTGCATGGTTTAAAATCAGGAAAGATGTGTATGGGGTTCTAGCCTTTCTTTATACTTTATCCATATGCTGAGCAAATGATCCGAGAAGATGGACTATATGCAGAAGAATAGGGCATCAAGTTTGTGTGACTCGATAACAACTTGTGTTATGTCATTTTACTTGGATCCACAATCAGTACGCATGGAAACAGCAGTCAAGAAATCAAAAGGTGCATTTCATTGGGCAAATCTGACACAAAAGACTTATTTAAAATGTTGAAAAGCAAAAGCATCACTTGAAGACTAAAGTGTGTCTGACTCAAACTGTGGTATTTTCAATCACCTCCTGTACATGAGAAAGCTGGATAATGAATAAGGTAAACCAAAGAAGAACTGACACATTTGAGTTGTGCTTTCGGCAAAGAATGTTGAATATATTATAAACCAAAAAACCAAACCCGAAGCTGATGAGCCGGGTCTGACTCATAGCAACCCTAGAGGTCAGAGTAGAACTGCCCCATAGAGATTCCAAGGAGAACCTGGCAGATTTGAATTGACAACCTTATGATTAGCACTAACTGACAGAAAAATGAACAAATTTGTCTCGGAAGAAGTACAACTGTAATACTCCTTAGAAGTAAGAATGGAGGGACTATGAAACTATGTCTCATACACTTTGTACATGCTATCAGGAGGGACCAGTCCTTGGAGAAAGACATCATACTTGATAAAGCAGCCAAGCAAGCAGAGGATCAGCAGAAAGGAAGACCCTCAAGAAGATGGATTGACACAGTGGCTGCAACAATGGGCTTAAGCATGTAAACGGTTGTTCTGTTGTATACGGGGTCACTGTGAATCAGAATCAACTAGACAGCATGTAACAACAGAGGAAATTAAAGCCTCTGTACCCATCACTAAAAGAAACAGAAAAGAAAAACACTAAATGCAGTCCAACTCCTGGCCATATTAAAATAAATCCTCATGTTAGAAGCTTATTTACCTCAGTACCTACTACTTGATCAAACATGTCAAAATTTCAACAAAAATGTCACAATGTACGTTAAAAGGGAAGAAAAAACAAATTTCAAAGAAACAAAATAAACATTAGAATTAGCTTCATATATGACAGACAAATTGCAATTACCAGAGAAAGGATTTAAAATAATGATAATTAGGATGTCTGCGGCTACAATGGAATAAGTAAATGTCATTCAAAGAGATAATTTCAGAAGACAACTGAAAATTCTAAGAACAAATCAAAAGGAAATGCTAAAAACTAAATCACAGTAACAGACAAAAAATATCTCCCATGCATTCATCAGAAGACTCAAAATAGCTAAAGTTTAAACTAAAAAAATCTAAAATTCCAACTTAAGAAAATACAGAAGAACAGTTAAAGCCAAATGCAAACAGAAGAAAAGTAATAATAACAGAAATCAACGAAAGTGAGAACTGGAAGACAATAGAGAGCATCACTGAAAACAAAAGTTGGTTATTTCAGAAGATCAATAAAATTAATAAATACTTTATCCAGGTTTAACATTGAAAAAAGAGAAAAGGTACAGGTTTGTAATATGTAAACTCAAAAGCATATACTCATATGTAAATTAAATATGTAAACTCAAAAGCATAATACTAACTCCATGGACTTTAAAATAACAAAGCTTATAAGGAAAGATGAGAGGTCTACACTAAGTGTGATAATTTTATGTATCAACTTTGCTAGGCTATGATGCACAGTTGATTGAAGAAATACTAGTGTAGAAATATTTACAGGTGATTAAATCATTTGGACTTAGTGAAAGCTGATTACATGCCATAAGAGAATAAAAATTGAATATTAAGAACAATATTTTTATAATTTAAGCAATTTATATAAAATGTATCACTTTCTTGAAAGACACAATCATAAAGAAATAGATAACCTGTATAGCTCTGTGTCTATTAAAGAAATTTTATCAATAATTAATAACCTTGCAAAAAATTTCCAGGTGCTTTTACTGGTATATTCTACCAAACACATAAACAGGAAATGATACAAATTCCTTGCAATTTCTCTCATAAAATATAAGCAGTTTGCCAACTGTGCCCTCCCAAAAAAGACATTTTCATATGTACCACTATGCCAGTTTTTTTACATGTTGCTGTAAAAATTATCATAACTGACAAAAATATCTCATGAGGAGAAGGCATGTTTCAGAAAAAAAAGTAGAAAGCACACTTTGTGTAAAATATGATAACTAGGTCAAACAAAGACATTATAGAGAGGAAAGGTATTGATAAAAGTCTGTTGTTTTCCCAGACAACAGCAATGAATAAATGGAATGTGAAATTAAAAAAAAATCAGTATCATAATATCATCTAAAAATTAAATAGTTTGAAATAACTAACAAAATTGATTCAGGAACTATATGAACAAAATGGAAAAAAAAAATGCTGATTAAAAGTACCAAAGGAAAAATATGTAAATGGAGATATACTCCATGTTCATGTATTAGAAGACTCAAAAGCTGCTAAAATGTTAAGTCTTTGAAATTTAAACTACAGATTAAATAAAATCCCATTCAAAATCTCAGAAAGCTACTTTGTAGATACAAACTGATTCTAAAGTTTATAAGACAAAAGATCTACAATAGGTGTGATAAATTTTATGTATCAACTTTGCCAAGCTATGATGCATAGTTGTTTGATGCAACGCTAGTGTAGAAGTATTTCCAGCCAGCCAGCCAAGTGGAAGTATTTACAGGGGATTTAAAAATCATTTGGCCTTAATTAATGCAGATTATATGCTATAATATGTGGGGACTTATCCAGTTGAAAGCCTTTAAGAGTCCTGAGTTTTCCTCAGGAGGTGTTCTGCCTCCACATATAGATAGAATTTTTTTCCAGAACTTCCTCACTCTTCACTCTTTCTGACCTATGGATTAGAGGACACAATACTGTAGGAATCTCCCACTTCTACTCACCAGTTCCCTGCCCCACCCACCCACCCACAATCCTGTGAGCGAGCAGAAGTCTCCAGTCTGCTATCTGACTTATAGATTTGGGGCATCAATCACATGGGCCAATTCCTTGAAATAAAATACTTTTCTCCATATACGTATATATATGTATACACATACACACATATACATATATGAATGTGTACATATCACTAAAATATAATCGATTGTTCGTTTCTTCTCCTGTTTTCCTCTTGTAAGTTTAGCCAATGGTTTATCAACTTTGTTGATCTTTTCATAAAACCAAACAGCTCCATAAGAAGAGATTCAGCATCTAGTGTATCAGATTGAGGGGTTAGAAAGGGATCAAACAGTTTTATTTTTTGTTTGAAATATGGACCAAAATTCAGCCTACACTAGATTAAGTTAAAATACCAGAATTACCTTGTATAATGTAGAAGAAAGCATCCAAAAATCTTGAGTAGATTGGAATTTTAATGATAATTAATCATACCAGAGTCACCTGCCCATCTTAGGAAGGTCCAGAGGACACAAATATCACAACTCTGAGAAATAAACTTGTAAGGGGAGATCTAGCATCCTTGAGGAACACAGTGATTGTTCTTTTCTGTAGGTCAGATATCACAGTGTAAACCGCTGCCACTGAAATCAAAATGCAATAGTGATAACTACATCCCAGGGTGACAGGATCCAACTGACAGCTCTTAATTGCCAAAAAACAAGGTGAGTGTGATTACCGTAATGGGGAGCAGGGTCAAAGATGTAATCATAATAGACCGATTCATGAAGACCTATGACATTGGCTAATTGATCATGTCTTCCCTAGGAGTGAAATAGACAGCAGTCTACCAAATATTTACTTGATTTGTATGAATGAAAAGTTCTAGAGCACGTGAAAAGAAGTCTGACTAGAATTATGAAAACAGAAAATCACGACATCTTAATCATTTCCAAGACTTTGATTAGCTTACAACTCCTTGAATGAAGGGGAGGCTGGGTCCCCCTGAGGAAGGATCCTACTACATTTGGAAGAATTTATGCTGCTAATCTTTCTCCCAGCCTTCCCTAAAGACATTTATGACCTTTTTTATGGGTGACTGTTCATTGGTGATAAGGATATAATCTGATGTTTGGGGGATTACTGGACACTGACTCTAAAGATACACTGATACCAGGAGACCCAAAATGTCACTGTGGTACACTGGTCAATAAGGGCATATGGAGTTGAAGTTGTCAATGGAGTTTTAGCTGAGATGCATCTCACAGTGGGTTTAGTGGGTCCTCAAACAATCAGGTTGTGAATATCCCTGTTGCAGAATGCATAATTGGGACAGCCATACTCAGAAATTGGCAGAATTCCCACATCGATTCCCTGTCATGTGGAAGGAGGGTTATCATGGTAGGAAAGACTGAGTGGAAGCCACTAGAACTACCTATACTTAGAAATTAGTAAATCAAAAGCAATACTACATTCCTGGAAGGAATGCAAAGAATAATGTCTTCATCAAGAATTTAAAGGCTAGATGGTGGATGATTCACCCACATTTCATTCATTTCACTTATTTTTCCTATGGAGAAAACAGATCTTGGAAAATGACATAGGATAATTGTAAACTTAACTAGATATTACTCCAAATGCAGCTGCTGTTCCAGATGTGGTTTCATTGCTTGAGCAAATTAATATATTACCTGGTATGTAGCTGTTGAGCTAGCATACGCTTTTTTCTCCTCCCTCAATTCCTATTAATAAAGACTACCAGAAGCAGTCTACTGTCAGCTGTCAAGCTCTTCAATGAACCTTAACTGCCTTACCTTACACCAGGAGTGTATGAACTCTCCAGCCCTATGTCATAACTTTGTCTGCAGGGATCTTGATCATTTTATCTTCTGTAAGACATCACCCTGGTCCATTAACATGATAGCATCATGATAACTGGACCTAAGAGCAAGAAATAGCAATTATTCTAAGCTTATTGGTAAGATATTTGTATTCTAGAGGGTAGGAAATAAACATGACAAAAATTCAGGTGCCTTCTACCTCAGTGAAACTCTAGTTGTTCAGCAGTATGGCACATGTCTAGACAAAGTATTGCATCTAGACCACCTTATAAGCAAAACAGAGGAACAAGATCTATTGAGTTTCTTTGAATTTTGGAGGGAACATAGTCTTTATTTGGGGAAGCTACCCTGGTCTGTTTACCAAGTAACCCCCCAAAGCTGGTAGGAATTTGTGAGACTCAGAAAAAGAGAAAGATCTACAATAATCCAGGCTTTTGCTCAAGCTGTTCTGCTAATTCAGCCATATAGTCCAGCTATCCTACGGTGAGTGAAGTGTCAGTGGCAGGTAAAAATACTGTTGGAGCTACTGGTAGGCTCCTGTTGGTGAATCACAGTAAAGATCCTTAGGATTTTGGAGCAAGCTCTGCCATGCTCTGCAGGTAACTACTCTCTGTTCAAGAAACAACTTTGGTTTGCTACTGGGCCTTAGCAGAGACTGGATGCTTAACCATAGGCCACCAGGTTACCACGCAACCTGAGCTGCCCACCATGAACTGGGTGATATTTGCCAAAACAAACCAAAAAGCCTATCAAGCTGGGCATGCCCATCAAAGTCTCATCACCAAATGGAAAAGCTCCTTACAATTTTAGGCTCAAGTATGTCCTGAAGACATGCCAGGTCTGACAATTAAGTCTTCAAATTTAATTGTTCTAAATGCCATATACCTCATTGCAGAACATTGCCTCAGTCACCATTGAAGTACTCCCATTGAGAAGCTATACACCAATGCGTGCACCTAGTCCACCTTTGAAGCAATTTTGTAACTCTTTCTGGAATGACCATTGCACCTGGTGGTAAGGTGGCATGTTCTTGAATTTAATTGTATAGTGGTCTGTGAGGGAATTTTTCACCAGTAAACAAATAACTGTATTGGGACACACTCTCTACTCACCTGATCTGGCCCCCAATGACTTTTTTCTTTACTCAAAGATAAAGGAAATATTGAAAGGAAGACATTTCAATGACAGGACATCAAGGGTAATACAACAACAGCTTTGATGGCCATTCTGAAAAAAGACTTCACACATTGTCTTGGAGGGTGTACTAGGCACTGGCATCAGTGAATAGCTTCCCAATGGGAGTACTTTGAAAGTGACTGTAGTGATTTTCAGCAATGAGGTATGTAGCGCTTTTTCTAGAATGAGTTTGCAAAATTAATTGACAGGCCTCGTATATATAATCAACTGATTCTGGACAAAGGAGGTAATGTTATTAATGGAGAGTAGATAATCTTTTCAGTTAATATCTCTGGAACAATGGGATGGCTATTTATCAAATAAATAAATAAAAGACACCTATATACAGATTTTATGCTTCATGTAATAATTCCAATTGATCACAGAGGTAATTGTAAAACAAAAAACTGTAAATCTTCTCGAAGAAGTGTAGGAAAAAACTGACATGATCGTAAGATTTCAGTGAGGATGTGATTTAAAATAAAATGATGAAAGCGCTATCTAAGAAAAAAATTATATATGTATTGGACTTTATTATTGTTAGATTGTTGACCTTGTGTACAACAGAACAAAACACTGCCCAGTCCTGTGCCATCCTCACAGTTGTGGCTGTGTTTCAGCCTATTGTTGCAGTCACTATGTCAATCCATCTCCTTGAAGGTCTTCCTCTTTTTCATTGACCTTGTATTTTACTAAGCGTGATGCTTTTCTCCAAGGACTGATATCATGTCCAAAATACATGAGACAAAGTACATGAGAAGAAATCTCTCAATACTTGTTTTATTAAACTTCAAAAATTGTGTTCTGTTACAATGAGAGACACTGGGAGAAAATATTGACAAAGCTCATTTAATTTAATAAAGGACTTTTATACAATTTTTGTAAAGAACTCTTAAAATTCAACAGTAAGAAAATAAAGCAAAATAGCAACAACAACAAGAAAAAGGCAAAAGATCTAAATAGACACCTCACCAAAACAGATATACAGGTGGCAAATAAGCAATAAGCTATAAAAAGTTCTTCAGCATTGAGTTTGCTAGTGCTCCTCTTTCATAAATACCACAAGTGGGTGGGTTTAAAGAACAGAACTGTGTTTTCTCACTATTTAAGAGTCTAGACGTTCTATGAAGGCACTGGCTATATAACAAAATTCACTGCCTGTCAACATTGTGGGAAGATCTTTGCCTCAGTTTCTGCAGGTTTGGTATTCCTTGGTTCCTTGGCAACATTGATGGGGCATCTGCATTTTCCCCCACCATGTTTGTGCTTGCTTCAGTGTATCATCCATTTTTTTTTCTTTAAATAGTCTATAAGTGATTAAGTTTAATATACACTCTACACTGGTATGACCTCATTAATATAATAAGCCAATCTTATTTACAAGCATAATTACTTCCACAGGTATTGGGATCAGGGTTTCAAAACATACGTTAAGGGAGACACAGTTCAGTCTATAACATTCCACCCTTTGTTCCCCTCTCCCCCTGTTTTAGCTAGGGCTGCTCTAACAGAAATACCACAGAGCGGATGGCTTTAACAAAAGTAGGTTTATTCTTACACAGTCCAGTAGGCTACAAGTCCGTATGCAGGTTTTCCACTCCAGGGGAAGACTTTCCCCCTCGTTGGCTCTGGAGGGAAGTCCGGTATTGCATCAATCTTTGTTCAGGTAGCATCTTGGTGCAGGAACCTCAGGTCTGAAGGATGTGCTCTTCTCCCAGTGCAGATTTCTTGATGATAGGAGGTTCCAAATTCTCTGCTTGCTTCTCTGTCCTTTTATCTCTCATAGGATGAAAGGATTAAGGGTGGGACAAGCCGTACTCCAGGGAAACTCCCTTTACGGTGGATCAGGGAGGTGATCCCATGAAGGGATTTACAGCCCCACCCTAATCCTTTAACATACAGTTTAGGAAAACCAGAAAATGGAGAACAGTCACAGGATACTGGGAATCATGGCCCAGCCACGTGGCTACACATTTATGTGGGGGGGACACAATTTGATCCATGACACCCCACAAAGATTCATGTCCTTTCCATGAGTAAAACACATTCACTATACCACATTATCCTAAAGGTGATATGTCATTCCAATATCAACTCTAATCTCATATTCCAAGTCATCTTAATCAAGTATTGGTGAGACTAGTTCTATGACATTCTGGGGTAAAATCTCGAACCATCTGTGTATCTGTAAAAACTGGAATATACATTATCTATTTCCAAGTGACAATAATGGAATAAGCACAGGATAACATTCTCATTCCAAATAGGAGAAATTGGAGGAAAAGAAGGGGTCACAGGTATCAAGTAAGTTTAAAACTCACAAGGGAAAATCTCATTAGTTCTCAAAGCTTTAAAATAATCTTGTCTTCCAGACGTATCTGTACAATGGCTTCACCTTCCAGAGTCTGTATGATGTTCATGCTGTTGCTGTATGGATTCTGGGTGAATGCCCCTTGGCCCTGGGTGTCAGCCTTGCCATCTGGCCTCACTTGGACTGCAAATCCATTCTCTTGGTGGCCCCATTCTCCTGGCCCACCTGAGTGGTGACCAAGTTCCTCAGCCCTTGGCAGCTTGGTTCTCGGTTTTCCAGGCAGCTTCACCTCTCAGTTTTGGGTCATAGCTCAATTCTGGCTTATAGCTTGGCATCCCTGCTCCTTCAGTTTTATATAGTGGCCCCATTTCTTAGTCTCCCTGAACAGGTGGTGGAGATCAGTCTTTGAATCCCAGGAGGTGGTTGTTCCCTCTTTGGAAACCGAGGCTCCTGACCTTCGTGATCCTTTTGACAGTTGTGACAATCTTTAAACTACTCCTGGGTTGACACTTTCTTTTTTTTTTGGAGGACAACAGATATTTTCAATCAAGTAACTTCCTTGACCCATTTTCAGCCTGTAGAATTCCAGGAGGCAGATATCCTTTTCCTTCTGTCCTGTGTCACTTCCTTTCAGACTAAGCTAACAGGATTGAGTAGTCATGCCTTTGGTGAAAGATCCGTGATGCATTTCCTTAGTTTGTGCAACAGTATTGTTCAACTCTTTAAGTTCTGGTTTATTTTAAAGAAGTTGTTTTTAAGGCTTTCTCTTAAAAACAAAAAACTAAATATCACACTTTAGATGAAAGTTTACTGAACAAACTAGTTTTTCATTAAACAGTACAAATACTGTTTTATGACATTGGTTATGGTTAATAACCCCACAATGGGTCAACACTCTCTCTTCTCAACCTTGGGTTCCTTATTACCAGCTTTTCTGTCCTTATCTGCCTTCTAGCCCTTGCCATCGGACTGGCATGCCCCGTAAGTCTTGGGCCTGTTCAGTCTTTGGCTGAAGTGTAAACGAGTCAAGTGACTCCATTACTGGGCTGAAAGAATATGCAGGGGCCACACTCTCAGGGTTTCCCCAGTCTCTATCAGGCAAACAGTAACAATTTTTCCTTTTTGAGTTAGAGTTTTCTTCTACATTTTTCTCCAGTTCTGTCTGGGACACTCTGTTGTGATCCTTTTCAGAGCAGTAAGTGGTAGTCACTGCATACCATCTCATTATACTAGAGTCATTTTGCTGGAGGCCAATACTGTTTATTTCTTTCTTATTTTTACTATAAGTGGCAAGTGCTACACCTTCAACTTTTCACTTAGAAATCTTCTTAGCCAAATATCCAAGTTCAGTATTTACAAGGTCTATCTCTGGCAAAACATTCAAACATAGTTCAGACAAGTTCTTTGTCATCATATATAAAGCATCACTCTTTTTCCACTATTCAATATCCTGGTCATCATTTCCTTTTAAGCCTCATTAGAAACACATTCAATATTCACATTTCCAGCAACAATCTCCTCTTGGAAATAGAAGATTTTTCCCACAGTCCTCAAATCTTGCTGAGCCCTCGTAAGAACTGCCCTTAATGTCCATAATTCTGTCAACAGTATTGTCAAGAAAATCTAGGCTCTTACAGTTAAACACATTAATTTTTTCAGCTTGCACCCATTATCTAATTCTAAAGTCCCTTTCCACATTTTAGGCATTTGTTATAGCACTACCTCTATCTCTGGTACTAAATTCTGCCTTAGTTACCTACTGCAACCATAACAAAAACTACCACTGCTGGGTAGCTTTAAAGAACAGGAATTTATTTTCTCACAGTTTTGGAAGCTAGAAGCCCAAATTTAGAATTCCATGCACTTACCATATGGGAGATCCCTATTGGCTCATTGTCATCATAGTTACTAACCCATTGTTATCAAGTCAGATAACTATGCATAGAGACCCTATAGGACAGAAAAGAACTGATCCATGGGGGTTTCAAAGCTATGTATCTTTTTGAAAGGACACTTTCACATCTTTCTCTCAGAGAAAGGCTGGTAGGTTCAAACTGTCCCCTTTTTTGTTAGCAGTTAAGTGCTTAACTACTGCATCACCAGGAATCCTCTTTGTATCTACTAGCCAGCCAGCCAGCTGGACATAAAGTAAAGCATGTGCTTTAGAGAGAAATGATTGTCTTCTGACGAGCCCGGAACTCTGTATGCTATGTTAGTGGGACAAAGGAGGAAGCGCTGTTACCTGGTGCCGGTAAATCTAGCCTACTCTGAACAGGTGCAATAAATGATGTCCATAGCCTGAAGGGATCCTTCTACTTTTGTCGCTACATTTTACCTTTTATAACCCCCTTTACTGTACCTTCCACTACCTAATCTCAGTAGACACAATTGATAGATTAGTATTTAATCTAGGAGAGAGGAAATTAGGCACTGTCCTCCAGAGCCCTAATGTGGAGTGTGCCTGACTCTGTAGACAGGAGTCTAAATTAAGGGAACCTAGGTTTATGATGATGTGTGCTGTTCTAGTCATCCCTGTCTTGTTTATTCAGTAGGTAATAAACACTTGTCAATCATGCCATTAGAAAAGTCTGGTCTGTGCTTTGCTCCAACCGACCCCCCTTCCCGCCCCCAAAATAACCTGTTGCAGTAGAGTCAGTTCTGACTCACAGTGACCCTACAGACACAGTAGAACTGTCCCATAGAGTTGCCAAGGAGTGTCTGGCAGATTTGAACTGCCAACCTTCTGGTTAGCAGCTGTAGCACTTAACCACTACACCACCAGAGTCACCTGCTTTGCTCTAGTCATCATAAAAACTTGTGAATATACTGACATTGTAGGAAGACTGCCTCTATTGACTCCAGAGAAAGACACTTGCTTCAACTTCTGTAGCCCCGGAATTCCTCAGTTCTTTCACAGTCTTCACCTGTCATCTGTCTGCACCTCTCTCCCATCTCAGCCATGCTTGTGCTTGCTTCTGTGTCTATTTAACTCTTCTACTCTTTTCACAACTTAGAAATGATTAAGTTTGAGACATAACCTACACTAATATTTCCTTAGTAACATAACAAAGAAAACTCTATTTCTGAATGGCTTTCCTTTCACATTTATTTAAAGAAAAAAAAAAAACAGTCTCATCGAGTTGATTCTGATTCCTAGCAACCATATAGAACAGAGTAGAACCACCCTGCAGGGTTTCCAAGGAATGGTTGGTGAATTTGAACTACTGACCTATTGGTTAGCAGCCTGAGCTTTTAACTTCTGTGCTACCAGGGTTCATTCACAGGTAAACAGATTACGATTTCAACAGATATTTCTGGATGACACAGTTCAATCCATACAAAACGTTATTTGCCATCATGGGATTGCAAGTGAAAACCACTAAACATCTATTAGAATAGCTGTATATATTTAAAAAAAAATCCTGACAATACCATCGCCTGGCAAAGATGAGGAGCAACAAGGAATGTAACTCATCAATGATGGGAATGGAACATCATATAGCCACTTTGAAAAACAGTTTGACAGTTTTGTATAAAACTAAACATATCCTTACCAGACAATGTAGCAACTGTAATCTAGTTATTTACCCAGCTGGTTTAAAAACTTATGACTACATGAAAACCTAGAAGTGAATGTTTATTATAGCTTCATTTCTACTCACTCAAAATTGAAACCAACCAATATTTGTTTCAATAAGTCAATGAACAAACTGTACATCAACATGAATATAGTTCATCAATAAAAGTAATGCAATATCAAGTCATGGAGAGACATGTATGAGTCTTAAATGAATATTTATAAGTAAAAAGCCAGTCTATAAGGGCTATATACTATAATGAATGCATTTATGTAACACTCAGGAAAAGGCATAACGTAGAGACAGCTAACAGATCAATGGGTTCCAGGGGCTTGGAGGCAGAAAGGATAAAGTAAGAAACAAGATCTTTTGAGAGTGGTGAGACTATTTTGTATGATGCAAAAACAAAACAAAACAAAAATCCCCTAAACCAAAAATAAAATAGTTGCCTTTCAATTGATCCCAGTTGATGGCAAATCCTTGTGTATCAGAGTGGAGGTGAACTCCATAGGGTTATCAAGGTAGTGACCTTTTGGAAATAAATTGCTAGACCTTCAAAAGAATCTCTGAGTCGATATAAGCTGCCAATCTTTCAGTTAGTAGTTGACTGCCTAACAGCTCCACTCAGGAATTACTACTATAATTGTTAACGAAAGATATTAAATATTCATCAAAACACATGAAACTTACAGCACAAAGAGTAATCCTATATGTACGCAAACTTTTTAAGTTACTTAGGAGGTCAGTGGATCCCAGGGATGCAATGGAGAAGGTAATAAAATAACTTAAAAATAATTAAAATCTATGTATTAATATCACTGAAGGAGACGACAGAAAAAAGGTATAGACCTAAGTAACTTTGGAAAAGAGTGAATTCTGTCACAATAAAAGTAAAGTTAACTTTTCATAATTTTAAAATGGTGCTTTAGTTGATAAAGTTGCTTCTGAAAGGCATATGTGTTAAAAAAGTTTTTATCATAACAAACATGGATACTGAAACTGTGCAAATAAGTATGCAGATGATAGATGTAGGGGAGCAGGGTTCTCACCATTAGAGGAGGTAGCTGTAGAAAAGCAAGAGGATATGGCAAGAATGATTCATACTATAATGGATTAGAAAGGAAAACATCAGTACAACTTTATGTTTAACTTAATGTACATAAAGGTTGCTACATATATAAATATAGATATATATATGCACATGGTTTAGTATAAACATAAATGTCTCCTTGCTTTGTCATTTAGAAGGGCTAAGAAATAAAAATGAGTTGGGGTCAATGAGTATATCTAGCAACCAGACATGATTGCTAACAGAATTCTCTAGTGAAGGTATCAGAGCTCCTTGGTTTAATGGTTGATTCTAGGAGGGTGCAAAAAATGTGCAAGATGAGTCTGGATCATGTTACAGAGAAAGAAATTAAGAATGTGCTAAATTAAAAAAAAAAAAAAGGCTGTACGATGTAAGGGTTTGGAAACCAACTAAAAGAGCTTCCAAGGGCCAAAACTGGAACAATTTGAGACTGTAAATAAAGATGTACTGAACTCAACCAAAAAGTAAATCAAATCCATTGTCATCAGGTTGATGTTGACTCCTAGTGACCCTGTAGGACAGAGTAGAACTACCATTTCTCTCTTTCTGGAATGGCTGTTAGAGCTGTTGTTGTATTACCGTTGATGTCCTGAATGTCATCAAAATGTCTTCCTTTCAATATTTTCTTTATCTTTGGGTAAAGAAAAAAAGATCAGGTGAGTAGGGAGGGTGTTCCAATACAGTTACTTGTTAACTGGCTAAACACTCCCTCACAGACCGTGCTGTGTAAGCTGGTGCACTGTCGTGATGCAAGAGGCATGAGTTGTTGGAGAAAATTTCAGGTCATTTTCATCTAACTTTTTCACACGGCCTTTCAGCACTTCCAGATAGTAAACTTGGTTAACTATTTGTCCAGTTTGTACAAATTCATAATGAAGAATCCCTCTAATACCAAAAAAAGTTAGCAATATTGTTTTGACAGTTGGTTTGAACTGATGGATCATTTGGGTCATTGGTGGCTGTCATGGGTTGAATTGTGTCCCCCCAAAAATATGTGTAGCCATGTGGCTGGGACGTGATTCCCAGTATCTTGTGATTGTCCTCCATTTTGTGGTTTCCCTAAACTGTATGTTAAAGGATTAGGGTGGGGCTGTAAATTCCTTCATAGGATTACTTCCCTGCTCTGCTGTAAGGGGAGTTTCCCTGGAGTGTGGCTTGCCCCACCCTTAATCCTTTCAGTCTGCAAGAGATAAAAGGAAAGAGAAGCAGGCAGAGAATTGGGAACCTGGTTACCATCAAGCAAGCAGCACCAGGAGAAGAGTGCATCCTTCAGACATGAGGTTCCTGCGCCAAGATGCTCCCTGGACAAAGACTGATGCAATACTGGACTTTCCTCCAGAGCCGCCAAGGGGAAAGCCTTCCCCTGGAGCGGACACCCTGAATATGGACTTGCAACCTACTGGACTGTGTAAGAATAAACCTTCCTTTGTTAAAGCTACCCACTTGGTGGTATTTCTGTTAGAGCAGCCTTAGCTGACTAAAACAGTGGCCTTCCATTTTGTGCTTTGATTCAGGGTTGTATTGGTACACCCATGTTTCATCACCACTATAACACAGCCCAAAACATCATCTTGCTTCTTCAAATGTCTTGGCAAACTTTGACTCACTGCTTTTGTTCCTCAGTGACCTCCTTCAGGACCATTTTTACACACACTTATGCCAAGATTTTCAGTGAAGATTTTCTTGTTTCTCTGTTAATGTTTACTTGGTCCACTATGCTTCTCACAGTCAGCTGATGATTTTGACACACAATTTCATGAAATTTGGCAATGTTTTCCTCAGTTCTGCTGATTATTGGCAGCCCTGACCTCTCGTCATCAGTAATGCTCTCTCCCCTCAGAAATGTTTAATTCATTTGCACACTGCCATTTTCTTTATCCCTATAAATCTGGACTAACATGTCCCTGATTTCATTTCTACTTTTGCCAAGTTTAACAAGAAATTTAATTTTTGTTCATTGCTCTAATTCAAGCTTTTACAATCTCTCATGTCAACACAAAGCTGTGAGACACTGATGTATCAAGGTTATGAAACCATACTGAATTGTTTGTACAGTGCTGCCAACACAAGTGCACATTAGCAAGTTCACCAATGTAATTGTCAGAGCTTGTATTTAAAAGAAAATATACAGACATTAAATAAACACATAAAAAGATTCTCTATTTTAGGGGTCAGCATACTCTGGCTTTCCAGCCAAATACCTTCTGCCTAGTTTCATAAATAAAGTTTTATTGGTAGATAGCAATGCACATTTACTTATTGACCATGGCTGCTTTCATGCTGCAAGGGCTGAATTGAGTATTTGCAAGAGAGATGTTGTGACCTGTAAAGCCAAAAGAATTTACCCTGTGGGTGTTTGGAAATATATTTGCCAATATCTGCTTTATATCATTACTTGCTAGGAAAATTCATATTAAAATAACAGATACTACTTCACACTCCTCTAAAATAAATCAAAAACCCTTTGCAATCAAGTCAATTTTGACTCATAACAATCCCGCAAGGTACAACTGCCCCTATAGAGTTTCCCAGGTGAAAATTAAAAAAAAAAAAAAAAACAAAAAAAACAAAAAAAAAACACCCTACCAACTGTCATTGAGGATATGGAGCAAATGAAACTCTAAAACACTACTGATAGCAATGTAAAATGGTGCAATTGTATTGTAAAATAGTTTGGTGATTTTTTTTTTCTTTTGTTTATTTTGAAAAAGTTTGACTCACTAGAAATTTCAAAATTGTATGAGGAGATTCTGTGCATTCTTCATTCAGTCTTCCCTCACCATTAATTCATAAAAACTATAAAGCATTATTAGAACTAGGAAATTGACATCATACAATACTGATAACTAAATACTTTACTTAAATTACACTAGCATCTCTTATTGGCTAGTGTGTACAGTAACAGATGGCTTATTAAGATGGGACTCATAGCGAGAATGTGCTGGTTGTTAAAGAGGAGTGGGTTTGAGGGCTCCCTATTTACTTTTGGCCCCTGCTATGGAGTCCATACTGCTTTGAACTACTGACCTTTTGGTTAGCAGATGTAGCGCTTATGCAATATGCCACCAGGCTTTCCTTATTAATAACAGTGAATATTATATCACTATTATATAGTATATTAATTAACAACTTTAACGAAGAAATGAAAAAAATAAAATATGTTCAACATAATAGTTTTCCTAGGTTCATACTTTGTACATTTCACATTCCTATTATTAGTGGTGAAACTTTGGTGGCATAGTGGCTACATCTGCTAACCAAAGTGTCAGCAATTCAAATCCACTAGCCCCTCCTCAAAAACTCTGTGGGGCAATTCTTGTCTATCCTATAGAGTCATTAGGAGTCAAAATTGACTCTATGGTAATGGGTAACTCCCTTTCATTATAGTGAGTTTAAGGCTAGCTCCCTATAGATTCCTTCAGTCTTTTTCAAAGTGATACGCCAACATTCTTTTTCCTCCAGTGGAATAAGTATCCTTCACCAGTGGTGTGGAAAATTGAATGTATGATAAACACAGTTCTGTTAAGCCCTGGAATCTGTTGCCGTATTATGTGTGTGTTTCATTGACCTGTTTATGCCTACAAATTTATCATAGTTTTAATCACCTGTTACTTTAAAATATAATATAATATGCATTATTGCAAATTCTTCTGCATAAGACTGCTTTGTCATGAATTCAGTAACTATGCTACAATTATATTTATTTCTCCAGAAGGAAAGCCTTGAAGATTCAAACTGGTGACATTTTGGTTAGCAGATGTAGCACTTAACCACTACACTAGAAGGGTTTCCATGTATTGTAAGGTGGGTGGTAAAAGAATGATGAGAGCACTATGATTTGTAGGTAAAATGTAGCAAAATTTTTTGAAGATAATTGACTACTAAAATATTAAGATTGCTTATCTAAGAATAAAGTATATCTCTCTATTAAAATCTCCTTTTATGTTCTTCAATAAGATACTATATTTACATTTGTATAAGTCCTGTATAATACTTTCTAATTGTATGTCGAGGCATTTTATATCCCTACTTGTATTGTTATGATTATAAACTAGATAGTATTCCCAATATATTTTATATTGCTAATGATGATTGCTGGTATATGTGAAAGTTTATCATTTTTCGTATCCAGTCCAACTTATCTAACTCTTATTATTTCAGTATTTTCGCAATTTATATTTAATATTTTCTAAGTGGTTAATTATGACATCCTACCACATATCCTTAGCCATACATCAATAAGGGATTGTCAGGAGTTCAAACTAGATTCAAAAGAGTACATGAAACGACTTCTATCATTGTTGTTGCCAGATGGATTTTGGCCAAAAGCATATAATACTAGAAAGATGTTTACTAGTGTTTTATCAACCACATGAAGACATTTGATTGTGCAGATCATAACACATTATGGATAAAATTGTTAAGAATGAGAATTTTAGAACATTTAATTGTGCTCATGCAGAACTTGTACATAGATCAAGAGATAGTCATTTGAACAGAACATGGGGATACTGTGCAGTTCAAAACATGAAGAAGTATGTGGCAGGAGTGTAAACTTTCACTTTACTTATTCAATCTGTATGTGGAATGAATAATCCAATATAGAATGGATTATATGAAGAAGAAAGCAGTATAACAATTAGAGAAAAACCCATTCAAAAGCTACAATGTGCAGATGATATAACCTTCCTTAGTGAAAATGAAGATGACTTGAAGCACTTACCAATGAAGATCAAAGACTACGGCCTTCAGTGTGAACTAGATGTGAACAAAACAAAAACCTTCACAATTGTAACAACAGACATCACTGATAAAGGGAGAAAAAAATTGAAGTTGTCAATGATTTCATTTTACTTGTATCAACTATCAATGTCCATGGAAACATCGGTCAAGGAATCAAATGGCATCACATTGAGTAAAATGTGTGACCTTTTACAATTTTTCCCTTTTAAAAAAAAGCAAAGATGTCACTTCAATGACTAAGGTGAGTCTGACTCAAGCCATGCTGCTTTCAAACACCTTATATACACATGAAATTTGGGTAATGAAAAAAGAAAGACAGAAGACTTGATATATTTGAATTGTGGTGCTGGCAAAGAGTATTAAATAAACATGGGCTGACAAAAGAATGAATAAATCATGGTCAGAAGAAATACAATCAGAATATTTCTTAGAACTAAGGATGGTGGGACTTCAACTAACTTTTACTTTGGATACTTCATAAAGAAAGATCAATCAGTAGAAAAAAGCATTGTATTTGATAAAGGAGGGGGCCAACAAAAGTAAGAGAAATCCTCAATGAGATGGACTAATACAATAGTCACAAAAAATGGACTCAGATATACCAACAATGACAAAAACTGTGCAGAATTGGACAATGATCTGTTCTTTTACATATGAGATCATCATGAGCTGGTGTCAACTCAAAGGCAACTAAACAACAAAAATCATGTTATCAAAAAATATTTTAGTCTCCTTTTCATATATGTATTAAATGTATTTTTGTTTGATTAATTAGCTTAAAATTCCAAGAATGTTAAAAATAGTATTAAAAATAGACATCTTTGTTTTATTTGTGAAATTAAAAGGATCATTTTTATTTTACCATTAAGTATGCAACTGGATATTGGAGATCTCATCTTCTTGTAAATTTATGCTATGTTAAGGAAGTATCTTCCTTTTCTGTTTTACTACAGTATATTTATTGCAGCACGTGAGTGAGCACTTTCCTCATGTATTCTGGACACGCTATTAGGAGGATTCAGTCCCTGCAGATAAGCTATCACCCTTGGTAAAGTGAGGTTCAGTGAAAGAAGAAGATCTTCAAAGAGGCGGATTGATTCAGTGGCTGCAACAGTGGGATCAAACATAGTGATGATTATGGAGATGGTGCAGGAGCAGCAGTGCTTCATTCTGTTGCAAATGAGTACAACATGAGTCAGAACTGAATCTACAGCACCTAACAATAACAGCAACATGTTTATCAGAAACTGATTTCAGTAAAATACTCAGTCTCTTTCAAGATGATGTTTTTTCTTTTATCTATTAATATGGAGAGTTATATAAATGTATATGCTAACATGAGATCATGCTTTTATTCCTGCACTGAAGTCTGTTTGGCCAAGTGCATTATATTTTATATGAATCTTGATTCCAGTTAGTAAAAATTTATGATTTTATAAGTGAATATGGTACGGCATTTTGTCATGCTTTGTGAATTTTTCACATTAGTCATACTAGCTTTACACAAAAATTGGAAAGCTTTGAGAGAGTCAATATGATGCTATAAACAGAAGCACCACACAGTCCTTCCAAAGACTGGAAAAACTGAGTAAAACAGAGACAAACATCTACCCTCCAGCCCTAAATGTCAAATGAAGAGATAAAGAACTCAACCAAGCACAGAATGGAATGAGAAGCTGATAGAGAACAGAGAAAGAGGAGAGATACGGGCAGAGGTCCCCAATTAGCTAATGTAGCATGGATCCACCATCTTAGACTCCTGTCAGATCACTGGGCAGGTATTACAGGAAAGAAGCTTCACAGAGCTCCAAGCAGGAGACATAGCACCCTGTAACCAGCAATATATGACAAGGTTAGCTAGGGAATCTTGCTGTATCCACATACCAACATATTTTTTTTCAGAATCTAACATTTTCCAGGGATAACAAAGTTAGCAGTTTACATTATAGAACACACACAGTATTGATAAGGTTACCAAGGGAAACTGATCTGCCACATACAAACAGTTCTCCCTCACAGTTTGGGATGCAAATATAACAGTTCTTTCTGGCAGTTGTAATGCATATATTATAATTCTTCCTGGTGGTTGTGAAATGACTACAGTAGCCTCAAACCCAGTCAAAAACCAAGTTACTACCTCCACCCCCCAACTTTGACATCACCCCCTGTGTTTGCCAATAAAAAACACCCCCAAAATCTATACTGGGTCTTTCTGACCTATTCCCTTTCAAATGTACTTTCCCTTATTAAACTTTTCCATCATTTGCTGCCAAAAAGGATGCATCCTTATGTGCTTTGGGGGAGGGGGGAGCCCAGTTTGCCACCCATCAGTAGATCAAACTTGCCAGCTTGATTTCGGGAACCCAAATCAGGTCACTCGAGGTCTAACCAGTTACATGACCTCAACAATGTATGCTTTTTCCACCCCCAACTTAGCCTCTGCCCTCCTCCTGCCTATCTGCACTAAATGTCATATACTCAAAGAGCATAGGCACAGCCCACCAGAACCTGCATTGCATAGAACCCCTAGCTTGCCCTGTCAGTGCTGATACATGTCACAAAAAAAAACCGTCCAAGTCCCTCCTCTTCTACTGGATTTGTCTTGCTGTAACCATAGCTGAATGAGTGGCCCTACCCCAGAGATGAAAAGTATTGTGTCCACAGAGGAGCAAACAATAAAGAGCACACAGCCCATCTGTTCATACATAAACAAATAAAGCAAAAAACAGGATGAAACAAACAAATCTATAATCAGTAAATGAAGAAAACTACTGAATGTCCCAAAGACAGCTGAAATAAATCAAAGCTTAAACAAAAGGACAGGATGGTTCCAGTAGACATACAAAATAAAGTACCGGATGACTTTACAGTATAGAAAAGACACTGGAACCACCTGATAGAGAATTCAAATCTGTAATATTTAAAGATATCCAGGAATTAAAGCAAAAAGCAGACAAAAAAAAAATCAGAAAAAAAATAGACAAATTTATCAAAAAGACAAACAAGTACAAAAATTCAGGAAAATAATACAGGAACAAAATGTCAACATAAATGCACAGCTAGAAATCAGACAGAAACAACAGTTAGAAATCCAAAAGGTAAACAACAAGGTCAAAAATGGACAGTGTGATAGAAAGTCTGAGGAGCAGGCCTGAAATGATAGAAGAAAAGATCAGGGAAACTAAAGTCAAACACTTGGATATAATTTTAAGGAAAAAAAAATGAAGAAACCTTGTGAATTATGTGGGGTCCTATTCAAAGCAAAAATTTATGAGTGTTCTGAGTTCCTGAATAAGGGGAGAAAACAGAAAACTCAGAGAGGATCATTAAAGAAATGCTGACAGAAAACTTCCCTAATATGAAAGACAAAAAGCTGACTATCAAAGAGGCTCAAAGGGAAAACAAAAACATGTAGAATATTCCCCAATAGAAATTCACAAAGATATATCATAATCACATTCTCTAAACTGAAAGACAATGGAAGAATCCAGAGAGCAAGAGAAATGAACAGTCACATACAGAAGGAAAACAATAGGACTAAGATCTGATTACTTGGCAGAAACTATGCTAGCAAGAAGACAATAGGATGACATAAAACCATGGAAGGAAAAAATTGCCAACAAAGAATAAAGTTAAAAAAGCCCTACAAAATAACAGCAAGAAACACACCTATCAATAATTAAACTGAACACAAATGGCCTAAACACACATATAAAGAGACAGAGTGACAATGAATTAAAAAAAGAGGATCCATCATAAGCTGTTTACAAATGACACAGACTAGAAACCAAGATATAAATTTATTAAAAATCAAGGATGAAAAAAGTGTATCAAGCAAACAGCTATGAAAAAAAGAGTGGCAGTATTAATCTCAGATAAAATATACTTTAAAACAAAATCCACCATGAAAGTCAAAGAAAGACACTATGTAATGACTAAAAGGATGACCCATCAGGAAGACATAACCATAAAAAATATTTATGTACTCAATGACAGGGCTCCAAAATACATAAAATAAATTAGTAGTATGGAAAAGAAAAATTAACATTTCCACAGTAATAATAGCAGACTTCAACAAACCACTGTCAGTAAAGGACAGAATATGTGGAAAGAAACCAAACAAAGTTACAGAACATCTAAAGGACACAATTAGTCAAATTTACCTCATAGACATATATAGGTTACTACACTCAACAGACTCAGAGTGTACATTCTTTTCCTACACACATGGAACATTTTCCAGAATAGACCGCATATTAGGCCCCAGGACAACTCTTAACAAAATACAAAACATTGAAATAATACAAAGTAACTTCCCTGACCACAATGTTATCAAACTAGAAATTAACAACAGGAAGAACAAGAATAAAAAATCAATTATATGGAAACATGCTTTTTATAATCCCATGAGTAATAGAAGAAATCAGAGATGGAAGAGAAAAAATTTCTAGAATCAAACAAAAATAAGAACACATCATACCAAAACCTTTGAGACACAGCAAAGGTAGAGTCCATTTTATAGCAGTAGTTGCATATACCAAAAAAAAGAAGAAAGGAAAAACAACAAAATACTAGCTACATGACAAGAACAGAGAACATCAAAAGATACCCACAGCCACCAGAAGAAAGAAAACAAAGACCACAATAGAAATAAATGAAATACAGAATAAGCAGTAAAAAGAATCAACAAAACCAAACATTTATTCTTTGAAAGGATAAACTGACAAAAGAATAACAGGATAGGACGTGAATAACCCAAATAATAAATGAAACAGGGGACATTACAACAAACCTAACTTAAATAAAAAGGATCATAACACAGTATTATGAAAACTATACTTCCACAACTTTGAAAACCTAGAGTGAATGGACACATTTCTAGAAATACAATATTGATGCAGACAAACACAAAATGATGTTCAATATCTAAACAGACACTTAATGAAAGAAGAGAATGAAAAGTTAACTTAAAAAAAAAATCCCAACAAAAAGAAGCCCAGATAACTTCACTGGAAAATTCTAACAAACATTCAGAGAAGAGCTTACACCACTGCTATTCTATTTCAGAATATAGAAGAGCCATCAATACTTCTGAATTCATTCTATGAAGTCGGTATAACCCTGGTACCAAAATCAGGCAAAGACACTATAAAAAAAAAAAATACAGACCAATATCTCTCATGAATATAGATGTAAAAATTCTCAACAGAACTCTAGCCAATAGAATTTGGCATCATATCAGAAAAATAACATAACATGATTAAGTAGGATTCATACTAAGTATGTGTCATGGATTGAATGTGTTTCCCTAAAAAATCTGTAACAATGCGGCTGTGCCAGAATTCTTGGTATTGTGTGATGTTCCTCCATGTTGGAAATCCTGCTTCTATGATGTTAATGAGGGTGGAAGGACAGCAGTTGTGTTGCTAGAGCAAGATTCCATGTGTAAGTTTGTTTTGTACCTTGAGATGGTCTCTTAAGCTATAAAGGAAAAAATCTGGCAGAGAGAACTGGAAACCTCACACATCAAGAAAGCAGCACCAGGAAAACAGCACATCCTTCAGACCTGAGGTTCCTGTGCCAAGATGCTCCCTGAACAAAGACTGATGAAACACAAGGAACTTCCTCCAGAGCTGACAATGGGGAAAGCCTTCCCCTGTAGTGGACACCCTGATTTTGGACTTGTAGCCTGTGGGGCTGTGTAAGAATAAACTTTACTTTGTTAAAGCCATCTGCTTTGTGCTATTTCTGTTAGAGCAGCACTAGCTGAATAAAACTGAATTTGGTACCAAGAGAATGGAGTGCTGCTCTAGCCAATACCTAAAATGTGGAAGCTATTTTGAAACTGTGAATGGATAGAAGATTCAGAAGGAACCAAGGAAAACTGTTAACACTGAAGAAGGCACCAATGGTGAAAAACAGCAGAGAGGCAGCAGTGGCAGCAATGGCAGCAACAGAACCAGACCAACGTGAGACAGCACTGAGAACCAGACAGTGTGAGGCAGTGCTGGAGCTGAACCACGGAGTGAGAGAGCTCAGTGCCTGTGCACAGAGGTTTCCTGGTGGAGTGGGGTGCCTCTGGGCACTTGAATCAGTGGAGCTAGCCTTGCTGACCTATGGAGTGAGAAAGTTGAGTGCCTGTTCACAGAGGTTTCCTGGCAGAGTAGGGTACCTCCAGGAACTTGAATCAGTGGAGCAGCAGAGCTTTGGAACACTTGCCCCAGCAGGGCAGATGCAGACCTGAGGCCCAGGCCATGAGGACATGGGAAGCAGAAGCTGAAGAGACAAAAAGCATGAGAAGCTGAGCTGCTGCAGTCTCAAAAGTTATGGCCATGACCTCAGGAATTTGAAAGGATGGAGCAAGGGCTTTCTGCATTTGTAAGGGTAGAATTGCCACAGAGTTGGGCTTAGGGTGTACCTAAGCTGAGGGGGCAGAGTTGCTGTCCAAGTGGGCCTAGGAGGCAGAGTTGTAGCACAGGGCTGGGGTCTCCACTCACAATCCAGAGAGTATAGCCAATACCTAGAGTCTAGATGGCAAAGCTATTGTGTAAAATGTCTCAGAGAACTGAAGATAATTTTCAAAGCTTTGAGGGCTAATATAACATATTCTGCTTACCTGGTTGTTGCCTATTAATGCCTTCTTTGCCTACAATTTCTTCCACTTGTAATAGAAATGTCTAGCCTGTACCTGCCATTGTATTTTAGAAGCAGATATCTTGTGTTCTAGATTTCACCATTAAAGAAGAATTTCTGAATTTTGGACTTGGACTTCAAGGCTTTTGCTGTGATAGGGTGAATATGCTTTACATGTTGCAAAGATGTGATTTGTTTTAGAGAACAAAGGGTAGGATGTCATGGATTCAATGTGTTCTCTAAAAAATCTGTAACAATGTGGCTGTGCCAGAATTCCTGGTATTGTGTGATGTTCCACCATGTTGGATTCCTGCCTTTATGATGTTAATGAGAGCGGATGGGCAGAAGTTTTGCTGGTAGAGCAAGATTCAATTTGTAAGTTTGTTTTGTACCTTGAGATGGTCTCTTGATTTACAAAGGAAAAAAATCTGTCAGAGAGAACTGGAAACCTCACACCATCAAGAAAGAGCATTCTGAGAAGAGTGCATCCTTCAGACCTGAGTTTCCTGTGCCAGGATGCTCCCTGAACAAAGACTGATGCAACACAAGAATCTTCCTCCAGAGCTGACAAGGAGAAAAGCCTTCCCCTGGAGCAGACACCCTGAATTCAGACTTGGAGTTTACATAACTGTGTAAGAATAAACTTTCATTTGTTAAAGCCATCTGCCTTGTGGTATTTCTGTTAAAGCAGCACTAGTTGACTAAAACAGTATGCCAGGATAGTTCCAATAGAAAATAAATCAATGTAATCTACCACATAAATAAAAGGAAGAATCATATGACCATCTCAATCTATACAGAAAAGGCTTTAGACAATGTTTAACACCCATTCCTAAGAAAAATTCACGATAAGTTAGGTATAGAAGGAAAATTACTCAACATGATGAAGGGCATCTATACAAAACTAGGAAAACCTGATGGCATAGTGGTTAAATGATATGGCTGTTAACCAAAAGGTTGGCAGTTCAAATGTGCCAAGCACTCCTTGGAAACTCTATGGGGCAGTTCTCCTCTGTCCTCTAGGGTCACTATGAGTCAGCATCAACTAACAGCTAATATCATTCTTAATGGAGAGAGGCTGAAATTGTTCCTCTTGAGTACAGGAACAAGACAAGGATGCCCTTTATCATCACTCCAGTTTAACTGTGCTGGAAGTCAGCTAGAGTGATAAGAAAGAAAAGGAAATAAAGAGTATCTAAATTGGTAATGAAGAAGTAAAGCTGTTCCTATTTAAAGATGATACAATATTATACATACAAAACTCGAAAGACTCCATGAGAAAACTACTAAAACTAACAGATTTAGCAGAGAATCAGGATATAAGATTAACATCCAAAAATCAGTTGGATTCTGAAACATCAGTAAAGAGAATGATGAAAAGGAAATCAGGAAACCAATATTATTTATAATAGCCCCTAAAAAATGAAATATTTAGACATCAATCTAACCAGGGACATTAAAGACCTATCTGAAGAAAAATATAAAACACTGCTATGAGAAACCACAAGAGATCTATATAAATGGAAAAACATACCATGCTCATGGATAGGTAGATTCAACATTGTGAAAATGGCAATTATACTCAAAGCAGCTTAAAAACACAATGTAATCGCAACACAAGTACTGAGAAAATTCTTTAAAGAAGTGGAAAAACTAATCATTAACTTTATTTGGAAAGAGAAGAAGCCCTGGACAAGTAAAGCACTATAGAAGAAAAATAAAGTAGGAGGACTCGCACCTCTTGACTTCAGAACCTGTTATGCTGCTACAGTAGTCAAAACAGCCTAGTATTGGTACAATGACAAATATTTTGACCAATGGAACAGAATTGAGAGCACAGATGTAAATCCATCCACCTATGGTTACTTAATCTTCAACAAGGACCCAAAGTCCAACAAATGGGGGAAAGCAGTCTTTTTTAAACACAGGTCAAAATAACAGCTTTTCTTGTAATAGCCTCAAACTGAAAGCAACCCAAAAGTTTATCAACAGATAAATGGGTAGACACATTGCGGTATTGTACATTTACACAGTGGAATACTATAACAAAAAAGAATAAACTACTGATACAAACATTATGGATGAATCTTAAAGTAATTATGCTGAGTGAAAGAAGCTAGACAGAAAATAACTACATACTGTGTGATTCTGTTTAGACAAAAGTTTAGGAAATTCAAACTAATCTATAGTAACAAGCAGGACAGCAGTTGCCTGGAGAAGGCAGAAATTACAAAGGGACATAAAGAAATTTTGGTGACACCCATTATGCTTATTACATTCATTCTGGTAATAGATCTATTCATTATGTTAAAACTTACCAAATTGCATGCTTTAAAAATGGGCAATTTATTGAACATCAATTATAACTCAAAGAATGTATAAAAGTTCTTCTGATGGAGGAAAATAATTCAAGTGTCTCAACAGGATGCTTGCATAAAAGGGAAAAACAACTGTGATATATCTATATAATGGACTAGTATTACACACAAAAAAACTAATATTAATATGTGAAAGACCACAGATGACTCTTGAAAACATGTTAGTAATATCAGACACAGGAGATAAAAACTGTATGACTTAACTTAGAAGAAGATCAACAGCAGGCCAAAAGTAATCCATGGGTTTTTGAAATCAGAGTAGTAGTTGCCCCGAAGGGTGAGACTGACTAAAAGCAGGCACAGAATTTTGTAGGATGATAGAACTGTTCTAGATCTTTACCTGCTGTGGTACAATTAATTCCTTTATATGGCCTTTTCCTTGATTCTTTGGCAAAAGAGTTTGAGAAATTTTCCCCCTAATTCTGAGGAGTTACTTTTGACCTTATTTTCTACCCCAAATTGGTTTTGACTTTTGTCCAGGTTGATTGACTGTTCCTTAGTAAACTGTAAACTTGTGAATTGGTGCTTTTTCTCTGGCCCAGGGTTGCAACTTGCCTTGTGATTGATAGTGATTTGCAAGGGTTGGTCAACAAGTATGCAAATGAAGTCTGCTAGCTTAGTATGTTAATGAAGTATCTGTGGCCTAACAAGAAGGGATTGGTCAGAACCAGTGGGAGGAGCACACTCTGATGTTGACAAGGAGCTCTGTACATATGCAGCCAATCCCAGGAGGTTTTTCAGACAGAAAGAATCAGGAAGAGAAGCAGCAAGAAGGAGAAGGAAAACAAGAGGGGAAAAAGAAAGAAAGCAAGATACCTCCGAAAAGAGCAGAAACATGGGTATCTTACAAGGTCTGACAATTAAGATCACAAACTCATCCTAGAAAAAGTGCTACACACCTCATGCTGACTACCACTACAGTCACCTTCCCCTTGGGAAGATGTGCACTAACACCAGCATCTAGTCCATCCTTCAAAGCAATTTTGGAACTCTTTTTCTGGAATGGTCATCAAAACAGTCATTGATGTCTTGAATATCTTGAATGTCTTGAATGTCATCAAAATGTCTCACTTTTGATATTTCCTTTATCTTGGAGTAAAGAAAAATATCATGGGGGGCCAGATAAGGTGAGTAGGAAGGGTGTTCAAGTACAGTTATTTGTTTACTGGCCCAAAACTCCCTCACAGACAACTATACAATTAAGTTCATGTGTTTGTCACCTTACCACCATGTACAATGGCCATTCCAGAAAGAGTTCACAAATTGCTTAGAAGGGTGGACTAGGCACTGGTATAGGTGCATAGCTTCCCAAGGAGAGTACTTTGAAGGTGACTGTAATGATATTCAGCAATGAGGTAAGTAGCACTTAGAACAATTAAGTTCATGTACTTAACTGTTGGATATCTTAGTCATCTAGTGCTGCTATAACAGAAATACTACAAGTGGATAGCTTTAACAAGAGAAGTTTTATTCTGTCATAGTCCAGTAAGTTACAAATCCAAATTCAAGTCATCAGTTCAGGGAAAGGATTTCTCTGTTGGCTCTGTGGGAAGATCCCTGTCATCAATTTTTCCTTGGACTGGAAGCTTCTGATGTGCAGGGATCCTGGGTTCAAAGGACACACTGTGCTTCCAGCACTGCTTCTTTCTCGTGGTCTGAGGGCCCCAGATCTCTCTGCTCGCTTCTCTTTCCTTTATGTCCTAAGAGATTGCCTCAAGGCATCATACAGTCTTACAGATTGAGTCTTGACTCACCAACAAAACCATCACTTATTAACATCATAGAGACCGAATTACACATAGGAACAACACACAATATAAGGAATCATGGCCCGGCCAAATTGCTACATACATTTTTGTGGGGGTACACAATTCAATCCATGACAATGGGTCAAGTGCTTCAGCAAGGAAGGACAGTGAGAGGCCAAGAAGGGGCCCGGTGGCAGAGCCAAGGGTAACAGAGGATAGAGCCAATAGGAGCCTGTTCTCAAGGGGCTAAGAGAGAGGCCTGTGCAACAGAGAAAAGCTGACAGAACTGTTTTTCACTGAAGAAGGCATACTTTTTTTACGTGCTTTCTGATCCTGATCCTGATCCTGAGAAGTACTCTGCCAATCCTGATCTTAAGCAGCACCCTGCTACTTCCCTAATAAACCACTCAGCACTACGATCTGCCTGTGAGCTCTACGTAGCCACTGCAACAGATCACAAATCCGTGGCCAGAAGTGGGCCAGCCACCATCAGAAATAGTAAAACAACAGTTTTTTTTGTTTGTTTTTGTTTTTAACAAATGATACTGGCAAAACTGGATATCCATCTGCAAAATAAGTGGAACAGAACCCATACCTCACACTATTCACCAAAACTAATTCAAAATGTATAAAAGACCTAAATATAAAGCCCCAAACTATAAAGTTCATGGTAGAAAAATAGAGTCAGTACTAGAGCGCTCAATATATGGCACTATTAGAATTTAAACCATAACAAACAACACATAAATTCCAGAAAATAAGCTAAGTAATTGGAATTCTAAAAAATATATATGTTATGCTCATCAAAAGGCTTCACCAAAAGAGTAAAAGGACAATAAGGACTGGGGAAAAAAATTCACTATGACAAACCTAACAAAGGTCTAAGTCTCTAAAATCTATAAGATAATCCATCAAGTCCACAACAAAAAGAATCTGATTTAAAAATGGGCAAAGAAAATGGACACATGCTATCAAAGAAGAAATTTAAGAAGCCGACAGACACATGAGGAAATGCTCATGATCACTACTAGCCATTAGATAAATGCAAATCAAAACCATAATGAGATACCCTCCTACCCTGGCATTACTGACATGAATTACAAAAGCAGAAAATAACTAATGTTGGAGAGACTGCAGGGAGACTCCAACATGTATGCACTGCTGGTGCTGATGCAAAGTGATGCAACCATTTTGGAAAATGATATAGTGATTCCTTAGAAAGCTAGACAAACAAATACCATATGATCCATCAATCTTCTTCCTAGAAATATGTCCTAGAGAAATAAGAGCCATCAACTGAATAGACATAAAACACCCATGTTCATTGCAGTATTGTTCACAATTAGTGAAAACATGCAAACAGTCTAGATGCCTATTGATAGATGAATGTATAAACAAACTGCAGTACATACATACAATGGAATATTATGCAACAGTAATGAATGATGATGAATCTCTGAGGCACGTCACATCATAGATGAATCTGGAGAGTATCATGCTGAGTGAAAGAAGTCAATCACAAAAGAACAAGTATTGTGTGAGACCACTACTATAAAAATTCATGAAAGGTTTACACACAAAAAGAAACAACCTTTAATAGTTATGAGGGAAGGGAAGAGTAGGGATGGAGAAACACTAAATAGACAATAGGTAACTGATAAGTTTGGTGAAGGGTTGAAGGATAAGACAGTAGACAATACTGGGGAAGGCAGCAAAACTTGTACAAGACAAGGTCATGGAAACTCCATAGAGAAGTCCAAACTCCCTGAGGGGCCAAATTACTGGCCTGAGGGTTCTGAGGCTACAGTCTCAGGGAACATCAAGCTAAGAAAATGTTCTATATTCTGCTTTGGTGAGTAGTGTCTGGAGGCTTTAAAGCTTGTGAGCAGTCATCTAAGATACTCCGCTGGTCTCACCTTACCTGGATTAAGAGAGAATGAAGAAAACCAAAGACACAAGGGAAAATTAGTCCACAGGACTAATGTACCACATGTAACACAGTTTCCACCAGACTGAGTCCAGTGCAACTAGCTAGTGCCCGGCTGCCACCACTGACGGCTCTCAAAGGCACCACAATATAGGGCACCAGACAGAGCTGGAAAAAAACATAGAACAAAATTGTAATTCATAAAAAGACCAGTCTCACTGGCCTGACAGAGACTAGAAAAACCCTGAGAATATGATCCCCAGGTGCCCTTTTAGCTCATTACTGAAGTTACTCCTGACATTTATCCTTCAGCCAAAGATTAGACATGTCCATGAAACAAAAGGAGACTAAAAGGGCACATCAGCCTAGGGGCAAGGGCTAAAAGGCAGGAGGAGGGAAAGGTGGTGGTAATAAGGAACCCAAGATCAAGATGGGAGAGTACTGACATGTTATAGTGTTGTTAACTAATGTCAGAAAACATTATGTGTACTCTTTAATGAGAAGCTAGTTTTTTTCGTAAACCTTTATCTGAAGTACAATTAAAAAAAAAAGTTGGAAACCTTTTCCTTTACATTTATGATATGGAAAAATAGAAATACAAAGGGTTTCATTTTCTCCATGATTTGCAGAAGATCAATAATTAAGCGGTGATAGTCAGGGGTTTTATTGGGTGATAATTTTGTGATATTATCTTTAATTTCTTCCTTGTACATTGGCCCATTTAACTTTTCTAAATTATGTATATGAGTATACACATAAATTTATAGCTTTTCACTAGTCAGGCCACATATTCCACCTTTGTCTCTCCAAATTAAGCTGTTAGTTGAATTTTTCCAGAACTTTCCACAGCTTCTATTTCTAACATGCTACCACCCCTTCAGGAAGAAGAGTTTATTGCTGGTTTCCTGAATGTTCCTTCAAGTGTAAAATATCAGGTAGGAATTATCTAGATTTGTTATAGTACAAAAATACGGCATGTACATGGCAATATTCATTATTTTTTGAAGTTGACAGTCTCCCTGTCCTACCATCAATTTTTGTTCCTTTCCAGTAACTGTGATGAGCTTTGAGAGTTTTTTTAAATTTTTTTTTTTAGTTTCCTGTATACTGCTTCATTTCCTGGAAGTTAGAGCATAAGGTTTTTAAACTGTAGGTAGACTAACACAATTTGAAATACCAAGTACTCAAAAGTTGCAAATAGATTACTAAAAAAAAAGTAAATGACAAAATACATAGCACTTCAGTCTGCTTATGGCCTTCCATAAGTAGTGCAATAGGTACATATTGTAGCATAATACCCTAGTCATTCTAAATGTAATAATGACAGTGCACTGTTTAGAGTCACATGCAAATAAATCAATATAAAGTATGCAACACTAACTGTTTTCAAAGAGGTTTCATGGTGTTATATGTATATATATATATAAAAATAAGCAATAAAGAACAATAAAATTTGACAGACATCATTTAGAAGATTTGAGTTTCTCAACATTTTTAAAGTTGTTAGAAGCAGTCTATTTGTCTCTCAGAGATGATGCTCTTAATTCATAATTCTACATCACAGAAAATGCTAAGAAAGTTAATATAGGTTCTATTCAGCATTTTTAGGGTTATATCTTGAAGTAAAGCTGTATTTTTTGTACCAAATTAAAAGGCTTCTTCCCAATTTTTACCTACTTTCCAGGTTTCTCTGATTTCTTACATCTCATTTTAAAGGAAAAAATTGTCCCCAAATTTCTTGGGGATAAGTTTGATAAGTTTACACACATATTAGTAGCCACATCTTTGAAATCCATATGGCACAGTTGTGTGTTGCACACAACTGTCAACATGAGTCAGAATGATTCTATGGCAGCTAACATCAACAAAAAATAAGGGCCCAGAATGATATCAGCCAGAATAAACCTTTAGCCCTTTTAGGCCACTGGCCAGAAGGTTAGCAGTTCAAATCCACCAGGCATTCCTTAGAAACTATATGGGGCAGTTCTATTCTGTCCTATAGGGTCCCTATGAGTTGGAATCAACTTGACAGCTAGACGTTTGACTTGATTTTTTATTCTATGTAACTCATAAGAGAGGTCTGAATCCCAGCAATATAAAGAGCATACAGAAGCAACAAGAGAGGCAGGGCAAATTATCAGAAATCATATTGACAGACAGAAATAATTTTAGTGAACATGAGGTATGATTGTGTTAGTAGGTAGTAGCTGTAGACAGTAAATTTTCCTCATGCACATAAAATCCTTTATTCTGTATTTTAGAACCCCCTCATGGCAAAAATAATGTGAAAACATTAAAAAAAAAACAATTAGCAGTAACGCTCTTTTCCAGAGTATTCCACAGGAGACCTTCAATTTTAGGCAACACAGGGACTTACTTGTTTTGGGGAGCTTTACTAACATATCCATTATATGCAGTTGCACACTTCAACACGTCTATGAGAGTCAAATTAGACAAGTCAACACCGGTAAACTTACCAGCAGCCAAAGGATCAGCAGGCAATATTCTGATGTCCAGTCCAGGGACACAACATAAGATGAATAACAAACAGCTCTATACAGCCTCTTGAGGAATCAGGGTTGAAGCCTGTGTTCTCTGTGGGTTATAAAAAGAAAACTAAACTTGCTGCCATTAAGTCAATTCTGAGTCATAGTGAACTTATGGGACAGAGTAGAAAGGCCCCCTAGGGTTTCCAAGGAATGGATGGTAGATCTGAACTGCTGACCTTTTTGCTTACCAGTCATAGCTCTTAACCGCTGGACCACCAGGCGTGCTCTGTAGGTTATAGTACTTTTCATAGAACAATTCTTGCTTTTCAGCTACATAAAATAAAAGTATATGGTTTCTGAATCATTTTCACCTAATTTATTCAGTGTTTTCTATGGATTTTAAGTATCAAGAAAAAGCTGAACCATCTAAGTCCTTTTCATTGTTACTTCTTAAGTCCTATCCTTTCAGTATTTCTAAGAAACTCCTGAATCTTTGAAGCTTCACGGTGAATCAACACAACTGGATGTCAGACCTCACAAAGTACAGACAAACAGATCATAGCATTACTGACAAACCATTGTGAAGTCATGCTCAAATGAAAGATTTCAAGGCCATAGAGAAGATCAAGGGAGTGGAGTGTCATAAACAAAGCTCTAGTTAAAAATGACTCTTCAGATGTGCCCTGCATACAGAAGAGAGGAATCAGTGGGCACCACTTTCTCTTGGCTTTTACTGAAGTTAAAAGCTAGTGGATAAGTTGTTTCCATAATATGTAGACAAGCCAGTGATGCAGTTATAAGGATACTGAAGAGGGAAGAATAATATCACAGTAAAACCCAAAAGGAAAAAAAGTGAGGGGCCAGTATATAAGCCATATATGTACACTAATAGGAACAAAATTCCTCATCAGTAACCTATAATCACTGCACAGAAAAACACTTCTACAAAGCTAACAATTAGCTGTACTGAACAGGTGAAAAATAAGTGCTTGGGGGGAGGGGCCTGTAGGAGAAGGAGGAGCCAGGAAGAGTGGTTGGGGGGGCTGGCTGGGGCATTGAAAGGATGTGATGTCACAGAGCTTCCTGACTCCAAACTGTTGGTGGCACTGTTGATCTGACTGAGAAGTGAACAGTGAGCTTGGAGGCATTGGAGACCTGCTTATGCTTCTTCATCAGCTTTCCCACACCTACCTTAATCTTACCTTAATTGTTCTGGAGTCCCAAGACAGTGAAGACAGGCCTCATGAACATGGAAGCCCCTGGGGTAAGTCTTCCAGGGACCCAGATTTCAGCCCAAGACACCTGGATCCAGTACATAAATACAAACCAAGTACTTGCCTCACTGAAGCTCAAGAGAAAACATACAGGACACTTGCCTCTGGAGTCTGTGGAGATCGTCTTTAACTGGCTATACAAGCGCAGGTTTAAGGCCTACCCTTCAAAGGCAGAGAAGCAAATGCTGTCAGATGAGACCAGTTTATCTCACCTGCAGGTCTGTAAGTGGTTCGTCAATGCGTGTAGACGAATTCTCCCAGTAGTGCTTAAACTGGATATGAACAACCTTAATCAGATCACCAAGAACCAACGAGAAGGCAAGGCTGCAGATACGATTCATGTGCAAAGTTCTAATCTATTTATGTACACCAAGTCAGACTCCAGTGATCCAGACATGGCACTGTGCCTGCCAGCATGCTCCATGACAATGAGCCCGGAGTCAGGGAAGTTCAGGGAAGAAACTTCCAGATCCAGAGGTGGCCTTGGGCCAGAAGCTGAAGGCCCATTTGAAGGAA
This sequence comes from Heterohyrax brucei, assembly GCA_028571685.1. Lineage (NCBI taxonomy): Eukaryota > Metazoa > Chordata > Mammalia > Hyracoidea > Procaviidae > Heterohyrax > Heterohyrax brucei. The sequence continues at coordinate 118,197,250 of CM053166.1, forward strand.
AACATCATTATTTCCACAGAAGAATCCCCGCCTGTGTCTGCTCTGTCCTCCTTCCGGTCAGAGGAGTACAAGGACTTGAGCAGCTTCCAACTGATGGTTGAAGTAGCTGTACAAAAGACTGGAGAATTAGAGCTACAGAAGCAGAAAGAATCCAGTTCATAATTTCTTACGTCCTTGAAAAACTCACATAGTTAGTCCTTTGCTGTTTTAGTCAGCTAATGCTACTCTTACAGAAATACCACAGAGTGGATGGCTTCAACAAAGGAAAGTTTATTCTTACACAGTGCACTAGGCTACAAATCCAAATTCAGGATGTCCGCTCCAGGGGAAGGCGTTCCTCCTTGTCGGCTCTGGAGGAAAGCCTGGTATTGCATCAGTCTTTGTCCAGGGAGTGTCCTGGCACAGGAACCTCAGGTCTGAAGGATACGCTGTTCTCCTGGTGTTGCTTTCCTGATGGTGTGAGGTTCCCAGTTCTCTGCCTGCTTCCCTTTCCTTTTATCTCTTGTAGGATGAAAGGATTAAGGGTGGGGTAAGACATACTCCAGGGAAACTTCCTTTACAGTGGAGCACAGAGGTGATCTTATAAAGGGATTTACAGTCCTACTCTAATCCTTTAATGTACAGCACAGGAAAATCACAAAATTGAGGACAATCGTAGAATACAGGGAATCATGTCCCAGCCACATGGCTACACATATTTTGGGGGGAACACAATTCAATCCATGACATCCCACCCTTTGGCACCTCAAAAATCACATCATTGAGACATTCATCCCATCATAGCAAAATCATGTCTATTCCATATGAAAGAAGTCTTAAATCAGTTCCAAGTCCAAAATACAAAAACTTCTACATCTGTGAAACCTAGAAGGTAAGCTATCTGCTTCTAAATGTACAATGGAAGAACAGCACAAGTCAGACATTCCATTACAAATGGGAGAAATTTCAGGGAAAAAAGACATTAAAAGACAAGTCAGCAGAACACATTACACTAGCTCCCAAAGCTTTGATACTACTCGTCCACTTTCTGAGACATTTTACACAATGGCTCTGCCCACCAGACTCTAAGTATTGGCCACACTTTCCAGTTTCTGAGTAGAGACCACCAGCCCTGTACTACAACTCTGCATTCAAGGCCCACTAGGTCAGAAATTCTGTCCCATTGGCTTTAGGTGCACCCTAAGTGCAAATGAGTGGCAATTCCACCCTTACAAACACAGAACACCATGGTTCCACCCTTTCAAATCCTTAAAGTCATGGCCATACCTTTTGAGACTGACACAGCTCAGCTTCTCATTCTGTCTCTTCAGCTTCTGCTTCCTATGGCCGCATGGCCCGGGCCTCAGGCCTACAACTGCCCTGCCAGGGCAAGTGTTCCAAAGCTCTGTAGTTCCACTGATTCAAGTACCCAGAGGCACCCCACTCTCGGTAACAAATTGTCTTAGGCTGGGTTTTCTAGGGAAGCAAAATCAGTAACACGTATATGTATAAGGAAAGATTTATATATATAAAGTACAAGGAAAGATATGTATATATATAGGAAATAGCTCATGGAATTGCAGAAGCTGAACGCCCCAAGTCCTAGCACAAGCTTCATGTGGCCACAGGAGCTAGTGAATCCCAGGTCAGCAGGTCAGAGACCAGAGTTCTAGATCACTGATTGTGTAGGTTGGCAGATCCCAAGCTGGCAGTGAGACGGAGCTGCAGAGGCTGGTGAAACCAAAACCAGCAGGCCAGGGAACAGGACTCTCGAGTGCAGTCTGTAAGGGGTGGTGAATCCAACAGCTGTTAGTTCAATTCCAGGAAGCAGACTGCTGGAAGAAGAGAGCAGGAGCTGCTGGCTACGTGAGCACACTGGCAGTAGGTGGTGGAAGGCAGAGAGAAGAGAGCTGAGGGGCAGGAAGTCACCACAGACACTACCCTGCCACTTAATACAGCAGCCAAACACGGACTAGCCAAGTTGACATAATCCTGGCCACCACATCTGCCTACTGTGGAAGACCCATTTCTGATTACACCTACTAATTTTGTCTTTTATAGATACCTCTTTCCTTCTAATGTGTTATAAGAACCATCACTTGCTATTGGGACTTAAATTCTGTCCAGATATTTCATTGTATCCAGAGGGAAGATACTAACTTGTCAGCATGATTAAAACTGCAGCAAAGATCTCTATTTGTTCTGCTTTCCCAAGATTTAAACACTGGACAATTCAAGCAATACATCTGACACCAGAACCTGCGCAGAGACTTCAGAGAAGAATGTTTTGACCTTGCCACCAGGGCCTTTTGGTCCCAGAACTGCTGCAGATACCAATGTTCCCCTCTTTTCTTTCTCTGTAATTTTCTTTGTTTATTAGCAAGAATAATAGAAAAGAAAGTCTCTATAAAATATAGCTATAACAGCATTGGCCTTATTTGAATGTTGTGATTTTTGTGAAACTTTCAATTTTGTTTCCCTTTGTATGTTTATTCACTTATCTTACTAGGCAGTTAGTCCCTGCATGGAAATGAATGTGAGATCCAAAGTACAGTGAATTCATAAATAGTTTACTGTAAGGGTAAGCTTTTATTTGGGGAACTAGTGAAAAGTCCACAGTAGAGACAAAATTCCAGATGGTAGTGTTCTGCTCTTATCTGTTGGTTGGTTACTTGGGTTTAAAGAATACTTTTTATTAGCTTCAATTCTGTGCATCAGAGGGAAAAAATAATAATAAAAAAGAAAAACTGGCCATAAATTCCCTGTCAGAGAACCAGAGAAAAATGATAAAAAGTGAACAAACAAAAAAATAAGTACATGAAAAGAAAAACTAGAATCAATCCTTAACATTGTATGAGCACAGAAGAAAGTAGATTCCGGTATTCTATAGTTTTATTTTACTTTTACATTTTGATTTACTTCTTTCCTTTTAAAGTTCTTTGGTTGGACTTGTATTGGTGGAGACAGAAAGGAAAAAAATCTCTGGCAGGTGTCACTTGAAAAGAATCTTGTTGTCCTAGTGAGGCAGCTCTTCTCACTGCTTCAAATACAGGGAAACTTTCAACAAGAACAAAAAGCTGTTCCTCCATAAAGTTGTTATTAAGCTTCCCTGATTGTAGGGAGCTAATAGTAAAGAAGCTTGTGGCTCAAAATTAGGATCTAGACTGAGTTTCTGCTCTTGTCCTAAAGTGAAATAGATTAATGTTTGTTCTCTACTTCTAGGCTACATTTTTTATATTGATATCATTGGCAATTTTCAATACAGGATATTCCACATTCTTTAAAAATCTTAAGAAACAGTAAGCATAGGTTGTCTACCAAAATTTTGCATGTATAACCTTCAAATTTCTGGGAAGTAAAACCTATCGCCAATGAGTTGATGCTGACTCATCACGACTCTATAGGGCAGAGTAGAACTGCCCCTTAGAGTTTCCAAGGAGCACTTGGTGGACTCAAACTGTCAACCTTTTGATTAACAGCTGTAGCACTTAACCGCTATGCCACCAGAGTTTTCCTTCAAAGTAAATAGGCTGACATTTCCTAACTACCCATTAAAACCCTTTGCTGTTGAGTAGGTTCCAACTCATAGTGACCCTATAGGACACAGTTGAACTGTCCCATAAGTTTTTGAAGAAGCAGCTGGAGGATCTGAACTGGTGAACTTTTGGTTACCAGCTGTAGGTCTTAACCTCTGTGCACTAGGGCTCCATTTCCAAGCTGCTAGTCCTGAAATAAGTAAAAACCAAAAATTTGTTGCTGTCGAGTCATGTCTATTCCAAATTACAGTGACCCTATTGGATGGAGTAGAACTGTCCCATAGGGTTTCCAAGGTGATCTTGGTAGGCAAATTACAAGTAGGAAGGAATTCAGATTTCTGGTACATAATTGGTTTAGGGATTTGGAAGAGTACTTGTTTTACATGCTTACTGATGACAGCTGCTAAAGACCCAAGGAAGCCCTCACACAAATTCTTTACACAGCCCCAGCTTGGACAATTATTTTGCAAATAGATGACTCCGTGGTGAACTTAGGCACTCCAGGACACTTTCTATTACCTTGTCTTCTAATGTTTATGCTCAAGAGGTCTTGGGAATCTTTAGGCTTTTCTCTGGCTCAGTTGAAAAAGAACTGTTTTTGAAGCTTTAGGGCTGGAGTACGAGAAAGGAAGTTTTTTGTTTGGCTTTTAAGGACCCCTGTTTCTATGAGTTAGAATTCGCTCAGTAGCAATGGATTTTTTGGGTAGCACAGTGGCTGAAGTGATTGACTGCTAACCAAAAGGTTGGTGGTTTGGAAACCAATGGCAGAAAGATGTGGCAGTCTCCTTCTGTAGAGACATACAGCCTTGTAAACTGTATGGGATTACTGAATCAGAATTGACTGGGCAGCAGTAAGTTTGGTTTGAGAGCCCTGGCTGTCCCAGTGGTTAAGGCCTCGGCTGCTAACCGAAAGGTTTACAGTTCAAATCCTCCAGTTGCTCCTTAAAACCCTATAGGGCAGTTCTATTCTGTCTTATAAGGATTCTATAAGTCAGAATTGCCTCAGTATCAGTGGGTTATTTATTTATTTTTTATATGAGCAGAGGGTTATTTTTTAATTTTTTTATAGCTTAATCTCTTCTAGCTGGTGGCAGAGTGCTTAAGTGCTATGGCTGCTAACCAGAATGTCAGCAGTGCAAATCTGCCAGGTACTCCTTGGAAACTCTATGAGGCAGTTCTATTCTGACCTATAGGGTTGCAATGAGTCAAAATCGACTTGACAGCTGTGAGTTTGGTTTAGCAGTAGTAGTTGGTCTCTATGTCTCAGTTTAACTGGACTGCTGTAGAGTGATTGTTGTAAAACCTGTTCTCAGAGAAATATATTGGGATGACAGTGGTACACTCCATTTGCACAGTGTCCTTTATAACATTGGATTGTACAATGTAACGATGTTCTGGATTTCACCGCATTATGTAGGGGGAGGATGTGAGGAACTCTTCCTTGGTATTTATCTTGGTTTAGGGAGGTGCCTTAGTCAGCTAGTGCTGCTTTAACAGAATTACCACAAATGGATGTCTTTAAAAAGAGAAATTTTATTTTGTCACAGTCCAGTAGGCTAAACGTCCAAATTCAGGGTGTTAGCTCCAGGGAAAGGCTTTCTCTGCTGCTGATGGAAGAAGGTCCTTATCGTCTATCTTCACCGGTCCTGGAAGCTTTCGAGGTGCAGTGACCCTGATCCTTTCCAAAAGACACACTCAGCTCTGGCACTGCTTTCTTTCTTCATCTTATGAGGTCCCCCAATCTCTCTGCTAGCTTTTTTTCTTTATATATTGAGAGACTGCGTCAAGGCACCGAACAGTCTTGCGCATTGAGTCCTACCCTACCAGCACAACTGCTGCCCATCCACTGGCATTAACATCATAAAGGCAGGACTTACAACATGGAGGACATCTCACAATACCAGGAATCATGGCCTAGCTCAATTGCTACACAGACTTTTGGAGGACACATTTCAGTCTATGACAGGGGCCTACCAAAATGGGGAAGAGGAACAGTTTCTCACTTGAATTAAGCACAGAAAAGAGTTTATATTGTTGTGGAAGTTTGTCTCAAATTTTTTTTCTTCTTTTCCTTTTTTGAAAAGTTGTATTTTAGATGAAAGTTTACAGAACACAGTAGTTTCTCATTCAACAGTTAGTGCACATATTGTCTTAAGACTTTGGTTAACAAACCCATGACAGGTCAACACTCTTCCTTATCAAACTTGGGTTCCCTATTACCAGCTTTCCTGAATCCTCCTGCCTTCTAATGCTTGCCTGTGGGTTGGTGTGCCCTTTTACTTTCCTTTTATTTTATGGGCCTGTCTAACCTTTGGCTGATGAGTGAACCTCAGGGGTGATTTCTCTGATGAGCTGAAACGGTATCTAGACGCCTTAGTCTCAGGGTTTCTCCAGTCTCTGCCAGGCCAGCAAGTCCGCTCTTTGTTTTTGAGTTAGAAATAAATGGTTTTGTGTTGTTATTATTGCTTTTAATATAAAAGAATAGTTCCCTGTGAGTGCCACTTCTCTAGGCTTTGACTGTCGAGATGCTGTTACTGATTAGACCTCGAATGATCTGGTTCCACTTCAGGAGATCAGCCTAGCAAGTCTGGTCTCCATATGGCTGGCAAACCTGGCTCCCCATCCCCCAGGGCATGAGGCTACAACCTCTTTGTCGGCAAATGGTGGACAAGTTATATTAAGCAAAAGTACATTCCAGAGAGGGAATGGGTCAGTCTCCGTGAGTGGAGAAAGACCCTGTACAGGGCTTGAGGGTTTCCTTATATTGGCAAAAGCAGGGGATGATGTCACAGACGGGAGGGGAAGGTAGTGACATTGGTCTTGGTTCTTGCTTTGAGGCTCCACATAAGCAACTGCATGATAGGTCCTCTCCAGGACAATATGGAAACGGGATAGAGATGGAATGGAAACAAGGCCTAGGTCATTTTTAGGTTGTCCTTCCATGTCCCTCTGAGGTGGTGTGCACACGTGGCCACCTCACAGTTGTCAGGGAGAACTGTTATATTTGCATTACATACTGCCAGGAAGAACCGGTTACCCTTCTCAAGCACTGATACATTTAGGTAGTATGCTGTGGGCGATCAGGTGCCCTAGCTACCTTGTCATTAATCACTCTTCAGTTGCAGCATCTCTATGATTATTTTGTTCCGGGAATGACACTTAGAAGCTTCATTTGTTTGAGCCCTGTGGAGAGAATTAAGATAATTTTCTAAAAATACATGTTTTTTAAACCTAACCATCAATTCTGTTATTTGAGTTTAAGAACTATGTAAAATTTGACAAAGTAAAAAAGTTTTTAACAACCTAATGTTGGAGATATGCAAAGGGTAAAAGCAGCATTAATAAGAAGCTTGATTAGGCTATTTTCTTTTTAATATTTTATAGTGCTTTAAGTTAAAATTTATGATCCACGTCAATTTGTCATATAAAAATTTTTACACACACTGCTGTGTAACTGTAGCTACTCAGCTACTCTCTCCACCCTGTGATAGCACACTCCTCCTTTCCACCCTGAATTTACCATGTCCGTTCAACCAGTTCTTGTCCCCTCTGCCCTTTCATCTCACCTCTGGACAGGAGTTGCCCAGTTATTCTCATGTATCTACTTAGCCAAGAAGTACACTCTTTGCCCGTATCATTTTATGTCTTATAGGTTGGTCCAAAATTTGTCTAAAGAGTTGGCTTTGGGAATGGTTTCAGTTCTGGGCTAAGAGAGTATATATAGCAGGAGTCATGTCTTCAGAGACTCTCCACTCTGTTGATCCATCAAATCTGATCTATTTAATGGAGTTCTGCACCCCATTATTCTCCTGCTATTCCAGGGACTCCTTGTTGCATTTCCTATCAGGACAGTCATTCATGGTGGCCAGGTACCATATAGTTCTTCTGGTCTCATGTTGATGTAGTCTCTGGATTATGTGTCCTTTTGTGTCTCTTGGGCTCATATTTTCCAGGTGGAGTTCTTCGTTCTCCTCTGCTCCACGTGGGCTGGGAAATATTGATGTTACTTAGACGGCTGCTTGCTAAGTTTTAAAACCCCAGACCACATTCATCAAAGTGAGATGCTGGACATTTTCTGTAAAAACTTTATGACAATTGACCTGGACATTCCCTAAAACCATGGTCTGCAGACCCCTGTCCCTGGTACTCCGTTCTTCAATGTGTTCTGTTATATTTAGGAAACTTCTTAGCTTTTGTTTTGGTCCAGTTGTGCTGACTTCTCCTCTACTGTATGTTTCCCTTCCCTTCATCTAATTTAATTTTTATCTACTGTTTAATAAATACTCTGCTCCATCTCTCCCTACCCTTGTAACCATCAAAAACTTTCTTCCATTTTTAAACCTTTACTTGAGCCCTTACAATACTGGTCTCATACAACATTTATCCTTTTGCAACTGACTAACTTCACTCAGCATAATGTCTTCCAGACTCCTCTATGTTATGAGATGTTCCCCAAGTTCATTCTTGTTGTTTATCATCAATTGACATTCCATTATGTGAATATACTATAGTTTGTTTATTCCCCCATTGATGGGCACCTAGGCTACTTCCATCTTTTTGCTATTGTGGACTGTGCTGCAATAAATATCGGTGTGCATGTAGCTATTACTCTAACAACCCTTGTTTCTTTAGGATATATTTCAAAAAGTGGGATTGCTGAATGATGATATTTCTATTTCTAGCTTTTTAAGGGAGCACCAAATCAATTTCTAAAGTGGTTGTACTATTTTACATTCCCGCCAGCAGTGTATAAGTGTTTGAGTCTCTCCATAGCCTCCCCAACATTTATCATATTGTGATTTTTGGATGAGTGCCAACCTTGTTGGGGTAAGATAGCATCTTATTGGAGTTTGGATTTGGATTTCTCTAATGATTAATGATCATGAGCATTTTCTTACGTATCTGCTAGCCATCTGGATGTCTTCTTTGGTAAAGTGTCTGTTCGTATGCTTTGCCTGTTTTTTAGTTGGGTTATTTATCTTTTTGTTGTGGAGGATTTTCAATATCTTGTATATTCGGGAAACCTTGGTGGCATAGTGGTTAAGTGCTATGACTGTTAACCAAAATATTGGCAGTTCAAATCCACCAGATGCTCCTTGGAAACTCTATGAGGATGTTCTACTCTGACCTATAGGTTCATTATGAGTTTGAATCGACTAAACAGCAATGGGTTTGGTTTTTGTAGGTCTGGTAGATTTTGGAGATTAGATGCTAATTGGGTTTGTCACATCCAAATTTTTTTCCCAGTCTGTAGCTTATCTTTTTACTTTTTTAGTAGTCTTTGGATGAGCATATGTATTTGATTTTTAAGAGTTACCAGTTACCTACTTTCTCTTCTGGTGTTTGTGCATTCTCAGTGATGTTTTGGATCCTGTCTATGCCATGTATTAGGGCTCCCAGTGTTGACTCTAATTTTTCTTCCATGATATCTATCATTTTAGATTTGACATTTAGATCTTTTATTCATTTTGATTTAGTTTTTGTGCACAGTGTGAGAAATGATTCTTAGTTAATATTTTTGCCTCATGGTGGGCATTTGGCTAGCTTTGGCTTAATATTTTTGCAGACGGATATCCAGCTATACCAGCATCACTTATTAAAGAGACTTTTCCCCATTTACAGACTTTGGGCCTTTGTCAAATATCAGCTCTTTGTTGATAACTTTATATATGGATTCTCAGTTCTTTTCCATTGGTCTAAGTATTTGTTGCTGTTCCAGTACCAGGCTGTTTTGACTACTGTGGAAGTGTAATAGGTTCTAAGGTTAGGTAATGTGTGGCCTCTCACTTTGTTCTTCTTCAGTAATGATTTACTTATCTGGGGATTCTTACCTTTCTGTATGAAGTTGGTGATTTGTTTTCTCTTCTCATTTCAAAAATGCTACTGGAGTTCAGATTGGGATTACATTGTGTCTGTACATTGCTTTAGGTAGAATATACATTTTCATGATGTTGAATCTTCCTACACATGAGCAAGGTAGGTTTCCTCACTTATGTGGGTCTCTTTTGATTTATTGCAGTAGTATCTTGTAATTATCTCTGCATAGGTCTTTTATGTCTCTGCCAAGCCAAGTGCGTCGAGTCAGATCTAGGTTAGATTTATTCCTAAGTATTTTATCCTTGGGGGCTATTGTAAATGGTACTGATTCAGTGATTTCCTCTTTGATGTTCTTGTTATTGGTTTAAAGGAATCCAACTGATTTTTGTTAGTTTATCTTGTATCCTGATGTTTGCTGAACTCCCCTATTAGTTCCAGTATTTTTTGTGTGTGTGTATGTGGATTCTTTAGGGTTTTCTGTGTATAAAATCATATTATCTGCAAATAGAGATAGTTTCACTTATTACATAACAATTTAGACTGCCCCCCCCATTTTTTCCTTGCCTTATTACTTTGGCTAGAACCTCCAGCACAATGTCAAATAAAAGTGGTAAAAGTGTCCATCCTTGGTTTCTGTTCTCAAGGGAAATGCTTTCAGGCTCTCTCTATTTAGGATGATGTTTGCTGTTGACTTTGTATAAATGCCCTTTATTATGTTGAAGAATTTCCCTTCTGCTCCTATTTTGCTGAGAGTTTTCTTTAACATAAGTGGGCAATGGACTTTGTCAAATGTCTTTTCTCCATCATTTAATAAAAGCAGATGGTTTTTGTCTTTTATTTTATTTATTTGGTTGATTGTATTAATTGTTTTAAATGATGAACCATTCCTGCATCCCTTGTATGAATCCCACTTGGTCACGGCTAATTTTATTTTCCTGATATGTCATTGAATTCTATTGGCTAGAATTTTGTTGAAGATTTTTGCATCTAAATTCATGAGAGATACTGTCTTTAATTTTCTTTTTTTGTGGTTTCTTTACCTCGTTCTGGTATTAGGGTTATGCTGGCTTCATTGAATGAATTTGGCAGTATTCTGTCTTTCACTATGCTGTAAAATACCTTTACTAATAGTGTTACTAATTGTTCATCAAAAGCTTGGTGGAATTCTCCAGTGAAGCTATCAACACCAGGGTTTTACTACATTGGGAGTTTTTAAGTTATCTTTTGAGTCTCTTTTTTTGTTGTGGGTTTATTTAATTGTTCTACCTCTGCTTACGTTAGTTTGGGTAGTGTGTTTCTAGAAAATTGTCCATTTCCTCTAGTTTTCAGATTTGTTCAAGTACAATTTTTGATAGTATTCTGTTATTACTTTTTAAAGTTCAGATGGGTCTGTTGTAATGTTGCCCATCTCATTTCTTATTCTAGTTATTTGCTTCCTACCCTGTTCCTTTTTTGTCAGTTTGGCCAATGGTTTATTGATTTTGTTGATCTTTAAAAAAAAAAAAAAAGAAAGAAAGCTTTTAGTCATCTTAACCCTTTTAATCTTTTATTTATTTTTTTTAATTCCTGAATTCATTTAGCTTTTTTCTAATTTTTATTATTTACTTTCTTCTGGTGCCTGAGAGCTTCTTTTGCTGCTCTCTTTCAATTTGTTTGAGTTATAGGGTTCTTTGATTTGGGCCTTTTCTTCTTTTCTGGATTTGTGTGTTTATTGAGATAAATTGATCTCTGATCACTACTTTGCTGTATCCCAAAGGTTCTGGTAGGATGTGTTTTCATTCTCATTTGATTTTGTGAATTTCTCTATTCTTTATTTCTTCAGTAACTCAGTAGTTTTTGAGCAAGGTATTAGTTTTTGTGTGTTTGATATTTTTTTCCTTAGTTTTTGTTATTGGTTTCTACCTTTATGGCTTTATGATCAGCAAATATGATTTGTAATATGTCAATATTTTGAGTTTTTTAAGGCTTGGTTCATGTCCTAGTATTGGTCTATTCTGAAGAATGTTCCATGTGCGTTGGAAAAGAAACTATAGGTGGCGGCTTTTACGGGAAATGTTCTCTGTGTGTCTATGAGGTCAAGTTGGTTGATTGTAGCATTTAGATCTCTGTCTTTATTGGCTTTTTTCTAAATGTTCTGTCTTTTACTAGATGTGGCATGTTCAGTTTCCTACTATTATTGTGGAACTATCTATTTCTCTTTTTAAAGTAGTTGGAGTTTGCTTTGTGTATTTTAGAGTCCTGTCATTTGGTAAGTATTTAATATGGTTATATCTTCCTGGAGTATTGATCCTTTAATCAATATATAATATCTTTCCTTATCCAGTGTGGTAGGGTTTACTTTAAAGACTGTTTTATCAGATATTAATATTGTTACTCTTGATCTTTTTTGAGTGCTGTTTGCTTGATCTATCTTTTTCCATACATTGAGTTTTAGTTTCTTTATGTCTTTAGGCCTAAGATGTGTCTCCTGTAGGCAACATATAGGTAACCAATCCAAACTCCTTGCTGTAGAGTCAATTCTGGCTCATAGGAACAATATAGGATAAAGTAGACCTGCCCCATAGAATTTCCAAGGATGGATCATAGTTTTTTTTTGTTGATCCAACTGCCATTGTCTATCTCCTTATTGATGCATTTCATCCATTTACATACAGTGCACTTATTGATAGATACAAGTTTAGTATTGTTGGTTTGATGATTTTTTTTTATGTGTGTGTGTCCATTGCAGATAATTGATTTGCTCTATTTAATTTTCAGTATTCAGTCATATTCTTTGTGTTTTCATCCTTTGCATTGTTGTTGGTTTTGTACTTACTTAGATGTAAGCTAAGACTAGCTTGAAGCTAGTCTTTGAAGCTTAGACTAGCTAACTTCCTTTGGGGTTACCTTAATGTCTACCCTTATTTTTCTAAATTTGAACCAGACTTTATTTCTTTTGCCTTGACTTCCTTTTCATATGAACAACCTATGACTATATTTTTTAAGACCTTCTTTTATTTTTTATAATATTGCTGTCTTTTTTGTAATGATATCTGGTACTCTGTTTTCAGTGTTTTGACTTATTTTTGTGATTTTTCTAATCTGGACTGATACATGGTTGGGTCTTTGTTTTACAGATGACAGAAAATGTCTGTCCACTCCATCTTGTCCCCACCTCTGGGCTATTTTCTTGAGTAACATACATTTCTGCTGATGTAAGAATGAGATAAGTAGAGTGTAGAAAGTTATAGGATTCATGGGAAGTCCATAAAGTAGTTCTAATAAGAGTAAGGCATTAATTGGTTCTGAGTGAAGTGGCTCTGATGATCCTTCCGTCTTCTGTCTCTAAGGTGTGGGAAATGAGATTCAGAAATGTGTACTCTAAGGGTCTTGTATTAAAGTAGTCTTGACAAAGGGATGTCACACTGATGTATAAGAACACATTTATCAGCAGTTTTAGGCATAAAGGAATATCTTCTCCCTGTATTCTTCCATATCTCTCAGGAGCATATCTTGTAATAGCAAGGGTTTTTCTTTATTTGCTAAATCAAGAATGTGTTGCTCATTTATTATAGCCTGTGCTAATACAAGTGATGCAAAATAAAGGTTGAAAGAAAAGTAAGAGTGAGATTCTCAATATTTTATTCAGTAGAAACTAAACAATGTATTCAATCTTTCTGCTAATCTCTCCAGCCAGTAAGGGCATGTTTTTTGTATCATGATTAAACTGTTCCGCTAAAGTTCCTGTAGGTCAGGTAAAACATCTGTTTTAAGCAGCTGAATATTTTCCAACTAGATACATTTTACCCATTATATTTTTAGAGTTCAGACACTTGTATCAATGTTCTTTTTGTAAAATTCCTTTTTTTACATACATTGTTTAAAATCTGCAATAGACCTCTTAAATTTTTTAGTTCATCATGCTAAAGTAAGAAAAAATAACAGTAAAATAAGCACTGATTTGACCACCAATTTTCATAATATTAGAAAGAGGGCAAATCTCTTGGAGCAGGTGGAAGATGAAATGATGTGGTCTTTCACTTAAGAAGGAATACAATCATTTTAAATTTTACACATAGTCATGGACAAATGTTTTGCTTTTTTTTGAAACTCAAGAATTGAGACACACTGAAAATATAATAAAAAATAATTTCTGCAAAAATCACAAATAGCAAAGCAAAACCAATTTTAAGGAAGCTAAAATTCATTAACAGAATCAATTAAGGGTGAAATGCAGGATGACAGCCATGATCTTTCACAATATAGTTTTCAACACAACTCTTATAGGTAAACCTTGGTGGCATAGTGGTTTAGTGCTGCATTTTGCTAACCGGACAGTTGGCAGTTTGAATCCACCAGATGCTCCTTGGAAACTCCACGAAGCACTCCTAGTGTGTCCTATTGGGTCTATATGAGTTAGAATAGGCTAGACGGCAATGGGTTTTTTTTTTTTTTTTTTTGGTTTTCTGCTTGTTATATGAAAAATGTCCATAAGTCAAACCTAGAATGACTTTTCCAATTTCTTATCAAGTGCAATTTGCACTGTGATAAATATGCCTTAGAATACCTGTCACATTTGAATCTGTTTTGAGTTCATTTTCACTTTAAATAATATTTTACTTTTATTTTAGCAAGTTTTGTTTGCCCAATGACATTCACAACATTTGGGTCGTTTTTTTATGATTGAGTAAAAATGTACATTCCCATATAAATTTGCATGCTCACCTGTATGCAGCTCCCACTGCTCTTCCTGCCCAGTGACAGCACAACCTACCTCTCTGTTCCATATTATGTTCTATCCTCCCAACAGTCTCCTATCCCCTCCTCTCCACCCACTCTCCTTCCTCCAGCAAGAGGTCACCAGGATGACATCCTATAGATGCATAGAACCATAAAGTTCCCACAACATGTGGTCACTCTGCGTCACCAAGTCCAATCCATTGCTGTCCGAAAAGTTGACATTCATTATGGTTTATGGATGGGGGCAGCATCACGGTCAGGAGCCATGCTCCCAGAGGAACCCTGAAGCCCCTGGACCATCACTTGCAGCCTCTTAGTGGAGATCTCAGGGTGAATCCCTTTTTATTCTTGTGTTGCTTGTGAAACTCAATTTTGTGAGCTCCATCGTGGCTATCACTGGTAGTGGCCAGGCACTATCTGGTTCTTCTGGTCACAAGTCAATGTAGAGACCCACTCACATGAGTATCCCTGTCTTCTGGGTTCTCCTTCCCTCATGTCATTCTGGTCCTCGGTGATCATCCGTTCCTGTTGAGTTGGGACCGTTTGCTGTACCCTCAAATGGCAATTTGGCAGCTTTTAAGACCCCAGACTCCACTCACTGAGCGGGGTGCAGACAGTCCTCATTAGCAAAATGCTAGCTGTGCCAATTGGCCTCGATTTTGCCTGAGAGCATTGTCCCCAGCCCTCCCACCCCAGCTACTCTGTCTTTGCAATATTGGGTTAAGATGGGAGGAGTGCTCAAATTGTGCTGAAGTACAGTTAATACTGATCTTCTTTCTAATGTGTGCTGTCCCCAGATTTCACCCAACCAAATTTCTATTAACTATATAATCTAAACTTTCACCCCCTCACCCTCACTCTCTCCCCACCCTCGGAGCCATCAAGGAGTCTTGTCTTCCATACATGAGTCTGTTTTTAAGTTTGTATAGTAGGGGTCTCATACAATATTTGTCCTTTTGTTGCTGACTGCTTTCACTCAGCATGATGTCCTCCAGTTGAAACCAGGTTATGAGATGTTTCCTGAAATCATCATTGTTCTTTATCATTGCGTAGTGTTCCATCGAGTATATATACTATCCATTATATATACCTATCCATTCCTCTGTTGTTGGGCATGTGGGTTGATTCTATCTTACTGCTATTGTGGACTGTGCTGCAATGAACATTCATGTGCATGTATCAGTTGGTGTGAATGGCCTTGATTCTGTAGGATATATTCCAAGCAGCAGCATTACTGGGTCAAATGGTATATTTATATTCATTTTTTTAAGGGAGCACCAGATTTCTTTCCAAAAAGGTTGCACCATTTTGCAATCCCACCAACAGTGGAGGAGAGTTCCAGTCTCCCCACAGCCTCTCCGGCATTTGTTGTTTTGTGTGTTTTGGATCATGCCTGCTTGTTGGGGTAAGATGGTATCTCATTGTCGTTTTAATTTAAATTTCTTTAATAGCTAAACATCATGAGCATGTCTGCATATGTTTTTTGACTGCCTAGATCTCCTCTTTAGAGAAGTGTCTGTCCATCTCTTTTGCCCATGGCTTAATTAGATGATTTATCTTTTTCTTATTGATATTTTGTAGTACCTTATAGATTACCGAGATCAGGCGTCGGTCTGACATACACTTGCCAAATATTTTTTCCCATTAAGTAGGTTGCCTTTTAATTCTATTAATAAAGTCTTTGGATGAGCAAAAGTGTTTAATTCTTAGTAGTCCTATTTATCTATTTTCTCATTTGATGATTGTGGTTGGTTTGACAGATTCTGAAGTCTGTCTACACTGTGTATTAAAAATTCCATTATTGTTCCTACTTTTTCTTGGATGAGCTTCATCATTTTAGGTTTGATATCTAGGTCTTTTATCTAGGTTGAGTTGGGTTTTGTATACGGTGTAAGATATGGGTCTTGTTTTAATTCAGTGCGGACTTATATCCAATTTTGTCAGCACCATTTGTTGAAAAGATCGTTTATACCCAGGTTTAATGTCTTAGGGCCTTTGTCAAATAACTATTCATAGGCAGATGACGTTATCTCTGGGGTCTCGATTCTGTTACATTGATCTGTCTGTCTCTTTTTGTACCAGTACCAGGCTGTTTAGACTACTGTGACAATGTAATAGGTTCTAAAGTTGGTTAATGAGAAGCCTCCCAGTGTGTTCTTCTTTAGTAATGCTTTACTTATCTGGGGCTTCTTCCCTTTCCAGACAAAGTTGGTAATTTGTTTCTCCATCTTATTAAAAAATGTCACTGGAACTTGTATTGGGACTGCATTATATAAGTAGATCACTTTGGGTAAAATAGATATTTTCCCAATGTTAAGTCTTCCTATCCATGAGCAGGGTAGATTTTTCCATTTATGTAACTCTCTCTTAGTTTCTTCTGGTAAGGGTTTGTGGTTCTCTTTGTAAAGGTCGACAGCACTTGGCTTTGGCTGGCTTGTAAAGGTCTGTTATTTCTCTGGTTAAATTTGCTCCTAGGTACTATATCTTCCTATGATCTATAGTAAATGGTACTGACCAGGTGATTTCTTCATTAACAATGTCTTTGTTGGTATAAAGGAATCCTACTGATTTACTTGTGTTTATCTTGTATCCTGAGACTCTGCTGAACCCCTCTATCAGTTTGCATAGTTTCCTTATGGATTCTTTGGGATTCTCTGCATGAACAATCATATCATCTGCAAATAAGGAGATTTTTAGTTCTTCTTTGCCGATGCAGATGCCCTGAATTCCTTGGTCTTGTCTAATTGCTCTGGCCAGAACTTCTAGTACAATGTTGAACAGGAGAGGTGAGAGTGGGCATCCTTGTCTAGTTCCTTTTCTCAAAGGAAACTGTTTCAGTCTCTCTCCATTCAGGATGACATAGGCAGTTGGCTTTGTACAAATGGCCTTTATTTCATTGAGGAACTGGCCATCTATTCCTATTTTGCTGAGAGTTTTTAGCATGAATGGGTGTTGGACTTTCTCAAATGCCTCTTCTGCATCAATAGACAAGATCAGGTCATTCTTGTCTTTTGTGATATTTATGTGGTTGATCACATGAATCGTTTTTCTGATGTTGAACAAGTCTTGTATCGCTGGTATGAATCCAACTTGGTCATGATGGATTATTTTCTGGATATGCTGTTGCATACTATTGCAAAGACTTTGTTGAAGATTTTTGCATCTAGATTCATGAGTGATATCGGTCTGTAGTTCTCCTTTTCGGTTGGGCTTTTCCTTGGTTTTGGTATCAGGGTTATGCTGGCTTCATAGAATGAATTTGGGAGTCTTCCATTCCTTTCTATACTGTGAAATAGTCTCAGTAGTATTGGAGATAACTCTTCTCTAAAAGCTTGGTAGACTTCTGCAGTGAAGCCATCTGGACCAGGGCTTTTTTTTGACTGGTAATTTTTGGATGACTTTTTCAATGTCTTCCTTTGTGATGGTTTTATTAAGTTGTTCTGCTTCACCTTGTGATAATTTGGGTAGGTCATATGAATGAAGAAATTTGCCCATTTCCTCTAGGTTTTCAAACTTGTTAGAGTACAGTCTTTCATAGTATTCTGTTATGATACTTTGGATTTTTGTTGGATCTGTTGTGAGAACTCCCCTCTCATTTCTTATTTGGGTTATTTGTTCCTTTTTCTGTTTTTCTTTAGTAAGTTTAGCCAGTGGTTTGTGAATTTTGTTGATTTTTTTTGAAAAAAACAACTTTTGTTCTTTTCAATTTTTTCAATTGTTCTTCTATTCTCTAATTCATTTAGTTCTGCTCTAATCTTTATGATCTGTTTTCTTCTGGTGCCTGAAAGGTTCCTCTGTTGTTCTCTCTCTACTTGTTCAAGCTATAGGGTCAGTTCTTTGACTTGGTTTCTTTCTTCCTTCCAGATGTGTTCCTTTATCAAGATAAACTGACCTCTGAGCACTGTTTTGGCTGTATCCCATAGGTTCTTGTAGGAAGTGTTTTTGTTCTCATAGGAATCCATAAATTTCTTGATTTCATCCTTGATTTCTTCTATAACCCATGGTTCTTTGTGCAAGATGTTGTTCAGTTTCCATGAGTTTCACTTTCTATCTATGTTTTTTCTGCTATTGATTTAGACTTTTATGGCTTTAAGATCTGAGAAGATGCTTTGCATTAATTCAGTGGTATGGATTTTGTTGAGAACTGCTTTATGTCCTAACACATGGTCTATTCTGGAGAGTGTTGCATATGCACTGGAGAAGAAGGTATAGTTGTCTGCTGATGGATAAAATGTTCTGTATATGTCCATGAGGTCTAGTTGGTTAGTTGTGGCAATGAGGTCTTCTGTGTCTTTACTGATCTTTTTTATAGACGATTTGTCTAATATTCAGAGTGGAGCGTTGAAGTCTCCTACTATTATTGTGGAGTGATCTATCTCCTTTTTGAATGTAGTCGGTGTTTCTTTGATGTATTTAAGTGCTTTAATATTAGGTGCATTAATTATTTAATATTGTTAAGTCCTGCTTGTGTACCAAACCCTTCAGGAATAGATAGTGTCCATCCTTGTCCACAGTGGTGGATTGTACAATACAATTGATTTTATCTGGGATTAGAATTGCCACACTTGCTCTTCTTTGTTCATTGTTAGCTTTCTTTATATTCTTCCTTTAATTTTCATTTTGTTCCTAACTTTATGTCTAAGGTGAGTTTCTTGTAGGCAACATATAAATGGGTCATGTCTTTTGATCCAAGGTGTGACTTGATGTCTCTTTACAGGAGCATTCGGTCCATTCACATTCAATGTAATTATTGAGAGGTATGTGTTCAGTGCTGCTGTTGTGACATGTTTATTTTGGTGCTGGTGTTTTCTCTGTTATTCTTATTAGTCTGTTCTGCAACATTCTTTGGGAGTTGATTTTTCTCCTTTTCCAGGGATGGTTTTGTGGTTGTGGAGACTTCCTGTATTACATTTCTTCATATGGTATGCTACTTCTTTATTGTGCTTTATGGCTACCCTTATGATCCTGCTTAATAAACTCTATATAAACCAAATTTTGATTGCTGCCAGTCTTGTCAATGTCCTCTCCATCTGGAAGGACTATAACGACTGTAGTACATCACTCTTTTTAAAATGATGTTATCATAGTTTACATGATATGATCACTAGACCATTTCCTTCACTATTATAGCTTTGTGTTTGGAGTCTTCCTTAACTGATTAGTATTCTGGATAATGTGTCCTTCTAAAATAAAGTTAGTGGTTTTTTTCTTCAAAGCAAGAGATTCTTTCAGTATTTCTTCTAGTTTTGGTTTGGTTTTTACAAGGTCTCTGAGTTTCTGTTTCTCTGCGAATTTCTTCATTTCATTTTCATATTTGAAAGACAGTTTTGTAGGATATATAATTCTTGGTTGGAAGTTCTTCTCCTTCAGGGCTTTGAATGTGTCAAGCCACTGCCTCCATGCCAGCATTGTTTCTGCTGAGAACTCTGACAAAAGCCTACAGGTTTTTCCTCTGACTGTTAACTCTGCTTTGGGTCTTGCTGCCTTTAAAAGTTTCTGCTTATGCTTCATTTTCTTAAGCTTGATTAAAATATGTCTTGGAGTCTTTCTTTTCAGGTCTGTATTGAGTGGTGTTCAATATATATCTTGGATATTTATATTCTCTTTCATAATTTCTGTGAAGTTTTCTGTCAGCAGATAAGCAACCCTACTCTCTGTGTTCTCAGGTGTCTCGTCCTGTTCAGGGGCTCCAATTAATTGTAGATTGTTCTTCTTAATAGAGTCTCACATGCGTCTTAATGCTTCTTCATTTTTCTTGTTCTTTTTTCTGATTTCTCCTCATAGATGCTGGTGTCAGTAGCTCTGTCTTCCAAATCAGAAAGTTTATTTTCCATTTGTTCCATTCTGTTTCCTTGGCTTTTAATTCAAGTTTATGCCTTTGATTTTTTTCTTGATCTGTTGGATTTCAGAGTACTGGTGTTACATCAGATAGAACAATTTGCTTCATATTTTGTTTTGCTGTGCTGCATTTTGTAGAAAGTGTAGGAGGGCTCTCTATATAATCTTTTCATAGTCACCTTGTGATAGTTTCAGAAAAGCTACTTTGTCTGGAAAGTTCTGAGGTGGTTTCTTTTGGGGGCCTTCTGATTCCATGGGTAATTTCCAGGTTACCGTCTTCTCCAATGTTTGTTGCTTTTTGGGCTTCATGTGTGTCAGTAGAGGCTGGAAGAGATGCTGTGAAAATGGACCACAGTTGTTTCTCTAGGCCGTCTTAAAATGAGAAGTAAAAAGTATTTGACAGCTTCCAAAGTCAGTCAGGTTTTCAGGTATATACGTTCCTCTTCTCAGCTGGCAAAGTAAGCACCTCTATATTGAACCCCAGATGTTGTAACCTAGCTCAAAATACAGAAAGGCTACTGACCTGCTGGCCTCTGCTGTCGGGCCCCAGCTGTACATGATACTGTGTAGAACTCTGTTTTTCTGCCTGAAAAGCAGTCACTTCTGTGTAGGCACTGTTTCTCAGCCTAGGAATTAAGTCCAGCTGAGTCTTCCATATGGATAACTCTACCTTCCAGCAAAACAAGATGGTGTCCCTCACAAGCGTGCCACCTTGCCGGGATCAGACTCTCAGCAGAAAGAGATGCCAAGATGCCAGAGTCCACAGTCTCTGCCACTGGGCCCCAGTTCTAGGTTACACTGTTCAAAACACTGCCTTCTTGCTGGAAAAGCACTCTTCTCCCCCCCCCCGCAGGTGCCACCTCCCAGCCTAGGAACCAAGTCTGGCCGGGGCCTCTGCCTGGGCTTCTCTGTTTCACAGTGGATCAAAATGGCATCCTGCACAAGCACATCTGTATGGTTACCACATGGTGGAGGCAGAAAGATAGGCCAGAGGAGCCGAGATACACAGAGTCCACCGCCAGGCTCTCAGAACATGCCAATTACGCTTGCCGGTCCCACCAGCAGTGCATCTGAGACCATCGGCTAGTCTCTGCCTGCTGGCCAGAACAGGAAAAAAAAAGTCAAAATGGTGAGTTATCTTTGGTTTGTACAAGCCTGTGCTCATTGAGAGTGGGGTCAGTGAAAGAGAGGAGGTTTTGCACTCAGTAGTATTAAGTCCAAATTAACAGTCTTATGCCACATTCCATGGCTCACTAGCTGTCCAGAAAGCTCCATTTAATTATCATTTCAGATCTTGATTTCCAGAGGTATTTAGGAAGATGTGTGTTTAGTCCACCATCTTGACTCTGCCCCTAACATTTACATCTTTTAAACTCATTTTTATAAAATACATCTATAACAATGAGTGAACAATATTTTTCTACTACTCTAAATGTTGAAACATATTATTCTTTGTTATACTCACCTGTATCAAGATTGCTTTTTATACAGTAATTATTTATGTAATAAAACAGAGAGGTCTCATATGTTAAAATCCTGTCCAGATATTAGTAAATGTCTTGATTCATTACATTCTATCATGAAAACTTTTATTATTCATTGTTATTATTTATGATTATTCTTTTGAAAATGATAGTCTTTTTCTTAGCTTTTGAGAATATAATACAATAAAACTTCAGTAAGAAAGTATTGAAATGAGTACCAATTTTTAAAAGATATGAAAGAATAAAAGCACCCTGGATGCGTGCTGCAGTTTATTTAATATAAAGAACTTACATGAAAATTGCCAACTGTATGACATGATATAAACTTACACTGTTTAACCAAAAATAAAGATTTTCCCAGTTTTCTCACTTTTCACCAGTTAAGTTCTGCAAAATATGCTTATGAGAACATTGAATAATATTAATGAGAATCTAAAAGTATGTTACTAAATAAGAGTGGCATCCACAACTCTCAAGTTACTGAACTGTGAATAAAAATATGAAGTAATCTTCATTGACAAACTGTGCTGTCTCAAGACTGGAGCCGTTGCTCACTTTAGCTGAGCTAATCGTATATATTGTGAAAAGAGATAAACTCCCCAGAAAGCAGTCGGAGAACATCTTTGACTAATTATATTTAAAAAATGTATAATTCATAATTGAAATATCATCTGGATAAAAGAGTGAATAAAGATTACCGTTTAAATAACTTTATTGAAACATTACAGAATAACATTTTCCTTGAAGAATTCTAGAAAACTGAACAGTTTATATAACACATTCAGCAGTTCATTTCATAAATGTGATATTTGTCAAAAGCATGATTATGACTCACTAACCGACTGAGCTGGAAAGTTTAGATAAATATATTCCAAAATAACTAGTTGAAACTTATTATGTTAGTTGATATGGTCCTGTAATTCTCTTTGATATACAGACTTCCTTGAAAATAGGATTTCCAAGGTATTGCAACAGGAGTTTCCTGGGAACACAGTGCCATAATTCAAAGTAGTCCATTCCTACTGGAGATAATTTAGGAGATATTTTTTATTTATTTGGTTTTTTCATTTTTTTAATTTGTTTTCATTTATTTGTTTTTTTGGTTTATTTTCTTTTTTAAAACAATATTTATTTATTACAGTAAATTGATAAAATTTCTAGCATGGATGGCACTTGGCTTGGCCATCAAATATCTCATCTATGATAAACTCTTACCCCCCTCGTGCCATCAAAGTTATTTTCTTCTGTAGATAATTCTATTTTTAAGTCCCTATCACAGGGGTTTCACACAGTATTTGTCCTTTTGACACTGGCTGATTTCACTCAGCATAATATCTTCCAATCAAAACCATGTTATGTTTTCTAAATCTACATTGTTTTTTATCATAGCATAGTGTTCCATTGAATTTATGTGCCACAGTTTGTTTATCCATTCAACTCTTGATGTGCATCTGAGTTGATTCCATCTTTTAGCTATTGTGGACTGTGCTGCATTAAACATTCACGTGCGTGTGACTGCCCTTGCTTCTGTAAGATATAGTCCAAGCAGTGGAATTACCAAATCAAATGTTATGTCTATTTCCAGCTTTTTCAGGAAGCACCAGATTGCTTTCCAAAGAGGTTGTACCATTTTGTAATTCCACCAGCAGAGTAGGAGAGTTCCAATCTCTCCACAGCCTCTCCAGCATTTGTTGTTTTGTGTTTTCTAGATCATGGCCAATCTTGTTGTGGTGGAATGATATCTCATTGTAATTTGGATTTGGATTTCTCTGATAGCTAATGATCTTGAGCATATTCTCATGTGTCTTTTGTCTGCCTGGATGTCCTCCTTGGTGAAGTGTCTGCCCATCTCCTTTGCCCATTGCTCAACTGTATTAGTTACATTTTTCCTGTTGATATTTTCCAGAACCTTGAAGATTATGGAGATCAGATGACAGTTGGTCTTGTAGTTGCCAAATATTTTTTTCCCATTCTGCAGATAGTCTTATAACTCTTTTGATAAAGTCTTTGGATGAGTGAAAGTGTTTGATTCTTAGTAGTTCCCATTTATCTACTTTCTCTTCTGTTAATTGTGTTTGTTAGATTTTGAAGTCTGTCTAAGCTCTATATTAGAACATCCATTGCTGTTTTTTTTTTTCTTGCATGATTTTTATTGTTTTAGGTTTGATATTTAGGTCTTTGATCCACTGAAAGTTAGTTTTTGTGTAAGGTGTAAGATATGGATCTTGTTTCAGTTATTTTGCAAATGAGTATCCAGTTTTTCCAGTTAGGGGCTTTGTCAAATATCAAATGTTCATTAGAGTTGTTTATTTTTATTTATTTATTTATTTTTGCTTAAACATGTGCCAATAATGGAACAGTCCTTGTAAATATTAGTAGCTGCTCTCCACTTTCCAAAAAAGTGTCATGGCCTTGTTTAGAGGGCACATATCAACTTCTGTGTGTAGTCATCACTGGAGAGGCTGTCTAGCAGCTGCATAAGGCAAGTAGAATCTGTTTCTCCAGACTTCACATTTTTTTAAACAGTGGAAACAAAAGAAGATATGAGGCAAATAATCATGGAAGTTAAAGTGACTAGAGAAAAACAGAAAGGACCTAGAATGAGGGAAAATTTTCTCTCATTACTATCTGAAACACTACAAGCCAAGAGTTCTACATACTAACAAGAAAAATTAGTCTGAGTAGCATATAAAAAAGCAAACTAAACCAAACTCACTGCCATCAAGTAGATTCTGACTCATAGCGATCCTACAGGACAGAGTAGAACTGCCCTATAGAGTTTCCAAGGAACACCTTGCAGATTTGAACTTCCAACCTTTAGTTTAGCAGTTGTAGCAGTTAACCACTATGCCACCAGGGTTTCCGAGTAGCATATATTTATGCCTTAAAAAAATGGAGATATAAATCAAGAATACACATTCCTTAAAGAAAAAGCTGTGTAAAGCTGTGAGATAAAAGGAGGCACATTACGGAGATTTTATGTTTGCATTTGTAATAAATTAATGAAGTTGAAATTGCAGAATCATGAATTTAGGACATCATATCTTGGAGTCAGCATGTAAGCAGGCTGAACAGTCAGCAATAAATGGTGTCACACGATTCTCTGAATTATCATACTTTTTAAGTATGAATCAAAACCCTTTTGATATTTCAATCTTTGTTAACAAAAGTCATTTTCACATTTTCTGACCATTGTTCTTTATTAGTGACATTAAGTTCACGAGCACAAAGTTGTTTATCATAATCTGACAGGACCCTCAACTGATAAATGATCATCTTGGCATATTTGTTCAATATGCCGATGATATTAGAACACAGACTGGAACTCTGAGCTGCAGTTTCCTCATCTATAAAATGTGAATAATACTGACCACATTTTGAAGCTGTTACCTAAATCAAAAGTCCAACTACATGTGAAACAAAGTCTTAAGATTATGTTTCATTTTAGTAGGGAGTAATCTTTGTTGAAGAAATTACATTAAATAGCTAGAAGCAGTTGAGACCCCTAACCAGAACCAGGATGTGACCAAATGACAAAAGATGGTCACTAAGTTTACAGGAGACAAGTGTGTGGTTTGTTTTGCCCCAGTGCTGAGAGAGGAAGAAGAGCAAAGGAAAGACAATGAAGAGAGTTGAATCAAGAATGGCTTGATAGGCCTGTGAGACTCCTTGTCTGTGGAGTAATCAAAGGGATTTGTAGACAGGAAAAGACTATTCTTACATTAGAAGTTATCTGAACTGCTTCAATATGGAATACTTCGACATCCTCCTCTCACCCAACCATAGTCATCTTAGTAGAGTTTACTAAATGCAGAAATACTGATGTTGTGTTTGAATTGTGTGAGGCATGCCTGTGCATGTGCATAAGAAAGAGAGAATATTCAAGAATCCAAGAAGAGGTCAAGTTTCACTTCAGAGCCAATGAAATGTGTTAATAGTGAAGAAAAACTTAATCCTCCCCCCCTTTGAGCTGCCTCACCCTGTTCCAGAGCCAGACCGATAAGATCCCCTTTCTCTTTCCTTTCCTTTACTCCCAACTCTCCGCAACCCACAGCCACAACTGCTCCATCACCACCTCTCAACCTTCTGCAGCACCCAGCCTCTCCTTCCCCACCCCATAAAACATCTAAACCCCTGACACAAGGTGCTGGGGCTTTGGAGAACATTAACCCACGCCGGCCTGCTAGCGTAATAAACCACAACTACTTCTCTAACCTAGTGGTGCCGGTCATTTTTCCACATCAATTTGGTTCCCTGACCAGGAAAACGACCACTCTGGCCCCTTGAGTCACCTGCCCGACTGGCTTGAGGAAGAGGAACAAGAGGATGGCGCCATCCACCACATTTTGAGGGTCCCCAGTGTTCCGATTCCATACTGGGGCTTCCCAAACCAGCTGCAGATGGGACCCAATAGAAAGGTACCAAGAACCGGTTTCTGGTGTCCACTGAGTCAAGTTTGGACGGTTTCAGGGTCAGGTAGGCCACCCGGAGGACTTGTCCCAGTCAGGCCTGCCCCAACGGGCAGAAGAAGAGACTGATCACCTCCTGTGTCTCATGACACCAGAATAGGAAGACCTCTCACAAACCGGGGGGAGTCTTCAGTTGGGTGCTTGTGCATGCATGTGAGTGTATGTTTGGTGACGGCCCAAGGCTTCAGCCGTGGGTACTGAGTGGGCTCGTAACTGCAGTTCCATGGATCTGGCATAAGGCAAAACAGTGCTGGGTGAACAACCCCTCCAGTCTGAGGCTTATAAGGGAACACCTTAGCCAAGCCAGAACTGTAAGTCCTCACGAGAGGAATGGCCAGTTGAGCACCTGAAAGAAAACTTGTCCGTGTCTCTGTCTTTGTAACACCACCAAGATGGGTGGGACCCCATCAATGCCAACAGTTTTAGAAAGCATGCTCAAAAACTTTAAGAAGAGATTTACAGATGACTGTGGAGTCAAACTTCACCCTAAGAAATTGAAAACCCTGCGTGAAATAGATTGGATCTCATTTGGAGTCGGACGGGCTCTGGACAGACCCCTAAGTTAAGGCTGTCTGGAAAGTAATAACTGAAGAACCAGGACAACCTGATCAATTCCCTCACATAGACCAATGGCTGACTATAGCGCAGATCCTGCCCCCATGGATCCGTGTTTGTAGCAACAGAGCAGGGAGTGGCAAGGTCCTCTTGCCCACAAGCTGCAAATCTGGACAAAAACCCATTGTTCACCAAGGGGCCCCTGAAGATGAGCCCCCACTGTATATTCCCACAGCAGTGATCCCCTCATCAGGACCAACATTGCAAGAAACTCCCTCTCTGTCTGTGTCCCCTTCAGCCTCATCTGGAAGTCTCCTATCATCGCAGGAGCCCTTGACTGAAACACTACAATCGACTCCACAGTCCTCTGGGCCGCCACCTCAGCCAGTGACAAGGAGCACCCGGGGAGTGCTGCAACTCCCCTTCAGGGAGACTCGGAGTCCGCCCTCAGTCGGAGCCGATGGGTCCATAACTCCTGGACAACTGGTGTTTTATTACCAGCCTTTTACCACAGTAGACCTCCTAAACTGGAAACATCATATACCCTCATACTCTGAAAAACTTCAGGCAACAACAGACTTTTTTGAGACTGTCTTTAGCACTCACCAGCCCACTTGGGACAATGTCTGTCAGCTACTGCTTAGTATCTGTCACGGACTGAATTGTGTCCCCCCAAAAATATGTGTAGCCATGTGGCTGGGCCATGATTCCCAGTATCTTGTGACTGTCCTCCATTTTGTGTTTTTCCTATGCTGTATATTAAAGGATTAGGGTGGGGCTGTAAATCCCTTCATAGGATTACCTCCCTGCTCCACTGTGAAGGGAGTTTCCCTGGACTATGGCTTGCCCCACCCTTAATCCTTTCATCCTATGAGGGATAAAGGAAAAGAGAAGCAGGAAGAGAGTTGGGAACCTCGAACCATCAAGCAAGCAGCACTGGGAGAAGAGCGCGTCCTTCAGATCTGAGGTTCCTGCGCCAAGATGCTCTCTGGACAAAGACTGATACAATACTGGACTTGCCTCCTGAGCCAACAAGGGGAAAGCCTTCCCCTGGAGTGGACACCCTGAATATTGACTTGCAGCCTACCAGACAATATAAGAATAAACTTTCCATTATTAAAGCCATCCACTCTGTGGTATTTCTGTTAGAGCAGCCCTAGCTGACCAAAACAGTATCCTTGCCACGACGAAAGGAGATGAGTGCTGGAAGGGGCCCATAGGTGGCTCCCAGACAACACCCTCTTAAGAGTAATAGATTTAGTTGACTATATCAGGAGAAGTCTGCCCGAGACTAGGCCTACATGGGACTTTAACACACCACTGAGGGAAGAAGACACCTTCAAACCTACCAGGAGGCCATCGTACAGGGAGTCTGAGCAGGAGCAAAAAAAAGTAACCAACATCCCCAGGTTCCAACTGTCATACAAAGGCCAAACGAGCCACCCTCAGAATTCTGTGAGAGACTCTGTGAAGCCCACTGCATGTGGACTCCCTTTAATCCAGAAGCCCCAGAATACTAGACTATGGTAAATGCCGCCTTTGTGGCTCAAGCCACAGAGGATATCCAAAAAAACTCCAAAAGCTAGATGGCTTTGCAGGGATGAATATCATGCAGTTAATAGCAGTGGCCAACAAAGTATATATGGATCCGGACAGGGAGGCACGCAGAAAGGTTGACAGGAGGACCAGGCAGAAAGCTACCCTGATTGCAGCCGCAATCACTAGGAAGCCCCCTCCACCAGAAAGAGCCGAAAATCCTCCAGACCGCCACTTGGGGCTAACCACTGTGTAGACTGTAAATAAGAGGGACACTGGATTTGGGAGTGCCCCATCCGGCCTCCAAGAACAGACAGCATGGAGAAAAAGGATGAGCCCTGAATACCCGGGGTCTCACAATACAAACCTGAAGCAGAGGGGCGCTTCCTCGCCCCGGCAAATGAAGATTCCAACTAGGCCAGACTGGGCTCCTTCAATCATGGTCCCTGGGAGCCAACGGTCACGATGGATGTGGGGGGCCAACCCCCTCATTGACACTGGGGCTGAACTCTTGGTAGTAACTACCCCCACTGGACCCTTAGGTTCCAGGACAGTCACAGTACCGGGTGCCACAGGATCATGGAGAAATAAGGTCTTCCTGCAGCCCAGAACCTGGACCCTGGAGGGCCATCGAGTACAACACGAATTCTTGTATATCCCTGAGTGTCCCGTTCCCCTACTGGGAAGAGACCTTCTCACGAAATTGGGAGCAGAAATAATTTTCAGACCAGGACAAACCACTGAGCTGACTCTGCACCTACCAGGAACCACAATTTTAACTAGAACTGTAAACCTTGAATTAAAATGGAGACTACACAAAGACCCACCACCATCAGAAACTAAGAGGGATCTCCTCCACCTCAGATGGGACTTCCCAGGAGTATGGGCTGAAACTAACCCTCCAGGACTAGCATATCACCTGCCCCCAGTCATAGTAAATCTAAAACCCAGAGCCTTACCGATAAGAGTTCCCCAGTACCCTCTTTCAGAGGAGGCACACATGGGCATTGCCACCATATTAATAGACTTCTACAACATCCTAGTCAAGTGCCAGTCCCCCTGGAATATCCCCCTACCGCCAGTAAAGAAACCTGCGGGAAGAGGCTACCATCCAGTATAGGACCTATGTGCAGTCATCAGAACACCGAAACTCTGCACGCAATGGTTCTGAATCCATACAATCTACTGGGACTAATTCCTCCAGAAGCAGAGTAGTTCAATTGCTTGGACTTAAAAGATACTTTCTTCTGTACCCAACTCACCCCAGCGAGCCAGCTGCTGTTTGCGTTTGAATGGGAAGACCCGAACACTGGAACTAAAACTCAACTCACCTGGACTCGTCTCCCACAAGGATTCAAAAACTGGCCCACTGTATTTGAAGAGGCTCTGGCCGCCAATCTGTCTGACTATTGACCCACCTCAGGCATGCGCCAACAAGTGACCTTGTTACAATATGTAGATGACCTGCTATTGGCCTGTGAAACTGAAGCCCAGTGCCGTTTGGAAACCCGGGCCCTGTTGGGCCACCTAGAGGAAAAAGGATATCAAGTCTCCAGGGACAAAGCCCAGATCTGCCTCCAACAAGTAAAGTACTTGGGGTTTGTTATTTCCAAAGGCCATAGAGCCCTGGGTACAGAAAGGAAGAGGGTCATAACCACCATCCTGGTGCCCTGGACTCAAAGACAATTGTGGGAGTTCCTAGGAGCAGCAGGATACTGCCGCATCCAGATACCAGGAGATGCAGGAACGGCCAGACCCCTTTACAATCTACTCAAAGGCCCAAGGATGCCTCCTTCAAATGGCAAAAAGAGCAAGCAGAAGCCTTCGAGACTATCAACAAGCCATCTCCACCACCCAGACACCTCCAGAAGTTTCAACTTATTTGTCCACAAAAAAAAAAAAAAAAAAAAAAAACAAGACTGCCTTAGGGGTACTGACTTAAATGGTAGGGCCCTGGCAAGCGGCCTGTAGCTTATCTGTCTAAACAGTTAGACCCGGTGGCAGGAGGGTGGCTGCCTTGCCTAAGAGCCCTTGTAGGCACTGCCCTGCTGGTCAAAGAGGCTAACAAGCTCACTTTTGGGTAGCCTGTTCATGTCAAATTTCCCCCACAATGTACAGTCTTTAGTAAACACTAAAAGACACCACTGCCTCAGTAATGCGCGAGTTATACAGTACCAGGCTCTACTATGTAACAACCCCATCATAACCATAGAAACTGTTAAAACTCTAAACCCTGCAAATTTCCTCCCCTCGGATGATGCCCCCAACCGAGCATGACTGTGAAGAAGTCATAGAAGTGGTTCATGCCAGTCGGCCTGACCTCTCTGACCAGCCCCTGGTCAACCCGGACCTAACCCTCTTTACGGATGGAAGTAGTTACGTGAGGGGACCGAACGGTGAGCCGGGTATGCTGTCACAACACCCACTCGAATCCTGGAGAGTAACCGAGTGCACAATGGGTGGTCCACTCAGAGAGCAGAACTGTGGGCCCTTATAAGAGCCTTGATGCTGGCAGAGAACAAAACGGTAAATGTTTATACAGACTTCTATTACGCTTTTGTCACACTTCATGTTCACAGGGCCATCTATAAAGCGGCCTACTCACAGCCGGGGGAAAACTCATTAGGAACAGAGAAGAGAGTCTACTTTTACTAGAAGCTGTATGGAAACCCTGACCAGTGGCAGTCATGCACTGCAGGGGACACCAGAAAAGGGATAATCCCGAAGCTAGAGGAAATCAATTGGCAGACCAGGCTGCCCAGGCTGCAGCCGGGTTCGAACGCGAACCGACTCTCCCCAGTCAATTACTAGTGGCCCCAGCACTCCCACCAGACCCCACTTACACCATGAAAGATCAGTGGGCCACACAGGATGAAGCAACAAAAGACTCATCGGGATGGTGGATACTGCCTGATAAACACGTGTTTATACCAGACAACCTGAGCTGGCCAGTAGTAAAACACCAAAATGACGTAACTCACTGTGGAAAGACTAAGATCAAGAAGCACTAGAAAAATACTTACAATATTCCTCACATGGCCACTCTGTGCTCCCAAGTCTCCCGCTGGTGTGTTTACTGCCAGCAACAGAACCCCAAACAGGGACCCATACCTCCTCCTGGAGTATAATACTGTGGAAAATCCCCGTTTGAAGACTGACAGGTAGACTTCACTGAATTCCCCCGTGGAAAATATACAAGTACTTGCTGGTAACTGTGTATACATACTCAGGCTGGACTGAAGCCTTCCCCACCGAACTGAGAAGGTGCACGAAGTAGCGAGAGCACTCCTCAAAGAAATCATCCCCCGGTAGGGACTCCCTTTCTCCACGGGCAGCAACAATGGTCCTGCATTTGTAGCTAAGACAATACAAGAATTAGCCCAATCACTGAAAATAACTTGGAAATTACACACAGCCTGGAGGTCCCAGAGCTCAGGC
The DNA here is from genome assembly GCA_028571685.1 of Heterohyrax brucei. Classification (NCBI taxonomy): domain Eukaryota; kingdom Metazoa; phylum Chordata; class Mammalia; order Hyracoidea; family Procaviidae; genus Heterohyrax; species Heterohyrax brucei. Next base: position 118,228,621 of record CM053166.1, read on the forward strand.
AAGATAGAAAGAATGAAAGAATGCTGAAAAACTACCTAGCCAAGTTACATCAAGAAACCTAACTCTCCTGGGTCCAGTTACTGCCTTTAGCCTTGTTTAAAATAAGGTGTACCCCAGGACCACACGAACTATTCCTTTTTGAAATATTGTTTGGGCGACCCCCACCTGTTGTGCCCTGGGTGTGACCCTTGTGGGAATGGTGAGAAATAGAGCAAACCAAACAAGTTAGAACACTGGGAAAAATCTTGAATGAACTCTCTCAATACGTACAGGAAAGAACCCCCATCATACTCAGCTCCCCAGCCCACCATATCCAGCCTGGATACAGAGCCCTGAGGGGAGGGACCATGTATGGTAATTCTAACAACCCCAACTGCTGTTAAAGTTGCAGAGCTCACTGTGTGGATACACCACAGCAGAGTCAAGATCGTGGCCCCAGACAATGAATGGACCAGCTCCCAACAACCAGAACAACCGCTGAAACTCAGGCTCTGCAGAGCCATCCCTCCCTCCCCCCAATAGTTCTGTCTTTGCAACTAAGCTTCTTAATTTCAATAGCTGTACTGCTTTCCACAGGACTAGCTAGCACTCTTCCTCCTACCTACACCACAGGCAACCAACTATGCCTCCTAGCCGCTTACTTGCTAATCTGTACCTTATTCTTTCTGTTCTTCCTCTTCTGCCCATCAAGGGAGGCTTTAAAAAGCATGAGACATGTCCACAGGTACTAGGCCCATGTAAGGACTTACATCACTATCCGCCAGAGCAAAAGACTCCACAACATGAACTGATGACCGTTAAGGCGTGTAGCTGGACCGTATTAACTCTCTGGTGCAACCCAGGGATAGAACGCTGGTTCACAAATTCATAGTGGACAGCATTTAAACAAAGCATCATTAGTGAAACAACAGGAGTTGTAAATAGACCTAGAGAGCATGAGGCCATAGAAATAGCCAAAAAGGCAACAGAAAAGTTACTGACTCCCAAGTACAGGAAGATAACTCCCTAGATCCAAGGACTCCTGAACAAGCTTCTAAGACCCTCTATACTGTAGGATGCAATATCGTTAACATCGCTGGGGTCAATATATGTTGGGTGTGCCTCCCTTACACTGACAACCCCTACATGGTGGTCCCCGTTAATGTAACCACAGGTACAACCAAACCAAGCAGCCGGCTGCCTCTGCTTACCATACAAACCCTTCTCCTCAACAGAACAACACACATTTGCTATTCGAGGAGGGGAGCTCCCAATACAGCTCTTAACTGCATAACTAACCTCATCAGCACAGACTCTATGTGCATGCCTGATGGTACCTTTCTTTGGTGTGACGGATTTTTATACAAATGTCTTGCACACCAGTATACGCTTTCCTCAACTACCACTGAATCTCACCTGTCGATTTTGAAAAAATGGTCCTGTCCGACCATAGCATATTCACTGCCAGGTACAAAAGGGTGGCAGGGCTAGCTGTAATGGGCGTGGCCACTATCGGAGGCTTGGCCACAGGAACGGGAGGGCTAACTACCTCCTTTGCCTTGTTCCTTAGACTGTCTGAAGCCCATAACTCCGACATGGAGATGGTAGCCGAAACTCTGCTCACACTACAGGAACAAATAAATTCCCTAGCTTCTGTAGTCCTCCCAAACCAAAGGGGATTAGATCTTCTTCTAGCTGAATGAGGAGGACTGTGCCAGGTCCTAGAAGAAAAATGCTGTTATTTTCTTAACCAGTCTAACATAGTTGCCTCCAAGGTTGCAGAGATTCACACCGGAATTGATCAACGACCCCGTGAGCTCACCTCTTCTTGGAACATCACGGCTGTCTGGTTCCCGTGGATCCTACCAATCCTTGGGCCACTACTTATTCTTCTCCTGATCGCTATGGTTGGCCCCACCTTCTTCCATACCGTCATCCAATTCATCGAAAACACCTTAGTAACTGGAACCACCGCTTGGGTCCTCAAGCTTCAAGGATATCACCAACTACAATAGACTGAGACTGAATGTGACACCCAACCCCGTTTTTCTCTCCTACTACGTGGAGAACTGGGGGGGGGTGGTGGTGTCAAAGGGGGGAATGAAGAAGAAATTTAACTCCCCCCTTTGAGCTGCCTCACCCCTTTCCAGAGCCAGAATGATAAGATCCCCCTTTTTCTTTCCTTTACTCCCAACTCTCTGCATCCCACAGCCACAGCTGCTCCATCCCCGCCTCTCGACTTCCTGCAGCATCCAGCTGCTCCATCCCCACCCATAACAAACCCCAGAAAACATCCAAACCCCTGACACACAGCACCACTGGAGAGCATTAACCCCCGCTGGCCTGCTAGCGTAATAAACTGCAACTGCTTCTCTAACCTAGTAGTGCCAGGTCGTTTTTTCACATCAATCACATCTTGACTATGAAAGCAGAAACTCAGATGATAATGGGCACATGAGGTTTTAAACATCTCCTCTGGTATTTCATAAAAATCTTAGTGAAGAGTTCAACTTTTCAAAAGCAAAATGATTACAAAGGACCAAGTCAAATATATTCAGATTCTGAAGTACCAAAGGACTCTAATAAGCAGGATTATGAAGTTGTATGGCTCCTAGGACATAATTAAAAGTTATTTTTTCCAAATAAGTATTATGTGATTTCCAAAGTGTCTAAAACGTAAAGATCATTATTTCTTCTAATCAAGTGACTGGTTACAAGAAACCAGAAAATTAATATAAGGTGTTAACTACAACAAAGACAAATTGTAAACATATTAAGTTGACCATTGTATAGAATAACTTAGGGACTTCCTGAAGCTTTCCAGGAAAATTTCTATCAAATTAAATAATTATTCATAAATCTCTTCCTTTGATGAGTCTTGCATACTCTCTGACATACTGTAATCACATCATACCAAGTGTCAGGCGTAATTCATCGTTCCCTTGAAATGTCACCATTAAAATAATGTAACTGGAAGTAGGAATTATGCAGGTATTGAAGTGGCTGGTCTGTAAATCACAGCAATTTTCAAGCTAACAAAGCTAAAACTCTTCCCTTCTAATGTCCACCAGGACTAGTGCTATTCCAACCTGTTTATTTGTTTTAATCACCGGAAGTGGTTATACATAATGATATTTTTGGCATAAAATGAAAACCTCAGAATTAGTGAGTTAGAATAACAACAGTAGAGCTTCACTGTTAGATTTAGCTCTTGTGAGCATCTAGCCTGTGTGTTTGAATGTGGAACATGTACAGCATTGAATGTATTACCTGTCATAACAGTTCCTCTCACTGGATAAATTACATGCCGCTGTTGGGTAGCACAAAGGTAATTCTGTTGCCGTATGTTGTACCAAACAGCTACTACTGTGACAGGGTACATTATCGATGATGAGTGTCTGTGTGATACCTATTTTCTTGTTCCTTTACAGAAACCGCATCTCCCCAACGTTTGTGGTATTTCAAGATAAAGTGGAAGCTGCAGTGAGCTCTTTGTCAGAACTAGGAACTCCAACCTACACAAAATTCGTTTCAGGTTAGAGGAGGATTCTGTTATAATCATAGAGTCAGATTTTACAAAAGTACCCTGTTCGTTACAGCCTGCCCGTGTAGGGGCTCACAGGTCAGGATTTAAAAAAATGATCAAGTCTCCAAGATGAAGAAAGTTTCTTAAGTTATATTAAAAGCCAAGCCAACAAAAATATTGTGAATCAACTCTTTTATTCTTTGCATTTTAAAACCATACTGTTTAAGACACACACATTCAGTTAACTGATTACTGGGGAAATAAGGAAAAGTAATAGCAAATAACTAACTGTTCCATTGTTATCAGACCATATCTTCATCCACAAAAATACAGATATGCATATAAATAACAAGACCACTGAATCATAATGTAGACGTCATTCTTACATGTCTTGTTGCTTCAGTAGACTGATTAAATAAACAGTTGCAGTAATCTAGTTTTCATATGTTCTGGAGGAAGTCAACACAGTGTATCATATGGATGAGGAACAGGGAGCAAGAACATTCATAAAAGTGTCAAGAGTAATAAGAAGCATTTTTTAAAATGGCAAATTCAAGTCACAAAATTCAGGCTCTGAACACTCCCTTTCAAAGGACTAAATGCCAGACATACTGGCACCTTGCCAGTTACAGTAGCCCAATGTTTCACTCTGTCTTCAGAGAGAGATTTGGCCTGAATTCTAAAAATTATGAGAAATTAATCGGATGTTAATAACTTTTGGGAAATTTTAAAATTAGTTATTTCTTCATAGTAACTATCCAAACACTTACAAAAGCAGAAACATAAACCTAGCATACTTAATGCTGGTGGTGGCTTTTCTAAATTTCTCACTATCTAACTGACTAGTCTAACTGATAGACTTCTTTTTATGTAAGGGAAAAAAACGTCTTCTGTATTGTGCCACTGATGCAAGGACAGAAATGAACAGAGAGCAGAAAAGATCCAGCTATTGTCTTCTAATACTTTGATTGTTAATCTAACACTTGAGCACACAGCCTTCTTTTTGTTACATATCCAGAGGAGACGTTGCAAAGCAATTTTGTTTCTGAAGTTGGAGCTTAACACGAATAGTTGAAAACTCTTGCAGGCAATCTTGTTTTGTATGGACTTCTCTATTCAGAAAGCACTTTTTATTGAATATCCAGATCAGTAATATAATCAGCCCAATTTTTAATACAGTATTTCTGGTATATATGTATGTATGTATTCTACCTTCCTGTTATGACACACTCCAAACTGAGTCACCTGACAGAAGTAAGCATAGCATTATTGACACAAAGATGTAACCTCGTTGGTTGCTTTATTAGAAGAAAGGGACAGTAACAAAGCATTTTCCCAAGGAACTACTACATATCCTTAGCATGTACTGTAAGATGTTTTTACCCTTAACCTTATATATCTCCACTTAAAAGTTCAAAAGAAAGTTTAAATCTTTTAAAACCAGAACATCTTCATTTGGCTTTTCTTCTGAATTATAGTTTTGTTTTTCTGATTTTTCACACCGTTAGAAAGCACGTGGGACAAATCCTGATTTGTCCTCTATCCCTAAAACCTTGGGAATAGATACATAAAATTATCCTCTGAGAGTTACACAATAAAATAAATCCATGACAGAGCAGTAAGGCACACAGAAAGTCATCTGAAAATACAAAATAACTATTAAGCCGAGTCTCAAATATGATACAATTGTAAATTTCAAATGCAATTTGAAAGTTTCGATTTTTTTTTTATTTACTTACAATTTGTCAAAAGAACCACAGCTGACCTGTCACTACACTACAGAAATTAACTGGCAGAAAATCAAGCCCTCTTGAAAGGATAACACAAACTTTAAGTTTAAAGCTACCAGCAATTGAAGATCATAGAAAACATTCAATAAATAACAGTCATAATAATAACAATCACATATTATTGTATCTAATCTCTACCAAAAATGTGCTAACTAGCAGATGTGAGTAAATGATTGTTTGATGGTTGTATTTCATATTGTAGTTGTTTTAAATGGCAGTTTGATTTTTACCTCAGATTCATCTAAGTTTAGTTGGTCACTTTTCAGTAGATCAACAGAAACCAATCTCTTAGCTTACTAGATTCATTATCCTGGGTTGCGGAGACCACATTGAGGCACTGAAAAACTACAGACAGCTTTGTGCAGGTGGGAGACGTTGGTCTCATTGTCATCTTCTTCACAGTTCTTCCATAAAAAAGATTTAAAAAAACAATAATTCTATTGCAGTGCATAATTAAATCTTAACCAATATCTCTCACGTTTTTATTGTACTTAAAAATAGCTTTCATTCATATACATATTGGGTAGTAGGACAGAAAAAAGAAAGACTTACATAGGTACTTCAAAATGTGGTTTAACATATAATATTTATATTTGATTATCTGTAAAGGACTTATGTTACAATGTAGGAAGGACCTGGGAAATGCATACTTTTCCACAATCATATTATATCCAATTATCGACTCCTCGAAGATTAGTAGGAAAGGCATGCAGTCTTTGGTTGGTTTGCCAGGGGTGATGAAGAGGACTAAAATAGGCTGAGAAAAAGCTATCCTCTTTGAAGGGTGAAAGTGTTAGAGAGCATTTATAGTCATCTGATCATACATAGTTATGTATCACCCAGAAAAGCAATTTCCTGATGGTTGAAAAGAAATTCTATGTAATTGAGTAAAGGCTGTGATTAGTTAATAGAATCACAGTTATTGTCCCACTGTGTCACATCAAAAAACTATTTCATTTATGGTGCCAGAAGAATGGTAAAGTGTAAGAACTTAGTAGTAACCAGTAGATAAATGATTTGCTTAAAGTCAGCTCCTGTAGAAAACTCCTTTCCCTCTAAATGTTAAAGTTTAATTTAAACTGTTTTACTCCCACCTAAATTCACTTCTGATACAAAAAATAAATGTAAACTAACAATCACATTTAATGTAGAAATACAGAGCCTGTCTAACAAAGATCTTATTTCACTGCATTAGGTCAGGTAGAAAATTATTATTTCATTTTACTTTGGATTATATATAATAAAGTGATTTGGATAGTTTTAAAATTGTGCAATCCAATGAAATAGATCCCGCAGCTATAGGACACATTGTACGGTTCCACCTATTTTTTACTCTAAAAACAAGACAAAAACATTTGCTCTCAAGTTGATTCCTACTCACAGGGGATCCATGTGTTACAGAGAAGAACTGCACTCCAGAGGGTTCTCAAAGCTGTGACCTGTCAAAAGCAGATCACTGGTCCTCTCTTACAAGGCACCTCTAGTTGAGTTCAAATTATTTACCTTCCCCTTAGTAGCCACAGATTGAAGTCTTAGCACCACATAAGGACTTATAAAATGCCTCTCAAATTAATTGAGCTCCCGCAGGCATACTCATCATCTTACCATGACTTAAAGTATATTAGTTGTACCAACGACATTTTTAATTACTTTATTCGATGGGTATCCTTACGAAGCCCTGGTGGCATAGTGGTGAAGTGCTACAGCTGCTAACCAAAAGACTGACAGTTTCAATCTGCCAGGCACTGTTTGAAAACCCTATGGTGCAATTCTACTCTGTCCTATAGGGTAGCTATTAGTTGGCGTCGACTCGATGGCCTCGGGTTTGTGTTTTTTTAGGTTTTTTTTTTTCCATAGACATACTTCAAACGTGTGCTCTTTATGTCTAAAGACGGTATCCTGATATAATATTTACCTGTATTCACAACAATTCTAAAGGAGTTTTTATTTACTGTAAACAGTAGCAGGGAAATGAAATATGAGAACTGCCAATTTAAGTTCACAAACTCATCCTAGAAAAAACACTGCTTAAGTCATTGCTGAATATCACTACAGTCACATTGAAAGTACTCTCCTTGGGAAGCTATGCACCAAGCCAGAGCCTAGTCCATGCTTCAAAGCGATTTTGGAACTCTTTTTTTCTGGAATGGCCATCAGAACTGTCATAGTATTACCCTTGATGCCCTGAATGTCATCAAAATGTCTTCCTTCCAATAGTTCCTTTATCTTTGGGTAAAGAAAAAAGTCATGTGGGGCCAGATCAGTTGAGTAGGGAAGGGGTGCCAACACAGTTATTTGTTTACTGGCTAGAAACTCCCTCACAGACAACATAAAATTAAGTTTGCAAACTTGCCACCATGCCACTGTGTGCAATGGCCATTCCGGAAACACTTCCAAAATTACTTTGAAGGGTGGATTAGGTGCTGGTGTAATTGCACAGCTTCCCAAAGGGAGTACTTCAAAGGTTACCATAGGGATATTCAGCAATGAGGTATGTAGCACCAAGAACAGTTATGTTTACAGACTTCACTGTTACACCTCATACACAACATGAATCCGAAAGATAATTTGTCTGCAAAATAGAAGATAATTTAATTAGTATAACTAATACTTTGTAGTGATAAAAAAAAACTCGTAAGATCAGAAGACACTGGTTTTCTCTGACATTTTTACAGTGATAACTTGCATAGCAAAATTTCAAAACCATTGCCATAGAGTTGATTTTGTTTCATAGTGACCTTATAAGAGAGTAGAACCACCCCATAGAGTTTACAAGGCTGAAATTCTTATGGAAGCAGACTGCCACATCTTTCTCTCCCAGAGCTACTGGTGGGTTAGAACCACTGATCTTTTGTTAGTAGCTGTGCACTTAACCACTGTACCATCAGAGCTATTTAGTACATGTATGTATAAGCAAACAGAAATCCTGTGGATTTAAAGGAAATTGACTATTACAAATCTCTGTACCATTTCTGAGAATATGTACTAAATCTCTCTACTAACCATCAGGATTGAAATTATATAAAGAAAATTCATCAATATTTCCTCCAAATCATTTCCATTTAATACTCTATTCCCTGCTTCCAAATATCAGCATTTGTAAAGGGAAAAACAGTCACAGTGTATTTTTTTGTGGAAATGGTATTTTACTGCAAAGTGGCTTCACTGTTTCTCTATAAATTAAAAAATAAACTTATAATGTTTTGAAGTTCAGGTCTCACATGTAAAAAGCTTGGAAGTCATCACTCTCACTCTTTCCAACAACAAAAACACTGGACAAACATGAATCAGTAACTTTTGTGTACCTATCAGAAAAAGGAGGTTACATGAACAAAAAGCCACTACCAAATCTGGAGATAAAATACATCCAGAAAGATACAGCAAAGAAGACTGATTTACATGGAGCAGAAGCCATTACCAGTATTAGCTGGTAGAAAGACTTAAGTGGTAATTATGATGAGCTGCGGGAGGCTGAATGCAGAGTAGCATAAGAGTGATAAATTCTAGGGGTCCTAGACTTTCAAGCCCCCACTTTTGTGTCAGTTCGTCATACTGTAGGCGCTTGTGTGTTGCTATGATGCTGGAAGCTATGCCACTGGTATTCAGATACCAGCAGGATCACCAATGAAAGACAAGTTTCAGCTGGCCTTCCAGACCAAGACAGACTAGGAAAAAAGACCTGGCAGTCTACTTCTGAAAATAATTAGTCAGTGAAAACCTTATGAATGGCAGCGGAATATTGTCTGACTCAGTGCTGGAAAATGAAACCCTCATGTTACAAAGCACTCAAAAGATGATTCTGGAAGGAAGAGCTACCTCCTCAAAGTAGACTCCACCTTACTGACGTAGATAGAGTCAAGCTTTCAGGACCTTCATTTGCTGATGTGGCACGAATCAATATGAGAAGAAACAGCTGCAAACAGTCATTAATAATTGGAATGGGGAATGTACAGTGTATGTATCTGGGTAGACTGGAAATAATTAAAAATGAAATGGAACACGTAAACATCAATATCCTAGGCATTAGTGAGATGAAATAGAATGATATTGACCATTTTGAATAAGACAATCACGTGGCCTACTATGACAGGAATGACGATTTGAAGAGAAATGGTGTTGCATTTATCTTCAAACAGAACATTTCAAGATCTATCCTGAAGCACAATGCTGTCAGTGACAGGATAATATCCATAGACCTACAAGGAAGGCCAGTTAACATGATTACTATTCAAATTCACTCACCAGCTACTATGGCCAAAGATGAAGAAACTGAAGATTTTTACCAGCTAATGCAGGCAAAATTGATTGAACACGCAAATCAGGATACACTGATAATTACTGGTGATTGGAATGCAAAAGTTGGAAACAAAGAAGAAGAATCGGTAGTCGGAAAATATGGCCTGGGTGATAGAAATGATGCTGGAGATTGCATGACAGAATTTTGCAAGACCAATGACTTCTTTATTGAAAATACCTTTTTCTACCAGTGTAAACGATGATTATGTACATGTACCTCACCAGATGGAATACATGGGAATCAAATCTACTACATCTGTGGAAAGAAACAATGGAAAAGCTCAATAGCATCAGTTAGAACAAGACCAGGTCCTGACTGCAGCACATACCAACAATTGCAAGTTCAAATTCAAACTGAAGAAAATTAGAACAATTTACAAGAGCCAAAGTATGACTCTGAGTATACACCACCTGAGTTTAATGACTATCAAAAGAATAGATTAGATGCATTCAACAATAATGATGAAAGGCCAGACAAGATGTGGAATGGCATCAAAGATGTCAATCATGAAAAAGCAAGAGGTCATTAAAAAGACAGAAAAGAAAGAAATGACCAAATTGGATGTCAGAAGAGACCCCGAAACTTTCTCTTGAACATCAAGTAGCTAAAGAAAAAGGAAGGAATGACAAAGTAAAATAACAGAAGATTTCAACGGGTAGCTCAAGAAGAGAACAAAAGTACTATAATGACATGTGCAAAGAGCCATAGATAGAAAACCCAAAGGGAAAACATTCTCTGCATTTCTCTACCTGAAAGAACTGAAGAAAAAATTCAAGGCTTGAGTTGCAATAGTGAACGATTCTACAGGAAAAAAGTTAAACAACTCAGGAAGCATCAAAAGAAGATGGAAGGAACACACAGAATCATTAAAAAAAAAAATTGGTTAGTAATCATTTCAAGAGGTGTCTTACAGTCAGGAACCAAGTGTACTGAAGGAAGAAGGTGAAGGTACACTGAAGGCGTTTGTGAAAAATAAGGTTCCAGAAATTGTTAGAATGAATTGTTTTAAGAAATGGATGTAGTGCTGGAAGCAATCACTTATCTATGCTAAGAAATTTGAAAGACAGCTACTTGGCCAACTGACTGGAAGAGATCCCTATTTATGCCTATTCCCAAGAAAGATGATCCAACTGAGTACATGAATTATTGAAAAATATCACGGGCCAGTAAAATTTTGCTAATATTATTCAAAAGTGGCTATAGCAGTATGTTGATAGGAAACTACCAAAAGTCAAGCTGGATTCAGAAGAGGATGTAGAACTAGGGATATCCTTGCTGATGGCAGATAGATCTCGGCTGAAAGTAGAGAATATCAGAAAGATGTTTACCTATATTTCATTGACTATACAAAGGCATTCAACTGTGTAGATCATAAGAAATTATGGATAATATCATGGAGAATGGGAATTCCAGAACCAAGACGCAATCATTCTAATAGAACAAAGGGATACTTAAAGTCAGGGTAGGTGTGTGTCACAGTTGTGTCCTTTCACCACATCTTTTCAATCTGTATGCCAAACAAATAATCAGAGAAGCTGAACTGTACGAAGAATGAAGCATCAGGATAGGAAGAAGACTCATTAACCACCTGCATTAGGCAGATGACACAATCGTGCTTGCTGGAGCTGAAGAGGATTTGAAACACTTACTGATGAAGATCAAAGACCATGGTCTTCAGTATGGATTGTACCTGAATATCAAGAAAACAAAAATCGTCACAGCTGGACCAGTAAGCAACATCATGATAAATGGAGGAAAGGATGAGGTTGTCAAGGATTTCATTTTACTTGGCTACACAATCAACATGCATGGGAGCAGAAGTCAAGAAATCAGAAGTCTGCTGAAATGTAAACATGTCACCTTAAAGTTCAAGGTGCTTCTGAACCAAGTCATGATATTTTTCAATTGCACCATAGACATGTGAAAGCTGGACAATGAATAAGGAAGACAGAGAGGAATTGCAGCCTTTGAATTATGGTGTTGGAGTTGAATACTGACTGTGCCATGGACTGCCAAAAGAACAAACAGTTCTTTCCTGGAAGAAGTACAGCCAGCATGCTTCTTGGAAGCAAGGATGGCAAGATTACTCTTACATACTTGGGACATGTTGTCAGGGTGGATCAATCCCTGGAGAAGAACATCATGCTTGATAAAATAGAGGGCCAGCAAAAAAGAGGAAGACTCTCAACAAGATGGATTGACACAGTGGCTGCAACAATGATCTTAAGCATAACAATGATAGTGGGCATGGCACAGGATTGGCCAGTGTTTTATTCTGTTGTGGATAGGGTCACTGAGTTGGATCTCTTTGATGGCGCCTGACAACAATAAACTTTTGAGGGAAACTATAGATGGTACAGTCAATTTTTTCAGAGGATAAATGAAAGGCCTTGTAATCCACTTTGAAAAATCCCATTGAAAACCCTATAGAGATAAGTTGTACTCTGGCATACATGGAATCACTATGAGTCATAATCAACTAGATAGTAACTGGCACTGGTATACTGTGATGGTTAAGGTTGTGTGTCAACTTAAGTGAGTCTTGTTTCTAGTGGTTTGGCAATTGTGTAATGATGTAGTTGTCCTTCATTGTTTCATATAATGTAATTATTTTCATAACGAGGTCTTATATAATCCAGCAAAGAGTCATAATGAGAGTTTTCTTGGGGTTAAATTGTGCATCCAATATATATGGATGTTCTGTAAAAGCTTGCTGGATTTTGTCTTGTCTGGATTAAGCTAGTGGCTGCCACATTGCCTTCCAATCTTGGGATTCATTGGTCTCTGCAGCCTATGAGCCAGCAGGCTGCATTCTGATGTGCCAATCCTGAGTTTGTCAGTCCCTGAAGCTATGTGAGCCAGGAGAAGTCTACAGCCTGGGGTCAGACCCATGGACATGGGATTTGCCAACCTTTACAGTTGCGTGAGCCATTTCCTTGAGATAAATTTCTCTTGTTCCACACATACACATACACATGTACATACACATATATGTGTGTATGTATATATATGTGTGTGTGTGTAAAATATATATATATATATAAAACCCAAAAGAATCAGTGCCATTGAGTAGGTCTGACTCATAGTGACCCTACAGGTCAGAGTGGCACTGCCCCATAGAGTTTCCAAGGAACACCTGGTAGATTTCAACTGCTAACGTTTTGGTTAGCATACATGCACTTAATCCACTACACTACCGGGGTTTCCATAGATATATATATTTTTTCAAGAGTTGTCTCTCCAGTAAACTGAATGAAGTTTTTATGGTGAGATACTGAGAAGGATCCTTTCATGGCTCTTTCACAGAGAAGAAAAGTCACTGTTATGAAAATTACTCAGGCAATTTCTGTAACAAAGACCTACTCTCCAAGGGAAAACTTCAACACAGGCCAACACCGAAATTTTATCCCACCTGGAAGGCAAGATTTCTACTCCACTCCAGGTTCCTTCAGCCTTCTTAGCTCACATAAGGAGAGCAAGTTAACAGACGCAGAAATGGATAACGAACATTGCAGCTAGTGAAAACAGGGTGAAGGATGAAGAAGACAAAAACAGTTGTAAAGGCTCCATCACAGAAACACAGCTACAATAAATGTCTAAAATAATAACCAGAAGGTTATGAAATGTTTTCCTACCCACATCATAAAACTACATCAATAAGTCACCAATATGACAACAGTCAATGGCAGCTAAAACAGCTTCAAGACACAAGTTGTCACAGGCAATATAAAAGGAAGCTCCAGTGCCAAGAGAGGTTACAAAAGTGAAAACAGTATAGAAATTTGAAGCCTCTTGTACCTATAGCCATACATACAGAAACAATAGGATTTCCAAAACTTTGAGGAAAATAAAAATGTGTAATATATATGTAATTGGGAGATCAGAAAGAAAAGGGAATAAGAGAAATGTTTTAAGTAATAATGGCCAAAAACTTTTCAAAATTAATCACAGATACCAACAAAAGCTCATAAAAACACGATGTAAGATTAGTACCAAGCAAACTGCTTCTAGACATGTTCTACTCAAAGTACAGAGAACCAAACATTAAGAGAAAATCCTGAAGAATATAATAATAAGGATAAGAATTACAGTGGGTGCCTTATCAAAAATCAAGGAAAAAAAGAGTATCAAAAAAAAAATCCCATTGCCACTGAGTTGAATTAATTCATAGAGATCCCATAGGACAGGGTAGAACTACTCCATATAGTTTCCAAGACTGTAAATCTTTATGGAAGCAGATTGATGTAACTTTCTCCCTTGGAGTGGCTGGTGGATTAGCACTGCCAGCTGTCTGGTTAGCAGTTGAGTGTTTAACTTCTCCATTACCAGAGCTCCTGTAGAGAAAAACAATGTGCACTAGTATCTTTTAAGTTCTGAAGGGAAAAAAGGCTAACCTAGAATGCTATGTAATGTGGAATCACCTTACCATGCCCCCCAAATATCATTGATTCATATTCATGGTGACCCTATAGGACCCTAAAGGACTGAGCAGAACTGCCACATAGGGTTTCCAGGAGCACTGATGGATTCAAACTGCCCACCACTGTGCCACCAGAGCAATTTGTTCTTTTGGTCCTGGTTTCTGATTTGGTCCTGGTTTCTGAGCTTCTCCCACACTGATCTTTATCCAGATTGGCTGGGAAGGCCCCACCCTGTAATTTACACTCACCATCCTGTAGCTGACTTGTACTCAGACTGTCTGGGGGCTTACCTGGTGACTGATAAAAATATGAAGGCTCCTCTAAGGCCTTCTGACCAAAGAGACTCAAAAGAAGAAGGCATCGTTTGGAAATTGGGTCCTGCATGGAGAAACCTCCAAACTAGGTATAACCTGGGATGGCAACAAAAGTAGCAGCTGCAACTGTGCCGGAAGAGGCAGAGACAATAGGTGGACCCAGGCAGTGGAAGCAGAGTGTAAACAAAGGATAAACCCTGGCCCGAAGAACTGAAAACCAGTTCAGGAAAGCAGCTGACAGTGGAGAACACTGAGTGACATCGCCTAACAGTCCTTGTTAAAATTCTTCCTGTTTTACAAGACTGAACACTGATTATTTTATGAGGAGTAACTGGGTCCCCTTGAGACATTGAAGCCCCTTGTTGAGACTCCTCCAGAACTTTGTCTTATGCATATCTTTTTTTGCTTTTTAGATCCTTTGTTTATCTCTTTCTCCATTATACTCAAGTTCTTATTGCAGATATGATATTTCCATGAATTCTTTGTGACAGTTAAAATGAATTATAGAACTCATTAAAGAAAGTGTGCCCAAAGAGAACAATTGATTTCTGAAATGGTGGAGAAGTTGGAGAACGGTGGTATATTTGACCTCTACCTCATAAGAATCAATTTTGTGCTGATTATTATCATCAAAATTCTAGTCCTGGAGTTATTTAGGAAGTTTATCTTTTAAATGCTATATCTGACAAAATTATCTTTCAAAGAAAAAGGAAAAATACTTTTTTTGGACAAATGAAAACTGAAAGAATTTATTTCCAGATGACCTACTTTGCAAAAAAATGTTTAAAAAGTTCTTCAGGCAGAAAGAAATGACATAGGTCTTTCAGATTTACTGACCAGTTAATGTGAGACCTCTACTTACTACACCTGTGTCTCAAACACTATCAGTCATTACTCTGCAAGAAGCTAGAAGTACAAAGTTGAAAATAACAAATCCATTCTGTAACATTTTAATGCAACTGTTAATAATAATACTCATGAAAATGATTTTGAAAGTATAAAACAAAAGCAAAATTAAATAGGATGGTGGGAAAAGGGATGATTAAGTGCAAACCTAGGCAAGCTTAGGTGTATGATCTTTAATTCATAATCAGTATGCTATGTGTTGTGTGAAAGAAAAACTAACTCATCTATTTTAAGCCAAAGAATACCTACCATTAAATTATTTTAAAAGCCAGAAATGTGTCTGGAAACATACTGTTCTCCAAGGTAAAGTTCAAACATCTTCCCTGGGAATCTTATCACTTCTTTTCCAAAAATAAATCTAGTCACTCCATCTCTGGCATAGGCACTACTCTTCTTTAATAGTAATTATTGGCTGGTACACTTGTCCCTGTGTGGTGAAGTTAACGTTCTCGACTGCTAACCAAAAGCTTGGCAGTTTGAGTCCACCCATGCCTCAGAAGAAAGGCCTACCAATCTAGTTGTCAAAAATCAGCCATTAAAACTCTTACAGAAGACATTTCTGCTCTAACACACATGATGTCACCTAAAGTCAGAATAGATTCAAAGACAATTGCTACTGGTATGATAGAACTTGAAGTAATTGTGCCATGTAACAGATTGACAGATACATGATGTGGCTATCTGAACTTTCATCTTTCTTACTTAAGATGTTTTCTCCCAAAAAACTAGTAGCCAAATGGTGACCTAAAAATAACTCACTGTCTTCGTCATCTAGTGCTGCTATAACAGAAATACCACAAGTGGATGGCTTTAACAAAGGAAATCTATTTTTCTCACAGTGGATGGCCTTACAAAGAAAAACCTACATTCTCTAGAAAAGTAGGCTAAATATCTAAACTCAGCTCCAGGCGAAGGCTTTCTCGTTTGGCTCTGGAGGAAGGTACTTGTTGTCCATCTTCTCCTGGACTGGAAACTTCTCAGGCACAGGGACACCAAGTCCAAGGATGTGCTCTGCAACCAGTGCTTCTTTCCTAATGGTATGAGGCCCTCTTGTCCCCCTGCTCACTTCTTTCTTTTTTATCCAAGAGACTTCCTCAAGATACAATACAAACTTGTAGATTGAATCCTGTGTCACTAACACAACTGCTGCCCATTCTCCCTCATTAACATCACAGAGGCAGAATTTGCAACATAAATGAAAAATCGCACCATACTGGAAATCAAGGCCCAGATTAACACACATTTGGTGGGAGGGAGGTATACAGTTCAGCCCATGACTGTCCCCTTTGACGTATTTTTTTCCTTTGATTCTTCTTATTATTGTATGTGAGCTTCCATTTTCTTGCTGTGGATTAACCTCAACTGGCCTTTGAGGCATTGATAGTGACATTCTCTGAGGGTCTAACAGGGCTCCTTGGAATGCTCTATGGGCATTTGAAGTGACTTTGCCTTTCTTTGTTTCCTCAGAGACCTCGTGACAAGAGATGACTAGTTAAAAGCAAAATTCAAATATTTTCATGTCTTTTAACAAAATATTTTTACTAGACATCAATGCTTTTGGTACTTTACAAAGAAAACCTAATTTAGAATATTTATCATATGAATAGTCTTTACATACTGTTAAAGACTCAAATAACATGCACCAAATTCATTCATATGGCATTCAAAACTATTACAGCCCGGATCTACTGAATTGAGATGTGACATAAGTGTAAAATATACATTCGATTTCAATTGGACTTTTTACATTGAATGAAAAAAAGCAAGTAGTATACTTGCTTCACCACTAGTTTGTAAGTTTGAGATGTTCTTGGTAGCTTACATGGTGCTATCATGCTGAAAGCTATGCCACTGGTATTTCAAATATCAGCAGGATCACTGATAGTAATCAAGACTCAGCAGAGTTGCCAGACTAAGATAAACGAGGAAGCAGGACTTTCAAGTGTACTTCTAAAAAGTGGCCAGTGAAAAACTTGTGAATAGTAGTAGAATGATGTCAGATACAATGTCAGAAGATGAACCCCTCAGGTTTGAAGGCACTCAAAATATGATTGGGGAAAAGCTGCCACTTTAGAATCAAGGTTACTGGCTTAGATGGATTAAACCTTTCAGCACCTGCATTTGCTGATATGCTATGAATCAAAATGAGAAGAAACAGCTGAGAATATCAATTAATAATGTGAACAAGGAATCTACGAAGTGTGAATCTAGGAAAAATGAAAGTTGTGAAAAATGAAGTGAAGCACACAAAAATAGATATTCTGGGCATTAATGAGCTGAAATGTACTGTTATCAGGCATTTTGAATTAGACAATCATACAGTCTACTATCCTGAGTATCTTAGTCATCTAGTGCTGCTGCAACAGAAATACCACAAGTGGATGGCTTTAACAAAGAGAAATTTATTCTCTCGGTCCATCAGGCTACAAGTCCAAATTCAGGGTATCAGTTCTGAGGGAAGGCTCTGTCTTTCTCTGTTGGCTGTAGAGGAAAGTCCTAATCATCAATTTTCTCTTGATTTGGAGCATTTAATTACAGGCACCTCCTGTCTTAAAGGATGCACTTTCATCGCGGCTCTGCTTTCTTGCTGTTATGAGGTCCCCAGGTCTCTCTGCCCTCTTCTCTCTTTTATATCTCAGAGACTGGTTAAGATCCTATCTAATTTTGCATATCATCAATGAAACTGCCAAAACTCCATCTTATTACATCACAGTGATAGAATTTACAACACATAGGGAAATCTCATCAAATGAGGAAATGGTAGTCAATCTTTCAGTTCTGGGAATCATGACCTAGCCTACTGAACAGATATTTTGGGGGACACAGTTCAGTGTGTAGGAAATGGCATTACATTCACATCAAAAAGAACATATCAAGGTCTATCCTGAAGTACAATGCTGTCAGTGACAGGATGATATCCACAAGTCTACGGAGAGATAAATTACTATGATTATTATTCAAATTAACTCAGCAACCACTGATGCCAAATATGAGAAAACTGAAGATTTCCACCAATGTCTGCAATCTGAAGTTGATGAAACAGGGATTGAAGGTGCATTGAAAGTTACTGGTGATTGAAATGCAGAAGTTTGAAACAAAGAAGAAAGAGTAGTAATTGGAAAATATGGCTGTTGTGACAGAAACAACACTGGCCATCTTGTGGTACAATTTTTGAAGACAAATGCCTTCTTCATTGCAAATATCTTTTTTCAACAACGTAAATATCAACTATACATGAGAACCTCATAAGATGGAATATATGGGAATTGATCAGTGAAGCTCTCCAGGATAGGCCTTTCTTTTTGTTGGGAGTTTTTAAATTGCCTTTTCAATTTCTTCTTTTGTAATGGGATTATTCAATTGTTCTACTTCTGCTTGCATTAGTTTAGGTAGGTAATATGTTTCTAGGAATTTGTCCATTTCTCTAGGTTTTCAGATTTGTTGGAGTATAATTTTTCATAGTATTCTTTTAATTTCAGTTGGTTTTGTTGTGATATCACCCATCTCATTTCTTATTTGAGTTATCTGCTTCCGCTTCTGTTTTTATTTTGTCAATTTGGCCAGTGGTTTATGGATTTTATTGATTTCTTTAAGAAAACTAGCTTTCAGATTAAATCAGGAGGCAGAGTCAAGACGGCAGACTAAAAACACATATCCCTAAATCCCTCTGGAAACGAAGGCTTGAACTGACGATTAAATGGAGCCTTCTGGACACCTAGTGAGCCCTAGGACACGACATAGGGCTGTCTACTTGGACAATATACCACTGAGCAGGAAACTTCTTCTCTTTTGCTGACCCACTCCCTTGTTGAGTGCTGGCTCTCACAGACTGAAGGTGACTCACTATTTTAACTTCTTTTCTCTGTCATGGATGGTGGATGAGGCTGGAGTTTGACTGGCGTCAGGGCTTAGATGCACTGCTGATGGTACTGGCAAGCGGAGTCGCCACATTTTGAGAGCCTGGCCTTGGAATCTGTGCACCTTGGTGCTTTTGCCTTGTCTCTCCTGCCACTGAATAGCCTATACCAAGGCAGGCAGGGGAGGTTGTGAGGGATGCCATCTTGATTGACTGTGAGGCAGATTTATTCATACAGGGGCCTCAGCTGGACCTAACTCCCAGGCTGAGAGGCAGTGCTTTTCCGGAGAGTGCTTTTTCAGCAGAAAAGTAATCTTTTGCACAGTGTGCCCTTATGGGGTGGCCCAGCAGCTGATGACAGCACAGCAGTAACCTTTCTGTATTTTGAATTAGTTTACAGCATCTGGGATTGGATATAGAGGTGTTTACTTTGCCAGCTGGGAAGAGGGACTTGTGCACCTGAAAGCCTGACCATTTTTGGAAGCTGTCAGATACCTTTTACCTTTCACTATAAGACTGCCTAGAGAAATAACTGCAGTGTGTCCTGACGGTGTCTCTTCCAGCCTTTAGTGACTCACATTAAAGGGTCAGCTGACAGCTCCCCAGTGACTCTGTAAGTAGGGCCGTGTCTTTGCCAGTCAAGAGGTGGAGCCTGCTACCCCAGAGATTCCACTGAGACCAGTCACTGGAGTCCATAGAGGTATTTGGTGATCAACTGCCTTTTCACACTGAGCTTTAGATCCTGTTAAGGTAACGTATAAGAAACAAAACAACCTCCAGATGCCCAAAAAGCAACAAACATGTAACAAAAACATTAAGAATTCACCTATGACTTCAGAAGGCCCACAAAATGAAGAACCAAAGAAATTCCCAGATGAAGAAGTCTTTCTGAAACTCACAGAGAGCAAGTACAAAAGGGTTATATAGAGAGCTGTCCTGGACATTATACAAAATGCAGCAGAGCAAAATGAAAAATTTAGAAAGCTGTTCAATCTGATGGAACATCAGTATTCCAAAATCCAACAGATCAATAACAAAATCAAAGAGATAGAAAATTCAATTCAAAGCCAAGAAAACAGAACAGAACAAATGGAAAAGAGACTTTCGGACTTTGAAGATAGAGCTACTGACTCCAGCATCTATGAGGAAAAAGCAGAAAAAAGAAACAAGAACAATGAAAAAGCATTAAGAAGCATGTGGGATTCTATTAAGAGGAACAATCTACAATTAATTGGAGATCCTGAACAGGGCAGGACACCTGCAAGCACAGAGAGTGTGGTTGCTGAGCTTCTGACAGAAAACTTCCCAGAAATTATGAAAGAAGAGAATATAGATATCCAAGATGCATACCAAATGCCACCAATATAGATCTCAAAAGAAAGACTCCAAGACATATTATAATCAAGCTTAGCAAAATGAAACACAAGCAGAAACACTTAAAGGCAGCAAGACTTAAAGGAAATCTAACATTCAGAGGGAAACCCCTGTTGAATTCTGTGTGATTTCTCAGCAGAAATGATGCTAGCACAGAGACAATGGGGTGACATATTCAAAGCCTTGAAGGAGAAGAACTTCCAACCAAGAATTATATGTTCTGCAAAACTATCATTCAAATATGAAAATGAAGGTAAGACATTTACAGATAAACAGAAACTTAGAGATTTTGTAAAAACCAAACAAAGCTACAAGAAACTATGAAAGAAGCTCTTTGCTTAGAAGAACAAAACCATTAACTTTATATTACAGGAGGAAACACAAGACATATCGTCAAGAAACCTACTCAGGTAGGGAAGGCTGCAAACTCAATCAAAGCTATAGTATTAAAAGAAATGATCCAGTAATAATAGTCCTTCTAGATGGAGAGGAAGTTAATAAAACTTGTAGTAGTTAAAATTGGGTTTAAATATAGATTATTAAGGGGAATTAAAGGAGCAGCAGCAAAGCACAATAAAGATGCAACATATCAAATCAAGAAGCGTAATACAGGAGTCCCAGCAACCACAAAACCAACACTGTGAAGGGTAAAAAATCAACTGATAAAGAAGAATGTTCCAAAACAGAATAATAACAGAGAAAGCATCAGTACAAAAATAAACATATCACAATGGCAGCACTGAACACATAACTATTAATAATTACACTGAATGTGAATGGACTGAATGCTCCCGTAAAGAGACAATGAGTGACATCTTGGATCTAAAGACACAACCTGTCCATATGTTGCTTACAAGAAACTCACCTTAAACTTAAAGATAGGAACAAACTGAAAATTAAAAGATGGAAGAATACACATCAAGCTAACAATACACAAAGAAAAGCAGGTGTAGCAATACTAATCTCAAATAAAACAGATTTTAATATAAAATCCACCATCGTGGACAAGGATCGACACTATTGCTGAAAGATTCAATACATAAGCAGGACTTAACAATACTAAATATTCATGCACCTAATATTAGAGCACCTAAATACATCAGAGAAACACTGACTACACTAAAAAACGAGATAGATCACTCCACAGTAATTGTGGGAGACTTCAACACTCCACTCTCAATATTGGACAGATCGTCTAGAAAAAAGCTCAGTATAGACACAAAAGGCATTATTGCCACAATTTACCAACTAGAACTCATTAACATATAGAGAACTTTCTATTCAATAGCAGACAACTACACCTCCTCCAGTGCACACAAAACATTTTCCAGAATAGACCATGTGTGAGGACATAAAGAAAATCTCTACAAAATCCATACCATTGAATTACTGTAAAGCACCTTCTCAGACCATAAAGCCATAAAAGTTGAAATCCATAGCAGAAAATACATAGATAGAAAGTGGAGCACATGAAAACTCAACAACATCTTGCTCAAAAAGCCAGGGGTAATAGAAGAAATCAAGGATGAAATCAAGAGATTTATGGATTCCAATGAAAATAAAAACACTTCCTACCAGGACCTATAAGATGCAGCCAAAGCAGTGCTCAGAAGTCAGTTTATATCTATAAAAGCACACATCTGGAAGGAAAAAAGAACCCAAACCGAAGAACTTACCCTACAGCTTGAACAAGTAGAGAGAGAGCAACAGAGGAAAACCGTCAGTTGCCAGAAGAAAATAGATCATAAAGATTGGAGCAGAACTAAACAAATTAGAGAATAGAAGAACAATTGAAAAAATTGAAAAGACCAAAAGCTGTTTTTTGGAAAATATCAACAAAATTGACAAACCATTGGCTAAACTTACTAAAGAAAAGCAGGAAAGGAAACAAATAACCCAAATAAGAAATGAGAGGGGAGTTGTCACAATAGATCCATCAGGAATCAAAAATATCATAACAGAATACTGTGAAAGACTGTACACATTTGAAAATCTAGAGGAAATTGACAAATTCCTAGATTTACGTCACCTACCAAAAGTGTCACAAGGTGAAACAGAACAACTTAACAAATGCATTACAAAGGAAGAGATTGGAAAAGTCATCCAAAAATTACCAGTCAAAAGAAAGCCCTGGTAAAGGCGGCTTCACTGCAGAATTCTACCAAGCTTTTAGAGAACAGTTAACTCTAATACTACTGAGACTATTTCACAACACAGAAAAGGATGGAATACTCCAAAATTCCTTCTCTGAAGGCAGCATAACTCTGATACCAAAGCCAGGGAAAGACCCAACAAAAAAGGATAACTACAGACTGATACCACTCATGAATCTAGATGCAAAAATCTTCAACAAAATTCTTGCCAATAGAATAAAATAACATACCAAAAAAATAACTCATCATGACCAAGTTGGATTCATACCAGAGATGCAAGGCTGGTTCAACATTAGAAAAACAATTCATGTGATGAACCACATAAGGAACACAAAAGACAGGAATCACCTGATTTTGTCCACTGATGCAGAAAAGGCATTTGATAAAGTCCAACACCCATTCATATTAAAAACTGTCAGCAAAATAGGAATAGATGGCAAATTCCTCAATGCAATAAGGGCCGTTTATACAAAGCTAACTGCCTACATCATCCGGAATGGAGAGTGAATGAAAGAATTCCCCTTGTGAAGGAGAAATAGACAAAGATGCCCATTCTCACCTCTCTTATTCAACATTGTACTAGAAGCTCTAGCCAGAGCAATTAGACAAGATCAAGAAATGAAGGGCATCTGCATCGGCAAAGAGGAAGTCAAAATCTCCCTATTTGCTGATGATATGATTGTATATGCAGAGAATCCTAAAGAATCCATAAGTAAACAACTCAAACTGATAGAAGAGTTCAGCAAAGTCTCCGGATACAAGATACACAGAAGTAAATCAGTAGGATTTCTTTACACCAACAATGAGATTATTAAAGAAGAAATCACAAAATCAATACCATTTACTATAGCACCAAAGAAGATAAAATACCTAGGAATCAATCTAACCAGAGAAATAAAGAGACCCATACAGAGAGAATTACAAGATCTTACTGCAAGAAACAAAAACAAAAACAAACAAAAAAAAGACTTACATAAGTGGAGAAACATATCCTGCTCTTGGACAGGGAGATGTAACATTGTGAAAATGTCTTTTACCCAAAGCAATCTACTTACATAATGCAATCCCAATACAAATTTCTGTGACATTTTTTAAGGAGATGGAGAGACAAATCACCAACTTTGTTTGGAAAGGAAAGAATCCCCGGATAAATAAAGCACTGCAGAAGAAGAACAACACACTGGGATGCCTCTCACTACCCGGCTTTAGAAATTTTTACACTGCCACAGTTGTCAAAATAGCCTAGTACTGGTACAAAAAGAGACAGAACAACTGAACGAAATTCAGACGCCAGAGATGATTCCATCTTCTCTTGAAGAGTTCGTATTCAACAAAGCCCCTAAGACATTAAGCTGGAGTAAAAACAATCTCTTCAACAAATGGTGCTGGCAAAATTGGATATTCATCTGCAAAAAACTGAAACAAGACCCATATCTCACACCTTATACAGAAACCAACTCAAACTGGATAAAAGACCTAAATATCAAATCTAAAATCGTAAAGTTCAATCAAGAAAAATTAGGATCAACAATTGAAGTTTTAATACACAATGTAGACAGACTTCAAAATCTAACAAAGCACAATCAACAGAAAATAGATAAATGGGAACTACTCAGAATCAAACACTTTTGCGCATCCAAAGACTTTGTCTTTGTCTTTCTAACTTTGTCTTCCTTAAGGAGGCCCCGGGTGGAAAAACACTGAAGCAGTAAGCTGCTGTTGTTCAGTGCCATCGAATTGGTTCCAACTCATAGCAACCCTATGCACAACAGAATGAAACACTGCTCAGTCTCGTGCCATGTCCACAATAGCTTTTATGCTTAAGCCTATCATTGCAGCCACTGTGTTAATCCACTTCGATGAGGGTCTTCCTCTTTTTCACTGACCTTCCACTCTACCAAGCATGATGTCCTTCTCTGGGTACTGATCCCTCTTGACAGCATGTTCAAAGTGTATAAGACACATTCTCACCATCTTTGCTTCCAAGTAGTGCGCTGTTTTCACTTCTTGCAGAACAGACCTGTTTGTTCTTTTGGCAGTGCATGATACATTCAGTATTCACAAACACCACAATTCAAAGGTGTCAATTCTTTTTCCATCTTCCTTATTCATCCTCCAGCTTTCACATGCATAGGGTATGATTGAAAATACCATGGTTTCAGCCAGGCACACCTTAGTCTTCAAGGTGGTATCGTTACTTTTCAATACTTTAAAGAGGTCCTTTGCAACAGATTTTCTAAAGGCAATGTGCCTTTTGATTACTTGACTGCTGCTTCCATGGGTGCTGATTGTGGAACCAAGTAAAATGAAATCTTCGACAACATCAATCCTGTCTCCATTTATCACAGTATTGCTTGCTGGTACAGTTGTGAGGATTTCTGTTATCCTGATGTTGCGGTGCAATCCATAACGAAGATTGTGGTCTTTGATCTTCGTCAGTAAGTGGTTCAAATCCTCTTCACTTCCAGCAAGCAAGGTGGTGTCATCTGCATAATGCAGGCTGTTAATGGGTCTTCCTCATTCCTGATGCATCAGTCTTTGTCGTTTTGTCCAGTTTATCAGATTATTTTCTTAGCATACAGATTGAAAAGATGTAGTGAAAGGATACAACCCTGATGCACATCTTTCTTGACTTTAAACCACACAGAATTTCATTGTTCTGTTGGCACAACTGCCTCTTGATCTATATGCAGACTCCCCATGAGCACAATTAAGTGTTCTGGAATTTCTATTCTCAGCAACATTATTCATAATTTATTATGATTCACACAGTCAAATGCCTTTGCATAATCAATGAAACACAGGTAAGCTCTTTCTGGTATTTTCTGCTTTCAGCCAAGATCCATCTGACATCAGCAATGATATCCCTGGTTCCCTGTCCTCTTCTGAACCTAGCCTAAATTTCTGGGAGATTCTTGTCCATATACTATTGCAGAAATTTTTTTTTTGCTATTGTGATTAAGTGAAAATTTACAATCCAAGTCAATTTACTATATAAAACTGGGGTACTTGCATCTCTGTGACTCTATCTGTTCTCCTCAGCCTGTGACAGCACACACTTCTTTTTTTTTTTTAATTTTTATTTAACATAACTGAGTAAAAATGTACATTCACATATACATTTACATGCCCCCCCTATATGCAGCTTCCACTGCTCTCCCGGTCCGGTGACAGCACACTATTCCTCTCTCCTCCATACATGTCTCATCCTCCCAACAGTCTCCTTTCCCCTCCTCTCCGCCCACTCCCCTTCCTCCAGCCAGAGGTCAGCAAGATGATATCCTATAGATGTATAGAACCATAAAGTGCTTCCAATATACGGTCACTCTGCCTTGACAAGTCCAATCCATTCCTGTCCAAAGAGTGGACCTTTGTTATAATTTATGGGAAAGGGCAGCATCAGGGCAGGGGGCCATGCTCTCAGAGGAACCCCAAAACCGCTGGACCATCAATTGAGGTCTTTTAGCGGAGATCTCATGATGCACCTCTTTATTCTTGTGTTGCCAGTGAGAGTCCTCTCTGTGAGCTTGATCGTGGCTATCACTGGTGGTGGCCAGGCACCATCCAGTTCTTCTGGTCCCAAGTCGATGTAGACACCCACTCTTGTGGGTCTCTCCGTCTTCTCGGCTGTCTTTACCGCATGTCATTTTGGTCCTCAGTGAGCATCCGTTCTTGTTGAGTTGGGACCATTTGCTGTGTCCTCGGATGGCAGCTTGGCAGCTTTTAAGACCCCAGATGCCACTCACCAATGTGGGTGCAGAGAGCTGTCTCAGCAAAACGCTAGTTGTGCCAATTGGCCTGGAATTCGCCTAAAAGCATGGTTCCCCGCCCCCCGCCCCAGCTACTCCATCCTTGTAGTATTGAGTTAAGATGGAAGGAGTACTCAAGTTATGCTGAAGTCCACTTAATGTTGTTCTTGTTCCTAATGTGTGCTGTCACCGCTTTCTCCCAACTAGATTTCTAGTAACTATCTAAACTAAACCCTCCTCCCCTCACACTCCCTCCCTCCCCTCCCTTGCAGCTGTCAAAAAGTCTTTTCTTCTATACACAAGTCAGTTTTTGACATCTTATCATAGAGGTCTCATACAGTATTTGTCCTTTTGTCGCTGACTACTTTCACTCAACCTGTCTTCCAGTTGAAACCAGGTTAGGAGATGTTTCCTGGAATCATCCTTATTCTTTATCATTGCGTAGTGCTCCACTGAGTATATGTACCACAGTTTACCTATCCATTCTTCTATGGTTGGGCATCTGGGTTGATTCCATCTTTTTGCTAGAGTGGACTGTGCTGAGATAAACATTCTGGTGCATGTGTCCGTTGGTGTGAAAGGCCTTGAATCTGTAGGATATATTCCAAGTAGTGGAATTACTGGGTCAAATGGTATATCAATATCCATTTCTTTAAGAAAGCGCCAGATTGCCTTCCAAAGAGGCTGGACCATTTTGCAACCCCACCAACAGTGTAGGACGGTTCCACTTTCTCCACAGCCTCTCCAACATTTGTTGTTTTGTGTTTTCTGGATCATGGCCAATTTTGTTGGGGTGGGATGGTATCTCATTGTTGTCTTGATTTGAATTTCTTTAATAACTAAAGATCGTTATCATGGCCGTATGTGTTTTTTGACTGACTGGATCTCCTGTTTAGTGAAGTGTCTGTCCATTTCCTTTGCCCATCGCTTAATTGCATGGTTTATCTTCTTATTGATATTTTGTAGTATCTTATAGATTATGGAGATCAGGCGTCAGTCTGACATAGAGTTGTCAAATATTTTTTCCCATTCTGTGGGTGTTCTTTTAATTCTATTAATAAAGTCTTTGGATGAGCAGAAGTGTTTGATTCTTAATAGTTCCCATTTATCTGTTTTCTCTTTTGTTGATTGAGGTTTCTTTGACAGATTTTGGAGTCTGTCCTCATTGTGTATTAAAACTTCCATTGTTTTTCCTACCTTTTCTTGGATGAGCTTTATTGTTTTAGGTTTGATATTTAGGTCTTTTATCCAGTTGGAGTTGGTTTTTGTATAAGGTGTAAGATACGGATCTTGATTCAGTTTATTGCAGATGGATAACCAATTTTGCCAGCACCATTTGTTGAAGATACTGTTTTTACCCCAGTTTAATGTCTTAGGACCTTTGTCGAATATCAACTATTCATAGGCAGATGGTGTCATCTCTGGGGTCTCAATTCTGTTCCATTGATCGATCTGTCAGCACACACTTCTTTTTGACTCTTTACCTCCAATATCCACTCAACCAAGACTGTCCCCTCTACTCTCTCCTGTAAAAAGAAACCAGTAGGACAGTCTTATATATATATAAAATCATAAAGTACTCATAACACGTACATCCTTCCGTGTCCCCAAGTCTAGCCCAATCTTTGTCTGAAGTTTTGGCTTCAGTACTGGTTTCAGCTCTTGGCTAGCAGCAAGTCATGTTCTCAGAGGCCCCTCCAGGTTGTTGGACCATCAATTCTGGCCTTTTAATAGGGTTCTTGATCTGTCCACCTCTTATTTTCATGCTACAACAGAAACTCTACACTGTGTCCTCTATCAAGGCTGTCTTTAGCAGTGATCAGGTACCACTTAGGACTTCAGGTCTCATGCTGATGTAGTCTCCCAGTCTTATGGGTCCCTCTTTCTCCTGGGTTCATTTTCCCTCATGTCTTTGATGTTCTCAGTTGTCATCTGTTCCAGGTGGGTTGGGCCAAATTGATGGTCTTTAGATGGCACCTTGACGTCTTTTAAGATCCTAGATGTCACTCACCAATATTGGGTGCAGAAGACTCTCTTAGAAAAAGACTAGCTATGGATCTAACTCAATGGCACTTGGCTTGGCATGCCAATTGACCTCAGTGTCCCCTGAAAACATGGTCCCCAGACCCCTGTCCCTGCTAATCTGTTCTTTGAAATATTGGGTTCAATTTAGCTTGTGGTGTAGTCCAATTATGCTGACCTGCCTTATACTGCATGCTGTCACTTCCTTCACCTAACCAAATTTCTATCTACTAACTAATCAATGAATAACCTTCTGCCTCCCTCCCCACCTGTGTAACTATCAGTCTTTTCTTCTGTGCATGAGTCTTTTCTTAAGTCTTTGTATAATAGTAGTCTCATGCAACAGCTGTCCTTTTGCAGCTGAACGATTTCACTAAGCATAACGTCTTCCAGTTGATTACAGGTTATGAGATGTTTCCTAAAATCGTCATTGTTCTTTATCATTGTATAGTGTTCCATTATGTATATAAACTATACTTTGTTTATCCATTCATCTGTTGATGAGCACCTAGGTTAATTCCATCTTTTTGCTATTGTGGACAGTGCTGCAATAAACATTCATGTGCATGTATCTGTTTATGTTATGGCCTTTATTTCTGTAGGATATATTCCAAGCAGTGGAATTGCTGGATCATATGGTATTTCTATTTCTAGCTTTTTGAGAAAGTGTGAAATTGCTTTCCAAAGAGATTGTACCATTTTACATTCCCACTAGCAATGTAGAAGAGTTTCAGTCTCTCCACAGCCTTTCCAGCATTTACTGTTTTGTGTTTTTTGGATTATGGCCAACGTTGCTGGAGTTAGATGGTATCTCATTGTAGTTTTGATTTGGATTTCTCTGATAGTTAATGACTGTGAACATTTCTCGATGTGTCTTTTGGCTGCCTGGATGTCTTCTTTGGAGAAGTGTCCATCCATATCACTTCCCGATTGTTTAATTGGGTTATTTGTCTTCTTGCTGATGTTTTATAGTACTTTTCTGACTCGATAGCACTTGGCTTTTGGCTGGCTGTAGATTCTGGGAATTGGATGTCTATCAGATACATGGTTGTCAAATATTTTTTCGCAGTCTTTAGGCATTCTTTTCAGTCTAAATAAAGTCTTTGGATGAGCATAAGTGTTTAATTTTCAGTAGTTCCCATTTAACTATTTTATCTTCTGCTGATTGTGCCTCTTAGTAAGAATCTGTAGTCTGTATAAACTTCGATTTAGAACTTCCAGTGTTGTCCCTATTTTTTTCTTTCATAATCTTTATTGTTTCAGGTTTGATATTTAGGTCTTTGATCCATTTTGAGTTAGTGTTTTTGTAAGGTGTGAGATATGGGTCTTGTTTGAGTTCTTTGCAGATGTATATCCAATTTTGCAAACACCATTTGTTAAAGAGACCGTTTTTTCCCCAGTTCACTGCCTTTGGGTCTTTGTCAAAAATTGGATGCTATTTCTGTATTCTGTCTTCTGTTTCATTAGTCTATATATCTGTTTTTGTACCAGTACTAAGCTGTTTTTAGTACCATGGCAGTGTAATAGGATCTAAGGTCGGGTAGCATGAAGCCTACCACTGTATTCCTCTATTTCAGTAGTGCTTTCTCTACGGCACTAGGCTTGGCTTACTTATTCAGAGTTTATTCTCTTTTCAAATAAAGTTCCTGATTTGTTTCTCCATCTCATTAAAAAATGACATTGGATTTTGTACTGAAATTGCACTATGTGAATTGCCTTCAGTAAAACTGACATTTTCACGTTTCTGGTATGTCAACTCTGTGAATTCCTTCCATCTTCTTTTGATGCTTCCTGAGTCATTCAATATTCTCCCTGTAGAAACTTTCACTATTGCAACTTGAGGTTTGAATTTTTTCTTCAGTTCTTTCACCTTGAGAAATGCATAATTTGTTCTTCCCTTCTGGTTTTCTATTTCCAGCTCCTTGCACATGTCATTATTATAATTTATTTTGTCTTCTGGAACCCTCTTTGGAATCTTTGGTTCACTTCTTTTACTTTGGCATTCTTTCTTTTTACTTTAGCTACTCAACATTTGAGTGCAACTGTCAGAGTCTCTTCTGACATCCAATTTTGTCTTTCTTTCTTATCTTTTTAGTGACCTCTTGCTTTCTTCATGGATGATGTCTTTGATGTCATTCCACAATTTGTCTGGTCTTTGGTTATTAGTGTTTAGCACATGAAATATTCTCTTGAGATGATCTCTAAACTCAGGTAGGATATACTCAAGGTCATACTTCGGCTTTTGTGGACTTGTTCTAATTTTCTTCAAACTGTATATGAACCATTGACAGTCTGTGCCACAGTCAGCACCTGGTCTTATTCTGACTGCTGATATGGAACTTTTCCATCATCTTTCACCACAGCTATAGTCAATTTGATTCCTCTGTGTTCCTTCTAGTGAGGTCCATATGTATAGATGCCATCTATGTTGGTGAAAAAAGTATTTACAATGAAGAAGTCGTTGGTCTTGCAAAATTCCATCATATAATCTACAGGATCATTTCTGCCACCAAGTCCATATGTTTCAACTACCAATCTTTCTTCTTTGTTTTCAACTTTTGCATTCCAATCACCAGTAATTATCAATGCATCCTAATTGCATAATCAATCAATTTCAGATTGCAGAAGCTGGTAAAAACGTTCAATTTCTTCATCTTTGGCCTTGTGATTATTGCATAAATATTAACGATAATTGTATTAACTGGTCTTCCTTGTAGTCATATGGACATTACCCTATCACTGACAATATTGTACTTCAGGGCAGATCTTGAAATATTCTTTTTGACAATGAATGCAACAACATTTCTCTTCAAATTTTCTTTACTGGCATAATAGACCATATTATTGTCCAATTCAAAATGGCCAATATCAGCCCATTTCAGCTCTCTAATGCCTAGAGCATCAATGTTTGTGTGTTTCTTTTCAATTTTGATGATTTCCAATTTTCCTAGATTCATACTTCATACATTCCATGTTCCAAGTATTAATGGATGTTTGTAGTGTTTCTTCTCATTTTGAGTTGTGCCACATCAGAAAATTAAGATCCCCAAGGCTTTACTACATTCTCAACATTAAGGTCACCTCTACTGTGAAGAGGCATCTCTTCCCCAGTAGTCTTCTGAGTGCATTCCAACCTGGGGGCTCATTTTTCAGCACTATATCTGACAATGTTCTGCTGGTATTGATAAGGTTTTCACTGATTAATTCCTTTCAGAAGTAGACTGCCAGGTCCTTCTTCCTCATCTGTCTTAGTCTGGAAGCTCAACTGAAACCTGTCCACCATGGGTGATCCTGTTAGTGTCTGTATACCAGAAGTGTAGCTTCCAGCATCACAGCAACACAGAAGCCTCCACAGTATGACAAACTGACAGACAAGTGAGGGAAGCAGTAAGCTAGTAACTGAAAATTTGGCAGTTGAATCCATCTACAGTCAACTGGGAAGTAAGACTTGATTTACTTCTGAAAGGTCACAACTAAGATTTGTAAGTCTGCATCTATAAATACTTTATAAAATGTGGTTCCACTATGCAATGTGTGGGATTGCCAAAAGTTGAAATTGACTATGAGGTTTGGTTTTGTTTTTTTTCCTCCTGATTCTTTGAGTCTAACTACATCTTCTTCTATTGTCTGTCTCAAAAAGTCATTAGTTAAATTAGTTATCTTTCTCAGAGGGGGAGTGTGGTTTACAAAAGATATCCTGACTTTAAAATTTTCTTCCAGTTCTGATGACATTTCCTCACAGTAAGTTTCCAACAGGACTTGTCATGAAACACTCAATTTGATGAATAGAAAACTCCTTAAATCCAGTGTTGTTGCTGTTAGGTGCCATTGAGTCAGTACCAACTCATAGTGACCTTATGCACAACAAAATGAAACACTGCCCTGTCTCACACCATGCCCACAGTCATTTTTATGTTTAAGCCCATCATTGCAGTCACAGTGCCAATCCATCTCATCGAGCATCTTCCACTTTCTTGCTGACCCTCCAGTCTACCAAGCATCATGTGCTTTTCCAGAAACTGATCCCTTGTGATAATGGGGTTTAAATAGAAATGTTTTAGAAACATGGAGCCCTGGTGGTGAAGTATATTGGAGATCAGCTGTTAATAAAAAACTGGCAGTTCACATCAATGAAGCACTCCATGGAAACCCTATGGGACTGTTCTACTTTGCCCTGTAGAGTCTCTATAAGTTGGAATTGACTGGATGGCAATGAGCTTGGTTCTTTTGGTTTGATTTAGAAACATGTGTGGGAAAACTGTATATCTTAATATACCTTTAAAATTTCATTTTTGGGGGTCAGTTCTACCCTGGCCCCTAGGGTAGCCATGAGTCGGATTCGACTCGACGGCACTTGGCACTTGGCATTGCAACAATTGGTAATTAAATTTTTTCAAATTTTATTTTTAATAAGAGAAAACATATCTATTTGTATATAATTGTAGGAGTTTAGTTGCTTCATGTGAATATTACTTAAAGTGAAACTGAGAGAATAAAAAGTCTAAAACCTTTTGGCACTGAGGCTAATATGGCAGAGTAGTTAGGTTCTTTTTTTGATCTCTGTAACAACAAAGAAAAAAATTTGATTATATACAGTGGCATAGTGATTAAGTGCTATGGCTGCTAACCAAAATGTCAGTGATTTCAGTCCACCTTGGAAACGCAATTCTACTCTGTCATATAGGGTCACTGTAAGTCAGAATCAACTCAACAGCAGTGGGTTTGGTTTCAGTATATGAATTCCAGGAGCCCTAAATATCAAACGGAAAGTGGAGGAATTGAACTCAGTGACAGGGCAAGGAGATTAGGACCGGAAGTAAGTAGGACTTGCCAGAGTCTACCAAGTGGAAATCCTCACACCACAGGCAGAAGCCATGATTAGGGGAGCAGTGGCATTCAGAAAGTGTTTCTCTGTGGGAGAGACCAAGTAGGGAACAGCCTTCTCACACCTCCAAAAGAATTGGAAAATGGCATTTGACCATCAAAAGCTAAGTGGTTTGCATCTAATCTACCCGCAATTTAAAACTTTCCTTTGGGCTAAACTGTTCTCACTTTCCACAGTGTTCCCCCTCCCTACTCTGCATGGCACTGGAGTATGATACAGAGACTGACACATTCACTGGGCACAGAGTAGGACCCCTTCTGTGACCCCTGGGCCATTCTCCCAGACTTGCAGAAGCAGAAATCCAACATACATGGTTGCCAATAAATAAAAAAATAAGAAATAACCTGCCAAGCCCCCTAACCCAGGAACTCAGGGCGCAGTTTCCTTTGTCTAGGCACTGGCATAAGTGGTCCAAAGACCTTGAATTTCTCTCACCTATGTGTAAAAAATATAGCACTCATTCCTGAAGCAAAACTTATATACCTATGTGCTTTAAAGAAGAGGGTAATGCTTTCTTCACAGACACTCACTGACAGCTATCAGCCCCTGCCTTCCTCATCACATAGTGATAGATGCCTCTGCCTGTGCTAATCACCTCAGCCCATCTAGGACCATGTGGGCACCTGAGCTGAAAACATAAATGTAAATGGATGCTAAGACTCACATGCATGGTAATAGCCCCAACCAACAGGCAAATGTTCTCCAGAAAAGACCACGTATTAGGACACAAAGCAACCCTTATCAAAATCCAAAGCACTGAAATACTGCAAAGTAACTTTCAAGACCATAAAGCCATAAAAATAGAACTTAATAATAGAAAAAGCAAGGAAAACAAATCAAACATATGGAAACTGAACAACTTTGCTCAAAACCCACTGGCTTATAGAAGAAATCAAGGATGGAATGAAGAAATTCACAGAATCGAGTAAGAATGAAAATACCTCCTAGCAGAACTTTGGACACAAAAAATCAGTGCTCAGAGGTCAACTGATCTCAATAAATGCACACAACCAAAAGAAGAAAGTGCCCAAATCAAAGCGTTTAGCATACAACTGAAACAAGTCGAAAGAAAGAAGGTAAAAAATGCCTAGAAGAAAGCTAATAATAAAATAAGAGCAAAACTAAATGAATTAGACAGTAGAAAAACAAGTGAAAGAGTTAACAAGACCAAAAGTTGGTTGTTTGGGAAGATCAACAAAATCAATAAAGCATTGGTCAAACTGACAAAGAAAAACAGGAGAGGAAGCAAATAACCTGAATAAGAAATGAGATGGGCTACATCCCAATAAATCCAACAGATATTAAAAGAATCATAATAGAATACTATGAAAAATCATACTCTAACAAATTTGAAAACTTATAGGAAATGAGCAAGTTTCTAGAACTCACTTTCTACCTAGACAAATACAAACAGAGGTAGGACAACTAAATAAATCCAAAACAAAAGGAGAGACTGGAAAGATAAGTAAAAATATCTCACCAAAAAAAAAAAAAAAAAGCTGTGGCCAAGATGGCTTCAGTGGAAAATTCTGCCTAATTCTGAGAGAAGAGCTAACACTGCTGTTGGTAAAGATGTTTCAGAGCATAGAAAAAGATGGAATACTTCCAAGCTCATTCTATGAAGCTAGAATAACTGTGATACCAAAACCAGGTAAAGCTGACACACAAAAGGAAAATTACAGATCAATATCTGTCATGAACTTATATGCAAAGCTTTTCAGTAAAATTCTGACCAACAGCATTCAACAATATATATTTTTTAAAAAGTTCAATATCACCAAGTGGAATATATACCAGACATGCAGGGATGGTTCAACATTAGAAAAACAGTCAATGTAATCAACTGTAGAAGTAAAACAAAAGATAAGAACCAAGTGATTTATCAATTAATGTAGGAAAGGCATTTGAAAAACTCCAACATCCATTCATTAAAACAAAAACTGTAAGCAAAATAGGAATAGAAGGAAATTTCCTCAGTATAATAAAGGGTATTTACACAAAGCCAACAGCTAACATCATCCTAAACAGAGTGTGAATGTATTCCTTTTGAGAACAGGAAATAGAGAAGGATGCTCTTCGTCACTACTTTTATTCAAGATTGTTCTGGAGGTCCTAGACAGAACAATCAAGAAAGAAAAATAAGTAGAGGACATCCATATTAGTAAGGAAGAAGTAAAAGTATCTCCATTTGCAGATGATATTATCTTATATAGAGAAAATTCTAAAGAATCCACAAAAAACTCCCAGAACTAATACGGGAGTTCAGGAAAGCATCAAGACACAAGATGAACATAGAAAAATCAGTCGCATTCCTTTACATCAACAAAGAGAACTTCAAAGAGGAAATTGCCAAATCGATACCATTTACAGTAGACCCCAAGAAGATAAATTATTTAGGAATAAATCTAACTAGGGTCATAAAAGGTCTATAAAAAGAAACATATAAGAAATTACTACAAGTAAGTGAAAAAACCTCTCTTACTCGGGGATAGGAAGACTTATTTTGAAAAAGTGTATTCTAACCTAAACAATCTATAGATACAATGCAATAGTGATCAGAATTTCAATGGCATTTCTTTTAATGAGAGGAGAAACAAATCACCTACTTCATATGCAAAAGGAAGAAGCCTCAGATAAGTAAGCATTACTGAAGAACAAAGCGGGAGGCCTTACACTACCTGACTTTAGAATCTACAACATCTGCAATTAAGTGTGCAAACTTGATTAGTCTAACTGCTGCATATCTCATTGTTGAATAGCTCTATGATTACCTTGGGAAGCTATGTAGCAATGCCAGTGCCTAGTCCATCCTTCAAAGCAATTTTGGGACTTTCTGTCCCAAAATCCAGCCATGTGCACAGCGGCACAGTAGGAAGTTCTCAAACTTAATTGCATAGTTATCTGTGAGGGAGTTTTTAGCCAGTAAACAAATAACTGTGTTTGAACACCCTTCCTACTCACCTAATCTGCCCCCCAATGACTTTTTTCTCTACCAGCAGACAAAGGAAATACTGAAGATATTTTGATGGCATTCGGGACATCAAAGGTAATCTGATGGCCATCCCAGAAAAAGAATTCTAAATTTGCCTTGAAAGATGGACTAGGCACTGGCATCAGCACATAGCTTCCCAAAGAGAGTACTTTGAAGGGGACCTTAGTGATATTCCACAGTGAGATATGTAACACTTTTTCTAGGATGAGTTCCCAAACTTAACTATCAGACCTTGTATCACACCACCACTATAGTCAAAACAGCCTGGTACTGGCACAACAATAAACAGGCCAATGGAACAACAAGTGGTGTTGGTATAGATGTTTACCTGTCTTCTCCAAAAAAAAAACCAAAAAAACAAAAAAACCCTAACTCATAATGGTTGAAAGACCTAAATATAAAATCTAAAACAACAAACATCATGGAAGAAAAACTAGGGTCAACGCTGGGAGCCCTAATAAACACCACAAATAGAATACAAAACATTACCAGCAATGCACAAATACTGGAAGAGAAAACAGATAA
Organism: Heterohyrax brucei; assembly: GCA_028571685.1. Classification (NCBI taxonomy): domain Eukaryota; kingdom Metazoa; phylum Chordata; class Mammalia; order Hyracoidea; family Procaviidae; genus Heterohyrax; species Heterohyrax brucei. Next base: position 118,265,410 of record CM053166.1, read on the forward strand.
CTCAGAACTCCTAAAGATCAAATACTTATGCTTATCCGAAGACTTCACCCAAACAGTAATAAGACAACACACAGACTGGACAAAAAAATTATTGAATACAACAAATTCTATCAGCATCTGATCTCTAAAATCTATAAGATACATGAAAACCTCAACAACAAAAAGACAAATAATGTAGTTGAAAAATGGGTCCAAGATATGAGCAAGCATTTGACTAAAGAAGACATTCACTTGACTAACCAGTACATGAGGAACTGCTCAAGATCATTAGCCACTAGAGAAATCCAAAGCAGAACTACAATGAGATACCGTCTCACCTCAACAAGGTTGGCATCAATCTAAAAAGCATAAAATAATTAATGATAGTCTGTGGTGAGACTGTAACACTTTTACACTGCTGGTGGGAATATGAAGTGGTACAATTTATTTGAAAATTGATTTTGTGCTTTCTTAAAATGCTGGAAACAGAAATGTTGTTAAGATCTAACAACCCCATTTCTTGGAATATACCCTTGAGAAATATCAGAGAACTGCCACACAAATAGATATATGCACACTAATGTTCATCACAGCACTATCCACAATATAAAAAGATGAAATCAACCCAAGCACTCATTAACAGATAAGTGGATAAACCAACTATCATAAATTCACTCAATAGAATATTATGCAATAGTAAGAATGATGAATTTGGGAAACGTCTCATAACAGGGAGAAGTCTGAAAGGCATTATGCTGAGTGAAATTAGTCAGTTGCAAAAGGACAAATATTGTATGAGCCCACCACCATAATTAATCAAGAAAAGGTTTAAGCACAGAAGAAAACATTACTTGATGGTTAAGAGGGTGGGAATGGAAGGAGAGAAGTATTCACTAATAAGATAATAGATAAGAATTATTTTAGACGAAGGGAGTAACAACATGCAGTATAGAAGAAATTAGCACAAACAGACTAAAACAAGCATGTTTTACTCATCTGGTACTGCTCCAACAGTAATACCACAAAGTAGATGGCCTTAAAAGGAGAAATTTCATTTGTCACAATCCAGTAGGCTGAAAGTCTAAATTCCCGTGGTGTCGGCTCTTGGGGAAGGCTTTCTCTGCTGGCTCTGGAAGAAGATCCTTGTTGTGATCTTTCTCTGTACTGGAAGCTTCTGAGACACAGGGACCCTGGTCCTTTCCAAAGGACACACTCAGCTCCAGGCTTTGTTTCTTGGTCATATGAGGTCCCCAAATCTGTCTGGTAGTTTCTTTATATTTTAAGAGACTGCCTAAAGGTGCAAAACAGTATTACACATTGAGTTCTGCCCCACCAAAACAACTACTGCCCATCCAGCCTAATTAACATCATAGAAGCAAGATTGACAACATGGAGGAACATCACATAATACCAGGTATCATGGCCCAGCGAAATCACTCCACACAATTTTTGGGAAGCACAATTCAGTCTATGACAAAACACTAATAAGTTTTTTAAATATAACCAAACACTTTGAGGGGCAGTGTAGTAAAGGCACAGACCACGGAATATGGTTTCAGGGGCCATTTAGGTCAATTGGCACACCCAGTATTTTCAAGAAAATATTCTGCATCCGATGTTGGTGAGACTCAGGTCTTAAAAACTAGTAAGCAGCCATCAGTTGGTCTCAGTTCCTTTGGAGAAAAGGAGAATGAAGATCTACAAAGACATGAGAAACATATGATTCTAAGAGACAGAAAGGGCCACACAAGCCTGGGACTGCATTAACACGATTCTGTAAGAACTAGATGGTACCTGATTACCACCATTTACTGCCTTGACAGGGAACTCAAAAAAGAGTCCTTGACAGAGTGGGAAAACTGGGTACAGAACTCAAACACTAGTAAAAAATCAGACCTCGTGCTCTGACAGACTGGAGGGTCCCCCGAAGACAAAGCCTTCTGACTCTCTGTTAGGTCAGAAATGAAACATTTCCAGAAGCCCACTCCTAAGACAAATATTGAACTGGTTTATAAGACATAAAATGATACTGGCTAAGAGTGTGCTTCTGGGCTTAACATAGCTGCAGGAGACTGGGCAGCTCCTGTCCGAGGGCAAGGGGGGAAGATAGACGGGACAGGAGCTGGTTGAATGGTCACAGGAAATTGAGGGTGGAGAGGAGTGTGCTGTCAGTGTGGGGAGAGAAGCTAGGGTCATATAACAAAGTGTGTATAAGTTTTTTTATGAGAAACTGACTGGAATTATAACCTTTCACTTAAAACACAATGCAAAATTCAAACAAAAATAAATATGCAAAGTGTTCCTGTGTTGTGGGAAAAAAAAACAAAATGCCATTCTTACTACATTTAGTTATAAATATACAGCAGTTTTAAAACTGAACAGCTTATTGTGAACATCTGTATTTTCAAATCATTTGTGTATAAGTGAAAATGTTTCCCTTAAGATTAAATAAACACTAATTCATGGCAAATCTATATGAGAAATGTGTGTGCTCTTCCATTAAACAATGTATTTGTGTTAATTAATGTGACAAATAAGAAACACAATTCCTTTATATGTAGTTCCCAATTTATGTGGTGATTTCAAATGTCAACAGAATCTGGAAGATGGCCATTGAATAATTAAGTTATAATAATTTTTGAAATATTAAGTAGGAGTCATACCAAGTACGATATAAGCTTCTTATAAAAGTAAAAAATAACATCAGTCTAATTGCTGGTGAAATTTGGGGACTCATGATTCTTTCAGATGTTTAGAAACATAAATTCATACTTGTGAAATCCTATTTTGGGGCTAAAGAAAGTTTTGATTCATGTGCATTTTGTATAAGCAAAGGAAAACCAAGAGAAATCGCTTCGAACATGATGATAACCAAGCCTAAACTTCTGACCCGTGGACTAGTTTCTTCCTCTGTCTGGACTATTTTAGAGTCAGAAACTGAAGAAGCTATTGTGAGAGTAGTCTTGGAAAGAATGAAAGGCACTCACTTTTGTCTTGGAAATTGAGTAATCTGTAGCTTTGAAATGTATTAAGAAATAACTCCCACTCTTATTTCACAGACATGGTATATTCAGGGGAGACAGCAAGGCACCCTCAAAATATTAGAATTACAAATGCTTTTTCTAAGTAATTCACTTTATAGATCGCAGAGAAAATTAAGAGTAATCATGGCTTTCTGAAGGTCAGGCACTTTCACGATGGTGATTGGAAAATAGGAAATATTGGAGCAAAACAGGATCCTTTAAAAACAAGCAAATATACCCCAGACCAAGATCTTTAGCCTTAGAACTAGATTTGTATAAGACCTGTAATTAGAACACTTTGCCATTCTTGGCATTTGTGATAGCAACATATAGACCAGAATTTATTTAGATCATAAATTAGAATTCACGAAGTATTTGGTCATCAAAAAGAAAAAAAACACTGCTTTTGAGTTGATTTTGACTGACGGCAACCCTATAGATCAGAATAGAACTGCCCCATAGAGTTTCCAAGGAATAACTGGAGAATTTGAACTACTGACCTCTTGGTTAGCAGATGTAGTACTTTACCACTATGTCACTAGGGTTTCTATTTGGTCATATTTATCCTAAATTCATAATTTAAAGTTTTAAAATATTGAACAAAACCTAAGCTTACTATTTTTCAAAATATATCCAGAGATTTAAAAAAATATCTTATTTCTACATTGATGTTTTGTCTCAGCATAATCATAATTATTAAACGTTAAAAGCTCAGTGTTATTTTTAAGACCCTGTAATACCTACTAATGCAAAAAGATGTGCATGCTTTGTCAAAAAATGTTTAGTAGACATTATAGTAACTACATCAAATATGTAAGGTTGAACTATATGAGACAGCCAGGGATTGACATCTTTTTAACTATCAAAATAGAAATTACAAATGATTTAACATAATACAAGATGTGTTATTTTTCATAAAATATATTTTTAAACAAATAATCATTTTCACTTTTTACTTTCTGTTACAATCACATGTAGATACAAAGGGAAATTTATGTAACAGAAAATTTCAAAAATCTTTACCCCGTGGTCATCGCCAGTGTGTGTATATACTTGCACACCTAAAAACATAAGTATATTTCTGTGTGTTTTCCAAAAATCTCCTTTCAAGTTGAAAATGTTTTGAGATGATATTATTATCTACTAAATGTATTTACAATAACACAAGGTTATTTTACTCCCTAAAAATATTATCTTATTTTCATACTATGATTTGAAAAATAGAATAAAATTATGGCTTAACTGGCAGTCCTTGTATACACACAGACACACAGACACACACGGGTCTGCCAATTAAGTTTACAAACTCATCCTAGAAAAAGTGCTACATACCTCATTGCTGACTATCACTAGGGTCACCTTCAAAGTACTCCCCTTGGGAAGCTATGAACCAGTATCAGTACCTACTTCATCCTTCAAAGCAATTTTGGAATTCCTTTCCTGGAATGGCCATCAGAGCTGTCATCATATTATCCTTGATGTCTCAAACATCATCAAAATATCTCCCTTTCAATATTTTCTTTATCTTTGGGTAAACAAAAAAGTCACTGGGAGCCAGATCATGTGAGTAGGGAAGGAGTTCCAATACAGTTATTTGTTTACTGGCTAAAAACTTCCTCACAGACAATTACACAATTTGTTTGCGTACTTGCCACCTTGCCATTGTGTTTAATGGCCATTCCAGAAAAAATGTTTTGAAGGGTGGACTAGGCTCTGGCATCAGTGCATAGCTTCCCAAGGGGAGTACTTTAAATGTGACCATAGTGATTTTCAGCAATGAGATTTGTAGCACTTCGAATAATTAAGTTCTTGGACTTAATTGTCTGACCTAATGTATATGACAGTAATAAACAAAGAGACTCAAACAACCCAGAAGAAAAATAGGCAAAGGACAAGAATAGTTAAAAGGAAAAAAATGCAGTTTTTCTCAAAAATATAAATAAGATAAGGGTGGAGTCAAGATGTCAGACTAACCACACGTCTCCCTAAATCCCTCTGGAAACCAAGACCTGAACAGATAATTAAACAGAGCCTTCTGGTCACCTAGTGAGCCCTAGGACACAGCACAGGGCTGTTAATTTGGGCTTCATACCACTGAACAGAACACCTCCTCTCTTTAGCTGACTCCTGATCCTGACCAGTCCTGTCTTTCACGGGCTGAAGGTAACTCACCATTTTGTATTTTTTTTCTTCTGTCTTGGATGGCTGGTGGAGCTGGGTAGTGACTGGCGGCTGGTCTCAGGCACACGACTGGTGGGATCGGCAGGTGAAATTGCTGTGTCTTGGGGGTCTGGCTTGAGAAAGTGTTTATCTGGTCATCTTTGGCCTCTTTCTGCTTCTGCTGTGGTGTGGTTTGTATGGAGGAGCAGGGCGGTGAGCTTTTGCAGGGTGCCATCTTGAATACAGAGGCCTATGTTGGAGGCAGTGCCTGCACTCGGGAGAGTGATTTTCTGGCAGAAAGACAGTAATTTACACAGTATCACCTACAGCTGGGGTCTGGCAACAGAGATTGTGAAATCTGCGCATCTCGGCACAATTGGCCTCCCTGCCTGTGTCGTGGTGTAGTTTATGTGAAGGTGCCCAGCAGAGGGCTTGTGCAGGATGACGATCTTGGGTATGGAGGCCTCAGAGAGACCCAATTCCTAGGCACAGAGCCAGCACTTGCACACAAGACAGCGCTTTGCTGGCAGAAAAGTAGCATTCTACAAAGTGTTGCCTACAGTTAGGGCCTGTGAGCAGAGGCAAACAAGGCAGTAGCCTTGCTACAGTTCAGACTAGATCATATCATCTAGAGTTGTATATAGAGGTACTTACTTTGTGAATTGGGAAGAAGGCCTGTAGACCTGAAAATCTGACTGACCTGGAAAGTGGTCAGATACCTTTTACTTTACATTTAAGACGACTTAGAGAAACAACTACAGTCAATCCTCACAGCATCTCTCCCAGAATTTATTGACTCACATGAAGCCTGAAAAGCAACAGACTTTGGAGAAAGCAGTAACAAGAAAATCATTCATGTCTTCAGAAGGCCCCCAAATGAAACAACCAAAGAGCTTTACCGAAGAAGAAACTTTTCTGAAATTATTGGAAGGTGAACACAAAAGGATTATATATAGAGCTCTCCTAGACCTTATATAAAAAGCAGCAGAGTAAAATGAAAAATTAAGCAAGCTGTTCAATCTGATGGAATACCAGTACTCTGAAATCCAACAGATCAAGAACAAAATCAAAGACAGAAACTTCAATTCAAAGCCAAGAAAACAGAACGGAACAAATGGAAAAGAGAATTTCAGACTTGTAAGATAGAGCTACTGAAGAAAAATTAGAAGAAAGAAACAAGAAAAATGAAGAAGCATTAAGAAGCATGTGGGACTCTATTAAGAGGAACAATCTACGGTAAGTTAGAGTCCCTGAACAGGGCAAGGGACCTGAGAACACAAAGAGTGCTGTTGCTGAGCTGCTGACAGAAAGCTTCCCAGAAATTATGAAAGAAGAGAATATAGATATCCAAGATGCATATCGAACGCCACTCAATACGGATCTCAAAGAAAGACTCCAAGACATATTATAATCAAGCTTAACGAAGCAAAACATAAGCAGAATCTTTTAAGGGCAGCAAGACTCAAAGCAAAGCTAACATTGACATGGAAAACATGTAGGCTTTCATTGGATTTCTCAACAGAAATGACACTGGCATGGAGACAGTGGCATGACATACTCAAAGCCTTGAAGAAGAAGAGCTTCCAACCAAAAATCATATATTCTGAAAAACTATTTTTCAAATATGATAATGAAATTAAGACATTTGCAGATAAAGAGAGACTCAGAGACTTTGTAAAAACCAAACCAAAGCTACAAGAAATACTGAAAGAATCTCTTGGTTTTGGCTTAGAAGAACAAAACCACTAACTTTAAAGTGTAGAAGTACACATTATGCAGAATCCTACTCAGTTAGGGAAGGCTCCAAACTCAATCAAAGCTACAATAGTGAAAGAAATAACCCAGAGATCATATCATGAAAACTGTGATGTCATCATACTAAAAAGAGGGAGTTACTATAGTCGTTACAGTCCTTCAAGATGGAGAAGAAGTTGACAAGACTGCTAGTAATTAAAATTGGGTTTATACATAGTTTATTAAGAGGGATCACAGGGACAGCTGCAAAGCACAATAAAGATGCAACATACCGTATCAAGAAATGTAATACAGGAGTCTCAACAACCACAAAACCAACACTGAAAAAGGTGAAAAATCAACTCACAAGGAAGAATGTCTCAGAACAGGTTAACAAGAACAACAGAGAAAACATCAACACAAAAATACACGTAAAACAATGGCAGCACTGAACACATGCCTATCAATAACCACATTCAGTGCGAATGGATTGAATGCTCTAGTAAAGAGACATCCAGTGACATCTTGGATCAAAGGACATGACCCATCTATATGTTGCCTACAAGAAACTCACCTTAGACCTAAAGATATGAACAAACTGAAAATCAAGGAATGTAAGAATATATATCAAGCTAACAAAGAACAAAGATGAACAAGTTTGACAATTCTGATCTCAGATAAAATAGATTTTAATGTAAAATTCACCATCGTGGACAAGGATGGACACTATTGCTGAAAGGGACAACACAAGCAGGGCTTAACAATATTAAATATTTATGCACCTAATATTAGAACACCTAAATACGTTAAAGAAACACTGACTACACTCAAAAAAGGAGATAGATGACTCCACACTAATAGTAGGAGACTTCAACACTCCACTCTCAATATTGGAGAGATCATCTAGAAAGAAGCTCAGTGAAAACACATAAGACCTTATTACCACAATGAACGAACTAGACCTCACGGACATATACAGAACTTTCTATCCATCAGCAGACAACTACACTTTCTTCTCCAGTGCACATGGAACATTCTCCAGAACCAACCATGTGTTAGGACATAAAGCAATTCTCAACAAAATCGATACCATTGAATTAATGCAAAGCATCTTCACAGATCATAAAGCTATAGAAGTCATAATCAATAGCAGAAAAAACATACATAGAAAGTGAAAGTCACAGAAACACAGCATCTTGCTCAAAAACACATGGATTATAGAAGAAATCAAGGATGAAATAAAGAAATGTATGGATTCCAATGAGAATAAAAATACTTCCTACCAGAACACATGAGATGCAGCCAAAGCAGTGCTCAGAGGTCAGTTTATCTCCATAAATGCACACATCTGGAAGGAAGAAAGAAACCAAATCAAAGAACTAACCATACAGCTTGAGCAAGTAGAGAGAGAACAACAGAGGAACTCCTCAGGCACCAGAAGAAAACAGATCTTAAAGATAAAAGTAGAAATAAATGAATTAGAGAATAGAAGAACAATTGAAAAAATTGAAAGGACCAAAAGCTGTTTTTATGAAAAGATCAACAAAACTGACAAAGCATTGGCTAAACTTACTAAACAAAAACAGGAAAGGAAACAACTCAAATAGGAAATGAGATTGGAGTTGTCACAGCTTTGATATGGAAAGAAGCAATCCAGTGATCATCATGAATACTATAGCCAAGCCAAGCCAAACCAAGTGCCGTCGTGTCGAATACTATGGTGTCATCATAATAAAAAGTGGGATGTACTACAGTCGTTATAGTCCTTCCAGATGGAGAGGAAGATGACAAGACTGGTAGTAATTCAAATTGGGTTTATAAATAGTTTATTAAGGGGGTTCATAGGGGCAGCTGTAAAGCACAACAAAGATGCATCATACCATTTCAAGAAATCTAACACACGAGTCTCAACAACTATAAAACCAGCTCTGAAAAAGGTGAAAAATCAACTAATAAAAAAGAATGTCCCAGAACAGACTAATAAGAACAACAGAGAAAACATCAACATAAAAATAAACATATCACAATGGCAACACTGAACACACACCTATCAATAATTACACTGAATGTGAATGGACTTAATGCTCCAGTAAAGAGACACCGAGTGTCATCTTGGATCAAAAGACATGACTCATTCATATGTTGTCTACAAGAAACTCACTTGAGACCTAAAGACAGGAACAACTGAAAATTAAAGGATGGAAGAATATATATCAAGCTAACAATGAACAAAGAAGAACAGGAGTGGCAATTCTAATCTCAGACAAAATCAATTTTAATGTCAAATCCACCGTTGTGGACAAAGATGGACACTATTTATTGCTGAAAGGTTCAGTACACAAGCAAGACTTAACCATATTAAATATTTATGCACCTAATATCAGAGCACCTAAATATGTCGAAGAAACACTGACTACACTCAAAAGAGAGTTAGATGACTCCACAATAATAGTGGGAAACTTTAACACTCCACTCTCATAACTAGACAGATCATCTAGAAAAAAGCTCAGTAAAGATACAGAAGAACTCATTGACACAATTAACCAACTAAACCTCATTGATATATACAGAACTTTCCACCCATCAGCAGACAACTACACCTTCTTCTCCAGTGCATATGGAACATTCTCCCGAATTGACCACGTGATAAGTCATAATGCAATGCTCAACAAAATCCATACCACTGAATTACTGCAAAGCATCTTCTCAGATCATAAAGCCATCAAAGTTGAAATCAATAGCAGAAAAAACAGAGATAGAAAGTGGAATGCTTGGAAACTGAACAACATCTTGCTCAAAAAAACATGAGTTACAGAGGAAATCAAGGATGAATTAAAGAAATTCATGGATTCCAATGAGAACAAAAACACTTCCTACCAGAACCTATGGGATACAGCCAAAGCAGTGCTCAGAGGTCTGTTTATCTCCATAAATGCATGCATCTGGAAGGAAGAAAGAAACCAAATCAAGGAACTAACTCTACAGCTTGAAAAAGTAGAAAGAGAACAACAGAGGAACCCCTCGGGCACCAGAAGAAAGGAGATCATAATGATTAGAGCAGAGGTAAATGAATTAGAGAACAGAAAAAGAATTGAAAAGACCAAAAGCTGGTTTTTTGAAAACATCAAAAAAATTGATAAACCATTGGCTAAACTTACTAAAGAAAAGCAGGAGAGGAAACAAGTAACCCAAATTGGAAATGAGAGGGTAGTTGTCACCACAGATGCAACAGAAATCAAAAGTATCATAACAGAATACTATGAAAGACTGTACTCTAACAAACTTGAAAACGTAGGGGAAATGCACAAATTCCTTGACTCATATCACTTACCCAAATTATCACAGAGTGAAGCAGAACAACTTAATAAACCCATCAAAAAGGAAGAGATTGAAAAGCTCATCCAAACACTGCCAACCAAAAAAAAGTCCGGGCCCAGATGGCTTCACAGCAGAATTCTACCAATCATTTAGAGAAGAGTTATCCCCAATACTACTGAGACTATTTCAGAGTATAGAAAGGGATGGAGTACTCCCGAACTCATTTTATGAAGCCAGCAAAACCCTCATACCTAAGCCAGGGAAAGATTCAACAAAGACAGAGAACTACAGACCGATATCACTCATGAACCTAGATGAAAAATCTTCAACAAAATTCTTGCCAACAGAATATAACAACATATCAAGAAAATAATCCATCATGACCAAGTGGGATTCATACGAGGGATGCAAGGCTGGTTCAACATCAGGAAGATAATTAATGTGATTAACCACATAAATAACACAAAAGACAAAGATCACCTGATTTTGTCCATTGATGCCGAAAAGGCATTTGATAAAGTCCAACAACGGTTTATGTTAAAAACTCTTAGCAAAATGGGCAAAGGCGGCAAATTCCTCAACACAATAAGGGCCATTTATGCAAAGCCAATTGCCCACATCATCCTGAATGGAGAGAGACTGAAAGACTTTCCCTTGAGATCAGGAACTAGACAAGGATGCCCACTGTCACCTCTCCTATTCAACATTGTGCTAGAAGTTCTAGCCAGAGCAATTAGAGAAGATGAAGAAATAAAGGGCATCTGCATGGCAAAGAGGAAGTTAAAATCTCCCTGTTCACAAATGATATGATTGTATACACAGAGAACCCCAAGGAATCTATAAGTAAGCTACCCAAACTGATAGAAGAGTTCAGCAAAGTGTCAGAATACAAGATAAACATAAGTAAATCAGTAGGATTCCTTTATACCAACAACGAGACTCTTAAGGAGGAAATTATCAAATCAATACCATTTACGATAGCCCCTAAGAAGATAACGTACCTAGGAATTAATCTAACCAGAGAAACAACAGACCTTTACAAAGAGAACTACAAGCCGTTACTACAAGAAACTAAGAGACTTAGATAAATGGAAACACGTACCCTGCTCATGGATAAGAAGACTTAACGTTGTGACAATGTCTATTTTACCCAAAGCAATTTATTTATATAATGCAATCCCAATACAAGTTCCAGCATCATTTTTAAATGAGATGGAGAAACAAAATCACCCATTTTGTTTGGAAAGGGAAGAAGCCCGAGTAAGTAAGGGACTACTAAAGAAGAACACACTGGGAGACCTCTCATTACCCGACCTTAGAACATACTACACTGCCACAGTGGTCAACGCAGCCTGGTACTGGTACAAGAACAGACAGATCGATCAATAGAACAGAATTGAGAATCCAGAGATGACACCATCTGCCTATGAACAGTTGATATTCGACAAAGGCTCTAAGACATTAAACTGGGACAAAAACAGTATCTTCAACAAATGGTGCTGGCAAAATTGGTTATCCATCTGCAATAAACTGAGTCAAGTTCCATATCTTACACCTTATACAAAAACCAACTCCAACTGGATAAAAGACCTTAATATCAAACCTAAAACGATTAAGCTCATCCAAAAAAAGGTAGGAACAACAATGGAAGTTTTAATATGCAATGAGGACAGACTCCAAAATCTGTTAAAGAAACCACAACCAACAGAAGAGAAAACAGATAAATGGGAACTATTAAGAATCAAACATTTTTGCTCATCCAAAGACTTTATTAATAGAATTAAAAGAACACCCACAGAATGGGAAAAAATATTTGGCAACTCTATGTTAGACCGACGCCTGATCTCCATAAACTATAAGAAACTACAAAATATCAATAAAAAGAAGATAAACCATCCAATTAAGTGATGGGCAAAGGAGATGGACAGACACTTGACTAAAGAGGAGATCCAGGCAGCCAAAAAACACCTGCGGACATATTCACGATCTTTAGTTATTAAAGAAATTCAAATCAAGACAACAATGAGATACCATCTCACCTCAACAAGATCGGCCATGATCCAGAAGTCACAAAACAACAAATGCTGGAGAGGCTGTGGAGAAAGTGGAACCCTCCTACACTGTTGGTGGGGTTGCAAAATGGTCCAGCCTCTTTGGAAGGCAATCTGGCGCTTCCTTAAAAAAAAATGGATATCGATATAGCATTTGACCCAGTAATTCCACTACTTGGAATATATCCTACAGAATCAAGGCCTTTCATACCAGCGGACATATGCACCAGAATGTTTACTGCAGCACAGTCCACTCTAGCAAAAAGATGGAATCAACCCAGATGCCCAACAGTAGAAGAATGGATAGGTAAACTATGGTACATATACTCAATGGAGCACTACGCAATGATAAAGAATCACGATGATTCCAGGAAACATCTCCTAACCTGGTTTCAACTGGAAGACATTATGTTGAGTGAAAGTAGTCAGCGACAAAGGGACAAATAGTGTATGAGACCTGTACGATAAGATGTCAAAAACAGACTTGTGTATAGAAGAAAAGACTCTTTGACAGCTGCAAGGGAGGGGAGGGCGGGAGGGTAAGGGGGGAGGGTTTAGTTTAGATAGTTATGAGAAATCTAGTTGGGAGAAATCGGTGATAGCACACATTAGAAACAAGAACATCATTAAGTGGACTTCAGCATAACTTGAGTACTCCTTCCATCTTAACTCAATACTGCAAGGATAGAGTAGCTGGGGCGGGGGATGGGGGACTATTCTCTTAGGCGAATTCCAGGCCAATTGGCACAACTAGCATTTTGCTAAGTGAGCTCTCTGTACCCCACATTGGTGAGTGGCGTCTGGGGTCTTAAAAGCTGTCAAGCTGCCATCCAAGGACACAGCAAATGGTCCCAACTCAGCAGGAACGGATGCTCACGGAGGACCAAAATGACATGTGGTAAAGACAACCAAGAAGACAGAGAGACCCACAAGAGTGGGTGCCTACATCAACTTGGGACCGGAAAAACTGGATGGTGCCTGGCCACCACCAGTGATAGCCACGATGGAGCTCAGAGAGAGGAGTCTCAATGGCAATACAAGAATAAAAAGGGTTGCATCATGAGATCTCCACTGAAAGACCTTAATTGAAGGTCCAGCAGTTTTGGGGTTTCTCAGAGAGCAAGGCCCCCTGCCCTGATGCTGCCCTTTCCCATAAAGTATAACAAATGTCCACTCTTTGGACAGGAATGGATTGGACTTGGCAAGGCAGAGTGACCATATATTGGAAGCACTTTATGGTTCTATACATCTATAGGATATCATCTTGCTGACCTCTGGCTGGAGGAAGGGGAGTGGGCGGAGAGGAGGGGAAAGGAGATTGTTGGGAGGATGTGACATGTATCGAGCAGAGAGGAATAATGTGCAGTCACCGGACAGGGAGAACAGTGGAAGCTGCATATATGTGGGCATGTAAATTTATACGGAAATGTACATTTTCACTCAGTCCTGTTAAATAAAACTAAAAAAATAAAAATAGACATAGATGGAAAATTCCTGAATGCAATAAGGGCCATTTATACAAAGCCAACTGCCTACGTCATCCTAAATGGAGACAGACTGAAAATGTTTCCCTTGAGAACAGAAACTAGACAAGGATGCCCACTCTCACCTCTCCCATTCAACATTGTACTAGAAGTTCTAGCCAGAGCAATTAAACAAGACCAAGAAGTAAACGGCAGCTGCATCAGTAACGAAGAAGTCAAAATCTCCCTATTTGCAGATGATATGATTATATATGCAGACAATCCAAAGAATCCATATGTAAACACTCAAACTGATATAAGAGCTCAGCAAAGTCTCAGGATACAAGATAAACATAAGTAAATCAGGAGGACTCCTTTTTACTAACAACGAGATTATTGAGGAAGAAATCACCAAGTCAATACCATTTACTGTACTCCCTAAGAACATCAAGTATCTAGGAATTAATCTAACCAGAAAAATAACAGACCTTTCAAAGAGAACTACAAGTCTTTACTACAAGAAACTAAGAGACTTACATAAATGAAGAAACCTATCCTGCTCATGTATAGGAAGACTTAACATTGTGAAAATGTCTCTTTTACCTGATGCGATCTACTTATATAATGCAATCTAATATAAGTTCCAGTCACATTTTTTAATGAGATGGAGAAATTAGCAACTTTGTCTGGAAAGGGGAGAAGCCCCGGATAAATAAAGCACTACTAAAGAAGAAGAACACACTGGGAGGACTCTCATTACCTGACTTTAGAAACTATTACACTGTCACAGTAGTCAAAACAGCCTGGTACTGGTACAAAAAGAGACAGATCAGTGGAACAGAATCGAGACCCAAGAGATGACACCATCTGCCTATAAACAGTTGATATTCAACAAAGGCCCTAAGACATTAAACTGGGGTAAAAACAATGTCTTCAACAAATAGTGCTGGCAAAATTGGATTTCTATCTGCAACAAATTGGCACAAGACCCATATCTTACACCTTATACAAAAACCAATTCAAACTACATAAAAGACCTAAATATCAAAGCTAAAATGATAAAGCTCATCCAAGAAAAAGTAGGAACAACAATGGAAGTTTTAATACATAATGTAGACAGACTTCAAACTCTGTCAAACAAACCACAATCAACAGGAGAGAAAATTGATAAATAGAAACTACTAAGAATCAATCACTTTTGCTAACCCAAAGACTTTATTCATAGAATTAAATGGCCACCTACAGAATGGGAAAAAATATTTGGAAACTATATGTCAGATCGATGCCTGATTTCCAAAATGTGTAAGGTACTACAAAATACCAATAAGAAAAAGATAAATGATCCAATTAAGTGATGGACAAAAGAGATGGACAGACACTTCTCTAAAGGGGAGATCCAGGTAGTCAAAAAACACATGCAGACATGCTCACGATCATTACCTATTAAAGAAATTCAAATCAAAATGACAATGAGATACCATCTCACCCCAAAAAGGTTGGCTATGATACAAAAAGCACAAAACAACCAATGCTGGAAAGACTGTGGAGTAATAGGAACTATCCTATACTGTTGTTGGTGTTGTAAAATGGAGCAATCTCTTTGGAAAGCAATCTAGTACTTCCTTAAAAAGCTGGAAATAGATATACCATTTGACCCAGTCATTCCACTGCTTGGAATCAAGGGCATTCATACCAACTGATACATGCACACGAATGTTAATTGCAGCACAGTCAACAATAGCAAAAAGATGAAATGAACCCAGATGCCCAACAACAGAAGAATGGATAGGTAAACTATGGTACATATACTCAGTGGAACACTATGCAATGTTAAAGAACAACGATGATTTCAGGTAACATCTCATAACCTGGTTTCAATTGGAGGACATTATGTTGAGTGAAAGCAGTTAGCGACAAAAGGATAAATATTGTATGAAACTCCTACAATGAGAACTTAAAATCAGACTCATGCATAGAAGAAAAAATTCTTTGATGGCTGCAAGGGTTAAGAAGGTGGGAGGGCAAGAAGGATAGGGTTTAGATTAGATAGTTGTTAAAAATTTGGTTGGGTGAAATCTGGGACAACGCATATTACTAAAAAGATCAATATTAATTGGACTTCTACACAACTTGAGTAATCCTCCCATCTTAACCCAATATTGCAAGGACAGAGTATCTGGGCCGGGGGGCCAGGGACCGCGCTCTCAAGTGAAATAGAGGCCAGTTGGCACAACTAGCATTTTGCTAATGAGAACTCTCTGCACCTCACATTGTTGAGTGGCATCTGGTGTCTTAAAAGCAGCCAAGCTGCCATCTGAGGGTACAGCAAATGGTCCCAACTCAGCAGGAACGGATGATCACTAAGATCCACGATGACATGGGGGAACGAGAACCCAGAAGACTGACAGACCCACGTGAGTGGATGTCTACATCAACTCATGACCAGAAGAACTGAATGGTGCCTGGCTACCACCAGTGATAGCTGCGATGGGGCTCACAAAGTTGAGTCTCACTGGCAATACAAGAATAAATACGGGTGCACCCTGAGATCTCCACTAAAAGACCGCAGTTGATGGTCCAGCGCTTCGGGGTTCCCCTGGGAGCACGGCCCCTGGCCCTGATGCTGCCCTTGCCCATAAATCATAATGAAGATCCACTCTTCGAACAGGAATGGATTGGACTTGGTGACACAGAGTGACCGTATTTTGTGAGCACTTTATGATTCTATGCATCTATAGGATGTCATCCTGCTGACCTCATACTGGAAGAATAGGAGTGGATGGAGAGAAGGAGATAGGAGACTTTTGGGCAGACATGACATGTATGACGCAGTGAGGAAGAGTGTGCTGTCACCAAGCAGGGAGAGCAACGGAAGCTGCACATAGGTGGGCATGCAAATTTATATGGGAATTTACAATTTCATTCAACCATAATAATATATATATATATACATATATATATATACATAGCAGATAGCAGAGAATAAAAGGAAATAAAATGAAGTCTTCACCAGAATGGCAATTTTCATTTACAAGGTTAGAAAAAAATACACAAAATTTTGGTAAAGTTATAGGGCATAGTTTCTCTCCTATATTGCTTATGGGATACAAAGTGATATTACCCCTTGATAGACAATTACAAAGTAACCATTGAAAGTACAAATGCCTTTATCCCTGAGTCCAGAAATTCTACTCCTTTGGATATAACCTATTTGAAAAATTATTTGCTGTGATATTGTAATAAGAAATTTTGGCAAGAACCCAACTGACGATTTTAGTCATTTAGTAAAAAAAAAAAAAAAAAACTATTAGCATACGTACATTATACAGCTGCTGAAAAGAATAAGAGAATTTGTCAAGTACCCATAAGGAAAAAATACAGAATCTCTTGTTTTTTAGCAAGATCTATGTGAAGAAATGGGGGGAAAGCAAGCCATATGTTTATTTTACTTGAGTGTGTATATTATTGCTGCTACTGTTGTTACACGTCACTCAGTTTGTACTGACTCATGGAGACCCAATGTACCACAGAACAAAACACTGCCTGGCCCTGCAGCCTGCCCACAACCATTTCTAACGCTTGAGCTCACAGTTGTAGCAATTGTGTCCATTGTTCCTGTTGAGGGCCTTCCTCTCTGTAGCTGACCCTCTACTTCACCAATCACGATGTCCTTCTCCAACAACTGGTCTCTCCCGATAATGTGTCCAAAGTATGTGTCTTAGCCATCTAGTGCTGCTGTAACAGAAATAACACAAGTAGGTGACTTTAAAAAGAGAAATTTTATCTTGTCACAGTCCAGGAGCTGAAAGTCGAAGTTCAGGATATCAACTCCAGTGGAAGACTTTCTCTGTTGGCTCTGGAGGAAGGTCCTTATCATCGATCTTCCCTAGACTGGGAGCTTCTGAGGCTCAGGGACCTTGGGTCCTCTCCAAAGTATGTGATCTGCTCCTAGCACTGCTTCTTGGTGGTATAAGGTCCCCAACTCTCTGCTTGCTTCTCTTTCCTTTATGTCTCGAGAGATTGCCTCAAGGCACAAAACAATCTTACACTGAGTCTTAGCTCACTAACACAACTGCCACCCATCCTCCCTCATTAACATTATGGAGGCAGGATTTACAACATGGAGGAACATCACAAAATACCGGAAATCATCAACCAGCTACACACAGTTTGAGATGTACACAATTCAGTACATGACAGTATGTGAGATGAAATCTTTCCATCCTTGCTTCTAAGGCACATTCTGGTTGTCATTCTCCTGAAACAGATTTATTTGTTCTTTTGGCAGTTCATGGCATATTCAGTATTCTTCTCCAATACCGTAATTCAAAGGAACACCAATTTTTCTTTGGTTTTGTTTATTGTTCAACTCTCTCAGGACTGTGTATAGCAAACAGAGTGCTACAAAGATATGCAGGAGCCCTAGTAGTGCAGTGGTTAACAGTCAGTGGCTAATCACAAGATCAGTGGTTTGAACCCATGGGAGACTTTGTGCAGAAATATGTGTCAATCTGCTTGCATAAAGATTATAACTTTGGAAACACTGTGGCCCAATTCCACTTCATCCTACAGGTTTTGTATGAGTGAAAGACAGTGGGTTTGGCTTTTCTAAGTAAACAAAGATGTGCAAGAACCTAATATGGATGGTTTTCATAGGGATACAAAAATGTCTTAGATACGGAAAAGGAGGGAATGTAGTAGCATACAATTTGGCATTTTGTGACATATTCTTTTGACCCATCTCTGATTTCAGCTTAAAGTCTGTGGGAAAGCTCCTGTGCATATAGATAGAGTCCCACCTAAATTCTGAGCCTTTTGATTGGGATGTTCTATAAAACCCTCCCTGTAAGACTGCTCAGTTCAGGGTCAGGGAAAACAATGTCTTCAGGGCTACTGATAGTCATCCTTCCAACAATTCTGTGGCATATTCCAAATAATGTCTGAAAGGATAGCTGGCAGAATTCAGTCTTGGCTGTCCACAGCAAGCAATAATCAACTCAGTAGTGCACCATTTACTAATCTGTTATTCTTGCTTGATTCCCTGTCTTTGTTTCATCTTACTTGCTTAATGAGATCAGTTCCCACATGAACTATGTACAGTGATTGGCTTTCCTGCTGTGCTGCCTTTAAGCTAACAAAATCTAATATATCAATGTATATAGATTTTAAAATTGTTTTTATTTTAAAACCATAAGAATACAATGCTTGTTCTGGGTAGTCTGAAATACAAGTCATGTTCATAATGTGAAGATCAGAGAGTTCTTTTAAGTTCATTGGAGAAGGAAATCAGTGGTTCTTTTTTTTAAAGAAAATAGCACACTTTTATTATCTCACAGTTTCCATAAGCCAAGAATCCTGCATCTTTTAGTTGGTTCCTTTGTCATGTTCCTGATACAAACACGACACATGTAACACCATAGTCTATTGGTTGACAACCAGTAGTAAAAATCAGAAAAAAAGTGTTCTAAATACCTCAAAATTACATAATGACATCTAAGTTGCAATGGGCAATCCAAAATCGGTTTTGAACATAGTATGGCAATTTCTGCTCCTAGATAACTATTCACATGCATGTTCATGTATACATAGTCAACAATGTCAATGTCAGCATTTTGACTAGTAAAAATAATTGAAAATAACCTGAAAATGAATGAAATAGTGGTATACCTGTAAAGGTGGATGACTGTCACAAACATAATTCTGTGGGTAAAAATGTACTGCAGAAAAATAAACATAATAGTATATGTAAAATTTTAACTCACAGGTAAACAATGCTTCACATTGTTTAGAGACACATACAATATCAATGAATTAGCAAGAAAAACATAGTAATGTTAGTCATAAAGTCATAGTGATAAACTGAGGACATATACACTATAAACTTCAACAATATTGTAATGTTTAATCTCCTAAACTGGGTCGTTTATATAACGGTGCTCCTTATGTTATTATTATTGCTTCTTTTGTATGTTTATGCTATTACATGCATAACACATTTCAGAAAATATGTAAAATGACTATAACAAATTTTTAAAGAATCCTTGTGGTCAGTATAGTTCCATCTCTTTTGTTGTTGAAACTTTTCCCAAAAGTTGTTCTTCCCACTTGTACCAGTTTGAGGGGACTTCAGGACAGTATTCCCTTGCTAGAATAATCATTAGTCAAAAGTTCATTCTCTAATACCTAATATCTTCTAATCTGTGATAATAGATAGACATTAGAGTAAATAAAATGCTTGCAGTCATCTTTGTACACTGCTATTAAGATCTCACATGATACTTTGCTGTAAATATCTGGGAAATGGATAATTAAAAACTTCTTATAGAGATAGACCTGAGTCATTTTCAATTGTTGATTATTGACAGAAAGTGATTTTATAATCACTGTTAAATAAATCAAAACCAAAACACACTCATTGTATTTTTCTTCTTTTATCTATGAACAATGTTTTTTAAATTTCTAAATGGTATATTTTGCTGGTAGTAACCCTAAACAAAATTCATTTTTTATTTATAGTAGTATAACATCTCTTGCCAAGCCAAATCTCTTAGCCCACTCTTATTTTAACAGAATGCTACATTTTCTAAAACATCAATAAAACAATATTAGATTGTTATAAATCCAGAATGTCTTTTTACTGTAGTAATTAAGACATCAACTATTCATCATACAGTTCTTCAGATGAGACATTAAACCCTACCAGGGATAATGAATATCCATATGGGATGCTATGAATTGAATTATGCCTCCCCCCCAAAAAAAGTGTGAATCAATTTGTCTGTTGTAAACCCTGCCTCTATGACGTTAATAAATGAGGACAGACTGCAGTTGTGTTAATGAGACATGACTCAATCTACGAAATTGGATTGTGTTTTGAGGTAATCTCTTTTGACATATAAAAAACAAAAGTGAGTATAGAGACACAGAGGTCTCATGTGACCAAGAAAGCAGCACCCAGAGCAGAGCCTGTCCTTTCGACCCTAGGTCTCTGTGCCAGTGAACAGGGGAAAATTGAGGACAAAGACTTTCCTCTAGAGCCTGGAGCTGACAGAAAAAGCCTTTCCCTGGAACTGATATCCTGAATTTGGACTTTTAGCCTACTTTACTGTGAGGAAATAATTTTTTCTTTGTGAAAGTAATTCACTTGTGGTATTTCAGTTACAGCAGTGCCAGATAACTAAGATGTGGGGTTAGAGAGAAGAACAGAGTAGAAATTGTCTAGGGATACCTAAGATCTGATTAATATATGATTTGATACAAATGATAAACTACTTGGCATTATTTATGAAAGACAGTAAACTATTCTTCAATCTGTTACAGCATTATTCTTGTACCAACTTTTTACAACCAGTACACATAACAAGGAACTTTAGAAATCCTCACTTTTTTTAACATTCATAATATTTTATTTTTCCCCCTCCATCTCTCCACTACTCCTCTTCTTCTTGCATTCCTTAGGATATGTGTGTGTGACGTATATATGTGTATGCTTATTTTATTGTACATATACTTGTATCAGGTAAGCTTCAAAAGTAATCAATGTCTATTGCATGCACAAGTTGATTGAGGCACAAATTTTCTCAGCATGCAAAGGGAAGAGGTACCTTAGGAACTAAATCAGAATAACAAATGCAAAAAGTTCTCCTTAGACTTCAGAAAGATTTATGGCATCACAGTTTTAAGCCATGTTGTTTTCAATTTTGACTAATTGAGATCTTACAGGACATAAAATTATCTCATAGGGTTTCCTAGACTGTAATATTTATGGGAGTAGAATCCCACATGTTCTATCCTATATAGCTGTTGAGAGAGTTCAAACTACTGACCTGGTTAGCACCCAAGCTCTCTTAACCATTGTACCACCAGGGCTCCTTTTTAATACCATAGACTATATAATAGGAGAACGATTAAAACCCCTTTCTGGAATGTTCTGGGTGTTCACACCATGACAGCTGTTCTCTGTACAAGCTTAACTACACAGGAGTAGCTGAAGCATCACTTGCTGTTACCATAGCAGCATGGTTAACACTCTCATAAATTTAATCTTGGCAATAGATTAAAAACTGGAAAGTCAGGCATTCTGTTATAAAACTGTTAACACTTTTAATAAGCCTAAGTTTGAGCAATATGCCAACCAGGAGGTTGTATCTTCAAAGATGTTAATATACTAGTAATGCACGGACATTTGGTACTTTAGACAGGCTCTCTCTTACTTGTTTAGTCATGTAAAATAGAAATGAACAAGTAACAAAGGAAAGGTTTTAGATATATTCTATTTCCAGAAGACGATGGTTTGGAACTAGACCATCCAGAGTGTAATTTGCATTTAGCAATGCTACCATGGAAGGCAAACACACACTTGTGATAATGAGAAGAGAAATAAAGAATATTGATGATAATAATAAATGACTATTTTTAAAATGTGTTGTTCATGCTTCCCAGGTAATTAATTTCTTTCACACATTTAATCTATAGCATGTAATCAGCGTGTTAAGAAGTGCTTGATAAATCAGAAGTGGAAAATATTTTGTGTTGTTATTAAGTGCCTTAGAGGTGGTTCCCGTGCATAATGACCTTATGTAAAATAGAATGAAATACTAACTAGCCTTGTGCCACTCTGACAATTGTTGCTATGTTTGAACCATTGTGGTAGTCACTGAATCAATCTATGTGGTTGAAAGTCTTCCTATTTTTCACTGACCCTCTTCTTAACCAAGCATGATATCAGCATCCAGGGGTCAGTGCGTCCTGATAACACGCCTAAAGTATGTGAGGTCAGGTGTCGCCATCCTTGCTTCTAAAAAACATTCTGGCAGTACTTCTTCTACGACACTGTTCATTCTTCTGGTAGTCCATGATATAGTCAATATTCTTCATCAATACCATAATTCAAGGTGACAGGTTTTCTTCAGTTTTCCATGAGAATATCATGGCTTGGGTCAGATAAATCTTAGTTCTCAAAATGACATCTTTGCTTTTTAACACTTTACAGAGATCTTTTGCTTCAGATTTGCTCAGTGAAACACTTCCTTTGATTATTTGATTGCTGCTTCCATAGGCATTCACTGAAGATCCAAGTAAAATGAAATCAGTAACAATGTCAATATTTTCCCTGCTTATCATGATGTTGCCTACTGGTCCGGTTGTGAGGATTTCTGCTTCCTTTATTTTGCAGTTTAATCCATCCTGAAGGTCGTTGATCTTTGATCTTCATCAGTGAGAACTTCAAGTACTCTTGCAGCAAGCAAGGTTGTGTTATCTGCATGTGACATGTTCTTCTCAAATCTTCCATTGCTCACGATGTTGTATTCTTCTTTATATACTCTAGCTTGTCAGATTATTTTCTCAGTATATAGATCAAATAGGTATGATAAAAGGATACAAACCTCATGTGCACCTTTTCTAAATTTAAACCACTCAGCATCCCTTTGTGTGTTGCAACAAGTGCCTTTTGGTCTAAGTATATGTCCTTCATGAGCACATGAAGTATTCTGGAGTTTCCATTCTTTACAACATTATCCATAATTTGTTATGTTCCACAGAGCGAAATGCCTGTGCATAGTTTATAAAAGATAGGTTAACATCTTTCCAGTATTCTCTCTTTCGTCTAAGATCCTTCTGATATCAGCACAGTCATTCCATGTGCTCTCCTGAAACTGGCTTGAATTTCTAGCAGTTTCCTGTACATGTACTACTGCAACAACTTTTGAATTACCATCATCAGAATTTTACCCGTGTGTGATATTAATGATGTTTTCCAGTATTCTTACATTGGCACAAATATGACTTCATTCCAGTCATTTGTCCGGTAGCTTCCTTCCAAATTTCTTTTTTTTTATTATGATGGAATGAAAATGTGCATTCCCATATAAATTTTCATACTCTCCTCTATGCAGCTTCCACTGCTCTCCCTGCCCGGTGACAGCTCACTCTTTGTCTCTCCTCCATATATGTCCTATCCTCCCAACAGTGTCCTATCTCCTCCTCTCTACCCACTCCCGTTCCTCCAGTATGATGTCAGCAGGATATCATCCTATAGATGCATAGAATCATAAAGTGCCCACAGAATATCGTCACTCTGTGTGGCCAAGTCCAATCCATTGCTGTCCAAAGAGTTTTGATCTTCATTGTGATTTATGGACAGCGGCAGCATCAGGGCCAGGGGAACACCGAAGCCCCCAGACCATCAACTGTGGTCTTTTAGTGGAGATCTCAGGGTGCACCCGTATTTACTCTTGTGTTGCCAGTGAGATTCTACTTTGTGAGCTCCATTGCAGCTATCACTGGTGGTGGCCAGGCACCATTTGATTCTTCTGGTCCCAAGTCGATGTAGACATTCTTTGCGAGTTGATTTTTCACCTTTTTCAGGGTTGGTTTTGTGGTTGTTGAGACTCATGCATTACATTTCTTGATATGATATGTTGCAACTTTATTGTGATTTATGGCTGCCCCTATGCTCCCACTTACTAAACTATTGGCGAGAATTTTGTTGAAGATTTTTGCGTCTAGATTCATGAGTGATAAAAATCTGTAGTTATCCTTTTTGGTTGGGTCTTTCCCTGGCTTTGGTATAAGGGTTATGCTCCATAGAATGAATTTGGGAGTAGTCCATCCGTTTCTATACTGTGAGACTGACGTTTCCAATCTCTTCCTTTGTGATGGATTTACTAAGTTGTTCTGCTTCACCTTGTGATAATTTGTGTTGGTGATATGAATCAAGGAATTTGTCCATTTCCTCTAGGTTTTCAAATTTGTTACAGTACAGTCTTTCACAGCATTCTGTTATGATATTTTGGATTTCTGTTGGATCTGTTGTGACAACTCCCCTCTCATTTCTTATTTGGGTTATTTGTTTCCTTTCCTGTTTTTCTTTAGTAAGTTTAGCCAAAGGTTTGTCAATTTGGTTGATCTTTTAAAAAAAACACCTTTTGGTCTTTTCACTTTTTGAAATTTTCTTCTGTTCTCTAATTCATTTAGTTCTGCTCTCATCTTTAGGATCTATTTTCTTCTGGTGCCTGAGGGGTTCTTCTGTTGTTCTCTCTCTACTTGTTCAAGCTGTACGGTCAGTTCTTTGACTGGTTTCTTTTTTCTTTCCAGATGTGTGCATTTATGGAGATAAACTGACCTCTGAGCACTGCTTTGGCTGTATCCCATGAGTTCTGTTAGGAATTGTTTTCATTCTCATTGAAATCCATAAATTTCTTTATTTCATCCTTGATTTCTTCTATAACCCATGGATTTTTGAGCAA
Source organism: Heterohyrax brucei (assembly GCA_028571685.1). Classification (NCBI taxonomy): domain Eukaryota; kingdom Metazoa; phylum Chordata; class Mammalia; order Hyracoidea; family Procaviidae; genus Heterohyrax; species Heterohyrax brucei. The sequence goes on from CM053166.1 coordinate 118,290,387, forward strand.
GATGTGGTTCAGTTTCCATGAGTTCCACTTTCTATCTATGTTTTTTCAGCTATTGATTTCAACTTTTATGGCTTTATGATCTGAGAAGATGCTTTGCACTAATTCAGTGGTATGGATTTTGTTGAGAATTGCTTTATGTCCTAGCATAGTTTATTTTGGAGAATGTTCCATGTGCACTGGAGAAGAAGGTCTGCTGATGGAAAGAAAGTTCTGTATATGTCGGTGAGGTCTAGTTGATTAATTGTGACAATAAGGTCTTCTGTGTCTTTATTGAGCTTTTTTCTAGATGATTTGTCCAATATTGAGTGGAGTGTTGAAGTCTCCTACTATTATTGTGGAGTGATCTATCTCTTTTTTGAGTGTAGTCTGTGTTTCTTCAATATATCTAGGTGCTCTAATATTAGGTGCAAAAATATTTAATATTGCTAAGTCCTGCTTGTGTATTGAACCTTTCAGCAACAAATGGTGTCCTGGAGCATTCAGTCCATTCACATTCAATGTAATTGTTGATAGGTATGTTTTCAGTCCTGCCATTGTGATATGTTTATTTTTGTGTTGATGTTTCCTCTGTTGTTCTTATTAATCTGTCCTGAGACATTCTTCTTTGTGAGTTGATTTTCCACCTTTTTCAGGGTTGATTTTGTGTTTGTTGAGACTTCTGTATTACATTTCTTGATATGGTATGCTGCATCTTTATTGTGCTTTACAGCTGCCCCAAAATCCCGCTTTCTAAACTATGTATAAACCCAGTTTTAATTACTACCAGTCTTGTCAACTTCCTCTCCATCTGGAAGGACTATAATGGCTATAGTAAATCTCTCTTTTTAATTTAATGACATCATAGCTTTCATGATATGATTACTGGATTATTTCTTTCACTATTATAGCTTTGATTGAGTTTGGAGCCTCCTCTAACTGAGCAGGATTCTGGATGATGTGTCCTTCTACAATATAAAGTTAGTGGTTTTGTTCTTCTAAGCCAAAGCCAAGTGATTCTTTCAGTATTTCTTGTAACTTTGGTTTGGTTTTTATAGTCTCTGAGTTTCTGCTTATCTGCGAATGTCTTAATTTCATTTTTGTACTTGAAAGATAGTTTTGCAGGATATGTGATTCTCTGTTGGAAGTTCTTCTCCTTCAAGGCTTTGAATATGCCATGCTGCTGTCTCTGTGCCAACATCTTTTCTGCTTAGAAATCCAACAAAAGCCTACAGGATTTTCCTCTGAACGTTAACTTTGCTTTGCGTCTTGCTGCCTTTAAGAGTTTCTGCTTATGTTTCATTTTGTTAAGCTTGTTATAATATGTTTTGGGGTTTTTCTTCTGAGATCTATGTTGAGTGGCATTCGATATGCATCTTGGGTATCTATATTCTCTTCCTTCATGGCTTCTGGGAAGTTCTCTGTCAGCTGCTCTGCAACAATACTCTCTGTGTTCTCAGGTATCTTGCCCTGTTCAAGGACTCCAATTCATCGTAGGTTGTTCCTCTTAATAGAGTCCCACATGCTTCTTAATGCTTCTTCATTTTTCTTTTTTTTTTTTCCTGATTTTTCTTCATAGATGCTGGAGTCAGTAGCTCTGTCTTCCAAATCAGCAAGTCTCTTTTCCGTTTCTTCCATTCTGTTTTCTTTGCTTTGAATTGAAGTTTCTATGTCTTTGATTTTGTTCTTGATCTGTTGGATTTCAGAGTACTGATGTTCCATCAGATAAAACAGCTTGCTTAATTTTTCATTTTGCTCTGCTGTTTTTTTGTATAAGATCTAGGATGGCTCCATATATAATCCTTTTGCATTCACCTTCCAACGATTTCAGAAAAGTTTCTTCATCGGGAAAGCTCTTTGGTTGTTTCATTTGGGGGCCTTCTGAAGCCATGGATGATTTTCTTGTTACTGCTTTCTGCAAAGTCTGTTGCTTTTTAGGCTTCATGTGAGTCAATAAAGTCTCTGAGAGATGCTGTGAGGATGGACTGCAGTTGTTTCTCTAAGTCTTCTTAAAATGAAGAGTGAAAGGTATCTGACCACTTTCCAGGTCAGTCAGGTTTTCAGGTGTAAGGGGCCCTCTTCCCAACTCACAAAGTAAGCACCTCTATATCCAACCCCAGATGTTATGAACTAGTTCAAACTGCAGCAAGGCTACTGCCCTGTTTGCCTCTGCTGACAGGCCCAGGCTGTAGGCGACTCTGTAAAATGTTGCTTTTCTGCAAGCAAAGCACTCTCTTGTGCACAAGTGCTGGTTCCGAGCCTAGGTATTAGGTCTCATTGAGGCTTTCGTACTCAAGATAGCATCCCACACAGGCTCTCTGCCCAGCACCTCTGTAGAGATCACACCACGGCAGAGGTCAAAAGAGAGGTGAGAGGTGCTGAGATGCACAGAGTCCAGTCTCTGTTGCCAGGCGCTAGCTGTAGGCGACGCTGTGTAAACTACTTCTTTTCTGCCAGAAAAGCACTCTCCTGCAGGCAGGCGCTACCTCCCATACTAAGAATTAGGTCCAGCCTAGGCCTCCGTATCCAAGTTGGCATCCCGCACAAGCTCGCTGCCTGGCGTCTCCATACAAACTACATCGTGGCAGAGGCAGAGAGGCCAAAGGTGGTGAGATGCACAGAGTCCCAAGCTGGGCCCCCAAAATATGGCAATTTCACCTGCCAATTCCACCAGTGGTGCATCCAAGACTAGCTGCTAGTCGAGACCTAGCTCCACCGTCTGGCTAAGATGGAGAAAAAAAGTCAAAATGATAAGTTACCTTCAGTCCATGAAAGCCAGGACTGGCCAGGAGCAGGAGTCAGCTAAAGAGAGGAGGTTTTCCATTCAGTGGTATGAAGTCCAAATTAACAGCCTTATGCCGTGTCCTATGGCTCACTAGGTGACCAGAAACCTCCATTTAATTATCAGTTCAGGTCTTAGTTTCCAGAGGGATTTAGGGAGATGTGTGGTTAATCTGCCATCTTGACTCCACCCCTCTCCAAATTTCTTGACACAGATAGGTAAGCACTTCCTACAATGCATCTGTTTGTTGAAATATTGATTGATACTCTGTCAACTCCTGGACTCTTGCTTTTTGTCCCTGTCTTCAGTGCAGCTTGAACTTCTTTCAGTATTATCGGTTCTTCATTATACACTGACTAGTGAAATGATTGATTGTTGACCACTTATTTTTGTATTCCTTCCATATCCGACTCAATGGCACTTGGCTGGCTTGGCTCCATATTTTTATGATATTCCTTGGGTTGTTTAATTTTTTGCCCATAAAATCCTTCAACTTTGCAGCTTGAGGCTTGAACGTTATCTTCCATTCTTTCAGCTTCAGAAATATGGAGTATGTTCTTCTCTTTTGGTTTTCTAACTCCAGGTCTCTGGGAATTTCATTAGAATACTTTTATCTTCTTGAGTCACTCTTTGAAATAATCTGTTCAGTTCTTTCCATTATTTCTTCCATCAACTTTATCTGCTCTGTGTTCAAGAGCACGTTTCAGAATCTCTTCTAATATTTATTGTTTCTTTCTTGTCTCTTTAGTGAGCTCTTCTTTTCTTCATGTATACTGTTCTTGATGTCATTCCACTACTCATCTAATATTTGGTCATAGTGTCTAATGCACGAAATCTTTTCTAGAGATGGTACCTAAGTTCAGGTAGAATATATTTGATACACTTTGGCTTTTGCAAACTCTTTTTAATATTCTTCAGCTTCAACTTGAGCTTGCAAATGAGCAGCTACCTTGTGCTGACCAATAATACTGAGCTTCACTGTTGTCTCTTACCACAAATATAGTCAATTTCATTCACATATCTTCCATCTTTTGTGTTTTCCATGCACAGTCACCATTTACATTATTGAAAAAAGATATTTCTGATAAATAAGTTGTTGGTCTTTCAAAATTCTATCTTGCAGTCTCCACCATTGTTTCTATCACCAAGGCCATGTTTTCCATCTACAGATTCTTCTTTGTTTCCAACTTCTCCATTCTAATCATTATTTGTTATCAATACATCCTGACTACATATTTGTTCAATTTCAAATTGTAGATGTTGGTAAAAGCATTTTATTTCCTCATCTTTGACATCAATGGTTGATGCATGAATTTGAATAGTTACATTAACTATTCTTCCTTGTAGGCATATGGTTATTTTCCCATCACTGTCAATGTTGTACTTCCAGATGTATCATAATGAGTTCTTTTTGAGGATGAATGTAACACCATTCTTCTTCAATTTGTCATTCCCGGTGTAGTAGATCATGTGATTGATTTTAAATATCCAGTAGCAGTCTATTTCAGCTAAATAATGCCTGGGGCATCAATATTTATGTGTTTTATTTCATTTTTGGTAACTTCCAAATTTCTTAGATTCAGACTTCACATGTTCCCTGTTCTGGGATTATTAATGGATATTTGCAACTTTTTCTTTTCATTTTGAGTTGTGCCACATCAGCAAATGAGGGTCCTGAAAGTTTTACTCCATCTGTGTCATTAATGTTGAGGCAATTCTTCCCCACTTGTATTTTGAGTGCCTTCCATTCTGAGGGGCTCATCTTCCAGCACTGTATCAGACAATGTTCTGCTGCTATTCATAAGATTTATGCTGGCTTGTATTTTAGAGATAGACTTTTTTCCTAGTCTTCTTGTTCTGGAAGGTCCATGGAAACTTATCCACCATAGGTGAACTGCTGGTATTTGAAATCCTGGTGCCATAACTTCTAACATCATAGCAGCATGCAAGCCACACACTACAACAAACTGACAGAAGAGGGACAGAGTGGAGATATTTATGTGTGTCTATGTAAAACTGAACCTGTTGCTGTAAAGTCAATTTAAACTTATAGTGGAAGTATAACATTCATGAAAGTGATGAACTCAGTTATTAGCATCCTCCAAAATAGTATATTTCCCATCTGGTGACACTAAAGAAGCCTGATTGTGAAACCAAATATGGAAAAAATAACAAATTTTAAGCTTTTTCTGAAATACAGGCAAAACCAGTTCTCCTAGAAGATCCTTATAACTATGAATGTTATTCCCCCAAGTATCCTTTTATCCAGATAAATTACCAATAATATATCATTGATTTTATATATATGTAATATATATAATAATAACATAATAATATATATATTACATATATATAGGCTATCTTACTCTTTTAGTTATCTAATGCTGCTATAAAAGATGTATCACAAGTGGATGGTTTTAACAAAGACAAGATTATCTCTTTTTTTAATTTCATTATTTTTATTATGATTGAATGAAAATGAAAATTCGTATATAAATTTGCATGCCCACCTCTATGCAGCTCCCACTGCTCTCCCTGCCAGGTGACAGAATACTCTTCCCCTCTGCTCCATTACATGTCTTATACTCCCACCAGTCTCCTATTACCTCTCTTCACCCACTCCCCTTCCTCCAGCCAGAGGTCAGCAGGACAACATCCTATAGATGCATAGAATCATAAAGTGCACACGTGATATGGCCACTCTGTGTTGCCAAGTCCAATCCACTCCTGTCCAAGAGTTGACTTCCATTATGGTTTATGGACAGGGGCATGATCAGCACCAGGTACCATGCTCCCAGCAGAAATCTGAGGCCTGTGGAACATCAATTATGACCTTTTAATGAATGTCTCAGGATGCACCCCTAATTATTCTTGTGTTGGCAGTGAGACTCAACTATGTCAGCTCCATCACAGCTATCACTGGTGGTGGCTGGGCACCATCCAGTTCTTACGGTCACAAGTCGATGTAGTCACCCACATATGTGGGTCTGTCTGTCTTCTGGGTTCTCTTTCTCCCATGTCATTTTGGTCCTTGGTGATCATCCGTTCCTGCTAAGATAGGACCACTTGCTGTGCCCTCGGATGGCAGCTTGGAAACTTTTAAGACCCCAGACACCATTCACCAGTGTGAGGTGCAGGGAGCTCTCTTAGCAAAATGCTAGTTGTGCCAATTGGCCTCAATTTCCCCTGAGAGCATGGTCCCTGGCCCCTAGTACCAGATACTCTGCCCTTGTAGTACTGGATTAAGATGGGAAGAGTAATCATGTTATGTTGAAGTCCAGTTAATATTGATCTTCTTTCTAATGTGTGCTGTCCCAGAATTCACCCAACCAAGTTTCTATCAACTATCTAATCTAAACCCTCCCCTCCTCGCCCTCCATCCCACTCCACCCTTGTAGCTGTCAAAGAGTCTTTTCTTCTATACATGAGAGTGTTTATAAGTTCTTATCGTAGGGGTCTCATACAATATTTGTCCTTTTGTCACTGACTACTTCCACTCAACATAATGTCCTCCAACTGAAACCAGATTATGAGATGTTGCCCCAAATCACCATTGTTCTTTATCATTGCGTAGTGTTCCATTGAGTATATATACTATAGTTTACCTATCCTTCCTCTGTTGTTGGGCATCTAGATTGATTCCATTTTTTTGCTATTGTAGACTGTGCTGCTATAAACATTCGTTTGCATTTATCGGTTGGTGTGATGATCTTGATTCTATAGGATCTATTCCTAGCAGTGGAATTACTGGGTCAAATGGTATATCTATTTCCAGCTTTTTAAGGAAGCACCAGATTGCTTTCCAAAGAGATTGCACCATTTTGCAACACCACCAACAGTGTAGGAGAGTTCTAATTCCTCCACAGCTAACCCAGCATTTGTTGTTTTGCTTTTTTTGGATCATGGCCAACCTTGAGACGGTATCTCATTGCAATTCTGATTTGAATTTCTTTAATAGCTAATGATCGTGAGCATGTCTGCATGTGTTTTTTGGCTGCCTGGATCTCCTGTTTAGAAAAGTGTCTGTCCATCTCCTTTACCTATCACTTAACTGTATAATTTATCTTCTTTTTATTGATATTTTGTAGTACCTCATAGATGATGGAGATCAGGCATTGGTCTGACATATAGTTACCAAATACTATTTCCCATTCTGTAGGTGGCCTTTTAATTCTATTAATAAAGTCTTTGGATGACCAAAAGTGTTTGATTCTTAATAGTTCCCATTTATCTATTTTCTCTTCTGTTGTTTGTGATTTGTTTGACAGATTTTGAAGTCTCTCTACTTTGTGTATTAAAACTTACATGGTTGTTCCTACTTTTTCTTGGATGAGCTTTATCGTTTTACATTTGATATTTAGGTCTTTTATCCAGTTTGAGTTGATTTTTGTATAAGGTGTAAGATATAAGTCTTGCTTCTATTTATTGCAGATAGAAATCCAATTTTTCCAGCACCATTTGTTGAAGAGATTGTTTTCTTCCCACTTTAATGTCTTAGGGCCTTTATCAAATATCAACTGTTCATAGGCAGATGGTGTCATCTCTGGGGTCTCAATTCTGATCCATTGATCTATCTGTCTCTTTTTGTACCAGTACTGGGCTGTTTTGACTACTGTGGCAGTGCAGCAGCTTCTGAAGTTGGGTAGTGAGAGTCCTCCCAGTGTGTTCTTCTTCTTTAGTAGTGCTTTACTTATCCAGGGCTTCTTCCCTTTGCAAACAAAGTTGATAATTTGTTTCTCCATCTCATTAAAAAATGTCACTGGAATTTGTATTGGATTGCATTATATAAGTAGATAGCTTTTGGGGAAAATAGACATTTTGATAATGTTAAGTCTTCCTATCCATGAGCAAGGAAGGTTTCCCCATTTATGTAAATTTCTCTTAGTTCCTTGTATTACGGATTTGTAGTTGTCTTTGTAAAGGTCTGTTATTTCTCTGGTTACATTCATTCCTAGGTACTGTGTCTTCTTAGGGGCTATAGTAAATGGGACTGACTTGGTGATTTCTTCCTTAATAATCTCATTGGTAGTATAAAGGAATCCTGTTGATTTACTTCTGTTTATCTTTTATCCTGAGACTTTGCTGAGCTCTTCTATCAGTTTGAGTAGTTTACTTATGGATTCTCTGCATATACAATAGTATAATGTGCAAATAGGGAGATTTTGACTTCTTCTTTGCCAATGCAGATATCCTTGATTTCCTGATCTTGTCTAATTACTCTGGCCAGTACAATGTAGAATAGAAGAGTTGGATGTGGGCATCTTTGTCTAGTTCCTCTTCTCAAGGGAAATTGTTTTAGTCTCTATCCATTCAGGATGACGTAGGCAGTTGGTTTTGTATAAATGGCCCTTAGTGCTTTGCTTTGAGGAATTTGCCATCCATTCATATTCTGCTGAGAGTTTCTAGCATGAATGGGTGTTGGACTTGATCAAATGCCTTTTCTGCATCAGTAAACAAAATCAGGTGATTCTTGTCTTTTGTGTTACTTATGTGGTTGATCACATTAATTTCCTTCCTGAAATTGAAGCAGCCTTGCATCCCTGATATGAATCCCACTTGGTGATGATGGATTGTTTTCTTGTTATGTCATTCTATTCTATCAGCAAGAATTTTGTTGAAGACTTTTGCATCTAGATTCATGAGTGATATCGGTCTGTAGTTCTCCTTTTTGAGTGAGTCATTCCCGGGCTTTAGTAACAGGGTTATGCTGGCTTTAGAGAATGAATTTGGGAGTATTCCATCCCTTTCGATACTGCAAAATAATCTCAGCAGTATTGTAGATAACTCTTCTCTAAAAGCTTGGTAGACTTCTGCAGTGAAGCCATTTGGGCCAGGGCGTTTTTTTTTTGTTGGTAGTTTTTGGATTACTTTTTCAATCTCTTCCCTTGTGATTAGTTTATTAAGTTGTTGTGCTTCACCTTGTGATAATTTTGGTAGGTGATACGAATCAAGGAATTTGTCCATTTCCTCTAGGTATTCAAATTTGTTAGAGTATGGTCTTTCATAGTATTCTGTTATGATATTTTGGATTTCTGTTGGATCTGTTGTGAAAACTCCCCTCTCATTACTTATTTGGGTTATTTGTTTCCTTTCCCGTTTTTCTTTAGTAAGTTTAGCCAAGGATTTGTCAATTTGGTTGTTATTTTCAAAACACCAGCTTTTGGTATTTTCAATTTTTTCAATTTTTCTTCTATTCTCTAATTCATTTAGTTCTGCTCTAATCTTTATGATCTGTTTCCTTCTAGTGACTGAGGGGTCCCTCTGTTGTTCTCTCTCTACTTGTTCAAGCTGTAGAGTTAGTTCTCTGAGCACTGCTTTGGCTGTATTCCTTAGGTCTTGGTAGGAAGCGTTTTCATTCTCATTGGAATCCATACATTTCTTTATTTGATCCTGGATTTCTTCCATAACCCGTGGTTTTTTGAGCAAGGTGCTGTTCAGTTTCCATGAGTTCCACTTTCTATCTATGTTTTTTTCAGCTATTGATTTTGACTTTTATGGCTTTATGATCTGAGAAGATGCTTTGCATTAAATCAATGGTATGAATTTTGTTCAGAATCACTTTAAGTCCTAACACATGGTCTATTCTAGAGAATGTTTCATGTGTTGTGGAGAAGAAGGTGTAGTTGTCAGCTGATGGACAGAAAGTTCTGTATATGTTGATGAAGTCTAGTCAGTTAATTGGGGCAATAACCTCTTCAGTGTCTTTATTGAACTTTTTTCTAGACAATCTGTCCCATATTGAGAGTGGAGTGTTGAAGTCTCCCACTATTACTGTGGAGTGATGTATCTCATTTTTGAGTGTAGTCAGTGTTTCTTTGATGTATTTAGGTGCTCTAATATCAGGTGCATAAATATTTAATATTGTTAAGTCCTGTTTGTGTATTGAACCTTTCAACAATAGTGTCCATCTTTGTCCACGATGGTGGATTTTACATTAAAATCTATTTTATCTGAGATTATAATTGCCACATTTGTTCTTCTTTGTTTGTTGTTAGCTTGATATATATTCTTCCATCCTTTAATTTTCAATTTGTTCCTACCTTTAAGTCTAAGGTGAGTTTCTTGTAGGTAATTTATGGATTAGTTGTGTCTTTTGATCCAAGATGTCACTCGTTGTCTCTTTACTGGAGTGTTCAGTCAATTCACATTCAATGTAATTATTTATAGGTATATGTTTAGTGATGCCATTGTGATATGTTTATTTTTGTGCTGATGTTTCTTCTGTTGTTCTTTTTAATCTGTTCTGGGATATTCTTCTTTGTAAGTTGATTCTTCACCTTTTTTAAGGTTGGTTTTGTGGTTATTGAGATTCCTGTATTACGTTTCTTGATTTGATAAGTTGAATTTTTATTGTGCTTTATGGCTGCCCGTAAGATCCCCCTTAATAAACTATGTATAAACCCAATTTCAATTACTACCATGTTATCAACTTCCTCTCCATCTGGCAGTACTATAACAACTGCAGTGCATCCCTCTTTTTAATATGATGACATCATAGTTTTCATGATATGATCACTGGATCATTTCTTTCACTATTATAGCTTTGTTTCAGTTTGCACCCTTCCCTAACTGAGTAGGATTTTGGGTGATGTGTTCTGTATTTACTTCTAAAATATAAAGGAAGTGGTTTTATTTTTCTAAGCCAAGAAATTCTTTCAGTATTTCTTGTAGCTTTGCTATGGCTTTTTCAAAGTCTCTGAGTGTCTGTTTATCTGCTAATGTCTTAATTTTTTTTCATATTTGAAAGATAGTGTTCCAGGACATTTAATTTTGGGGTGTAAGTTCTTCTCCTTCAAGGCTTGAATATGTCATGCCACTGTCTCCATGCCAGCATTGTTTCTGCTGAAAAATATGACAAAGGCCTACAGAGTTTCCCTCTGAATGTTAACTTTGTTTTGAGTCTTTCTGCCTTTAAGAGTTTCTGCTTATGTTTCATTTTGTTGAGCTTGATTATAATATGTCTTGGAGTCTTTCTTTTCAGATCTGTATTGAGTGGTGTTTGATATGTATCTTGGATATCTATGTTCTTTTCTTTCATAATTTCTGGGAAGTTTTCTGTCAGCAGCTCAGCAACAACACTCTCTGTGTTATCAGGTGTGTCACCCTGTTCAGGGACTCCAATTAATTGTAGATTGTTCCTCTTAATAGAGTCCCACATGCTTCTTCATGCTTCTTCATTTATCTTGTTTCTTTTTTCTGATTTCTCCTCATAGATGCTGGAGTCAATAGTTCTGTCTTCCAAATCAGAAAGTGTCTTTTCCATTTGTTCCTTTCTGCTTTCTAGGCTTTGAATTTAAGTTTCTATGTCTTTGATTTTGTTTTTCATCTTTTGGATTTCAAAGTACTGGTATTCCATCAGATTGAACAGCTTGCTTAATTTTTCATTTTGCTCTGCTTCATTTTGTATAAGGTCTAGGAGGATTCTATATATAATCCTTTTGTATTCACCTTCCAATAGTTTCAGAAAAGCTTCTTCATCTGGCAACTTCTGAGGTGGTTTCTTTTGAGGGCCTTCTGAAGCCATGGCTGATTTCTTGGTTATTGTTTTCCCCAGAGTTTGTTTTTGGGCTTCATGTGGGTGAATAGAGGCTACGAGAGATACTGTGAGGATAGACCACAGTAGTTTCTCTAGGTCGTCTTAAAATGATAGGTAAAAGTATCCGACAACTTCCAAAGCCAGTCAGGTTATCAGATGTATACATCCTTCTTCACAGTTGACAAAGTAAGCACCACTATATTGAACCCTAGATGTTATAACATAGCTGAAAATATGGAAAGGCTAGTGCCCTGCTGACCTCTGCTGTCGGGCCCCAGCTATAGACCACACTGTATAACATTCTGATTTTGTGCCCCAAAAGCGCTCTCCTCCAGCAAGGTGCTACCTCCCAGCCCAGGAATTAGATCCGGCTGAGGCTTCCATATGGATATTTCCACCTCTTTGTAGAACAAGCTCGACACCTGGCTGGGATGAGGTGACTGGTGGAAAGGGAGGCCAGAGGTGCTGAGATGCTTTGAGTCCACAGCCTCTGTTGCTGGGCCTCAGGCACAAGCAACACTGTGCAAAACACAACCTTTCTACTGGACTAACACTCTCCCCTGACAGGTGCTACTTCCCAGCTTAAGAACTAAGCCCAGCTGTGGCCTCCATATGGGTGTCTCTGTCTTCCAATGGATCAAGATGGCGCCCCTCACAAGACTGCCTCTGCCTCCATATGCTAGTACATGGCAGAGGTATAAAGATAAGCCAAAGGTGCTGAGAATCACAGAATCCAAAGCCGGGCTCTCAGAATACAGCAATTGCACTTGCTGATCTCACCAGCACTGCGTCTGAGATTAGCAGTTAGTCAAGTCTCTGCTCCACTCACCAGGTAAAACAGAGAAAAAAAGTCAAAACGGTAAGTTACCTTCGGTCCGTGCAAACTGGCTCTCGATGAGAGCAGGGTCAGCAAAAGAGAGGACGTTTTGAGTTCAGTAGTATGAAGTCCAAATTAACAACCCTACGCCATGCCCTAGGGATTACTAGGTGTCCAGAAGCCTCTGTTCAATCATCTGTTTCAGTCTTGGCTTCCAGAGGGATTCACGGAGATGTGTACTTAGTCTGCCATGTTGACTCTGACCTGAGAAGTTTATTTCTTCATGGTTCCATAGACTACAAGTCCAAATCCAGGATATCATATCCAGGTGAAGCCTTCCTCTCTCTGTAAACTCTGCATGCAGTTTCCTGTGATATGTCAGTCTTCCCTTGGTTTAGGAACATCTCAGTGCAGGCATCTCAGGTTGAAAGGACACACTCTGTTCCTTCCGCTGCTTTCTTGGTGGAATGAAGTCCCCATGTCTCTCTGTTCACCTCTCTCTTATATTTGAAAAGAGATTAAGACATTCTCCAGTCTTGTAGACCTCATCAATATAACTGCCACTAATCTCTTCTATTAAAGTATAGTGATAGAATTCACAACACACAGGAAAATCTCATCAAATTACAGAATGGTGGACAATCACACAACACCGGTAATCATGGCTCAGCCAAATTTCTATACACTTTTTGGGGGGGAGGAGATAATCCAATCCACTGCACTTATTAATCCCTATCATTTTCCCTGCTGACGATACAGAATTCAGAGAGAATAAACTGATGGCTATATTGGTTGTATATAATTCATTTTGGCTGCTGACCACCTGTGAAAACCTTTTATATGTCTTGGAAGTCCTCCACAGAATCACTTTCCACCATAGTAGCCAAAATCCAGCCTTCTGAGCCTCACTTTTAGCCAGGGCTTTGAACTAGTTTGTTCCCCTTTGAACCTTTGCTGATAATTCACATTTCTGGTAAGTTCCCAGGGAGGTATACATGAAAATCACCTGGACATCTTGGTAAAATGTGTATCCTGATTCAACATATCTGGGATGGAAATGTTTTCAGCTAGAGCACAGACATTTAGTATAAAAACTGTACAAATATAATACACCTCCATCACATTTTTCTTGACAAGCTAATGATCTGAAGGAGCGCGCAGAGAATGTAACACATTAAGTCAGGAATGGTGACAGCTACAACCAGTTTCCAGTCACATCCATGACATCTATTATCCACTAGTCTCTGTAGCCATTATGATGGCATTAATATCTCCATCAGATCAGCTTAACAGCATGATTTTGGACACCATTCCTGGCTGCATAGTTTCTAAACATGTTTTTGTGAACGCAAATGCTTGCAATAAAAAATTCCATCGAGTATTTATTATATAATTAGTGTGAGGGATTCCCTCTACACAAAAATGCAACAGTGAGATTTAGGGAGGACTTATGAGTAAGCAAATAACCCAACAGAATACATATGATCACACATAGGATCACAGATATAACAGCTGTATATGCAGGCTGTATTTTATGATTTATAAAGAAAAACCTGCAAAACCTGGAACCTGTTTAAAGTAGAAACTTCTCAGAGAAAGAAAATTCAAGTTATAGAGAGCCATAGAAAAGTGGTAAGACTGCACCCTGCCCATGGCAGAAAACTTACAAGACCTGGAAAACCAAGGTAGTCCTATCAAGCTCTGTCCTCACAAATTTCATTGTAATTTTATCTCTGACTGAAACTTTTAACCGTTATAATAATCAATATAAAAGCAATGGATCAGATATTTGATGCAATCATATTATGAGGGCTCTATGGTCAAAATGGCACCTGTATTAAATGGACTGCTTAGTAATTGGTTTATGAGTAGTTTCTTAGTCTAATCTTCCTTACAGCTACTTACACAATATATTGTGTACCATTGCTGTTGTCTAACTTGAATGAATATTTTGCAGCGATGAGAACTATCATATTAGTGTTATTATTCATGAAATATTATTCCACACAATATCCTTTACAAACATTATGATATTGTAAATTTCACTAATGAGAAAGTAAGACTAGATAAAGACATTTAGGAATAAATCAAAACTAATCATCAATAAAACTACTAGTTCCATAAAGGCACCCATTATTCCTCAGGAATGAAAGTTGCTTAGAAGTCATTTATCAAAATTATATTTTTGTGTAATTATTTCCCTGCCTATCTTTATTCTCAATACCATCAGGCTTTGGAGTCACAGACAACATTTCATACAAAGCATGTTAATCTGAATTTATTGTATCATTAATAATCATAATAAAAAAAATTTGAATGTTTAAAACTTGCACAGCATGAGACTTAGTACTTTATATGTGTCTTATTTTACTCATCATGACAATCCTATAAAGTAGATTGACTATACAGATGCAAAAATTGAAACAATGAGAAGCTAAGTAATTTTGTCCAGTTCACATGATATAATGGAGTCAGGATTTGAATATAGGTTTCTGTGTCTCTGAAGTCCTATTCAGTAATGACTGAAAAAGTAGAAAATATTTTCAAAAGGATTATCTCACCTAGAGACAGGAGTCCTCTTAAAAATACTCTTTGCTCATTCAAACAAAAACAATTATTTTCTAAGATGTGTAACTAAAAAGAAAAATTGGACACTAAGATTCTAACATTTAATTTTATTATTATTATTATTATTATTGAATGAAAATGTACATTCCCATATAAATTTGCATGCCGAACTATATGCAGTTCCCCCTGCTCTCCCTGCATGGTCACAGCACGTTCTTCCTCTGTGCTCCATACATGTCTTATCCTCCAATCTCTTATCCCCTCCTCTCCACCCACTTCCCCATCTCCAGTAAGAGGTCGGCAGGACGACATCCTATAGATGAATAAAACCATAAAGCACACACATGATATAGTCACTCTGTGTCACCAAGTCCAATTCATTCCTTTCTGAAGAGTTGATCTCCATTATGATTTGTGGACAGGGGCAGCATCAGGGCCAGGGGCCATGCTTCTAGGGGAACTCTGAGCCCCCTGAACCATCAATTGTTGTCTTTTAGTGGTGATCTCAGTGTGTACCCCTATTTATTCTTGTTTTTCCAGTGAGACTCATCTTTGTGAGATCCATCACGGCTGTCATTGTTGGTGGCTGGGCACTATCTGGTTCTTCCTATCATTTAACTTTTAGTTTCTTTCTTTCTTTGTTTCGAAGATATCAAGAAAATAAAGGAAGACACATGTCAAATTTACAGAAAAAAGGATAAATTATGAACTAGAGGTAAATCTTTAACTATGCAGTGCTTTAGTTATATACACAAACCTTTCTACCATGTGTAACAGACAGTCATATCCTTGGTAGTAAAGAATTGCAAACTGACATGGCTATTATACAGTGTATAAAATCAGTACAAAGCAAAATTTTCTGTTGATTAAAAAAGTAAACAATGCTGGAAAAATGTGAATAGTTTTCAAAGCAATAAATAGCATTAATACTCTTTAACATATCAGCAATAAAGATATTCACCACTACTAATAGGATTCCAGTGAAATAGACTATTAGTCATTCACCTGAATGCTTGCTTCAGAAGGAAAAAAGTATTTAATGTCATGCATGTTTTAAATACTGTTGCAACATTAGGAAATATGTGTGTCTAATCTTAGTTGTGATGGCTAGTGTTGTGTACCAACTTGGCTGGGTTATGATTCTCAGTGATCTGGCAGTTATATAATGACGTAATCACCACCATAATAAGATTTGATATAATGTGATCAACCATCTCTATGAAGAGCTCTACTATGAGTAGCAAATCACTCAAAATAAGAGTTTTGTTGGGGGTATGGCCCACATCCAATATATATGAACTTTCTGGCAAAGCTCAATGTCTTTTGCTTGCTCTGGATCCTTTCTTTAGTTCATCATTATCTGACCTTCAATTCTTGGGACTAGAACCAGCAGCCTGATGTCTTACCTGCCAATCTTGATTTCATCAGCCATCACAGCCTGTGAGCCAGCAGTTTTCCACCTGACCTGGGTTTGTTAGCCCTTACTGGATATTGTATATGAGTTGGGAGAAACCTCAAGCTTGACTCCTGACGAACAGCCTTGCGACTTTCTAGCCTCTACAACTACATGAGCTGAATCTTTCCTTCTCTCTTTTTCTTCCTTCCTTTCTTGCTTTCCTTATGTCCTTCCTTCCTTGCTTTCCTTATGTCCTTCCTTCCTTCTATCCCTTTCTCCTCTCTTCCTTCCTTCCCTCTCTCCCTCCTTTCCTCCTACCCCCTTCCCTCCCTTTCCCCCTTTCTTCCTTCTTTCCATCTCTCTCTCTCTCCACACACATTATATATATATTATATACATATATAACCCACCACACACACACACACACACACACACACACACACACATATCTCATTGGAAACCCTGGGGGCATAGTGGTTAAGTGCTATGGTTGCTAACCAAAAGGTCACCAGTTCAAATCCACCAGGGGCTCCTTGGAAGCTCTGTGGGGCAGCTGTACTATGTACTATAATGTTGCTATTAGTTGAAATCAACTTGATGACACTAGGTTCTGGGTATGTGTGTGTATATATGTGTGTTTATGCACACACACATATATATACATGTATGAATATACCCTGATTTCACTTTTCTAGAGAACCCAGCTTAAGGCATTTGCTCCTGAAATGATTGTAGAGAAAGGAAATTGTATAGATGAGTTTTATAAACTGGTTCTCAAGTCTGGTTAACTACGTTGATGGCTCTGTTTACAGTAGTTAAACAGACACTGCTAATCCATGTTGAGAAGTTGCAATAGAAATATGCAAAATATAACTACTAATAGGTCAACTACTGGTGAAAGATGAGGCTCTGGTTGATTGTGTGTATGATACTTTTCACCAATTTTGTCATAAGGAGAAGTATGGGGAAACAGGTTGGTTGATTTTATTTTCATGATACAAAGTAGTAAAAGAAAGAGATAAGCTCAGGGCTTCAGAATCAAAGGTCAAGTGTCACATACATTATCTCAAAGTTTCCACATTTCCCTTGAAAGAAAGTCATATTTCTTCTAGTAACAGAGTTGACATTGCCAAAAAACAAACACAGGATCTTATAGTAAAAATGACAGAACTATAATTCCAGTAGAATTCCAACCTCAGCTGATGTCTAAAGTTAAACTAAAGGCATTGCTTGGAAATAGGATCTTGCAATTTAGGAAGGGTACATGTGGATAGATAATCTGAAAGAAGGGGACACTTAGCCCCTAAATTCCATTGGATCTCTCCTGGCAATGAAACAATAAGCTTTTGCATTCCCGTCTGATAAGACTAACCCAGCTGTACTGGAAGAGTCCTTGTCTGAGATACTGGCTGGGTTGGTGTCTGAGTCATTGTCTGGGACATTATCTGTGGCAGATGTCTTATGAGACATTGCTGAATGTTCTCTAAACACATCCCCACCATCATTTTTACTTCTAGATATGTAACTAGATTTAAGTCTCAGAAAGCCCAAAAAAGTAAAATACAAAATGTGACCCAGGAAAGGCATGCTATACTTCTAAAGACCTGCTTAACTTTTCTGGTATATACAAACAGAAACCTCCAGAAAATGTGTAAGAATGGCTATTAAAGGTGAGGGATAATGGTGCAAGGAATATAAAGTTGGATTAGTTTGAGTTTATTGATACATGCCCACTAAGAACAGCCCCTTCATTCAGTGTGTCAGCTTGAGAAGTTAGGAAAAGATCTAATAGTTTATTCAGATGAGTCACTGAAGCATAGACTAAGTAGCCTACACTAAATCAAGGTGAAGTACCAGAATTGCCTTGATATACTATGCCAGCCAAGCCAAGTGCCATTGAGTTGGATCTTATAGAAGATAGTATATCTGTAGTATCCAAAGGTTTAGGGAAATTGGCATATTAGAGCATATTTATCAGGTTAGACCCACACATAGAATGCTCAGAAGACACCCCTTTTACCACAATGGTGAGGAACACATTTGTGAAGGAAACCTCAACATCCTTGAAGAACGCTGTGATTGTTATTTTATGTAGGTAGAATTTGACAGTGGGAATTGCCTGAGCTGAATTAAGACTTCTGGTTACAATGATCCTAACTGGACCATGTGTTGGTAGAGGGAAGAGTCAGCATTCGATTGACAAATATAAAATTCAGCAAGCGTAGTGTAACAAACAACACAGTTAAAACAATAATCAGAATAATCTGACTTGTATGCATTTATGGCATTGGTTAAATAGTCATGGTATTCCTAGGACTCATGACCTAAATATGTACTTGATCTACTAAGTATTTGCTTGATCTGTACAAGTGGAAGACTTCTACATCAAGTGAACAGCAGTATAAAGTGACTTGGATAGAATAGAGTCACAGTTCTTCAATTCCCACATGAGTTATTTTACAGAGCTACAACCCCTTGAATAAAAGGGAGACCCAGTCCCCTTGCTCTCACTTGTTTATGAGTTTTTTTATACTGTGAGGGCTTATGTGTTGCTGTGATTCTGGAAGCTCTACCATGGTTATTCAAATAAAAGCAGGGTCACCCATGGTGGATAGGTTTCAACTGAGCTTCCAGATCAAGATAGACTAGGAAAAATGAACCAGCAGTCTGCTTCTGAAAAGAATTAGTCAAGGGAAACATTATGAATAGCAGCGGAATATAGTCAGATATAGCACTGGAAAACGAGCCCCCCAAGTTTGGAAGGCATTCAAAAGGTGACTGGGGAAAAGCTGTCTCTTCAAAGTAGAGTCAATGTTAATGATGTGAATGGAGTAGAGCCTTCAGAACCTCCATTTGCTGATGTGGCACCACTCAAAATGTGACGAAAGAGTTGTAAACATTCATTAATAATTGGAATATGGAACGTAAGAAGCGTGAACTTAGGAAAATTTGAAATCATCAGAAATGAAATGGAACACATCAACATAGATATCCTAGGCATTAGTGAGCTGAAATGGACTGGTATTGGCTATTCTGAATCAGACAATCAGGTGGTCTGCTATGTCGGGAGTGACAACTTGAAAAGGAACGATATTACATTCATCATCAAAAAAGAACGTTGAGTTTTTTCTTTAGTTCTTTCAGCTTGAGAAATGCAGTGTATGTTCTTCCTTTTCTGCTTTTTATTTACAGCTCTTTGCATATGTCATTATAATACTTTATGTTTGTTGTCTTGAACATTTCAAGATCTGTCCTGAAGTACAGTGATGTCAGTGATAGGTTAATACACATATGCCTATAAGGAAGGTCAGTTAACACAACTGTTACTCAAATTTACACACCAACCACTACAGCCAAAAGTGAAAAAAAATTAAAGATTTTCACCAGCTTCTGCAGTGCGAAATTGATCAAACATTCCAGTAGGATGCATTGATAATCGCTGGTGATTGCATTTCAAAGGGTGGAAACAAAGAAGAAGGATCAGTAGTTAGAAAATATGGTCTTGGTGACAGAAATGATGCTGGCGATTGCGTGATGGAATTTTCCAAGACCAATGACTTCTTCATTGCAAATACCTTTTTTCACCAACACGAACAACAACTGCACACATGGGCCTCACCAGATGGAATACACGGGAATAAAACTGACTACATCTGTGGAAAAAGACCTGGAAAAGGTCAACATCAGAAGTCAAAACAAGGACAGATTTGATGTGTTGAACACAATGACCAACGACCAGATGAATTATGGTATGGTATCAAAACTGGAGAAAAAGATGTATAGGGAGGAGGTATGTGGATAGAGCTCACTGAGTGTGCCAAAGAAGTGAAGAAATTTATGTCTCATGTGATTATGCACCAAAGGATGATCTCAGCAGAGGAGAATTTTAACAGTCAAGGGCATAGTATGATGCATTCCAAGGAAAGCAGTCACCCATTTTCCCCAGCCACTCAGTCCTTGCCCAGTGAGTTAGTAAACAACATGGCCATGATGGCAGGGATGGAGGTTAGACATTCCTGCAAAGAGGACATTGAATTGATATCACGTAACAGAGATAAAGAGAAGTACGTCTGTAATTCAGGCAATCCCTGTGGACATCTCTTATTACTACAGTGCCCTAAGATTGAAGTCATTGGAAATCTATAGAAATGTATTTCCAACATGATTACAAAGGACCCTGACACTTCATGAATGAAAGTTCAGGTCACTTCGCCAAGAAAAGAATTATGATTATTTGAGGTGTTTCCTGAGACCAAAGGGCATGCAGAATGGATGGTGAAAGAAGATAGTTCTTGATACCAGCTACAACAGTGTGATCAGTTGTAGAAGTGGGAAGTGTATTTGTTATGAGCATTTCTTCCTTGAATTTGTGCACCAAATATTTTTGTCTTCTCTTATAAATACAAAATATATAAAGGAGTAGTGAGTTTTTGGTTGTAGGCTTGTTAGCAGTACCATTTTAGGCACAAGTTCAACCCTATAATTGTCTTTATTTAGAGATTATGAATGGTTTAAAGAGATATGTACAGGTGACAAATTGACAAGGGATGGACTATTATGACAAAGATTGTGTGACAGTTTGGCAGGACCACGATGCTCAATGATTTGGGAGTTATGATGTAGTTTAGATATATGGACTTTTTGGCAAAGCTTGTTGACTTTTGCTAGTACCGGATCCTGCATCCTGTTCATCTTCATCTGGCCTCTGGTTCTTGGGAATTGAGATAGCATATATAAAATTCACTAGTTTTGCTTCTCCAGAGAACCAAGCCTAAGACAGTTTTTTTTTTTGACCTTAAAAAAAAATCTCATTATTGTTAATATAATTTGTTTATAACCTGTATTATTTGACTCAAAAAAATTTCCAACTTTTTTTTTGGTACAACATAGTCTTTACTCAATAATAAATATACAGAGTAGGAAAAAAAAACAAGATTGCAGATGGTGTATGCCAAGCCAAGTGCCGTCGATAATGTACTAAAAACAGCACCTTCTTCAACCTCTCTGAAACTCTTTTGAAGTACTCATTATCTTACATTTTTCCATATGTAATTAGAAATTATTCTTACTTATTAATTTAAGCATATTATTAAGTAGTTCTTCCTTTGAAACCCAGTTCAACATCATCAAATATTTATGAACACTGTTATATGCAAAGTAGTGTGTTAGCTGCTGGAGATAAAAAGAAATACAGGAGCTATACCTACCCAATAAAATATTTCTTTTTGGTTTTTGAAAGGAAATAATAATTTACCTGTTCCAACACACTTACAGAGACCTCCTTCTGTTTAATGCAAATGAATAAAGGTTTCTCCGTAGAGTATATAACACCGAAATACATAGGGTTAGCTTCAGAGTCATAAAATTCTTCATATATTCAAAATACTCCAAGTTTAATGTTTATATTTTTCTGATAAATTTCTAAGTAAGATAGACTATGCATTTTACAGATTGATTCTTCTTATGTTTCACTGTATTGTGGCAAAGAAAATAGACACTTTATTACATTTCCTAACCTGACTATTGATTTCCAAGGGCCACGTGTAATGAAGCAGTATCAGTGAAGTGGACAAAATTCTACATCTTCTTGCAATAATTTCACTAGTGGCCATTACCAGTAATTCTTTGTCCTTATTTACAATTTAAAAATATAAACGAGCTATTTACAGGGTACATTAATAACATTAGTGTACAGTAACAAATTCTGGACAAAAAGTGTTTTGATTTCATCATGATGATTGTATTGAAAGCCCATTGATAAAACATACTTGAATATACATCATAAGCTTAGTAAGCTGTTCAGTCCTGCAGAAATAGCCTGGGTAGTTTAATTCTAAAGAGACTTTTTTGAACAGTAAAATCATATTACAGGAGGAAAAAGAAATTAAATTGTGCTAATGTAACTGTACCTACTAAAATTTATTTCCACCTTTGATCACACTAATAGGTTTCATCCTTGAATAAGTAATATTACCATTACCTTTTATATACTCTCAATCCTCAGTTTCCTTCAGAACAGAACTAGATCCTCAGTGTATTACAATATAATGGTACCTCTTCTTAATTTGCAACTTTGTTTTATCTCTCCTTTTAATGAAAGGGTAGTAGCTCTAACAGTAATTTGATTGTCTTTATTACGTATCAGAGATCATCTAATTGGAACTAAGCAAATTCTTTTAAAGCCCTAAAGAAGAGAGTGTGCTAACTTTCCATTTATAACCCACCTAGAGCCATCAGACTTTCTATGAGTTGGAATCAACTCAATGGCTGTGAGTTTTGGTTTCAGAGACATAAGATCATACAATTTTAAAGATATACTTATTATAGCTCCCCAAAATTAAAGTCTTGGAATTGAAACAGTAGGCTTGCTAATGCACCATTTGCTGTGGAAATGCAGCAGAGTCAGCCTGAACTGTAGTCCAGTAAAAATATATCCATCTTTTCTCATTTTCTTTACTTGGAATAAGAGTCCTCTATCTCTTTTATAAGTCCAAATGTGTCTACATAAAATATCCTCATTTTTCTCCAAGAGATATTCCATTTACATTGTGGCTAGAACATAAATATATTTTCACATTGCTTCCAAAATGCTTTTAAGTTTTGTGAGGTAAGTACCGGAAAACGAAGAGATTAAACTCACATTACTTCTAGGTTAAAAATCAGTGGGAAAATACATGAGCATACCTATGACAAAACATCTCATAAGTTAATATTACATTGATATTTCAAAAAAGAACAGAAAGTACACATGACAGAAAACCACTGGATGATAAACTATGCAGGCTTTACACAGTTATTTTGTCATGTTGTCTGAACTTCTATTAACCCATTGCTGTCAAGTTGGGTCTGACTGACAATAAATATTCAGTGGTTGAGCTCTGAAGATTAAGTATTCCTGTAATACATAGGGAATTAACTGTCCATGTATCAGTAGCTAAAGTAACTATTTTGATGATAATGGAGGATCTTTACTTAGCTACTAATTTTATTTTTGTAAATACAATGATAAACATGGTTTAAAAAGCTATATCATTGAGAAAAAAGTACATTAAGAATAAAATTAGTTTCAGATAATCTGATCTTTGTATGAGTCCTTTTTGTTAATGGTTTATATGCATAATTCCAGAAAAAAGTGCTTAACTCCATATGTTTGTGTTTCTAAATTGATTCCGCAAATATAACACTACACACTTCTGCTCACTTTGTTTCCTCACATTATTATATATCAGCAAGCTTTACAGAAAGATATGTAAAGTTTATATTTTAATTGAGTGTATTTAACTGCATGAATACACAGTAGTATATTTATTTCACTAGAGTATATATAGTGTATTTATCCAGTTACTAATCAATGATTTTTAGTTTGCTTCTACTTTCAGTTACTACAAACGACAATGCAACAAAAATACATTGCATACATTCAAACAGTGACAATTCAGAGATTAAGGATTCATGCACAAAAAAGCATCTGATAGTGTCATGTTTTCACCTTGATTTCTACTTCTGGAATGACAATATGAAGAGATCCATGAACTGACTCCCTAGTAAAACAGGTGAAAATTAATCAGGAAAAATAAAATCTGGAAATAGTTCTGAAGGGCAAACAGGAAATTAAGAAATATTCACTCAAGACAATATACTACAGCACTGAAGAATAGCAAAAGGCAGTGGTATTTGAATTAAATTTGTTTCCTTACCCATACCCTTTCAGCTCAGTGAGACAGGAAATCCACTCCAAAAGAGTACAGGCAACAACACAGTGATCCGCTTATGCCCAGCTCCAAGCCTCTCTTCCTGGGAGCATCAGGATATCAGCATTTCTCATTCTGCCCCCAGCTACATGTTCTTGAGGTTCAGTCTGAGAAACAGCCACAGGAAGGTATAGGTCAGTGGCTTCCATCTTCCATTTAGCCACACTGTTGGGAAAGAGGCACTACTTTGAGAGAAATGCCACTGAGAATTCTGGGACCCAGATCACCTTTCACCCAACTCATAAGATAGAAGTCTCATGGCAGGAGAAGCCATCAGAGAGGAACTGGTTGACCAGTTAGTCCAGCTGGACTAACCAAGCAACTAACTTCCAAAGGAAAGAGAAACAAACTTTTCTCCTCTTCTAGTTCTAGAGTATTGACTCAGAGCTGATGTTTGAGAGCAGAGGGCTATAAATCAGAAAGCACTGAGTCCATTCACAAAGGAGCTAACTTTATTTGCAACATAGTTTAGAGAAGTTCAAACCTAAGGACACACTCAAAAATAATAGAGATTGTGATGAAAAACAATTAGGAGAGGAATTTTAGATACATTAGAGATAATAGTTACACTTTAGGCTGCCTAGTTTACCAGAAAGAATGGGGGGAAGAGACAGAGAAGAACCCTGCTGGAGCTAGAACAAATTTCAAATGAAGAGCTTAAAAAGAATACCGTCAGAGGTGTCAGAATTTAATTCGATCAATATGTGATGCAACTTATGCCCCTAGGGCATTTCTGAAAGCATTTGTTCAGTCATCTGGAAATGAATGGAACCTAACAGATACATATAGTCCAGGAATGAGACCGCCAGTCAGAATTCTACCAAGTCTCCTCACGGTGACTGCAGGCATGAGCAACACCAAAGGCTTCACGTTAAATGTGGGAAGAGGGAATACACTTCATAAAAATAACTCAACCAGTCACTAAATAATTTAGGCATCACTAAACAAATCAACAAAAAACAGTAACACTGCTAAGAGTGAGGGCACCAATCTCCGGAGTTGCTACAATATGTTACCTAAGATGTCTGGATCTATGAAAAAAAATTAACATATAACATGCGCTGGAAAAAAGATCTGGTAACAGCCTGTTAGAGGAAACAGATGTCATGTTTAACAAAGACTTCGAAGTAAACACTGTAAGTAAATTCAAATAACTAAAGGAAGCCATGATTAAAGATGTAGCAGAAGGTATGATAACAAAACTGTAACAAACCCACTGCTGTATAATTGATTTCAACTCATAACTACCCTGTAGGAGAAAGTAGAACTGCCCTATAGAGTTTCCAAGTAAGTAATCTTTAGGGAAGCAGATTGCCATATCTTTCTCTCATAGAGTAGACAATACACAATATGCTCGAATCAAGTGCTTTCATATCACAGTGCCTCCAGTGCTCCTTGGTATGAGGAAAATTTCTTATCAAATACAGACTATCAATGAATAGACAAAAATTATCTCTAATAAAAAAAGAACTAGTGGGAATTCTATATTCAAAAAGTACAAAAGACTCAAATTAAAAAAAAAATCATTGGGCATATTTAACAGTTATTTCAACTGGTCAAAGAATGACTTATTGGACCTGAAGGGAAATACAAATTATGAAATCAGAGGTATAAAGAAAAATAAGCAGAGCCTCAGAGAATTGTGAGGGATAGGGGTTTTCATTAATTAGATAGTACATAAGAATCAAGTTAGGTGAAAGGAGGGACAACACACAGTAGAAGAGAAGTCAGCACAGCTTGATTAAACCAAAAGCTACGAAGTTTCCTGAACATAATTGTCATGGATTGAATTGTGTCCTCCCCAAAGTATGTGTAGCCATGTGGCTGGGCCATGATTCCTAGTATCTTGTGACTGTCCTCCATTTTGTGGTTTTCCTAAGCTGTATGTTAAAGGATTAGGGTGGGGCTGTACATCCCTTCATAGGATTACCTCCCTGCTCCACTGTAAAAGGAGTTTCCCTGGAGTATGGCTTTACCATCAAGACAGCAGCACCGGGAGAAGAGCACATCTTTCAGACCTGAGGTTCCTGTGCCAAGATGCTCCCTGGACAAAGACTGATACAGTATTGGACTTTCTTCCAGAGCCAACAAGGGGAAGGCCTTCCCCTGGATCGGACACCCTGAATGTGGACTTGTAGCCTACTGGACTGTGTAAGAAAAAAATCTTCCTTTGTTAAAGCCATCCACTTGATGGTATTTCTGTTACAGCAGCACTAGTTAACTAAAACAATAATCAAACACTTTGAAGGACAGAGTAGCAGAAACAGAGGTCTGTGGACCATGGTTTCAAGGGACATCTAGGTCAATAGGCATAACAAGGTTTTTAAAGAAGATATTCTGCATCCCATTTTGAGTAGTGGTTTCTAGGATCTTAAAAGTTAGTAAGCAGCCATCTAAGTAGCACTAATTGGTCCTAACCCACCTGGAGCAGAGCAAAATGATGGACATCAAAGAAAATATAAGCCCAAGTATCAGACAAGGCCACATAATCCTGAGACTATGTTAACATGAGACCAGAAGAACTAGACGGTGCCCAGCCACCATCAATGACTGCCATGACAGGTAATACTGCAGAGTTCCTAACAAAGTGGGAGAAACATGGGGTACAGAACTCAAACTCTATTAAAAAGGCCAGACTTGATCTTCTGACAGACTGGAGGGTCCCTGGAAGGCATAGCCCCAAATTCTCTGTTAGCCTAGAGGTAAAACTATTCCCAAAGGGAACTCTTCAGACAAAATTAGATGCAAAATGGTACTGGCCAAGAGTGTGTTGCTTGGCATAAGTATATACATGAGGCTAACTGGGTTGCTTCTGTCCAGAAGTGAGATGTGAGTGAACAAGGGGACAGAAGCTAGCTGAGTGGACATGGGAAATACAGGGTGGAAAGGGTGCTGACACAGGGTGAGAATAGCAGCTAGAGTTACATAGCAGTGTGTGTGCAAGTTTTTGCATGACAAATTGACTTGCATTGTAAGCTTTCACACAAAGCACAATAAAATATTAAAAATGAAATAAAAAATTAGCACAGGACATGAACAGGCACTAGACCAAAGATAACACTGAGGCAACTAACAGATACCTGTGACAATGCTCATGATCATTAATCATTAGATAAATCCAAATCAAAACTACAGTGAGATACCATATCACCCCTACAAGGCTGGTATTAATGCAAAAAGTAAAAATAAATAAGTAAATATTGGAGATGCTGTGGAGAAACTGAAACACTTGTACACTGCTGGTGGGAATGTAAAATGTTACATCCACTTTGGAAACTGATTTGGTGCTTTCTTAAAAAGCTGAAAATACAAATACCATATGTTCAACCAATTCCATTTTTTGGAATATATCTCTAGTCTCTAGTAAAAAGACTAGACTTGCTTTTCTAATAGACTGGAAGGTCCTCAGAAGACATGGCATCTGGACTCTCTGTTAGCCAAGAACTGAAACCATTCCAAAAGCTAACTCCCCAGACAAAGACTGAACTGGTACGTAAAACATAAAATGATACTGGTGAAGAGTGCCCTTCTTGACTTCGGTAGATACAGGAAACGTACCGGGAAGCTGTTGCCCAAAGGAGAAACAAGACGACAGAAGCAGACAAGAGCTGGTTAAATTGACATGGGAAATACAGGATGGAGGGGAGGAGTGTACTGTCACAGGGTGGGGAGAGCAGCTCAGGTCACATTGCAAAGAGTGTGCAAGTTTTTGCGTGAGAAACTGACTTGAATTTTAATAAAAGCTACCCATTTTTGTGAGCCCAGTACAAGAGAAGTCTATGCAACAAGTTCAGGCTGCCATGCAAGTGGCTCTGCCATTAGGGACATATAATCCAGCTGATCCCATGGTGCTTGAAATGGCAGTGGCAGATAGAAATGCTGTTCGAAGTCTTTCGCTATTGGCAAAAGACAGGCCTCTTTTGGCAGATTACAGCACAGAGCCGTAGGAGTTTGGAAGAAATTCTTGCTATCCTCTGCAGATAACTATTTTCCTTTCGAGGAACAGCTTTTGGCTTGTTACTGGGCCTTAGTAGAGACTGAATGTTTAACCATGTGCCACCAAGTCACCATGTGGCTTGAGCTGCCTATGGTAATAATAGAGGCATTGTCTGACACAAAAGCCATAAAGATAGACTTGGACAACAGCAACATTATAAAACAGAAGTGGTGTGTATGAGACTAGGATTGAGCAGGACCTGAGGTCACAAAAAAGTTTCATGAGGAAGTGGCCAAATGCCCATGATCTCCACTTCTGTCGCATTACCTTCCATCTTTCAGTATACACTGTGGATTCATGTGGAGTTCCTTATGATCAGCTGACTGAAGAAGGCGACACTTAGGACTGGTTTACAGATGGGCAGGCACCACTGTAAAGTGCACAGTGGCAGCACTACAGCCCCTTTTGGGTACTTCCTTGAAGGACAGTGGTGGAAGTAAATTCTCCCAAAGGGCATGACTTCGAACAGTAAAGCTGATTGTTCACTTTTCCAGGAAGAAAATGGCCAGATGTGTGATTATCTACTGATTCATGTATTATGGCCAATGGTTTAGCTGCATGGTCAATGACTTGTAAGGAACGTGATTATAAATTTGGAGATAACGGATTATGAGAAAAAGTATATGGATAGATCTCTCTGAATCAGCCAGTGAAGTAAAGATATCTGTGTCATGAAAGTGTGAGCTCAGCAGAGTAGGATTTTAGCAATCATGTAAGTAGGATGACATGTTCTGTAGAAACCAGTCATCTACTTTCCCCAGTCACTCTCGTCATTTCTGAATGTGCTCATGAACAAAGCGGGTATCGTGGCAGGGATGGAGGTTATGGGATCAGCAACACAGACTTCCACCCGCAAAGGCTGACTTGGTTATATCTGCTACTGAGTGTAAATCTGCCAGCAGCAGAAACCAACACTGAATCCTCTATTTCGCTCTGTCTCTGGAGGTGATCAGGCAGCAACTTGGTGGCAAATCAGTTACATTGGACAACTTCCATCATGGAAGTGCAGCATTTTATTCTTCCTGGAATTGGTGCTTACTCTGACTGTGGGTTTGCCATCCCTTCATGCAATGCTTTTGCCAAAACTACAGTTTGTGGACCTACAGACAGCCTTATCCTCCATCATGGTAGCTCATACAGCATCACTTTGGATCAAGGGACCTACTTCATAGCAAATAAAGTGTTGCAATGTGCCCAAGGTCATGGGCTTCACTGGTCTTACCATGTTCCCCATCATCTTGAAGCAGATTGCTTGATAGAATGATGGAATAGCCTTTTAAAGACACAATTACAGCTCTGACTATATGGCAAAACTTTGCAGGGTTGGGGCAGTGTTCCCTAGGAGGCTTATATGGTCTAAATCAAAGTCTAATATATGGTGCTGTTTCTACCATAGAAGGATTCATAGGTCCTAGAATCAAGGAATGGAAATGAAAATAGCACCACTCACTAGTACTCCTACTAGCCCACTGAAATTTTTTTTTCCTACCTGACCCATCCGAGTGAACTTATATTCTGCAAGTCTAGAGGTCTTAGTTCCAAGGTAGGAACTAAGGAGGCACACCATTAATTCTATTGAACTGGAAGCTAAAAATGCCACCCGGTCACTTTGGCTCTTTATGGCGGGATTTAGAGGATAAGAAGATAGTTAACCAAATTGGCTGATGTGATTGATTTTGATTACCAAGAGGAACTTGGATTGATTTTACATGATGGGGATAAAGAAGTACATATCTGAAATGCAGGAGATCCCTTACAATGTCTCTTAGTACTATCATGCTCTGTGATTAAAGTCAATGGAAAACTATGGCAATCCAATTTAAGCATCATTACTAATGGCCCAGGCCCTTTGAGAATGTAGATTCAGGCCACCCCACCAAGCAAAGAACCACAACCTGCTGAGGCGCTGGCTGAGGGCAATGGAAATGTGGAATGTGTAATAGAAGAAGGTAGTTCTAACTACCAGTTAATACTAAACAACAAGCTGTAGAAATGATAACTATAACTGTTACGAGTATTTCTATATTGCATACATGCATGAAATGTTTTTGTTTACTTATGAAAGATAAGATGTAAACAGGAGTAGAACATTTTTCATTGCACATATGTTCATTGTATCATGTTAGGTCCAAGTATGGCATCATAATCATCTTTATTCAGACATTATGGTTTAAAGAGAAGAGCACAGGTGCCAAGTTGACAAGGGATGGATTGCGATGGCTAAGATTATGTGTCAACTTGGCTGGGCCATAGTTCTCAGTGTTTTGATGGTTACAAAGTAGTTTGACAGTCATATGGAGATGTTTCCATGTTTCATTTCTGTGTGGAGATTTGATATAATGTAATTACCTCCATGATGGGATGCACTGTGAGTAGCCAGTCATTTGAAAAGGAGTTCCTTGTCTATGTGTCCTGCATCAAATGTGAGTGGACATTCTTGTTTCTTGCTCTGTATCCTGTTCATCTCTTCTATGGCTCCTGGGACTTGAGCTAGCAACTTACCTTCATTCAGTCTTTCCTGCCAATCTTCAGATTTGTCAGTCTTTGCAGACTGTGAGCAAGATCCCTGCTCTCTGACCTGCCAATCTTAGATTTGCCAGGCCCTTAGGATACGTGAGTCTGAAGTCTCTGTCCTGATCCATGAACTTGGACATTGCTGAGCCTACAGCTTAGGGAGCCATTTCCTTTATATACATCTTTTCACACATATATTAGTATTCTTTACTGACTTTCTTTCTCTAGAGAACCCAGCCTAAGACAGTGTCATATAGAAGTCTCCAACTACTAAGGTGGTAGAATCATTTATTTCTCCACCTTCTTGGATTTTAACTACATCTGGGATTCCAATGCATCTACATGTCAATTTGTGAAGAATTTGCATCTTAAGACTATGGAGTTTTTCAATCCTTGAAGTGATATCCCTCTGTTATTTAAATATTTTAAAATAACTTTAAAATATATTTTATAATTTACAGTGTATACATCTTGCACATCTTTCATTATATTTATGTGTAGGCAATATAAGAATTGTTAGCAGGGACTAGGTGCTATTTTCCTTATCTTAGGTGGAAAGAATTCAGTCATTCACTATTATATATGATGTTAGCAGTAGGCCATTATTAGAAGTATTGTTTTAGTTTCCTAGGACTGCTATAATAAAATACAACAAACAAGGTAGCTTATCATATTGCAAACTTATTGTCTCTCAGGGAGTCTGAGAGTCCCGGATCAGGTTGTTTGTCATGGATTCCTCATGAACTTTCAGGGACAGCCAGTTCTGCATCTCTTTGCTAGCTTCTAGTAACTATAGATTTGAAGCTTCAGTGTCACAAGTCGTTGGTTTTTTGAGTCCATGTATGTGTCTTTTCCTCTTTTATAAGGACACTGATCATATAGGCTTGGGACCCACTCTATTTCACTGTGACCTCATGTTAACTAACTAATAACCTCTTCACAATCTCTATTTCCAAATAGACTCACATTCACAGGAACAAGGGTTAGAATTTCAACATAACTGTTTGTGGGGGATACAGTTCAATTCCCAGCAGCTATTTATCAATTTGAGGTGTTCCTCCTCTGTCTCTAACTTGAGAAAATATATCATCATGAATTGATATTGGATTTTGTTAAGTGCTTTTTCTGCATCAATTGATATGATCATATTTTTTTCTCCTTTAACTTTTTGATAGGGTGGATTTTATTGATTGATTTTCAAATGTTGAAACCATCCTCCGTAACTCAAATAAATTGCAGTTGTTTAAGGTGTATAATTCATTTTGATCAATGCTAGATCAATTTGCTGGTTTTTTTTTTATGTTATGTTACAGATTTAAGTGTGTAAATTTGTGAGCTGTGCTGCTCTGTTCTCACTGTATTTCGTTTGCTGTTGGGGAATACTTGCCTCAAAAAATGAATTAGTAAACATTACCTTCATTTCTGCTTCTTGGAAAAGAGTATATAGATTTGGTGTTAAGTAATTTTTAAATCTATGGTAAAACGATTCATTGAACTCCCATGATCCTGGTGATTTTGAGCAGGAGACTTTTTAATTCTAGATGCGATTTCTTCCATAGATTAACTATTTCATCTTGGTAGAGTGTTATGGATTGAATTGTGTCTCACCAACATATGTGTTGAAATCCTAACACTTATGCCTAGAAATGTAACTCTATTTGGTAATATGATTTTCTTTGTCATTAATGAGGTTGTATCTGTATAAGTTATGCCCTTAGCAGCTTTTTTTTTCACTTGTGCTTTATGTGAAAGTTTACTGCTCAAGTCAGTTGCTCATAGAAAAACTTACACACCAATTGTTATTTGACCCTAGGTGCTCTTCCTACAATGTGACAACGCACTCCTCCTTTCCATTTTGTACTGCTGGTGTGCATTCAACCAGCTCCTCTTCTTTTCCACTGTGTCAGCTCACCTCCACACAGGAGCTGCCATATAGTTTCATGTATCTACTTGAGCCAAGAGGCACACTGTTCACCAGCATCATTTGATGTCTTACATAGTTCAGTGTCATCTTTGAAGAGTTGGCTTTGGGAATGATTTTAGCTCTAGGCTAACAGAGAGTCCAGTGGCGTGTCTTCTGGATTCCCTCTGGTCTCAGTCAGACCACCAAGTATAGTCTTTTTATTAGAATTTGAGTTCTGCACCCCACTTTTCTCCCACTCCATCCAGAACTCTCTGTTGTATTCCCTGTCAGGAAGGACATTAGTGGTAGCGGTGCATCATCTAGCTCTTCCATTCTCAGGTTGATGGGACTGACTGGATTATGCGGCCCTGTCTGTCTCCTGTGCTCATATTTTCCTTCTCATTGCTATTTTTCATTCTCCTGGGTTCCAGGAGGGCTGAGACTAACTGATGCATCTTAGATGGTTACTTGCTAGTTTTTAAGACCCCAGATACCGCTCACTAAAGTAAACATTTTCTTAATAAACTTTGTTATGCGAATTCACCTAGGTGTCCACTGAAACCATGGTCCCTAGACCCTCTTTCCCTCCCCAGCTCTGTGTTTTGAAATATCTGGTTATGTTCAGGAAACTTCTTAGCTTTTGCTTTAATCCAGCTGTTCTGACTTCCCCTGTATTATGTGTTCACTTGCTCTTCACATAAAAAAAAAAAAATTCCTGTCTACTATCTAGTTAATGCACACCCCTTTCCTTCCCTCCTCACCCACATAACCATCAAAGAATGTTTTCTTACTTGTCTCACTCTATTCTTGAGTTTTTATAATACTGACCTTGTACAAACTTTCTCCTTCTGAAGCTAATTTCACTCAGCATAATGCCTTCCAGTTTCATCTATGTTATGAGATGTTTCAAGGATTCATTCTTACTCTTTGTTGTTGCACAATATTCCATTGTGTCGGTATACTCTAATTTGTTTATTCACTCATCTTTGCTGGGCACCTATGTTATTTCCATCTTTTTGCTTTTGTGAGTAGTGCTGCAATGACCATGGGTATACACATATCTGTTCCTCTGATGGCTCTTATTTCTCCAGGATATATTTTAAAAAGTGGGATTCCTGAGTACACGGTATGTCTATCTCCAGCCTTTTAAGGAAGTCCCAAATTGATGTGCCAAGTACTTGTTCCATTTTCAATTTCCACCAGCAATGTATAAGTTTATACACTGTATTAGCAGTGTATGGTTTCTTTATAACCTCTCTAACGTTTATTATTTTATGTTTTTTGGATTAATGCTAGCCATGCTGGGGTGAGAAAGTATCTCACTGTGGTTTTTATTTGTATTTCTCTAGTGACTGTGGATCATGAGCATTCTTCATGTGTTCATTGGCTTCATGAAGGTCTTCTTTGGTACAGTGACTGCTCATATATTTTGCACATTTTCAGATAGGATTGTTTGTGTTTTGGTTACTGAAGTTTTGCTGTATTTTGTCAATTTTAGAGTTTAGAATATGGTTGGATTTGCCCTGGTCCCAAATTATTTTCCAGTCTTGTTGTCCTTCTACTCTTTTGGTGAGGTCTTTGGATGAACATAAGCATTTGATTTCTAGGAGCTCCCAGTTATCAGTTTACCTTTCTGATGTTTTTGCAGTGAGAGTTGCTACTGTTGTCCCTAATTTTTCTTCCATAATCTTCAGTGTTTTAGATTTTTATATTTAAGTCTTTTATGCATTTTGAGTCACTTATTCTGTGCCTGGTGTGAGGTATAGGTCTTGTTACATTTTTTTTTGGCTGATGGATATTCAGTTATCCCATCATCATGTGTTAAAGAGACTATCTTTTCCTCATTTAACGGACTTTGGCCTTTGTCAAATATCAGCTACTCGTAGGTGTATAATTTTATGTTTGGAGTCTCAATTCTGTTCCATTAGTTTATATATCTGCTATTGCACCGGTACCAGGCAGTTTTGACTACTGTGGGCATGTAATAGTTTCTAAAATCAGGCCTCACACTTTGTTCTTCATTAATAATACTTTTTTTTACTCATTTGGGGCCTCTTCCTTTTCCATGTGATGTTGATAATTTGTTCCTCTATGTCTTTAAAAACATGTAGTAGGAATTTGGACTAGGATTGCATTGTATCTATAGATTGTTTTGATAGAATAGACATTTTCACAAAGTTGAGTCCTCCTATCCAGCAGCAAAGTATGTTTTTCCACTTATGTAGCTCTCTTTTGGTTTCTCACAGTAGTGTCTTGATGTTTTCCTTGTGTAGGTCTTTTACATCACTGCTTAGATTTATTGTTAATTATTTTATCTCTTTGGAGGCTGTTGTAAATGGTATTGATTTTGGTGACCTCCTGTTTAAAGTTATGTTTGTTGGTGTAGAGGAATCCTGAAATAGTGTTGTTTTTTTTTTTAATTATGATTGAATGAAAAATGTACATTCTCATATAAATTTGCATGCCCACCTATATGCAGCTCCCATTGCTCTCCCTGCCTGGTGGTAGCACACTCTTCTTGTCTGCTCCATACATGTCTTATACTTTCAACAAACTCCTATCCCCTCCTCTCCACCCACTCCCCTTCTTCCAGTAAGAGGTGAGCAGGATGACATCCTATAGACCACTGAACCATGAAGTGCGCACGTGATATGGTCACTCTGTGTCGCCAAGTCCAATCCATTCCTGTCCGAGGGTTGACCTCCATTATGATTTATAGACAGGGGCAGCATCAGGGCCAGGGGTCATGCTCCCAGGGGAACCCCGAGGCCCATCAATTGCAGTATATCAATGGAGATCTCAGGTTGCACCTCTTTTTATTCTTGTGTTTCCAGCGAGACTCAACTTTGTGAGCTCCATCACAGCTACCACCGGTGGTAGTCAAGCACCATCTGGTTCTTCCTGTCACCAGTCGATGTAGTCACCCACTCATGTGGGTCTCTCTGTTGTCTGGGTTCTCTTTCCCCCATGTCGTTTAGGTCCTTAGTGATCATCCATTCCTGCTAAATTGGGACCATTTACTGTATCCTCGGATAGCACTTTGGCAAACTTTAAGACCCCGGACGCCACTCACCAATGTGGGGTGCAAAAGGCTCTCTCAGCAAAATGCTAGTTATGCCAACTGGCCTCGGTTTCCCCTGACAGCATGGCCTCCAGTCACCTACCTCAGCTACTCTGTCCTTGTAATATAGGAATAAGATGGGAGAAGTAATTACGTTATGTTGAAGTCCAGTTAATATTGATTTTCTTTCTAATGTGTGCTGTCACAGGTTTCACCCAACCAAATTTCTATCAACTATCTCATGTAAACCCTTCCTCCTACCCTCCCTACCTCCCAACCCTTGAAGCTGTCAAAGAGTCTTTTCTTCTATGCACGAGTCTGTTTTTGAGTTCTTATCATAGTGGTCTCATACAATATTTGTCCTTTTGTTGCTGACTACTTCCACTCAGCATAATGAACTCCAATTGAAACCAGGTTATGAGATATTTCATCATTGCTCTTTATTATTGCATAATGTTCCACTGAGTATATATACCATAGTTGGGAATCTGTTTTCTCTGTTGTTGGGAATCTGGGTAGATTCCATCTTTTTGCTGTTGTGGACTGTGCTGCAATAAACATTAGTGTGCATGTATCAGTTGTTGTGAATGGCCTTGATTCTGTAGGATCTATTTCCAGAAGTGGAATTACTGGTTCAAATGGTATATCTAGATCTAGCTTTTCAAGGAGATGCCAGTTTGCTTTCCACAGAGGTTGCACCATTTTGCAATCCCACCGAGTGGAGGAGAGTTCAGTGTGCTCCATAACCTCTCCAGCATTTGTTGTTTTGTGTTTTTTGTATCGTAGCCAACTTTGTCGGGGTGAGGTGATATCTCATTGTAGCTTTGATTTGAATTTCTTTAATAGCTAATAATCATGAGTGTGTCCACATGTGTTTTTTGGCTGCCTGGATCTCCTCTTTAGAGAAATGTCTGGTCATCTCCTTTGCCCATCACTTAATTGGATGATTTATCTTCTTTTTACTGATACTTTGTAGTACCTTATGGATTACGGAGATCAGGCATCAGTCTGACATATAGGTGCCAAATATGTTTTCCCATTCTGTAGGTGGCCTTTTAATTCTATTAGTAAAGTCTCTGGATGAGCAAAAGTGTTTGATTCTTAATAGTTCCCATTTGTCTATTTTCTTTTCTGTTGTTTGTGGTTTGTTTGCCAGATGTTAAAGTCTGTTTATGTTGTATGTTAAAACTTCCATTGTTATTTCTACTTTTTCTTGGATGAGCTTCATCATTTTAGATTTGATATTTAGGTCTTTTATCCAGTTTGAGTTGGTTTTGTGTAAGGTGTAAGATATGGGTCTTGTTTCAACTTTTTGCAGATGGATATCCAATTTTGCCAGCACCATTTGTTGAAGAGATTGTTTTGACTCCAGTTTAGAGTCTTAGGGCCTCTGTCAAATACCAACTGTACATACGTAGATGGTGTCATATCTCGGGTCTCTGTTCCATTGATCTATCTGTCTCTTTTGGTACGAGTACCAGGCTGTTTTGTCTACCATGGCAGTGTAATACATTCTAAAGTCAGATACTGAGAGGCCTCCCAGTGTGTTCCTCTTCGTCAGTAGTGCTTTACTTATCTGGGGCTTCTTCCCTTTCCAAATAAATTTGATTATTTGTTTCTCCATCTCATTAAAAAATGTCACTGTAAATTGTATTGGGATTGCATTATAAAAGCAGATTGCTTTGGGCAAAATAGACATTTTCACAAGATTAAGTCTTCCCGTCCATGAACAGGGTAGATTTCGCCATTTATGTAAATCTTAGTTTCTTGTAGTAAGGACCTGCAGTTCTCTTTGTAAAGGTCTGTTATTTCTCTTGTTAGATTTATTTCTAGGTACTTTATCTTCTGAGGGGCTATACAAAATGATATTGACTTGGTGATGTCTTCCTTAATAATCTCATTGTTGGTATAAAGGAATCCTACTGGTTTACTTCTGTTTATCTTGTATGTTGACACTTTGCTGAACTCGTTTATCAGCTTGCGTAGTTTACTTACGGATTATTTAGGATTCTCTACGTATACATAGGGAGATTTTTACTTCTTCTTTGCTGATGCAGATGCCCTTGATTCTTGGTCTTGTCTAATTGCTGTGGCTGGAACTTCTAGTACAATGTTGAATAGGAGACGTGAGAATGGGCATCCTTATCCAGTTCCTGTTCTCAAGGGAAACTATTTCAATCTCTCTCCATTCAGGATAATGTAGGCAGTTGGCTTTGTATAAATGGCCCTTATTGCATTGAGCAATTTGCTGTTTATTCCTATTTTGCTGAGAATTTCTAGCATGAATGGGTGTTGGACTTTATCAAATGCCTTTTCTGCATCAATAGACAAAATCAGATGATTCTTGTCTTTTGTGTAACTTATGTGGTTGATCACATTAATTGTTTTTCTGATGCTGAACCAGCCTTGCATCCCTGGTATGAATCGAACTTGGTCATGATGGATTATGTTTTGGATATGTTGTTGTATTCTATTGGAAAGAATTTTGTTGCATATTTTTGCATCTAGATTTATGAGTGATATCAGTATATAGTTCTCCTCTTTGGTTGGATCTTTCCCTAGCTTTGGTATCAGGGTTATGCTGGCTTCATACAATGAATTTGGGAGTATTCCATCCCTTTCTATACTGTGAAAGTCGCAGTAGTATTGGAGATAACTCTTCTCTAAAAGCTTGTTAGAATGCTGATACGAATTAAGGAATTTGTCCATTTCTTCTAGGTATTCAAATTTGTTAGAATGCCATCTTTCATAGTATTCTGTTATGATATTTTGGATTTCTGTTGGATCTGTTATGGCAACCCCCACCCCCTCATTTCTTATTTGGATTGTTTGTTTCCTTTCCTGTTTTTCTTTAGTAAGTTTATCCAGTGATTGGTCAATTTTGTTGATCTTTTCAAAAACCAGCTTTTGGTGTTTTCAATTTTTTCAGTTGTACTTGTATTCTCTAATTTGTTTAGTTCTACTCTAATCTTTATGATCTGTTTTCTTCTGGTGACTGAAGGGTTCTTCTGTTGTTCTCTCTCTACTTGTTAAAGCTGTAGGCTTAGTTCTTTGATTTGGTTTCGTCTTTCGAGATGTGCACATTTATGGAGATAAACTGAACTCTGAGTGCTGCTTTGGCTCTGTTCCATAATTTCTGGTAGGAAGTGTTTTCATTCGCATTGGAAACCATAAATTTATTTCTTTCATCCTTGGCTTTTTCTATAATCCATTTTTTTGAGCAAGATGTTGTTGGGTTTCCATGAGTTCCACTGTCTATCTATGTTTATTCTGCTATTGATTTTGACTTTTATGGCTTTATGATCTGAGAAGATGCTTTGCATTAATTTAATGGTATGGATTTTGTTGAGACTTGCTTTATGTCCTAACACATGGTTTATTCTGGAAAATGTTCCATGTGCACTGGAGAAGGTGTAGTTGTCCACTGAAGGATAGAAATCTCTGTAGATACTGATGAGGTATAGTTGGCTAATTGTGGCAATAAGGTCTTCTGTGTCTTTACTGAGCCTTTTTCTAGATGATCTTTCCAATATTGAGAGTGGAGTGTTAAAGTCTCCTACTATTATTGTGAGTGACCTATCTCCTTTTTGAGTGTAGTCAGTGTTTCTTTGATGTATTTAGGTGCTCTAATATTAAGTTTATAAATATTCAATATTAAGTCCTGCTTGTATATTGATCCTTTCAGCAATCAGTATTGTCCACAATTGTGGATTTCACATTAAAATGACTTTTTTCTGGGATTAGAATTGCCACACCTGCTCGTCTTTGTTCATTGTTAGCTTGATATATATTCTTCCATCCTTTCATTTTCAGTTTGTTCCCATCTTTAAGTCTAAGGTGAGTTTCTTGCAGGCAGCACACAGATGGGTCATGTCTTTTGATCCAAGATGTAAATCGATGTCTCTATCCTGGAGCATTCAGTCCATTCACGTTCAATGTAATTATTGATATCTATGTGTTCAGTTCTGCCAGTGTGATATGTTTGTTTCTGTGTTGATGTTTTCTCTGTTCTTATTAATCTGTTCTGGGACATTCTTCTTTGTGAGTTGATTTTTCACCTTTTTCAGGTTTGGTTTTGTGGTTGATGAGACTCCTATATAATGTTTCTTGATTTGATATGTTGCATCTTTATTGTGCTTTACTGTTGCACCAAACATCCCTCTTAATAAACTATGTATAAATCCAATTTCAACTACTACCACTCTTATCAACTTCCTCTCCATCTGGAAGGACTATAATGTCTGTAGTACATCCCTCTTTTTAATATGTTGACATCATAGTTTTCATGATATGATCACTGGATCATTTCTTTCACTATTACAGCTTTGAGTGAATTTGGAGTCTTCCCTACCTCAGTTGGATTCTGGGTGATGTGTCCTGTATTTGCTTCTAAATTGTAAAGTTAGTGATTTTGTTCTTCTAAACCAGGAGATTCTTTCAGTATTTCTTGTAGCTTTGTTGGTTTTTACAAAGTCTCTGAGTTTCTGTTTATCTGTGAATGTCTTAATTCCATTTTCATATGTGAAAGATAGTTTTACAGGATATATAATTCATGGCTAGAAGTTCTTCTCCTTCAAGTCTTTGAATGTGTCATGCCACTGTCTCCATGCCAGCATCATTTCTGCTGAGAAATCCGATGAAAGCCTCCAGGGTTTCCCTCTGAATGTTAGCTTTGCTTGAGTCTTCCTGCCTTTAAGAATTTCAGCCTATGTTTCATTTTGTTATGCTTGATTAGACCATGTCTTGGAGTCTTTCTTTTGAGATCTATATTGAGTGGCATTCAATATGCATCTTGGATCTCTATATTCTCTTCTTTCATAATTTCTGGGAAGTTTTCTGTCAGCAGCTCAGCAATCATACTCTCTGTGTTCTCAGGTGTCTCACCCTGTTCAGGAACTCAAATTA
The DNA here is from genome assembly GCA_028571685.1 of Heterohyrax brucei. Lineage (NCBI taxonomy): Eukaryota > Metazoa > Chordata > Mammalia > Hyracoidea > Procaviidae > Heterohyrax > Heterohyrax brucei. Next base: position 118,330,593 of record CM053166.1, read on the forward strand.
ATCATAGATTGTTCCTCTTAATAGAGTCTCACATGCTTCTTAATGCTTCTTCATTTTTCTTGTTTCTTTTTTCTGATTTCTCATCATAGATGGTGGAGTTAGTGGCTCTGTCTCCCAAGTCAGAAGCTCTATTTTCCATTCTGTTTTCTTGGTTTTGAATTGAAGTTTCTATATCTTTTATTTTGTTCTTGATCTGTTGGATTTCAGAGTACTGGTGTTCCATCAGATCAAAGAGCTTTCTTAATTTTTTCTCTTGCTCTGCTGCATTTTGTATAAGGTCTAGGAGTGCTCTCTATATAATCATTTTGTATTCACCTTCTGATAGTTTCAGAAAGCTTTCTTCGTCTGGGAAGTTTTGAGGTGTTTTCTTTTGGGCCCCTACTGAAGCCATCTGTGATTTCTTGGGTATGCTTTTCTCCAGAGTTTGTTGCTTTTTGGGCTTCATGTCTGTCAAGAGAGGCTGGGAGAGATGCTGTGAGGATGCACCACAGTTGTTTGTCTAGACCATCTTAAAGTGAGAGGTAAAAAGTATCTGACAGCTTCCAAAGTAATTCAGGTTTTCAGGTGTATAGATCCCTCTTCCCAGCTGGCATGGTAATCACCTCTATATCCCACCACAGATTTTTTTTTTCTATATTGTTGAATTCTGTTGGATAGAATTTTCCTGACGATGTCTGCATCTAATTTTATGAGAGTTATTGGTCTGGATTTTTGGGTTTTGTATCCTTTTCCTGGTTTTTGTATCAGGGTTATGCTGACCTCATAGAATGCATTTGCAAATACTCCATCTATATTCTGAAATATTTTTAGTAGATACTTCCTATGCTCTGAAATACCTTTAGTGCTAGTGGTACTAACTGTTCTCTGAAAGTTTGTTGCTATTCTCCAATGAAGTCGTCTGGGCCAGGGATTTTTTTGTTTGAAGTTTTTAATTACTACTTCAATCTCTTCTTTATTTATAGGTTTATTTAGTCATTGTATCTCTGTGTTGGTTTAGGTAGGTAGTGTGTTTATAGAAATTTGTCCATTTCCTTTAGGTTTTCAAATTTGTCAGTGCACATTTTTGCATAGTATTCTTTCATGATTATTTCAATTTCATTTGGGTCTTTGGTGATATCGCAGTATCTCATTTCTTATTCTAGTTAGTAGCTTCTCCTGTTTTCCTTTCATCAGTTTGATCAATGGTTCATTGATTTTGTTGATCTTTACACAGAAGCAGGCTTTGGTATTGTTAACATTATCAATTGTTTTCCTCTTTCATTTAACTTTTCTCTAATTTGTATTATTTGCCTTCTTCTGTTACCTGAAGGCTTCTTTTGTAGCTCTCTTTATGTTTCGTTGAGCTGTGGTGCTAATACTTCGATTTTGGCCCTTTCTGCTTTTTACACATATGCATTTATTGAAATAAGTTGACATCTGAGCACTGCTTTCCTATGTCACAGAAGTTCAGGTAGGATGGTGTCTATGTCACCTAGCACCACTATAACAGAAATACCACAAGCATATGGCAATAACAAAGAGAAATTTGTTTTTTCACACTGAGGTAGGCTGCAAGTCCAAATTCAGAGTATCAACTACAGAAGTCTTTCTACGTTGTCTCTGGAGAAAGATCCCTGTCATCAGTCTTCCCCTTGCCTCGGAGCTTATGAGGTACAGGGCCCTTGGGTCTAAAGGGTGTGCTCTGCTCCAAGTACTATTTCTTTCCTGATGAGCTCTTTGCTTGTTTCCCTTTTCTTTATATCTCAGGAAATTTCCTTAAGGTATAATACAATCTTATACATTGAGTCCTGCCCCACTGAAACAACTGCCACAAATCTGCCCTCATTAACATCATAGAGGCAGGGTAACAATGTATATAGGAACATCACACAATACCTGGAATCATGGTCTAGCCAAATTGCTATACATATTTTTTTTGGGTGACATACTTTGATACAAGACATTCCACCCTTTTGCCTCCCCCCAGTCAAATCCTTGTAACATGGAAAATATTCATATCATAACAAAATCTTAATTCCAAGTCCAAAATCCATAAATTCCTCTTCAACTGTGAAATCTAGAACACAGGTTATCTGCTTTCAATATACAATAGCAGAATAGGTAGTCACAAGCTAGACATTTCCATCACAACTGAGAGAAATTGCAGTGAAAGAATGTGTAACACGTACCAAGCAAGTCATCAGAGCACATTATATCAGCCCCGAAGGCTTTAAAAATAATACCCCATTCTTTGCTCTTGAGACTTTGCTCTTGGCCTTGCTCTTCAGACTGTAAGTATTGACCACACTCTCCAGATTCTGATTGGGCCCTTTGGATCTGGGCCGCAGCCTCACCTTCCAGGTCCACTGGGACAACTCTGCTCCCTTAGCTTTGGCACACTATTTTCCTAGTCCATCTGAGTGACAAATCCACCCTTAGAAACACCAGACGCCATAATTCCACTCTATGGCACCCCTAAAGTTATCATTATACCTTTGGGGACTAAGTGAGCTCAGCTCCTTGTGCTCCTTGTCTTTTCAGCTACTGCTTCCTGTGGCCTCTTGGACCAGACCTCACACATGTTCTGCCTTGCTAGGATGAGTGTTCCAAAGCTCTGCAGCTCCATCAATAAGTGCCCAGAGTACCCTACTGCCCCAGGAAACCTACTGTGCACAGGCACTCAGCTCTTTCTCTCAGTGGGTTGGCTTCAGGGCTGACTCATGCTAGTGTCCTAGTTCTGTGTTGTCACTTCACTGCTGTTTTCATCATTGGTACCTTCCTTGGTGTTAACAGTTCTCTTTAGTTCCTTCTGAGTCTTCTATCTGTTCACAGTTTCAAAACAACTTCCACATTTTAGATACGTGTTGCAGCAGTACCCTATTCTCTCAATTCCAAATTCTTAGTCATCTAATGTTGTCATAACACAGACACCACCAGTGGATGGCTGTAACAAAGAGAAATTTGTTTTATTACAGTAAAGTAGGCTGGAAGTTCTAATTCAGGGTATTAGCTCCAAAGGAAGTCTTTCTGTATTGTCTCTGGAGGAAGATTCCTGTCTTTAATCTTCCCCTGGCTGGGACTTTCTGAGGTGCAGGGCCCTCGGGTCCAAAGTGATCCCGGCACTGCTTCTTTCCTAATGGTGTGATGTCCCCAACTCCTTGCTTGCTTCCCTTTCCTTTGTATCTCAGGAGATTACCTCAAGGCACAATACAATCTTAGACATTGAGTTATGAGTCAACACAACTGCTGCCCATCCTCCCTCATTAACATCACAGAGGCTGGGTCACAGTGCATAGGCACATCATACAGTACCTGGAACCATGGTCTAGACAAATTGCTACATATGTTTTTGAGGGACACAATCCATGGCAGATGTGTTTTCATTTTTTTTGATTCATATGAATTTCTTTATTCCCTGTACTTACTTTATTCTATAACCTAGTAGTTTTTAAGCAAAGTGTTGTTCAGTTTACTTGTGTTTGATTTTTTTCTTTACTTTTTCTGCTATTGATTTCTACTTTATGCCTTTACAGTCAGAAAAGATGCTTTTCAATATTGCAATGATTTGAATTCTGTTAAGGCTTGCTTTATGGCCTAATATGTAATCTATTCTGAAGAATACATTATGTCTACTTGGCTTCTATTGGATAGAATGTTTTTTATATGTCTATGAGGTCACATCAGTTGATTGTGACACTTGGATCTTATATGTCCTTATTGAGCTTCTTTCTGGATGTTCTGTATTTCACAGAAAGTGGTGCATTGAAGTTTTCTACTGTCGTTGTGGATCTATCCATCTCTCTTTTCATTGCTGTTGCCCAGTGCTGTCAAGTCAGATCACTGCTGTTAGATGAGCATAAATATTTAAAGTAGTTTTATCCTCCTGGTGTATTGATTCTTTAATCATAATACAATTTCTTTCTTTATTCTTTGTTGGGATTCTACTATAAAGTTTATTTTGACAGAAATTAATACTGCCACTCCTGTCCTTGTTTGATTGTTGCTTGCTTGATATGTTTTTTGGTATCCTTTCAGTTTTGGTTTGTTTATGTTTTTAAGTCTAAGTTTTGTCTTGTAGGCAGCATGTAGACAAATTGTGCTATTTTATCCGTTCTGTGTCCTTATCGTACATTTAGTCACTTACATTCAAGAAATTATTAATAGGTATGAGATTAGTGCTGTCGTTTTGACTCCTTTTTTGTGTGTTGTTGACAATTTCTTTATTCCACTTTCATCTTTCCTCAGAATTTCGTTTTCATTTTTTTCAATGTTGTTAATACAAGTTTGCTGAGTCTTTATGGTTTTTTTGTTTTATATTTTTATGTATGGATTGTAATTTCCTTTTTGGTTCCCTTAACATATACCCCTATTTTTATAAGTTTAAAACATACTTTTGTTTTTTGTTTTCTTCTCCATAAGAAAGATTATGAAGACTTTTTTTAGTCATTCTTATTTTGATTTAATATTGTCATATTTTATGTAATGACATCTCTGTTTCCTTTTTCTTGGTGTATTAGCTCTGATTTATTTTTGTGATTTCAATATCTGATTTAATGTCTTGTTGTGCCCTGCATTCTAGTCTTTTGTTGTTATCTTATGTCACTAATTTTCTAACTGAAAGATTCTTGCAGTATTTCTTGAAATTTTGATTTGGCTTTGGCAAATTCTCTAAACTGTTGTTGATCTAGAAATGCCCTGATTTCACTGTCATACTTAGGAGACAGCTTTGCTGGATATATAATTCTTGAAATTTATTTTTCCTTCCAGGGTTTATGTATGTCATCCCACTGCCTTCTTTTCTGCATGGTTTCTGCTAAGTAGTCGAGACTAGTCTTATTGACTTTTTGTGGATGACTTTTGTTTCTCCTCAGAGTCCCACAGGGAGGAACAAAAAACTGCTCTTAAATTGGCTTTTTCTTTGGTTTTGGCAACTTTGATTATAAGATGTATTGGTGGCTTTCTTTGGGGATCTATCTAGTGTAGGATTTGAGTAACATCTTAGATATATTCTCATGTTTCATGATATCAAGAAAGTTTTCTGCCAAAAATCTTTAACATTTTTTTTCTGTATTTTTTGTTATCTTCCCTGTTCTGGTACTCCAATCACTCATAGATTGTTCCTCTTGATAAAGGACAATGCATTTCTTAGGTCTTCTTCAATTGTTTTAAAATTCTTTTGTCTGAATTTTCCTCATATATGCTGCTGTCAAGTGTTTTTTTTTTTTTTTTTTGCACTAATTCTGACTTCCATTGCTTCATTTCTGCTCCTATGACTTTCTATGAGTTGTCTAATGCTGAAATTTTCTAGTTAATCTTCTGGTGTTCAGTTTGCTATCTTTTTATGGATTCTGTAGTCTCTAATCTCCTTAATTTCTTTTTTTGCTTTGTCTGTGTACCTCTTGGCTTATTCTTCATTTTACTTGATATCCTTCCAGATCTCCTGAAGAGTTAGGTTTATTAATCTTTTGTATCCTACCTCCAGTGATTCCAATAAGTTCTCTTCATTCAGAAGATTTCTTGATTATTTGTTTTGTTGCTGAAGCTATCACTTTCTGCCTCTTTATGTCATTTGATATTAATTGTCATCTCTAAGGCAACAATAAGTCAATGTGTTTATTTTGTATTTGTTTACTATGTCCTAGTTTCCCATTGTTTTTTTGTTTATTTGTTTTGGTTTCTTTGCTTTGGTATGCACAAACAAGCTGCTTATGTGTGCTAGTTTGATTACTGGTGCCTTTGAACCTCTAATATCCTGTCACCAGATGGTTAGAGCTGTTGCTAGGTATATGACTCCAGGAATCACTTACTGTTCTTGTATGCATTCTGCTCAAGTCCAGGTAGCTGATCACCAAGTGTGTGTGGTGTAGGCTCTCATATACAGTCATTGATGGGCAACAGTGATTGGTATAAGCACTGGTATCCGGCTTCAGTAGAGAGTTACATGCTGAGAAAAGTCTGGGGACTGACGGTTGCCCCTGAGGATCTGTGAGGAAAATGTGTCCTTGTTCTCTGTAGCACTTAGGTGGGTGAGTTTTATAGTCAGACTATGTGCAACAGATGCAGTTTGCTGTAAGGACTAAGAAGCACCAATTATTCTTCAACCCCAGTCATGGATGGTGAGGTGGTATAGATGGAACCACCAGTCCTCAAGTCCCTGACGTGGGAAGGTAGCAACCCTGTTTTGTAGATACAGTGGTGCCGACTGTCACAATCCTGCCTCTTAATGATATCGTTGATATTGTTGAGGTTAGACTTTAGTTATATACCCTGATATGCTGTGTTAATGAGAACTTACTCTGTTATAATGGACCCACACAAGTCTATACAGGGATGAAGGGAATTCAAAGTCTGTGAAAACTTTACAGCTATTCTTAGACAAAAAAAAAAAAAAAAGATATTCTGTCCTGAGTCCCTTGCTTAAGAAGCTAGCAGATTATTTTTTCCTACTTGTTGATTTATCCCCTTTCCAAGGACCGGAGAATGGCTCAGGGGACATGAGGTGTCCTCCTCTTATCCCAGGGAATGAAGCCAGATGAGACTTACTGCAGAGCAGGAACAGTGTAAATAAATGAGCAAGAGGTTTTTACAAAGAGGTATTTTTTGATCCATGAGATAAGTTAGATGCAAATACTTATTTTTGGTGATTGTGAGCATCTTTTTACTTATTCTGGAGGTGTGAGTGGACCCTTTGCCCCACGGTGTCTCCCAATGAGGCAAAAGTATTCCAAATGTCACTGATTCTCTGTAGGGGTGCTGATTTCTGCTGGGTCAGGTCTGGAAACACCTTGTTGCTTCTGAACAGTCTCTCTCCCTGCTGTTTAGTCCAAATGTTTGACTTTGTCTATAATGATCAGAGTTCCCAGACTATCATATATAATCAATTCACTTTTTTTGCAGTCTTTGTTATAAGAGGGACCACATGAAGTATCCGATTTCTCTAACATATTTTCTCTGCCTGCAAACATAATAACTTCTGAGTCATAAGAAATAGCATAGATAGAGAAGTTAAAAAATAAGGGATGGGGAATAGATGCCACATGAAGTTCTCTAAGCTGATAGAGATACAGTTCCCCTATAGCCAGTGCTCTGAATGCAGGCTTCTAGCCTCCTAAACTGTGAAAAAACAAATTTCATTTATTTAAATCCATCTACTTGTGTTATTTTGTTACAGTATCACTAGAAAACAAAGACATTGAGTTTTGATAATTGTTGCTTTTTGAAGAATTGCTTCATTTCCTCTAAGTTGTCTAATTTATGAAGGTAAACTTGTTACTTGTGGTGTCTTGATATATTTTTTTAAAATAGCTGCAGGATCTCAAGTGATATTTTCCATTTTATTCTTAGTATTGGTGAATTTTGTCTTCTTTCTTTTTATTTTTGTCAGACCTTCTAGAAGTTTATCATTTTTTAAGAAACAGTCTTTTTTATTGATTTATTCTATTGCTCTTCTATTTTCAATTTCAGTGGTTTTTGTGCTTTAATATTTTCTTCCGTCTGCTGCTTTGAGTTTATTTTGCATTTCTATTTTTAATTCCTTGAAGCAATAGTTTACATTATTTATTAAAGACCTTTTCTTATTTCTAACACAAGCAATTAGTGCTATAAAGATCCTTCTAAGTACTGCTTTTGCTGCATACCATATATTTTTTGAACATTTTATTGTGCTTTAGATGAAAGTTTACATAGTACTTCCCATATTTGATATGTTGGGTTTTCATTCACTTCTGTATATTTTATAATTTTCTTCATGACTTCCACTTAGATCCATGAATTATGTGGAAGTATGTTGTTTCATCTCCACATGTTTATAAGTTTTTCTATTGTCTTTCAGTCATTTATTTCTAGTTTAACTTCATTATGTTCAGAAAATGCATTCTATATAAGTTCAATTATCGCAAATGTGTTGAGATTTGTTTTCTGGTGCAATATCAAGTCTCTCATGAGAATATTTTGTAATTGTCTAAAAAAATGTATTCTACTGTTGCTGGATGAATTGTTCTATGTATGTCAATTATGTTTTCCTACTGTAGTCAGTCTTCTATTATTATGTCATGTTCCTTTTTGTCTCCAGTAATCTTTTGTTCTGAAATCTATTTATCAGAATTTATATTGCCATTCCTTGTTGTTTTTATTAATGTTTGTATGTTGATAATTTTTTCCATACCTATGCAATTGAATTTGAAGGTGTTTCTTTTAGAAAGTGCATAGTTGAGCTTGTGGATTTTTATCCTCTATGCCAATCTAGGAAACCCTGGTGGCTTAGTGGTTAAATTCCATGGCTGCTAACCAAAGGGCTGGCAGTTTAAATCCACCAGGTTTTCTTTGGAAATTCTATGGTGCAGTTCTACTCTGTCCTACAGGGGTGCTATGAGTCAGAACAGACTCGAAAACAATGAGTATGCCAAACACTTAAGTGTTCAGAACACTTAATTGTACTCATGAAGAATCTGTACTTGGATGAATAGGCAATCATTCAAACAGAACAAAGGGACACTGCATAGTTTAAAGTCAAGAAGGGTGTGTGTTAGGGTTACAACTTTTCACCATACCTTTACAATCTGTATGCTGAGCAAATAATCTGAGAAACTGGGCTATATGAAGAAGAATGAGGCTTCAGTATTGGCGGAAGACTTGTTAACAACATGTGTTGCACAGATAACACAATACTGCTTTCTGGAAGTGAAAAGGGATTTGAAACACTTACTGATAAAAATCAAAGACCAGAGCTTTCAGTATGGATTGCACCTCAACATAAGAAAATGAAAATCCTCACAAGTGAGCCAGTTAGCAATATTATGATAAATAGAGAAAGTATTAAGGTTGTCAAGTATTTCATGTCACTTGGTCCACAATCAGCACCTGTAGAAACAGTAGTCAAGAAATCAAAAGATGCATTGCGTTGGGAAAATGTACTGCAAAGACCTCATTAAATTACTGAAGAGTAAAGATATCAGTTTGGAGACTAAGGTGCACCTGACCCAAGCCATGATATTTTCAATCACGTCATATGCATGCAAAAGCTGGATAATGAGTAAGGAAGACAGAAGAACTGATATCTTTGAATTGTGGTGCTGGAGAAGAATACTGAATGTACCATGGACTGCCAAAAGAATAAACAGATCTGCTCTGTAAGAAACACAATCAGAGCACTCCTTGGAAGCAATGATAGTGAGACTCCATCTCACATACTTTGGACACATTTTTAGGAAAACAATCCCTGGAGTAGGACATCATAGTTAGCAAAGCGGAGGCTCAGCAAAAAAGAGGGAGACCCTCAACAAGATGGATTGACACAGTGGCTGCAACAATTGACTTAAGCATAAAAATGACTGTGGGCATGGCACATGTCTAGACAGTGTTTCAGTCTGTTGTGCATAGGCTCATTATGGGTGGGAAATGACTTGACGGCACCTAACAACAAACACCAGAATGCCAATCTATGTCTCGTTGTTGTTGCTGTATTTAGACCACTTACATTTAAGTTATGTGAAGGAAGAAATTTGTGTGCATTCCTCAGAAAGGTGATCCAGCTGAATGAGGAAATAATCAAGCAATAACATTATTATCACATACAAGTACAATTTTCATGAAGGTAACTGAAAAATGATTATAGTAGTACATTCACAAGGAACTGCACAAAAATTCAAGCCAGATTCAGAAAAGGATGTACAATGAGGAATATCACTGCTGATTTCAGATGGATCCTGGCTGATAGCAGACAATACAAGAAAGATTTTTATCAGTATTTTATTGACTATACAGAGACATTTCATTATATCGATCATTATAGATTATGGATAACAGAGTGAAAAATAGGGATTACAGAGTGCTTACTTATTTCTACTTCTGTGGAACTGTACATGGACCAAAGAGATCAAGGGCTTAAAATCAGGAAAGGTTTGTGTCAGCATTGTGTCATTTCACCATACTTATTCAATGCAAGCAAATAATCCAAGAAACTGGACCATATGAAGTAAAACACAGCATCAGGATTTGAAAATGACTAATAATCTGCGGTAAGCAGATAACACAGCCTTGTTGTCATGGCTGAATTATGTCCTTCAAAAAAATATGTGTAGCAATTTGGCTAGGCCATGATCCCTAGTATTGTGTGACTGTTCTCTATTTTGTGACTGTATTATTGTTATTTTTTAATGTCCTGTATGTTAGTCTCTGCCAGTGGTTAATAGGATCAAGGTGGGACAGTAACGTTCTTAATAAGGTCACATCCCTGATCCAATATAAAAGAAGTTTCTCTGGGGTGTGACTTGCACCACCTGTTATTGTACAAGGGATAAAAGGGTAGGGAATCAAGCGGAGAATTGAGGATTTCATATTACCAAGAAAACAGTGCGATGAGCAGAGGGTGTCCTTTGGAGGTTCTTGGGCTGAGATGCTTTCAGACTAAGGGAAGATGGATAGCAAGGACCTTCCTCCAGAGGTGATGGAAAGAGAAAGACTTGTCCTGATGCCCTGAATTTAGACTTTCAGCTGACTTTAACATGAAGAAATAAATTTATCTTTGTTAGAGCCATCTACTTGTGGTATTTCTATCATAGTGGTATTAGATAACTAAGGAACTTACTGACGATGAAGGGAACTTGAAACCCCTAATGATGAAGATAAAAGAAAGACTACACCCTTCAGTATTGATTACACTTCCACATAAAGAAAACAAAAATCCTCACAACTAGAACAATAAGAGACATCATGATAAACACAGAAAAGATTGAAGGTGTCAAAGATTAGATCCTCAATCAACACCCATGGGAGCAGCAGTCAAGAAAACAAATAACCCATTTTAGTGGGCAAATCTGATGCAAAAGAACTCTCTAAAGTATTAAAAGGAAAGGTGCCACTCTGAGGACTGTGGTGTACCTGACCCAAGCCATGATATATCCATTCACTTCAAATGCATGTAAAAGCTGAACAATGAACAATGAAGACGGAAGAACCGATGAATTTGAATTATGATGTTGGTGAAGAATGTTGAATATATCATGGACTGCCAGAAGAAAGAACAAATCTGTCATGGAAAAACTACAGAGAGAATGCTCCTTAGAAGTGAGAATAATGAGACTTCATCTCATATAATTTGAACACATTATTGAAAGGAAGCAGTCACTGGAGAAGGACACTTTGCTTGTTAAAGTATAGGGTAAAAAACAAACAAAACAGGAAAACCTGCGATGAGATAGTCTGACACAGTGGTTGAAACAATGGACTCACACATAGCAATGGTTATGAGGATGGCACAGATCTTGGCATTGTTTTGTTCTGTTGCACGCAACGTTGCTATGTACAGGAACCTACTCAATGATATCTTAGAAGCACAACATACTTAAGGTAATTTATTGATATTTTACCCCACATGTTTGTAAGTTTGTGATACTGTAGGGGCTTGTGTGTTGTTTTGATGCTGGAAGCTGTACCACCAGCATTCAGATACCAGCAGGGTCATCCATGATGGACAGGTTTCAGCTGAACTTCCAGAATAAGACAGACTAGAGGGAAGGACCTTGAAGTCTACTTTTGAAAAGAATTAACCATTGAAAACCTTATGAATAGCAGCAGAGCACTGTCTGATACAGTGCCAGAAGATGAACCACCCACGATGGAAGACACTCTAAAGACGGCCGAGAAAGAGCTGCCTCCTCAAAGGAGAGTTAATCTTAATGATGGAGATAGAGTCAAGCTTTTGAGACCTTCATTTGCTGATGTGGCTTAACTCAAAATGAGAAGAAACAACTGAAAACATCCACTAATAATCAGAAAGTGGCAAGAACGCACTGGGAGGCCTCTCACTACCCGATTTTAAAACCTATCACACTGCCACAATTGTCAAAATAGCCTGGTACCGGTACAAAAAGAGACACATAGATCAATGGAACAGAGTTGAGACCACAGAGGTGCCACCATCCTCCTATGAACAGCTGATATTCTACAAAGGCCCTAAGATTGTAAACTGGGGTAAAAACAGCCTCTTTAACAAATGGTGCTGGCAAAATTGGATATCCATCTGCAAAAAATTGAAACAAGACAGAATAACAGCTCCCAGAATAACAGCTTTTCCATGGTTAATGTTTGTACAGGATCTCTTTTTCACTATATTTTGTGTGTCTTGTCTCTAAAATACACCATCTGCAAGAGACACTTTTTAGAGTCAAAGACATAAACAATATACATGTCAAAGAATGTAAAGGATATCTCATACAAACATTAACCATGGGAGTGTTACAGAGGCTACAGTTAAAACGGGGGAAAAAAAACAGATGTGAGGGCAAAAATTGTTACTAGATAAAGAAAAAGGGATCTCTGGCTGGTGCAAATGGGTAAGTGGTAGACTACTAATGAAAAAGTTGGAAGATGAAGCCCACTCTGTGTCACCTTGGAAGTAAGGCCTTGTCATCTGTTTCTGACAGATCACAGCCTTGAAAAGCCTATGGAGCAGTTCTACTCTGCAGATACGAGATTGTCATGAGTTGAAATCATCGTTATGGCAACTAACAACAGATACAAATAAGAACATTTTATAAAGAAGAAGGGATGGATACAAAAAAAGACATAAAAATTAGGCCAATTATAAAAAAACCATAACAATTATAAAAATATATGTATCTAACAGAAGAGGTATAAAATACATGAAGCAAAATGGAAGACACTGAAAGGAAAAATAAAAAATTCAACAGTAGTATTTGGAGAAGTCAATACTCTGTTTTAAATAATAGATAGGTCAACTAGGCAGGAGATTAACAGAGACAGAGAAGATACGGGCAACAGCATTAAAAAAATAGACCTAGCAGACATATCTGAAACAATGTAGTTAACAAAAGCTGACTGCATATTTTGAAGTACACATAGGTAACTTTCCAAGGTAGATCACATAGTAGTCTATAAAAAGTTGCATTGAATTTAAAAGGCTTGAATCATAAAAGATATATTCTCTCACTATAATGAAATTAAATTAGAAACCAATAACAGAAGGACATTTGGGAAATTTAATTATTTGGAAATTAAACAACACATTTATAAATAATGAAGGGATCAATAAAGAACTCAAGAAATTTAAAAAATGCTTTGAGCTGAATGAAAACAAAATCACAATGTATCAAAGTTATGAGTTACAGCTAAGAGTGCTAAGAATATAAATTATAATTATAAACTTCTATATAGAAATGAAGTCTCAAGTTAAAAACCTCAGTTTCCACTTTAAAATCTAAAAGTGAATGCCTTGATATAGCAACAATTTCACAAACATCTATATTGAACAAGAGAAAAACAAAAGACAGTGGTCACCAAAATCAAGAAAGAAAAAGAGGAGGTGAAGCCAACTTGTTACTACAAACAGAAGCACCATGTGGTTCCTTTAAAGCAAAAATCCAGAAAAACTAAGTAAAACAGACACAAACATGAATCCTGGAATCCTAAGCATCAAATGAAGGGATAAAGAACACAATCAAGCACTGAATAGAATAAAGTGACAGAGAACAGAGAAAGAATACGGATTAGAAGTCCTCTACTAGTTAACATAGCAACAATTTCCCATCTTAGACCTCAGCCACCAAGAACAGATAGCTAGTAGAGGCAGGCAACTTCACAGAGCTTCTCATAGCAGACAGAGCACCTGCTAAGCAGGAACAGATATGTTCCTAACCCCCAGTTTTCTACTCTAATCACTGTCTCTGCTGTTGTCCGATAGGCCATGGTCACTGAATCAGAGTGGCACTAACTTACTGCCAGCCAGGTCCATCCCATCCCTACTGGCCAGCAATTTCATCCTTGTTTTCGTTTGTTTGATTGACTATTTTAGTAGCTTTTTGTTTGTTTCTCCTTTTCTCCTTCTCCTTTTTTTCTTTTCTCCCACCAAGCTAGACCTGTGTGTAGTCATTGTGCCTACTTGAGAAGAGTTACCACAATGCTTTGCTGCAGAGCCACGTGCACACAGCCTCAGTGAGAGCAGGCTGTATCACTGGCAAGCTCTCTCACTGTCACTTTTTTATGCTTTTATTTTTTTTCCTCTGTCCTTTCCTAGCTCTCGTTTGGCTAGCCCTGTGTGCCGTTTCTGCCCCTTCTTGATAGGCTATGCCTAAATCCAGGATGCAGGGCAGCATCAGCTGGCTACTAACCTAGGTAATGAACTCTCGAGGATAAAACAAAATCAAAACATTTATAACAGGGAACAAAAAGGTCAATCTGTAAGTGACAATAATGTTGGATGAATAAAAGAGAGAATACATGATGTAGGTGTAGAAGTCACAGATGGAGAGGTCAAGGTAGTATCAAGTAATAAAAGGCTGCTTTAAACTTAGGAAGATAGGGGTAAATTTCAAAGTAACCATTAAGTGAGTTAACAAAACTACTTATCAAAATAAAGAATAAAAAGTCTCAGTAAACGCAAAATCTGCAAAAAGGAAAGAAACAGACAAAAGTAACTCAGCACAGAAGAGTAAGAAAAACAAAGAAAATGTCAGCACCCCCAAAAAAAGTGCTACAAAAATGACAGCAATAAATACATACCTATCAACAATTATACAGAAGGTAAATAGTGTAAATGCACACATAATGAGACAAAGAGTGACAGAATGGATTTTAAAAATAAAAATAAAAAGGACACATCATTGTGCTGTCTGTAAGAGACACATTTCGGAAGCAAAGACTTAAATATTTAAAAAATAAAAGGATAAAAAAATCAAGTAAATGATATTTGAAAAAGAGGAATGTCAATACCAATTTCAGATAAAATAGACTTTAAAACAAAATCTGCCATAAAAGACAAGGAAGGACATAAACATAAAGATTAAAGGGACAATCCACCAAGAAAACCAAACCATAATAAATGTCTATGTACCCCATGACAGGGCTCTACAATATTTACAACAAATGCTAACAACAGTGAAATGGGAAATTTACAGTTCCACGATAATAATAGGAGATTTCAACACACCACTCCTGGTAAAGGACAGAACATCTAGAAAAAAACTCAGCAAAGACATGGAAGATTTAAATGCTACAACCAGTCAACCTGACCTCATAGGCATGTATTAAACACTCCATTCAATAGCAGCAGAGTACAGGAGGTCCCACAATTCAGTCCTCGAACTTAGTTGTTCCAACTGTTACACACTTCATTGCTGAATATCACTATGGTAGAAGTACTCCCTTTGAGTAGCTATGCACCTATGCCAGCACCTAGTCCACCCTTCAAAGTAATTTTGGAACTCTTTCTGGAATGGCCATTGTGCAAGGTGGCAACGTGGCAAGTTCTAGAAGTAACTGTATAGTTGTCAGTGGGGAATTTTTAGCCAGTAAACAAATAACTGTACTGGAATACCCTCCGTCCTCATCTGATCTGGTCCCCAGTGTTTCCCGAAAGGAAATACTGAAAGGGAAACATTTTTATGATATTCAGGACATCAAGGGCAATATGATGACTACTGTGATGGGCAGTCCGGAGAAAGTTCCCAAATTGCTTTCAGGAGTGGACTAGGTGCTGGGGTCTCGCTATAGCTTCCCAAGTGGAGTACTTCTAAGGTGATCTTAGTGATATTCAGCAATAAGGTATGTAGCCCTTTTTCTAGGATGAGTTCACGAACTTAACCGGCAGTCCTCGTACATACTTCTCCACAGCGTGGGGAACATTTACTGGAATAGACCACATCTTAGGCCAAAAGGCAATCAACCTTCAGTAAGATCCACAACACTGAGATGATGCAACAAATCTTCTTGGATCACAACACTGTGAAAGTAGAAATTAATAACAGGAAGTGAAAGGAAAAAAATCAAATATATGGAGTGCTTAAAAATCACAGGGCAATAGATAAAAGAAAAGAAATTTAAAAAAATCCTAGAATCAAACAAGAATGAAAACAAATCATACCAAAACATCTGAAATACAGTAAAGGCAGTGCTCAGAGGTCAAATTATACCAACATATGTATGAATCTAAAAAAAGAAAGGTACAATATTAAAACATTAGTTATACAATTTCAATAGAGAACCACAAAAGAAGCTGACAGCCACCAGAAGAATGAAAATAATAAAGATCATAACAGAAATAATTGAAATACACAAAAGGAAAATGATAGAAGTAATCAATAAAATGGAAGGTTGGCTCTTTGAAAGGATTAATGAAATTGACAAACTATTGGCCAAAACAATGACAGAAAAAGAGGAGAGGAAGCACATAACCAAACAATAAATGAAATGGAGGACATTAGTGCAGACTCAATTGAAATAAGAATCATTACAGAATGCTATGAAACATACCGTAACAAGTTTGAAAACCTAGAGAAAATGGTGACATTAATGATATTGTTGGATAATCCCCACATTTGGTTAGATTACCTTTCTTGGGAATAGGCATACATATGGATATGTCCCAGTCAATCAGGTAACTGTCTTCCAAATTTCTTGGAATAGACAGTGAGCACTTCCAGTGCTGCATCAGTTTGTTGAAATACCTCAACTGTTATTCCATCAATTCGTGGAGCCTTGTAAAGTGCTGCTCTGACTACTTCCCAGAAAGACTGGCAGTTCGAATCCACCAGATGGGCCTTGGAAACTCTATGGGGGACTTCTACTCTGTCCTATAGGGTTGCTATGAGTCAGAATGAACTCAGCAGCAGTGGGTTTGTGTTTTTCGGTTTTGTTTTTTGCCAACGCCCTCAGTACAGCTTAGACTTATTCCTCAGTACCATCGGATCATATACTGTCTCTTGAAATAGTTCAACACTGACCAATTCTTTTTGGTATAGTGACTCTGTGTATTCCTTTCATCTGTGTCATTTAATATTTTCCCTGTAGAATCCTTCAATATTGCAATTCAAGGCTTGAATTTTTAGCTCGGTTCTTTCAGACTGAGAAATGCAGAGCATGTTTTTCCCTTTCGGTACTCTATCTCCAGCTCTTTGAACATGTCATTATAAGACTTTACTCTGTCTTTTCCAGTCTCCTTTTGATATCTTCTGTTCAGTGCTTTGATGTCATCATTTCTCCCTCTTGTTTTAGGTACTTGACATTCAAGAGCAACTTTCAGAGTCTCTTCTAGCACCTATTCTGGTGGGGCTTTTTTTCCTCTGTTTTTTTTTAACAAACCTTTGCTTTCTTCATGTATGATGTCCTTCACTTCATTCCACAACTTACCTAGTCTTCAGTCATTAATGTTCAATGCATCAAATGTATTCCTAAGATGGCCTGTAAATTGAGGTGGGATGTATTCAAGGCTATACTTCGGCTTTCACGAACCTGTTATAATTTCCTACACTCTGAACTTAACTTGCATGTGAGACATTGACGGTTTGTTCCACAGTTGGCCCCTGCCCTTGTTCTGACTGAAGAACATCATCTCTTTCCACAGATCCAGTTGATTTGATTGCTGTGTATTCTATCTGTTGAGGTCCACGTGTATAGTCACCTTTTATTGTTGGTTACAAAAAAAAAGATATTTGCAATGAAGTTACTGGCCTTGCAAAATTCTGTCATGCAATCTCTGGCATCGTTTTTATCTTGGTCGTATTTTACAACTACCTGTACTTCTTCTTTGTTTTCAGCTTTCACATTCCAAGCACCAGTAGTTGTCAGTGTAGCCTGATAACACATTGCATCAATTTCAGACTGCAGAAGTTGGTAAAAATTTTCAATTTCCTCATCTTTGGCCTTAGTGACTGGTGCATAAATTTGAATAATACTCAAATTAACTGGTCTTCCCTGGAGACATATAGATATTATCCTATCACTGACAGCATTGTGCTTCATGATAGATTTTGAAATGTTCTTTTAGATGATGAATGCAATGCAATTCCTCTTCATGTTGTCATTCCTAGTATAGTAGAACATATGACTGTCGAATTCAAATGGCAAATAACAGTCCATTTCAGCTCACTAATACCTAAGATATCTATCTTTATGTGCTCCATTTCATTTTTGATGAGTTCCAATTAATGTCACATACATTCAACATTCTGATTATTACAGATATATGCAGCAGTTTCTTCTCATTGTAATTCATGCCACATCAACAAATGAAGATTCTGAAAGTTTGAGTCAATCTATGTCATTAAGGTTTCAACTGTCTTCCAATCTGAGGCGCTCATCTTCTGTTCCTATATCAGGCAATTGTACCCCTGTCATTCATGATTGTTTCATCAGCTAATTCTTTTCAGAAGTGGACTTCCAGGTTCTTCTGCCTAGTCTGTCTTAGTCTAGAAGCTCTGCTGAAACTGGTGCAACTGAATGTGGAAAGAATGAAACAATATCATTAATATTAACCCAGTAACCCAGTGCCATCGAGTCAATGCGGTAAAAATTTGCTGAATATAACTCAAAAGCATATATATCAACAAGTAACTGCCAGAAATTCAAGTCTGATTCCAAAGAGGATGTGCAATCAGAGATATCATTTCTGATGTCGGATGGATCCTGGCTGAAAGCAGAGAATACCAAAAAGATGTGACTCTATAGATCATAACAAATTATGGCTACAATTCTAAAGAATGAAAATCCCGGAACACTTAGTTGTGTTCCTGAATAACCTGTACATAGATCAGGAGGTAGCCATTCTAACAGAACAAAGGGATAGTGAATGGTTTAAAGTCAGGAAAGGTGTGTGTCAGGGTTGTATCATTTTACCAACTTATTCATTCTGTATGCTGAGCAAATGATCAGAGAAGCTGAACAATATAAAGAAGAACAAGGCATCAGAATTGGACACAGACTCATTAACAATGTGTAATATGCAGATGGCACAACTTTCCATGTTGGACGTGAAGGCTACTTAAAGCACTTACTGATGAAAATCAAAGACCACAGCCTTCAGTATGGATTACACCTCAACATAAAGAAAAACTTCACAACTGAACCAATAAGCAACAGCATGATAAATGTAAAATAGAATGAAGCTGTAAAACATTTCATTTTACTTGAATCTACAATCAATACCCATGGAAGCAAAAGTCAGCAGATCACAGAAGTGTTGAACTGAGTATGTCTGTTGCAAAAGACCTCTTTCAAGTGTTAAAAAGCAAAGACATCACCTTGAGGATTAAGATACGCCTCTCCTAAACGATGGTGTTTTCAGTGTCCTCACATACAAGCGATAGTTGGACAATGAATAAAGAAGACAGAAGAATTGACGCCTTTGAATTACGGATGGTGCTGGTGAAGAATATTGAACATATCTTGGACTGCTAAAAGAGAAAACAAATCCGCCTTGGAAGAAGTACAATCAGAATCCTCCTTAGAAGCAAGGATCGCAAGACTAGTTTTCATGTATCTTGGACGTGTTACTAGGAAGGATCTGTCCCTGGAGAAGGACATTATGCTTTGTATAGGGTCAGCAAAGAAGAAAGCAGTCATCAATGGTATGGACTGTCACAGTGGCTGCAACAACAGGCTGAAACATAACAACAATTACGATGATGGTGCAGGACCAGGCAGTGTTTCTTTCTGTTGTATGTGGTGTTGCTATGAAACAGAATCCTCTGACTCTATGACATGTAACAGCAATTACAACAGCAAGATTTCTTAACCATTAACGATACTGATCCAATGAGTGAGAACTTTAAAATATGCAGTACCGTAATCATAAATGATTCTTCTCTGGAGTGATAATAATGATTTATTTGGAAAAAAAGAATATATAATATTAAAAATTGTCTAAAAAGAGCTGAAAATAATTTTCTGTTTATATGTTTGCCAACAAAAAATGATCATTGTATACTTTATGACATTTTAATTTGTCAGCTAACTTTTATATTTTTCATTTTCTTCCATGTGAGATTGGATAACATTATCCATAAATACTTGTATTTATTTTGCACCATTTTACCAAATGATTCTCTATTAAAAGTATTGGCTTTATGAGGAAATGATAAATGCTTTCGAGTTTTAATTTGTAAATTTTTTAACTGACCTACTGAAGAACTTGCTTGTCACAATGCTCAGTTGACCACTTACCATTTCAGAAAAATATGTTTTAATCATAGGTAACTTAGAATTATAAGCATAGTTTCCTAGGTAACTGAATGAGCTGGTGGCATTTATCTTGGTTCCAATAAATTAAATCATTGCAATTAAAAAACTAATGAAGCAAAACATATGACACAGCACAAGTATGTCTTAGTAACAAGAAAATAACCTTTTGGCTAGCCAAGAAATGGCTAAGATTTTTACTGATTATTTAACATTTCCCCTTGTTAGTAGGAGTGTGTTACCTTTAGATGTGAACAGAAAACATCACAAAACTAAATTGTTGAGAATATCATTAAAACTATGTTGTTGGAAAATAAGGATATCAGTGTAATTTCTCTTCAGGATGGTGTATGAATTATTATTTGTTTTTACATAGCACTTTATTCCAATAAAATAGAAGTATCACTAGAGAATCACTGTTTTAGATGCATTACTCAAATTGGCATTAAATAGAAACAAGGCATACTACATATTGAAGTACTGACAAATGGTATATGGTCAAAATTGAGAATTAATTCATAAAAATGTTTCTAGTAGACTTGAAGTTCATCAAACTTCTCCCATTAAAGAAAAATGCATCACCTTCTAGAAAAAATATTTTATGTCTTTTGTCATTAAGTTACCCAAATATATCTGTACCTACCAAGTATGCACCTAGGCTATGGTCTCAATAACATAAATATCATAATATGATATGATATGATATGATTTATTTTCCACAAAGAACTAAAATTTTCTGTATAAAGTTTTTATTCACTCCAGTTCTGAAAATGAAAGTTTATCTAAATATCCTTCTGATGAAAAATACAATCAGATGTACTTTAGTAAAGCAGCTTCATGACTGTAGTAGACTACATATTTATCAGTAGCTCTTTTCCTCCTTTTGAGTTGCAGAAAAGTAATTGTTAAGGATGTATTAAATTTTTCTTCTTTTTCAGTATTTACCCATCAATATAAACATACTCAATAAAAGACTAAAATGAATTAAAATTATCTTTATAAAAATTGATAGAGGGAGGAGAAGCAAAATGGTCATGTAAGTAGTTCCGTGCTCTCATCTCCTTTCTTCCTACAAGACTTTGCCCTCCACATCACTACTTTGGCAGCCATCTTAAAAGCATGGTATGCACATTGCCAGAGTAGGATCCTGGCCTCAGAGGGAGCAAAACAGAATTTACTTGAAAATTACTGCGTTTCTGTTTTAACCTCTTTGATGGCTATCTGAAGGACTAAAGCAAAGTGCTCATCTCTGTTGGACACATTTCAAAATTCAAACACGGCAGAAAATTGGCTGGCAATGCTTCAATACTGTACCTATCCATACTACCTAGAGATAAAGAAGGTAATTGAGGCTTATAGCCAAAAGACTGGGAGAAAAAGCCCTAGAGACAGTTTCTTTGGTAAATTAGAGCATTCAAGAGACCAACTATTCAGGGTAAATGAGAGAGCCACACTCA
The DNA here is from genome assembly GCA_028571685.1 of Heterohyrax brucei. Lineage (NCBI taxonomy): Eukaryota > Metazoa > Chordata > Mammalia > Hyracoidea > Procaviidae > Heterohyrax > Heterohyrax brucei. The sequence continues at coordinate 118,351,997 of CM053166.1, forward strand.
TGCTTAAGGTTTGCTAACAAAATTACCGAGAAGACCATACACTTTCTTCTCGGGCTGATCTGTAGGCACATTGCATACCTGACTACACATTGAACTACTGCCTTAGCATCACACACTGAACAGTCTAAGAGAGGAGATTTTTTTGTTTGTTTGTTTTTAGTTTTTTGGATTTTCTCTCCCTATCGTTCAAGGTATTTGCCATGAAAACATTAGTCAAACATAAGTAAGGAACAGGGACCTCAGTGTCCAGACACAGGGAGATAGTCTGCAAAAACAGGAGTTGTCACTGAGAAAACAGACTACTACAGCATTTAAAAATAAAAACAAAACTAACAAAAAGAAAAAAGGAAAACCATAGGAGAAGGTGAAAATCTGATTTTCAAAGTCACCACACTATAATATTCATAAGCTCGTCTTTTAAAAACAAAAACCACAGGCATATAAGGAAGTAGGAAAGATTTCCCCTTCCAAAAAAACAAAATAAAGTGACAGAAATGATCTTAGTGAAAGAACAGAAAATGTGCTTATTCCTTATTGGTATTTACTTAAAATGTAAAGTAAATAACTCTCCAATCAAAACATGGAGATTGGAAGAATGGATAAAAAACAAAGAATAAAAAGGAATGATTCAACTATATATTTTCTAAAAGTGAACCATTTAGACTTAAAGACATAAAGAAGTGAATAAAATGGAAAATCATTTTCCATACAAACAGTAATCAAGAGAGATCTAGGGTGGCTATATAAATATTAGAAATATTTAAATCAACATTTGTCATAAGACACAAAGAAGAGCATTACACAGTAATAAAACTATCAATTCATCAAGAAGAGGTAACAATCATAAATATATACACAGGTAGCAATAGAATACACAAATATATGTAGAAAATACAGATAGAATTGTGGGGAAAACAGACAGCTGTACAAGAATAGCTGACAGACTTAATACACCACTTTAAATAATGAATACCTAGACAGAAGATTAATATGGACATAGAGGGTTTGAGCAACAACATGATTCAGTTAGACCTAACAGTGGTTCATAGAACACTACACTTGATAACAGCAAAATACATAGTCTTGTGTAGCATACATGAATCAATCTCCAGGACAGGTCATGAGGCCAGAAAACAAGTTTCCATAAATTAAGAAATATTGAAATATTAAAAAGTATCTTCTTCAAACACAATGGAAACCCTGGTGATGTAGTGGGTTAAGCACTATGTTTGTTAACCAAAAGGTTCAAAGCCACCAGATGCTCCTTGAAAACTCTTTGGGGTAGTTTTATTTTGACTTCTACGGTCACTATGAGTTGGACTTGACTCGATGGCAGTGGGTTTTTGGTAAACACAATGAAGTGAAACCACAAATCAATAACGTGAGAAAAACTGAAAATTTCATATAAAATTTGTGAAAATTAAACATCACACTAATAAACAACCAGTGGTTTAAGGAAGATATCAAAAGGTAATTTAGGAAAAACTTAAAAAGATAAAAATAAAAGTAGAAAATACTAAACTTATGAGACATAGCAAAGTTACTGCTCAGAAAAAAAATTGTAAATGTAACTGTTTACAATAAATAGAAGATTTTGCATCAATACCCTAACTTCAAGCATTGAAGAATTAGAAAAATAAGAGCAAACTAAGCTCAAACTTGGAAGAAAAATGATGATTATGAATACTAGAATTAAGATAAACTAAGTAGAGTATAGAAAAACAATAGAATCAGTGAAAACAGCTATTGATCCTTTGAAAAGATTATTAAAATTGATAAATTTAAAGACAAGGAAAAAGAGAAAAATGAAATGAAATCTGGAACAAAGTGAAGACATATCTACTGATTACACAAAAATAAAAAGGATTTATAAAAAACAAATTCTACTTCCACAAAACATACAATCTATATAAAATGGATACATTCTTAGAGAACAGTAACAACAAAAAACTACCTACACTGAGTGTCATCTGGAGTCTTCAAAGCTAGCAGGCTTCCATCTGAGGTACACCAAGTGTTGCCAACTCAGCCAAAACAGATAATCACCAAGAACAACAAAGAAATGCGGCATAAAGAGCCCAGAAGACAGAAGGACCCGTGTGAATGGCTGACTGTATCAACCTGTGACCAGAAGAACCAGATGATGTCCGGCCACCACCAAAGACAGCCATGATGGGGCACACAATGTCGAGTCACAGTGGTAACACAAGAAAAAAAGGAGTGCACCTCAAGAACTTCACTAAAAGATCACAACTGATGGTCAGAAGACTCCAGGGACATCCCCCTGGAGAATGGTCCCTAGACCTGCTGCTGTCCCTGACCAGAAAGCATTATTGAGGTCAACTCTTTGGACAGGAATGGATTGGACTTGGGGACATAGTGTGACCATATGGTGTGTGTACTTTATGGTTCTGTGCACCTATAGGATGCTGTCCTACTGGCCTCTTACTAGAAGGGAGAGGAGAAAGTGGGGAGGAGTGGTCAAGAGATTGTTAAGGGGATACGACATGTGTAGAACAGAAAGGAAGAGTGTGTTGTCATCAGGCATGGAGAGCAGAAAGAGCTTCAGATAAGGAGACAAGCAAATTTAACTTGGATTGTATACTTTCACTCAATCACCGCCTTTAACAATCTCATTGTTGGTATAAAGGAATCCTACTGATTTACTTACATTTATCTTGTATACTGATACTTTGCTAAATTCCTCTATTAGTTCCAATAGTTTACTTACGAATTCCTTTGGATTTTTTAAATATGTATTCCTTCTGAATATAAATGGATATACCTTGATCAAAATACAAGCAAAAATAACCCCAAAACATATTGAAGTGATTATAAGCTACAAGAAAATCAATGCTCAGAACAACAAATGCTGGAGAGGCTGTGGAGAAAGTGGAACCCTCCTACACTGTTGGTGGGATTGCAAAATGGTCCAGCCTCTTTGGAAGGCAATCTGGCGCTTCCTTAAAAAAATGGATATTGATATACCATTTGACCCAGTAATTCCACTACTTGGAATATATCCTACAGATTCAAGGCCTTTCACACCAACGGACACATGCACCAGAATGTTTATCTCAGCACAGTCCACGATAGCAAAAAGATGGAATCAACCCAGATGCCCAACAATAGAAGAATGGATAGGTAAACTGTGGTACATATACTCAATGGAGCACTATGCAATGATAAAGAATAACGATGATTCCAGGAAACATCTCCTAACCTGGTTTCAACTGGAAGACACTATGTTGAGTGAAAGTAGTCAGCGACAAAAGGACAAATACTGTATGAGACCTCTATGATAAGATCTCAAAAACAGACTTGTGTATAGAAGAAAAGACTCTTTGACAGCTGCAAGGGAGGGGAGGGAGGGAGGGTGATAGGGGGAGGGTTTAGTTTAGATAGTTACTAGAAATCTAGTTGGGAGAAAGCGGTGACAGCACACATTAGGAACAAGAACAACATTAAGTGGACTTCAGCATAACTTGAGTACTCCTTCCATCTTAACTCAATACTACAAGGATAGAGTAGCGGGGGCGGGGGTCGGGGGACCATGCTCTTAGGCAAATTCCAGGCCAATTGGCACAACTAGCGTTTTGCTAAGAGAGCTCTCTGCACCCCACATTGATGAGTGGCGTCTGGGGTCTTAAAAGCTGCCAAGCTGCCATCCGAGGACACAGCAAATGGTCCCAACTCAACAGGAACGGATGCTCACTGAGGACCAAAATGACATGCGGTAAAGACAACCGAGAAGACGGAGAGACCCACAAGAGTGAGTGCCTACATCGACTTGGGACCGGAAGAACCGGATGGTGCCCGGCCACCACCAGTGATAGCCACGATGGAGCTCACTAGGTTGAGTCTCACTGGCAACACAAGAATAAAGAGGTGCATCATGAGATCTCCACTAAAAGACCTCAAGTGATGGTCCAGTGTTTTTGGGGTTCCTCTGAGAGCATAGCCCCCTGCCCTGATGCTGCCCTTTCCCATAAATTATAACAAAGGTCCACTCTTTGGACAGGAATGGATTGGACTTGTCAAGGCAGAGTGACCATATATTGGAAGCACTTTATGGTTCTATACATCTATAGGATATCATCCTGCTGACCTCTGGCTGGAGGAAGGGGAGTGGATGGACAGGAGGGGAAAGGAGACTATTGGGAGGATGAGACATGTATGGAGCCGAGAGGAATAGTGTGCTGTCACCGGACAGGGAGAGCAGTGGAAGCTGCATGTAGGGGGGCATGTAAATTTATATGTGAATGTACATTTTCACTCAGTTATGTTAAATAAAAATTTTAAAAAAAAGAAAATCAATGTAATTCTGTTAGTAGAATGAATGCACAAAATAATCATGTCAGTAGATACAAAGCACCTTTTCGTGATGAAAACACTCAGCAAACCAGAACAGTTGGGAACTTCTCAGCATAATAAAGGTTCTTTAGGAAAAAACTCACACATAATACTCAATGGTGAAACACTAAAAATATCCCTCATCTTAGTTTTCCAGTACTACTCTAACAAAAAAATATCACAGATGGCTTTAAAGAACGAAAATTTATTTTCTCACAGTTTTGTTGGTTAATAGCCTTTTTTGGTAGCAGCATGTAGTTGAATCATGTTTACACACAGAGAGAGATTTTGTTATCTACTTTCCCAATATCTGCGCTTTGATTGGAGAGACTATTTTCTTGACGTTTTAAGTAATTAACAATAAATACTTACTTTTGACATTTGTTTTCTCACAGCTTTGGAGATTAGGGCACTGGCTATAATTAGCCTTACTTGTTGCTAGACTGGGATGTTCTTTGGCATTCCTTGATATTTCTTAGTGTTCATTGTCATTTCTTGATGTTTCATTACACCTGTGTATATCTCTATGTCTGCTCTGTTCTTTTTTATAAGACAATATGTGGAAGTAACTAGGCTTAGCATGCTAAACCACACTCCAGTATAATATCTCTAACATAACAAAATAAAACCTCTGTTTCCAAAGCTCCTAATATTTACAGGTAGAGGGGGTAGGAATTGAAAACATATTTGGGGCTGAGGGCATAATTAAATCCATAATATCCCCTAAAATCAGGAATAGGAAAAGAATGTTATTTATATTCCTGCCATTCAGCATTGTATTTGAACTTCTAGACAGAAAATTTTCTTAAAGCAAGGACATCCAAGTCAGATAGAAGGAAATTAAACTATCTCTACTTGCAGACAACATGGTCCCAAACATAGAAAATCCAAAAGATTGCTCAAGAAAACTACTGGAACTAATAAAGTCAGGAAGATTGTAGTTTCAAGATCAATACTAAAAAGCAGATGTGTTTCTATGCACTGTCAAGGACCAAAGTGAACAGAAAACAGAAAACAATTCTATTTACAAAAGTCTTCAAAAGAATAAAACATTTAGGAGTTTGGTCTCTAATTATCTGTAATAAAGAGAAAGGAAGGAAATTATCGTGTTATGGATTCAATTGTGCCCCTCCAAAATATGTGTAAATTTGGCTAGGCCATGTTTCCCGTGTTGTATGGTTATCCTCAGTTTTGTGATCTGATACAATTTTCTTACACATTGTAAATTCTAATCTCTGCTTGTGGTTAATCAGACAAGATTAGGTTCTGCTAAAGTGGATGAGAGTAAGACTTAACACCATTACTAAGGCTGAAGACTTAATTCCATGTAAAGAGTGTTTTTCTAGGGTGTGACCAGCACCACATTTTATCTTACAAGAGGGTAAAAGAGAGAGAAGAAAGCAGAGAAAGGGAGACCTCCTACTACTAAGAAAGAAGAGCCTGAAGTAGAGCAAGTTCTCTGAATGTGGGGACCTGCACTGAGAAACTCCTAGTCCCGGGGCAAGACTTATGACAAGGATCCTGCCCCAGATCCAACAGAGAGAGAAAACTTTCCCCTGTAGCTGATGTGCTGAATTAGAACATCAGCCCACTAATGTGTGAGAGAATAAATTTGTTTGTTGAAGCTGTGCATTTTTGGTAAAAATGTAAAGCAGTACAGACTCTGTGGAAAAGATTTTAAGGGATCCCCAAAAGTTTCATGTGGGCCAAGATGATAGACTAGTCACATGTCTCCTTGATTCTCTCTGAAAACCAAGGCCTAGAAAAACAATTGAACAGAACAGTGTGGACATTCTGGGAGCACCAAGATCAGGCTGCAGGTTGTGAGATTGGACTGGGTGACATGAAGGGGAAAACTACCTTGGTCAGAGATGAGCAGTAGCACAAAGGGTCCCATTTCTGCTGATGCAGCAGCTGAGAGCCTTACATATACAGATGCAATCTTTGTCCATCAGGAGACTGGGATTGGGACTGGGAATGCTGAGTCTGACAGCCTGGCATGGGCTGGCTGCTATGCTGAGCTGCAGCACCTAAATTGGCAGTGTCTCTTACAATGAAGAGGTTGTACCTAAGACAGCCACATCTAGAGAACCAGTGGCGGCTGGTGGTTGAGGGTGCTAGTGCCCTTCCTCTCTCTCTTCTCGGAGCTGCACCATTGATTCTGCTGGAAGAAAAAGAAGTGACACAAGTAGGGTACCATCTTAGTCAGCTGAGAGGCAGCATCTACCAAGCCTGATGGCCCAGCTGGGGCTGGTTGCTATGCTGAGCAATAGCCCCTGGCTGGACAGTGCCTCTATCTGGAGAAAAGCTGTTTTTAAGACAATTGCACCAAGGGAATGCAGTGTTTGGCTGGCAGCAAAGTGTAGTGGCGCCCTTCCCCCTCCTTTCTCTGAGCCACATCATAGCGTTGGCTGACATGGCCCCTGAGAGACTCTACAAGTAGGTCGACATCTTTGTCAACAGGGAGGTGGGGCCTGCCACCCCTAAGATCCTGGCTATTACTGGCTGTGGCTCGACGGTGCTTCTCTCAGCAGAAAAAACAGTTTACAAGACAAATGCATCTAGACTGTAGCAGTGGATGGCAGCCAAGTGTGGTAGCACAATTTCCCCTTTTCTTCACTGAGCCACACCATAGTGTCTGCTGATGGAGCCCCCGAGAGACTTCATAAGTAGATCAGCATCTGTTGTCAGCCAGGAGGCAGGGCATACCACCCTGAGGGCCTGGCTACTACTGGTTGTCATTGGACAGTGCCTCTCTCAGCAGAAAAGTAGTTTCTATGACAATCTCATCCAGAGAACACAGAGGTGGCTGGTGGTCGACTGTGGCAGTGCTTTTCCCTCTTCCCTTCTCTTAGCTATGCCATAGTGTCTGCTGGAGTCACTCCAGACAGTTGACTTAAGTACATCACCATCTTTGTCAGCAGGGAGAGATAGCTGAAAATACAGAGTATTCTTGTGAGAGTTGCTGACAGAAAACTTCCCTGAAATTGTGAGAGAACAGATATCCAAAATGTGTATCAAACACCACAAAAATTAGACCTGAAAAGAAAGACACCAAGACATATTATAATCAAGCTTAATGAAATTAAGCCTAAGGAAAGGCTCTTAAAGGCAGCTAAGCTTAAACAAAAACTAATGTACAAAGACAAACCCTGTAGAATGTCCTCTAACTTTTCAACCAGAACCTTGTTGGCAAGAAGGCAATAGGATGACACATATGAAGCCATGAAGGGGGGGGAAAAAAAACAAAAAATCTTATATATCCTGCAAAACTGTCTTTCAAATATGATGGCTAAATTAGGACATTCTCAGAAAACAGAAACTTAGAGATTTTGCACAGACTAAACCAAAGTTACAAGAAATACTGAAGGAAGTTTGATTAGAAAATCAATAGCACTAGATGTATACCAAAGGAATCAATGTAAGACACAGCTTATAGAATCCTAATTAGTTAGAGAAGTCACAAAGCTCAATCAAAGCTAAAATATTGCAATTAGAAAAACAGACAGCTCAACATGTAAACTATGACAACATTACATTATATATATTACAGTATATATAGGCCTTTCAGATGCAGAGGAAGTTAAGGAGATATAAAGAAGTTAAAGACTGGTTTAAACCTACAACATTTGGGGGAACAAAGTAACAACTGCAAAGCAAACTAACAATACTACATATCAAAACAAGAAACACAGTACAGAAGTCTCAACAGACACAAAACCAACACTGAAAAAAGATGAAAAGAAAACCCATAAAGAAAAACAACCCAGAACAGAATATTAAGTGGAACAAAGAAAATGGCAAAAACACAAAAATTAAGACACCAAAATGACAACACTAAATATGTATCTATCAATAATTACACTGAGTGCAGATGGGCTGAATGCTCTAATAAAGAGACAGTAGGTAACAAGCTGGGTTAAAAAAGAAGATCCGTCTATATGCTGCTTACAAGAAACACACCTTAAGCTCAAAGATATGAACAAACGGAAAATCAAAGGATGCAAAAATATAAACCAGGCTAACAACATGCAAAAAGCGGAGAAGGTAATATTAATCTCAGATAAAATAGATTTTAAAGTGAAATCTTCCATTGTGGACAAGGATGGTCACTATTTATTGCTGAAAGACTTGATACATAAGGAGGATATAACAATAGTAAGTATTTATGAACCCAATATATATAGTAAAAAAAAAAATAGTGCCATCGAGTTGGGTCTGACTTGTGAGACCCTAGAGGCCAGAGTAGAACTACCCCATAGAGTATCCAAGGAGCGCCTGGTGGATTTGAACTGCTGACTGTTTGGTTAGCAGATGTAGCACTTATCAGAGCAGCTAAATACATTGCACTAATGTTGACACATTGAAAAATGAGACAGATCACTCCACAATAATAGTAGGAGATATCAACATTCGACTTGCAGTAAGGGGCTCATCATCCAGAAAAAAGCTCAGTAAAGATACAGAAAATCTTATTGCAACAATCAACCAACTCAACATCATAGATATATAAGGAAATTTTTACCGAACAACAAACAACTGCACTTTCTTTTCCAACGCACATGGAACATTCTCCTTATTAATGCACACATCTGGAATGAAGAAAGGGCCCATGCCAAAGAGTTAATCCTACAACTTGAACAAGTAGAAAGCAAACAGAAAAGGAATCCTTCGGGCACGAGAAGAAAACAGATAATAAAGATTAAAGGAGAACTAAATGAATTAGAGAATAGAAAAACAATTCAAAGAATTAACAACAAAAAAGCTAGTTTTATGAGAAGATCAACAATATTGATAAACCATTCACAAGAGAAAAACAGTAGAGGAAGCAAATAAACCAAATAAGAAATGAGAAGTGAGATGTCAAAACAGATTCAACTGCAATTAAAAGTATCATACCAGAATGCTATGAAAAATTATACTCTAATGAGTTTCAAAACCAAGAGGAACTGGACAAATTCCAAGATTAATATCACTTACCAAAATTATCCAAAGAAGTGGAACAACTTAATAAACCCATCACAAAAGAAGAGATTGAAAAAATAGTTAAAAAGATTATCAACCAAAAAAAATCCTGGCCCAGAAGGCTTCACTGGAGAATTCTGGCAAACTTGTAGAGAGGAGTTAATTCCAATGTTACTGAAGCTATTCCACAAGATAGAAAAGGACAGAGCATTCCCAAATTAATTCTATGAAGCCACCATAACCCTGATACTAAAGCTGGATAAAGGCTCCACAAAAAGAAAGAAATTACAGACCAATATCATTCATGAACCTAGGTGCAAAAATCTTCAACAAAATCCTAGCCAGTACAACTCAACAATATACCAAAATGATAATTCGTCACAACCAAGTAGGATTCATACCAGGGATATAGGGTTGGTTCAACATCAGCAAAACAATTCATGTGATCAGCCACATAAATAACACAAAGGATAAGAATCATCTGATTTTGTCAATTTATGCAGAAAAGATATCTGGCAAAGTCCAATACCCATTCATGTTACAAACTCTCAACAAAATAGAAATAGAAGGGAAATTCCTCAACACAATGAGGGACATCTATGCAAAACAAACCACCAACATCATCTTGAACGGAGGTAGAGTGAAAGAATTCCCACTTAGAACAGGAACTAGACAAGGATCCTCAATGTCACCATTTGTATTCAACATTCTGCTAGAGGTTCTGGCCAGAGCAATCTGACAAGACAAAGAAACAAAAGACATCCGCATCAGTAAAGAAGAAGTAAAAGCATCCCTATTTGCAGATGTTATGATTGTATACACAGAAAACACTAAACAATCCTTAAATAAACTACTGGAGTTAATAGAAGAGTTCAGCAAGGTATTGGGATATAAGATAAACAGAAATAAATCTATAGGATTCCTTTAAACCAACAAAGAGATTATCAAAGAGTAAATCACAAAATCAATACCATTTACAGTAGCCTGCAAGAAGATAAAATACCTAGGAATAAATCTAACTAGAGATGTAGGAGACTATACAGAGAAAATTACAAGGTCCTACAGCAAGAAACCAAAAGAAACTTACAGAAGTTGAGAAACCTAGCTTGCTTATGGATAGGAAGACTTAACACTGTGAAAGTGTCTAGTCTACCCAAAGTGATCTACATGTAGAACACTATCTCAATACAAATTCCAATGTCCATTTTTAAAGAGATGGAGAAACAAATCACCAACTTTGTTTGGAAAGGGAAGAAACCCTGGCTAAGTAAGACACTACTGAAGAAGAGGAACACAGTGAGAGGTCTCACACCGCCCAGCCTTATAACCTATCACACTACCACAGTAATGAAAACAGCCTGGTACTGGTACACAAACAGATATATAGAACAACGGAACAGAATCCAGAATCCAGAAATATCACCATCCTGTGTGAACAGCTGATATTCAACAAAAGCCCAAATGTTGTAAACTGGGGTAAAAACAGTCTCTTTAACAAATGGTATTGGCAGAATTGGATATCCTTTAGCCAAAAAAGGAAACAAGACCCATATCTCACACTCTATACTCAACTAAAGTAAAGTGGAACAAAGACCTAAATATCCAACCTAAAATAATAAAGATTACAGAAGAAAAAATAGGGATAACAAAGGAAGTTCTAACACATGGCTTAGACAGACTAAAAGTCTTACCAACAATGCATAAACAACAAAACAGAAAATAGATAAACGGGTGCCACCAAAAATCAAACACTTATGCTCACCCAAAGACTTCATCAAGAGAGTTAAAAGACTGCCTACAGAACGGGAAAACATATTTGACATCTTCGTACGGGATTGACATCTAATTTCCGTAATCTTCAGTGTTCTGCAAAATATCAACAACAAAAAAGATAACCCAATTAAACAATGGGAAAAGGACATAGACAGACACTTTACCAAAGAAGACATTCTGTAACCAAAAGACACATGAGTAAATGCTCATGATCATTAGGTATTAGAGAAATCCAAATCAAAACTACAGTGAGATACCATCTCACACCAGTGAGGTTGGCAATAATCCAAAAAACACAAAACAACAATGCTGGAGAGGCTGAGGAGAGATGGAATCTCTCCTGCCCTGCTGATGGGAATGCTAGATGGTACAGCTTCTTTGGAAAGAAAATTGGCACTTTCTTCAAAAGCTAGAAATATAAATAACATATGATCTAGCAGTTCCACTATCCTACAGAAATAAGGGCTGTCACATGAACAGATACATGTGCACTAATATTTATTGCAGCACAGTCCACGATTGCAAAAAGATGGAATCAACCTAGGTGCTCATCAACAGGTGAATGACTGAACAAACTATGGTATATATACACAATGGAAAGCTATGCTATGATCAAGAACAGTGGTGATTTTGGGAAGCATCTCGTAACCTGGTATCAACTGGAAGACATTATGCTGAGTAAAATCAGTCAGCTACAAAAAGGACACGTATTATACAAGATCATTGTTACAAAGACTTTAAATAGGACTTACACACAGAAGATAAGACTCTTTAAGGAATACAAGGGTGGGGTGGGAGGGAGAGTGTTTGTAACCCTAATACCTTACAACATATTTTATCCTTTTCAAAATGGATAACTGAGAGCTTCACATAACTAATGCCATAATGATACTCCAAGTATTTTTTACTGCACCAGCTACTCTGGCCTCTGCACTGGCCTCTTTCCAAAGGGGCACAGAGTCCCCTCAGCTGCTACAGCCTTGGTCTCCTGCCTCTTCTTTGCTGTCCTGAGCAATGGCCTTCAGCCTATGAGACAGCAGTTAGGAAGGCTGGCAGGCATTTTGTGTAGCCACAGTTTTGTTGTTCCATATCTCAGTCAGAGCGGAATTGGCAGGCTAGTTCCACTAGCTAAAGAGTTTTTATATAAGTTTTGTCTTTTCTCGTTACAAACATGAAGACTAGAGTCCAGGTGACTGACATATATATCTGTAGTTTAATAAAGAATTTCTTGTGGATATTTTGTGATGTGTACAATTAACTGTGGCCTACATGTTTAAAAACATGAAATATTCCTTGCCAAAATGATACATTAACTCCGATGTAAAAATTGTCTATTGATACTCCACGGAAAACATCCTGCACTGCTGTCGAGTCTCTGGTGGTATCATACCTCCTAATAAGCCTTCTTCTTCTTTCCAACTAGGAGTATGTTTCATTGGCTCAACTGCTCCAGGATATGCACCCAAATCAGGTAACAGGTTGTTTATGGACTAGTTGCTAGGAATTCAGTTAGGTGAAGGGTGTGACAGCACTCAGTAGAAATCAAGTCAGCACAAAGGACACCACAAACTAAAAAGTATTCTGAATTTAACCTGGAATTTCAAAAGATAAGTAGCAGGGACAGTGGTCTGGGGACTGTGTTTTCAGGGGACATTGAGGTCAGTTGGCATAACTTGTCTTTTTATAACAGATTCTTCTGCACCCCATATTGGCAAGTGGCATCTGGAATCTTAAAAGCTAGCAAGCTGCCATCTGAGGAACATCAGTTGGTCCCAATCCACCTGGAGTGAACGATGACTGAGAACATCAAAGACATGAGGAAAAATGAGCCCAGGAGACAGAAGGACCCATATGACCGGGAGACTACGTCAGCATGAGACGAGAAGAACTAGATGGTAGCCGGCCACCACCAAAGACAGCCTTTATAGGGGACACAATGTAGAGTTCCTGACGTAACACAAGAAAAAGAGGTGTGCATATCAAGAACTCCACTAAAAGATCAGAATTGGTCTGGCCACCTGGAGGGTCCCCTTGGAACATGGCCCCTAGACTTCTTGCCTCCCCAGACCTGAAACCAGTACTGAGATCAACACTTCAGAGTAAAAATGGACTGGACTCAGGCACACAGAGTGAGCATGGGGTGCGTGTACTTCATGGTTTTATACATTTATAGAAGGCAATCAATTGGTTTCTTTGTAGAGGGGAAAGGAAAGGGTGGAGAGGAGGGGACAAGTGTTTATTGGGAGGACAGTAGTAGTAAAGAGTGAAAAGGAGGAGTGTGCTGTCACAAAATGGGGCAAGTAGACAGAGTTGTAGAGAGGCAGGTATGTAAAATTGACTTGAATTTTTTAGTTGCACTTAATTAAAAAAAGTTTCATGTAGTGTGACTATATTATCAGTAATTATTTTCCTAAATAATTATTTCCCAAAATATTGGAAATAGTAACCCAAACAGGTAATTTTACAACGTTTACTACAGCATTTTTCACCACAATCAAAAAGTAGAAATGACCCAAGTGTTAATTAGTAGTTAAAAGGATTAAAAATTTAAATGGATATATTTGTACATATACACACAGAGTGAACTATCATTTGTATATAAAGAGAAATGAAATTCGGGTACATGCTACAACATCAGTGAACCTTGAGAACATTATGCAAAGTGAAATAAGTCAGACACAAAAAGAGAAATATTGTACAGTTACCACTGAGTTGATTCCTGCTCATGGTCACTCGCTGTATGTGAGAGTAGAACTATTCTCCATAGGTTTTTTTCAATGACTGGTTATTTGGAAGTAAATCACCAGGCCTTTCTTCCAGGACACTTCGGGGTAGACTTCAATCTCCAACCTTACCGTTAGCAGTTGAGTGCATTAAATGTTTGCTTCACATGGGGACTATTGTATAATTCCACTTATATGAAATATCTAGGAAAAACTAGTGCATAGAGACAAAAATAGATTAATAGTTATCATGGGATGAAGGAAGGAAGGAATGAGGAGTGAATGCTTAGCTTCCTTTCAGGTGATGCAAAAGCTTAGAATAGTTTTGATGATTACATAACATTGTAAATGTAATAATGTCACCGCAATGTACACTCACAACAGTTAAAATGAAAAACACTATGTTATACATTACTACCATTTTTTAAAGCAACATATTTATAAGTGAAGTAGAAAAAGCAAAACATTGAGTGGGATTCTTTTATTTGTAATATAGAGTGATATAACCATTTATCTGCCTTAGTATATTTCTAAAGCTGTAAGCTCTATGAAGTCACAGTCACAATGTCCTGCTCATGTATCCCCAGAAAGTAGCATTGTGCCTAACACATACATGTTGCTCAATAAATGTTAGTTGCTTCTTGATTAAATGTAATAAGGAGAAATAATGCCTAAGAGCTACATTTTGTCATTGCACTCTAGCTAAAAAGGAAAATTCTCTTCTCTCACCTCCTCATTTCTATCAACATTGCATGGCAAAAGGTGTATGTGGAAACTTGTATGGAAAGTACAGCAATCAAACGTGTCAGATGCAAGTGTGATATTCGTAGCACCCAAGCCCCAGCTTCCTGCAAATTATTATTTCTGTAACATGCATTTCCCAAACACACTTAGAATTCACTTGATCAGGTAATTCCAAGAGTATTAAAATATTGTTTCTCAAATTTACTAACCTGTGTATATTTGCAGATTTTTCCATTAGAACCTAAATTACATTAATTTTTACAGAGCTTTATATTGCATTTTTAGAATCAGGACAGAAGAAATGGAATACCATGTTGATGTTTTTCTTCCACTAATTATACGTAATCTTTACCATCAAATTTCAAATTTATATAGTTGAAAACAAGGACAAGGATATTCTCTACTCCTTCCTCCCCCACGCCACTCATATCCACCAAGCACTTATTCAGAAATGATATTTGAATACTCCTTCTTACAAAATCACTCAGACCAATTCAAATTTATTGGCAAGAAATTAAACTTTACATTTTTACAGTGCAAATGTATCATTATATAAACAAATATCTAATGGAAAGACTTTTCTGTTTTGTTTTAGCAACCCAACAGCAATTTGTGTTGTCATTAGCAAATAACTTGTAGGGCTTTTTGAAATAAGCCTAGGTCTTATTCATCTGTTTTCATCTAAGACACACAGAATTCAAACTAAATTTTGTCTTTGTGGTAATGTAACTCATTAATAGTGGTATTTCATTAAGTCTTCATTAAAAAGGAAAGAGAGTCATAAAAATATGTTGTTAATCAACTGGACCAAATAGTGATTGAAATCAGCGAAGTTCATTCAATTTAATAAAGAACAGAGAGCTCCAGAAACTGAAAGCACAGATACTGAGTTTCACTTTTTTGCTTGGAGATGGGGGTGGAGTGGAGTGCATTAATTTATGCCATTCTTAGATGAATTAAAGTCATTTGGCACAAATTGTAAAGTTTCTTTCTTCTCCCTCTTTCTTGAACATAGTCTTATTTACTATCAGACTATCAGGCTGGGAAGTGGAGAGGGGAAGTAACTAGAAGAGGGAATAATTCATACATTATTCCTGCCTTTGGTGTAAATATCCTGTGCACCTGCAGCTCTGGGACAGTTATGGAGTAGAAGTGCTTAGAAATTAAAAGCAAGTTTGTAAAATGCATTTTTTTTTTACCATGCAAATCATGTACTTCATACACCTGTGGAGAGTTAAGCAAAATGATTTATTTAGGAAAATATTTCAATTTCATAAGCACTTTTTTACTTTACATGTGTAAACGAATAATGAAATTATGTTAAATGTTAATTGCATTTTCAGACTACTGTTCAGCTCAGCTTTTTGTGTCCCTTGAGTGTGGTAAAAAAATGAATTAGAAAGTGGCAGACACACACACACACACACAAAAAAAAATTACATTAATGAGAATTCACAGAGAGTTAAATTCAGTCATTTGCACTTTGGAACATAAATGACAAGTGACCATTCATGCTGCTAAGTACATAAACACAGCTACCAAGGTGAGAAGAGAGAATGATTTAGCAGAAAACCCCAAAAGCTGGAGTCTCTCTAAATTTAGGGTGCTTTGTATTTGCTAATGTATTAGCAAAGAACATGAAAACACAAGTCTTAACAAATCAACACCTTTTCTCTATAGTGCTCCCTAACCACAGGCTCTCAGAAGAATCACATTTATTGGGTGGTAGGCTTTTCAGAAACTAATGGATAGTATCCTGCTGCTATAACTAAATTGAGTTTGGTTCTATTCTTTGGTGAGAATATGCCTTTTTAAAAAGAACCGCAGAAAAACTCTCAAAAGCCACCCCGTATAAAAGGGGAAAAAATGGAAACAGAACAATTTTTCTGAAAGCTAACATTAGGCACTGTCATTTTTCTCTTGCAATCACACGTAGACTTTTCATACGTATTATTTAAAATTTCATTTATTTTTTTCATTTATTCTGCAAATATTGATTTAGTACCTAGCTTGTGCCAACCACACTGCTAGGAAGAAAAGTTTCTTATAGGAGAAGTTATTTATATCAAAAAAGGAAGAATATATAAGAATTAGCAAAGATCTTAGACTTAGGAAAATTCAGGGAGAAAAAGATTAAAAGTGAAAATAAGTTGAAATAGTAGAAAATATGGAAAGGTGATGATAGATGAAGCTGGATAGGTTTCAGCCATATCTTGGATGAAAGCAACAAGATGCTGGCAAAGGGTGGAAATGGCCATAGGGAGAAATAGAATAGAAGAAAGATAAGAAGAGTGAAGGCAAAAATGATGATTTTTACTTTTTGTTCATTAAAAAATTAAAGAATGCCAGAGGGAAGCCAAGTTTTCTTTAAAAAAAAAATTCAGGAGTTCTGGTTAAGACGATAACTTAAATAGATAGAACATAATCTCACCCTACAACAAAAACTCAAGAAACTAGGTAAAACAGACATAAACAGTAATCTCACATTCCATGAACATCAAACTGAAGGCTGAAGAATCAGACTGAGCACTGACTGGAAGGAAAGATAAAACAAAGTTGTGGGAAAGCACAGAACTTCTGTGCCCCACCTGCTGCTACAGTTCAGTGTTGCAATTCCGACTGCAGCAAGCAACATCCCTGGGTAAGTAGCCTAGGAACACAACTTCATGGAAAACACAGATGGAGGCAGAGATACTGCATAAACAACCTGAAAAGAAAGGAAGTGGGCAGGTTGTGTGGGGTGGTCTGAACATAAACAAGAAGATAACACGCAGGAACAGCATTGCTTTGAATCTAGAGAAACATAGGGAAGTACTACTGGAGCAAATTGAAATAAACTGAATTTTAGGTACCTTAGAACAGGGATAGATAGAACAAGGAGTTCACAAGCATGATATCCGTCTCCAGAGACCAATCCCACCTGACAACGTGTCCAAAGTATGTGAGATGCATTCTCGCCATCTTTGCTTCCAGGAGCACTCTAGTTGTACTTCTTCCAGAACAGATCTGTTTGTTTCTTTTGCAGCCCACGGTACATTCAATATTCTTCTCCAACACCACAATTCAAAGGAGTCAATTCTTCTTCTGTCTTCCTCGTTCATTGTCCAGATTTCACATGCATATTATGCCATTGAAAATACTATGGCTTGGGTCAGGTGCACCTTAGTCTTCAAAGTGACATCTCTACCCCCACTTGTCTGTCAGTACTGTGGGGGCTTGCATGTTGCTGTGATGCTGGAAGCTATGCCACTAGTATTTAGAAATCAGCAGGGTCAACTATGGTGGACTTGTTTTAGCTGAGCTTCTAGACTAAGACAGACAAGGAAAAAGGACCCATCAATCTACTTCCAAAAAGAATTAGCCAGTGGGAGGTGGGAAGTAGAGAGAGAGAGACATAAAATGAAACCTTGTTGACTCAAAGATGACTGTAAATTTCAAATCATATGAAGAGACAGTAAAAGATGTCTCAAGCAAATGAATAAAATAAAGGGACAGAAAGTTCCCAGAGGAAGAATGGACAGTGGTCAGAGAATTAAAAAAAAAATCTAGTATAAAGTCTACTAAAAAAGATCAAGGAAAACATGAAAAGAAGTTCAGATGAACTCAGGAAAATAATATAAGAACAAAAAGATAAATTCAGTAAACAAATAGAATCATTAAAAAACAATATCTAGAAATTCAGAAATTTAACAACAAAATCACTGAAATAAAAATTTCAATGGAAAGATAAACAAGTAAAATTTAAATAAAGGAAGAAAGATTTGGAAAAATAGAGGGCAAAACATTTGCCTCTAGTCTGAGAAGCAGATAGAAAAATGGAGAAATCTTACTGGTTATGTAAAACAAGAGGAAATTATTTGCATATTGGCAGTTACGGTAGACAGAAAAAAAGTACACAGACTTTTTGAAGAAATATCAGCAGAAAACTTCTGTAATATTATGTTAGATGAGACATCTTCCCCAATATTTTCATTTAAGAAGCTCAAAAAATTTCACATAGAATAGACACAGAGAGAAAATCACCGAGACTTATTTATCCCAATGAAAACTTACAAATACAAACATAAAAAAAACAAAAGAAACACAATTCTGAGAGTAGCATGAGAAAAGTAAACTATCACCTACAAAGGGGCCTCAGTAAGACTAAGTGCTAATTTCTCACCAGAAACTATGCAGGTAAGAGGGCAATTTGGTGAGGTGACATATACAAACTCCACAGAGAAAAGTATATTCAAACAAGAACTATATACCTAGCAAAATTATCATTCAAAAATAAGGGCAAAATCAGGACATTTTTAGGCAAACAGGAATTAAGAGAATTTTTAAGCACTGGACAAGGCATACAGGGAGTTCTTCAGAACAAAAATCAGCACCAGACAACAACCTGAGGTAAAGACACGTAACAGTCACCTGAAAAAGTATAGCAGTAAAACACGGCTAAACAAAATCATCCAGAAAATAGCTCAGTAAAGACACAGATGATCTTTTTGCTACAACTATTCAACTAGAACTCGTCAACATATACAGAATCTTTTACCCAAAAACAGATAAGCACATCTTCTTCTCCAATGCACATGGAATATTTTCCAGAATAGACCATATGTTAGGACATAAAGCAAGTATCAATAAAATCCAAACTGCCGGGAGCCAGCCCCGACACTTTTTAGGGTCACGCACAGAGGGAGGGAAAGGCATAGGCGGGAAATGAATTGAGACAGGAAAGAATTTTTGGAGAAAAGGCAGCCTGACTCTCCAGAGAGAAAAAGAGAGGCTTAGTTATTGTTATTTTTTTATAGTCAGTAAGGCAGCAGTACTTTGACCACGTTGGTGATTGGCTAGGGAAGAAGCAGGTACCTCATGGTCTCTTCATGTCAATCACTAGAGTTTTCTAAATAATGACCCGAGACTAGTGTCTCTTTTTCATGTTAGCTATTGAGATCTTCTAAACAATGGTTAGAGACAGTGGTCTTCTTCTCTTGTTGACTGTTAGGGTCTTCTCTGTTAGTTAGTAAAGAACAAACATTTTGTCATTCCTTTTCATGTTAACCATTAGGGCCCTCTAAAGAATAGTTTGAGACAGGCATATTTGTGATTTATAATTAACAGTTGGAACAAAATTAATTCTGGAACTTCTATTAATTTTACCTAAGCAGGAAGAGAGAACAAACCCATCTTAAAAAAGTTATACTTTGACAGTCTCTATTTGTTCCTTCTCTGCTCTTTCTTATCTCTTCCTGTAAGGACAATAAGTGTCCACTGCCCCTTACTCTAAGCTTCTCTTAAACTGCTCTAAGAAAGGCATTTCTTTAGTATTTGTCTGTTTGCCAATACCAAATATAATAAACTTGGGAGCCTAGCTGTTTTCCTGAAATAAGAAGTGGGATGTTCACTATCTTAAGAGCCGAGAGAGAGAGGGAGGGGGGCTGTCTCTGGAAAGCCTCTCAGAGCCTTCCTGCAATGTTGCTTATCTCATGTGAAGGGAGGGGTGAGCAGTTGGGAGAAGTCAGCGGGGGTTGGGCCGGCCTCACTGCTTTCAAGCTGGCTGTGTTAGAAATCATTCCTCTGAGCTCTTTTCCCTAGAAATTCCTGTACAGGTTTTCCCAATATTATTTCATAAACCGAGGGGGTAGTAAAGCCCCCTCTCAGAAGGCATCTCCCCTGATCCTTGTGTCAGGAGAGGAGGGGGTATTTTTTTGAGGAAGATTTGATTAGGAAGCAAAATAATATCAAGGACAGTAGACTAAAAAACATGTCACAGGTGAGATGCCTCGGCCTGTCATTTACAGAGTTCGTGACTTTGTCTACAAGGGCTGATGGCGGACCTCCGCACCAAACCAGTGAATTATTTCAAAGCATCTTCTCAGACCATAAAGCTGTAAAAGTTGGAATTAAAGCAGGAAAAACATAGGTAGAAATTTGAACTTATGGAAACTGAATAACACCTTGCTCAAAAAGCCATAGTTATAGATGAAATCAAGGATGAAATAAAGAAATTTATGGAACCAAATGAGAATGAAAACACATCCTACAAGAAACTATGGGATACAGAAAAAGCAGTGCTCAGAGGTCATTTTTTCTCCATAAATGCACACATCTGGAATGAAGAAATGGCCCAAATAAAAGAATTAACCCTACAACTTGAGCAAGTAGAAAGACAGCAACAAAGGACCCCTCATGTGCAAGAAGAAAACAGATAATAAAGATTAGACCAGAGCTAAATGAATTAGAGAATAGAAGAACAATTGAAAAAATTAACAAAACCAAAACCTGACTCTTTGAAAAGATCAACCAAATTGATAAACCACTGGCTAAACTTAGAAAAGAAAACAGGAGAATAAACAAATAACCAGTTAAGAAATGAGATGGGAGATGTCACAACAAACCCAACTGAAATCAAAAGTATTATAACAGAATACTACAAAAGACTGCACGCTAACAGATTGGAAAACCTAGAGGAAACGGACAAATTTCTAGATTCATATCACCTACCAAAATTATCACAAGGAAAAAGAGGACAACTTACTAAACCCATCACAAAGAAAGAGACTGAAAAAGTAATAAAAAAAAATCAACCAAATGAGAATGGGTAAAAGGTTCTGTATATATTGATGAGTTCTAGTTGGATAATTGTAGCAATAAGATCATCTGTATCTTTACTAAGCTATTTTCTGGATGATCTGTCCATTACTGAAGTGGGGTGTTGAAGTCTCCACCTGTTATTATGGAGTTATCTATCTCCTTTTTCAATGTTGTCAGAGTTTGTTCGATGTATTTAGATGCTCTGGAATGGAGCACGTAAATATTTAACATTGTTAAGTCCTGCTTATGTACAGAGCCCAGATGGCTTCACCAGAGAATTCTACCAAACTTTTAGAGAGGAGTTAATTCCAATACTACTGAGGATATTTCACAACATAGAAAAGGATAGAATACTCTGAAATTCATCCTATGAAGCCAATATAACCCTGATACCAAAGGCAGGGAAAGATCCCACAAAAAAAGAAAATCCAGATCAATACTACTCATGAACCTAGATGCAAAAATCTTTAACAAAATCCGAGCCAATAGAATTCAACAACATATGAAAAAAGTCATTCATAATGACCAAATTGTATTCATACCAGGGATGCCAGTCTGGTTCACATCAGAAAAACAATGTGACCAGCCACATATACAGCACCAAAGGAAAGAATCACCTTATTTTGTCAATTGATGCAGAAAGCCAAAGCCAAGTGCCATTGGGGCATTCAAAAACAGTCCAACACCCATTCATGCTAAAAGCTCTCAACTAGACAAGAATAGAGGGAAAATTCCTCAGTGCAATAAGGGGCTTCTATGCAAAGCCAATTGCTTGCATCATCCTGAACGGAGAAAGACTGATAGTATTCCCCTTGAAAACAGGAACTAGACAAGGATGCTCCTCTAACCACATCTATTCAACATCAGACTAGAGGTTCTAGCCAGAGCAATTAGACAAGACAAAGAAATAAAGGGCATCTGCATCAGCAAAGAAGAAACAAAAATCTCCTATTTGCAGATGATAATATTGTATCTGCAGAAAATCCTAAAGAATCCATAAGTAATTTACTGGAACCAGTGGAAGAGTACAGCAAAGTATCATGATATAAGATAAACATAAGAATTCCTTTACACAAAGAGGTCATCAAGGAAGAAATCACTAAATCAATACCATTTACTATAGCCCCTGAAAATATAACATACCTAGAAATAAATCTAACTAGAGAAATAAGAGATATATACAGAAAGAATGACAAGACCTTACTGCAAGAAACCAAAAGAGACTTACATAAGTGGAGACACCTACCCTGCTCATGGATAGGAAGACTTAAGATTGTGAAAATGTCTGTTCTGCACAAAGTGATTTACATATAGAATGCAATCCCAATACAAATTCCAGTGTCATTTTTAATGAGATAAACAAATCACCAACTTTGTTTGGAAAGGGAAGAAACACCGGCTTAGTAAAGTACTACTGAAGAAGAGGAACACAGTGGGAGGCCTCACACTGCCTGACCTTAGAACTTATTACACTACCACAGTAATCAAAACAGCCTGTTACTACTGGTACAAAAAGAGACATATAGACCAATGGAACAGAATTGAGACCCCAGAATTGCACTCATCCTCTTATGAACTACTGATATATTTGACAAAGAGCCTAAGATTGTAAACTTTGGTAAAAAAGGTCTCTTTAACAAACGGTGTTCACAAAATTGGAGATCCATCTGCAAAAAAAAAATTGAAACAAGACCCATATATCACATCTCAGACAAAAACTGCATATGAAACCTAAAACAATAAACATGCAAGAAAAAATAGGGTGAACAATATAAATTCTAATATACCGCTTAGGCAAACCTGGCAAACAAAGTGAAATCATAGAAGAGAAAACAGATAAATGGGAACTACTGAGAATCAAATACTTTTGCTTATCCAAAGACTTTATCTAAGGAATTAAAATTTCACCTATAGAATGGGAAACAATATTTGGAACTATATGTCAGACTGGCATCCAATCTCCATAATCTACAAGATACTGCAAAATATCCACAAGAAAAGGTAAATAACCCAATTAAGCAATAGGCAAAAGAGATGAACAGACACTTCATCAAAGAGGACATCCAGGCAGCCAAAAGACACATGAGGAAATGCTAATGATCTTTAGCTGTTAGAGAAATCCACATCTAAACTACAATGAGATACACAGTCGCACCAACAAGGTTGGCCATGATCCAAAAAACATAAAACAAGAAACACTGGAGAGTCTGTGGAGATATGGTAACCCTCCTACACCGCTGGTGGGATGACAAAGTGATATCTCCTTTTTGGAAGCAATTTGGTGTTTCCTTAAAAAGCTGAAAATAGATACGTCATTTGATCCAGTAATCCTACTGCTCAGAATATATCCTACAGGAACAAAGGCTGTCTCGTGAACAGATACATGCACACAAATGTTTATTGCAGCAAAGTCCACAATAGCAAAATGATGGAATCAAACCAGATGCCTGTCAACAGATGAATAGATAAGCAAGTTATGTACATATATTCAATGGAATGCTATGCAATGATAAAGAACAATGAGGATTTTAGACAGCATCTCATAATCTGGTTTCAGTTGGAAGATGCTGAACTGAGTGAAATCAATCAGCAGTAAAAGGAGAAATATTGCATGAGATCCCTGACAAAAGGACTTAAAAATAGACTTACGTACAGAAGAAAAGACTCTTTGATGGCTACAAGGCTGTGGAGGGAGGCAGAGGGTTAGTCATAGATTAGATAGTTGGTAGAAATTTGGTTAGGTGAAAACAGCTACAGAACACAGTAGAAAGCAGGTCAATTTAATTGGACTTCACTATAAACTGAAAGTATTCTAATCTCAACCCAATATTGCAAGGGATGGGGATCTTCAGGTCATGCTTTTGAGGGACATTGAGGCCAACTGGCATAACCAGCCTATTGTTAAGTGAATCTTCTCCACCCCATATTGGTGAGAGGCATCTGGGGTATTAAAAGTTAGCAAGGGTCAGAGTCAAGATGGCAGACTAGATATATTTCACCTTAATTCCCTCTGAAAACTAAGACCTGGACTGATAATTCAATAGAGCCTTCTGGACACCCAGTGAGCCCTAGGACATGGCATTGGGCTGTCAATTTGGACTACATGCCACTGAACAGGAAACTTCTTTTCTTTCACTGAACCTCACCCTTGATGAATGGCCAGCTCTAGCAGACTTAAAGTAACTAACGTTCTTAACTTTTTTTCTTTGCCTTAGCTGGCAGATTGGACTTGGACTTAACAGGCAGCAAAGCTCAGTTGCACTGCTGATATGATCAGCAGGTGGAATAGCCACATTTTGAGGGCCCAGCTCTGGACTCTGAGCACCTGGGCCTCTCCATCCTCTCTTTCTGAACCTCTGCCATTGATTTGACTATTTCACTGCAGGCAGGAGAGCTTGTGCAGGACGTCATCTTGTCTGACCGGGAGGCAGAGTTACCCAAAGAGAGGCCTCAGCAGGGGCTAATTCCCATGCTGGGAGGCAGTGCCAGCACAGGGAGCACTTTCTCAGCAGAAAAGATTTGTTTACCACAGTATAGCCTTATGGGTAGGGCCTGGCAGTGGATGGCAGCAGGGCAGTAGCCTGTGTGTATTTTGAACTAGATCTGGGGACAGTTACAGAGGTTCCTGCATTGTTAGTGGGAAATAGGGGCTTGCACACCTGGCAGCCTGACTGATTTTGGAAGCTGTCAGATAGTTTTTATCTTTGAAAATAAGACTAACTAGAAAAATAACTGTGGCACATCCTAACAGCATCTCTTCCACCCTTTACTGACCCACACCATAGGATCAGCTGACAGCCTCCCAGTGATTCCATAAGTAGGGCCATGTCTTTGCCAACCAGGGTGTGGAGCCTGATACCCAGAGATTCCACTGGGCCCAGTCACTGGAGTACACAGAGGTGACTGGGAGATTACCTTCCTTCTCAGACTGTGCTTCAGATACTCTTAAGGCAATACCAGAGAAACTAAACAACCTGAGATACCCTTAAAGCAACAACCTTTGACCACATACTTAAAGAAAAATCCACCCATGGCTCCAGAAAGCTCCCAAAAGGAAGAAGAAAGAATTTCCCCAATGAAGCAGCCTTTCTGAAGCTATTGGTGGTCAAGTACAAAAGGATTGTATATAGTGTTCTCCTAGACATTATACAAAATTCAGCAGAGCAAAATGAAAAATGAAGCAAACTCTTTGAACTTACAGAACACAAGCATTCTGAAATCTGACAGAGCAATAACAAAATCAAACAATTAGGCAATTCAGTTCAAAGCTAAGAACTGAACAATTGGAAAATAGACTTTCTGACTTAGAAGACAGAGCTACTGACACAAGCATTTATGAGGAGAAATCAGTGAAAACAAATAACAAAAATGAAGAAGCATTAAGAAGCATGTGGGGCTCTATCAAGAGGAACAGTCTACAATTAAATGGAGTTCCTGAACAGGGAGGGGCACCTGAAAACACAGAGAATACTGTTGTTGAGCTGCTGACAGAAAATTTCCCTGAAATTATGAAAAAAGAGAATATAGATATCAAAGATGTGTATTGAACAGCACACAATGTAGACACCCCCAAAGACACCAAGACATATTATAATCAAGCTTAACAAATGAAAAATAAGCAGAAACTGTTAAAGGCAGTAAGACTCAAAGAAAAGCTAGTGCTCAGAGGGAAACCCTTTAGGCTTATGTCTGACTTCTCAGTGGAAATGATGCTGGCACAGAGGCAGTGGGATGACATGTTCAAAGCCTTGAAGGAGAAAAACTTCCAACCAAGAATCCTGCAAAACTGTCTTTTAATGTAAAAATGAAATTAAGACATCCACAGATAATCAGAAACTGAGAAACTTTGTAAAAACCAAACCAAAGCTACAAGAAATACTGAATGAAGCTTTTGGCTTAGAAGAATAAAACTATTAACTCTGTATTTTAGGAGGTAATACAGGACACTTCCTCCAAAAATCTACTCATTTAGGAAAGGCACAAAACTCAATAAAAACTATAATATTAAAAGAACTGATCCAGTGATCATATCATGAAAATTATGATATCATCACATTAAAAAGAGAGATGTACTACAGTAGTTGTAACCCTTCCAGATGGAGAGGAAGTTCACCTGGGTTTAAGTTAAAATTGGGTTTAAATGTAGATTATTAAGGGGTAGCCACAAAGCATAATAAAGACACAACATATCAAATCAAGAAATGTAACACGGGAGTCTCAACAAACACAAAACCAACACTGAAAAGGGGGAAAAATCAACTCATAAAGAAGAATGTCCCAGAACAGAATAGTAACAGAAGCAGGAAAAACATCACCATAAAAGTAAATATTTCAAAATCACAGCACTAAACACATACCTGTCAATAATTGCACTAAATGTAAATGGACTGAACACTCCAGTAAAGAGACAACGAGTGACATCTTGAATCAAAAGACAGGACCCATATATATGTTGCTTACAAGAAAGTCACCGTAGACTTAAAGATATGAACAAACTGAAAATTAAAGGATGGAAGAATATACACCAAGCTAACAATTTACAAAGAAGAGCACATGTGGCAATACTAATCTCAAATAAAATAGATTTTAATGTAAAATCCACCATAGTGGACAAGGAGGGACATCATTTATTGTGGAAAGGCTCAGTACACAAACAGGACTAACAATTTATTTTATTTTATTATTTTATCTTTTTATTATGATTGAGTGAAAATGTACATTACCATATAAATTTGCATGCCCACCTATACACAGCTTCCCCCACTGCTCTTCCTGCCCAGTGACAGCACACTATTCCTCTCTGCTCCATACATCTCTCATCCTACCAGCAGTCTCCTTTCCCCTCCTCTCCACCCACTCCCCTTCCTCCAGCCAGAGGTCAGCAGGATGATATCCTATAGATGCATAGAACCATAAAGGGCTTCCAATATATGGTCACTCTGCATTGCCAAGTCCAATCCATTCCTGTCCGAAGAGTGGACCTTCATTATGATTTATGGGCAAGGGCAGCATCAGGGCCAGGGGCCATGCTCCCAGAGGAACCCTGAAGCTGCTGGACTATCAACTGTGGTCTTTTAGTGGAGATCTCAGGGTGCACCCCTTTTTATTCTTGTGTTGCCAGTGAGATTCAACTTTGTGAGCTCCATCGCGACTATCATTGGTGGTGGGTGGGCACCATCTGGTTCTTCTGGTCCCAAGTCGATGCACGAACCCACTTATGCGGGTCTCTTTGTCTTCTGGGTTGTCTTTCCCCCATGTCGTTTTGGTCTTCAGTGAGCATCTGTTCCTGCTAAGTTGGGACCATTTGCTGTGCCCTCGGGTGGCAGCTTGGCAGCTTTTAAGATCCCAGATGTTACTCACCAGTGTGGGGTGCAGATATCCCTCTTAGCAAAACGCTAGTTGTGCCAGTTGGCCTCGATTTCACCTAAGAGAATGGTCCCGTGCCCTCTGCCCAGCTACTCTGTCCTTGCAATATTGGGTTAAGATGGAAGAAGTATTCAAGTTATGTTGAAGTCCACTTAATATTGTTCTTGTTTCTAATGTGTGCTATCACTGATTTCACCCAGCCAAATTTCTACCAACTATGTAATCTAATCCCGCCCCCCCTCGCCCTCCCTCTCTTCCTTCCCTCCCTTCCCTCCCTTGCAGCCATCAAAGAGTCTTTTCTTCTACACATAAGTCTGTTTTTGAGTTCTCATCATAGGGATCTCATACAATATTTGTCCTTTTGTCTCTGACTACTTTTGCTCAACATAATGTCTTCCAGTTGAAACCAGGTTATGAGATGTTTCCTGTAATCATCATTGTTCTTTATCATTGCATAGTGCTCCATCGAGTATATATACCATAGTTTACCTATCCATTCCTCTGATGACTAACAATATTAAAGATTCATGCTCCCAATACTAGAGTACCTAAATACATCAAAGAAACAGTGCATTAAAAAATGAGATAGATCATCCCACAATAATAGTGGGAGACTTCAACACTTAACTTTCAGTATTGGACAAATCTTCTACAAAAAGCCCAATAAAGACACAGAAGATCTTATTGCCACTATTAACCAACTAGATCTCATTGACATGTACAGCACTCTCCATCCATCAGCAGATAACTGCACCTTCTTCTCTAGTGCACATGGAACATTTTCCAGAATAGATCATGTGTCAACACATAAAGCAAATCTCAACAAAATCCAAACCACTGAATTATTGCATAGCATAAAGTCATAAAAGTTAATATCAATAGCAGAAAAAAATATAGGTAGGAATTGGAACTCACAGAAACTGAGCAACATCTTGCTTAAAAACCATGTGTTATAGAAGAAATAAGATACTTATGGACTCCAATGAGAATGAAAACATTTCCTACCAGAACCTATGCGGATACAGCCAAAGCAGTGCTCAGAGGTCAGGTTATACAAAAGCACATATCCGAAAGGAAAAAAGAACCCAAGCCAAAGAATTAACACAACAGCTTGAACAAGCAGAAAGAGAGCAACAAAGGAACCCCTTAGGCACCAGAAGAAAACAGATGATAAAAATTAGAGCAGAACTAAATGAATTAGAGAATAGAAAAACAGTTGAAAAAAATGATAAGTCCAGCTGGTTTTTTGAAAAAATCAACACAATTGATAAACCGTTGGCTAAACTTACTAATGAAAAATAGGAAATGAAACATATGACCTGAATAAGAAATAAGATGGGAGTTGTCACAACAGATCCAACAGAAATCAAAAATATCTACTATGAAAGACTGTACTCTAATGGATTTCAGAAAACCTACAGGAAATGGACAAACTCCTAGATTAATTTCACCTACCAAAATTATCACAAGGTGAATGAGAACAACTTAATAAACCCATCACAGAGGAAGAGATTTAAAAACCATCCAGAAACTACCAAAGAATAAAAGCCCTGGCCAAGATGGCTTCACTGCAGAATTCTACCAAGCTTTTAGAGAAGAAGAAACTCCAATACTACTAAGACTATTTCACAGCATAGAAAGGGATGGAATACTCCCAGATTCATTCTATGAAGCCAGCATAACCCTGATACCAAAGCCAGGAAAAGATCCCACAAAAAAGGAGAGCTACAGACCAATACTACTCATGAACCTAGATGCAAAAATCTTCAACAAAATACTTGCCAATAGAATTCAACAACATATAAAAAAAATAATTCATCATGACCACATTGGATTCATACCAGGGATATAAGTCTGGTTCAACATTAGAAAAACAATTAACGTGATCAACCACATAAATAACACAAAAGACAAGAATCACCTGATCCTGTCAACTGATGCAGGAAAGGCATTTGATAAAATCCAACACCCATTCACGTCAGAAACCCTCAGCAAAATAGGAATAGACTGCAAATTCCTCAATGCAATAAGGGCCATTTATGCAAAGCGAACTGCCTACATCATCCTGAACTGAGAAAGACTGAAACAATTCCCCTTGAGAACAGGAACTAGACAAGGATGCTCACTCTCACCTCTCCTATTCAAAATTGTACTAGAATTTCTAGCCAGAGCAATTAGACAGGACCAAGAAATAAAGGACATCTGCATTGACAAAGAAGCAGCAAAACTCTCCCTATTTGCAGATGATATGATTGTATATGCAGATAATCCTAAGAATCCAGAAGTAAACTAGTTAAGAGCCCAGCAAAGTATCAGGATTCAAGACAAATGTAAGTGAATCATTAGGATTCCTTTCTACCAAGAAACAGAATATTAAAGAAGAAATCACCAAATCGATACCATTTACTACAGCCTCCAAGAAGATAAAATGCCTAGGAAAAAATCAAACTTGAGAAATAAGATACCTTTAGAAAGAGAATTATAATACTTTACTACTGGAAACTAAGAGAGACTTACATAAATGCAGAAACCTACCTTGCTCATGGATAAGAAGACTTAATATTGTGAAAATATCTCTTTTACCAAAGCAATCTACTTATATAATGCAATACCAATACAAACTCCAGTGACATTTTTCAATGAGATGGAGAAACATATCATTCCAAAACTACTTTGTTTGGAAAGGGAAGAAATCCTGGATAAGTAAAGCACTACTGAAGAAAAACACACTCTCCCTACATGACTTTAGAGCCTATTACACTGCCGCAGTTGTCAAAAAAGCCTGGTACTGGTACAACAAGAGACGTATAGATCAATGGAACAGAGTTGAGTTCCCAGAGATGCCACCATCCTACTATGAACAGTTGATATTCAACAAAGCCCTAAGATTGTAAGCCAAGCCAGCCAAGTGCCGGTTGCCATGAAGATTGTAAACTGGGGTAAATACAGTCTCTTTAACAAATGGTTCTGGCAAAATTGGATATCCGTCTGCAAAAAATTGAAACAAGACCTATATCTCACACCTTATACAGAAACCAACTCAAATTGGATCAAAGACCTCAATACAAATCTAAAACAATAAAGCTCATCCAAGAAAAAACAGGATCAACAATGGAAGTTTTAATACACAACATAGACTTCAAAATATGTCAAACAAAGCACAATCAACAGAAGAGAAAATAGAAAAATGAGAACTACTAAGAATCAAACGGTTTTGTTCATCCAAAGACTTTTATCAAAAGAATTAAAGATCACCTACAGAATGGGAAGAATATATTTGGAAACTCTGTGTCAGACTGACATCTGATCTCCATAATCTATAAAGTACTACAAAATATCAACAAGAAAAGGATTAATAATCCAATTAAGCAATGAGTGAAAGAGATGGACAGACACTTCTGTAAAGAGGATATCCAGGCAGCCAAAGACAAATGTGGAATTGCTCACGATCATTAGCTATTAAATAAATTCAGATGAAAACAATGATGATATATCATCTCACCCCAACAAGGTTGGCTATGGTCCAAAAAACACAAAACAACAAATGCTGGTGAGGCTGTGGAGAAATTGGAACTCACCTACACTGCTGGTGGAATTGCAAAATGGTACAACCTCTTTGGAAAGCAATCTGGGGCTTCCTTAAAAAGATGGAAATAGATACACCATTTGGCCCAGTAATCCCACTGCTTGGAACACATCCTACCAAAACAAGGGCAGTCGCATGAACAGATTCATGCACACAAATGTTTATTGCAGCGTAGTTCACAATAGCAAAAAGAGGGAATCAACCCAGATGCCCTACAACAGACGAATGGATAAATAAATTATGGAATATATGCTCAATGGAACACTATGCAATGATAAGGAACAATGGTGATTTTAGGAAGCATCTCATGACTTGGTTTCAGTTGAAAGGCGTTATGTCGCGTGAAATCAGTCAGTGGCACAAGGACAAATATTGTATGAGACCCCTACTATAAGGACTTAAAAATAGACTCATGTGGAGAAGAAAAGACTCTTTGATGGCTGCAAGGGATGAGAGGGAGGGAGGGAGAGGGCTGGTTATGGATGAGATAGTTGATAGAAATTTGGTTGGGTGAAATCAGTGACAGCACATATTAAAAAGAAGATCAGCTTAACTGGGCTTCGGCATAACATGAGTACTCTTCCAATCTTAATCCAGTATTGCAAGGACAGAGGAGCAGGGGCGGGGGTCAGGGGACCATTCTCTCAGGGGACATTGAGGCCCATTGGCATAAGTAGCATATTGGTAAGACAGTCTCCTGCATCCCGTTTTGGTGAGTGGCGTCTGGGGTCTCAAAAGCTAGAAAACTGCCTTCTGAGGTACGCCAAATGGTCCCAACTCAGCAGAAACAGGTGAACACCAAGGACCAACACAACATGGCGGAAAGAGAATCTAGAAGACAGAAAGACCCATGTGAATGGGTGACTACATCAACATGTGACCAGAAGAACCAGATGATGCTCGGCCACCACCAGTGACAGCCACAATTGGGCTCACAAAGTTGATTCTCAGTGGCAACAAGGGGAAAAAAAAAGCAGTGCACTCTGAGAACTCTGCTAAAAGACTGTAACTGATGGTCCATATGCCTCAAGATTACCCAGGGGGCGTGGCCCCTGGACCTGATGCTGCCCCTGACCAGAAAACACTACTGAGCTCAACCGTTTGGTCAAAAATGGACTGGACTCAGGCATACATTGTGACCATGTGGTGTGTGTAGTTTACAGTTCTTTGCTTTTATAGGATGCTGTCCTACTGGTCTCTTTCTAGATGGGAGGGAAGAGGGTGGAGAGCAGTGAACAGGAGCTTGTTAAGAGGATACTGCAAGTACAGAATGAAAAGGAGGCGTGTGCTGTCACTGGGCAAGGAGAGCAGAAGGACTTGCAGATAGGCAGGCATACAACATTAATTTGGATTGTGTACTTTCACTTAATCACAACAGAGACAGACAGAGAGAGAGAAAGAGAGAGAGAGAGAGAGAGAGAGAGAGAGAGAGAGAGAGAGAGAGAGATTATATTTGTCACATTCCAGCAGGCTAAAAGTTCAAATGCAGTGCTTGAGCTCCAGTGGAAGTCTTTCTATGTCAGCACCGGAGGAAGGTCCTTGTCATCAATCTTCCCCTGGACTGGAAGTTTCTGAGAGACAAAGACTCTGGTACCCTCCGAAGGATGTGTTCTGCTCCAGGCACTGCTGCTTGGTGGTATGAGGCCCCTAAATCTCTCTGCCAGATTCTTTTATATCTCAAGAGATTGCTTCAAGGCACAAAACAATCCGGCACTGTAAATCCTGCACCACCAATGCAACAGCACCCATCTACCCTTATTAACATAACAGTGGCAGGAATTCCAACGTGGAAGAGCATCACACAATACCCGGAATTATGGCCTAGCCAAAGTGCTACAGATTTTTTGAGGAACACAATTCTATCCATAACAGGAGATAACAAAAACACAAAGACATATAAAGTCTTGATATCTGCTACAATATAAATGGATCTTGAAAACATATTATGGTGAGTGATACAAGTCAATCACAAAAGGACAAATATTGTATGACCTCACTAATATAAGAAGTAAAGAACAGGCACATGTATAGACAGCAAAGTTTATTAGTGGTTTCCGGGGGCAGGAGAGAAGGGTATAGGGGAGGTTATTGCTTATGGAGTACTGAGTTTCAGTTAGGGTGATGTAAAAATCATTGATTAAGGGTAGAGTTAGACAGCTAATTCTTGTAATTGTCAATAAGTTGTATAATTGTAAAATGCTGAATTGGCAGAAGTTTAGTAATAGGTATTTACAGCAATGACAAAAAAACATGTAAAGCCATAACACTCATGGCATTTGGTTCCTGGGTTTGGAGCTTCAGGGATGTGGTTTCATACGACATCCAGTTAATTTGCCTTAGAGTGTGAATCGACCTACTAGGTCCTTGTGTAGTGCCTGGGATCATGAAAACTTGCAAGCAGCCATTTAGAGCACAGCAATTTATCTCCAATGAACTGGAGCAACAGATGGAGAAAGAGACTAAAGAATAAGACGAGGTCATAGAATTTGTGGGCAATTGCCTTCATGAAAACCTGCCAGCATTACTATGAGAGCAGAACTATATGATCCCCAGTTACCTTTAACTGAATATTTTGATAAAAGGATTCGACGGAGGAATACTGACAAAAAGGGAAAAATTTCAGAACACAATTTCCACCTCTCAAGGACTGCAAATTTTCTTGATCCATGGAGTCTGCATAAACCTGTGAAATATTTCCCTGACATAATATTTAAACCTTAAACTCAAAATACTCCACGGGAGTGTTCTCAAAACAATAGTTTATCTAACTAGTAAAAAAAAGAAAGAAAACCAAGTTTGCTTCGAGCACTATTTTCTTTTATGAACCATTTATATGGGATCAAATTGGCAACAGCAGCTTGAAAGAGCAGATAGGAACTTGAGAGCACAGTGAGTGCACGTTACTGGAGGAGGACCAACTTAAAAAAGGAGAGTGGAATGACTGTTCAACTCAAAGAATGGAATCTATGTCACTGAATTGTGTTAGAAAATATAGAAATTGTTTAGTTGGGTTATGTTTTGCCATGTATTTTCTCAGCAACGACAAGATAAGTATTTTTGAAAATTAATAAATAGATGGAGAAAAGATATTTTTCCTTACAAAATTCCAAAATATGTGTAGATATCCTCCTTGCCCTTCTTCAGGAGGTTGGGGACCATCCGCTTACTATAATTCTCCTTTCAAGGGCAGGCTGAACTTTGTGAATATCTTCCAAAGAATACAAAAAAGGAAAAATAGTAATTTTACAATGGAGAAACCTGGAAAACACTACCTTAACAAAATTACAAAGGTTAACCTCACAAGTGATATCCTGTCAATATCACTGCCTTATAATGTGATGTGATGAAAAGAACACGTTATCTCCTTTATAGCCTTTCTCCATACCCATAAGCCTAATTTAATCATAAGAAAAACAGTAAACAAACTCAAATTGACAGACAGAGGGACACTTTACAAAATACCTCATTGACACTCTTCAAAATTCTCAATCTTTTTTTTTCCAAAAAGGAAAGACTGAGAATTTGTCACAAAACAAAGGACACACTACAGCTAAATGAAATGTGATATTCTGGACTGAATCTTGGAACACAACGAGAATATGAATGGACTAATTCATGAAACATGGGGTTTTAGTTTGTAGTAATGTGCCAGTGTTGATTTCTTTGACAAATATACCACGGTAATATAAAATAAATGACGTTAGGGTAAATTTAAGCTGGCTGAGTGGTACATGGGAACTTGCTTTATTATTTTTATAATTTTTATGTAAATAAAAATTGGTATAAAATTAAAAATGTTCTTTCTTGGCTGGCAGTAAAGGTCTTACACAAGAAAAAAATGTCAACTTGGATTTATGTATATCAAAGTAAAATACCTCTGCTCTTTTTTCCTCTTGTGTTTTGCATGAAAGTATACAGCTCAAGTTAATTTCTCGTACAAAAATTTATACACACTTTATTTTGTGACACTAAGTACTTCCCCTATAATGTGAGAGTAAACCCTCCCTTTCCGCTCTGAGTTTCCCCGGGCCCTTTCAGCCAGCTCCTATCCATTCCTGCCTTCCCAACTCACCTCTAGACTGCAGCTGCCCATTTAGTCTCATGCATCTTCTTAAACTAAGAAGCACACTCTTAAAAGTATTACTTTTGTGTCTTACAGTCAAGCCTAATCTTTGAAGAGGGCTTCAGGACCTGTGTTAGTTCTGAGGTAATAGGGAGTCTAAGGGCCGTGTCCTCTAGGGTTCCTCTAGTCTCGGTCAGACCGTTAAGTCTGGTCGTTTTATTAGAACTTGAGTTCTGAACGCTACTTTCCTCCTGTTTCATCAGTGCTGTCCACTGTGTTTCCTGTCAGGGCTGTCATTAGTCGTAGTCTGCACTATCTAGTTCTTCTGGTCTCAGACAGTGGCGTCTCTGATTTCTGTGGACCTTTCTGTCTCTTGGCCTGATATTTTCCCCGTGTTTTTGGTGTTCTTTCTTCTCCTTTGCTACAGGTGGGTTGGAAAACTGATGGATCTTAGATGGCCACTCCCTAACTTTTAAGACTGCAGATGCTATCCACCAAAGTGGGTTGAAGGAAATTTTCTGAAGACTTTTATTATGCCATTTGACCTAAATTTTCCCTGAAGCCATGGTCCCCAGAGGCCAGTCTCCACTACTCGCTCCCTTGAAATGTATTTTTTTTTTTCTTATGTTCAGGAGACTTCTTAGCTTTTAGTGTAGTCTAGTTATGCTGACTTCTCCTGTATTGTGTGTTGCCCTTCCCTTGACCTAAAATAATTCTTGTCTGCTGTCTAATTAGTGAACTCCCATCTCCTTCCCTCCCCACTCTTGTAACCATCAAAGAACGTTCTGTGTTTAAACGTTTTCTTGAGCTCTGATAAGACTGGGCTCATACAAAACTTGTGCTTTCATATTTGCCTAATTTTGGTCAGCATGATGCCTTTACAGATTTCTCCATGTTATGAGATGTTTCACAGATGCATTGTTGTTCTTCATCATTGCATAACATTCCGTTCTATGAATATACCATAATTTCTTTATCCACTCACCCATTACCGGGTACCTAGGTTGTTCCCATCTTTTTTCCATCTTGAGCAGTTCTGCGATGAACATAGATGTGCATATATTTCCTTGTGACAATGCTTAATTCTCCTGTATATATTACAAGGAGTAGGATAGCTGGACCACATGGTATTTCTTTTTTTTTATTTCCAATTAAGTGT
Organism: Heterohyrax brucei; assembly: GCA_028571685.1. NCBI lineage: Eukaryota > Metazoa > Chordata > Mammalia > Hyracoidea > Procaviidae > Heterohyrax > Heterohyrax brucei. The sequence goes on from CM053166.1 coordinate 118,388,308, forward strand.
AATTATACAACGCAAAACAATTTTGCATGCCTGCCTATCTGCAGCTCTTTCTGTTCTCTTTGCCTGGTGACAGCACATACCTCCTTTTCATTCTGTACTTGTAATATCCTCTTAACAAGCTCCTGTCCCCTCCTCTCCACTCTCTTCTCTCCCGTCTGGAAAGAAACCAGTAGGACAACATCCTACAAATACACAGAGCCATAAAGCGCACACACCGTATGGTCACTTTGTGTCCCCGAGTCCAGGCCATTTTTGTCTAGACAGTTGAGCTCAGTAGTGTTTTCCGGTCAGGGACAGCAGCAGGTCTAGGGGCCATGCTCCCAGGGGATCCGCCAGGCTATCAGACTATCAATAGTGGACTTTTAGTAGAGTTCTTGAGCTGTACTCTTCTTTGTCTTGTGTTACCACAGGGACTCTACAGTGTGTGCTCCATCACAGCTATCTCAGGTGGTGGCTGGGCACCATCTGGTTCTTCTGGTCACATGTTGACTTAGTCACCCATTCACGTGGGTCTTTCCGTCTTCTAGATTCTCTTTCTGCCGTGTCTTTTAGGTCCTTGGTGGTCATCTGTTCCTGCTGAGTTGGGACCATTTTGTGTATCTCAGAAGGCAATTTTCTAGCTTTTGAGACCCCAGATGCCACTCACTGATACGGGATGCAGGAGACTCTCTCACCAATATGCTACTTATGCCAATTGACCTAGATGTCCTCTGAGAGCATGGTCCCCCAAACCCTGCCCCTGCTCCTCTAATGTCTTTCAACTGAAACCAAGTTATGAGATGCTTCCTAAAATCACCATTGCTCCTTATCATTGCATAGTGTTCCACTGAGTATATATACCATAATTTATCCATTCATCTGTTGTAGGGCATCTGGGTTGATTCCTTCCTTTTGCTATGTGGACTGTGCTGCAATAAACATTCATGTGCATGTATCTATTCGTGTGACTGCCCTTGTTTCTGTAAAATATAGTCCAAGCAGTGGGATTACTGGGTCAAATGGTATATCTATTTCCATCTTTTTAAGGAAGCCCCAGATTGCTTTCCAAAGAGGTTGTACCATTTTGCAATTCCACCAGCAGTGTAGACGAGTTCCAATTTCTCCACAGCCTCACCAGCATTTGTTGTTTTGTGTTTTTTGGATCACAGACACCCTTGTTGGGGTGAGAGGTTGTCTCATTGTAGTTCCGATTTGGATTTTTCTGATAGCTAATGATCGCGAGCATTTCCTCTTATGTCTTTTGGCTGCCTGGATGTCCTCTTTGGTGAAGCCTCTGTCCATTCCCTTTGCCCATCACTTAATTGGGTTATTTACCTTTTTCTTGTTGATGTTTTTGCAGTAACTTGTAGATTATCGAGATCAGACATTGGTCTAACACATAGTTACCAAATATTTTTTCCTGAATTGTAGGTCTTTTAACTCTTTCAGTAAAGTCTTTGGATAAACAAAAGTATTTGATTCTCTTCTGTTGATCGTGCTTTGTCAGGTTTTGAAATCTGTCTAAGCTGTGCATTAGAACGTCCGTTACTGACGCTATTTTTTGGATGAACTTTACTGTTTTAGGTCTGATATCTAGCTCTTTGATTGATTTTGAGTTAGTTTCTGTGTATGGTATGAGATATGGATCTTATTTCAGTTTTTGCAGATGGCTATCCAATTTTGCCAATGCCATTTGTTAAATACTGTTTTTTTACTGCAGTTTACAATCTTAAGGCATCTATCAAATATCAACAGTTCATACGAGGATGGTGGCATCTCTGGGGTCTCAACTCTGTTCCATTGGTCTATATGTCCCTTTTTGTGCCAAGACCAGGCTGTGGAAGTGTAATAAGTTTGAAAGTCAGGCAGTGTGAGGCCTCCCACTGTGTTCCTCTCCTTCAACAGTGCTTTCCGTATCCAGGGTTTCTTCCTGTTTCAAACAAAGTTGGTGATTTGTTTCTCCATCACATTACAATGTGACACTGGAATTTGTACTGGGATTGCAGTATATATGTAGATCGCTTTGTGTAGAATAGACGTCTTCCTATCCATGAGCAGGGTAGGTTTCTCTACTTATGTCTCTTTGGTTTCTTGCAGTAAGGTCTTGTAGTTCTATTGGTATAGGTCTCATTTCTCTAGTTAGGTTTATTCCTAGGTATTTTATCTTCCTCAGGGCTATAGTAAATGGTATTGATTCGGTGATTTCTTCTCTGATGATCTCTTTGTTGGTGTAAAGGAATCCTGATTTACTTATGTTTGTCTTGTATTCTGAGATTTTGCGGAACTCTTCTCTCAGTCTGAGTAGTTCACTTATGAATTCTTTAGGATTCTCTGTGTATACAATCATACCATCCGCAAATAGGGAGATTTTGACTTCTTCTTTGCCAGTGCAGATGCCCTTTGTTTCTAGATCTTCTCTAATTGCTCTGACGAGAACTTCTAGTACAATGTTGAATAGGACAGCTGAGAGTGGGCATCCTTGTCTAGTTCCTGTTTTCAATGGAAACTGTTTCAGTATCTCTCCATTCAGGATGACATAGGTAGTTGGCTTTGTATAAATGGCCCTTATGTCACTGAGGAATTTGCCGTATATTCCTATTTTGCTGAGAGTTTCTAGCATGAATGGGTGTTGGACTGCTTTAGTCAGCTAGGGCTGCTCTAACAGAAATAACACAGAGTGGATGGCTTTAACAAAGGAAGGTTTATTCTTACACAGTCCAGTAGGTTGCAAGTCCATATTCAGGGTGTCCGCTCCAGGGAAAGGTTTTCCCCTTGTCGGCTGTGGAGGAAAGTCCGGTATTGCATCAGTCTTTGTCCAGGGAGTGTCTTGGCGCAGGAACCTCCGGTCTGAAGGACGCGCTCTTCTCCCGGTGCTGATTTCTTGATGGTGCGAGGTTCCCAATTCTCCTTGTTTCTCTTTCCTTTTATCTCTTGCAGGCTGTAAGGATTAAGGGTGGGGCAAGCCATACTCCAGGGAAACTCCCCCTGCAGCAGAGCAGTGAAGCAATCCTATGCAGGAATTTACAGCCCCTCCCAAGTCGTTCAACATACAGTTTAGCGAAACCACAAAATGGAGGACAGTCACAAGATTCTGGGAATCATGTCCCAGCCACATGGCTGCACATATCTTTGGGGGGACACAATTCAACCCATGATGTGGACTTTATCAAATACCTTTTCTGCATCAATTGACAAAACCCTGTGATTCTTATCCTTTGTGCTGTTTATGTGGTTGATCACATTATTTGTTTTTCTGAAGTTGAACCTGCCTTGCATCCCTGATATGAATGAGACTTGGTCATGATGATTTCTTTTTTAATATGTTGTTGAATTTCATTGGCAAGGATTTTGTTGAAGATTTTTATATCTAGGTTCATGAGTGTGTATTGGTGTGTAATTGGTGTGTAATTTTCTATTTTAGTGTGATCTTTCCCTGGCTTTCGTATCAGGGTTACTCTGGCTTCATAGAATGAATTTGTGAGTATTCCATCCTTTTCTACGCTGTGAAATAGCATCAGCAGTACTCTCTAAAGTTTATTAGAATTCTCTGGTGAAGTAATCTGGGCCAGACCTTTTATTGTTGATGGTATTTTGATTAACTCTTAAATTTCTTCCTTTGCAATGGTTTTATTAAGTTGTATTTCTTATGATAATTTTGGCAGGTGATGTGAATCTAGAAATTGGCCCATTTCCTCTAGGTTTTCAAATCTATTAGAGAATAGTCTTTCATAGTATTCTGTTATAATACTTTTGATTTCATTTGGGTCTGTTGTGACATCTCCCATCTTATTTCTTGTTCTGGTTATTTCTTTCCTCTCCTGTATTTCTTTTATAAGTTTAGCCAGTGTTTTATCAATTTGGTGTATCTTTTCAAAGAACCAGCTTTTGGACTTGTTCATTTTTCAGTTGTTCTTCTATTCTCTAATTCATTTAGTTCTGCTCTAATCTTTACTATCTATTTTATCCTTGTGTCTGCCAGATTCCTCTGTTTCTCTCTTTCTACTTGTCCAGCCTATGGGTTCATTCTTTTGTTTGGTTCTTTTCTTCCTTCTGGATGTGTGTATTTGTACAGATAAATTAACCTCTGAGCACTGCTTTTGCTGTATCCCATAGGTTCTGGTAGGACATGTTTTCATTCTCATTTGATTCCGTAAATTTCTTTATTTAGTCCTTTATTTCTTCTATAATGCATGGCTTCTTGAGCGAGGTGTTGTTCACTTTCCATAAGTTCAAATTTCTGCCTATATTCTATTACTATTGATTTCAACTTTTATGGCTTTATGGTTCGAGAAGTTGCTTTGCAGTAATTCAATGGTTTGAATTTTGTTGAGACTTGCTTTATGTGCTAACACATGGTCTGTTCTGGAAAATGTTCCATGTGCATTGGAGAAGAAGCTATACTTATCTGTTGATGGGCAAAAAGTTCTGTGTATGTAGCTGAGGTCTAATTGGTTAATTTTTGCAATAACATCTTCTGTGTCTTTACTGAACTTTTTTCTAGATGATCTGTCCGTTACTGAAAGCGGAGTATTGAAGTCTCCAACTATTATTGTGGAGTTATCTATCTCTTTTTTCAAGGTTCGCAGTGTTTTCTCAACACATTTATGTGCTCTTGTATTGGGTTCACAAATATTTAATGTTGTTGTGTCCTTCTTAAGTATTGAAAGTTTCAGCAATAGTGACTGTTCTTGTCTACAGTGGTGGATTTTACATTAAAGTCTATTTTATCTGAGATTAGTATTGTCGCTCCTGCTCTTCTTTGTATGTTGTCAGCTTGGTATATTATTTTCCATGATTTGATTTTCAGTTTGTTCATATCTTTGAGTCTAAGTTGTGTTTCTTGTAAGCAACATTATGGAAGAATTGTATCTTTTGATCCAAGATATCACTCTCCGTCTCTTTATTGGAATGTTCAGTCCATTTGCTTTCAGTGTAATTACTGATAGGTATGTGTTTAGTGCTGTTGTTTTGATGCCTTTATTTTTGTGTTCATGTTTTCTATGTTGCTGTTAATTTTCTGTTCTCGGTCATCCTCATGGGTTGACTTTTTGCTTTCTCACTGTCAGTTTTGTATTTTTTGAGAGTTCTATATTGTGTTTCTTTTGTTGATATGTTGCATTGTTATTTTCCTTTGTGGCTATCCCTATAATCTCCCTTTATAGTCTAAATTTAAACTAGACTTTAACTTCTGCATACCTTTTTAATTTCCTTTGCATCTGAAAGAGTTACATTTAGTGTAATATATCTCTCCTTTTTATGTGATTATGTCATCATTTTCTTGTTAAGATCAATGGTTACTTTCTTTCAATATTGTATCTTTGAGCTTTGTGACTTCCCTAAGTGTGTAGGATTCTGGATGCTGTGTCCTGCATTGCCTTCTTAAGTATACACTTGATGTGTTTGTTTTTCTAAACAAAGAACTTCTTTCAGTATTTTTTGTAGTTTTGGTTTGGTTTTTACAAAGTGTCTAAGCTTTTGCTTATCTGTAAATGTCTTAATTTTACCTTGATATTTGAGAGACAATTTTGCAGGGTACATAATTTTTTGCTGGTAGTTTTTCTCATTCAAACTTTGAATGTGTCATCCCACTGCCTTCTTGCCAACATCGTTTTTTTCCGAGAAGTCAGACGAAAGCCTACAGGGCTTCTCTCTGACTGTTAGCTCTGCTTTAATTCCCACTGCCTTTAAGGTTATCTCTTTATGATTCATTTTATTGAGCTTGATTATAATATGTCTTGGTGTCTTTCTTTTGCTGTCTCGTGTTTGTGACATTGATACGAGTCTTGGATATCTGTGTTCTTTTCTTTCATAATTTCAGGGAAGTTTCCTGTCAGCAAATTTACAACAATATTCTCTGTAGTTTCAGCTCTTCTTCCCTGCTCAGCAATCCCAATTATTTGAAGATTATTTCTCTTAATAGAGTCCCACATGTTTCTTAACTCTTCTTCATTTTCTAACTTCTTTTCTAGGATTTCTCCTCCTAAAAGCTGGTGTCAGTTGTTCTGTCCTCAAGGTCACTAAATTTGACTTCCAGCTCCTCAATTCTGCTCTTTTGGCTTTGAATTGAATTTTCTTATTCTGTAATTTTGTTATTGATTCGTTGGATTTCAATTCGTTGATGTTCCATCAATTCAAATAGCTTACTTAATTTTTCATTTTGTTCTGCTGCATTTTGTTTTTAGTCTGTAGGAGGGCTCCATACGTAATTCTTTTGTACTTGATCACTGACAGTTTCAGAAAGGTTTTTTGATCTGGGAAGTTTTTCAATTCTTTATTCTGGGAGTTTTCCGGAGCCATGGTGGACTGTTTCTTCAAATGGTTAGCCATTGATTTCTGTCTTTGCGTCATCTAGGAGCTTATTGGTTTATCTGATTTTACCTCACCAGGAGCTGAGATACAGTTCTAATAGGTGAGTAAGGGCACTAGCAGATTTAGTTACCAGTCACCCCTGTGTACTCTAATAACTGTCTCCACTCTCTGGGATTGCAGGCTTCACCTCCTAGCTGGTAAAGATGGCATCCTACTTATGGAGTAACTGGGGGGCTGTCAGCTGATAATATGATGTGGATCAGTGAAGGATGGTGGTGATCCCACTGCCCCACTTAGCAGTCTTTTCTCTAGGTATTCTTATTTTAAAAAGGTGCATTACTGCTGAATGAGGGGCTGTCCAACAGCTACCAAAACCAGTGAGGCCCTTAGGAGTGACAGGCTCCACCTTCTTGCTTACAAGGAAAGTACCTGTTAGGCCATCCACAAACAGTATGATGTGGTTTAAAGAAGGGAGGAGTTAGGGCCTTGCTAACTTCATCCGTGACTGTAGGCACTGCCATCACAAACACAGCTTTTCTGCTGGGGAATCACTATCCAGACAGGGGCTTTTGCTCAGCATGAGAATTAGCCCCAGCTTAGACCTCTGGGTGGCTCACTCCATGTCCCAGCTGACAAAATGGCATCCTGGCTGAGCTGCCCTTCCTGCTGTGAAACAGCAAAATCTATGGGCAGCCCAGAAAAGGAAGGATGAATGGGCAGTGGTGCCATCAGTTGGCAGCTGAGCTTTCTATATGTGACTATCCCAAGTACAGTCTCTCTGCTGCACTACATACTGTTTACTTAAGCACTGCAGTTCAACTTATTTGCTGATTTATACTCAACACCTGCCTCCTGGATAACAAAGAAGGCATCGATACCTGCAGTCTTCACAAATGATGAGTCAGCAGAAGCAGGACTCAGTGTGTCACTGCCTCATCTTACAAAGAGGTAGTTTCCTCCTTACTGGTGTCTAGTCCAATCTGACAACCCTATGCCAGTTCCTAGGGTTCCCAGCATGTCCACATTGCTCCATTCAATTATCTTTCCAGGCCTTAGTTCTCAGAGGAAATTGAGGAGACGTTTGTCTAGTTTGCCAACTTGGCCCTTCCCCCCATATGGTATTTCTATTTCTAGCTTTTTAAGGAAGTACCAAATTGATTTCCAAACTAGTTTTTCCTGTTTACATTCCCACCAGCAGTGCATAAATGTTCCAGTCTCTCCATAACCTCTCCAACATTCGTTAATTTGTGATTTTTTTGGGATTAATGCTAGTCTTGTTAGGATGAGATGGTATTTCATTGTAGTTTTAATTGCATTTCTCCAATGGCTGGTGATCATTTCCTCATGAATCTGTTAGCCACCTGAATGTCTTCTTTGGTGAAATGTCTGTTCACGTCCTTTACCCATTTGTTAGTGGGTTTATGTGTCTTTTTGTGGTTGAAGTTTTGCAGTATTTTGTAGATATTAGAGATTAGAGCTAGATCAGATATGACATAGCCAATTTATTTTTATTTTTATTTTTTTTGAATCTGTAGGTTGGTTCAGATCCACCAGGCACTCCTTGAATTCTCTGGGGGTCAGTTCTAGCCTGGCCCCTAGGGTCGACACGAGTCAGATCTGACTTTTTTTATGAAGTTTTTGAATGAGTGAAAGTGATTGATTTTCAGGAGCTCCGAGTTACCTAATTTCCCTTCTGATGTTCATGGATTGTTAGTAATGATTTGTATTTCTGTTTATGCCATGTATTAGGGCTCCCAGTATTTTCCCTACTTTTCCATGACCTTTTAGAATTTATATTGAGATCTTTGATCAATCCTGAGTTAATTTTTTGTGCATGGTGTGAACTATGGGCCTTATTTCATTTTTTTGAATGTGAAGATCCAATTGTACCACAACACTTGTTAAAGAGACTGACTTTTCCCCAGTTCACATACTTTGGGACTTTGGCAAATATCAACTGCTCATACGTGGATGATTTTATGGTTTATCAATTCTGTTCAGTTGGTCTATGTACCTGGTTTTGTACCAGTACTAGTCTGTTTCGACTACCATGTCAGTATAATGGGTTCTAAAGTCAGGTAATTGAGGCCTCCCGCATTGTACATATACTTCAGTAGTGCTTTACTTATCCAAGGATTCCTCCCTTTTGATATGAAGTTAGTGATTTGTTACTCTATTTCACTAAAAAAATGTTGGAATTTGGATCAGGATTGCAGTGTATGTGTAGATCACTTTGGGAAGAATAGACATATTCACAATGTTGTATATCCCAATGCACAAGCAAGGTATGTTTTTCCACTTACAGAGGTTTCTTGGATTCTGGTAGTAGCATCTCATAGTTTATATAGGTGTTTTACATTGCTGATTATTCTTATGTATTTTATCTTCTTGAGGGGCTGCTATAGAATGTATTGGTTTGGTGATTTCATCTTTGAAGTACTCTTTGTTGGTATAGAGGCATCTAACTGATCTTTTTTATGCATATCTTTAATCGTGATACTTTGCTGAAATCTTCTATTAGTTCCAGCAGTTTTCTTGTGAATCTTTTCAGGTTTTCTGTGTATCAGATGTCATCAACTACAAATAAGAATACTTTTTCTTCTTCCTTAACAATTTGGATGCACTTTATTTCTTTTTCTAGCCTAATTGTTCTGGTTAGAACCTCCAGCACAACGTTGAATAGCAGTGATGATAAAAGCTATATTTGTCTGGTGCCTGTTTTCAAGGGGAATGATTTTAGACTCTCTCCCTTTAAGATGATGTTGGCTATTGATTCTATTAAACATGCTCTTTATCATGTTGAGGAATTTCTCTTCTATTACTATTTTGCTGAGTTTTTATCATGAATGGCTGTTACATTTTGTTAAATGCCTGTTCTGCTCAGTTGGTAAGATCATGTGTTTCTTGACTTTGGTTTTATTTATGTGATGGATTACATCGATTGTTTTTCTAATACTTAACCCTCTCTGTATCCCAGATATGAATCCTGCTTGGTCATGGGAATTTTTTTTTATTGATATGTTATTGCATTCTATCAGCTAAGATTCTGTTGAGAATTTCTGCATTTAAGTTCATGAGGGTTACTGGTCTGTAATTTTTCTTTTTGTGAAGCTGTTCCCTGGTTCTGGCTTCAGAATTGTGCTGACCTCATAGAATGAACCTGAGAGTTTTCATCCTTTTCTGTTCTGTGAAATATCTTTAGTAATAGTGGTGTTAGTCCTTTTCTGAAAATTTGGTAGAATTATCCAGTGAAGTGGTCAGGGCCAGTGCTTTTCCTGGTTGGGACTTTTTAAATAACATTTTCAATCTCTTAATTTTTTTATAGGTCTGTTTAGTTGTTCTTCCTCTGTTCATGTTAATTTAGGTAGACAAAGTTTCTAGAAATTTATCCATTTCTTTTAGGTTTTCAAATTTGTTCAAATAAAATTTTCATAGCATTTTGTTATGATTCCTTTCATTTCGTTTGTGTCTGTCATAATATCACCTATCTCATTTCTTATTTAGGTTATTTGCTTATGCTTCTGTTTTTCTTTGGCAGTTTGGCCAGTGGTTTATTGATTTTGTTGATCTCTTCAAAGAGCCACCTTCTGGTCTTGTTATTTCAAATGTTTTCCTATTCCCCATTTCATTTAATTCTGCTCTAATAGGGTCACCATGAGTCGGATCCGACTCAACAGCACTTACTGGCTTGGCAATTTTTATTATCTCCTTTCTTCTGGTGCCTGAGGGCTTATTTTCCTTCTGCTTATTGGAGTTGAATAGGATTAATGCTTTGATTTAGGTCTTTCTTCTTTTTGGATGTGTGCATTTATTGCTATATATTGACCTCTCAGCATTGCTTTTGCTGTGTCCCAAAGGTTCTGGTAGGATGTATTTTCATTCTTATTGATTCTTTGAATGTCTTTATTCTGTCCTTAATTTCTTGTCTTACTCAGTAGTTTTGAACCAGGTGTTGTTCAATTTCCATTTATTTAATTGTTTTTCCCTTAATTTTTCTGTTATGGATTTCTAATTTTTTGGTTTTGTGGTCAGAAAACATGCTTTGTGGTATTTTGATGCTTTGGAGTCTATTAAGCTTGGCTTTGTGGCCTAATGTGAGGTCTGACAATTAATGCCATCAATTTAATAGTTCTAAGTACTATATACCTCATTGCTGAATATCACTATGGTCACATTCATAGTACACCCATTGGACAGCTATGCACCAATGTCATTGCCTAGTCCACCCTTCAGTTCATTTTGGAACTCTTTCTGGAATGGCCACTGCACATAGTGGCACAGTGGCAAGTTCACAAACTTAATTGTATAGTTATCTGCCAGGGAGTTTTTAGCTAGTAAACAAAAGACTGTATTGGAACACCCTCAATACTCACTTGATCTGGCCCCCAGTGACTTTTTCTTTACCTGAAGATAAAGGAAATCTTGAAAGGGAGACATTTTGATGACATTCAAGACATCAAGGGTAATACTATGACAGCTCTGATGGCCATTCCGGAAAAAGAGTTCCAAAATTGCTTTGAAGAGTGGACTAGGTACTGGTGTTGGTGCATAGTTTCCCAAGGGAGTATTTCAAAGGTAACGGTAGTGATATTCAACAATGAGATGTACAGCACTTTTTCGAGGATGAGTTCATGACCCTAATTGGCAGTCCTCATAAGCGTTGTATTTTGGAGAATGCTCTATGTGTGTTGAGAAAGAAATTATACACAACTCCTGTTGTCTGGAGTGTTCTGTATATGCCTACAAAGTTAAATTAATTGATTGGACATTTATGTCTTCCAGGTTTTTATTGAATGTCTTTCTAGATTTTCTGTCTTTCAGGGGTCGGGTCAAGATGGCATACTACACACACGTCTGCTCAATTCCCTCTGAGAACTAAGACCTGGAATGATAACTGAACGAAGCAGTGTGGACATCCAAGGAGCCATAGGATCTGGCGTAGCATTATCATATTTGACTAGGCACCAGTAATGGACTAAACTACCTCTCTAAAAGATGAGGTAGTGGCTGCTGAGTCCCTCACCTGCTGACTCACCATTTTGGAGGACTGCATGACGGCACTTGGCTTGGCTTGGCAGGTACTGATGCCTTCTTTGTTATCTAGGAGGTGAGGACTAGACATGAGCTGGCAAATATGCTGAACCATAGATTCTGCTATTTCACAGCAGGAAGGGCAGCTCGGCCAGGATGCCATCTTGACCAGCTGTGAGATGAGGTCACCTAGCCAAAGGTCTTAGCTGTGGGTGATTCTCAAGCAGACCAGCAGCTTCTGTCTATAAACTGCTCTTCCAGCAGAAAAGTTACATTTCAGACAATTAGTGTCTAGATTTATTGGTGGGGCCTTGCAGAGTTTGACAGGAAGGCCCTAACCCTTCTCTAGTTTGAACCATGTCGTAGCATCTGGGGACAGCCTATGAGGTACTTTTGTTGTCACCAGGAGGCAGGGCCTGCCAAACCTGAGAGCTTGACTGCTTTCAGCAGCTGTTTGACAGCTCTCTGCTCACAAGTAAAGTATCTTTTTAAAATAAGACCACCTGGAAAACTGACTACTGAGAGAGGCCCAGCAGCATCTCCCCCATCTTTCAATGATCCACGTCTTAGGGTCGGCTGATGGCACCCTAGTGACTCCATAAATAGGGCACCATCTTTGCCAGTCAGGAGACAGTTCCTGCCACCCTAGGGAATCCACTTAGAGACAGTCACTAGAGTACACAGAGACGGCTGGTGACAATCTCGCCTTTTAGAACTACACCTTAACTCCTGTTGAGGTAACACCAGAGAAATGAAATAGCTTCAAGGTGGCATGCAGACAAAAGTTGATTGCTATCCATTTAAAGAAACAGTCAACCATGGCTCCAGAAAATTCCTCAAATAATCAAAAAACTTCTCAGATCAAGAAGCCTTTTTGAAACTGTCAGAGGCCAAATACAAAATAATTACATATAGAGCCCTCCTAGAGATTAAACAAAATGCAGCAGACTGAAATGAAAAGTTAAGTAAGCTGTTTGAATTGATGGAACATCAACAATATGAAATCCAGAAGATCAATAACAAAATTACAGAATTAGACAATTCAGTTCAAAGCCATAAGAGTAGAATTAGGAGATGAAAGTCAAACATAGTGACCCTGAGGACAGAGCAACTGATACCAGAATTTATGAGGAGAAATCAGAGAAAAGAAATAAGAAAAATGAAGAAGTATTAAGAAACATGTGGGACTCTATTAAGAGTAGTGATCTGTGAATAATTGGAATTCTTGAACAGGGAGAGATAGATGAAAAGAGAGCATTGCTGTAGAATTCCTGACAGAAAATGTCCCTGAAATTATAAAAGAGGAAAACGTAGATATCCAAGACACATATTGAACTCCACAAAGACGAGACCACAAAAGAAAGACACCAAGACATATAATCAAGCTCAATAAAATGAAACATAAACAGAGGCCCTTAAAGGCAGCAAGGATTAAAGCAAAGCTAACATTTGTAGAGAAGTCCTGTAGGTTTTCATCTAACTTCTTGCAGAAATGATGCTGGCAAGAAAGCAGTGGGATGACAAATTCAAAGCCCTGAAGAAGGAAAAACTTCCAACCAAAGATTATACATCCTGAAATATTGTCTTTCAAATATGAAAGTGAAATTAAGACATTCACAGATAAATAGAAGCTTAGAGACTTTGTAAAAACCAAATGCAAACTACAAGAAATACTGAAAGAATTTCTTTGCTTAGAAAAACAAAAACACTAAGTGTATACTTAAGGAGGCAATGCAGGGCACAGCATCCAGAATCCTACTCACTTTGGGAAATCAAAAGCTCAATCAAAACTACAATTTTAAAAGACAGGAACCATTGATCATAATATGAAAACTATGACATCACCACACTAAAAAGAGGTCTGTAGTACGGTAGTCATAACCTTTTCAGATGAAGAGGAAATTCAAAAGATACGTAGAAGTTAACATCTGGTTTAAACTTAGAATACTAAGGGGGATCATAGGAGTATCCACAAAGCAAAATAAACAACGTGATGCATCAAAACAAGAAGCATAATTCAGGAGTCTCAACAAACACAAAACTGACACTGAAAGAGATGACAAGTCAATCCATAAAGAATGACCCAGAATGGAATATTAAAAAAACATAGAAATCATCAACAACGCAAAAATAAAGGCATCAAAATTACAGCGTTAAACATATATCTATCAATAATTACACTGATCTTAAATGAACTGAACACTCCAATAAAGATACAGAGAGTGACCTCGTGGAAAAAAGACATGGCCCATCTATATGCTGCTTACAAGAAACACACCTTAGACTCAAAGATATGAACAAACTGAAAATCAAAGGATGGAAAAAATACATACCAAGCCAACAAAATACAAAAAAAGAGCAGGAGTGGCAATATTAATCTCAGATCTAAAAGACTTTAATGTAAGATCCACCATCATGGGCAAGAATGGTCACTACTCATTGCTGAAAGTTTCAATACATAAGCAGAACATTATATCCAATATTTACAGACCCAATATCAGAGCATCTACAGACATTGAACAAACACTGAAAACATTGAAAAATTAGATAGACCATTGCACAATAATAGTAGGAGGCTTCATTCCACTTTTAGTATTGGACATATCACCCAGAAAAAAGCTCAGTAAAAATACAGAAGATTTTATCGTGACAGTTAATCAACTAGACGTTATTGACATATACAGAACTTTTTACCCATCAGCAGGTAAGTACACTTTCTTTTCCAATGCATATGGAATATTTTACAGAATAGATCATGTTAGGATATAAAATAAATCTCAACGAAATTCAAATCATTGAATTATTGCAAAGCATCTTCTGGGACCATAAAGCCATAGATGTTGAAATCAGTAGCAGAAGAAACATACACAGAAATTTGAACTCATGGAAACTGAACAACACCTTGCTCAAGAAGCCATGGGTAATAGGAGAAATCAAGGATGAAATAAAGAAATGTATGGAATCAAATGAGAATGAAAACTCATCCTACCAGAACCTATGGGATATAGCAAAAGCAGTGCTCAGAGGTCATTTATCTCTGTAAATGCACGCATCTGGAATGGAAAAAGGGCCCAAACCAAAGAATTAATGCTACAGCTTGAACAAGTCGAAAGACAGCTAGATTTTCTGTCTTTCACTGTTAAGTAGTGTGTTGAAGTTTCCTGCTACTATTGTAGAGTTACCTCTCTTTTCAATGTTGTTAGAATTTGTTTTGTGTATTTTTGAATCTTGTCACTGAATACATCAATGTTTAATATGGTTATGTCCTCTTGGTGTATTGACCCCTTAATCAGTGTATAGTGTCCGTCCTTATCCTTTATGGTGGATTTTGCTTTAAAGTCTCTTTTATTAGGAATTAATGTTTTCACTTCTGTTCTTTTTTTTTGGATTGTTGTTTGCTTGAGATGTATTTTTCAATCCTTTGAGTTTCAGTTTGTGTCTGATTCTAAAGTATGTCTCTTATGGGCAGCATAACACAGACTGCAGTTTTTATCCATTCTACCACTGTCTTTATTAGTGCATTTAGTCCACTTGCATTCAGTGTAATTTTGATAGTTATGAGTTTAGTGTCATCATTTTGATGTGCTTTATGTGTGTGTTCGTTGTTGACAGTTTCTTTGTTTCACTTAATTTGCCATGCTGAGTCATCTTTATGTATTTTCTGAGTCTTTTTCTTCTTTTTTTAATTTATTATCCATAGTTTTTTTAAGTTTAAGTCAGTCTTTTATTTCATAATATTGCCTTGACTTCTTCTTCATATGAAAGACATAATTACATTATTAATGCCTCTTTTTGTTTCATCATATTTTATATATTGATGTCTCTGTTTCCCTACTTTCAGTGTTATGGCTTTATTTTTCTGACTCCCCTCTAGCAATTGATATCTAGTTGTTCTGTCCTGTATTCTAGTGTTGAGTTGTTATCTGACGTCACTGATTTTCTACCATGAGGACTCTTTAGTATTTCTTTAATTTTGGTTCATCCTTTGAAAATTCCCTAAAACTCCTTATCTGTAAATGCCCTAATTTCACCTTCATATTTTAGAGAGTTTTGCTGTATGTATATTCCCTGACTGGCAATTTTTGTTCTAGGCTTTATATAGGAGGACTGCCAATTATGTACAAGAATGCATCCTAGAAAAAGTGCTACATATGTCATTGCTGAATATTATTATGGTCACCTTTGAAGTACTCCCCTTGGAAAGCTATGCACTGATGTCATTGCCTAGTCCACTCTTCAAAACAATTTTAGAACTCTTTTTCTAGAACGGCATCATAGCTGTTGTTATGTTACTCTTGATGTCCTGAATGTCATCAAAATGTCTCCCTTTCAATATATCCTTTATCTTTGGGTAAAGAAAAAAGTCATTGGGGGACAGATCAGGTGAGTAGGGAGGGTGTTACAACACAGTTCTTTGTTTACTGGCTAAAAACTTCCTCATGGCAAACTATATAATTAAGTTTGCAAATTTTCCACCATGCCATGGTGCACTATGGCCATTCCAGAAAGAGTTCTTAAATTGCTTTGAAGGGTGAACTAGGCACAGGCATTGGTGCATATTTTCCCAAGGGGAGTACTTTGAAGATGAAGATATTCAGCAACAAGGTATGTAACACTTGGAACTATTATGTTTGCAGACATAAATGTTGGACCTCAAATGTATCCCATTGCCTTCTTGCTGTATGATTTCTGCAAGCAGTCTGAGCTTAGCTTATTGACTCTTCTTGACTCGATGGCACTTGGCTTTGGCTTTGTAGTTCATGTCAATTATTCCTATCCACTCAAAATTATTTCTTTATTTTTGGTTTTGGCAAGTTTAATTATGTTTGGCGACTTTCTCTTGAGGTCTGCCTTGTGTCGAGTTTGATGAACTTGTTCCATGGATATCTTCTCATTTTTCACTGTATCTGGGAATCTTTCTTGTGAAAAATTCTTCAAAAACTTTCCCTGTATTTTCTGTTATAACCTCCCACCACACCCCTTTCTGGTACTCCAATCATTCGTAGGTTATTTCTCTTCATAGAACCCCACATAATGTTTAGTGTCTTTCCTTTTTTTTTTAAATTCTTTTACCTGATTTTTCTTTTATTTATTATTTTTCTTTTTTATTTATGGTGATTGAGTGAAAGTGTAAAATCTAGTATAAATTTGCGTATCCGCCTATGTGCAGCTTCCACTGCTCTCCCTGCCCAGTGACAGCACAATCCTCCTATTCATTCTATGCACGTTGTATCCTTTTAACAATCTTCTGTCCCTTCCTCTCCACCATCTTCACCCCCTCCAGTAAGAGGCCAGCAGGACGACATCCTAAAGATTCATAGAACCATAAAGTGCACACATGATATGGTCATTGTGTCACAGATTCCAATCTATTCCTTCCCGAAGAATTGACCACAGTAATGATTTATGGACATAGGGCAGCATTAAGACCAGTGGACAGGCTCCCAGGGGAGCCCTGAGGCCCCTGGACCATCGATTTCAGTCTTTTAGTGGAGTTCTCAGGTTGGTCTCCTTTTTATTCTCATGTTGCCAGTGAAACTCAACTTTATAAAACCATCATGACTATCCCTGATGCTGGTCGGGCACCATCTGGTTCCTCCAAAACCTCTGGTTCCTCCACATGTTGTTGTAGTCACCCACTCACGTGAGTCTTTCTGTCTTCTAGATTCTCTTTTTCCCATGTCATTTTGGTCTTCGTGACCATCTTTTCCTGTTGAGCGGGGAACATTTGGTGTACGTCAGATGGCAACTTGTTAGCTGTTAAGACCCCTGATGCCACTCAGCAATATGAGGTGCAGAAGACTCTTAGCAATAGACTAGCCATGCCATTTGGCCTTGATGTCCGCTGAGAGCACAGTCCCTGGACCCCTGCCCCTGTTACTCTGTCCTTGCAACATTGGGTTAAGATTGAAGGAGTGTTCACGTTATGTTGAAGTCCAGTTAAACTGATCTTTTTTCTAATGTGTGTTGTCACTGATTTCACCCAACCAAATTTCTATCAACTGTCTAATCTATAACCAACCTTCACCCTCTGTCCCACCCCACCCTTGCAGCCATCAGAGTGTCTTTTCTTCTATACATGAATCTGTTTTTAAGTTCTTACTGTAAGGGTTTCATGCAATATTTGTCTTTTTGCTGCTGACTACTTTCACTCAACATAACGTCTTCCAATTGAAACCAGGTTATGAGACGCTTCCTAAAATCATCATTGTTCTTTACCATTGCATAGTGTTCCATTGAGTATACATACCACAATTTATTAATCCATTCATCCATTGTAGGGCATCTGGGTTGATTCTCTCTTTTTGCTATTGTGGACTGTGCTGCAATAAACATTCATGTGCATGTATCTGTTTGTGTGAATGCCCTTGATTCTGTAGGATATAGTCCAAGCAGTGGAATTACTAGGTCAAATGGTATATCTATTTACATCTTTTTAAGGAAGCACCAGATTGCTTTCCAAAGAGATTGCACCATTTTGCAATACCACCAACAGTGTAGGAGAGTTCTAATTTCTCCACAGCTTCACCAGCATTTGTTGTTTTGTGTTCTTTGGATCATGGCTAGCTTTGTTGGGCCATGATCTCATTGTAGTTTTGATTGGTATTTCTTTAATAGCTATTGATCATATGTCTGCATGTTTCTTTTGGCTGCCTGGATATCCTCTTTAGAGAGGTGTCTGTCCAATTTCTTTGCCCATCACTTAATTGGATTATGTATCATTTTCTTCTTGATATTTTGTAGCACCTTTTAGATTATGGAGATCAGACGTTGGTCTGACATATACTTGCCAAGTATTTTTTCCCATTCTGTAGGTGGTCTTTTAATTCTATTGATAGTCTTTGGATAAGCAAAAGTGTTTGATTCTTAGTAGTCCCCATCTATCTATTTTCTCTTCTGTTGTTTGTGGTTTGTTTGACAGATTTTGAAGTCTGTCAACATTGCGTATTAAAACTTCCACTGCTGATCCTATTTTTTCTTGGATGAGCTTTATCATTTTAGTTTTGATACTTAGGTCTTTTATCCAGCTTGATGTGGCTTTTGGATAAGGTGTGAGATATGGGTCTTGTTTCAATTTTTTACAGATGGATATCCAATTTTGCCAGTACCATTTGCTAAAGAAATTTCTTTCACCCCAGTTTAAAGTCTTAGGGTCTTTCTCAAATACTAACTGTTTATAGGAGGATAGTGGCACCTCTGGGGTCTCAACTCTGTTCCATCGATCTGTATGCCTCTTTTTGTATTGGTACCAGGCTGTTTTGACCACTGTGGCAGTGTGATAGGTTCTAAAGTCAGGTAGTGAGAAGCCTCCCAGTGCGTTATTTTTCAGCAGTGCTTTACTTATCTGGAGATTCTTCCCTTTCTAAACAAAGATGGTGATTTGTTTCTCCATCTCATTAAACAATGACACTGGAATTTGTATTGAGATTGCATTATATATGTAGATTGCTTTGGGTAAAATAGACATTTTCACAATATTAAGTCATCCTATCCGTAAGTAGGATAGGTTTCTCCACTTATGTAACTCTCCCTTAGTTTTTTGTAGTAAGGTCTTGTAGTTCTCTTTGTAAAGGTCTCTTATTTCTCTTGCTAGATTCATTCCTAGGTATTTTGTCTTCTTCGGGGCTATAGTAAACAGCATTGATTTGGTGATTTCTTCTTTATAATCCCTTTGTTGGTATAAAGAAATCTTACTGATTTACTTTTGTTTATCTTGCATCCTGATACTTTGCTGAGCTCTTCTATCACTTTGAGTAGTTTACTTATGGATTTTTTAGGATTCTCTGCATACACAATCATACCTTCTGCAAATAGGGAAATTTTTACTTCTTCTTTGCCAATGCAGATGCTGTTTATTTCTCTGTCTTGTCTAATTGCTCTGGCCAGAAATTCTAGTCAATTTTAAATGGGAGAGGCATTCTCCACCTGTTCTCAAGGGCAATTGTTTCAGTCTCTCTCCATTAAGGATGATGTAGGCAGTTGGCTTTGTATACATGGCCCTTATGCATTGAGGAATTTTCCATCTATTCCTATTTTGCTGAGAGTTTTTAGCATGAATGGGTGTTGAACTTCATCAGATGCCTTTTCTGCATCAGTTGACAAGATTGGGTGATTCTTGTCTTTTGTGTTGTTTATGGGGTTGGTCACATTAATCGTTTTGCTGATGCTGAACCAGTCTTGCATCCCTGATATGAATTCAAACTGATGGTGATGAATTAATTTTTTGATATGTTGTTGGATTCTGTTGGCAAGTATTTTGTTGAAGATTTTTGCATCTAGGTTCATGAGGGATATAGTTCTTGGGTCTCCTTTTTTTTTTAATCTTTCCCTGGCTTTGGTATCAGAGTTACGCTGGCTTCATAGAATGAATTTGGGACTATTCCATCACTTTCTGTACTGTGGAAGACTCTCAGTAGTATTGGAGCTAACTCTTCTCTAAAAGCTTGGTAGAATTCTGTAGTGAAGCCATCTGGGCTAGGGCTTTTTGTGTTTGGTAGTTTTGGGATGACTTTTTCAATGTCTTCCTTTGTGATGGGTTCGTTACGTTGTTCTGCTTCACCTTGTGATAATTTGGGTAGGTGATATGAATCAAGGAATTTATCCATTTTCTCTAGGTTTTCAAATTTGTTAGAGTACAGTTTTTCATAGTATTCTGTTATGATTTTTTTATTTCTGTTAGATCTGTTGTTACATCTCCCTCTTATTTCTTATTTGGGTTATTTTCTTTCCCATTTTTCTTTAGTAAGTTTAGACAATAGTTTGTCAATTTTGTTGACCTTTTCAAAAAAACAGCTTTTGGTCTTATCAGTTTTTTCTTGATTGGCAAAGACAAGACCCTACTTAGGAAGTCACTAGGTGGCCATCAGCTGACTCTATGGTGCAGATAAGTAAAGGAAAAAAGATGCACTGCAGTTACTTCTCTAAGTAGTCTTATATTGAAAGGTAAAAGCTATCTGACAGCTTCCAAAATCAGTCAGGCTGTCAGGTGTGCAAGACCCTCTTCCAAGCTGGCAAAGTAAGCACCTCTATATTGAACCCCAGATGTTGTAAGCTAGTTCAAAGTATGGAAGGACTACTGCCCTGCTGTTATCTGCTGCTGGGCCCCAGCCGTAATACCACAATGTGTTGCAAAAGTGCTCCCCAGGCTGGTACTGTCTCCTGGCCTGGGAATTGTTCCCTGTTGAGGCCTCCATTTGCATAGCTCTGCCTCCTAGTTGAACAAGATGGCATCCCACACAAGCTCTCCCATCTGCTGTGGAACAGCCAATTCAATGGTGGATGTTTGGAAAGAGAGGATGGAGGAGCCAAGGTGCACAGAGACCATAGCCAGGCTCTCAAAATGTGGCTATTCTGCCTGCTGTGCGGCTGAGCTTTGATGCCCGTTAAGCCCAAGCCCTGCTTGCCGGCTAACACAGAGAGAAAAAATGGTGGGCACTGCCTCCTAGTCTGGGAATTAGGCCCAGCTGAGGCCTCCATTTGGGTAGATCTGCCAAACAAGATAGCATCCTGCACAAGCTCTCCCACTTGCTGTGAAACAGTCGATTCTATGGCAGAGGTTCAGAAAGAGAGGGTGGAGGAGCTAAGGTGCACAGTGTCCAGAGCTGGGCTCTCAAAATGTGGCTGTTTCCCTGCTAGTCCCATCAGCAGTGCAGCTGAGCTTTGCTGCCAGTCAAGTCCAAGCCCACATTCCAGTTAAGACAGAGAAAAAAAAATAAATAAAAGTTACCTCCAGGCCATGAGAATCAGCATTCAGCAAGGGCAGGCATCAGCAAAAGAGAAGAAGTTTTTCAGTCAGTGGCATGACGTCCAAATTGACAGCTGTGTCCTAGGGCTCACTCGGTGTCCAGAAGGCTTCGTTTAGTTATCAATCCAGGCCTTAGTTTTCAGAGGGAATTGAGGAGACGTGTGCCTATTCCTCCATGTTGACTCCACCTCTTGCCTAATTTTTCTGAAATAAGTTAGTTTCAAGTACCTTGTCTTCAGTCTCGCTATTTGTGACTTTCGTTGCCTTGATTTTGCTCTTAAAATTTTCCATTGAATTATGTAATTCTTAATTTTATTGTTAATCTTTTGGCTTTTTGTTTGCTTTCTCTCTATGGATTCTTGCAGCCTCTTCAATTAGTCATTATGCTCTTGTATAAACGTGAGTTCCTGTATTGCTTGTCTGTATATTCCTTGGCTTTTTCTGTGTTTTGTTTGATCTCTTTCTTGATGTCATGAGAATATCTATATATTAATCTTTTGAATTCTACCTCCAGTAATTTCAATAAGTTCTGTTCTCCCAGAGGGTTCCTTAGTTCTTTCTTTTGATCTCTTGCTGAAGCCACAGTAATCTGCCTCTATATGTGATTTGATATTGACTGTTGTCTCTGAAACATCAATAAGTTATTATAATTAATTATTTTACATTTGCTTACTGTAGCTTAGCTTCTTGTTTTGTTTTCATATGTCCAGATGGTCTGGTCTTGTGAAATAGTTTGACTGTGTTGTCTTTGTACCTCTCTTATCTTGTCATTAGCTGTTACCAGATGTATGAGTCCAATAATCCATTTAGCTTTCCTGTGTGGATTCAGCTTAGGTTTCAAGGTCATTGGTCACTGAGTGTGTGGCGCAGGGTCTTACCTACAGTCTTAGAAGTGTATGTGTGATTGGAGAAGGCACAGGTATCTACTTGCTGTAGAGAGTATGTGTTGAGAAAGTCAGAGGTCTGATAGGTGTCTCTGAGCATCTGGGTAGTAGGTGTGTTCATTCTTGAGAGGGCATATGTGGCTGGGTTTTACAACCAGATTTTAGGCACACAGTGCTGTTGGTTGTAAGGACTTGGAGGCACCACTTATTCTTGGAACCCTGTCATGAGTGGCTAGGTGGAATGGGTAGAATAACCAGTCCTCAGGTGTCTCGTGTGGGTAGATGAGGATGCTGTTTAATGGACATGGTAGTTTCAATGTTACAGATCTGTCACTTCCTCTTACAAATGACACAAGTGAAAATAGGTTTTACATATATACTTTAATATACTATGCTAATGAGGACATACACTATTGAAGTCAGCCCACGCAGATCTATGCAATGGTGAAAGACATTCAAATCCAGGGCCCTTTATGCCTGTGCCTAAGCAAAGGCTCTGTGCCTGCCCTGGATTCCCAGATTTGAGGAGCTAGATTATTATTTTTTTCCTGTTTGTTAATTTGTTTTGTCTCATCAGCAGGTAGAATGGTTCAGGTCACTTGACAGGTCAACTTCCACCTCAGGGGATGCAGCAATTACTGAATCCAGACTGGGACTAAACAGAACAGGATGAGAGCAAATAAATAGGAGATAAGTGCTTCCCAAAGGTGCAGATTTGATCTTCCTGGTAGGTTAGATGTTTGTACTTATCTCTCACTGGTTGAGCACCACTTCCTTCTATTCTCTAGGTTTTGTTACCAAACACAGGTTCTTGTCCAGTCTTATTAGCTAGTTGAAATTAGGTGAATGCCACCCGACCAGCTACAAAGGAAAAAGAGAGTAGAAATTTATTGTTTGCACAAAAAAGGAGCAATGTGGGGCCTAGCTGCCAAAATTCCTTGAGCTCATAGCCCTGTGGAGCACAGGTGGGGGACAGGGGAAGGTAGGACTTATAGTCCTCAGGAGATAGGGATTGGTGCCCCAAATCTGATCCTCCCAATCTATACTCTCCCATGCCAATATCTGGAGACCTGAGTGCTGAGTCACACTGGAAAGGAGGGAAATTCTCACTCCTTAAATGGGTCCAAATGCAGCTGTGTGTAGGAGAATACCTTTTTCTGCAGTGAATTGAAGGTCAGGATACAGTTCTCTGGATTCTGTGCATGCTCCAAGAATCCCTGTCTGCACATACAAAGGATTTCCATGGCAAATTCCAACAGAGAACATAGCACTTGGGGCTGGGTTGAATTTGGGTCAAGATGCAATCAGAAACCTTGGCTTAGTGGGCTCAGAGTAGATGGAGGAACCACAAGGTAAATTTCAGAGGTGGTTTTCAGTTTGGGTGGACACTCTAGACAAGTCTCTCTTGATGGCAAAAACCCATCCTTAGAGCCACTGCTTACTTTACTGAGAACAGCCAGCCAATTCAACCTGCAGATTGCCTGCACAGGCCAGGTCAGGTCTTCTCTGCCTCCAAACCATCTCTGCTTTCCCTGCCCCTCAGTCTGATTCCTCAACTCTGTCTTTGATCTTCAGGGCTTCTAGGTTGTAATATATAATTGATTCACTTGTCTTTTCAGGTTTTCTTTTTATGATGATGATGATGATGAAGTGAAAGTTACACAATCCAAATCAATTTTGCATGCCCGCCTATCTGCTACTCCATCTACTCTCCTCACCCTGTGACAGCACACTCCTCCTTTTCACTCTGTACTTCTAGTATCCTCTTAATGAGCACCTGTCCCCTCCTCTCCACCCTCTCTTCTCACGTTTAGAAAGAAACCAGTAGAATAGCCTCCTATAAATGTATAAAACCATGAAGTACACATGCCACGTGCTCATAGTGTGCCCCCAAGTGCAATCCATTCTTGTCTAAAGAGTTGATTTCAGTACTGGCTTCAGGTCTGGGCCAGCAGCAAGTCTACAGTCCAAGCTCCCAGGGGATCTCTCAGGCTGTTGGACCATCTATTCTGATCTTTTAATAGAATTCTTGAATTGAACACTGTTAAGAGACTAAAAAGACAAACCTCATTCTGGAAGCAAATACTTGCAAATCAGTTCCTTGATAACGGCTTTCTATCTGTAACTTTCAAAGAACTTAACAAACTCTCAAAACTCAATCACAGAAAACAAACACCCCAACTAAATGGGGAAAACATTTAGGAATTTAAACACAGGAAAAAAAAAAAAACATGCATGGAAGCTAAGTGCATGAAAAGATACTTAACATCAGTCATTAGGGAAATACATTTTAAATCACAACAAGAATGACAAAAATGTAAAAAATCTGAGAATGTTGGGCAATTGGAACTCTCACTTATTGCTGGTGAGAATGCAAAAATGTGAATCTAATTTGGAAAATATTTTGGCAATTTTCTTAATAGAATTTAACATATACTTAACATAATATTCAGAAATTTTACTCCTAGATACTTACCCAAGTGAAATAATACAAATGTATTTACATAAATAACTGCACATAAATGTTTACGGAAACTATATTTGCAATCATGAAAAGCTGGATCCAACCCAAAGATTGCTCAACTGAGATGTGGATGAACATCTGTGCACCTATACAAATGTATAGTGTTCAGCAACTAAACAAAACTACTTAGTGATATACACAGTTACATGCATGAATTGCAAATACACTGCACTAAATGGCAGAAGTCAAACTCAAAACACTGAATATTGTATGATGTTATTTATATGACATTCTGAAAAAGGCAAAACACTTAGGGTCAGAAAACGTGAGCAGTTACTAGGGCCTTGTCTCTTTCTCTCTCTCTCTGTGTGTATGTATATGTGTTAGGAAGTCTAGAGATTGACTATAAAGTGACATGGGAAAATTTTCTCTTTGGTAATGTAACTTCTGTATATTTGTGTATGGTGTTGGTTACAAATGCATTTGTTAAAACCTACATAATCCTACATTAAAGGGGGAAAGTTTATTGTATGTCAAACTTACCATAACAAAAAAAGGACTCTATCAACAAAGTGAAGAGACAACCTACAAAATGAGAGAAAATATTTAGGAATCATACATCTGAAAAGGGTTTAATATCTAGAATATGTAAAGAACTCCTACAATTCAACAACAAAACGACAAGCAGTGTAATCCAAATTTGGGCAAAGGACTAAAATAGACATTTTCCTAAAGAAAATATAAAAATGACTGATAAGGACACATCAAAAAATATTCAGTTTCATTTCTTACAAGGGCAATGCACATCAAAACAACAATGAGATGCCAACGCGTATCAACTAGAATGGCTATTAACAGAAAAATGGAAGCCAACAATTGTTAGCAAAGATGCAGAGAAACTGGGAACCTCATATGTTGTCGGCGTAAATGCAGAAGTGTATAGCAACCGTGAAGGAGCTTAGTGGTTCCTCAAAACGTATTACCATGTGACCCAGCAATTCCACTCCTAGCTATGTAGTCAAAAGGTTTGAAATCAAGAACTCAAATGGATACTTGCACACTAAAGTTTACTGAAGCATTATTTGCCATATTCATAAAGTGAAAAAAACTTGTGTTCATCAGTAGATGAATAGCTAAATAAAATGTATATTCATAAAATATAACATTATTCAGCCATATAGAGAAATGAAGTTCTGATACTGGATGAAGCATGGGTAAACATTGAAAATAATATGGTGAATGAAAATAATTCAGACACAAAAAGGAAATAAAATATATCACTTACATAAAATATCTAAAGTAGGCAAATGCACAGAGACACAAATTTATTAGTGGTTTATAGAGATGGAAATGGGAAGAAAATGAGGAATTACTGTTTAAGGGGTACTGAATTTCTATTTGGTATGATGAAACTGTTGGAGTGATGAGCGGTTAAGTTTTCACAATATGATGAATATAATTATTGTCTCTAAGTTATACTTTTTAAAATTGTTAAAATAACAATTTTTGTTATGTTTTGCTACAACAAATTAAAAAAAAATGTTACCAGTAAAGCACAGAGTAAGCCCTCTCTGATTTCAGAAGTCTTCAATAGAGCTCAAATACAGATGTTCAATAGGAATTTCTGGTGGAAATTTCTTGGTTCATGGCATTCTTTTTGATTAATATGCTTGATATGACTGTTTAATAAGCACTCCAAAAATCTCACTGCAGGTAATCTTCTTAAATATTAGGCTGTTTCACAGACTAATTATTAGCCTTAGGGTTTCTAGGTCTCTACTTTTCTACAGGAAACCATGGTTGCATAGTGGTTAAGTTCTAACCAAAAGGTCAACAGTTCAAGTCTTCCAGGTGCTCCTTTGAAACTCTATAGAGCAGTTCTACTCTAACCTATGGAGTTGCTACGAGTTAGCATCGACTGGACAGAAGTGACTTTGGCTTTGGGACTTTTCTATGAGATAGTTTCGGTAGCTATATATTCACAAATGTGAGTGCGAAATGCACTATTATTAAAGGTTTATGCAGAACTTTATATAAGTGTTGTCCTTTTTTTATATGGTTGTTATTAAACGATCAGTTTTTAATTGCAAAATTTATGTATGAAAGTTTAAAAAGAAATGGACTTGTTATTTCTTTTCTAGTAATACTATGTTACCTAAAAATTTCACCGATGTCAAAATTGAAGTGCAAATACAATACTGGAAAACTAGTTTAAAAACTTTTTCTAATTATGTTTTACTGTGAGATTTTATTTAATTTCATCTAGTTCTGCTTCTTGCTATACTTTTTGTAATTTTCCTAAATGGGTTTTATGAACAATCACCACATTTAATATATTTTTAAATAGCTTTGGTATGATCTATGAAGCCAAGCCAAGCATGAAACAAATAATGGTTTCTATTATTTCTGTCTGAAGGGATGCTTAAAAATTATTGATGTGTTACACGTATAAACCCCCTCTTATAGAATTTGAGTGATGACATAATTCAAATATGATTTTGAAAACATCCTATTTGGCCATCTGGAAATACATGTGTGTGTATGCTTATGTGCTCATCTGTGTACACCTATATATGTATTTATGGGAGAAACAGTTGAATTCTTTTAAAAAAAATCTTGCAACTAACATTTGTTTTGTTACATTCAGGACATCTCAAATGAAACTTTACTAATTGTCTTTGGATCAACTTCCCATGTCTGGTTTATTTTCAACATCTCTTACCCTAGATTAGAGAAATAACTGTGGATGTAGATGAAGGAAAATATTTTGGAGCTAATAATGCACACTGCAGTTTAGAAACTTGTGTAACACAAGCCTTCCTCTCAGGGTCAATAAAGAAGTATTATTCCAACATGCTGGCAAAGTTCCTCTCCTCAACAGAGATTAAGTGACTCCATCAATGGGATGTTTATTCATTTGAATGGTTTCACCAAATTGAGTTGCATCTGTGAAAATTGTTTTCAAATGTGTGTGTACAAGAAAAACCTCCAAATGTTTAAATATACAAGCCTATATTCTTCATTGATTATCTTTTCCATGGGAATTTTATTTAGTTGTAGTGATTTGACCAAAAACTTAAGACTTCAGTTACATATTTTTATAGACATTTAAACAAGTATTTGACTGATACAAGCAAATATTTGACTTTCACAAATACAGAGTTCAAAGTGCAATTTTGCTGTGTACTTGCCATTGAAAATTAAGTTCTTCTATTTGGTGATTTCCGGAAAATGTGAAATAGGTCATTAGTGAAAACGATGATACCAAAAACATTAAAAACAGATATAAGGGGTGGAATCAAGATGACAGACTAAGCACACGTCTCCTTGTATCCCTCTGGAAACCAAGACCTGAACTGATAGTCAAACAGAGCCTTCTGATCACCTAATCAGCCCCAGGATATGGTACAGGGCTGTTACTTTGGACTTTATACCATGGAGCGAAAAATCTCCTCTCTTTCACTGACTCCCACTCCTGGCTAGCCCCGGCTCTCACGGACTGAAGGTAAATGCACCATTTTGACTTTTTTTCCTCGGTCTTGCCTAGCGGCTAGACTCAGACGTGCTGCTGGGGGGACAGGCAGGCGTAATTCCCATATTTTGAGAGCCAGGTTTAGGACTCTGGTAATCTAGCCACTTTGGGCCTGTCTTTTTGTCTCTGCAACAGCAGGGTTTCTACAGAATTTCACAGTCAGTGTGTGGGATGCCATGTTGGGTATGGAGATTTTGGCAAGACCTAATTCTTAGCCTGGGAGCCAGTGCCTACAAACAGGACAGCACTTTGCCAACGGAAAAGCAGTAATTTACACAGTGCCACCTACGTTGGGGGCCCTGCAACAGAAGCGGAGGAATCACTACCTCTCGGCACCTTTAGCCCCTCTGTCTGCTGCCTGTGTGGAGGACGCCATCTTGGATGTGGTGGCCGCAGCTGGACCTAATTCTTAGCTTGAGAGCCAGAGCCTGCCCACAGGAGAGTGCTTTTTTATCACAAAACCAGTACTTGACACAGTATTGGCTAAGGCTAGGCCCAGTCAGCACAGGCCAACAGGGCAGTAGCATTGCTGTATTCTGAACTAGTTTGTTATCATCTGGGGTTGGATATAGTGGCGCTTACTTTGTCAGTTGAGAAGAGGGACCACTACACCTGAAAATCTAATTGATTTGTGAACTGGTCAGATACCTTTTGCTTTACATTTGAAAACAGCCTATAGAAACATCCGCAGTTCATCCTCACAGTACACCGTCCAGCCTCTACTTACTCACATGGGACCCAAAAAGCAACAGACATTTGTGGCATACAAGAAATTACCCATGGCTTCAGAAGGCTCCCAAACAAAGCAACCAAGTTTTCCAGATGAAGAAACTTTTATGAAAGCATCAGAAAGTGGATACAAAAAGATTGTATACAGAGCCCTTCTAGACCTTATACAAAATGCAGCAGAACAAAATGGAAAACTAAGTAAGCTTTTCGATCTGATGGAACACTAGTACTCTGAAATCCAATAGATCAAGAACAAAATCAAAGACATAGAAACTTCCATGCAAAGCCAAGAAAACAGAATGGAACAAATGGAAAAAAGAATTTCGGACTTGGAAGACAGATACTGATGCCAGCGTCAATGAGCAGAAATCAGAAAAATAGAAACACGAAAAACGAAGAAGAATTAAGAAGTATGTGGGACTCTATTAAGAGGAACAACCTTCGATTAACTGGAGTCCCTGAACATGGTGAGACATCTGAAGAAACAGAGTATCGTTGCTGAGCTGCTGCCAGAAAACTTCCCAGAAATCATGAAGGAAGAGAATATAGATATCTCAGATGCATATCGTATGCCACCCAATATAGATCTAGAAAGAAAGACTCCAAGACATATTATAATCAAGCTTAACAAAATGAAACATAAGCAGCAACTCTTAAAGGCAGCAAGACTCAAAGCAAAGCTAACATTCAGGGGGAAACCCTGTAGGCTCTCTTCAGATTTCTCAGCAGAAACCATGATGGCATGGAGACAGTGGTATGACACATTCAAAGCCTTGAAGGAGAGGAACTTCCAACCAAGAATTATATATCCTGCAAAACTATCTTTCAGATACGAAAATGAAATTAAGACATTCCCAGATAACAGAAACTCAGAATTTGTAAAAACCAAACCTAACCTACAAGAAATACTCAAAGAAGTTCTTGGTTCTGGCTTAGAAGAATGAAACCACTAATTTTATATTTTAGAACAACACACTATTCAAAACTCCAAAGTCAATCACAGCTTTAATACAGAAAGAAGCAATCCAGTGATCATCATGAAAAATACAGTGCCATCACATTAAAAAGAAGGATGTACTACAGTTGTTACAGTCCTTCCAGATGGAGAGGAAGATGACAAGACTAGTAGCAATTAAAATTTTGTTTATATATAGTTTATTAAGGGGGATCATAAGGGCAGCTGTAAAGCACAACAAAGATGTATCATACCATATCAAGATACGTAACACAGGAGTCTCAACAACTACAAAACCAGCTCTGAAAAAGCTGAAAAATCAACTCACAAAAAAGAATGTCCCAGAACAGACTAATAAGAACAACAGAGAAAACATCAACATAAAAATAAACATATCACAATGGCAGCAGTGAACACATACCTATCAATAATTACATTCAATGTGAATGGACTGAATGCTCCAGTAAAGAGACACCGAGTGTCATCTTGGATCAAAAGACATGACCCATCCTTATGTTGTCTACAAGAAACTCACTTGAGGCCTAAAAATAGGAACAAACCGAAAATTAAAGGATGGAAGAATATATATCAAGCTAACAATGAACAAAGAAGAGCAGGGGTGGCAATTCTAATCTCAGACAAAATCAATTTTAATGTCGAATCCACCATCATGGACAAAGATGGACACTATTTATTGCTGAAAGGTTTAGTACACAAGCAAGAATTAACTATATTAAATATTTATGCACCTAATACCAGAGCATCTAAATACGTCGAAGAAACACAAACTACACTCAAAAGAGAGTTAGATGACTCCACAATAATAGTGGGAGACTTCAACACCCCACTCTCAATACTGGACAGATCATCTAGAAGAAAGCTCAGTAAAGATACAGAAGAACTCATTGTCACAATTAAGCAACTAAACCTCATTGATATATACAGAACTTTCCACCCATCAACAGACAAGTACACCTTCTTCTCCAGTGTACATGGAACATTCTCCAGAATTGACCATGTGTTAGGACATAATGCAATGCTCAACAAAATCCTTACCACTTCTCAGATCATAAAGCCATAAAAGTTGAAATCAATTGCAGAAGAAACATAGATAGAAAGTGGAACTCTTGGAAACTGAACAACATCTTGCTCAAAAAACCATGGGTTATAGAGGAAACCAAGAATGAAATAAAGAAATTAATGGATTCCAATGAGAATGAAGACACTTCCTACTAGAACCTATGGGATGCAGCCAAAGCAGTGCTCAGAGGTCTGTTTATCTCCATAAATGCACACATCTAGAAGGAAGGAAGAAACCAAATCAAGGAACTAACCCTACGGCTTGAACAAGTAGAAAGAGGACAACAGAGGAACCCCTCAGGCACCAGAAGAAATGAGATCATGAAGATTAGAGCAGAGCTAAATGAATTAGAGAATAGAAAAACAATTGAAAAAATCAAAAAGGCCAAAAGCTGGTTTTTTGAAAAGATCAACAAAATTGACAAATCACTGTCTAAACTTACTAAAGTAAAGCAGGAAAGGAAACAAATAACCCAAATTAGAAATGAGAGGGGAGTTGTCACCACAGATGTAACGGAAATCAAAAATATCATAACAGAATACTATGAAAGACTGTACTCTAACAAATTTGAAATCCTACAGGAAATGGACACATTCCTTGACTCATACCACCTATTCAAATTATCACAACGTGAAGCAGAACAACTTAACAAATCCATCACAAAGGAAGAGATTGAAAATGTCATCAAAACACTGCCAACCAAAAAAACCCTGGGCCCGGATGGCTTCACTGCAGAATTCTACCAAGCGTTTAGAGAAGAGTTATCTCCAATACTACTGAGACTATTTCACAGTATAGAAAGGGATGGAGTACTCCCAAACTCATTCTATGAAGCCAGCATAACCCTGATACCTAAGCGAGGGATAGACCCAACAAAGAAAGAGAACTGCAGACAGATATCACTCATGAATCCAGATGCAAAAATCTTCAACAAAATTCTGGCCAATAGAATACAACAATATATCAAGAAAATAATCCATCATGACCAAGTGGGATTCATACCAGGGATGCAAGGCTTGTTCAATATCAGAAAAACAATTAATGTGATTAACCACATAAATAATACAAAAGACAAAAATCACTTGATTTTGTCCATTGATGCAGAAAAGGCATTTGATAAAGTCCAACACCCATTCACACTAAAAATTCTTAGCAAAATAGACATAGACGGAAAATTCCTCAACACAATAAGGGCCATTTATACAAAGCCAATTGCCCACGTCATCCTGAATGGAGAGAGATTGACTTTCCCTTGAGTTCAGGAACTAGACAAGGATGTCCACTCTCACCTCCCCTATTCAAAATTGTTATAGACATTCTAACCAGAGCAATTAGACAAGACCAAGAAATAAAGAGCATCTGCATCGGCAAAGAAGAAGTTAGCATCTCCCTGTTTCCAGATGATATGGTTGTATATTCAGAGAATCCCAAAGAATCTATAAGTAAACTACTCAAACTGATAGAAGAGTTCAGGAAAGTCTCAGGATACAAGATAAAAATAAGTAAATCAGTAGGATTCCTTTATACCAACAACGAGACTGTTAAGGAAGAAATTATCAAATTAATACCATTTATGATAGCCCCTAAGAAGATAAAGTACCTAGGAATAAATCTAACCGGAGAAATAACAGACCCTTACAAAGAGAACTACAAGCCCTTACTACAAGAAACTAAGAGAGGCTTAGATAAATGGAAAAACCTACCCTGCTCATGGATAGGAAGACTTCACATTGTGAAAATGTCTATTTTACCCAAAGCAATCTATGTATATAATGCAATCTCAATACAAGTTCCAGATCATTTTTTAATGAGATGGAGAAACAAATCACCAAATTTGTTTGGAAAGGGAAGAAGCCCCGGATAAGTAAGGTACTCCTAAAGAAAAAGAACACACTGGGAGGCCTCTCATTACCCGAACTTAGAACATACTACACTGCCACAGTGATCAAAGCAGCCTGGTACTGGTACAAGAACAGACAGATGGATCAATGGAACAGAATTGAGACCCCAGAGCCTACACCATCTTCTTAAGTTGATATTCGACAAAGGCCATAAGTGATTAAACTGGGGTAAAAACAGTATCTTCAACAAATGGTGCTGGCAAAATTGGATATCCATCTGCAGTAAACTGAATCAAGATCCATATTTTACACCTTATACAAAAACCAACTGCAACTGGATAAAAGACCTCAATATCAAACCTAAAACGATAAAGCTCATCCAAGAAAAGGTAGGAACAACAATGGAAGTTTTAATACACAATGTGGAAAGACTCCAAAATCTGTCAAACAAACCACAATCAACAGAAGAGAAAATAGATAAATGGGAACTATTAAGAATCAAGCACTTTTGCTCATCCAAAGACTTTATTAATAGAATTAAAAGAACACCCACAGAACGGGAAAAAGTGTTTGGCAACTCTATGTCAGACCGACGTCTGACCTCCATAATCTATAAGATACTACAAAATATCAAGAAGAAGAAGATAAGTCATCCAGTCAAGAGATGGGCAAAGGAGATGGACAGACATTTCACCAAAGAGGAGATCCAGGCAGTCAAAAAACACATGCAGATATGTTCACGATCTTTAGTTATTAAAGAAATTCAAATCAAGACTACAATGAAATACCATCTCACCATCTCACAAAACAACAAATGCTGGAGAGGCTGTGGAGAAAGTGGAACACTCCTACGCTGTTGGTGGGGTTGCAAAATGGTCCAGCCTCTTTGGAAAGCAATCTGGCACTTCCTTAAAAAAATGGATATTGATATACCATTTGACCCAGTAATTCCACTACTTGGAATATATCCTACAGAATCAAGGCCTTTCACACCAACGGACACATGCACAAGAATGTTTCTCGCAGCGCGGTCCACGATAGCAAAAAGATGGAAACAACCCAGATGCCGAACAACAGAAGAATGGATAAGTAAACTATGGTACATATACTCAATGTATCACTATGCAATGATAAAGAATAACAGTGATTCCAGGAAACATCTCCTAACCTGGTTTCAAATGGAAGACATTATGTTGAGCGAAAGTAGTCAGCGACATAAGGGCAAATATTATATGAGACCTCTACGATAAGATCTCAAAAACAGACTTGTGTGTAGAAGAAAAGACTGTTTGACAGCTGCAAGGGAGGGGATGGAAGGAGGGCGAGGGGAGGAGGGTTTAGATTAGATAGTTGCTAGAAATCTGGTTGGGAGAAAGTGGTGACAGCACACATTAGAAACAAGAACAACATTAAGTGGACATCAGCATAACTTGAGTACTCCTTCCATCTTAACTCAATATTGCAAGGATAGAGTAGCTGGGGCAGGGGGCAGGGGACCGTGCTCTTAGGCGAGGTCAAGGCCAATTGGCACAACTAGCATTTTGCTAAGAGAGCTCTCTGCTCCCCACATTGGTTAGTGGCATCTGGGGTCTTAAAAGCTGCCAAGTTGCCATCCGAGGACTCAGCAAATGGTCCCAACTCAGCAGGAACAGATGCTCACTGAGGACCAAAATGACATGGGGTAAAGACAACCCAGAAGATAGAGAGACCCACATGACTTGGTGCCTACATCGACTTGGGACCGGAAGAAAAGAATGGTACCTGGCCACCACCAGTGATAGCCCCGATGGAGCTCACTAAGTTGAATCTCTCTGGCAACACAAGAATAAAAAGGGGTGCATGACGGTACCAGCCGTCAGACGAACAGAGCTGAGGGGAAAGCGTGGGAGCTGAATAAGACCGAAACAATCACATCAGGGGGGACTCAGTCATGCTGAGACCTCGAGGTTTATTTTTCAGTTACATATATATTCCACACATTTCCTTGTTCCCTTTTCCCAAGCATTCTTTTGCTAGTCATATCAAAACCAGATCGGGGGCATGCTGACCTCTCCTTATTCTGGGGACAATGGTGGATGTACAATACTTGGAATGTGCTTAATTTAGATCTTGTTAATACAAGAGTTAACTTGATCATATTCTGGCCTTGATTCGGGAAGTCTCGGCTTCCCACAGGTGCATCCTGAGACCTCCACTAAAAGACCTCAATTGATGGTCCACAGGTTTCGGGGTTCCCCTGAGAGCATGGCCCCTGGCCCTGATGCTGCCCTCGCCCATAAATCACAATGAAGTTTCACTCTTTGGACATGAATGGACTGGACTTGGCAATGTAGAGTGACCACGTATTGGAGGCACTTTGCTGGAGGAAGGAGAGTGGGAGGAGAGAAGGGGAAAGGAGACTGTTGGGAGGATGAGACATGTATGGAGCAGAGAGGACAGGGAGAGCAGTGGAAGCTGCATATAGGTGGGCATGTAAATTTGTATGGGAATGTATATTCTCACTCAGTCATATTAAATAAAAAAACAAGGATATACTACAGTAGCTATAGTCCTTCCACATGGAGTAGAAGTAAGATATGTAGAAGTTAAAATAACATAGATTATTAAGGGGGATAATAGGGGTGGCTACAAAGCACAATAAAGATGCCACATATCAGAATGTGAAATGCAATATAGGAGTCTCAACAAGCTCAAAACCAACACCAAAAAAGCTAAAAAGTCAACCCATAAAGAAAAATGTCCCAGAACAGAACAGTAAGAGCAACAGAGAAAACATCAACACAATGATAAAGACATCAAAATGACAGCACAAAATACACACCTATCAATAATTAGATTGAATGCAAATGGACTGAATGCTACAGGAAAGAGACATTGAGTGACATCTTGGATCAAAAGACACTGCTGATCTATATGTTGCTTACAAGAAACTCACCTAAGACTTAAAGATATGAACAAATTGAAAAGGAAAGGATGGAAGAATATATACCAAGCTAACAGGATACAAAGAAGAGCACATGTGGCAACACTAATCTCAAGTAAAATAGATTGTAATGTAAAATCCATCATCGTGGACAAGGGTGGGCTCTATTTATTGCTGAAAGTTTCAAAACACAAACAGGACTTAACAACATAAAATATCTATGCACCCAGTACTAGAGCATTTAAATGCATTGAAGAAACACTGACTACATTCAAAAACGAGATAAATCACTCCACAATAATAATGGGAGACTTCAACACTCCACTTTCAGTATTGGACAGATATTCTAGAAAAAAAGCTCAATAAAGACAACAGAAGATCTTACTGCCACAATTAACCAACTAGACCTCATTGACATATACAGAACTTTCTGTCCATCAACAGATAACTACATCTTCTTCTCCAGTGCACGTGGAACATTTTCCAGAATAGACCATGTGTTAGGACACAAAGCAAATTTCAAAAAAATCCAAACCATTGAATTATTGCAAAGCATCTTATCAGACCATAAAGCCATAAAATTCAAACTCAATAGCAGGAAAAAATAGAAAGTGCAAATCAAGGAAAGTGAACAACATCTTGCTCAAAAAAGCATGAATTATAGAAGAAATCAAAGAGGAAATAAAGACATTTATGGGTTCAAATGAGAATGAAAATGCTTCCTACCAGAACCTATGGGACACAGCCAAAGTAGTGCTCAGAGATCACTTTGTCTCTACAAAAGCACACATCTGGAAGGAAGAAAGAACCCAAATCAAAGAATTAACCCTACAGCTTGAACAAGTAGAAAGAGAGCAACAGAGGAACCCTTCAGACACCAGAAGAAAGCAGATCATAAAGATTAGAGCAGAACTAAATGAATTAGATAATAGAACAATTGAAAACATTGGTAAGACCAAAAGCTGTTTTTTTTTGATATCAACAAAATTGACAAATCATTGGCTAAACTCACTAAAGAAGAACAGGAGAGGAAACCAATAATCCAAATAAGAAATGAGATTGGAGATGTCACAACAGAACCAACAGAAATAAAAAATATCATAACAGAATGCTACAAAAGACTGTACTCTAAGAAATTTGAAAACCCAGAGGAAATGGACAGATTTTTAGATTCATGTCATCTACCTAAATTATCACAAGGTGAAGCAGAATAACTTAAAAAACCCATCACAAAGGAAAGCGTAGAAAAAGTCACCCCAAAGCTGCCAACCAAATAAAGACCAGGCCAAGATGGTTTCACTGCAGAATTCTACCAAGCTTTTAGAAAAGAGTTAACTCCAATATTACTGAGAGTCTTTCACAGCACAGAAAGTGATGGAATAGTCCCAAATTCATTCTATGAAGCCAGCATAACTCTGATATCACAGCCAAGGAAAGATTAAAAAAAAAAAAAAAAAAAAAAGGAGACCTGCAGATAAACATCACTCATGAATCTAGATGCAAAAATCTTCAACAAAATACTTGTCAACAGAATTTAACAACATATTCAAAATATAATTCATCACGATCAAGTTGGATTCATACCAGGGATGTAAGGTTGGTTCAACATCAGAAAAATAATTAATGCGATCAATCACATAAATACCACAGAAGACAAGAATCACCTGATTTTGTCTGCTGATGCAGAAAAGGCATTTGATAAAGTCCAACATACATTTGTGATAAAAACACTCAGCAAAATAGGAATAGCAGGCAAATTCTTCAGTGCAATAAGGGCCATTTATACAAAGCCAACTGCCTACATCATCCTCAATGGAGAGAGATTGAAACAATTCCCCTTGAGAATGCAAACTAGACAAGGATGCCTACTCTCACTTCTCCTATTCAACACTGTACTAGAAGTACTGGCCAGAGTAATTAGACAAGACAAAGAAATAAAGGGTGTCTGCATCAGCAAAGAAGAACTAAAAATCTCCCTATTTGCTGATGATATGATTGTATACATAGAGAATCCTGAAGAATCTGTAAGTAAACTACTGAAACTGATAGAAGAGCTCAACAAAGTATCAGGATACAAGATCAACAGAAGTAAATCAGTAGGATTCCATTATGCCAGCAAAGAGATTATTAAAGAAGAAATCACCAAATCAATGCTATTTACTATAGCCCAGAAGAAGACAAAATACTTAGGAATAAATCTAACAAGAGAAATAAGGGACCTTTACAAAGAGAACTACAAGACCTTACTACAAGAAACTAAGAGAGACTTACAAAAATAGAGAAATCTACCCTGCTCATGGATAGGAAGAGTTAACATTGTGAAAATGTCTATTTTATTCAAAGCAATCTACATATACAGTGCAATTCCAATACAAATACCAGTGACATTTTTTAATGAGATGGAGAAACAAATCACCAACTTTCTTTGGAAAGGGAAGAAATAAATAAAGCACTACTGAAAATAAAGAACACACTGGAAGGCCTCTCACTATCTGACTTTAGAACCTATTATACTTCCACAGTAGTCAAAACAGCCTGGTACAGGTACAAAAAAAGACACACAGATCAATCGAACAGAGTTGAGACACCAGAGACACCACTATCCTCCTATAAACAGCTGATATTTGACACAGTTTCCAAGATTTTAAACTGGGGTAAAAACAGTCTCTTTAATAAATGGTGCTGGCAAAATTGGATATCCGTTTGCAAAAAACTGAAACAAGATCCATAACTCAAACCTTATACAAAACCCAACTCATATTGGATAAAAGGCCTAAATATAAAATCTAAGACAATAAAACTCATCCAAGAAAAAATAAGATCAACAATGGAAGTTTTAATACACATTGTAGACAGACTTCAAAATCTGACAAAGCAAGGTCTACAGAAGATAGATAAATGGGAACTACTAAGAATCAAACACTTTTGTTCATTTGAAGACTTTATCAAAATAATTAAAAAACCACCTACAGAATGGGGAAAAATATTTGGCAACCACATGTCAGACAGATGTCTGATCTCCAGCAGCCAAAAAACACATGTGGAAATGCTCATGATCATTAGCTGTTAAAAAAAATTAAAATGAAAACAACGATGAGATATCATCTCACCCCAACATAGTTGGCCATGATCCAAAAAACACAAAACAACAAATGCTGGAGATGCTGTGGAGAAATTAGAACTCTCCTACACTGCTGGTGGGAATGCAAAATGGTACAACTTCTTTGGAAAGCAATGTGGTGCTTCCTTAAAAAGCTGGAAATTGATATACCATGTGACCCATTAATCTCACTGCTTGGAAAATATCCTACAGATGAAAGGGCACTCACACGAAGAGATATATGCACACAAATGAACAGATACATGCACACGAATGTTTATTGTAGCACAATCCACAATAGCAAAAAGATGGAATCAACCTAGATGCCCAACAACAGATGAATGGATGAACAAACTTTGTTATATATAGTAGGTGGAACACTATGCAATGACAAAGAATAATGATTTTAGGAAGCATTTCATAACCTAGTTTCAATGAGACATTATGTTGAGCAAAATTAGTCAGCAGCACAAGGACGAATATTGTGTGAGACCCCTAGCATAACGACTGGAAGGCAGACTCATGTGCAGAAGAAAAGACTCTTTCAGGGCTGCAAAGGAGGGGAGGGAGGAAGGGAGATGAGACAGTTATAGATGAGACAGTTGATAGAAATTTTGTTGGGTGAAATCAGTGACAGCACACTTTAGAGAGAAGATCAATTACACTTGACTTTGACATAACCTGAAAACTCTTTCAATCTTAAAACAATACGGCAAGGACAGAGTAGCAGGGGCGGGGTACTATGCTCTCAGGGGAAATCGAGGCCAATTGGCATAACTAGCCTATGCTAAGAGTTTTCTCGACCTCATATTGGTGAGTGGTGTCTGGGGTCTTAAAAGCTAGCAAGCTACCATCTGAGGTACAGCAAATGGTCTCAACTCAGTGGGAACGGATGACCACCAAGGACAAAAGACATGGGGAAAAGAGAACCCAGAATACAGAGAGACCCACATGAATGGGTGACTATATCAACAGGTGACCAGAAGAACCGGATAGTGCCTGGCCACCACCAGTGACAGCCATGATGGGGCTCACAAAGTTGAGTCCCAGTGGCAATATGAGAATAGGAAGGAGTGCACCCTGAGAACTCCACTAAAATACCTCAACTGATGGTCTGAAGTCTTGGAAGTTCCCCTGGAATAATGACCCCTAGACCTGATGCTGCTCCTGATTGTAAATCACTGAGGTCAACTCCTTGGACAAGAATGGATTGGACTCGGTGACACAGAATGGCCATATTGTGTGTACACTTTATGGTCTATGCATCTACAAGATGTCATCCTACTGGCCTCTTACTAGAGGGGTGGAGAAGGTGGAGAAGAGGGGACAGGAGATCGTTAAGAGGATATGACTTGTACAGAACAGAAAGGAGGAGTGTGCTGTCACTAGGCAAAGAGACTAGTATAAGCTGAACATAGGCTGGCATGCAAATTTAAACTGGATTGTACACTTTCACTCAATCACAATAAATAAATAAATAAACAGACAAATAAATAAAAGATAATAACTATCATTTATAGATACATTACAGGTCATTTTTTGTAATTCTCCAAGTTTAAAAATCACACTCTCGAAATAAATCAACCCATAATTTCAAAGATGTGCTGTTAAACACAGTAAAAATTTTAACATAGTTATGTTATCAAACTTAAATCCCAAAGAAGAAATAACCTTTAATGAGTGATCATATAGTGAGATATTCAGCAAGCTTATACCCATTATTTGTCCATAGCACTGAAGAGAAGTCTTTTGTGGTATTTTTACAGATCAACAGTCACACAAAACTTCCAGAAATTCAGGCCCAAAGTCTCTGTACTGTTTGGTCATCTCAGGAACAAGCCTGATATGCAGTAATAGCAATCTGTCATCTGAATAACTAAATTTACTATTTATCCTCTAAATAGGAGCCCTGGTGGACAAGTAGGTAAGACCTTGGCTTCTAATGAAAAGGTGGGTAGTTCAAATTCATGAGAGATTCCTTGAAATCTTTGTTGGGCAGTTCTGCTCTGTGCTATGAGGTGCTATTAGTCAGAGTAGACTCAATGGCAGCATGTTTGGTTTCATTTGTTCATTTGGTTGGTAAGATGCACTCATATGATACCAAACATGTAGTTGAAAATTGCAGTTAATTATAACCTTTAATTTTAGCTTCCAATGAATTGTGGACATTTGTTAGCGGGTGCTGATAATTTCAATGGACTCGTTGTTTCATAGGTTACCCTCTACTTATTCAGCACCACCACTTACCCACCCACCACAAACCCAACAGCTTTTTGATGAAATTTATAATAGCAGCACACAAATGGAGAGAAAGGGAAAAGGCTTTCACTGTGATCACTGTGCTAACAGCAGTGTTCAGCTCTTCATTCATCTTAGTCAGGAATTATTTATTCTAATTTTATTTGATTTATTTTTATCAAGTGAGTAAAAAGAACAAGCTGAATGCTCAGAAATTAGTGAGTAAATTAATATTTTTAAAGAAATTACATATTCAATGGCAAGATATGCTTTCTGAATCTACTGAACTTAGTTTTCCATTCAAGCAGTTTTTATTTCCAAAGTGACTCACTTGGGGGATTCACAGTTTTTAAATATTGTAAAAATTTACCTGCACTATGCTAAAGACATGCTCCACTACGCACAGAATTGTCACTAAAACAAAAAAGAGAAAGAAGAAACAGAGCCTAACTGAGTTAGCTTTTGAAAAATTCTACGAAGTATGAAAGTAAACTTTAATTCTACTTAAAAAAAAGAAAAGAAATATGAAGTGTGTTGATTTACTTAGTCTAGCTCATGAATACACCAGATACTCTCCATTGAACAATATACATATCTATATTGTTTGAGGATTACTTGAAAGAAGCTTAGTACATCAGAATAATTAATCTTCATATCTACAGTATGGGCTACAGTGTGCATTGTCTCTCTTCTATATGTATTTGGTTTTCACAAATGTAAATATCCATGGATCAGGCATGGTATTTGTGTTTTGTAAATTTAGGCAAATAAATTAACTTTCCTATACTACAGTAAAATTATCTGTAGAAATAAAAAACATAGTAAAGTGGTTAACTGGATAGTATAACCTTTTTTAAAGCACCTAGTATCAT
Source organism: Heterohyrax brucei (assembly GCA_028571685.1). Taxonomy (NCBI): domain Eukaryota; kingdom Metazoa; phylum Chordata; class Mammalia; order Hyracoidea; family Procaviidae; genus Heterohyrax; species Heterohyrax brucei. Next base: position 118,429,991 of record CM053166.1, read on the forward strand.
AGTTCAATTATTTACTTGCATGTTATGCCTATTCTTTCATTAACAAATATTCTGTTATGCATCATCCTAGGAATCAGTGGAATGTGTATGGAAATGATGCTGAAATCCCGTAATTCCTGTCAAAGTGTTTCTCACACTAAGATTTCAGGACCACAATCATCAGAATAAGCTATAAGAATTACCAATTCCATTTAATATGCTGAAAGTCACAAAAGAACATGTTCTTTCCTTAACATGAAAATAAACCATATAACCTAAAGACACTTAGTTTTCTTTGGTGGTGGTATTCCCACATTTTCTTTTAAAGTCTTCATTCATTTATATAATAGTTATATTTTGCACTGGGACACACTGTGAGATCGTGGTGGCATTTTTTTTCTTTTATTTTTTTTCAATATGATTGAATGAAAATGTAAATTCACACATAAATTTGCATGCTTGCCTGGCTGGCCTATATGCAGCTACCACTGTTCTCCCTGCCTGGTGAGAGCACACTCCTCTTCTCTGCTCCATACATGTCCTATCCTCTCAACAGTCTCCTATCCCCTCCTCTCCACCTACTCCCCTTCCTCCAGTAAGAGGTCAGTAGGATGACATCCTACAGAAGCATAGAACCATAAAATTCTCACAAGATACGGTCAGTCCGCGTCACCAAGTCCAATCCATTGCTGTCTGAAAAGTTGATCTTCATTATGATTTATGGGCAAGGGCAGCATCAGGACCAGGGACCACGCTCCTAGGAGAACCCTGAAGCCCCCAGAACATCCGTCATGGTCTTTTATTGCAGATCACAGGTTGCACCCCTATTTACTCTCTTGTTGCCAGTGAGACTCAACTTTGTGAGCTCCATCGTGGCTATCACTGGTGGTGGCTGGGCACCATCTGGTTCTTCGAGTCACGAGTCAATGCAGAGACCCACTCACGCGAGTCTCTCTGTCTTCTGGGTTCTCTTTTCCCCATGTTGTTCTTGTCCTCGGTGATCATCCATTCCTGTTGACTGGGACCATTTGCTGTACCCTCAGACAGCAGTTTGACAGCTTTTAAGACCCCAGATGCCACTCACTGATGACGGGTGCAGAGAGTCCTCATAAGCAAAATGCTAGCTGTGCCACTTGGCCTTGATTTTGTCTGAGAGCATGGTCACTGGCCCCACACCCCAGCTACTCTGTCCTTGCAATATTGGGTTATGATGGGATGAGTACTGAAATTGTGTTGCAGTCCAGTAATTATTAATCTTCTTTCTAATGTGTGCTGTCACCAGTTTCACCCAACCAAATTTCTATTAACTATCTAATCTAAAACCTCCCTGCCTCACGCTCCGTCTCTCCTCACCCTTGCAGCCGTCAGAGTCTTTTCCTCCATGCATGAGTCTGTATTTAAGTTCTTATCGCAGGAGTCTCATACAATATTTGTCTCTTTGTCGCTGACTACTTCCACTCAGCACAATGTCCTCCAGCTGAAACCAAGTTAAGAGATGTTTCCTGCTATCATCGTTGTTCTTTATCATTGCATATTGTTCCATTGAGCATGTATACCATAGTTTACCTATCCATTCCTCTGTTGCTGGGCATCTGAATTGATTCTATCACTTTGCTGTTGTGGACTGTTCTAGGATGAACATTCTTGTGCATGTATCAGTTGGTGTCAGTGGGCTTGATTCTGTAGGTTATATTCCAAGCAGTGAAATTACTAGGTCAAATAGTATAACTGTATCCATTTTTGTAAGGGAGTGACAGATTGCTTTCCAAAGAGGTTGCACCATTTTACAATCCCACCAACAGTAGAGGAGAGTTCCAATCTCTCCACAGCCTCTCCAGCATTTGTTTTTTTGTGCTTTTTGTCTAATGGCCATCCTTGTTGGGGTGAGATGGTATTTCGTCATTTTGATTTGAATTTCTTTAATAGCTCATGATCGTGAGCATGTCTGCATGTGTTTTTTGGTTGCCTGGATCTCCTCTTTAGAGCAGTGTCTGTCCGTCTCCTTTGCCCACTGCTTAAATGGATGATTTATCTTTTTTCTTATTGTTATTTTGCAGTACCTTACAAATTATGGGGATCAGGCATCGGTCTGACATAGAGTTGTCAAATATTTTTTCCCATTCTGTAGGTGGCCTTTTAATTCTATGAATAAAGTCTTTGGATGAGCAAAAGCGATTGTTTCTTGGTAGTTCCCAATTATTTTCTCTTGTGATGATTGTGGTTTGTTTGAAAGAGTTTGAAGTCCATCTATATTGTGTATTAAATCTTGAATTGTTGTTCCTACTTTCTCTTGGATGGATGAGCTTTATTGTTTTAGATTTGATATATGGGTCTGTTATCCAGTTTCAGTTGGTTTTTGCATAAGGTGTAAGATACAGGTCTTGTTTCAGTTTATTGCAGACAGATATCCAGTTTTGCCAGTACCGTATGTTAAAGAGATTGTTTTTACTCCAGTTTAACGTCTTAGGGCCTTTGTCGAATATCAACTGCTCATAGGCAGATGATGTCATTTCTGGGGTCTCCATTCTGTTCCACTGACCTATCTGTCTGTTTTTGTACCAGTACCAGGCCATTTTCACTACTGTGGCAGTGTAAGAGGTTCTTTAAGGTTGGGTAACGAGAGTCTTCCCAGTGGATTCTTCTTCTTTAGTAATGCTCTACTTATCCGGGGCTTCTTCCCTTTCCAAACAAAGTTGGTCATTTGTTCCTCCATCTCATTAAAAAAATGTCAGTGGAACTTGTATTTGGATTGCATTATATACGTAGATTGCTTTGGGTAAAATAGACATTTTCACAATGTTAAGTCTTCCTATCCATGAGCACGGTAGGTTTCTCCATTTATGTAACTCTCAGTTTCTCATAGCAGGGTTTGTAGTTCTCTTTGTAAAGGTCTGTTACTTCTCTAAGTAAATTTATTCCTAGGTACTTTATCTTCTTAGGAGCTATAGTAAGTGGTATTGACTTGGTGATCTCTTCCTTAATAATCTCGCTGCTAGTATAGAGGAACCCTACTGATTTACTTCTGTTTATCTTGTATCCTGAGACTTTGCCAAACTCTTCTATCAGTTTGATTAGTTTCCTTATGGATTCTTTGGGTTTCTCTGCATATACAATCATATCATCTGCAAATAGGGAGATTTTTAGTTCTTCTTGCTGATGCAGATGCCCTTTATTCCTAGGTCTTGTCTAATTGGTCTGGCTAGAACTTTTAGTACAATGTTGTATAAAAGTGGTGAGAGTGGGCATGCTTATCTAGTTCCTGTTCTCAAGGGAAACAGTTTCAGTCTCTCTCCATTCAGGATGACGTAGGCAGTTGGCTTTGTGTAAATGGCCCTTATTGCATTGGGGAGTTGGCAGTCTATTCCTATTTTGCTGGGAGTTTTTAGCATGAATGGGTGTTGGACTTTATCAAGTGTCTTTTCTGCATCAATAAATAAGATCAGGTGATTCTTGTGTTTTGTGTTATTTGTGTGGTTGATCACATTAGTTGTTTTCCTGGTCGCCATGAGTCGGATCCGACTCAACGGCACTTGGCACTTGGCTGGATGCTGAATGAGCCTTGCATCCTTGGTATGAATCCAGCATGGTCATGATGGATTATTTTTTCGATATGTTGTTGTATTCTATTGGCCAGAATTTTGTTGAAGATTTTTGCATCTAGATTCATGAGCAATATTGGTCTGTAGTTCTCCTTTTTTGTTGGGCCTTTCCCTGGCTTTGGTATCAGGACTATGCTGGCTTCTTAGAATGAATTTAGGAGTATTCCATCTCTTTCTATACTGTGAAATAGTCTTAGTAGTATTGGAGATAACCCTTCTGTAAAAGCTTGGTAGAATTCTTTGGTGAAGCCATCTGAGCCCGGGCTTTTACTAGTTGGCAGTTTTTTGATGACTTTTTCAATCTCTTCCTTTGTGATGGGTTTGTTAAGTTGTTCTGCTTCACCTTGTGATAATTGGGTAGGTGATATGAGTCAGGGAATTTGTTCATTTCCTCTAGGTTTTCAAATTTGTTAGAATACAGTCTTTCATAGTACTCAGCTATGATATTTTTGATTTCTGTTGGATCTGTTGTGACAATTCCCCTCTCATTTCCTATATGGGTTATTTGCTTCCTTTCTTGTTTTTCTTTAGTAAGTTTAGCCAAGGGTTTGTCAGTTTTGCTGATCTTTTCAAAAAACCAGCTTTTTGTCTTACCTTTTTTTTTCAATTATTCTTCTATTCTCTAGTTCATTTAGTTCTACTGTAATCTTTATGATCTGTTTTCTACTGGTGCCTGAGGGGTTCCTCTGCTGTTCTCTCTCTACTTGTTCCATCTACAGGATCAGTTCTTTGGTTTGGTTTCTTTCTTCCTTACAGATGTGTTCCTTTATGGAGATAAACTGACCTCTGAGCACTGCTTTGGCTGTATCCCATAGGTTCTGGTAGAAAGTATTTTTATTCTCATTGGAATCCATGAATTTCTTTATTTCATCCTTGATTTCTTCTATAATCCGTGTATTTTTGAGCAAGGTTTTACTCAGTTCCCATGAGTTCCACTTTCTATCTATGTTTGTTCTGCTATTGATTTAGACTTTTATGGCTTCATGATCCTAGAAGATGCTTTTCATTAATCCAGTGGTATGGATTTTGTTGAAAATGACTTTATGTCCTAACACATGGTCTATTCTGGAGAATGTTCCTTGTGCACTGGAGAAGAAAGTGTAGCTGTCTGCTGATGGATAGAAAGTTCTGTATATGTCCATGAAGTCTAGTTGGTTAATTGTGGCAATAAGGTCTTCTTTGTCTTTTTAGAGCTTTTTTCTGGACGATCTATCAAATATTGAGAGGGAGTGTTGAAGCATCCTACTATTATTGTAGAGTGATCTATCTCCCTTTTAAGTGTAGTCAGTGTTTCTTTGACACATTTAGGTGCTCCAATATTAGGTGCATAAATATTTAATATTGTTACGTCCTGCTTGTATATTGAACCTTTCAGCAACAAATAGTGTCCATCCTTGACCACGATGGTGGATTTTACATCAAAATTGATTTTATCTGAGATTAGAACTGCCGCATCTGCTCTTGTCTGTTCATTGTTAGCTTGATGTATATTCTTCAATACTTTAATTTTCAGTTTGTTCCTATCTTTAAGTTTAAGGTGAGTTTCTTGTAGGCAACATATGGATGGCTCATGTCTTTTGATCCAAGATGTCACTCGATGTCGATGTCTCTTTCTTGGAGCATTCAGTCCATTCACATTCAATGTAATTGTTGATAGGTATGTGTTCATTGCTGCCATTGTGATACGTTTATTTTTGTGTTGATATTTTCTTTGTTGTTCTTATTAATCTGTTCTGTGATCTTCTTTGTGAGTTGATTTTTCACTTTTCTCAGGGTTGGTTTTGTGATTTTTGAGACTCCTGTATTACATTTCTTGATACGGTATGTTTCTTTTTATTATACTTTATGGCTGCCCCTATGATCCTGCTTAATAAAGTATATATAAACCTGATTTTGATTGCTACCAGTCTTGTCAACTTCCTCTCCATGTGGAAGGACTATAATGACTTTAGAACATCCCTCTTTTTAATATAATGATATCATAGTTTACATGATATTGTTACTAGATCATTTCTTCCACTATTATAGCTTTGGTTATGATCCTTCCCTTACTGAATAGGATTCTGGATAATGTGTCCTTCTAAAATATAAAGTTAGTGATTTTGTTCTTCCAAGCCAACAGCTTCTTTCAGTATTTCTTGTAGCTTTGGTTTGGTTTTTACAAAGTCTCTGAGTTTCTGTTTATCTGCAAATGTCTTCATTTCATTTTCATACTTGAAAGATAGTTTTGCAGGATATATAATTCTTGGTTTTAAGTTCTTCTCCTTCAAGCTTTGAATATGTAATGCCACTGTCTCCATGCCAGCATCGTTTCTGCTGAGAAATCTGATGAAAGCCTCCAGGGTTTCCCTCTGAATGTTAGCTTTCCTTGGAGTCTTGCTGCCTTTAAGGGTTACTGCTTGTGTTTCATTTTGTTGAACTTGATTATAATATTTCTTGGAGTCTTTCTTTTGAGGTCTATATTGAGTGGTGTTCAATACATATCTTGGATTTCCATATTCTCTTCTTTCATAATTTCTGGGAAGTTTTCTGTCAGCTGCTCAGCCACAATACTCTCTGTGTTCTCAGGTGTCTTGCCGCGTTCAGGGACTCCAATTAATCGTAAGTTATTCTTCTTAATAGAGTCCCACATGCTTCTTAATGCTTCTTCATTTTTCTTATTTCTTTTTTCTGGTTTCTTTTCGTAGATGCTGATGTCAGTAGCTCTGCCTTCCAAATCAGAAATTTTCTTTTCCACCTGTTCCATTCTGTTTTCTTGGCTTTGAATTGAAGTTTCTATGTCTTTGATTTTATTCTTGATCTGTTGGATTTCAGAGTACTGATGTTCCAGTACATCGAGCAGCTTGCTTAATTTTTTGTTTTGCTCTGCTGCATTTTGTATAAGGTCTAGGTGGGCTGTCTATGTAATCCTTTTGTATTCACCTTATGATAGTTTCAGACAAGCTTCTTCATCTGGCAAGTTCTGAGGTGGTTTCTTTTGGGGGCCTTCTGGTGCCATAGGTGATTGCCAGGTTACTGTCTTCTCCAACGTTTGTTGCTTTTTGGGCTTCATGGTGTCAGCAGAGCCTGGGAGAGATGCTGTGAAGATGGACCACAGTTGTTTCTCTAGTTGTTTCTCATCTTAAAATGAGAAGTAAAAAGTATTTGAAAGCTTCCAAAGTCAGTCAGGTTTTCAGGTGTATATGTCCCTCTTCCCAGCTGACAAAGTAAGCACCTCTATATTGAAACCTAGATGTTATAAACTAGCTCAAAATACCAGAAAGGCTACTGGCCAGCTGGCCTCTGCTGTCAGGCCCCAGCTATAGGCGATACTGTGTAGAATTCTGCTTTTCTGCTGGAAAAGCAGTTTCTTTGTAGGTACTGCCTCCAAGCCCAGGAATTAGGTCCAGCTGAGGCTTCCATATGGATGACTCCACCTCCTACCAAAACCAGGTGGCGTCCTGCACAAGCTCATCAGCTGGCAGGGACCAGGCTCCAGGAGGAAAGGGAGGCCAAGAGTACCAAAATGACCAGAGTCCACAGCCTCCACCACTAGGCCCCAGCCCCAGGCAACACTGTTGAAAACACTGCCTCCTTGCCAAAAAAGCATTCTCCACCTCCGTAGGCACCACCTCCCAGCCTAGGAACAAAGTCCAGCTGGGTGCTCTGCCTGGGCTTCCTGTTTCACAGTGGATCAAGATGCAAGCGCATCTGTACGGCTACCACATGGTGGAGGCAGAAAGATAGACCAGAGAAGCTGAGATGTATAGAGTCCAAAGTCACAATCTCAGAACCTGACAACTATGCTTGCCAATCCCACCAGCAGTGCATCTGAGACTAGCAGCCAGTCAAGTTCCAGCTCTGCCTGCTGGCCAAGACAGAGGAAAAAAAAATCAAAATGGTGAGTTACCTTCAGTCTGTGCAAGCCTGTGCTCATCAGTGAAAGAGAGGAGGTTTTGCATTCAGTGATATGAAGTCCAAATTAACAGCCCTATGGCACATCCCAGGGCTCACTAGGTGTCCAGAAGTCTCCATTTAATTATGATTTCCAATCTTGGTTCCAGAGGGATTTAGGGAGAAGCATGTTTTGTCCACCATCTTGACTCTGCCCTTCCCACATTTTTTAAACTTACTAGAGCACTAAGGATGCAAAGGAAATTAAATGAAGTAAAATTGAGAAAATAGGTAAGAGGAGACTCATGGTGGGTGGTGATACCCTGTATAGTGATGGGATGAGGGGAATCCAGTATAGATGAGGTAAGGAGAAAACACTCAAATATTTAACAGGCCTTTAATGATGATGTGTAGGCTGGTTTGGTAAACTGGAATACCAAAAACCAAACAAACAAACAAAAAAGGAAGCTAACAACTGAGTAAGTTTGTACACGCAATTCAATACTTTTCCAATGGCATTAAAAATCTATATGATAATACAGTAAAGCTTGTGAGCATAAGAAATAAATGAAGGCAAACAATCCCCTGAGACATATGCCCCCAATTCTACTCCATAAGCAGAAGTTAATTGAAAGTGAATCATAGAGAAAAACATAAACCTAAATCTACAAATCATTTAGGAATAAAATATAGAAGAAAATCTTCATATTGTGTTATGTAAAGACTTTCTAATTAGATTGAAACAAACTATAATAACAAAAATTACTAAATGAGACAGTGAAAATTCTGCTTAACAAAAGATCATCAGAAAGATCAACATGTAAACCTCAGTCTGTAAAAATTATTTGCAGTACATGTATATGTCCCAGGATTTTTACCAAGGACATGTAAAGAATTCCTATAAGTAAAGAACGAATTCAATAAAAAAAGAGGTCAAAAGACTTGAACAGATTCTTAAAAAGACGAGGCATATAAATGTCCAATAAGCATCTGAAAAGGTCCTCAACATCATTGTTCTTACTGAAATGCAAAGTAAAACCAGAATGAGATATAAGTACATGCCCCTTAAAGTGGCTAAAATAAGAGACTGATGTTTTAGTCAGTTGGTACTGCTCTAAGAGAAACATCAAAAGTGGATGGCTTTAACAAAGAAAAGTTTATTCTTTCACAATCCAGTAGGCTGAAAGTCCAAATTCAGGGAGTCCACTCCAGGGGAAAGGCTTTCCCTCTGTTGGCTCTGGAGGAAGGTCCTTGTGCCGCATCAATCTTTGGTCAGGAAGCATCTTAACACAGGAATCTCAGCTCTAAACGATGTGCTCTACTTCCTGTGGTCCTTTTCTTTATGGTGTGAAGTTCTCACTCTCTGCTTGCTTCCGTTTTCTTTTATCTCTTGTGGGATAAAAGGTGGAACAAGCCATACTCCAGGGAAACTCCCTTTACAATGGAGCAGGGATGTGACCTTAGGAATAGATTTACAGTCCCACCCTAATCCTCTTCAACATACAGCATATGAGATGGAGGGTAATCATGGCCCAGCTATATTTCTATGCATATTTTTGGGAGGTACACAATTCAATACATGACATTCCACACTTTGGCACCTCAAGACTCACTGTTTTGAAAGATGTAACACATTCATCCCATCATATCAAAAGTCATAGCAAAAACATGTTCATAGCATATGATACCGAAAGTCTTAAATCAATATCAAGTCCGAAACACAAAAATTTCGCTACATCTGTAAAAGTGAGACTACGAGTTACCTGCCTCCAATGTACAGTAGTGGAACAGGCAGGAAGAAGTTATAAATTTCCATTACAAATGGGAGAAATTACAGGGAAAGAAGGCATTAACAGGCAACAAGCAAGTCAGCGGAACACTCTACCCTCAAAACTTTGAAAATAATCTTCCACTGTCTGAGACATTTTACACAATATCTGTCCCATCCAGACTGTAAGTATGAGCCACACTCTCCAGATTCTGAGTGCAAGCTCCTTGGTTTTGTGCTACAGGCTCTGCCTTCCAGTCACACTGGGACAGTAACTCTTGTTTCCTTGGTTTCAGGTGCACATTTTTCCAAGTCCACATGGGTGGCAACTCCACACTTAGAAACATCAAGGGTCGTGGCTCCACCGTTTCAAACCTGTGAAGTCATGGGCATACCTTTGAGACTAAGGCAGTTCAGCTTCTCATGCTCAGCTTCTCCTATGGCCTCACGGCCTGGGCCTCAGGCCCACATTTGTCCTGCAGGAGCAAGTGTTACAAAGCTCTGTAACTCCACCGATTCAAATGCCCAAAGGCACTTCACTTCACCATGTAGCCTCATGCATACAAACACTCATATCTCCTGCTCTGTGGGTCAGCAAGCCTAGCTCCACCGTGTTTGGAGGCACTCCACTCTGCCAGGAAACCTCTGTGCACAAGCACTCAGTTCTCAATCTCTGTGGGTCAGCTCCAGCACTGTCTTGTGGTGCTATGGTTCTGCCACTGCCTGCCCATTTCTGCTGTTCCTGGTTCTCTGCTGTTTCTCACCATTTGTACCTTCTTTGGCAATCATAGTTCTCAGTTCCTTCTGAGTCTTCTATTCATTCACAGTTTTAAAACTGCTTCCACGTTTTAGGTATTTGTTAGAACAGCACCCCACTCACTCAGTACCAAATTGTTTCAGTCCGCTGATACTGCTCTAACAGAAATCCCAAAAGTAGATCGCTTTAACATAGAAAAGTTTATTCTTACACAGTCCAAAAGGCTACAATTTCAAATTCAGTGTGCCTGCTCCAGGGGAAGGCTTTTCCTCTTTGCTGGCTCTGGAGGAAGGTCTTTGTGTTGCATCAGTGTTTGGTCAGGGAGCATCTTGGTGCAGGAACCTCTGTTCTAAAGGATGTGCTCTACTCTTGGTGCTGCTTTCTTGGTAGTGTGAGGTTCCTTTTACTTTTATCTCTTGTGGAATAAAAGGTAGAGCAAGCCACACTGCAGGGAAACTCCCTTCATGTTGGAGGAGGGAGGTGGCCTTAGGAAGAGATTACAGTCCCACCCTAATCCTCTTTAACATACAGCATAAGAAAAACACAAAATGAAGGACAATCACACAATACTGGTAATCATGACCTAGCGAAATTTCTATACATATTTTTGGGGGAACACAATTCAATCCATGACAACTGACATTATCAAATGTTGGCAACCGGAAATCAAATACATTGTTAGTGGAAATGTAAACTACTTTTGAGAGAGTTTAGTAGGTTTTAAATTTAAACAAATCTAACCAGTGGCATGGAAATCCTAGTGGTGCAATGATTAAGATCTATGGCTGCTAACCAAAAAATTGGCAGTTTGAATCCACCAGGTGCTCCTTGGAAACTCTATGAGGCAGTTGTATTTCGTCCTGTTGGGTTACTCTGAGTCGGAGTCTGCTTGATGGCAGTGAATTTGGTTTTTGTTTTCTTTTATTGTCGTTGGTGAGGGGAGTGTTTAACCTATATTATGCCACTTAAGTTCATAGATACTGTCTCTCCAAGAAAATAATGAAAACATGTGTTCTACATTCTAGATCTGTACTATGAAGTTCCAGAAGAATGAACCTGTCAGTTTTGTAGGAAGTACAGCAGAATGCTCCTTAAAAACTAGGACGAAATTTCCTTTTGCTGACTTTGGACACATCATTAAGATCAGGCCCAGAAAAGGACATCATGTTTGGTGAAGAGCAATGAAAATTCTCTGTGAGGTGGATTGACAAAGTGGCTGCAATAACGGTCCCAAACATACCAGTGATTGTGAGGATGGCTTAGGACGCAGCAATGTTTCATTTTGTCATATAAAAAGTCTCAGTAAGTTTTAGCCTACTCATTGACAAGTAGTAAGAATAAACATCGACTATACAGTGCACATTTATTCACAGCAGCCAAAAATTGTAAGCAATCCAAATATTCATCAATAGATGAATGGATAAACAACTTGAAGTATATTCAAACAATGGAAACTTCATTCAAAATAAAAAAGGAAAAATATTCTGATACACAAAGGAGGGAAGAATCTGAGAACCATTATGTTAAATAAAAGAAGTTAGACACAAAATAGTAAATAATCTGAGTTCCTTTACATGGAGTCCAGTAATAGGCAGAACTGCATTATGCTAACAGAAATCAGAAGAAACATTATCTTACTGTTGAACGGCATCATAAGAGAACTTTTGGGAGCAAGGGAAAGTTCTGTATCTTGTTTAGGTTGATATGCAAGTGTATATGATGTCAAAGCACATCAAAATGAACACTGTAGGCTTTGTAGTTTATATTTACTTTATTTCAATAAAATTGCTTTAAAAACAATTTTAACAATCATTTGCTAGTTAAAACGCTAAATTCTGTATTCTATAGTGACACTGAAAACCCTGTTGGTGTAGTGGTTAAGTGATATATCTGCTAACCAAAAGGTCAGCAATTCAAATCCACTAGGTGCTCCTTGAAAACTCTATGGAGCAGTTCTACTCTGACTTATAGGGTTGCTATGAGTTGGAATCAACTGAATGACAGTAGGTTTGGTTTGGTTTTATGATGAACTGGATTTAAAACCTGAGAATGTGCAATATTAATCAGCATACCAGGCAGCTCTAATACTCACTAAAATTTGCAAAACATTGCTATATAATTTTCAACTTTATGTGTTTTTCCTGTCATACCTGATTTATGACATTTTAAATACTGATTTACACTGAAAATGTCCTTTGTCTCTCTGTATGCTTTAAAGATTGTTTCCATTATCTCTGGTTTTGAAATAAAAAAATATTATGGAACACCTTGGTGTCATTTTCTTCATATTTCTTATGCTTGGGATTTGTTAAGCTGTGGATTTTTAGTTTCCATCAAATGTGGAAAACAGTCAGCCATTATCTCTAATTAATGCTTTGTTTATTTTTTGGTCTTTCCTCTCTCTGTTTCAGTTCACAATAATCTTATATTGTGTGGCTTTCAGTTCAGTAACCTTTCCTTGTGTCAAATTTTACCTGCAATTTATTTCAGCAAATGAATATTTTATCTCAGATATTGTAGTTTCCATCTCTAGAAGTTTGTTCTGAGTAATTTCTTTTATGTCTCAGCTCTCTGCCTCACATGTTTAATATTTTGTCTAGCTTCTTGAACATCTGAGATAGAATTATAATAATGTTTTGAAGTCATGTCTACTAATCATATAATCTGTTTTATTTTTTGGTCTGTGAGGAATAATTGATTTTTCCCCTCATTCTGGGTTGTATTTTGCTCTTTTCATACTTGCTATATTTTAATCATTTAGCAGATATTGTCAATTTTAGATTGTGATTGTGGGATTTTTTTTTCATAGATCTTTAGATTTTGGGGGGAGGTTCTGGTTAACTTGCTTAGATATAATTTGATATTTCTCTGGTCTTATTTTAAGCTTTGCTGGAAGAGACCTGAATAAAATTTAATGTAAGGCTACATTTCTCCAGTATTTAGGCAAGATCCCTCTGAGAAATTACTTGAAACCCTTGAATTATGAAGTTTTCCACTTGGTCTGTTGACACCAATCACTCTTCCTGGCCCTGTGTGAGCTCATAGGGTGGTTCTGTCTAACTCTTTTAGCTGATTCTTTACTTGGACTCTGATAACTTTCCTCACATACCTCAGCGGATCTGTCCTCAGCTGAATATGCAATTTCAACTCTCTGCTATTCTCTGTAGTTCTATTTCTCTATGGATACTTAGTATGGACACTAGTTGCTTTGTCCTTCCCAAAGTTACAGCTCCTTCTTCTCAACTCTGAGTTGCTGGTAGTAAGACAATCGAGAAATTTTCTCTTTCTCACACTACAGTGATTCTCATGTTTGACTTTTAAAAAGTTTTGTTTTTCTGTTGTTCCCTGATGTCCTGTTCCTTTTTTCCCATTTGTTTTCTTCCTCTTCTACATACAGATAGTCCTCAAGTTATGAAACTGCAATTCGTGATAGACTTTATGAACAACTCATAATTGCTCTTTAAACCTAACCTAACCTTTAAAGTTATCTAAATTCACCCTTACTTTGAAAAAATTAAACCAACTCCGTACTCACAACAAATTCTTCATCACAACCACCTTCACTTGCTGCATGTACAGCTTTTAAAGCATTGAGAAGCCTTCAATATTTTTCTTCTACTAAACCAACCAAACTAAATCCATTGCTGTCAAGTCAATTCCAACTCACAGTGACCCTGTAGGACAGAATATAACTCTCCGCATAGAGTTTCCAAGGAGCACTTGCTGGATTTGAACTCCCTATGTTTTGGTTAGCAACCATAGCTCTTAACCACTGTGGCACCAGGGTTTCTTTCTCACACTAAAGTAAGGCTAAATAGGAACTATATGCACATGTTCCAACTTACCTACAAATTGTTTTTTCATTTTTATTTTTTATTATGATTGAATGAAAATGTACATTCCCATATAAATTCACATACTCACCTATATGCAGCTCCCACTGTTCCCCCTGCCCAGTAACAAAACACCCCTCTTCTCTGCTCCATACATGTCCTATCCTCCCAACATTCTCCTATCCCCTCCTCTTCACCCACTCCCCACTCCCCTTCCTCCAGCAAGAGGTCAGCAGGATGACATCCTGTAGATGCATAGAACCATAAAATTCCCACAAGATATGGTCACTCTGTGTCACCAACTCCAATCCATTGCTGTCTGAAAAGTTGACCTTCATTATGATTTATGGACAGGAGCAGCATCAGGGCCAGGGGCCATGCTCCCAGGAGAACCCCGAAGCCCCTGGACCATCCACCGCTGTCTTTTATTGGAGCTCTCAGGGTGTGCCCCTATTTGCCCTCTTGTTGCCAGTGAGACTGAATTTTGTGAGCTCTATTGCGGCTATCACTGGTGGTGGCTGGGCACCATCCACCTACAAATTCTTAAAGACACAGGAATGGATATTGTTCATAACTTGGGGACTATCTGTACTATTATTGTTCCGTCTTCAACTTTACTCATTCTTTTCTCTGTCATCACCATTCTGTTAGTAAGCCCATTCTACGAATTATTTTATTCTAGATATAGTATTTTCTATTTCAATTGTAGTTTTCTGGTTATATCTAATTTCCACTCATTTAAAGTTCATTTACTTTTGCCTCATGGAGCATGGTTATGATAGCTGATTTAGGTATCTTTTCTGGTAACTTCACCAACTAGATCATCTTATGTCTGTAATTTTTTGATAATGTTTTCCTTTGAGGATTTGTCATATTTCTTTCTATGTTAAGTAATTTTGGATTTTATCCTGAACATTTTTAATATCATGATATGTAGATTACATACAATTCTAGCAAATATTGATTTGTTTTATTATGCAATCAAAATGTTTAGGTTTAGAGTCTCCTTCTACAGTTTTCTCTTTCCTGTGTTTTTCCCTTACACTCTTCAGTCCATAGGAATCTTTTTTCCTGGTTTTAGAGCCAGAAAGGTTGAAATTCTACTGTAGATTTAGACATCTATTTTTCTTCTCTGTCTCACAGCTCAGTGACTGGGGCTGTCTGAGGGGCGAAAAACAACAAAATAAGAACCATATGGTAATTTCTACCTCCATGCACACCTCATCTCCAAGATCTGACCCTACTCCAAAATGTGCTTTCTTCCTTTTTAAGAGAGCCTGTGTGCTTTTTGTTTTTGGTTTTTCTCAGCAGGCAAGATGCGTTATGGTGTGGAGACATTACCATAGCAAAACCAAAACCCAAAATTATGTTTTTAACATCAGAGCTGTTTTTCTTAAACACTATTCTTGTTCAGTAATGAAAACTCAAGAATCAATTCTGCAAAAACGTGTATCCAAGACATATGATAGATAGATAGACAACCAGACAGATAAACTTACTTTCACCAAACCTTAGTTACAGGGTGCAAGACTTACATGCAATTTGGGGAGCAAGACGGAAGCAGCATAGGCATACTGGGGAGGAAAAATTGCAGAAAACCCAAAACCAAACCCACTGCTGTTGATCTATTCCAACTCATAGCAACCCTGTGGAACAGAGAAGAACTGCTCTATAGAGTTTCCAAGAAGTGCCTGGCAGCTTCAAACTGCAGACCTTTTGGTTAGCAAATGTAGCATTTGGCCACTACGCCACCAGGGTTTCTAGAAGGTGGGCAGAAAACAGACGGTGATGTGGTTCTTGTCAGACTATAGGGTATAGGTGATGATTGTCCTTCTGATTCATTTCTCCTGTGGCTACATCCGCTGTTGGGGTCACTTAGTGATCGTAGTTGATCCTTCTGTGTTTGTAGGGCAGGACAAATCTGGCTTGGACTAGCTAAATGGCTGATAAAAATTTACTGGCAGTGGTAGGGTCAGGTTACATTACTTAAAACCATAAATGCTTTTTCAAAAATATTTTATTGTACTTTAAGTGAAATTTTAAAGTCCATGTCAATTTGCCATACAAAATTTATATGCCCATTGTTATGTAACCCTAGCTGCTTTCCCCACACTGTGACAGTAGACTCCTTCTTTATATCTTGCATTTTATTTGTCCATTCAACCAGCTCCTGTCTCTCTCTACTCTCTCATCTCTCTTCCAGAAAAGAGCTGGTCAGTTAGTCCCATATATCAACTTAAGCCAAGATGCACACTCTTTGCCAGTGTGAAATGCAGGTATTCAAGATTAAGAACGCAGGTTTGAGATTGGGGCAGACTAAGTAATGAGAGAGGCTCTGAGGGAGTGCTCATAGCAGATCTGTTGGAGTGAAGGCACATTAAGGCAGCAGAACATCTCAGACAGCAGCAAATGGTTAAAGGTGGGGGCAAGAGACTGTGCATTGTGGCACAGCGACCTTATTATACACCAGTTTTACACAAAGGTGGCTGGCTGCCAGATTTGAACTCTCAAGGCCAACCTTGGCATAAACAGGGTATGTCATACTTCTGAATCACTTTTCTGTGGAAGGCCTGTACACAGTTGGAAGGCCTGAGTAAAACAATCTTCTATTGTTGTCCCCACACTCCACCCTGAAGGGTGTTTTGCTCACTGTACAATCTACATATTAATTCTTCTGCAAGGGTCCCTGGGTGAGGCACTGGGCTATATTGATTCATAAGTCACAACAACAATATAGGCAACAACAAACAAGCACAAGCCCACACACTAGTATGGCCTGCATATGCCCACAAGAGTTTATCTAACACGAGACCACCCAGAGTTACCTGTTGTATGCACAGGGGGCTTTGTCCTGCAGTTCAACTGCTTCAGCTGTGAGCCACCCCAAGCCATCCCAGACAGCATACCCCATCTAGGGTTGGGTATGGCTCACTTATTCTCTTACCAGGAGCTTCACATGTTCCAAGTTAGCAGTCTATTGGAGCTCACCATGCCCCCATCCTTGGAATCATGTCCAGTTTTCTCCAGCAGCAGGGTGAATTCTCCAAAGGCGGCCTCCCGCAGCACTGAGTGACATCTCAGTGCAAATCCAACAAGCTGGTTGGTTGGAGACTTCTGTCAATCAGTGTTTCCATTTACTGGCCTATAGCCGTAAAGAGAGAGAGGTTAAAAGCACCAACAGAGGGAAATCATTCCCAACTGGCAAAATGCAAGCCACTTGTCCACCCTGAGACAAGAGAGTAGCGGGCAACGATGGTCTCTCTGGCCTGGTATATGAAACACTTAGCACAAAGCTGCCTTTAAGAACAATGGGTGCATCTACAGGAAGGGAGACTGTAATCTTTAGGGGCCATTTGCATATATCTGTCAGTGGTCCAGGGGTCACAGACCCAGTCAAATCTGTTCATGGTTGCTTGGCACCCTCTGAGGGTGCTCCTTAGAGCACACTTGGCAGGTGTCTGTCACCTGCTGTACTTCTTTATACACGATCGACAGGCCCTTTGCCTGCCTCATGGCCTCTTGCAATGTCTCATGCTGCTTTCTCTGTTCTAAGAGGGTGCTTATCTTCCGTAAAGCCCAGGACCTTGCCTGGGTCCTGTTTGCGCTGTCTTCTCAGGATCTGGCTGACCCCCGACTGGTGCTCTGAATGCCCCCACTGCAGGCCTCACTACCAGCCATGGGGAGGGAGTGCGGAGCTCTCCTGCTCCACTCACATCACCTGTGGTTCTCTGGAGCTGTTTCCATGCCTCCACTGGTGCTTTCTGCACTCGCAGTTTCTCTAGTGGTCTCTGTCCTATTACCACTACCCCATCTGCCTGCAGTACCGAGCACAACCAAGGGGTACACACATGCACACATGGGTGGCACTACCTTATTTAACTCACAATAGTCAACTGTCATTCACCAGGAGCCATCAGACTTCTTCACTGTCCACACTAGAGAGATGCAGAGGCTCAGGCTAGCTTCAGTATTTGCATTCAGTGCAATTCTTCAATAGTTTCCCCCATTTCTTTTTCTCTCCCCTGGGATACAGTGCTGTTTCACATTTACAACTCTCCTTGGAGTAGGTAGCCCCACTGTGGTTACTCAGGCATGACCTCTCCCATGTTTTTTTATGGCGCTTTGCTGTAGTCTAAATTCCCTCAGTATTGTTTGCACTGTTACATTTAATTTACGCATTACACATTTGAGGACGACCAATAAATGGTTAATTTCACAAAGGGCCTCTGGCCCCCATTGGTCCCTGTGTGGAGACCTTGGCTTGGACTCTGGACAAACCACCAGATGGCTGAGCCTTGAATGTCACTGGAATTTTCCAGATAATCTCAGAGCTACATAGCCTGGGCCTCTCTTCACTCCGTCTGTCAGGATACTCCTCTTGCTCCCCATTTCTTAAACTTAGGAGCAGTATAACGCTTTTCAGGCTTTAATTGCTGCTCCAGCTCCAACAACACACCGTTAGGTTTCCCATCCATCTTTACCTAGCTGACACCTACTGCTACGAGGTCAGCCCACATTTGGGATTTGGTTACCTCAAGGGGTCCCTTTTCCTCTCTGGGGTCTTTGTCCCCCTTGAACACCTTTAGGACCGTCACCCCACAGTTCTGCTGAATGAGTGAGGGTGGCAGCTCTGTGCAGTGACTCAGGGCCAGCATGCCTGCTTATTAGCTCACTGCCTCAGGCTCTGGTTGCCTCAGGCACCACCTGCTTCAGGTTCCAGTCTGGGCACCACCCTCGTCCTCAGTGCCGAGCTCCCTCTGCCCATTTGACCCCTTCTGGTGCTCCACAGTGTCTGAAGTTTTAGCCTCAGAAGCAGCTTCCAGAGAGAGGGGTGGCTTCAGGGGCCTGGCAGTGGCAGGAGTGGCTTATCAGTGCCACTCAGAGAGCACGCCACTCTAAGCCTCAACAGCACCAGCTGGGCTATCAGGACATGCCTATAACTTTGCTCTGCTATGGGAGCCTCTGAACCTGTAAGACTTGTCTGTTACAAGGTTCAGTGAACGACTGCAGCTGTTCCCAGAAACATGGACTGTCACCCTGGCAACTCAGCACGATTCGGGTTCTCACTCCTCCCACTGGGATTACCTGTTCTCAGCACCACGATGTACACAGCCTAAACTGTACCTCCACTGCTGCAGCATCCAGTCAGTGCCTCACTGCCCCCTCTTTGGCAAAATTCACAAGCTAAACATATTAGCTCAGACTGGATATACGGTCTAGTGACAGAATGGTCCACAATCACTGTTGAGACACCCCCCCCACCACAGGCACTGCGTTCTTATTTCCTCAGGGACCCTTTACCCTTATCTGAGGAGTCTGCTATGACGGGGTAGGGGGGCCACTTTCTCACGGAAAGTGTTGGGGAGATGGGGTGAAGAGACTGAGTTTCCAATGCAGCTCGCTCCTGTTGCTGTTGCAGCTGCTCCTGGAGGCTGTTCATACCAGCTTGCGGAGCTTGTGCCCTGGCTTGTACCTCCAGCTCTGCTTCTGTACCTGCTTCTGTAACCGCCTTCAAGGTTGTTAGAAAGATCTAGCCCACTGTGCCAATGCCAGCATGGGCTCTTTTTGTTTTCTCTAAAGTGTCCCCCCACAGCATGCAAGGCTTTCTCAACACTAACTTGCATCCTAACCACCTCTGGCCAGTCCTAGAGCAGGGACCAACCTACCAGGACTATTGCCACTGGGAAACTACATACTAGGGTGTGGCCAGACCTCTAACTCCTCCATTACCACAGGTGTGTACTGAATCCTGCTGACTACACCACCTGTTGAAGTGCAGGTGTGCAATGTCAGGAATGCAGGTTTGAGGTTCGGGCAGACCCAGTAATGATGGAGGCTCTGAGGGAGTGCTCATAGCAGCTTTATTGGAGAGAAGGCACAGCAAGGCAGCACAGCATCTCAGGCAGAAGCAAATGGCTGGAGGCAGGAGGCAGGAGGCAGGAGACTGTGCTTTGTAGCATAGTGACCATATATACCAGTTTTACACAAAGGTGACTGGCTGCCAGATTTGAGCTCTCCATGCCAAGCTGTGCATGAACATACTTCTGAATCACTTTTCTGTGGAAGGCCTGTACAGAGTTGGAAGGCCTGAGTGAACCAACCTTCCATTGCTCTCCCCACAGCCTGTATCATTTTTTTTGTCTTTTTGTCTAGTACAAACTTTGTCTGAAGAGTTAGCCTCAGGAATAGTTTCAATTCTAGACTGACAGAGAGTCCAGGAGCTATGTCTTCAATGGGCTCTCCAGTCTGTCAGACCATCGTGTCTGGTCTTTTTAATAGAGTTTGACTCCTGCACACCATTATTCTCCTGCTGTGTCAGGGACTCCTTGTTGTGGTCCCTGCCAGGGAAGTTATTGGTGGTGGCCTGGTGCCATCTAGTTCTTTTGGTCTCATGCTGATGTAGTCTCTGGATTTTATGGCCATTTCTGTCTATTGGGCCCATATTTTCCTTAAGTCTTTGATGTTCTTCATTTTCCTTGATTTCAAGTGGGTTGAGACCAATTAATTGACGCTTCTTAGATGGCTTTTGAGATCTCAGACATCACTCATCAAAATGGGATGCATAACATTTGCTTTGAATTAGTTTTTTCTACAATGTTGTTTACTATATTTATATATTTCAAAATTTGTATACACTTGTAAATTACTTTTACCACACAACTATTTGCTATGAAATGTTTATATAGATGACACATTTACAGATTCAAATCAAAGGCTGAGTTCATGTTTTATACTGCACTGATCGAAGATCATGTACATGTTTTTTAGTCATAGTTAATGTATCAATTCATACTTTGAGTAAAGATTTAGTGATCACCAGTATATGTCAGTACTATTCTAAGTTATTCATGATATAGAGACTTACTCTAGCTTTATCACACTGAAATAACCTGTATAAGCTACCTAAAGTTTACATTCTCTAGAATAAGATATTTTACCTCACAAGGAACCCCACTCAAATCTGCAGAGTTAATGTGTGACTCATATGCTTAAGTCTTACACACATTGCTAGAGCTCTGAAGGTTCACTCAAGATGATAAGCAGCCATAAAAATTATGTCTTTCAGTATTTGTATTTACTTCGTGGTTTTTTAAAAGTGTGAAGAGGGACAAAAATAAGTTCTTACTGAGATGTTTAACTATGCCAGTCATTGCGCTAGGCCTCTACAAATGTTAAACAAGAAAACCCATTCCTGTTGAGTACATTCTTACTGCTAGCAACCTTGTAGAGCACAGTAGAATTGCCCTATATGGTTTTCAGAGAGAATCTGATGGATTTGAAATGCCAGCCTTTTACTTAGCAGCCTGAGCTCTTAATCACTGTGCTGTCAGAGCTACAAATGATACCATGCTGAATTATTAAAAAAAAAAAAAAAAAAAAAAAGAATAACAAACTTCCTTGGAATAGACACTGTTTTGCTCATTTTAGAGATGAAAAAAATTCCCATAAGATAATTTTTCCGTTGGTACCTTATGAGTGTACTCTTTCTAAATTTTCTCAAAATACTTTAAAATATGAACTAAAATTTCTGTGAAACTACAATATGCTTCACCTCAACAAGCCAAAAATCAGTAAATATTTAACCACATACTTAGTTAATGCACTAAGTAAGAATTAAAAGACCACATACTTAATGAACTAAATAAGAGTTTATAAATATTATCCCTAACAGTCAAACTTTGTATTTGGGTAAGACAGTTACAGTCTTCCAAGTCATAAAAGAGATTTATATTGTGAGAGAATCATTAGCTATTTAGCAGTCATACACCAGGGACCATATGAAGACACTGCCACTTGCTTCTGGGAATAGCGTACACAATAACAGAAAGACTAGCAGGGCAGTATCTGTGAAAAACATAAGCAGAAAATGAGAGTTCATAGGATGCAACTGACATAATACTACAGAGCCGAACTGCCTGGATTCAAATCTTGGCTCCAACACTTAATAGCCCTGAAACAGCAAGTAGTTATTTAGTTTCTGTGAATTAAATTTTTCTTTTGTGTAACTTGAACTAGAGTAAGTACATCAAAGTGTTGCTAAGAGGTTTAAAGTGAAATAACATACATAAAAATTTAGCAAAATTTAGTAAAGTCTCTGGCACTTAGTGAACGTTAGGTAGTATTTTACATACTCAAGCCAACCAACCAACCAAACCAAAGGTATATAAATTTACAAGATGATGTATCCCTTAACAACTGGCAAAGAGAAAGCAAATCTAAAACTTTTTTCTTCCTTCTTACCTACTATTCAAAATACACTCCAAACTGTAAATGGTAGAACAATCAGAGCTTGGAGATAATTTCACAAGAGAAATAAATTTTAACAGAGTTCCTAAATATTTTAACAACTTACTAGTCCTAAGGAAACCCTGGTGGTATAGTGGTTAAGTGCTATCATTGCTAACCAAGTGGTTGGCAGTTCAAATCCACCAGGTGCTCCTTAGAAAATCTATGGGGCAGTTCTGCTCTGTCCTACAGGGTCACTATGAGTCAGCATCAACTGAACAGCAATGGGTACTAGTCTTAAGGCACAAATAATACAAGTCTTATGGTTTTAAAAAGACTTTATTTCAGTGCAGATTTTTTGCCATTGATCTTTGAGCAAATCTGAAAGTTATAGAGAGCTACCAAGACATTGAAAATGAAGAGTTGTTTTGATATTCAAAGTATAAAATACTGGATTTCAGAAAGTATGATCCAGTGAGATTAAGCATTATTTAAAAAAGTGTCTATTGTTGTTGAAGTTGATTCCAAATCACGGCAATCTCGTTTGTTACAGAGTAGAACTGCTCCAAAGGGCTTTCTTGGCTGTATTCTTTATGTAAACAAATTGCCAGACCTTTCTTCCATGATGTCGGTGAGTGAATCTGAACCTGAAATCTTTAGGTTAGTAGACTAGCTTAAAATTTACACACCATGCAGGGACCTCAAGATTAACACTGCTCCCAGGAAGTATCTGAAACAGATTATTAACAAGATGATTTTTTTGAAAAAAAGCAAAAACAAAACAAGTGTCTTAGTCATCTGCTACTGCTCTAACAGAAATATCATGAATGGATGGCTTTAGTAAATCTTATTCTCATACAGACCAGTATGCCAGAAGTCTGAATTCAGGGGCTGGCTCCAGAAGAACACACTTTCTCTCTCTTGGCTCTTGAGGAAGTTCCTTGTGTTGGCGTCAGTCTTTCTTTGGCTTGAGAGCACCTCAGTGCAGAAACCTCAGGTCCATTAGACATGCTCTGCTCTTGGTGCTGCTTTCTTGAGGTCCCCAACTCCCTACTTGCTTCCCTTTCCTTTTGTCTCTCTTAGGACAAAAGGTAGTTCAAGCCACACTCCAGGGAAACTCCATTTACATTGGAGAGAGGAGATTTCCTTAGGAAGGATATTACAGTCTCACTTTAATCCTCTTTAACATAACCCAATCAATTAACTATGGGCAGAGATTTGCACAGGAAAATCACAAAATGAAAGCCAATCACAAAATACTCGATATCGTGGCCAAGACAAATCATTACACACATTTTCTGCAGGACACAATTCAATCCACAACAATAAGCAAACAAACAAACAAACAAAAAATCTCAAGGAACAATGTTAGGTTCACTACGAGTTAGTTATGACTAACTCATCACATATTTTTTCAACAAACACCAATACAGTAGGCATGTTTAGAAGTGGAAGCCCAGTATGACAGCACTCCTTTAAAGAAATTACATCTTCCATCATCTACATGTTTTTATTCTGTGAGTTACCATGGTCACAGGAAACCCTGATGACATAGTGGTTAAGTGCTACATCTGTTAACTGACGGATCGGCAGTTCTAATCCACCAAGTTCTCCTTGAAAACTCTATGGAGCAGTTCTATTCTGTGTTATAGGTCGCTATGGGTCAAGATGGACTTGATGGTAGAGGTTTTTTGTTTTTTGGGGTTTTTTTTGGTGCCATGATTACTGGAGCCCTCGCAGTACAGCAGTTAAACAGTTGGCTGCTAATTGAAAGGTCAGAGGTTGAAACCTACCAGTTGCCCCACGAGATAAAGAAGTGGCACTCTGCTTCAGTAAAGATTGTTGCCTTAGAAACCCTAGAGGTAGTTCTACTCTGTCCTTTGGGGTCACTGTGAGTTAGAACCAATTCAGCAAGAACTTTTTTTTTTTTTTTTTTTGGTACCATGATTACTGCAAATATTTGATTGTTTCTGACCATAGTTTTATTATCATTTAAGGATTAACATTTGAATCATTCTGACAAACTTAGTCCATTAATTCGGAATTTTGACTTGTGAACAACAGAACAGAATAGTCTTTCTCAAAGTAACTAAAGCTGTGCAATGGGAAACTACATAGATGAGAGTAGGAATGCTTTACAGTGTGTGGAAAAATAATAGTGTTCAGACAGAGTAGAAAGAAGCCACATAGAAAAAGGAGAGGACAAATGGAGACAAAGCCTAATTTCATTCATGTCCCTGGAATTGCTGAGATCAGGCTACATTTCATTTCAACATAAATATTAGCTGCTATTGTGCTTATCAAGCTAGTCGAACTTTATTTTCTTGCAGGTTATGATACAATTAGATAAAAGAAAATCTGTCTTTAGATACAATAACTTTATACACTGTGTGAGAGAATATGTATTAATGTTGTCAGAGATAAGTGATTGATCAGATAAATGAATAATACAAGATTGCCAAATTGCATAGAAATTTTTTTCTTTATTTGTTATTTTTATTGTGCAACGGATTTGGTTTCTTTTTATGTTTTAGGGGAAAGTTTACTGTGCAAACTATTTTTCCATTTAATTGTTTGTAAAATATCTTATGACCTTGGTTTCATTCTGTACAGTGTGTCGACACTCTCTCCATTTCTGCCTTGGTTTCCGTATTTTCTTTTGTCCTGATTTTCTATCCCTTCTTGCCTTCTCATCTTGGCTTTTCAGTAGATAATACCCTCTTGATCTCTAGTAAATGATCATTCTAAGGAGTACATTTCTCTCTGGTGTTATGGTTTGTCTTATGTGCTTATCTACTGTTTGACTGTGAGGTAGTCTCTGGGAATGGCTTCATTTCCAGGTCAGAAAGGTGTCTTATGGTCAAGACAATTTTTAAAGGCATTCCACAGGGTTTACTGCTTTGTTCTTTCCTTCATAGCATTCTTGTTAATAATTTAGATAAATATTATAAAGATACGTTTAGAAAAAATACACATTAATAAACTTTTCAATCATAATTGAAAATTTTAATTATTAATAACTTTAATTTACCAAGTGAGATTACACAGTGAATGGGCTATAGATAACATTAAAAATCCAGTGCTGTCGAGTTGGATCCGACTCATGGCAACCCTAGAGGCCAGAGAAGAAGTGCCTCCAGAGTATTTAAGGAGCACCTGGTGGATTTGAACTGCCGACCTTTTGGTTAGCAGTGGTAGCACTCAACCCCCTACATCACCAGGGCTTCCCTAGATAACAATACTTATATTAAAATATGGGAACATTTTCTGAAGGAGATATCATATACTATCTGTAGATTTTTCTTTCACTAGAATAAAATTTTTTAACAATAGGAAATTCCACTATAGCTCTGAACTGTTTAGTTACATTTCTATCATTGAAAGTTTCATATCGAACCCTTTTCCTTATGTCAGATTGCTATATAAATTAATTCTGCATTAGTGAGACAGTTGGATTGGAGACATCTTTCACTTCTAAAGTTAAACAAGTGCATAAAATAGGTCAGCTTCAACTGGGATGTTTTATTAAATATTACCTTTCTTTCCTGCAGACTAACCTGAAACCTATTGTTGTTGAGTCAATTGTAACTCATAGAAACTCTATAGAATAGAGTAGAACTGCTGTATAGAGTACCAAGGCTATAGAAGCAAACTGTCACATCTTTCTTTCATAGAGTGGCTTGTGGGTTCAAACTGTCAACCTTTCAGATAGCAGCCAAGCACTTAACCACTACATTACCAGGACTCCTTTGCCTGTAGACTAGGATCTGGAACATCTAAGGATAGAGATTGGGTTGAAGAGTGAATAGTTTTCTTTGAGGGTAGATACTGAAGTAAGAAGTCATTGCCCAGAACATCAAAATGGACAATCCTCATAAAATAAGAGTGACCAGAACCAATTTGTGTCTGCAAGTGCTGAAATCCAGGTATTTATCCAAGTACTACAAACATCAATGGTAATATTAAATGGGCTTCCATAGGAGGAGGTAAGATGACAGCATAAGCAACTGAATGCTCCCAACAACAAAAAATATAGAATAAAATAAAATAAACATTATGTCAACTAATGGACCCAGAATTCTGAATGCCAGCCAGTTACAGCACCTAAGCAAAATGTCAACCAAGAACAAAGAGACAGGGGAGGAAATCTTGTCTTTCTATTATATATATGATTTCTTCTCTCTCCTTCATGGCAGTGGGGTCTGCTAAAAACTGAGTGCTGCTAACTGGAAACTGCGAACTGTCTTCACCTTTAGCCTAGGAGTGTGAAGAATAGACTTACCTCTTGTTGGCAGACAGTTATTTTTGATTCTTCATATTAGCCTGAGGCTTCTGGAAAAACTGAAGAGTGGCAAAATCTTCCTGGAATAACCACCCCTAAGCAGTTCTACTCTGACCTCTAGAGTTGCTATGAGTCCGACTCAACTCAGCAGCACTGAGTATGCTCTCATGGGATGGGGTGGAGGAGAGGAAGAAGCATTGTACAACACCTGCAGTTGCCCTGTATTAGCTGAGAGCAATTAACATAATAGTGGCAACAATAGGCTTTGAAGACCTGAAGGAAAAGGACCTAAGGTGTGAGAATTGTTTACAACACTTATAGTGCTAAAAGCTAGTGGAGTCTGATTAAGAAGTTGTAAAAATCTGTCTATCCACCAAATCATCCATTTCCTGGGAAATTATTTGTGGATTGTAGAAGCAGATTAGATGTTTAAATCAATCAGAGAGATGTTTAACGAAGGGCTAAGTTGCTGGTCTTTTTTAGGAGAACAACATGTACCAACTGGTTACCAGCCCACATTACTCAAAACCACTAAGAAGGTGGTATCAACTGCCCATATTCCCAGAGCAATTTGCTGGTATCAGGGCAGGTAGCAGGAATCTTCTCCCTTGAGTTTTTGTGGTTGCCAAGTTCACACAGAAGGGTTAGTCTGGTGGCACTCTGAAAAACATAATAGATAGTGGAGATTTTTGGCATTTGCCTAAGACTGTGTCATTATCAGGGCTCTGGTGGCATGGTAGTGAAGTATTTAGCTGCTAACTAAAAAGCCAGCAATATGAATCTACCATTTGTTCCTTGAAAACCCTTTGGGCAGTTCTACTCTGTCCCATAGGGTTGTTGTGAGTGGAAATGGACTCCATGACAATTTTTTTTTTTTTTTTTTTTTTTTGTGACACTGTCAGAAGATTAAAATGGCCAGAGCATCCTTTAGTGGAATCAAATCACTGAATGACTGTGGAGATAACTGAAATGAAATGCACAATTTACAGAATGTAGCTTGAAAAATGCACTAATCAAACACACATACACACACAAAATGACTACAAGCCTACCTTAATGATACAGATGAAGTCAAGCTTTGGGGACCCTCATTTGCTGCATTTGCTGATATAGTATGACCCCAAATGCAAAGAAACAGCTGCAAGCATCCATTAATCATTGGAACATGGAATGTATGAGTATGAATCTAGGAAAGTTGGAAACCATCAAAATAAAGTGAAATGCATAAGCAGTAATATCCTAGGCATTAATGAGCTGAAACAGACTGGAATTGGCCGTTTTGAATCGACTGTGGTCTGCTACGCCAGGAATGACAACTTGAAGAGGAATGGTGTTGTATTAATTAGCAAAATGAACATTTCAAGATCTATCCTGAAGTACCATGCAGTCAGTGATAGGGTAATATCCATAAGTCTACAAGGAAAGCCAGTTAATACAACTATTAATTGAACTAATACACCAACCACTAAGGCCAAAGATGAAGAAATTGAAGATTTTTATGAGCTTCTGTAGTTGAAAATTGCTCAAACATGCAATCAGGATGCATTGATAATAACTGGTGACTGGAATGCAAAAGCTGAAATGAAGAAGGATCAGTAGCTGGAAATACAGCCTTGGTGACAGAAATGATGCTGGAGATCACAATGAAAGAATTTTGCAAGACCAATGACTTCATTGAAAATACCTTTTTCACCAGCATAAACAGAAACTACACACATGAACCTTACCAGGTGGAATACACAAGAATCAAACGGACTACGTCTGTGGAAAGAGACAATGGGAAAGCTCAATGTCATCAGTCAGGAAAGACGAGGAGCTGACTGTGGAACACATCATTAATTGATCATGTAAAAGTTCCAATTAAAACTCTGGCTGGAGGAAGGAGAGTGGGTGGAGAGGAGGGGATAGGAGATTGTTGGGAGGATAAGACATGTATGGAGCAGAGAGGAATAGTGTGCTGTCACCGGGCAGGGAGAGCAGTGGAAGCTGCATATAGGTGGGCATGCAAATTTATATGGGAATGCACATTGTCACTCAGTCATAATAAAAGAAAAAACTGCAGAAATTACAAAAAAGTCTACTAGAGACAAAGTATGACCTAGACTGTCCTATCAGAGTTTAGAGACCATATCAAGAATAGATTTGATGTGTTAAATGCTTATGACAGAAGAGCAGGTGAGTTGTGGAATGATATCACAGACATCATACATGAAGGAAGCAAGAAGTCATTAGAAGAAAGAAAGAAAAAAAATGGATGTAAGAAGAGACTCTGAAACACACTTTTTAACTTTTTTTAAATTGTGATTAAGTGGAGGTTTACAATCCAAGTCAATTTTCCTTATAAAATCACAACTATCTGCCTCTCTGCAATTCTATCTGTTCTCCTCACCCTGTGACAGCACATTCTTCTCTTCCGCTCTTTACTTCCAGTATCCTCTCAAATATCTCTTGTCCCCTCCATTCTACCCTCTCCTCTCCCTTCTCAAAAGAAACCAGGATAGCCTGATCTATATATTAAACCATAAAGTACATACCATCTACATCACTCTGTATATAGCTTCATCTTCTTCCTTCATTGCTATCAGTTCCTGATCATATGCTACCTCTTACAATGGTTGAACATCAATCATTTCTTTTTAGTATAGTGACTCAGTGTATGCCTTCCATGGAAACCATGGTGGCGTAGTGGTAAGTGCTGTGTCTGTGAACCAAGTCCAGTCCATTCTTTTTCTGAAGTGTGGGCTTCAGTACTGGTAAATTTGCTCCTGAACACTGAGTAAATAAAGCAAAAGGAAGAAACGGTGAAGTAAAAGAACTGAGCAGATATCAAAGGGCAACTTGAGAAGACAAAGTAAAATATAATGACATGAACAAAGAGCTGGAGAGAGAAACCCAAAAGGAAAGAACATCATTTCTCAAGCTGAAAGAACTGAAGAAAAAGTTCAAGCTTCCAGTTGCTGTAAGTGAAAGACTCTATAAGGAAAATATTAAATGACATAGGAAGCATCAAAAGAAGATGGAAGGATAAACCAAAAAAACAAACCCACTGACACTGAATTGATTCTGATTCATTGCGACCCTATAGAACAGAGTAGAACTGCTCCATAGAGTTTCCAAGGAGTGCCTGGAAGATTCAAACTGACAACCTCATGGTTAGCAGATATAGCACTTAACCACTATGCCACCATGGTTTCCATGGAAGGCCTACACAGAGTCTCTGTACCAAACAGAAATGATTGATGTTCAACCATTGTAAGAGGTAGCATATGATCAGGAACCAATAGTAATGACGGAAGAATTAGAAGCTATATTGAAGTCATTGGCAAAAAGCAAGGTTCTAGGAAATGATGGAGCATCAGGTGAGCTGTTTCATCAAACAGATGGAGTGCTAAAAGTGCTCACTCGTCTATGCCAAGAATTTTAGAAGACAGCTACCAAACTAAGCAACTAGAAGAGATCCATATTCATGCCTATTGCCAAGAAACATGATCCCATCAAATGCAGAAATAATAGAAGAATATCATTAATATCACACACAAGTAAAATTTTGCTAAAGATCATTCAGAAGTGACTGCAGCAGTATACTGACAAGAAATTGCCAGAAATTAAAGTTGAATTTAGAAGATGATGCAGAACCAGGGATTTCTTTGCTGATGTCAGATGGATCACGGCTGAAAGCAGAGAATACCAGAAATATTTTTACTTGTGGTTTATTGACTATGCAAAAGCATTTGATTTTGTGGACTGTAAAAAAAATTATGGATAACATGGAGAAGAATAGCAATTCCAGAACACTTAATTTTACTCATGAGAAATCTGTACATGGATCAAGAGACAGTCACGTGAAGAGAACAAAGGGACACTGCATTTTTTAAAGTGAGAAAAGCTGTGCATGATTGTATCCTTTCCCCCACACCTTTTCTATAGCTATGCCATGCAAATAATCTGAGAAGCTGGATTATATAAAGAAGAAGGAGACATTAGGATTGAAGGAAGACTCATTAATAAGCTGTGTTATGCAGATTATTAACCTTGTTTGCAGAAAATGAAGAGAATTTGAAGCACTTACTGACAATGATCAAAGACCACAGCCTGCAGTATGGATAACAACTCAACATCAAGAAAACAAAAATTCTGACAACTGGAGCAGTAAGAAACATCATGATAAATGGAGAAAGGACTGAAGTTGTCAATGATTTCATTTTGCCTGGCTCCAGAATCAACATCCATGGAAGTGGCGGTCAAGAAGTCAAAAGATGGATTGTATTGGGAAAATCTGCTGCAAAGGACCTCTTTAGAGTACTGAAAAGTAAAGATGTCACCTTGAAGACTAAGGTGCATCTGACCCAAGCCATGGTATTTTGTATTGCATCACATACATGTGAAAGCTGGACAATGAATAAAGAAGACAGAAGAACTGAAGCCTTTGAATTGTGGTGCTGGAGAAGAATATTGACTGTACCATTGACTGCCAGAATAACGAACCGATCTGTTCTAGAAAAAGTACAAGAATGCTCCTTAGGAGCAATGGTGGTGAGACTATGTGTTACATACTTTGGACATTTTGTCTGGAGGGATCAGTCCCTGGAGAAAGGCATCATGTTTGATAGAGGGTCAGCCAAAAAAAAAATGAAATCCCTCAACAAGATGGATTGACACTGTGGCTGCAATAATGAGCTTAATATAAAAATGATTGTAGACATGGTGCAGGATTGGGCAATGTTTCATTCTGTCAAGTATGGGGTCATCATGAGTCAGAACTGACTCGACATCATCTAACAACAACGGACTACCAGAAGTAATAAGACTGAATCTTGAATAAGTGTATATATACATATACATATATATATATATAATTTTTAAAAATGCCAAAAAAAAAAAAAAAAAAACAGGCTGAGATCAGAGTCCTTGGAATCCACCCAAATTCTGGAAGTTACTTTTTTACTCATTAATTGAAGAAGATTCTTTTTCAGACAGACTGTTAAAATTTTCAAATGATTTTCAGTGGAAAAACACAATTGTAGTCCTTGGAGAAGAAAAATCTGAGTTCCAGAGTTATTACAGTAAAATATTCAAATGACCCAAATTCAACAAAAAATTGGAAGACAGACAAAAAAGGAGGGTGGGGTAAATGGCACAATCAAAGGATAATGCAAAGAGGCAGAAGTTAGTTTTATGAAAATCTGGACAGTGGGAAAAATAGAGGAATTTAAAACAACAATATTAAATATAATTTTAAAAAGTAAAGAACACAAGGACAAGCTAAAGGAAATCAAGAAACAAAATGAGAAATTTGATCAGAAGATAAAAAGATTTTAAAAGAGGGGGGCGGAGTCAAGATGGCAGACTAAGCCCACGTCTCCTTCTATCCCTCTGGAAACCAAGACCTGAATTGACAACCAAACAGAGCCTTCTGAGCACCTAATCAGACTCAGGACACGGCACAGAGCTATTAATTGGGACTTTATACCACTCAGCGAAAAATCTCCTCTCTTTCACTGACTCCCGCTCCTGGCTAGCCCCGGCTCTCACAGACGGAAGGTAAACATACCATTTTGACTTTTTTTTCCTCGGTCTCGGCTGGCGGGCGGAGCTGGGCCTTGCCCGGCGGCTGGACTCAGACACGCTGCTGGGGGGATAGGCAGGCGAAATTCCCATACTCTGAGAGCCAGGCTCGGGACACTGTTAATCTAGACACTTTGAGCCTTTTGTTTTGTAGCTGCCTCAGTGGAGTTTGTGCGGAACTCCGTGATCAGGGTGCGGGACGCCATGTTGGTAGCGAGATATTAGCGGGACCTCGTTCTTAGCCTGGGAGCCGGCGCCTGCAAACGGGACAGTGCTTCTCTGTCAGAAAAGTAGTGATTTTGCATAGTGCTGCCTACATTGGGGGCCCTGCAACAGAAGCAGAGGAATTGCTGCCTCTGGGCACCTTTACCCCCCTGTCTGCTGCCTGTGTGGAGGACGCCATCTTGGGTACGGTGGCCGCAGCTGGACCTAATTCTTAGCTTGGGAGCCAGAGCCTGCCCACAAGAGAGCGCTTTTCTATCACAAAACCAGTACTCGACGCACTGTTGGCTAAGGCTATGCCCTGTCAGCAGAGGCCACCAGGGCAGTAGCATTGCTGTATTCTGAACTAGTTTGTTATCATCTGGGGTTGCATACAGTGGCGCTTACTTTGTCAGATGGGAAGAGGGAACACTACACTTGAAAACCTAACTGACTTGTGAACTGGTCAGATACCTTTTGCTTTAATTTTGAAGACAGCCTAGAGAAACATTTGCAATCCATCCTCACAGTACCTCTTCCAGCCTCTATATACTCACATGGGACCCAAAAAGCAACAGACAATTGTGGCATACAAGCAATCACTCATGGCTTCAGAAGGCTCCCAAACAAAGCAACCAAAGAGTTTTCCAGATGAAGAAACTTTTATGAAAGCATCAGGAAGTGAATACAAATTGATTATATACAGGGCTCTTCTAGACTTTATACAAAATGCAGCAGAACAAAATGAAAAATGAAGCAAGTTGTTCGATCTGATGGAACACCAGTACTCTGAAATCCAACAGATCAAGAAGAAAATCAAAGACATAGAAACTTCCATGCAAACCCAAGAAAACAGAATGGAACAAATGGAAAAAAGAATTTCTGACTTGGAAGACAGAGATAATGATGCCAGTGTCTATGAGCAGAAATCAGAAAAAAGAAACAAGAATAATGAAGAAACATTAAGAAGCATGGGGGACTCTATTAAGAGGAACAACCTTCGATTAATTGGAGTCCCTGAACAGGGTGAGACATCTGAGAACACAGAGTATTGTTGCTGAGCTGCTGAAAGAAAACTTCCCAGAAATCATGAAGGAAGAGAATATAGACATCTCAGATGCATATCGTATGCCACCCAATATAGATCTCAAAAGAAAGACTCCAAGACATATTATAATCAAGCTTAACAAAATGAAACATAAGCAGCAACTCTTAAAGGCAGCAAGACTCAAGGCAAAGCTAACATTAAGAGGGAAACCCTGTAGGCTCTTGTCAGATTTCTCAGCAGAAACCATGCTGGCACGGAGACAGTGGCACAACACATTCAAAGTCTTGAAGGACAAGAACTTCCAACCAAGAATTACATATCCTGCAAAACTGTCTTTCAAACACGAAAATGAAATTAAGACATTTCCAGATAAACAGAAACTCAGAGACTTTGTGAAAACCAAACCCAAACTACAAGAAATACTGAAAGAAGTTCTTGGCTTTGGCTTAGAAGAACGAAACCACTAACTTTATATTTTAGAACGACACACTACTCAATACTCATTTAGGGAAGGCTTCAAAGTAAATCACAGCTTTGATTTGGAAAGAAGCAATCAGTGATCATCATGAAAACTATGGTGTCATCATAATAAAAGAGGGATGCACTACAGTCGTTATAGTCCTTCCAGATGGAGAGGAAGATGACAAGACTGGTAGTAATTAAAATTGTGTTTATAAATAGTTTATTAAGGGGGTTCATAGGGGCAGCTGTAAAGCACAACATAGATGTATCATACCATTTCAAGAAATCTAACACACGAGTCTCAACAACTATAAAACCAGCTCTGAAAAAGGTGAAAAATCAACTCACGAAAAAGAATGTCTCAGAACAGACTAATAAGAACAACAGAGAAAACATCAACATAAAAATAAACATATCACAATGGCAGCAGTGAACACATACCTATCAATAATTACACTGAATGTGAATGGACTTAATGCTCCAGTAAAGAGACATCAAGTGACATCTTGGATCAAAAGACATGACCCATCCATATGTTGTCTACAAGAAACTCACTTGAGACCTAAAGACAGGAATAAACTGAAAATTAAAGGATGGAAGAATATATATCAAGCTAACAATGAACAAAGAAGACCAGGTGTAGCAATTCTAATCTCAGACAAAATCAACTTTAATGTCAAATCCACCATCGTGGACAAAGACGGACACTATTTATTGCTGAAAGGTTCAGTACACAAGAAAGACTTAACTATATTAAACATTTATGCACCTAATGTCAGAGCACCTAAATATGTCAAAGAAACACTGAGTATGCTCAAAAGAGAGTTAGATGACTCCACAATAATAGTGGGAGACTTTAACACTCCACTCTCATTACTAGACAGTTCATCTAGAAAAAAGCTCAGTAAAGATGCAGAAGACCTCATCGACACAATTAACCAACTAAACCTCATTGATATATACAGAACTTTCCAGCCCTCAGCAGACAACTACACCTTCTTCTCCAGTGCACATGGAACATTCTCCAGAATTGACCATGTGATAGGCCATAATGCAATGCTCAACAAAATCCATGCCATTGAATGATTGCAAAGCATCTTATCAGATCATAAAGCCATCAAAGTTGAAATCAATAGCAGAAAAAACAGAGATAGAAAGTGCAACTCTTGGAAACTGAACAACATCTTGCTCAAAAAAACATGGGTTATAGAGGAAATCAGGGATCAATTAAAGAAATACATGGATTCCAATGAGAACAAAAACACTTCCTACCAGAACCTATGGGATACAGCCAAAGCAGTGCTCAGAGGTCTGTTTATCTAAATAAATGCACACATCTGGAAGGAAGAAAGAAACCAAATCAATGAACTAACTCTACAGCTTGAACAAGTAGAAAGATAACAACAGAGGAACCCCTCGGGCACCGGAAGAAAAGAGATAATAAAGATTAGAGCAGAGCTAAATGAATTAGAGAATAGAAAAACAATTGAAAAAATTGAAAAGAACAAAAGCTGGTTTTTTGAAAAGATCAACAAAATTGATAAACCATTGGCTAAACTTATTAAAGAAAAGCAGGAAAGGAAACAAATAATCCAAATTAGAAATGAGAAGGGAGTTGTCACCACAGATGCAACAGAAATCAAAAATATCATAACAGAATACTATGAAAGACTGTACTCTAACAAATTTGAAAACCTAGGGGAAATGGACAAATTCCTTGACTCATACCACCTACCCAAATTATCACAACGTGAAGCAGAACAACTTAATAAACCCATCACAAAGGAAGAGATTGAAAAGGTCATCAAAACACTGCCAACCCAAAAAAGTCCGGGCCCAGATGGCTTCATGGCAGAATTCTACCAAGCATTTAGAGAAGAGTTATCCCCAATACTATTGAAACTATTTCACAGTATAGAAAGGGATGGAGTACTCCCAAACTCATTCTATGAAGCCAGCATAACCCTGATACCTAAGCCCGGGAAAGATCCAACAAAGACAGAGAACTACAGACCGATATCACTCATGAACTTAGATGCTAAAATCTTCAACAAAATTCTTGTCAATAGAATACAACAACATATCAAGAAAATAATCCTTCATGACCAAGTGGGATTCATACCAGGGATGCAAGGCTGGTTCAACATCAGGAAAACAATTAATGTGATTAACCACATAAATAACACAAAAGACAAAGAACACCTGATTTTGTCCATTGATGCTGAAAAGGCATTTGATAAAGTCCAACACCCATTCATGGTAAAAACTCTTAGCAAAATGGGTATAGATGGCAAATTTCTCAACACAATAAGGGCCATTTATACAAAGCCAATTGCCCACATCATCCTGAATGGAGAGAAACTGAAAGACTTTCCCCTGAGATCAGGAACTAGACAAGGATGCCCACTGTCACCTCTCCTATTCAACATTGTGCTAGAAGTTCTAGCCAGAGCAATCAGACAAGACGAACAAATAAAGGGCATCTGCATCGGCAAAGAGGAAGTTAAAATGTCCCTGTTCGCAGATGATATGATTGTATATGCAGAGAACCCCAAGGAATCTATAAGTAAGTTACTCAAACTGATAGAAGAGTTCAGCAAAGTCTCAGGATACAACATAAAAATAAGTAAATCAGTAGGATTCCTTTATACCAACAACGAAACTGTTAAGGAGGAAATTATTAAATCAATACCATTTACAATAGCCACTAAGAAGATAAAGTACCTAGGAATTAATCTAACCAGAGAAACAACAGACCTTTACAAACAAAACTACAAGCCCTTACTACAAGAAACTAAGAGAGACTTAGATAAATGGAAAAACCTACCCTGCTCATGGATAGGAAGACTTAACATTGTGAAAATGTCTATTTTACCCAAAGCAATTTATTTATATAATGCAATCCCAAAACAATTTCCAGCATCATTTTTTAATGAGATGGAGAAACAAATCACCAATCTCGTTTGGAAAGGGAAGAAGCCCCGGATAAGTAAGGTACTACTAAAGAAGAAGAACACACTGGGAGGCCTTTCATTACCCTACCTTAGAACATACTACACTGCCACAGTGGTCAGAACAGCCTGGTACTGGTGCAAGAACAGACAAATTGATCAATGGAACAGAATTGAGACCCCAGAGATGACACCATCTGCCTATGAACAGTTGATATTCGACAAAGGCCCTAAGACATTAAACTGGGGTAAAAACAGCATCTTCATCAAATATGCTGGCAAAATTGGTTATCCATCTGCAATAAACTGAATCAAGATCCATATCTTACACCTTATACAAAAACCAACTCCAACTGGATAAAAGACCTAAATATCAAACCTTAAACGATAAAGCTCATCCAAGAAAAGGTAGGAACAACAATGGAAGTTTTAATACACAATGAGGGCAGACTCCAAAATCTGTCAAAGAAACCTCAATCAACAGAAGGGAAAGTAGATAAATGGGAACTATTAAGAATCAAACACTTTTACTCATCCAAAGAGTTTATTAATAATATTAAAAGAACACCCACGGAGTGGGAAAAAATATTTGGCAACTCTATGTCAGATCGACGCCTGATCTCCATAATCTATACGATACTGCAAAATATCAATAAGAAGAAGATAAACCATCCAATTAAGTGATGGGCAAAGGAGATGGACAGATACTTCACTAAAGAGGAGATCCAGGCAGCCAAAAAACACATGCGGACATGTTCACGATCTTTAGTTATTAAAGAAATTCAAATCAAGACAACAATGAGATACCATCTCACTCCAACAAGATTGGCCATGATCCAGAAAACACAAGACAACAAATGCTGGAGAGACTGTGGAGAAATTGGAACCCTCCTACACTGTTGGTGTGGTTGCAAAATGGTCCAGCCTCTTTGGAAGGCAATCTGGCGCTTCCTTAAAGAAATGGATATTGATAAACCATTTGACCCAGTAATTCCACTACTTGGAATATATCCTACAGATTCAAGGCCTTTCACACCAACGGACACATGCACCAGAATGTTTATCGTGGCACATTCCACAATAGCAAAAAGGTGGAATCAACCCAGATGCCCAACAATAGAAGAATGGATAGGTAAACTGTGGTACATATACTCAACGGAGCACTACGCAATGATAAAGAATCACGATGATTCCAGGAAACATCTCCTAACCTGGTTTCAACTGGAAGACATTATGTTGAGTGAGAGTAGTCAGCGACAAAAGGACAAATACTGTGTGAGACCTCTAAGACAAGATCTCAAAAACAGACTTGTGTATAGAAGAAAAGACTCTTTGACAGCTGCAAGGGAGGGGAGGGAGGGAGTGCGACGGGGGAGGGTTTAGTTTAGGTAGTTACTAGAAATCTAGTTGGGAGAAAGCGGTGACAGCACACATTAGGAACAAGAACAACATTAAGTGGACTTCAGCATAACTGGAGTACTCCTTCCATCTTAACTCAATACTGCAAGGATAGAGTAGCTGGGGCGGGGGGCAGGGGACCATGCTCTTAGGCGAATTCCAGGCCAATTGGCACAACTAGTGTTTTGCTACGAGAGCTCTCTGCACCCCACATTGGTGAGTGGCGTCTAGGGTCTTAAAAGCTGCCAAGCTGCCATCCGAGGACACAGCAAATGGTCCCAACTCAGCAGGAACGGATGCTCACCGAGGGCCAAAATGGCATGCGGTAAAGACAACCGAGAAGACAGAGAGACTCACAAGAGTGGGTGCCTACATCGACCTGGGACCAGAAGAACCGGATGGTGCCCGGCTACCACCAGTGATAGCCATGACAGAGCTCACAGAGAGGAGCCTCACTGGCAACACAAGAATAAAGAGAGGTGCATCATGAGATCTCCACTAAAAGACCTCAATTGATGGTCCAGCGGTTTTGGGGTTCCTCTGAGAGCATGGCCCCTGGCCCTGATGCTGCCCGTTCCCATAAATTATAACAAAGGTCCACTCTTTGGACAGGAATGGATTGGACTTGGCAATGCAGAGTAACCATATATTGGAAGCACTTTATGTTTCTAGACATCTATAGGATATCATCTTGCTGACCTCTGGCTGGAGGAAGGGGAGTGGACGGAGAGGAGTGGAAAGGAGACTGTTGGGAGGATGAGACATGTATGGAGCAGAGAGGAATAATGTGCAGTCACCGGACAGGGAGAGCTGTGGAAGCTGCATATAGGGGGGCATGTAAATTTACATGTGAATGTACATTTTCATTCAGTTATGTTAAATAAAAATGAAAAATAAAAAAGTAAAAAAAAAAAGATTTTAAAAGAGTTAAATGGGAATACAGGCATTGAAGAACACAATAAGACAAAAAGTGAATCAGAATATTCAAGAGTAGATTAGAGGTGAAATGAAGTAGAGACAAAGGTATCAAAATTATTGAGTCTCAAGGGAAACAACTCTGTCAAGAAATCAAACATGTATTGCATTGGGCAAATTTGCTACAAAAGGCTTCTTTAAAGTGTTACAAAGCAAAGTCATCACTCTGAGAATTAAGATACACCTGACCCAAATCATGGTACTGTCAATCAACTCATATGTATGCAAAAGCTGGAAAACGAATAAGGAAGAGCAAAGAAGAACTGATGCCTTTGAATTATAGTGCTGGCAAAGAATACTAGACATACTAGAGAATGCCAAAACAATGAACAACTCTGTTCTGGAAGAAGTACAGCCAGAACACTCCTTGAAGCGAGGATGGCAAGAATTTGTCTCACATCGTTTGGACATGCAACAGTGTATAAAAAGAATTCAACACTAGAATTAAGTGGTATTTTTTTTCCTCCAGGACTGCAAGAGAGGTTCAACATTCAAAAAAAAAAAAAAAAACACTGTAAAACACCACATTAATAGATCAAAGGAAAAGAAACACAAGACCATATCAATTGGCTTGGAAAAGGCATTTGATAAAGTAGAAGATCTTTTCATTATAAAAATACTCACAAGCCAGCACTAGAAAGTAACTACCTTAATATGATTAAGAGAATTTGTGCAAGTCCTACAGCCAACATTATAAACAATATAGAAAGACTGAGAGCTATTTCCTTAAGACAGGGAACAAGACAAAAGTATTCACTTTCATCACTATATTTTAATATTGTACTGGAACTCCTAGACAGAGCAATGAGGCAAGAAAAAGAAGTAAAATGTATCTGAGGTAGGAAGGAAATTGTAAAATTATCACTATTTGCAGATAACATGGTCATATACATATAAAATCCCGAAGAATACACAATAAAGGTTTTAGAGCCAATAGAAGAATTCATCAAAGTTGCAAAGTACAAGGGCAACACACAAAAATGAATTGAGTTTCTCTAAAACAGCAATGAGAAACCTGAAAGGAAATTAAGAATAGAATTCCATTTACAATGTTGCTGTTGTTGTTGGGTGCTGTTGAGTAAGCTCCAACTCATAGCGACCCTATGTACAGCAAAACAATGAAACACTGCCCATTCTTGTGATGTGCCCACAATCATTTTTATGCTTAAACCCATTGTTGCAGCCAACATTACAACCCATCTTGTTGAGAGTTTTCCTCTTTTTCTCTGACCCTCCATTCTACCAAGCACCATCTCCTTCTCCATTCTCCTTCGCCCTCCTGACAACATGCCCAACATATGTGAGATGAGGAGCACTCTGATTGTACTTCTTCTAGAACACATCTGTTTGTTCTTTTGACAGTCCATGGTGCGTTCAATATTCTCCAACACCACAATTCAAAGGCATCGATTCTTCTTCTGACTTTGTTTTAGTCATCTGGTACTGCTCTAACAGAAATAATGCAAAATAGATGGCTTTAGAAAAGAAAAAAATATTCTTACACAGTCCAGCAGGCTACAAATCCAAGTTCAAGATGTCCACTTCAGGGAAAGGCTTTCCCTCTTGGTCAGCTCTGGAAGAAACTCCTTGTGTTGCATCAGTCTTTGGCCAGGGAGCATCTTGGTGCAGAAAACTCAGGACATGCTCTACTCCTAGTGCTTCTTTCTTGATGGTATGATGTTCCCCAAATCTCAGCTTGCCTCCCTTTCTTTTATATCCCAAGAGGCCTCCTCAAGGCACAAAACAATCCTACACATTGAATATTACCCCACCATCACAACTGCTGCCCATTCATCCTC
Organism: Heterohyrax brucei; assembly: GCA_028571685.1. NCBI lineage: Eukaryota > Metazoa > Chordata > Mammalia > Hyracoidea > Procaviidae > Heterohyrax > Heterohyrax brucei. The sequence goes on from CM053166.1 coordinate 118,470,707, forward strand.
ATTAACATTATATAGAGTCAGGATTTCCAACATGGGGGAACCTCACATAGTAGAAGGAATCCTGGCCTAGTCAAATTTTTACACATATTTTGTGGGGAACACAAGTCAGTCTCTGACAGTCTTCCTCATTCATTGTCCAGCTTTTGCATGTGCATGATGTGACTGCAAATACCATGGCTTGAGTCACGCACACCTTAGACTTCAAGGTGACTACTTTTCAGTACTTTGAAGATGTCCTTTGCAACAGCTTTTCCCAGTGCAGTGATTTTTGACACACTCTTAGAGCTAAGTAAATGAAATCCTTGAGAACTTGAAACATTTCTCCATTTGCAATAGCATCTAAAATATTAAAATACCCAGTAATAAATTTAACCAGGAATGTGAAAGATTTGTACAACACAAATTATAAAACATTGCTGAAAGAGCTTAAAAAAGACTGAAATAAATGGAAAGATATCTGTATTCATGCACTAGAAGATTTTATATACTGGTAAGTTGTCAGTACTACCCAAAGTAATTCATAGATTCAGTGCAAACCCCTTCAAAATTCCATCAACATTCTTTACAGAAATGGAAAAGACAATCCTCACATGTATATGGAACTGCAAAGGGGTCTTGAAAAGCCAAAGTGATCTTTCTTTTCTTTTCCTAGATGAAGATTTATACAACTAACTAGCTTCTCATTAAACAATTAGTATAAATATGTTTTGTGACATTGATTACCAACCCCACAACATGTCAATACTCTCCCTTCTTGACTTAAGTTCTCTATTACCAGCTTTTCTGTTCCCTCCTGCTTCCTAGTCCTTGCTCCTTTTGTCCCAGAGCCAAAGCAAGCTTTAAGAAGATGAACAAGCAGGGAAACTCATACTTTCTGTTTTCAAAACATACTATAAAGCTGTGTTATTCAAAATAGTCTGCTACTACATGATAACATACACACAGAACAACGGAATAGAATTGAGATCCCAGAAATGAACCCACACATCTACAGTCAATTTATTTTTTACAAGAGTTATGAATCTATACAATGGGGAAAGAACAGTTGTCAATAAATGGTTTTGATACAACTGGATCTCCACAGGCAAAAGAATGGATCTGGACTCATACCTCATACCATATACACAAAACTAACTCAAAATAGATCAAAGACCTAAATGTAAGAACAAATACAGGGGTATTGCTTTGTGACCCAGTATTTAACAATGAGTTTTAGATAATGACACCAAAAGAATAAGCAACAAAAGACAAAACAGATACACTGGACTTCATCAAAAATTTTTTTAAAAAAGAAAAAGAAACCCTTTTGTTCAACAAAGGACTTTAACGAAAAAGTGAAGAGACAACTTGCTTACTGGGATAAAATTATTGGGAACTGTGTATTGAATATGGGTTGAACATCCAGAATATAGAGAGAGAACACCTGCACCTTAATAACAAAAAGACGAAGAATCCAATACAAAAATAGGCAAAGGATTTTAATGGACATTTAACTAAAGGAGATACACAAATGGCCAACAAGCAAATGGAAATATACTCTCAAGATTATTAGCCATTTAAAAACCCAACATATTACCATTGACTTGGGACCAATTCGTAGTGGCCACTATAGGACAGAGTAGAATGGTTCCGTAAAGTTCCCAAGGATCGACTGGTGGATTTGAACTGCGAACCTTTTCATTAGCAGCCATAGCTCTTAACCAGTCATTAGGGAGACTGAATTCAAAACTTATTGAGATATCACTTCTCCCTTACCAAAACGGAAACAACAAATTTTAAGAGAGGATGTGTAGAAATGAGACCCCTGATCCATTTCCAGTAGGAATACAAAATGTAGAGTGGCAATGGAAAGCAGTTTAGTGTTTCTTCAACAAGTTGAACACGTAATTACCATACTACTCATCACTGAAGAGGAAGCATTGAGTTTCTGTTTGTGGTGATGGAAAACTTGGCAACAGATACTGGTGTTGGTTGTACAGTGTGATCGATGCAATTAGTGTTACTGAACTTTAAATGTGAAAAAAACACAATGAATTGGCAACTTTTGTGTTATATAGGTTTATTGTTTACAACAACAAAAAAATTAGGCTTCTACAAAAGGTGTCCACAACAAATGCAAGAACAAGCTGTTATGTTCATGGTGTTGGCACAACGATTAAAAAGTTGCATAGTCAAGGAGTCAGAAAGAAGGCTAAATCTGGACTGAATACATCACTGAAAAGTGAATTTGACTTAAAGATTCTACAGATGAAACAGATAAAATTTAGGAAAGCATTTCTCAGCTGAAGAGCTATCAACACCGCGGCTGGGACAAGTTTTCATTGTAGAGTACTCACTCACACAACATGCCATGTGAGTATTTAGCACGCTCTTGACACTAAATACTGGAGGCATTCACCGTGAGTAAACAAACAAAACTTCTAAATTTGAGATGACTTGATGCATACTTAAGAAATAGTGTACTTAAGAAATGTAATATAAGCTTTAAAATGAGCATTTAACTATATTATGCTTTGAAGTGCTTTAGAAGGATGTTTCAATTAGCATACACACAACCATGTACTGGAGACAGAACAAATGTCATTTCTGTTATTTCACAAAAATGACTTACTTAAGCTCACACAACTATTTAGTAACAAAACCAGGATGTAATCAAAGGTATTCTGACACCTATTACTTTGATTCTCCTCTAATACAGGTGAGGTGGGACCAGTTGATGCTATTTAGATGGCCACTAGTTAACTTTTAAGACCCCAGACTTCAGGTGGATTGTCTTGAATGCTCAGGGCTGCAACTGTTCTTCCAGTTCTCCTAGGCCTGTACATAAGAAGCTAAGTATATTAATTTTAGGCCTGTTTGTGCTACTTTTTATCTACTCCTTCTGATATCCCTTAACATGTTCTGTTAAAAATTCTCATTAACTCCATCCATGCCCGACCCGCTCTCTAATTTTTTCTTACTTAGTGTATACATAATGTTGGATTCATATACTGAAAGTACTTAGATAAATGAATAATAAGCTCTTTAAATTTTAAATAGTGGTAACCAAATTTAGTAGATTCAAGTAACAGTAGTAAGCATGGACTTGGATCCTAGAATGTGCAGATCAGAGAAATCACTTTCATTAAATATCAAACTCCATTTATAAGCTTGTTAAAGCAATGAAAACCCCACTACTTCCAGTGGCATTGCATTCATTGGAAATCAGGTTCTCAGAATGTCCAGAACTCTGAACCTGTTACATAAAGTCACTTTTATTCCATTCAGCTGAATTTGTTAATAATGATTGTCAATCCAACACCATCTTTCTGGCAAGCAGATGGAAACATTCTATACTGTCACAGATTGAATTGTGTCCCTCCAAAAATATCGTCATCAACTTCTCTGAGCCATGATTCCCAGGACTGTATGATTGTCCACCATTTTGGCATTTGATAGAATTTTCCAATGTGTTGAAATTCTATCACTTATGACTTAGTGGAATGGATTAGCAGTATTTCTTTTGATGAAATCTAAAAGATTGGATAGTATCTTAAACCAATCTATAGTAAGATATAAAAGAGAGAAGCAAACAGAGAGACACAGGAGTCTAATATCACCAAGAAGACAGTGCCAGGTGCAGAACACAGTCTTTGGACTTAAGTTCCTCTTGGAGATGCTCCCTGACCAAAGGAAGGCTGATCCATTACAAGGAACTTCCTCCAGGGCTGGCAGAGAAAGAAAGCACATCCCTGAAGCTGTCACCCAGAATTCAGACTTCTAGCCTACTGGGCTGTGAGAAATTTAACTTCTTTTTGTTCAAGTCATCCACTCGTGGATACTTGTTACAGCAGCATTAGATGACCAAAACATGTCGTTGTTAAGTGCCATCAAGTCAGCTCCAATTCATAGCCACCCTATAAGTAACAGAAGGAAACACTTGCTGGTCCTGTACCATGCCCCAAATCTTTTTTATGCTTAAGCCCATCACTGCAGACTCTGTGTCAGTCCATCTTGTTGACAGTCTTCCTCATTTTCACTTACCCTTTTTCACTGACTCAACCAACATGGTAACTTTCTATAGGGATTGATCCACCCTGACACCTTGTTCAAACTATGTAAGATACAGTCTTGCCGTCTTTGATTCCAAGGAGCACTCTGGTTGTACCTCTTCCGAAATGGATCAGTTTGTTCTTTTGGCGGTCCATGGTATATTCAACATTCTTCTCCAACACCACAATTCAAAGGCGATTCTTCTTCTGTCTTCCTTATACATTGTCCAGATTTTGTATGCATGTAATGTGATTGAAAATACCATGACTTTGGCCAGGTACACCTTAGTCTTCAAGGTAACATCCTTACTTTTCAGTACTTTAAGGAGGTCCTTTGCAGGAGATTTTCCCAGTGCAATCCATCTTTTGACTTCTTGACTGCTGGTTCCATGGGCGTTGATTGTGTAACCAATAAAATGAAACCCTTGACAACACTGATCCACTCTCCATTTATAATGGTTCAGTTGTGGGGATTTTTGTTTTCTTGATGTTGAGGGTAATCCATACTGAAGACTGTGGTGCTTGATCTTCATCAGTAAGTATTTCAAATCCTCTTCACTTCCAGAAAGCAAGTTGTGTCATAGGCACAAAGCAGGTTGTTACGAGTCTTGTTCTTCTTCACATAGCTCAGCTTCTCAGATTATTCGCTTCCCATACAGATTGGAAAGGTATTGCGAAAGGATACAACCCTAATGCACATGTTTCCTGACTTTAAGCAGTATCTCCTTGTTTGGTACATATGACGGCTTCTTGATCCGTTTACAGTTTCCTCATGAGCACAATGAAGTGTTCTGGAGTTCTCCTTCTCTGTAATGTTAGCCATAATTTGTTATGATTCACACAGTCAAATACCTTTGCATAGTCAATGAGACACAGGTATACATCTTTCTGGTATTCTCTGCTTTCAGCCAAGATCTGTCTGACATTAGCAATGATATCCCTGGTTCCACATTCTCTTCTGAATCCTACTTGAATTCCTGGCAGTTCTCTGTCAATATAATGTTGCAGTTACTTCTGAATGATCTTTAGAAAAATTTTACTTGTGTGTGATGTTAATGATACTGTTTGACTACTTCTGCATTCAATTGGATCACTTTTCTTGAGAATAGGCATAAATATGGACCTCTTCCAGTTGGTTGGCCAGGTACCTGTCCTCCAAATTTTGTGGCATAGATGAATGAGCACTTCTAGCACTGCGTCCATTGTTGAAACACTTCAGTTGATATTTCATCAATTCCTGGAGACTTGTTTTCCTCAAATTCCTTCAATTTAGTTTTGATTTCTATTGGTTGCTAATCATACACTACCTCTTGAAATGGTTGAAAACCAATCACTTTTTTTCTGATATAATGACTCTGTATTCTTTCCGTCTTCTTTTGATGCTTCTTGAGTAGTTTAATATTTTCCCTGTAGAATCCTTCACTATTGCAACTTGAGGTTTGAATTTTTTTCTTCAATTCTTTCAGCTTGAAAGATATGAAGTGTGTTCTTCCCTTTTGGTTTTATTTGTCTCCAGCTCTTTGCACATGTCATCATTATACTTTGTTTTCTCAAGCCACCCTTTAAAATCTTCTGATCAGTTACTTTGTCATGCCTTCCTTTTGCTTTATCTATCACCTGGTCTTAGGTCATCAGTGTTCCATGCATCAAATCTGTTTGTGAGATGGTCTCTAAACTCAGGCTGAATATACTTGAGGTCATACTTTGATTCTTGTGGACTTGCTCAAGTTTTCTTCAGTTTCAATTGAACTTGAATATGAGCAATTTATGATCTGTGCTGCAGTCAGCACCTGGTTTTGTTTTGACTGTCGATATTGAGCTTTTCCATCATCTTCCTCCGTGTATATATTGAATTGATTCCTGTGTATTTCATCTGGTGAGTAGTCGCTGCTTATGTTGTTGTAAAAAGTTATTTGCAATAAAGAAGTCACTGGTCTTGCAAAATTCTATCATGCAATCTCTGGCAACATTTCTGTCACAAGGCTGTATTTTCCAACTATTGATCCTTCTTCATTGTTGCCAACCTTTAAATTCCAGTCACCAGTAATTATCAATGCATCCTGATTGCATGTTCAATCAATTTTAAACTGCAGAACCTGGTAAAAATCTATAATGTCTTCCTCTTTGGCCTTAGTGGTTGGTGTATAAATTTGAATAGTCATATTAAATGGCCTTCTTTGCATGTATATGGATATTTTCCTATCACTGACAGCATTGTACTTGAACACAGATCTTGAAATGATCCTCTTGACAGTGAATGCAACACCATTCCTCTTCAAGTTTTCATTGCCAGCATAGTAGGCCAGATGATTGTCTGATTCAAAATGCCCAATACCAGTCAATTTCAGCTCACTAATGCCTAGAACATCAGTGTTTCTGAATTCTATTTCATTTTGATGATTTCCAATTTTCCTAGATTCGTACTTCATACATTTCACATTCTAAATATTAATGGATGTTTGCAGCTGTCTCTTCTTATTTTGAGTAATGCAACATCAGAAAATGAATGTCCTGAAGGCTCCATCCACATCATCAAGGTTGACTGTATTTTGAGGAGGCAGCTCTTTCTCAGTTCTCTTTTGAGAGCATCCCCACCTGGGGGGCTCATTTCTGGCACTAGATCTGAAAGGAATACATATAGTCATTATACTGGAAAGAATTGGTCAATGTTCAACCATTTGAAGTGGTAGCATAGGATCAGCAATCAATAGTACTGAAGGAAGAAGTCAAAGCTACATTGAAGGCATCAGCAAAAATCAAGGCTCCAGTACTTGAAGGAATATCAAAAGACCCATTGCACTAGGAAAATCTGCTTCAAAGGACCTCCTTAAAGTATTGAAAAGTAAAGACATCACCTTGAAGACTAAGGTGTACCTGACTAAAGCCATGATGTTTTCAATTGCATCACATACATGCAAAAGCTGGACAATGCATAAGGACGACAGAAGAAAAACTGATGCCTTTGAATTGTGGTATTGGAGAAGACAATAGAGTGTACCATGGATTGCCAAAAGAACAAATTGATCTGTTTGGGGACCATTTTTGCACACGACTTTCTTATACCAAGATTTTCAGTTAGGATTTTCCTGTTTCTCTGTTTATGTCTGTTTATGTATGCTATGCTTCTCACAGTCAACTGACAATTTTGACACACAATTTGATGAACTTTTGCAGTGTTTTTGTCAGTTCTGCTCATTACTGGTTGCCCTGACCTCTCCTCGTCAGTGATGCTTTCTCTCTCCATAAGCCGTTTGTACACTGACATTTTCCTTATGGTATTATTCCCGTAAACTTAGACTAGCAGGTCCCTGATTTCATTTCCACTCTTACCAAGTTTAACAAGAAATTTAGTGTTTGTTTATTGCTCCAATTCAAGCTCCAGAATTCTCACGATGGCATACAGAAACATGCAGCAACAATAATGAATGCCACTCAGCAAGACATAGCCTCATGTCAGTACAAACACAGCTGTGAGACACTGCTATACCAGGGTTTCAACTGTTACTGAGTTGTTTGTACAGTGCTGCCAAAGAAAGCACATGGTTGTTAGTTCACAAACTTAATTGTCAGACTCTCGTATACATGTGGGGAACTGAGCAGCCCCTGTCTGGAGGTGAGATAGAGGGCGGAGGGAGACAGGAGCTGGTTTAATGGACACAGGAAATATGGGGTAGACAGGAAAAGAGTACTATTATAGGGTGAGGAGAGGAGCTAGAGTTACATAGCACTGTTTGTGCAAGTTTTTGTGTGACAAATTGAGTTGGATTGTAGACTTTCACTTAAAGCACTATACTTATGTAAAATATATGGTCTTTTGTGCTGGATTTTCCAAATACAATATGTCATTTGATTTCTTGGCTGTTGCCTCTATGGACATTGATTGCTGAGCCAATTAGAATGAAATCATTGACATCTTTATCATGATGCTCTTTATTGACTCAGTTGTTAGTCTCTACATTTCATTAACGTTCACATGTAATCCATTCTGAAGGCTATAGTCTTTGACCTTCATTGATAGTGTTTTAAAATGTCTTTATCAGGGGTAGGCAAAGTGTTCATCTGCAATTTTCGGGTTTTTAATTAATCTTCCTCCAATCTAGATTTACATTTTTCTTCAGATAGTTTGACTTCTGTGAGTACATGTTCAACATACAGATTGAATAACGAAGGAGAAAGAGAAAACACTGCTGCACATCTTTTCTAGTTCTTAGCTATGCAGTATCCCCTTGTTCTCTGTCATCTGCATTTTTCAGGGTTTTAATTAATCTTCCTCCAATCTAGATTTACATTTTTCTTCAAATAGTTTGACTTCTATGAGTACATGTTCAACATACAGATTGAATAACGAAGGAGAAAGAGAAAACACTGCTGCACATCTTATCCAGTTCTTAACTATGCAGTACCCCCTTGTTCTTTGTTGGAAGGACTGCCTCTTCATCCGTGTGCAAGATCCACATGAGCACAGTTAAGTGTTCTGGAATTCTCATTCTTCCTAATATTACTCATAATTTGTTATGATCCTCACAGTTGAATGCCCTTGCTTAGTCAATAAAACACAGGTAAGCTAAATACGTTAAAGCTTATTTGAAAAGGAAACCAATGCCAAAAAATCTATTGCCATAGAGAAGATTCAGGCTCATAGTTACCCTAGAATACACAGTATAGCTGTCCCACAGGGCTTCCAAGAAGCAGCTGGTGAGTTCAGACTCCTGATCTTTGGATTAGCAGCTCACTGCAGCTCTTAATCACTAGGCCACTTTGAAAGTGTCTGAACTCATTTGGGTCTTTTTACTGTGCTAACACTACAACTGCTTGTAAAGAAAATCAGAAATATATTGGTAAGTAAATAAGCATTATGACCATTTCAAAGAGTTTTTCAAAAATTAGTCTTTGCTACATTTAAAATATCAGTTGTACATAATGCATTTTACATTTTCTCCTTTTTTCCTTGCAATGCTTGTTTTCTAATAAAAAAACAAATTTAATTAGAGAAAATCATAGCAATCACCTATCTCCAAATATGAATAGAGAAATATTTACATCAATTATTAATTTAATGAAATAAAAGATTAATGATGCAGTTGAAGTAACCTAGTTATTCTTTAAGCTACTCACATTCCTCTTTCATGAACAGAGAGTATTATTATCATAAAGTTAGTATGTTTTGTTCACATCCATATTTTGATACTTTGCCCATATAGGCATATGTCCCATATAAATTTCTGTAAAATTAAACAGAGCACATCCAAAATAATACTCTTTTGCCTGAAGACAGCAACTAAATCTGAAGTCTATATAGAATATAATTTGTGATTAAAAAATCTTACGTAGACTATTCACATAGGTACATATATCATTATTTCATTTTGTTTCACAATTGTTTTACACTATATGAATATTATCATATATTTCAAAATCCACTTTGTGGTGGTCAGGATTATGTCTTCTTGGTCACTCCATGTTTGGCTGCTGTATCAAGTGGCAGGGCAGAGCCTGTGGTGGCTTTCCCACCCTCATCTCTCATCTCTCTGCCTTCCACCACCTACTGCTTACATAGCCAGCAGCTCCTGCTTGCTTCTGTCATCTGTTTCCTGGACTTGAACTAGCATCTTTTGGAATCATCAACCCTTACAGCCAACACTTGAGAGTCCTGTTCCTTGACCTGTAGATTCTGGGTTTGTCAGCCTCTGCAGCTCCATCTGGCTGCCATCTTGGGATCCGCTGACCTATATAACCAGTGATCTAGAACTCTGGTCTCTGACCTACTGACGTTGGGTTCACCAGCTCCTGTGGCCACGTGAGGCTTGTGCCAGGACTTGGGATGTTCAGCTTCTGCAATTGCGTGAGCTATTTCCTATATATATCTTTCCTTGTACTTTATATATGTAAATCTTCCCTTGTACATACACATGTTGCTAATTTTCCTTCCCTAGAAAACCCAGCCTAAGACAATTTGGTACCGTGAGAGTATTTGCTCTAGCCATTTTAAAACTGTGAATGGATAGAAGATTCAGAAGGAACCGAAGAAGGCACAGATGGTGAGAAACAAGTAGCAGAGGAGTGGCAGCAGCAGCAGAATCAGAGGCAGCACTGGAGCCAACCTATGGAGCAAGAGAGCTAAGTGCCTGTGCACAGAGTTTTCCTTGTGGAACGGGGTGCCTCAAGGCACTTGAATTGGTGGATCTAGCTTTGCTGACCCACAGAGCGAGAGAGCTGAGTGCCTTTGTGCAGGATGCTTTCCAGCAATAGTGGGGTGGGCACTTGAGTCAGTGGAGCTACAGAGCTTTGGAACACATCACCCTGCAGGGATGATGCGGGCCTGAGGCCCAGACTGTGAGGCCATTGGAAGCAGAAGCTGGAGAGACAAACAGCGTGAGAAGCTGAGCTGCTTCAGTCTCAAACGGTATGGCCATGACCCCAGGGGTTTGAAAGCGTGGAACCGTGAAGTTCTGTTTTTGTAAGGGTGGAACTGCCACTCTTTTGGGCTTAGGGTGCACCTAAAGCCGATGAGGCAGAGTTTCTGTCCACATGGGCCTTGAGGCAGAGTTGTAGTACAGGGCTGGGGGTCTCCACTCAGAATCCAGAGAGTGTGGCCAATACCTAGAGTCTGGAGGTCAGGGCCGTTGTGTAGAATGTCCCAGAAAATGTAAGAACATTTTTAAAGCTTTGAGGGCTAATGTAACGAGTTCTGCTGACTTGCCTGTTGCCTGTTAATGCCTTCTTTCTCTGCAATTTCTCCCATTTATAATGGAAATGTCTTAACTTGTGCCTGTTCTGCCATTGTACCTTTGGAAGCAGACAGTGTACATTCTAGGTTTTATAGATGTAAAGAAATTTTTTAATTTTGGACTTGGAACTGATTTAAGACTTCTATCATATGGGATGGACATGATTTTGCTATGATGGGTTGAATGTGTTACATGTTTCAATGATCTGATTTTTGGGGTGCCAAAGGGTGGGATGTTGTGGATCTTATTGTGTCCCCCCAAAAACATGTGTAGCCATGTGGCTTGGCCATGGTTCCCAATATTTTGTGATTGTCCTCCATTTTGTGATTTTCTTGTGCTATATGTTAAAGGATTAGGGTGGGACTGTAAATCCCTTCATAGGGTTACTTCCCTGCTCTGCTGTAAAGGGAGTTTCCCTGGAGTATGGCTTGGCCCACCCTTAATCCTTTTGTCGTACAAGTGATAAAATGAAACAGAAGCAGGTGGAGAACTGGGAACCTCACACCATCAGGCAAGCAGCACCAGGAGAAGAGCGTGTCCTTCAGACCTGAGGTTCCTGCGCCAAGATGCTCCCTGGACAAAGACTGATGCAATACCAGACTTTCCTGCAGAGCTGACAAGGGGTAAAGACTTCCTCTGGAACGGACATCCTGAATTTGAACTTGTAGCCTACTGGATTGTGTAAGAATAAACCTTCCTTTGTTAAGGCCATCCACTCTGTGATATTTCTGTTAGAGCAGCACTAGCTGACTAAAACAACATTGACACGCAAAATCCACTTTGATGGTTATTTCCCAGTTTCCACTATCAAAAAGTTGGAATGAAGATCCTTATCCATCTGTATTTATATATACATAGAAGAATATTTTTAGAGAATACACTTAGAAACAATAATGATGAATTATAATCTAAGATGGTTGTAACACATTTATAGTCACATTAAAAGAGTAGAAGAGTACCTGTTTCCCCAAGAATTAGTATGGCTAAATGTTTTACTTTGTTGTACTTTTCCCTGATTGCTACTAATGAGGTTGGATCTGAATTACTTCTCTTTACTTTATGAAAAACAGAGAATTCCTTAGGTTCTCATAAGTGTCCCTTTGGCAGATGTAACTATGTGACATATGATACAACTTGGAAGGGTGAGATAAGAATTGAAAGGAATAACTTTCTCAAAGGCTATAAAGGAGTCATTCAAAGAAGGCTGATATTTTGTTTATTTAAAGCCCAGTTTAATAGGCCTAACATTTTGAGGGGAAGATATATGAGCTTGACAGAGTCACCATTTTTACAGTGGTTAACTCACTTCTAACTACCACATCAACAGAATGATGTGCCTTTAAATTTGATAAATTCTCAAAGAGGACAGAGTCATCTTTTAACTTAAAAAATGTAACTAAAAAATCAATTATTAACTCATTCTTAAAGTTCTTGTGGGGGTAGTTAAGAGACATAATTTTATGGAAATTTGAGTCATTGGCACAGACCTTATAAGCAATAAAAATAGTAATAGCAAGACAGTTTTCTTGCTTAATCCCTACAAAACTATATTTCAGATAGTTTTCTTTCTTAATCCCTATAACTCTAGGTGATAAGTTCTAATATTATGCCTCATTTCATAGACAAAGATGTTGAAATTTTGAGTGCTTGCCTAAGGTCACAGAGCAAATTTTTAACACAGCTGAAATTTGTATTAAGTCAGTCCGATAGCAAAATCTTTGCTCATAAATCCCATACTATACTCTTTTCCCCATCAAGGGGCTTTTCTCATGATAACCACTCCCTGGACAAACCAAACACTTTGCTGTCAAGTTGATTCGGCCTCGTAGCAGCCCTATAAGACAGAACAGAACTTCCCCATAGAATTTCCAAGAAGCCGCTGATGGTTTTGAATGTATCAACTTTTTGGTTAGCAGCTGAGCTGTTAATCACTGTGCAACCAGGGTTTCTCTTTCATGACATCATTCTGTCTTTAATATCCTGATTTTTTATCAAGGCAGTTTGTTACATTCATAGAGAACATTTTAAGTCTTTTCTGCCAGCAGAGATACTATTAAGGGAACAAAAACCAGTATTCATTTTAAAAAAATAGTATTTCATTGAGTTTTGATGAAAGCTGACACAGCAAGCTAGGTTTTCATTGGACCATTTCCACACAAATTGTTTGCTGATGTTATTTACATTCATCACAATGTGTTAACATTCTGTTTAATCGTGCTCTGCTTTTTCCATTTCTAGTACTCTAGTTTGCCTGACCCCTTATAACAGTATTTCATTTTTGACTCAAGGAAGAGTAACATAAAAGAGGCTTACTGGAGGAAATGACTATGTAGCACAGTGGAGAGAGAAAACTCAAGCATTATTTAAATCAAATTGGGGGGAAAAAGAAAATTTCATCTTTTCCAACATTTTGTCATGCACAATTCCAAAATGAAATATTTACCTTTGAAAACTCTAATTAAAATACAAAAGAATTCCTCTGAGGAAGAGTTCATGCATCTTCAATATAATTTAAGTATTGATGTTTCTTAATTGAATCAATTCTTTGAGTTTATTTCATTATCCCAAATTCACGTAATATTTTTTAATAATTATAGGACAAATCAATTATTTTCCTGTTAACTGACACATTGAGAGTACTACATTTAGCAGCTAAAAAAGCAGTCACCAAAGACCAAAGTGTAGAGGAGGGTGATCAGAGAAATGTATTGTACCATACTCATTCTCTTGAGGAACTAATTGCAACTAGTGAAAATAATTTCATTCTTTTCTGCATTGCTTCCAAATATACAATTCTATGGATATCCTTCCTCTCTTTTTCAACCTTTTTTCTTATATACATCAATAACCTCCCTATTTCTCCAAAGTCAATCTTTTGGCAAATTCATCATAACTCCAGTACGATGTTTCTAATAACAGTATCTGGGAAAGTTAGATTAGGATCACTTCTTCCTGAATAATCTAAAGTAAGATACTTTGTTAATTCAGTCAGTCAGTCAACAAGTACTTACTGAGTTCTACTTTGCATCAAGCACTGTGCTATGTGATGAAGACATACACATAAATAAGTCATGATACCTGCTCTCAATGATATCATGACTGGAAAACTTTTTCCAGAAAGATAACAATGGCATCACTTTTCTTAGTCTATAATGTATATCACATACCATAAGTACTAGGTATACATGTTGTTAGGGGCTCTGTGGTTACTGACAACTCATAGCAACCCTACATACAACAGAAGGAAACACTGCTCTGCCCTGCGCCATGCCCAGAGTTGTCTCTATGCTTGAGCTGATTGTTGCAGCTACTGTGTCAGCCCTTCATTCAGGATCTTTTTCACTGACTCTCTACTCCACCAAGCACGATGTCCTGTTCCAAGGACTAATTCTTCCTAACGACCAGACTGAAATGTGCAACATGTTTTCTAGCCATCTGCGACTGTACTTCTTCCAAGGTAGATCTGTTCATTCTTTAGGCAGTCAATTGCATATTCAATACTGTTCCCCAACACCACAGTTCAAAGGTGTCAATTCTACTTCTGTCTTCTTTATTCATTGTCAAGCTTTTGTGTGTGTATGATGTCATTTAAAACACCATGACTTGGGTCAGGTCTATTTCAGTCTTCAAGGTGACATTTTTGCTTTTCAATACTTTTAAGAAGTCTTTTGTGGCAGATTTTCCCAATGCAATGTCTTTTGATTTCTTGGCTGCTGCTTCTGTGAGTGTTGATTGCAGATACAAGTAAAATGAAATCTTTGACAACCTCAATCTGTTCTCCATTTATAATGGCATTGATTATTGGTCTAGTTGTGAGGGATTTTGTTTTCTTGATGTTGAAGTGTAATATATACTGAAAACTGTGGTCTTTGATGTTCATCAGTAAGAGTTTCAAGTCCTCTTCACTTCCAATGGTACAAGATTATGGCATCTGCTTAATGCAGGTTGTTAATGAAGATACCTCCAATCCTGATGTCTCATTCTTCTTGATATAGTTCATTTTATTTGCTTGGCATACAAATGAAATAGGTAAGACAAAAAGACACAGCTCTGACACACAAGTTTACCAACTTTAAACGTGAAATATTCCCTTGTTCTGTCGAACGACTACCTCTTGACCTGTGTACAGATTCTTTATGAGCACAATTAAGAGTTCCAGAATCTCTATTCTCTGAATTATTACCTATAATTCCTTATGATCCAAGCAGTTGAATGCCTTTGCATAGTCAATGAAACATATTTAAACATCATTCTGGTTTTCTCTGCTTTCAGCCAAGATCCATCTGATATCAGCAACGATATCCCTGGTTCCATATCCTCTTTTGAATCTGACTTGAATTTCTGACAGTTCTCTGTCTATGTACTGCTGGCGTCACTTTTGAATGATCTTCAACAAAGTTTTACTTGTGTATGATACTAGTGATATTGTTCAATAATTTCCAGGTTCAGTTGGATCACCTTTCTTTGTAATAGGCATAAATACGGAACTCTTCCAGTCCGTTGGCCAGGTAGTTATCTTCCACCTTTCTTGGTGTAGACAAATGAGCCTTTCTAGCATTGCATCTGTTTGTTGAAACATCTCGATTAATAGTCCATCAATTCCTATGGCCTGGTGGCCTAGGGGTTCCCCTAGGATCATGGCCCCTAGACCTTCTTCCGGCTCGGACCAGAAAGCATTACTGAGGTCAACTCTTTGGACAGGAATAGAATGGACTCGGGAACACAGTGTGATCATATGGTGTGTGCACTTTATGGTTCTATGCATTTATAGGATGCTGTCCTACAGATTTCTTACTAGAAGGGAGAGGAGAGGCTGGAGAGGAGGGGACAGGAAATTGTTAAGGGGATATGACACATACAGAAGGACAAGGAAGAGTGTGCTGCTACCAGGCAAGGAGAGCAGAAGCAGCTGCAGATAGGTGGCCATGCAAGTTTGATTTGAATTGTATTTTTTCATTTAATCACAATTAAAAAAAAATTAATCTCTTTTAAGACCCCAGACGCTACTCACCGATGTGCAGTGTAGAGAGCCCTTTTAGCAAAACGCTGCTAACCTCTGGCTGGAGGAAGGAGAGTGGGTGGAGAGGAGGGGAAAGGAAACTGTTGGGAAGATGAGACAGATGTGGAGCAGAGGGGAATAGTGTGCTGTCACCGGGCAGGGAGAGCTGCATATAGGTGGGCATGTAAATTTATATGGGAATGTACATTTTCACTCAGTCATAATGAAAAAAAAAGAAAAAAAAACCTCATAAATTAAACCATTAAACTTTTGTCAGACAAAAAAAAAAAAAGAAAAATCTGTCAATTCCTGGAGCCTTGTTTTGCATGAATGCCTTCAAAGCAGCTTCAGCTTTTCCTTCAGTACAATCGGTTCCTGACCATGTGCTACCTCTTGAAATGGTTTATCAACGACCAGTCCTTTCTAGTATAATGAATGTGTGTATTCCTTCTATCTTCTTTGAATGTTTCCTGTGTCGTTTAGCATTTTCTCTGTAGAATCTGTCACTATTCCATCTCCAGACTTGAACTTTTCTTCAGTTCTTTCAGACTGAATAATGTAGAGTGTGTTCTTCCTTTTTGCTTTGGTGACTCTTTTTCTTCTTAAGCCACCCTTTGCAATCATCTTTTCAATTCTTTTACTTCATCTTTTAGTGCTGAATGCACCAAACCTATTCTTGAGAAGGTCTCTGAACTCAGGTGGGATATACCCACAGTCATGTTTTCACTCTCATGGACTACTTATAATTTTCTTCAGCTTCTATTTGAACCTACCTATAAGAAACTGATGGTCTGCGCAGTAACTGGCATCTGGCCTCTTCTCACTGATGACGTTCAGCTTTTCCATCATTTATGTCCACATATTTAATCAATTTGATTTCTGTGTATTCTACCTGATGAGGTCCATGTGTATAGTCATGGTTTATGCTGGTGACAAAAGGTATTTGTAATGAAGCCAATAGTCTTACAAAATTCTGTCATGTGATTGCTATCACCTTGTCCATATTATCGAACTACTGAACCTTCTTCATTTCCAGCTTATATATTCCTATCACCAGTAAATATCAATGCATCTTGATTGCATATTTGATCAATTTTGGACTGCAGTAGCTGATAAAAATCTTCAGTTTCTTCATCTTTGGCTGCAGTGGTTGGTGTGTAGATTTGAATAATAGTCATATTAACTGGTCTTCCTTGTGGGAGTATGGATGTTATCCTATCACTGTCAATATTGTACTTCAGAATAGATCTTGAAATGTTCTTTTTGATGATGAATGGATCACCACTCCTTTTCAAGTCGTCATTTCTTGCATAGTAGACCATAAGGTTGTCCAATCCAAAATGTCCAACCAGTCTATTTCCACTCACTAATGCTTGGGATATTGATGTTTATGCTTTCCATTTCATTATTTTTTTAATTTTTATTTTTATTTAACATAACTGAGGGAAAATGTACATTCACATATAAATTTACATGCCCACCTATATGCAGCTTCCACTGCTCTCCCTGTCCGGTGACTGCACACTATTCCTCTCTGCTCCATACATGTCTCATCCTCCCAACAGCCTCCTTTCCCCTCCTCCCTGTCCACTCTCCTTCCTCCAACCAGAGGTCAGCAAGATGATACCCTATAGATGTATAGAACCACAAAGTGCTTCCAATATATGGTCACTCTGCATTGCCAAGTTCAATCCATTCCTGTCCAAAGAGTGGACCTTTGTTATAATTTATGGGAAAGGGCAGCATCAGGGCAGGGGGCCATGCTCTCAGAGGAACCCCAAAACCGCTGGACCATCAATTGAGGTCTTTTAGTGGAGATCTCATGATGCACCTCTTTTTACTCTTGTGTTGCCAGTGAGACTACTCTCTGTGAGCTCGATCGTGGCTATCACTGGTGGTGGCCGGGCACCATCTGGTTCTTCCGGTCCCAAGTCGATGTAGGCACCCACTCTTGTGGGTCTCTCTGTCTTCTCGGTTGTCTTTACCGCATGCCATTTTGGTCCTCAGTGAGCATCCGTTCCTGCTGAGTTGGGACCATTTGCTGTGTCCTCGGATGGCAGCTTGGCAGCTTTTAAGACCCCAGATGCCACTCACCAATGTGGGGTGCAGAGAGCTCTCTTAGCAAAATGCTAGTTGTGCCAATTGGCCTGGAATTTGCCTAAGAGCATGGTCCCCCACCCCCCGCCCCAGCTCCTCTATCCTTGCAGTATTGAATTAAGATGGAAGGAGTACTCAAGTTATGCTGAAGTCCACTTAATGTTGTTCTTGTTTCTAATGTGTGCTATCACTGCTTTCTCCCAACTAGATTTCTAGTAACTATCTAAACTAAATCTTCCCCTCTTCACCCTCCCTCCCTCCTCTCCCTTGCAGCTGTCAAAGAGTCTTTTCTTCTATACACAAGTCTGTTTTTGAGATCTTATCGTAGAGGTCTCATACAGTATTTGTCCCTTTGTCGCTGACTACTTTCACTCAACATAATGTCTTCCAGTTGAAACCAGGTTAGGAGATGTTTCCTGGAATCATCGTTATTCTTTATCATTGCTTAGTGCTCCATTGAGTATATGTACCATAGTTTACCTATCCATTCTTCTATTGTTGGGCATCTGGGTTGATTCCATCTTTTTGCTATCGTGGACTGTGCTGTGGTAAACCTTCTGGTGCATGTGTCCGTTGGTGTGAAAGGCCTTGATTCTGTAGGATATATTCCAAGTAGTGGAATTACTGGGTCAAATGCTATATCGATATCTAGTTTTTTAAGGAAGCGCCAGATTGCCTTCCAAAGAGGCTGGACCATTTTGCAACCCCACCAACAGTGTAGGAGGGTTCCACTTTCTCCACAGCCTCTCCAGCATTTGTTGTTTTGTGTTTTCTGGATCATGGCCAATCTTGTTGGGGTGAGATGGTATTTCATTGTTGTCTTGTTTTGAATTTCTTTAATAACTAAAGATCGTGAACATGTCCGCATGTGTTTTTTGGCTGCCTGGATCTCCTCTTTGGTGAAATGTCTGTCCATCTCCTTTGCCCATCGCTTAATTGGGTGGTTTATCTTCTTCTTCTTGATATTTTGTAGTATCTTATAGATTATGGAGGTCAGACGTCGGTCTGACATAGAGTTGCCAAATATTTTTTCCCATTCTGTGGGTGTTCTTTTAATTCTATTAATAAAGTCTTTGGATGAGCAACAGTATTTGATTCTTAATAGTTCCCGTTTATCTATTTTCTCTTCTGTTGATTGAGGTTTCTTTGACAGATTTTGGAGTCTGTCCTCATTGTGTATTAAAACTTCCATTGTTGTTCCTACCTTTTCTTGGACGAGCTTTATCATTTAAGGTTTGATATTTAGGTCTTTTATCCAGTTGGAGTTGGTTTTTGTATAAGGTGTGAGATATGGATCTTGATTCAGTTTATTGCAGATGGATAACCAATTTTGCCAGCACCATTTGTTGAAGATACTGTTTTTACCCCAGTTTAATGTCTTAGGGCCTTTGTCAAATATCAACTGTTCATAGGCAGATGGTGTCATCTCTGGGGTCTCAATTCTGTGCCATTGATCAATCTGTCTGTTCTTGTACCAGTACCAGGCTGTTTTAACCACTGTGGCAGTGTAGTATGTTCTAAGGTCGGGTAATGAGAGGCCTCCCAGTGTGTTCTTCTTCTTTAGTATTACCTTACTTATCTGGGGCCCCATTTCATTTTTGACCATTTCCAATTTTCCCAGATTCATAATTCATGCATTTCTTGTTTTTATTATTAATGGATGTTTGCAGCTGTTTCCTCTTGTTTGGAGTTGTGCCACATCAGCAAATTAAGGTCCCCAAAGCTGGACTCCATCTGCATCATTAAGGCCAATTTCACTTTGAGGAAAATCTTCTCCAGTCATCTTTTGGTTACCTTCCAATCTGTGGGGCTCATTTTCTGATGCTATACCAGACAATGTTGCACTGCCATTCATAAGCTTTTCACCAGCTGATTTTCCTCAGAATTATGCTACTGGTTCCTTCTTCCTACTCCATCTTGGCCTGGAAGTTCAGCTGAATTCTGTCCATATTGGGTGACCCTGCTGGTATCTGAATACCAGGAGCAAAACTTTCAGCATCATAGCCACATGGAAGCTCCCAAAGTAGGACAAACTGACAAATGGGGGGGGGGGAATGTAGGTATTTATGAATGTGCAAATACTTTCTTCCCAAAGGATCAGAACTTCTCACATGAATCCTGACATTTCCAAGTATGTAACTTCAAATGACATCTTCAGTAGATTTGAAAAATCTTCTCAAGTTGAGGTACCCATACATATATGGAAACCCTGGTGGAGTAGTGGTTAAGTTACAACTGATAATAAAAAGGCTGTCATTTTCAGGCTGTCCTAGTCACTGGGTACTGCTCTAACAGAAAATACTAAGAGTGGAAGGTTTCATGAAGAGAAGATTTTGTTGTTACAGTCCAGTAAGCCACAAATCCATTAACAAGTTACAAGTCCATTCAGAATATGAAATCATCACAGTCCAGTAGGCTGAGTCCACATCCAGTGAGAGCATCTCGGCACAGGAACCTCAGATCCAAAGGACATACTCTGCTCTCGGTGCTTCTCTCTTGGTAGTATGAGGTTCCCAACTTCCTCAGCTCACTTCTCTCCCTTATATTCCACAAGCTTGAGTCCTACCTCACTAACACAACTGCAAACCATTCTCCATCATCAATATCACAGAGGCAGGATTCACAGCACATGGGAGGAAGGGCACCATATTGGAACTCCAAACCAAGTCAAATCAACACATACATTTCTGGGGGGACACAATTTAATCCGTGACACAGGCACTCCTTAGAAGCTCTATCGGGTAGTATTACTCTGTCATATAGGGTTGTCATAAGTCGGAATCAACTTAATGGCAATGATTGTTTTCTTTTTAAAAAATTACATAATGCATCTTCTTACATCAAGTACAAGTACTCTATGGTTGATCCAGGATTTTGAGACATCTCAAATTTACAGAGTTGATTTATTTGATGGTAATGTAAACAGAAGAGAAAGTACATATCATGAGTTATGAAATAGAAGAAACTTAAGTTGTAATGTGTCTTTTGTGAACTGAATTACAAAAATTTGTGATAAATTCCTACAAAATTTGCGTTTTTGAAACTCTTCTACAGTGTAATCAAACTTAATGGCCTTGGCAGAGTCAAATTTATGTGGAATTATTTGTTAGACTTTTATTTGCATTTGAATGTTTTCAATGGCTGAGTTCCTGCTATGGCAATTCCTGTGCTAGAAGTTTCACATATATCACCATCATTGAAATTCTCAACTTTCTTTCAGGTTAAGCAGAGTTTTTTATGCCTGATTGATCAAAAGTTGAGAAAAAGATAAACTAACACTATTTCACATTGCTTACAAATGCTGTGCGGTGCTTTTTTCAAACTTAGATCTTTTGATTCCAAATCTAATAGTATTTCCACCATAATACACATTGAATGTTACATCTTTTGTCATGAATTGAATTATATCCCCCAACAGCAGATGTATCAGTTTGGCGGAGCCATGATTCCGAGTATTATATGATTGTCTACCATTTTGTCATTTGATGGAACTATGTATTATATAATTTAATAAGATAGATTCATGGCTGTTATATCAATAAGTTCTGGTAGATTGTATAATGCCTCAAGCCAGTCTGTTCTGAGATAGCAGAGACATGGGAACCTTGTTTCACAAAGCAAGCAGAGCAAAAAGCAGTGCATGTCTGTTGGACCTGAGGTTTGTATATCGGGATGCTTCCATACCAAAAGTAGACGATGCATCACAAGGACCTTCCTTTAGAGCCAACAGAGAGAGAAAACATCGCCTGGAACTAATGCTTTGAATTTGGAATTGCAGAATACTGGGCTGTGCTACATCTGCTAACCAAAATGTTGGCAGTTCAAGTCCTCAAGACACTCCTTGGAAACTCTATGGGGAAGCTCTACTCTGACCTCTAGGGTCACTATGAGTCAGACCCACCTCAACGGCCATGGGTTTGGGAGCATGAGAGAATACATTTCTCTGTGTTAAACCCATCCATTTGTGGTATTTCTGTTATAGCAGCACTGGATGTCTGAGACACATTTATATCTGTATTAGTAACTAATCCCTCCAACTAGGCCAAATGTGACATGTTTAAAATCACTTCATCTGGCAAAATAGTTTGACTCCTACTAATACCGCCAGTAAATAGTGGCCAAATAATTTCCTGTATAAAAGTATACCGAAAATTATGCTTTGGACATGTTATGTTATCAGGAGGAACAAGTACTTTGAACATATTCTGGAGAAGGCCATCAAGCTTGGTGAAATAGAGGGCTGGGGATAAGTACAGACATCTTCAATGAGATGGATTGACACAGTGGCTGCAACAATGGGCTCTGTAGATCCACCAATTTAAGCCTCTGGAGGCATCCCACTGTGCCAGGAAGTCTTCTGCTCACAGACATACAAGTCTCTCACTCCATGGGTTGGTTCCAGTGCGGTGTCACACTGGGATGGTTCTGCTGCTGTTGCTGCTTGTTGCTTCTGCTGTTGGTCCTTCTCACAGTCTGTGTCTTCTTCACTGTTCACAGTTCTCTTTGAGTCCTTCTGAGTCCTCTATTCATTCACAGTTTTAAAATGGCTTCTACATTTTAGGTGTCTGTTAGAGAAGCACCTCATTTTCTCAGTACTAAATTCTTAGTCAGCTAGTGTTGGATTAACAGAAACAGATAAGCAAATGGCTTTAAAAAGAGGAATTTTATTTGTCACAGTCATGGCTTGGCCAGTAAGCTAAAGTCCAAACTCAGGGTGTCAGCTCCAGGGCAAGGCTTTCTCCTCTGGCTCTGGAGGAAGGTCCATATCATCAATCTTGTCAGAAACTTTTGAAGCCCAGGGACACCGGTCGTATCTAGAGGATGCATTGAGCTCCAAGCATTGCTTACTTTCTTGATGGTATGAGGTTCCCAACTATCTCTGATAGCTTCTTTCCTTTATAGCTTAAGACATTGCCTCATGGCACAAAACAATCTTCTACACTGAGTCCAGACCCACCAACACAACTACTGCCCGTTCTCCCTTATTAACATCACAGTGGCAGGATTTACAATGAAGAACATCACACAATACTGGGTATCATAGCCTAGCTAAACTGCTACACAGATTTTTTTTCAGAGGAATGCAGTTTGATCTATGAAAAACGCTAAAATTCAATAGACTTTTTACCGACACTAAAAACAATTTGATGATTAAAAAATAAAGAAAAGAAAATTATTTGCAATGACATAGAAAATTCACTGGCAAACACTATTTATCCTTCTCCTGTCACCTTTTATGAACTGATTTCTATAGCCATTTTAAGTGATACATTTATACATTGTCAACTATTTGGATACTTAAAATGTAATTCTATTTTGTAGATGTAACCTGGATTATAATTTTTCCTTTTATGAAGATAAAAAAAATCACTTCACTGCCCTTTCACAATAGTTCTATTTTTTTTAAAGCCCATGTTAATACTGTATTATATTTCAATCTTCTTTGAATGTTATCAGTGTTAATGGGATTGTCGTAACTTTTCCCTTGAGCTTATAATGAGTCCTTTGAGTGGTTACAGGATCAGTCTTTCCCTGCAGTTTGATTTTTAGAACAGTACAATATAAAAGTTCTTTTGTAGTGTTGTATGGATGATGCTTTAATATGTAAATCAATGGCAAAATATGCTATCAATTCAAACATGAAAAAAAAACCATGATATTTATAAAAAAGGAAAAAATGACCTTGTTCTAAACTTCACATTAAGTGCTTCCTGAGGCAGAGGTCATGAAAATACCAAACAATTGAAATATACTGGAGACAGTACAAAATGCAAAAGATTCAATAAATAGTTCAATGTTATTTTCATCACTAATAAAAGACTTCTAGTTTCAATTTACGTATCTTCAAGACAGTGTTTAGAACCAAAGCTTACATTGTTACAGCTCAGAGTATTTCCTTTCACTTGGCATTAGTCCATAATTAGCATCCTTCAGTGTAAGAAAATCATTGTATGATTACCTGTTAACTGGCATTCAGACTGCTTACTGCAATCTTCACACCAAAACCAGAAATCATGTGTATTGGCTGGGAAGAGCCTTTGCTGCCCTCGACAATTTGACAACCAACATTTTGAAGTGTTCAAATATAAGAAAATACTCCAGATTTACGTCAAATTGCATGTTAATTACAAGGAGGATTAGAGCTGAGATTCGTATTTACAACAAGAACAACAAAATGATTTTTGTCAATTTGATGGGTGCAAAAAGTCCACTAAGAGCTCTATCTTTTTTTTTTTATTAACTGAAGCTATATTCCTTAGAAAATATCTCAAGCTCTCTGCCTCTGTAAATTTAATATGGGGACCTTTTTTTTTTTTTTATCACATTTTACAATGTCCCCCAATCTAAGTTTTTTGCAATTACCTTCAAATTAAAACTTTCAAATTGCTTAACGATAGGTTTTAGCATATGTTTTCCGATTGTCTTATTTTTTTGTGATCAGTCCAGTTAATTACATCAAAATCAACTTATTTTATAAATGTTTAGAAAATTTACCGTAGAAATATTTATGATCTTCTGGTCAGATTCTAAGTGTTATTCTTTCTCCTATTTCAAAATCTAAAGAAGCATATTTTACCTATGCCTTCATTGTACTTAAAAGCTCAGCACAAAAATAAAGCAAAATTATGATTAAGGATTTCATTACAAAATCAAATATATTAAAGAACTAAACCCATAAAACTCTTAGAAGAAAGCATGAGAGTAATGCTTCAAAATTTAATTTTTAAAAAGGGGTTCTAAAATATGACACTAAAAGCATGCACAACGAAAGACAAAATAGATAAATT
This sequence comes from Heterohyrax brucei, assembly GCA_028571685.1. Taxonomy (NCBI): domain Eukaryota; kingdom Metazoa; phylum Chordata; class Mammalia; order Hyracoidea; family Procaviidae; genus Heterohyrax; species Heterohyrax brucei. The sequence goes on from CM053166.1 coordinate 118,495,350, forward strand.
GGACTTCATCAAATTTAAAACCTTTTATGTATCCAAGGATCATCAACAAAGTGAAACGACAACCTGCATATTGGGATAAAATGTAAGGACCCATATGTCATGTAAGAGTTTAATATGGAAAATACATAAAACTGAAAACAATCCAGTTTAAAACTGGGCTAAAGATTTTAGTAAATACTTCACCCAAAAAAGAAACACAGATTGCCAACAAACATGAAAAGATCCTCAGTATCATTAGTCATTAGGGAAATGCAAATCAAAACTACAATGAGATACTATTTCCTTCACTCCCACATGGAACAATGGGTAAAGAGCTTGGCTGCTAACCTGGAGGCCTTATGCTGGAGTTCCACTCTTTCCTACAGGGTAGCAATGAGTCAGAGCTGATTCCAAGGCAATAGATTTGGATTCTTTTTTTTTTAAGATGAAGTCAGTGCCATTGAGTGGATTCCAACTCACATTTTAAGATGAGAATAAGGTAAATATACGGTAGTCTTTGCAGTATCTGCTGAATTATTCTGTTAATCTAAAACTGTACTACTAAAATAAAGTATGTTAATAATAAAAACATATTAAGAGGAAAAGTATTAATTTCCTCAGTCAAGCAACCCACATGGCATGTGCTCAGTAGCCACGTGTGACTTGTGGCTACCATGTTAATACAGAACCTTTTCATCATCACAGAAAGTTCTATAAAACACCACTGGTTTACATCATTGACAAAATTATTTTGAGTGATTTTGTAAGATAAGGAGTCAAGAGACCTAGAACGTGGTCTTATTCCAGTTTCACCTTTTTTTTAAAATGAAGGCTTATGTTGTGAATATTACGTAGAAAGTAATATTTTAAGCACTTTAAATATATCACTTAGCATTTATAACAACTCTATGAGCTCGTTGGATTATCTCTATTTTCCAGATAACGTGACTGAAACAGAGAAACAGAAAGTGTTACAGATAGGATATATACCCCAGCTTTCTACTTTCAGAGTCTATTGTCCTAACTACTACCTAATGCTGCCTTTCTGAAAATGTATGTAATTTGAGAAATTTGCTTTCCCACTGTTATCTCAAACATGAGGACAGCCAACCAAATATACTCTAAAGTCATTTCCACTACCGATAGTCTCAGATACATTTATTTGCACAGTTGTTGAGTGTCTACTTTGTGCCAAGGGGTATATTACATGCTGAATGTATATCAATGAACAAAATAGACACAGTCTCTACCCTTCTAGTGAGAAAGACAAGCATTAATTAAACACATAAACACACATAAAGTTGTACAGGAGCTCTGTGACCAAAAACTAAATCTTGGTACTTGAAGACTGAAAACAAACAAGTAAAGACCAGTTCAGAGAGGCAGAAATAAAGAGCCTTCTGTATTCTGAGGAAATCCTGGTGGTGTAGTGGTTAAGTGCTACAGATGCTAAGTCTAGCGGTTCAGATTCCCCAGGTGCTCCTTGGAAACTCTGTGGAGCAGTTCTACTTTATCTGTAGGTTCACTGTGAATCAGAATCGACTGGATGGCAAGATTGTTTTTTTTTTTTTTTGTATTATGAATTAGGTTTTAGCACAGTTATTTCAAAATCTTTTCCATCATAACTGAAATGAGTCAATTGATAAGGAAAGTCAGAACATAATTTGACTATTGTTATCTGATTTGAGTCCATGTCCTGGAGCAGTCAAGCCAATAAAATATACCCCAAGTCAGAAAGAAGAAGAAGGTTTATTATGAGGTATTATACCACTGGAGACTAGGTATTGTACCACTGCAGACTCAAGAGTAATGTAGGCTTTCTCCACGAAGTCTCAAAAGACAATTTTTACATCAGAGTTTATACATAATTTTTGGCAAGGAATACTTTATGTTTTTAAATACGTAGCCAACAGATAATCATATACATCACAAAATAACCACAAGAAATTCTTTATTAAACCACAAATATGCATGTCAAACACCTGGGCACTAATTTGCATGTTTGTAACAGGCAAAAACAAAACTTAAAATTCCTCAGCTAGAGGAACTAGCATGCCAAGTTCACTCTGACTGAGATAAGGAGCAAGAAAGAAAGTTGTAGATACAAAAAATGCCAGGCAGCCTTCCTAGAGGCTGTCTCCCTGGCTGGAGGCCATTTCTTAGGAGAGCAAACAAATGCAGGGAGACCAAGGTCACAGGAGCTATTTTGGAAAGAGGCCAGTGTAGCTGACACAGTAAAAAAAAAAAAAAGAATACTTAAATAATTAAAGTATCATTACGGCATTAGTTATGTCAAGCTCTCAGTTACCCATTTTGAAAATGAGAAAACACATTGCAAGGTATTAGGGTCACACTATGATAATTGACAATTAAAATAGAGCAAAAAGTTAGCTGATATCTTTTATGCTCCTTCCTCCTGTGCTTGAATTAGCATAGCAAAATTACTATTTTAATAAACAGTTTAATAGGAACATTATGTGTTGTTGTTGTTAGGTACTATCGAGTCAGTTCTGATTCATAGTAACGCTATATAGGACAGCACGAAACACTGCCCGGTCCTGCGCCATGCCCACAGTTCTTTTTATGCTTAAGCCCATCATTGTAGCCATTGTGTCACTTCGTCTTGTTGAGATTCTTCCTCTTTTTTGCTGACCCTCCGCTCTACCAAGCATAATGTCCTTCTCCAGGGACTGATCCCTCCTGACAACATGTCCAAAGTATGTAAGATGCAGTCTTTGCTTCCAAGGAGCGCTCTGGTTGTACTTCTTCCAGACGGATCTGTTTGTTTTTTTGGCACTCCGTGTGATGTTTAATATTCTTCTCCAACACCACAATTCAAAGGTGTCAATTCTTTCTCTGTCTTCCTTGTTCATTGCCCAGCTTTCACATGCATATGCTGTGATTGAAAATACCATGGCTTGGGTCAGGCGCACCTTAGTCTTCAAGATGACATCTTTACTTTTTAACACTTTAAAGAGGTCCTTTGCGGCAGATTTTCTCAGGGCAATGCATCTTCTGACTTCTTTGCTGCTACTTCCATGGGCATTCAGAACATTATATAGCATTAATTATTTTGCTAATCACAGCCATTCACAGTACCTTACCTAGGGTTAATATTGATTATTGAAAGTCACAAACCAATCCAGCTGTTTTAGTCATCTAGAGCTACTTTAACAGAAAGAACACAAGTGGATGGCCTTAAAAAGCTACATTTTATTTTGTCACATTCCAGTAAGCTGAAGGTCCAGATTCATGGTGTCACCTCCAGGGGAATGCTTTATCTCTGCTGATTCTGGAGGAAGATCCTTGTCATCAGTCTACCCCCTGGACTGGGAACTTCTGATGCACAGAGACCCGGAGTCTTTCCCAAAGGATGTGCCCACCATCCAGCACTACTTCTTGGTGGTATGGGATCTCCCAAATTCTCTGCTAGTTTATCTCCTTTATAGGTCAGAAGACTGCCTCAAGGCACAATACAGTCTTACACATTTAGTCCTGCCCCACCAACATGACTGCCACCCATCTTCCCTTATTAACGTCGTAGAGGCAGGGCATACAGCCTGGAGGAATGTCATACAATACCAGGAATCACGGCCTAGCCAAATTGCTACACATGTTTTGAGGGGTACATAATTTAACCCACTCAAAACAGAAAAGGCATTTAGGAGAAAATACTTAGCTCCCTCAAGACTTGTTTGGCAAATCGAAAACCTGTGCGGTGATGGCAAAATCTTTCAAGTTAAATAAAATCCCAAACTTAACTCAGTTAAAGTATTTATCTCTAATTATTCACCACAGGTCAGTAAGAGACCTGGTAGTGTAACACTTAAGAGCTCCGCTGCTAACAGAAGCCTTGGTAGTTCAAGCTCACCAGTGGTTCTGCTGAACAAAGACCTTGCAATCTGCTCTCATAAAAAAGATAGCTGTAAAAACTATCAAGGGCAATTCTGCTCTGTTGCGTGGGGTTGCTGTGAGTTGACATCCACTTGATGACACCTAATGTTATTGGACAAAACTGCAGGTTCTTGTCACCTGTCCCAAACAGCCAATCTCTGAGACGAGTATTTTGGGTTAGTGATTAAAAATACGTTTGTTTTCTGTGTGCTAGCAAAAACACAGAGAAGAGGCTGATATTTCTCTGTCTAGTACCGGTTCAAAAATCATCAGGTGAGGATTGGGTATATAAGGGACCACGGTTGCATGCAAATGGAAATACAGATATTTGTGCCGGTGTCACGCAAGCAATGGGATTGATTCGAGGTTAAGTTCAGGATTCATTCAGAGGCCTCTGGAGTCTTTCGTCAGAGCAGGAACCGAGACTGCCTTCGGTTGTCATTTGAAGTAGGGGATTCCACCTGGTGTCTGGGTAAAAGACATTATTTCTGCGGTTACTGTCAGGGCCAGGAAAAGAGAAAAAAAAAACAAGTAAAAGATCAGAGGTGAAAAAATTAATTCTGGCTTCCCACCCCAGTTCTCTCTCTCTTTTTTTTTTGGAGGAAAATAATATTTCTCGGTTACACTAACAATGACAGTAATTGTGCACTACAGATCATAGAATATTATAAATGGAAGAGACCTTGAGATGTATCTTAATTTTACATTTGAAACAAAAGTGAAGCCATAAAATTGTAAGTAGTATGAATAACTGGACAGCTAATTAATGCAGAGCCCAAACTAGTCTATTAAGATTTGTAAACTAGTAGCTATAACAGATATATTTATAAATGTATGAAGCCATAGATAAATGCAAAGTTCCATACATTGCTTTTTCATTAATTCTATTAAATTTGTAACAAATAAGTTATTGTCTCCTTAGTGAAGTATAGTGGGATATTTAGTTCCAAATATCCTGTTTTCTTTTCTCATGTTGGGCAAATGAAGGCAGGCTGTTATGATATCCAGAATAACAGTAAAATTCTTCTAAGCTGAACACCTAGCAGGCAATTACAGGTTTGTAGTGAAGCGTATTCTGTCAAAGTCAGTTGTAAGTGTTTAGCTTAGTTTTATTATCATGAAAGTTTCTTTTGTATTTAAAAAACTACTTTGCATGCTTCCATTAATCCACAAATAAAGGGCTTTGCACTAATTAAGAAACACCACTATTGAATCAAGAAGGGCCTTGATAGACAAAATGGGCAATCTTGTTCTTATTTACTATAGTGTATTTGAATTTTTTATGTTATTGACCAGAAGAGACAGCCCTTTTCTCACAGCTTAAATTACAGTTAGTATTCTTTAATAGATAAAATATTTTTATATCTTTTTACATGCTTAAAAATAATTGTCAGTACCAACTGGCCTCAATTTCGCCTAAAAGCATTGTCTCCTGCCCCAGGACCCAACTACTCTGTCCTTGCAATATTAGGTTAAGATGGAAGGAGTATTCAAGTTATGCTGAAGTCCACTTAATATTGTTCTTGTTTCTAATGCGCGCTGTCACCGGGTGGGTATGTAAATTTATATGGTAATGTACATTTTCACTCAGTCATAATAAAAAAAAGAATAAAAAAATAATAATAATTGTCAGTAGGTGAATGTTATTAAAAGATTTCTTAAAGACAATTCTCTTAAAAAGCACCTCAGAACTCTGTAACACAAAGAGTAAAATCTACTGTAAACTATGAGCTTTAGTAACTAATCATATATCACTATTGGTTCATTAATTGTAACAAATGTACCACACGAATGAATGCAAGATGTTACTATTAGGAGAAACTGTACAGAGAGGAGAGGAGGCATGTGGGAAGTTCTTGTATTCTCTGTACAGTTTTACCTAAAAATGCTGTAAAAATAGTGTACTGATAAAGCTAGCCAAGTGCCGCCAAGCATCCCAACAAAGACCTTGTGTCCTTACTTGCAGTTATCTAACATATTCTTTATACTTCTCATCTAAGATGCTTCATTTAAATGTGCCAAACTGAAATTCAAATACAAAACAGCATACATCCACAGTGCTGCTAAAACACAGGAAAGGGCCTTACAGAAACAATTCATAAACCGATATAATCCTTTTTTCAAAAAATGTAGATACCCATTCAGTTTGGGGTTGCATCAAGATTCATTATGCAGCTTTATATTGAAAATTACAAAGCAGTTTAGTTAAAAACAGTAATAAAATTTTTATCAATTTGTGGGCCAGATGTGTATTGTCTTAAGAAAAAAAGAACAAACAAAAAGTCTTGATGAGTTGCTAGTTTCTTTCACAGAACAACAAAATAAAAATAAGAATTTTAGTTTTAAGAAATAAAAAAAGTAGTGCTAACCTGAAATTCTTCCTTAGAATACACAATAAAATGAATTTAGGATCTTCTGCCAAAGCTTTAAATCCATTTGAATACAGAGAAAAAAATCTACATTTTTCAAAGATTATAAAGTGTTATAAAGGAAAATCCAAAGCTGTCACTTATTTTGCATAACATGATTTTTTAAGTAATGAGTTTAAGTAATGAGTATATCTGCTAACCCAAAAGTCGGCAGTTCAAATCAGCCAGGTGCCCCTTGGAAACTACGGAGCAGTTCTACTCTGTCCTATGGGGACTCTATGAGTCAGAATCAACTCGACGGCAGTGAGTTTGGCTTTTTGGTATATAATTTGATGAAATAAATATAAATTTTTGTAAGAAATTAATTTAATGAATTATGTTCAACAAGAACTGACTTATGAAATGTGGATGAAAAAAAGTTAATTTGTATCTTTACTGTGTTTTATTATTCAAGCCTCTACTTGAGTTAGCAGCCAAGTGCTTAGCTCCTGCCAACCAGGGCTCCATAAGAATCCCTTATTTCAAATACAGTGCAAGCTCATTGATCATGACCATAGTAAGAATATAATAACCCCTCAAGGTATAATGAGTTTTGAATAAGAAGATTGCTATTCCTTAAAAAATGTTTGTGTAACAGCTTGAGGTCTCATTTATATAAGGTCATGTTTTATATAATGAGAAGATTTGGTTATTATCACAATCTTTGATTTGTCTGCCAGGCTTTGGCAAACCAGAAATAATAATCTACTAATGACGTCTTTTCAGAGAAACAAATTTGGAATTAGAGAAAAATGCCTAACGCCGTTACATACCTGGAAACGCCACATTAGACATTGTTTTAAAGATTAGGTACTATTGGCCCAAGTGTTTGCTTTTATGCAATTATTTTAAAACATTGTATTCATTATATTGTATTGACTTCTGCAGGTCTGAAGTCTCTCATAGATATTTTATATTAAGGGAACATGTATTGAATCAAATATACATTCTGACAAACATTACATCAATATGATAGAAATTTAATGGTATAGGAAAGAAGACAATAAGTCTATATTTTGTTAATCTAAGGTTCAGACAACTGTGTCACCGTATTTTAAAGGTCACAGCATGCTTAATATTCCTAAAATGCTGTTTTAATCACAAGATCTCAAAACCTTTCAGTTGTTTCCAATTATATGTATCCTTATATGTCCCTGGAAAACTCTAGTGGTGTAGTGATTCAATGTTACATCTGCTAACCAGAAGATTAGCAGTTCAAATCTGCAGGTGCTCCTTGGAAACTCTATGGGGCAGTTCTACCTTCTAATGGTGTCGCTATGAGTCAGATTCAACACAATGGCCATGGGTTTGGTTTGGGGGTGGGGGCGAATATATATATCCTTACTTTCCTCTGCTACAAAACCCTCCATTGTTGTTGTTAGGTGCCGTCAAGTTGGTTCTGACTCGTAGCGATCCCACGAACAACAGAACAAAACACTGTCTGGTCCTATGCCATGCCCGCCGTCATCATGCCTGTGTCCATTGTTGCAGCCACTGTGTAAGTTAATCTTGTTGAGGATCTTCCTCTTTTCACTGACCCTCTTCTTTGCCAAGCGTGATGTTCTTCTCTAGGGACTGATCCCATCTGCAACATGTCCACAACATGAAAGCTTTAATCTCACCATCCTTGCTTCTAAAGAGCACTCTGACTGTACTTTTTCCAAAGCAACCTTCCGTTACCGTGTCCTAACTTAACTGGTTTGTTATGGATGGGATTATGTCCTCCAAAAATATGTGTTGTAAATATGGGCTGTGTTTGTTGTGCTAATGAGGCAAGATTAAGTTAGATCAGTGAGGACCAGGTTATATTTACTATATTAAGGAGATAGGATTAGGTTGTATGTTAAATTAATCTCTTTTGAGATACAGAAGAGAGTAAACAAGCAGGGGAGAGAAGCAAAGATGTGGGAAGAGAGATAACAAGCCACATGAAGCCCTGGCAGGAGCAGAAGCTTAGAAGAGGTAAGGCCCTTCCTCCAGAGCTGACAGAGATAGAAAGCCACCCCTGGAGCTGGCACCTTGAATTCAGTCTTCTAGCCTCCTAAAGTGCGAGAAAAATATTAAAGCCATTCACTTACGGTATTTCTATTAAAGCAGCACTAGATAACTAAAAGACAGTTATATATATACCCTTGTAGATAGAGCTACACCACCCACTTATTTTAGCATACTAAAGCAAATTATAAATATCTACCCCAATTACTCCTATCATGGTTTTCATGTTTTGTTCTGTGAGACTCTATTGCTTCTTGTTGGTATTCCAAGGTTTCCTCAATGAAGAAATAGTTCCAACCCAGCTGTCTAAAGAATGCTATTATTGAATTAAGTCTCATACACTGGGGTTGAATGGTACAGTTTTTTTCAGAGAAGAGAGTCAAATACTAAACAGAAAGTTTGAAAATTGCTAATATATACCATAAAATTTTCTAAATATAAGCATTTGGACATATAGCCCATAAACTGTCATTTGGTGAAATTTATAACAAAAGTATGCATGTTGTTTAAGGAAACTGCTCTAAGTAAATGAATCTTCTTGGGATCTAAAACCTCTTTTCATTTTTAAGTAGTGTTTTCTCTCTGTTCTGTCAATCATGTCACTTTGCTTCTCCTTAATTCCACCACTAAAGAGATGCTTCAATCCTTCATTTTAAATAAAGCTTCATAATACTACTCTGTACATCTGTACAGACAGAACTCATCTTCCAAAGTTACAGTACCCATTGCTTATACAACTAACAGGTCAATTGTTTACAGACCATTTTGTGCTCTTTCCTATATTGTTTGAGTATTTTAATGGTTTTTTAAAATAGCATTTGTGTCTTTATGCTTTATTTTCCTAACAAAAAATTAAGTTATTTGAAAGTATGAGCCATAACTAAACTTCTGTGACCTCAAATATAGGAATCATACTCGATGGCACTTGGCTTGGCTTGGCAAATTAGAATGTTCTGGAATTATCAGTAAAGAGCCACTCTAAAAAGCAATAGAGTAAGAGTAGCAGAAGTTTCTGACCATTTCCTATTTTATGTTTCTGGTTTGATAAATTGGGAAAGCCTAATAAAGTAAAAAATATTGAAGTTGTGACATTATAAAAGACATAAACTACAGTATCGTGTGGAGAAATATCAATGTGTTAGGAAATTTGGAAAGCATGAATTTATGTGACATGCTTTAGCCAGTCACAGAAATCTTGTCACTTTCTCTAAAAGATATATTTAAGAGAAAATGTGAAAATTGGCATGTCTGAAGGCAGTAGATTTTTTCTCTGAAAAGGAAATTACTTGTAGGGAGAAATCCACTTGACTGGATTCTATGTTGTGTATGACTTCCATGCAGCTACAACTCATGGCAACCTCATGTGTAACAGAAAGAAGCACTATTCAGCTTCATGCCGTTTTTATGATCACTGATATTCTTTGAGTTCATTGTAATTACTGTGCAATTTGAGTGCTGACCTCAGGTGCTCATCTTGCAGCACTGCAATGGATAATATTCTGTTCCACAGGGTTTTCCTTACCCAGTTTTTAGAAGTAGACCGCTAGGCCTTTCTTCCATTCTTAGTCCAGAAGCTCCACTGAAACCTGTCCACCATTGGCGCCCTTTTTGAAATACAGGTGGCATAGCTTCTAGCATCAATTAACATGCAAATCACTACAGCACAAAGAACTGACGAGTGGTGACTAGAATATATATGAATTTATAAATGCCATCACCTATGAGCATGTTCATTATTCTTTAAAGGTTTGCCCAGTATTGTATAAAATATTTTGTATGCCTGAAATGTGAATGTACAAACCTAGATGTGTATGTATGGTACCACTTATGAGCTCTTCAGTTTACATTTCAACTTAACAGGTCATATTAAGTAGAAAATGTATTAGTTACAAATTTCCACTTCCCTTTAGGAACAACCAGAAAATAAAAATCTCCTTTAGTAATAATTGATTGTGACAATGATACACATAATTAAAGTAGCCTCTTCATAACCCTTATGTCCCCCTCATCAAATCACACAACAGGTACCACTATGTATGCCTACTGTGAGCAGATTATTTAGATAAAAGTAGCTGATTTTCAAATAATTGCTTCATTGCTAAATTTTAGTTCATATGCATTGAGAACTTAACATTTTATCTCCATAAAAATGTACAAACAACAAAATGATAGACAAAAAATACTAAGTTTATTCTAGTGCCACTGGTTTCTTTCTTAAGTCCAACACACGACCTGGTGCCCATTATGATACTTAGATGTTATCCTCTCTTTTTTATCATTTGCATGTGCCATTATTTCTAGTCATAATTTATATAAACTTAAAATACTTAATTGCTGACTATCTCTCCCCAAATTGCCCAACATAAAATGCAATTCACATATAAATGCTTGTGTAGAAAAATGACTCTATAAATACACATTATAGTATATGCATATTAGTTTTCACTTGGATAATATGGGTTGACAATTTTAGTCATATGGCACTACACTGAATTAAGAATACTTAATCAAGATGCAACACTGATTTTCTGCAGTCAAGTTATGCTGGAATGATTCCTTTCTAAGTTATGTGATAGATTCTATCCTTTACATTTTTACTGTTGGTAAGGCACTTCACATAGCTGCTCTGGCTTCTTAAAATTCATGGTCATGTTTTTTACTATGATTAACGAGAGTGAAAGGATCTCTTTCTGTGGATGTTGCTGTAAATGTGTTTACTGATTTTTTTTCCCTTTCCACTTCAATTTATATTTCTACTACATGATATAACTTTTAAAAAAATATACAGAAAAATCAATCACATCGGAAACAGAGCTGTGGCAGAAGTACTTGATGCCAAATTTTGGCAAGTTTAGTGGTGTTTGGGTGGGCCAGGTGGTAAATTAGGGTCATTATGATTCTTAATTAGCAGTCAAAACTACAATAACTCATAAGTTCCTTTCTTTCTTATTCTATTCATAGCCACACCAGAAGTACTCCTTATAAAAATAAACCTACCATCTTTTATTTTATAAGCCTGTGCTTTGAGAAAATGTAAATTGTTGCAGAGTAGTAATAGCCTCACATTTGGGCCAGGTTCAATTAAAATACAGAAAAAGTCTTGTGACTGCTTGTTTCTATTAAGCATTATTTGTTCTTCTTCTGAAGATGATAATGGCCAAGCCAAGTGCCGTCGAGTCGGATCCGACTCATGGCGACCCTAGGGTCGCCATGAAGATGATAATAGCTGTGTCATAAATATGCTTCAGGTTGAAATTTTTCAGATCAAAAATGATTATTCATACTATCATGTTGGAAATTTTTTTTAAAACATTCCCTGTACATCCATAATGGCACAAAAAATTGTGATTTTTTTTTTAATTTTTAAATTGTGTGACTTTTTTTTACCTTCCCAATATCTGGTTATCTGTGCACATTTTTATTGTTTTTATTTTTTGTTTCAACTAAATTGAGCTTCTTTAAAGCATTAGGAATTTAACTCATTATTTTCATGTACACATTAAAAAAATAATAGTTTTGTCTATCGTAAGACTCATCCACCCAGGAAGTGAAAGAAAGAATAACTGTCAAGAAGTTGAGGAAAAAATCAGAAAAATGTACCTCTAGCTCAATTCAACCATCTTTTTTGTTTTTTAAAGAAGGTAATTCATTTGCAAAGAAGAGATAATCAAGCTGTTTCAGGTAAAGCTTTTTGTGAAGATCTAAAAGAGCAAAACTACACACTCTCATTAGTATCTAAGTATGAATTCAAGAAAGAAAACCCGGTTTCAATGTACTTTAGATCTCTGAAGCTGAACCAGGGTTACAAATGAAGGTTCAGGATCAGAATAGCCTGTGGCTAATTCTACCCTTCCCACTCCTTAGGAGTATGGTGTTAAGCAAATTACCTAAATCTTTGTTACTTTTTTATTTGTTTTTTCAAAATGGCTAGAAGAATAATAACTATTTTCTAGAGATATTGAGGGGATTCAAGAAAACAAAAGTCCTTATGACTGGACCAGTCAGCAACATCATCACTCTGAAGACAAGACTGAGGTTGTCAAGGATTTTATTTTACTTGGATTCATAATCAATGCCCATTGAAGCAGCAGTCAAGAAATCAAAAGATGCATTGCATTGGGAAAATATGCTGTCAAGGATCTATTTAAAGTATTGAAAAGCAAAGATGTTAGCTTGAAGACTAAGTTGCACCTCACCAAAACCATGGTGTTTTCAATCACATCATATGCATGTGAATGCTGAATAATGAACAAAGAAGACAGAAGAAGAATTGATGCTTTTGAGTTGTACTATTGGAAAAGACTGTTGGATGTATGATGAACTGCCAAAAGAACAAATTGATCTGTTCTGGAAAAAGTACAACCAGAGTGCTCCTTGGAAGCAAAGATGGCAAGACTGAGTCTTACATACTTTGGACATAGTGTCAGGAAGGCTCAGTCCCTGGAGAAGAACATCATGTGTGATAGAGTGTAGGGTCAACGAAACAGAGGAAGACCCTCGATGACGGGAATTGACACAGTGGCCGCAACAATGGGCATAAGCATAAAAATGATTGTGGACATGGAGCAAGACTGGGCAGTGTTTCGTTTCTGTTGTGCATAGGATCGCTAGGAGTCGGAACCAACTTGAAGGCACCTAACAACAACAACAGCATCGATAGGATTAAATGAGATCTTTCTTGTTGCTAAATTCCTTTTAAGGTGTACTTGATTCTTGGTAATTACCAGTAACTTTCATGGTTAGGGAAACACTGGTGGTGTCATGCTTAGATGCTACAGCTGTTACAGCTGTTAACCTAAAGGCTAGCCGTTCAGATCCACAAGGTCTCCTTGGGAACTTCATAGGGCAGTTCTGCTGTGTCCTATCAGGTCACTATTAGTCAGAATTGACTCGACAGCACTGGGTTTTCTGCTTTCATGGTTAAAATTTTGTTTGTTTCTTTCAGCCCTGGTACAGGATGCAAAAATCTTTCTGTGTTTTTAGGATTTATTCATTTATGTGTATCATACCTATATGGGATTAGATGTTTATAACAAGATATTTAATTTTCTGGCCATTCGGTACCTACCCTTGGGTACACCAGAATCACATGGTACTAAAATTAGTTGATTAGGCAAAAGAAGTTTCAAATAATGATGCTTCCATAAGAAGAAAATGTGAACATAGCAAGCAATAATAATGATACCATTTAACATAATTACTTTTTACACAAAATAAAAATACATAACAATCTTCTAATGTCAAAACAGTAAAGCAGAAAATATCTTGAGAAAGAAGAAGTAAAACAAAAAAATCACACGGCTTTTCACGTGAGTGGTGAATTGATTAAACAACTGAAGCAGATTATGTTGCTGTATTTCCATGAAGAGATGGTGGGGACTCAGAGCCTATAGCAAAGCACCTGGAAGCTCAACGTAAAATATTTGAACATTTTAGTGAGTTAATTCAATTTAATTGTTGTTGTTTAGCCTTCTACACTAAGTGTAAGTCATTCATACTAGGTATTTTCTAAGTTGTCATTGCTAACAACGTGAGCAAGCAGTCTTTTTTTATAAACAGTATCCATCATATTCCACATTTTGATGTGATACCACCCAAAACACTGCTGTCAAGTTGATTCCAACTCATAGTGACCTTATAATGGCCCTATACAACTCAAAAATTATTAATTGAAAGGCTTCTATAATAACTAGCAGATTATGCTTTGTGTCTACTGTTCAAAAAATAACATATTGAGGAAAATAAATGCAGCTCTTAGATAAGTAGAAAAAGCACACTTTATAAAGGCAAGTTCTCTACATAAAAAGAGTAAAAAAGGTAAAGTTGGAAAAGAAAGTCAAGAGTAGGCTTAAAATAAAATACTTTTCCAATTGTTCATAAAAAGTGTTCTTTTAATTTTTTAGAGTTGTTATTCTCTAAAAAGTAAAAAACTGATACTGAGTTACATAGTAGCCAACATAATCAAAGACCTTTTTTTTGAGAGTAACTAGTTAACTATTTCAATTCTTAGCTTCACTTTTCAGGGAAGGCAGTAAGTATTTGAAGAGTCTCTGATCTGTCCTTGGAATTTCATATGTGGCTCTTATATTCACTATTCATAAATACACATATAGTTGTCCAGGGAGTCTGACTTGTACTGGAAATTGAATAATACTGGTTAAATTGGTAGCTATTTAAATAAAGTAGGCAAGGAAATGAAAAACCAAAATTGAAAAATAATAATGTAAATTTTATGTTTATAGTTTTAACCTGGTAAATGTAAGCAGTAGATAACACTGTTCCAGAAGAAATGGGATCTTTTTTTTTTTTTCCCCCTAATCAAAACATCTAAATCACCAGGGAAAGGAAAACAAAGCTTCCTTTTCAAAATACTATAGTAGGAGCAGAGAATATTCCTTTTCCCATTTGTTCAGAATATAGTAAATTATCTGATGCAAAATGTGTTTCAAAAGATGGTGCCTCTAGTATGTCTCAGAGAGTAGCTACTATGGAGTTCCCAGAGTATTTATTTTTTTAGTTTTCTTGGTTAAAAACTAGTAGGTGAAGTAAAATGATATCCCCAAAACATAGTATGATTCAATATGGATCTATCATAAATGTATTTCTTGCTTGCTGACCAAGTTCACTGACAGTTTTTAGAATAAGGACAGTGTAGATCGATTATCAAGTACAGCATCTCCAAAAATCGTTGTCTGTGACAAAGCATATATGGGAGTTGGTATCACCAGATTACTCAGTAGCAGGTACTGTATATTATTCTTTTTTTTCAGAATTCAGATGCTGTTTTCTATTTTGTTAAATGATGGCTTTTTTTTCTTTTCTTACATATTTATAATAGATTTTGAATTAGTTTGCATTCATAAAGCAATCCCACCTTTAAGATGGAAAGTATTTTATTTAGCATAAGTCTTGCCTTGGCTTGGCTTCTATAAAGTTGAATCACAGAAAAGTAAAATACTGGGTCATTCTACCCCTTGAGATAACAACTTTATTACTAACACAGTAATTGTCAAGACATCAGCATTCCATTAATTAGGATTTTAGTAACCCTTATTCTTGTCTAATTGCTCTTATTTCTTTCTCATTAAAAGTATGTTTATAGAAAGACATTTTTCTTGTTGCAATCAAGTAGGTGAGGTAAGATTAAAAGCATTTCTGTTATTTCATTAAGTTGAGTTAACAAGGTGAAAATTTCACAGCACGACAAAGGTGCATAATATGGTACACGTCAATGTCATTCTTAATAATTTACATTCTCATCTCTGTTTTATGAATTATGTTTCCTTTTGAACTAGTTCTGCAGCTTTTATTTTAATTTTACTTTTATGTTTTATTGATAGAGATTCGTTCCACCTGAATTTGAAGTCCCCCAAATGTTGCTTACCTCTTACAATTGTTTCATTATTCAATCAAGCTGCAATTTAAAATGCTGTTCTTTCACATTTTTTAAAATTAGTTCAGTCTACTTACCCTAGACTATTAGTCTGTTTCCATTGACTTTTTGATCTGACTTTGTACTCTGTCCATGCATGTCAACAACAGTTTGTTTCATTTCACTTCTTCTTTTTTTTTTTTTTTTAAATCTGCATTGCTGTGACATAAAATGTGCCATTGTCCCTATTTCACACAATTGGGACAAACTTTTGAAAGATCGATGAAGTTGCATCACTCTCTTATTTAAACTCCAGTGGCTCCTCTCATACAGCCAGGACGTTAACCAAAGTGTGTATCACTGCCTGTAAGATCCCTGAATATCTACCTCCCTTGCTTCACCTCTTTCAATTCTGTCATCACTCACGATATTCAGCCTCACCTAGCTTTTTCTGCTCTTGGAATATTTCAAGCTCGATTTCATAACAGGACATTTATTACTGAGCCATTTTCTTAGAATACCACTGGATCTTTTCTTGGTTGCTTCCCTTCTGTCATTCAAGTCCCGATTTACTATCTTGTCCTCAGATGCATCTTCAATAGCCACTCTCGTTAAATCACTGCCACCTTGCTGTTCTCTATTATGTCCTTACTCGTTTTCACTGAACTTACGATGAACTGAAGCTCTCTTTTCTGTCTGGGTGCACGCACATAGAGCAAGCTGTCTTTCTCCCCTTCGCTTTCTTTCCTCCTCGTTGATTGCTAAATCCTCAGCACATAAACTAGTTTGTGACAATTATTAGGTGTACAACAAACATTTTATTAACTAATTTATGGTAGGCTCCTTTTATTTTACTTTATTATTATTATTTTTTTTATTTACCATTTACCACAACTACCATAGCAGGCATACAAAAATATTCACAAGTGAAATCTTTCATGTCTGTCTGTTTCTGTTTGAATATTTGTACAGAAAGTTTTAAAGTAGTATTCCTTTAGAATTTTAAAACTCATCAGTCTTCCCCAAACAGCCACTTTCCTACAACTGAATCTTAATGCTAGACTGAAATAGTAGCATTGCAAGCCTCTTATTAAAGAAACGTGTCTCGTTTTGACTCTTTGGTAATACCCTTAGGAGTTGGTAATCACAGGTAACTAATTTGAGGTTTCACAGTGTGTTACCTCGATTACTAGAAAGCAAAGATGTCTTTTTTTTTTCCTTGATAGGGACTCGAAATTTCCTCATCACTGAAATTTGTTGATTTTATTCCTTGGCTGAATGTTGTTTGTAAAATATAATTTCCAAGTTAGTTAGCTGTTCCATCAGCTAAAGAGATAAGATAAAAATGCCACAAAAAATGAAAAATAAATTTCTTCTTCTATAGATGAAAAAAAAAAAGATTTATAAAAAGTACTTCTAATTTCAGTTTCATGGCCATGAGTTGGATCTGACTTGATGGCACTGGCACTTGGCTGGCAATTTCAGTTTCAGGTCAAAAGATAAAATAAAACCTCATTGAACGGCTATGTTGCTCACATTATTTTCTACAATGCTGAATAGACTTTGATGTGAAAATCTAGACTCTCCTCTACAAGATCATTCAGCTTCATTCGTTCCCTGGAATCTGTCACACTCATTGGATATTGAATTTTACTAATTGCAGTCATTGAGAAGAGCTGTAGTTCTCTTTATACAGTTAGAATAACAGAAACTATCATCAGCTATAAGTTAGAATTGACTCAGTGGCAAAGGTTTTTTTTTTTTTTATTAATCCTACATCTAAGAAGCCCTTCTGATGCAGAGTTCAAACTGTTGCTAACTGAAGGACTGAACGCACTGACCAACATTAAACAGGTTTTTTAACCATGTATCTAATTATGTCTTTTGAATCACAATATGCACTTTCTTCCCTTCACTCATTAGTATCCACTATTACTTTCATTATGTGAGCATACTCAGTTAAACTCAATTATTAATCTAATTGCAAATTTTCTTGAGACTGTTTCCATTAGAGATATCATTTATACTTATAACACATTATTTTTTTTCTGTCAAGTTAGGATTAATCAATTTGAAGATCTGAAAGGAAAATTATACTAGCTCAGAAGAGAAGAAACATTTTAATTCCTTTCTAATGCAGAATATGTAAAAGAATCGTAATTGGTTTACAGCTTCATTTGTAAAGGGATAATTCTTATAAGGTACAATGAACTGTTAATTAGGCTCAAGTTGCACCACTCTCCACACAGCTGAAGGCAAAACCCGTTGAAGATGCTTGGCTGTGGTTTTATAATCATGAAAGGACTGGATGAGAAACGAATGGCCTGAGCTTAGAAAGGTAATTAGCCTTGAGGTTGCCTCTTTTGACTCACTGGTCTAGAAGCTGTTTTTCTAGGTGATGTCTAAAATGGAATGTTGGTTTTACACATTTTGAAGCTAAATCTGCCTTAAAATTTCTTTTCCTAAAGGAATGAAGGGATTTACCTAGAATTTAAATGAGGATAAAAATCATAAATTTCGAATCTGTGACTTAGGATACTATTTATCTAAGTCTAGTGCTACATTTGCATTCATTCGTAACACACAGCAGCGCTTTGGTGAAGTTAAACTGATACTAATTTATTTAGATTAGTCAAAAAACAATTCCAACAATAGACAGACTGGATTGCTAATTTAAAGCCAGTACTTCATTTCCTTGTCTAGTAGGCTCTTAGAATCCTCAAATTCTCCTTGAAGTTGAATAAGTAAAAGACAACAGTGTGTGAAAATCGAGCACAAGTCGCCTACTAAGCAATGAGAAGGAAAGACTCCTTTTCCTAAGGAGAAAAAAAAAAATTGAAAATGCTTTACTTCTTTGTTGATGATCACAATCAAATATTTATGACCATTTTCCTTTCTCTCTTTTGCTATTTTATTTCATTTCAATATCTATATACAAACATCTCTCAAGAAATTCGTATTACTGCTGTACATTACTATTTTTGATACCAGCTATTTATTTCTCTTGTGTAGTCTAAATTCAGCTTTAGATCAACTGAACCAGATTCTAGTCAGCTTTTATATACTAGGAATTACATTATAATGTGGTTACAAATATGACTGCAGACGTTACTATCCTAAAATATCTCACATTCTTGAAGGGAAGAAAAGCAAGAAAAAAAATAATTACAGTCCACTGTAATTCATGTGATAGATATGTAAAATCTACACAAATAGAACAGAACAGACATTTTTTTTCTGACAGACAGAAGACATGGTATATTAAAAGCACGTAGGTTTGCAAATGAAAGGGCAGTGAGGTTAGAGTAAAGATCTCACGTTTGCTAAAATGGAAGGTGTGAGTACGAGACAAACAGAAGTTAAAGCTGAAGAATCTATCCAGGGCAACAGTACAAAGGCCTTCCACTGATACCATTAGGAGCTTGAAAGGTGTAAGAATGTCATTGCTAATTAATTTTCCCTACAAATTCCCCATTTCCTTCTTTCTGTCACTGTATGGGATGTTAACCAAAATCTCTAGCTCAGTACAGGATCTGCCTTTTGTCACAGTCATTCCCAATTTCTTATCTGTCTGTTAAAGCTTAAATTGTTCTAACATAGCCTTTATGAAAAATGAGTAACAAAGAAATCAGATTTAAAACAACCCAAAATTTTATTTAAATGAAATGTAATAGAATATCATTCTCCGATGTGAGTTTTATGCTGACAACAGAAGACAGTGATTTCCAGTTCTACGTTTAGGCATGGATCCATGGTGCAATAGATTCATAAACATACTTAAAAAATGACACAAAGTCGATTCTGACTCGTAGCAACCCTATTGGGCAGAGTAGAACTGCCTTGTATTGTTTCCAAGGAGTGCCTGGTGGATTTGCACTGTCAGCCTTTGTGTTAGCAGACATAGCACTAAGCCACTACAGCACCACAATTTCCAGATAAACATACTAGTATATTTTAGTTCAATTTTTAACCACATATCACATGCAAAATGTTTCACCAATTAAATACAGTCCTGCAAGGACATGGAAAAATTCTGAGCACTTTTGTTATTTTGTCGATTGTTAATTATAATGAATAAAATATTTTTTAAAATGAGGTCTCGGTCTAGATTCTTAGGTGTTGACATCTAATTTTCCATTCATGATTTTTAACATTGAAAGAGCCCATTGAAGATAATTAGATAATTGGTAATTAGAAACACAGTTATGGCAATCATATAATTACCTGTAAGTGAACTAGACATGGAATGGATGTAATCTGTCACAAATATTGAGTTTATATAAGAAAATATAGGTATGGAATGTGCAAGTTGTTGTTAACTAGCAAATATTGAAACCAAATTTATTGTGCCTCGGATCCGACTCGACGGCACTTGGCTTGGCTGGTAAATTAATGGTTTTAACAATTAGCCATCTTTGAACCATTTTGAATTGGCTTTTGTATGTGGCATGAGGCATGGATCCTGTTTCATTTTCTTGCAGAGAGACATCCAGTTTTACCAGCACCATTTATTAAAAAGACTACCTGAGTGCGTTTTGGCTTTATACCTAAATATGAAGTCAAAAAGTATAAAGTTCATAGAAGAAAAACTAGGGTCAATGCTAGAAGCCTATAAGCAACAACACAGAAACTCCAGAAGATAAGCTACATAACTGAGATCTTCTAAAAATCAAATACTTATACTCATCAAAAGACTTCACCAAAAGAGTACAAAGAGAATGTATAGACATGGGGGTGGGGGAGGAACTGGCTATTACAAATCAGACAGAGTTCTCATCTCTAAAATTTACAAGAAAATCCAACATCTCTACAACAAAAAGACAAATAATCCAATTTAAAAATAGGGAAAAGAAATGAAGAGATACTTCAAAAAAGACATTCAAGCAGGCAACAGACACATGAGGAGATGCTCACAATAACTAGCTATTAAAGAAATGTAAATCAAAACCACAGTGAGATGCCATCTCACCCCAACATTACCCACACAAATCAAAAAAACAGATTATAACCAGTGTTGGAGAGGCTTCAAAGAGATCAGAATTCTCATGCACTGCTGCATAAGATGATATAATCACCTTGGAAAACACTATGGGCTTTCTTCAAAAGCTAGAAATAGCAGTATTTTATGACTCAGCAATTCCACTCCTAGGCATATATTCTAGAGAAATGAAAGTTGTCACATGATTTGGCAACTCTATGTCAGACTGACGCCTGATTTCCATAATCTATAAGATAATACAAAATATCAAGAAGAAGAAGATAAACCATCCAATTAAGTGATGGGCAAAGGAGATGGACAGACATTTCACTAAAGAAGAGATCCAGGCAGCCAAAAAACACATGTGGACATGTTCACGATCTTTAGTTATTAAAGAAATTCAAATCAAGACAACAATGAGATACCATCCCACCACAACAAGATTGGCCATGATCCAGAAAACACAAAACAACAAATGCTGGAGAGGCTGTGGAGAAAGAGGAACCCTCCTACATTGTTGGTGGGGCTGCAAAATGGTACAGCCTCTTTGGAAAGCAATCTGGCACTTCCTTAAAAAAATGGATATCGATACACCATTTGACCCAGTAATTCCACTACTTGGAATCTATCTTACAGAATCAAGACCTTTCAGACCAACGGACACATGCATGAGAATGTTTATCGCAGCACAGTCCATGATAGCAAAAAGATGGAATCAACCCAGATGCCCAACAACAGAAGAATGGATAGGTAAACTATGGTACATATACTCAATGGAGCACTAAGCAATGATAAAAGAATAACGATGATTCCAGGAAACATCTCCTAACCTGGTTTCAACTGGAAGACATTATGTTGAGTGAAAGTAGTCAGCGACAAAAGGACAAATACTGTATGAGACCTCTATGATAAGATCTCAGAAACAGACTTGTGTATAGAGGAAAGACTTTGACAGCTTCAAGGGAGGGGTGGGAGGGAGGGTTAGAGGGGGAGGGTTTAGTTTAGATAGTTGCTAGAAATCTGGTTGGGAGAAAGCAGTGATAGCACACATTAGAAACAAGAACAACATTAAGTGGACTTCAGCATAACTTGAGTACTCCTTCCATCTTAACCCAATATTGCAAGGATAGAGTAGCTGAGGCAGGGGGCAGGGGACCATGCTCTTAGGCGAAATCAAGGCCAATTGGCACAACTAGCGTTTTGTTAAGAGAGCTCTCTGCACCCCACATTGGTGAGTGGTGTCTGGGGTCTTAAAAGCTGCCAAGCTACCATCCGAGGACACAGCAAATGGTCCCAACTCAGCAGGAATGGATGCTCACTGAGGACCAAAATGACATGCGGTAAAGACAACTGAGAAGACAGAGAGACCCACACGAGTGGGTGCCTTCATCGACTTGGGACCAGAAGAACCGGATGGTGCCTGGCCACCACCAGTGATAGCCACAATGGAGCTCACTAGGTTGAGTCTCACTGGCAACACAAGAATAAAAAGGGGTGCATCCTGAGATCTCCACTAAAGGACCTCAATTGATAGTCCAGCGGTTTCGGGGTTCCCCTGAGAGCATGGCCTCTGGCCCTGATGCTGCCCTTACCCATAAATTATAACAAAGTTCCACTCTTTGGACAGGAATGGATTAGACTTGGCAATGCAGAGTGACCATATATTGGTTGCACTTTATGGTTCTATACATCTATAGGATATCATCCTGCTGACCTCTGGCTGGAGGAAGGGGAGTGGACGGAGAGGAGCGGAACAGAGGCTGTTGGGAGGATAAGACATGTATGGAGCAGAGAGGAATAATGTGCTGTCACTGGACAGGGAGAGCAGTGGAAGCTGCCTATAGGTTGGCATGTAAATTTATACGGGAATGTACATTTTCACTCAGTCATGTTAAATAAAATAAATAAATAAATAAATAAATAAATAAGTTGTCACCTGAATAAACATGTAAACCCATGCTCACTGTAGCACTGTTCACAATAGCAAAAAAATAGAAACAGTCTAAATACCCATCAACAGATGAACATACAGACTGTGGTACGTAGACATAACGGCGTATTATGCAATAGTAAAGAACAACAAAAAGTCTGTGGAGCATCTTATAATATGGAGGAATGTGTAAGGCATTGTGCTGAGTGAAATAAGTCAATCACAAAAGGACAAATATTGCATGAGACCACTAGTATAAAACCTCATGAAATGGTTTACACATAAAATGAAACAATCTTTGATGGTTATAAGGGGGTGAGGGGATCAGGACGAAAACCACCAAATAGACAACAGGGAAGTGGTAACTTTGGTGCAGGGTACACAACCCTGGAGAAGCCAGCACAACTTGTATGAGGCAAGGTCACGGAAGCTCTGTACACATACCCAGACTCCCTGAGGGACTGAACGGATGGACTGAATGCTGTTGGGACCATGGCCTTGGGGAACATGTAGCTCAGTCAGCATAACAGTTTATAAAGGAAATGTTCTACATTCTGTTTTGGTGGGTAGTGGCTAGGGTCTGAAAAGCCTGTGAGTAACAACCTAGGATATTTCACTGGTCTCACCCCTTCAAGAGCAAGGAAGAAAGAAGAAAACTAAACAGACAAGGGAAAGATTAGTCCAAGGAACTAAAGGACCGCATCTACAATGACTTCCACTAGACTGAGTCTAATATAGCTAGATGGCACCCATCTACCACCACTGACTACTCTGACAAGCACCACAACAGAGGGTCCCAGACAAAGTTGGAGAAAAATATAGAACAAAATTCCACCTCAAAAAGAAAGACCAGACTTGATGGCCTGAGAGACCCTGGAAAAACCCTGAGATGATGGTCTCAGACCATCTTTCAGCTCAGTAATCATGTTACCCTTGAAGTTCACCCTTCAGCCAAAGACAGGACAAGCACACAAAATAAAATGAGTCTTAAAGGGTAGCCAGCCCAGTGGCAAAACTAGAAGGCAGGAGGTAACAGGAAGGCTAGTAATAGGGAACTAAATTTGAGAAGGGATAGAGTTGACATATTGTGGGGTTGTTAATCAATGTCATAAATCAATATGTGTACTAACTGTTTAATGAGAAACTAGCTTGTTCTGTGAATCTTCATTTAAAGTACAATTTAAAAAAAGAATATAAGAAAACTCCATGGGGAAGATCTATTCTGTCATATGAGGTGGCCAGGTGTCGGAATCCACTTTTAAGGCATTAGGTTAATTTTCTGTAATATGCAATCCTGTGGGTTTTGACAAATGCATTCCATGTGTTCACCATTACAGTACCCAACAGAAAAGCGTCACTGCCCTAAGAATGCAAAAAAAAAAGGTCATTAGTGTGTGCTACTGTCATAGAAAGACAGACAAAAGACGTCAATATTTCCTGATGACAAAAAAATCTACGTAGCTGTCTTATTGCTCCTCTTTCGAAAACTTAATCTAAATCTGGTCAAAACTCTGAATCAAACTAACAATTTACAGGAACTACAAAGGTCAGAGGAATGTATTAAATGACCCCATGAACTTGTTTTTAGCAAAATAGAAACTATGTAAAATATACCCCATAAACTATCTGTATTCTCGACAAAAAAGTGTAATGAGGATTTTTAAATAAGTGAACAGAGAATCTGTGGATTAAAGGAGGTTTAAAAGATATGTAATACCAACTGAAGTGCATGTACATTATTTTGATCATGTGAATGTCTGTGTCTATGTGTGTGCACGTTTGTGTTGAAAAAGAGGGTGAAACAGTTTATACGTAGTCGGAAATTTGAACACCTACCAGATATTTGATGACCAAGCCAAGTGCCGTCGAGTCGACAGTAAGGAAATATTGTTAATTTTTAGGTGTGATAACAGTATTATAATTTTTAAATATTCCTTTTTCTTATTTAACTTTTAATTTTGAGATAATTATGTATTCCCATGAAATTGTAAAAGTAATATAGTGAATCCCTATCTACCCTTCATTTTCTTCCAATAGTCACATCTTGTGAAATCAAGAAATTGACATTGCTACAATCCACCATCTTTTTTCCATTGCACTAATTTTATATGCACTAATTTGTGTGTGTGCGTGTGTGTGCATGTGTGTGTATAATTCTATGTAGTTTCATCACACTTGTAGATTTGGGTGACCACAGTCACAGACAAGGTAAAGAACAGTTGTTCTTTTGTAACCACAGACACTATTCTTGTTTCCCACTCCTTAGCATCCAGCAATGAAAAATCTATTTTTCCATCTTTATAATCTTCTCACTTCAAGAATGTGATGTAAGTATAATAACATAATATGTAAGCTTTTGAGATTTGCTTTTTTCACTTACCATAATACTTTCGACTTATCCAAATTGTTGTCTACATCAATAGCTCATCAATTTTAATTTCTGAGTAACATTTCATATATGTATGAAAAGTTTACTCACTCTTTGAAATATTCCTTTATTGTTCTAGCTTTTAACCATTATGAATAAAGCTGCTATAAGCATTCATATATAGATTTTTGTGTAGACATTCATTTTAATTTCTGTGGGACAAATCCCCGGGAATTTAACTGTTGAGTTATATAACAATCACGTGCTTAGTTTTAAAAAGAAACCACCAAATAAATTCAACACAATCCCAATAAAAATTTCAACAGCTTTTTTAACAGAAGTTTTTTAAAAAAGTCCTTAGTTTTATGTAATGTGGCAAGAGGTCTTGAATAACTAAAACAATGGTGAAGAAGAACAAACTAAGACAACTCATATTTTCTGGACCAATGTAATAGAACTGAAACTGCAAAAATAAAAGCCACACGTCTATGGTCAACTGATTTTTGATAAGAGTGTTAACATCATTCAGTGGGGAAGGGAGAGCCTCATAACTGTATGGTGCTGAGATATTTGGATTTCCACGGGCAGAAGAATGAATCAGGATCCATGCTTCACAATCCACACAAAATCAGAATGGATCAATGACCTAAACATGAAAATTAAAACCATGAAATCATTTGAAGAAAATGTAGATATGCTGCTGGTGGACGTAGTTTTTAATGATGGATTATCTTGAGTCGGATCCGACTTGACGGCACTTGGCTGGCTATCTGATATGATCACAAAAGCACAAACAGAAAAAGACAAAATAGATAAGTGGGACCTCTTAAAAATTAAATACTTTGTTCTCCAAAGGACTTTATCATAAAACTAACAATACAACTTACAGATTAGGAAACAGATGTTTCAGGAAACATATAGCTGATAAGTCTCTGATATCCAAAATATACATAAAATTTGCACAACTTAACAAGTAAAAGAGAAATAACCCAGTCAGAAATGGACAAAGGACTTCCATAGACATTTCACCAAGAAAGATATCTGAATGGCCAACAAACACGTGAAAAGATGCTCAACCTCTTCAGTCATCAAAGAAACACAATAAAAAACATAATGAAATACAAATGCATTCCCATTAGAATAGCCAAGCCAGGCTAAGATAAAAAAATAAATCTAAAGTAGTAAGTATTGGAGGGGATGTAGAGAAATTGGAAACTTGGTCCACTGCTGTTTGAAACGTAAAATACTATAACTGTTGCGGAAACAATGTGGCAATTCCTCTAAAAACTAAATTAGAGATACTATATGATCCAGACCGCTGCTAGGAAAAAACCCAAGGGACTTCAAAACCATGACTTAAATAGACCTATGTATACCAATATGCATTTCAGCATTATTAACAATAGTTCAAAGTTAAAAACAATCTAAATATGTATCAATGGATATATGGAAACACAAAATGTGGTATGTACATGCAGTGGAATAGTACTCAGTCATAAAGAGAATTGAAGCCCTGGTACTTGTTAAAACATGCATTGAAAACTTTATGCTGGATGAAAAAAGTCAATCACAAAAGTACGGATATTATACTCATATAACTTAGCATATATGAAATGACAAGAATAAGCAAACATACAGAGACCATAGTGTTTACCACTGATGGGAAAGAATGGTTAAGAGCTATAGCTACCAACCAAAATGTCAGTAGTTCAAATCCACCAGGCACTCCTTAGAACTCTGTGGGGCTATTCCACTCCTTTCCTATAGGATCACTGTGAGTCAGAATCTATTTGATGACAATATTTTTTTGTGCTTTTTTTAGGGATTGGAGAAAGGAAAAGTTGTTGTTAGATGTCCTCAAGTCAGCTGTGACTCACAGCAACTCTGTGTAAGACAAGAACAAAACGTTTCCTGGTCTTGTGCAATCCTCACAATCCTTGCTGTGTTTGAGCCCATTGTTGAAGGTACTGTTTCAGTCCATCTCACTGAGGATATTTCTCTTTTTTTCCCTGACCCTTTAATGTACCAAACACACTCTCCTTATCGAGGGACTGGTCCCTCCTAATAACATCTCCAAAGTGCGTGAGATGAAGTCTCAAAATCCTTGCCTCTAACAAGCATTCTGGCTGTACTTCTTGCAAGACAGATTTTTTTGTTGTTCTTCTGTTTGCAATCCTTGGTATATTCAATTTTCTTCACCAACACTGTAATTCACATGAACTAATTCTTTTTATGTCTTCCTTATTCATTGTTCAGCTTTCATATGTATGGGGCAATTAAAAATATCATAGGTTGGTTCAGGCATACCTTACTCCTCAAGGTGGTATCTTTACTTTTTAAAATTTTATTGTCATCTCTTGCAGAAGATTAGCCCAATGCAATATGTCATCTGATTTCCTGACTGCTGCCTCTGTGGATGTTGATGGTGGTCCAAGTAAAACTTTGATAACTTACATACTGGTCTAGTTGATAGCAATTTTCTTTTCTTATAATGAGATGTAATACATGCTGAAGGCTGTTGTCTTCGATCTTCATCAGTAAGTGCTTCACATTCTCTTCACTTTCTTCAAGCAAGGTTATGTTGTCTGCATGTCTCATGCTGTTAATGAGTCTTCCTCCAATCCTTCTCTTCTCTGTAGAGTTCAGCTTCTCGGATTATTTGCTCAGCATACAAATTGAATAAGTATGGTGAAAGGATACAACTTTGAAGCACACATTTCTGATTGTAAATCACGCAGTAGTCCCCTGTTCTGTTCAAATAAAACAAAAATAACTAGATCAAAATTTGGGAACAATAAACAAAATCCCTCAGGGGGCCCACCAGTGTGGGTGTGAAGAACAGGGAAATATCTCTCAGGCTGTGCAGTATAGCCTGGCTAGAAGGGGCATGGGAAATCCTGGTGGCATAATGGTTAAATGCTATGCCAACTGACCAAAAAGTTGGCAATTCAAATCCACCAGGCACTCTTGGAAACCCTATGGGGCAGTCTACTCTGCAACACAAGCTTGCCATGAATTGGAATTGACTCAGTGGCACTGGGTTTTTTAGAAGGAGTACAGATGTTACATAGCAGTATGTATTCTGGAGAGAGGAAAATAAAATAATTATAGAGTCTGGAGAGCTGAGAAATGAAGAAAGAACATGAAAGAAAAAGAAGAAAAAGATGTTTTTAAAAAGTGCCTCCATGGATCCCAATGACACAGCTGTGTAGAGCAGGGAAGAGAATTCTAAACTGCGTAATACAATACCACTGGAAAGGGTTCCCAAGCCATGAAAAGTAAAGAAAACAAACAGGAAAAAACAACAACAGAGCAAAATAGAACAAAGCAAAGCAAAACACAACTCTGAGGATCTCACCAGGTGATGTTATAGGGTGAGTAAGTGGTTTCCTAGTTGAGCAATTATTCACAATCTTTCAAGAAGCAAAGATGGGACACAGAGCCAGGCGTCTGAAAGAAAGGAGAGGGAGGTGGTGGGAGGCATGGAAGAAACCAAAAGAAACGGAAAAAAGCAACACTACCTACAGAAGAATGGCACTTATGGAGCTGGCCAGTGTGGGAGAGTAAACCCCAACAACAGGGCAAAGCAGTTGCCACCCAGCAAGAGACTGATGCCAGAGGGAAGCAGAGGAGGCCAGGGCATGGGAAGAAGGGTGGTGGTAAGGAAAGCACGTATTGTTGTTTACTGAGTGATGTGTCTCTTGCTGGGAGCGCCATGAAGATGCTTTCTCATACCCTCTGTCCACTGATCACCAATGTTGCCTGGGAGAATCCTACTGGCACAAATGCTGCACTTCCCAACTGGCTCAGCCATTGTAGCTGGCCAGAAATCATTGGAGGTAGAGCAGTAGAGAGAATTTTGGGGATTGGAAAGTACATTTTTCTGGTTACTGACTGCTATGCAGTTCTTCTGGGCTTTCAATGAAGTTAATTTCCTGTACTCTCTGTCTGCGGATCTCTAAAAGGGGTTCAAGTTGGCGGATTTGTGTTACCATAGCTGATAGGGGAATTCTGCTTGTATCTCTTCTTGCTCTCTGTTCTCTGACAGTTTCTTACTCCATTAAGTGTTTGGTTGAGTTCTTTATCACTTCATTTGACATTCTGGGTTCCAAGATTGGTGTTTGTCTCCATTTTACTTACTTTTTGATCTTTGCTGTGCAAGGACTGGTGTGGTGCTTTTGTGTATGGTGCCATGTTGGTTGGAAGTCTTCGTTAAATTTTTGAACCAGAGGTTATTTGCACTGACCCTTATGATAAGAACTTAAAAACAGACTCATGCATAGAAGAAAAGGCTCTTTGATGGCTGCAAGGGTGGGGAAGGAGGGAGGGCAGTGGGGGCAGGGTTTAGATTAGATAGTTGATAGAAACTTGATTGGGTCAAATATGGGACAGCACACATCAGAAAGAAGATCAATATTAACTGGACTTCAACATAACATGATTACTCCTCCCATCTTAATCCAATATTACAAGGACAGAGTCGCTGGGGTGGGGGGCAGGGGCTATGCTCTCAGGGGAAACCTAGGCCAATTGGCACAACTAGCATTTTGCTAAGAGAGTCCTCTGTACTCCACATTGGTGAGTGGCGTCTGGGGTCTTAAAAGCTGCCAAGCTTCCATTTGAGGGTACAGCAAATGGTCCCAACTTAGCATGAACAGATGATCACCAGGGACCAAAACGGCATGGGGGAAAGAGATCCCAGAAGACAGAGAGACCCTTGTGAGTGGGAGACTACATCACCTTGTGACCAGAAGAAACAGATGGTGCCTGGCTACCACCAGTGATTGCTGTGATGGAGCTTACAAAGTTGAGTCTTTCTGGCGACACAAGAATAAAAAGGGGTGCACTCTGAGAGCTCCATTAAAAGACTGCAACTGATGATCCACAGGCCTCGGAGTTCCCCTGGGAGCACAGCCCCTGGCCCTGATGCTGCCCCTGTCCATAAATCATAATGGAGGTCAACTGTCGGACGGGAATGGATTGGACTTTGTGACACAGAGTGACCATATCATGTGGACACTTTATGGTTCTATGCATCTATAAGATGTTGTCCTGCTGACCTCTTACTGGAAGAAGGGGAGTGGGTGGAAAGGACGAGATAGGAGATTGTTGTGAGGATGAGACATGTATGGAGTAGAGAAGAAGAGTGCTCTGTCACTGGGCAGGGAAAACCATGGGAGCTGCACATAGGTGAGCATGCAATTTATATGGGAATGTACATTTTCATTCAATCATAATAATAATAATAAAAAGAAGTTCTTTGCACTGTGAATTTTTGCTCAATGCACGATACAATAAAAAAGACAAAGGTAAGTTCTGGAGTTGTAAAGTACAACTAAAATAAGAGTTTTCTAAGTGAATATGATCTGACAGAAGAAAAAAATCTGTGAACTTCAAGATAAATTAGCTGATATGATCTAAGGTGAGGAAGAGAATGAAAAGAATAGAGAACCCAAACCAAACTCACTGTTGTCAAGTTGATTCTGACTCATAGCAACCCTATAGGTCAAAGTAGAACTGCCCCATAGAGTTTCCCAGGAGTACCTGGCAGAATTGAACTGCCTACCTTTTGGTTAGCAGATATAGCATTTAACCACTATGCCAAAAGGGTAAAGAAGCATGAATAAATCCTCTCAGACCTGTGAGAAACCAACAAACATACTCACACACTAACATATACACAGTTTATACCCTAAACCACAATCAATACTTATGCTACTAGGATAAGGATTACATTATTTAATTTTATTGCATTTCACATGCAAAGATACTTTACAGCATGGCAGCATCTGAAACCCATTATTTTTATTTACTAATGATAAACCCAAAACCAAACCCATAGCCATTTAGCCAATTCTGACTCATAGCAACCCATAGGACAGAGTAGAACTGCCAAATAGAATTACAAGGAACTGCCAGCCTCTTGGTTAGAAGCTATAGCACTTAACCCCTATGCTTCAAGGGTTTAAACAGTAAAAAGTAGAAACAGAATACTTACAGAAAGCAAACGGTCAACAATAGGAACAGATTTGATATGACTGGTCCCCTATACTCTCATGAGTACCACTTAGAATATTAGGAGGGGAACCCACTTGTGTCTTAAAAGGGACAATCTCAGCCTTTCCAAATCACCCAGATCTATTTTTGCCTCAGTGGCTGGGAAGTTGTGGAACTTGTCTGAGTAGATGTGTCTCTTTATCTCAGCAGTTGATTACTGGCTCAGGTCAAGTGCATCACAACTGTGTTCATTTTCTCTGTGTGTTTCACTTTTCTTGGATGGCTCTGCTCTCCTGTGTTTACTTGACTAGTTCTCAACCAGCATCTTCAGGACAATCTTGAGCAGTCTAGGGCTAAGCCAGCACTGCAAAAGTTCAAAATGCAAACAATTTTAAGAACATTCCCTTTATGGTTTAGTTCCAAGCCTCTGTGGACAACTTCTCAGCCCTCCCAACTGGTGCCCTCTTGATCATCAGGACTGGCCTCCTCTTGACCTTAGGGTTACAGCCTCCAGTAAAAATGGGACATCTGCCACTGCCAAAGGCAGGTATTGCTGCTCTCTCTGCTTGGGCGCCTGTCTGCATGGCGTGGATTGCTGCTGATTCACCTTTACAGGGCACTCAGATCCACTGGTGACTTGCTGCCCAAAGGTGCCCAGATCTGTTCTGTGAGTTAACTTTCTGTCTTCTCTATGGGCTGACTAGCCCACTGTCACTGCCCTGACTTTTACCGGCTTCAGATCTCAGGGCTTTTCCCCCTTGTGCTGTACTAGTCTTCTCTGCCTCTGGGCTCCTTCTGTGCCTCTCACTGCTGGCTCTATCATTAGGCCCCTTCGTGTTTTTTTTCTGTGTTGTAAGTTCGGTATTAACATGCCTTGATCCATCTAGGAAGTCCTCAGTGCAAGGATACTAGTATCCAAAAGATGCACTTTTCTTCTGGTTCTTGTTGACTAAGATGTCTTCAAAAAAGGGTTCCCCTGGGAGCATGGCCTCTGGCCCTGATGCTGCCCTTGCCCATAAATCATAACGAAGGTCCACTCTTCGGACACGAATGGATTGGACTTGGCAATGCAGAGTGACCATATATTGGATGCACTTTATGGTTTTATGCATCTATAGGGTATCATCTTGCTGACCTCTGGTTGGAGGAAGGAGAGTGGGTGGAGAGGAGAGGAAAGGAGACTATTGGGAGGATGAGACATGTATGGAGCAGAGAAGAATAGTGTGCTGTCACCGGGCAGGGAGAGCAGTGGAAGCTGCATATAGGTGGGCATGTAAATTTATATGAGAATGTACATTTCACTCAGTCATAATAAAAAATAAATAAAATAAAATAAATATATCATACAGTGAAAAAAAAATCTCTGTGGGATTGGTCAGCTATATAGGCAGTTTCAAAACAGGGGTTTCCTAGCAGCACTGGAATTCCTTCTATCCTGTTTAGTCAGATGGAAGTTCAACCACTCTGCCATTAACCAGAAAATGATGATCAACTAAAGCTCTGTTGATTACCAGGCCAGGCTGGAAAATATGGATCCATCAAGTTAGTTACAGCTTATATAAGATAGATCTTAAAATGTTCTTTTTGATGATGAATGCAACATTATTCCCCTTCAATTTGTCATTTCCAGAATAGTAGACCATATGTTTGTCTGATTTGAAATGATCAGTATCAGTTCACTTCAGCTCCCCAATGCTAAAAATATTGATCTTCAAGTATTCCATTTAATTTTTGATGGCTTCTAATTTTCCTAGAATTATAATTTATAGATTCCATGTTCCAGTTACTGACGGATTTTGAGTCATGCCCATTTTGAGTCATACCACATTGGCAAATAAAGATCCCTAAACCTTCACTCCACCCAAGTCCTTATGGTCAATTCTACTTTGAGAAGGCACCTTTTCTTCAGTCGCATTATGAGTGCCTTCTAACCTAAGGGGTTCATCTGCCAGCACTGCATCAGGTAATGTTCTACAACTATCCACATTTTCACTGGACAATTTTTTAAAATTAGATTGCCAGCTCTTCTTCCTAATTTATCTTAGACTGAAAGCTCTGCTGTAATGTGACCACTATGGGTGACCCTCCTGGCATTTCGAATACCAGCATCACAACAATACACATACCACCACAGTACAACTGTCAGTCCATTGTACCACATTAACATGTGAATAATGAGTGTCTCAGAAGAGAAGAGAAAGTGGCAAAAAAGAATATTTGTAAAACATAGTGGCAGAATTCCAAATTTGATTAAAAACATTAACCTAAACATACAAGAAACTCAGTACATGCCAAGTAGAATAATCTTAGAGCGATATATATTGAGACACAGCATAGTCAGTGTTAAACTCAAACAAAAGAGATTATCAAAAACAGAAGGAGAAAAATGACTCCTCATTTAAGTGGGAACCTCAGAAAAGATTAACTGCTGCTTTCTCATCAAGAAGTATTGAAGTCAGGCATTGGGATGACACGTTCAATGTATTAAAAGAAACAAATTGTGAACAACAAAGAAAACTATATACATCAAATTTTTCCTTTAAGTACAAGGGATAAATTAAATTCATACATTTAAAAAAACAAAACAGAATACGTTGCTAAGAGACTTGCCTTAGAAGATACACTAAGGGAAATCATTCAGGCTGAAACAGAAGGACATTAAACTGTACATCTTGGACAATCATAAGATCTACTATGCTAGGAATGACAAATTCAAGAGGAATGGTATCCCACTAACAATCAAAAGAACATTTCAAGATCTACCCTGAAGTACAATACTGGTGATAGAATAATATCCATATTCATACAGGAAGACTATTTAATATAACTACTATTCAATCTTTAAGTGCTATATCTGATAACTAAAAGGTCAGCAATTCAAATCTATCAGGCACTCCTTGGAAACTCTATGGGGTAGTTGTACTCTGACCTCTAGGGTCACTGTGAGTTGAGCATGACTCGACAGCAGTGAGATTTTGGGGGGTTTATTATTCAAACTAATGTACCAATCATTAAGGCTAAATATGAAGAAACTGAAGATTTTTACCAAGTTCCGATGTCTGAAATTAATCAAACGTGCAATCAAGATTCATGGCTAATTACTGGTTAGCAATGTGACTGTTGGGAAGAAAGGATAGGTAGTTGGAAAAATGTGAATTTGGTAATAGGAACAAAGGTGACATAACAGAATTTTGCAAGACTAGTGAGTTTTTCATTTCCAATGTTTTCTTTCAACAATATGAACGGTAACTATACATACAAATCTCACCAGATGGAATTCACAAAAATCAAATTAACTACATCTCTCCAAAGAGACAATAGAGAAACTCAAATCATTAGTCAGAACAAGGCCAGGAGGCAACTGTAAAAGGACTATTAACTGCTTATATGTAAGTTCAAGTTGAAGTTGGATAAATTTAAAACAAGTCCACAAGAGACAAAATACAACCTTAAGTATATTTCACCTGAATTTAGAGACCCTTTCAAAAATAGATTTTGTGCACTGAACACTTGTGATTGATGACTTGATAAGTTGTGGATGACATAAAAAATCATATATTAAGAAAGCACGATCTTCTTAAAAGGATAGGAAAGAAAGAAAAGACTGAAATGGATGTCATAAGAGACTCCAAAACTTGCTCATGAATGCAACGTAGCTGAAGTGAATGGAATTATATTATGAAGAATAAGAGCCAAACAGAAGATTTCAAAAGCTGGCTCTAGAAGACACAGGTATTAAATGAAATTTGTATACACCTGGAGTTAGAAAACTGAAAAGGAAGAACATGCTTGGCATTTCTCAAGTTGAAAAGACTAAAGAAAAATCCAAGCCTCAAGTTGGAATAAGTCTTCTACGGGCAGAATATTGAGCAAAAGGAGGTAGAAAGAATATACACAGTCACCGTACCAAAAAGAATGGATTGACATCAAGCATTTCAGGAGATAGCATATGATTAAGAACCAGTAGCACTGAAGGAAGAAGACCAAGTTTGCACTGAAGACAATGAAGTAAAACAAAGCTCCAGCAACTGACAGAATACCAACTGAGACATTTCAACCCAGGATGCAATGCTGGAAGTGCTCACTCATCTATCCTAGACATTTGGAAGAAAGTTACCTGGCCAACTTAGTGGAAGAGATCTCGTTTTCTGCCCATTCCAAAGAAAAGTGATTCAACAGAATCAGGAAATTATCAAAAATATTATTAACAACATACTTAAGTAAAATTTTGCTGAGGATAATTTAAATTGGTTGCAGTAGCACATCCATAGGCAACTGTCAGAAATGCAGGTCAGAATCAGGAGAGGACACGGAACAAAGGATATAATTACTACTGTCTGATGGATCTTGACTGAAAGCATAGAATATTAGAAAGAACGCAAAGGTATTCAACTATGCAGATCATAACCAATTATGGATAATATTGAGAAGGATGAGAATTCCAAAACACTAAATCGCGCTTATGTGGAAACTATGCATAGACCAAGAGGCGTTTGATCAGAATAAGAGGATTCTGAATGATTTAAAATCAGAAAAGTGTGCATTGAGATTGTACCCTTTCACCACAGTTATTCAGTGTGTATCCTGAGCAAATAATCTGAGAAGCCAGACTATATGTAGAAGAACATGTCATCAGAATTAGAGGAAGACTCATTAGTAATCTGCAAGATATAGATGACACTACCTTGCTTGCTGAAAGCAAAGAGGATTTGAAGCCCTTATGGGTGAAGATCAAAGGACACAGCCTTCAGTATGGATTATACCTCAACATAAGGAAAATAAAAGTTCTCACAACTGAAACAATGAGCAACATAATAACAAATGAAGAAAATATTGAGGCCATCAAAGATTTCATTTTACTTTGAGCCACAATCAATGCCCATGGAAACTACAGTCTAGAAATTCAATGATGTGTTGTATTTGGCAAGTCTGCTACAAAAGACCTCTTTAAGGTTGTAAAGCAAAGATGGCACTCTGCAAAGTAAGCTGTACCTGATCCAAGCTGTGGTGTTTTCAATTGCCTCATATGCATGTGAAAATTGGACAGTGAATGAAGAAGATCAAAGAAGAATTGGTGTATTTGAATAATGGCATAGGGAAGAAGAAACCTATCTTTCTCTGAAGAAATGCAGAGAAAATGTTACTCAAAAGAGTGAATGATGAGATTTTTGTCTCACATATTTTGGATGTATTCTTAGGAATATCAGTCCCTGGAGGACGTCATGCTTAGTAAAGGGACAGAGAAAAGGAGGAAGACCTTCAAGGTTAATGGATTGACACAGTGGTTGTAACAGTGCGTTCAAACACAGTGATTGTGAGGATGGGAAAAAATCAAGAATGATGTCCATCTGTTGTGCATACGATAACTATGAGCTCTAACTGGCTCAGTGGCATCTAACAACTACATCCCTGGAAAGGTAATAGGCCCCAGACTATGAGGGGCGGTGCTTTGGTCCAAGGCCTCATCATGCTCCATCTCTTCCTGAGGTCTATTACAAAGATGACAACTCCCAGTTCATTTGCACATGTTTAAGTGTTGTCTGACTCTTTTGCAAAAAGACACCTTGGATTGCTGGGAAATTCCAAGGCCTATTTTCAGAAATCAGAGAGAAAAGACCAACCCAAGATTGTTGTCTCACAGAAATAATTATGCCATACAAACTAACCAAAAGAGAGCTGTATCATTGTACTTTATCAGTCAAAATATGCTTTGAGACAAAAAAAGAAAAAAGATCACTAGGGATAAAGAGGGATATATTCTAATGGGTCAAGTCATCAAGAAAAAATAATTTTAAACATTCATGCACCTAACAACAGAAACCAAAATATGTACATCAACAACTGACAAAATTGAAGGAGGAAGTAGACACCTAAATTTTCTTTTTTTGGAAATTTTAGTACCACACAATAGAACAACTAAAAGAATATCAGAAAGGAAATAGAAGAATTGAATAATACTATTTACCAACCATATGAACAGAAAGAAATAGAATACTCCACCCAACAACAGCAGGATACATACTGCACATGAAACATTGAGCAGGATAGGCCATGTATTTTAGGTCATGCAATGAGTCTCAAGAAATTTAAAACTATTAAAATTATGCAAGGTATTTTCATGGAACATAATACATTGAAAATAATAATAATAGGGAAAAGAAATTTGGGAAAAGCACAAATGTATAAAAATTAAATAACACATCCCTAAAGAACTCATTGGCTAAAAAGAGAAATCACAAGTAAAACTAGAATATATTTTGAGAAAAACATAATATATGAAAACTTGTGGAATACAGTAAAAATGGTACTTAAAGGAAAAAAATACATTTACAGGTACATTTTATAAAGAAGAAAGTTCTCAAATCAATATCCTAAAGATTTACAATGAGAAATAGGAAAAAGAGAAAGAAAACTATATCCAAATTAAGCATAAAGAAGAAAATAAATATTAGAGGATAACTAAATTAAAATAAAAAAAATGAAGTTTTAGAGGGAATCAATGGATCAAAAGTATGTTATTTGAGAAGGTTAAAAACAAAAACAGCAAACCTGTAGCCATACTGACTGAAAGGAAGAAAAATTTGAACTATTAAAGAATGGAAGAAGGACGCTGCTAATGACTTTACAGCAATAGAAAGGCTTAAAAGAAGATTACTATGAACCATTATCTGCCAACAAATCTTACACATAATCTGGTTGAAATAGAAAAAGAATACTAGAATCTACTGTAACTGACTCAAGAAGAGAAAATTTGTGTCGATCAATAACAAGCAAAGACTGAAATGGTAATTAAAGTTTCCCATAAAGAAAAATTCAGTATCAGATGGCACCTTCTTTCAAACATTTAAAGAAGTAACAACAAATCTTTCTCAAAGTCTCCCCAAAACTGTGTAACAAAACAAAACAAAAAACATTGACATTGAGTTGATTCCAACTCATAGTGACCCCATAGGACAGAGTAGAACTGCCTCACAGAGTTTCCAAGGAGTGCCTCATGGATTTAAACTGTTGAACTTTTAGTAGCAGTCATAGCACTTAACCAGTATGCCACCAAAACTTCAAGAAGGGTGTACATTTCCCAACTTTTTCTATGACAATTTGTTATCTTGTTACCCAAACCAGACAAAGATACCATGGGAAAGAAAAGCTGCAAACTAACGTCTCATGTACATACAGATGCAAAAAATCTCAGTAACATTCTAACAAAACGAATCTTGTGAAATATTAAAAGGGTTATTATATACCATGACCAAGGGAGATTTATACCAGACATACAAGTTGGTTAAACATATGAAAACCAATCAATGTAATGGGATATATTAATAGAATAAAATCACATAATTTTCTCTTTAGACTCAAAAAATAATTTAGAAAAACCTAACACTAACTTATGATTAAAAAAACCACTCAGCATACTAAGAATAGAAGAGGAAGAACTGCTTCAGCCTCATAAGGGACCTATGAAACACTCACAGTTAATTTCATGTCTACTAATATTAATTACTTTCAGTGTGACTGAAAGTTTTCCCCCTAAAGTCAGAAACAAGGAAGGCAATGATGCCTGCTCTTGTCACTTTTATTCAACATTGTGTTGGAAGTTGTAGCCAAGGCGATTAGGTAAGAAAACAGACATAAAAATAATGTATATTGGGAGTAAATAAGCAAAATTATCTCTAATTGCAAATGACTGAATCTCAAATAGAGAATATCTTAAGGAATACACACATACATACAAATATGACATTTAAAACTAATAAAACATTTTAGTAATGTTTCAGTCTACAAAAAACAGTGCACAAAAATTAATTGCCATTCTATATTCCAGCAATGGACAATCTGCAAATGAAATTAATAAGACAATTCATTAATAATCACATTACAAAATAAAATACTTAGGAATAAATTAAATAAAAGAAATGCAAGACTTTACACTATAAAATACACAAATAATCATCGAGAGAATTAAAAGAAGATCTAAAAAATAGAAAGACATTAAGTG
The DNA here is from genome assembly GCA_028571685.1 of Heterohyrax brucei. NCBI lineage: Eukaryota > Metazoa > Chordata > Mammalia > Hyracoidea > Procaviidae > Heterohyrax > Heterohyrax brucei. The sequence goes on from CM053166.1 coordinate 118,534,270, forward strand.
TTGCAGAATTGGGAGACTAAATATTACCAAGGGGAAAATACTCCTGTCACGGATTGAATTGAGTCCCCCCCAAAATGTGTGTGTTGATTTGACTTGGCTGTAAGTCCCAATATGATGCCATCCCTCCTGTATGTTGTGAATACTGCCTCTGTAATAACTGACGATGGGGAATGAGCAGCAACTATGTTGGTGAGGCAGGTCTCAAGCTACAAGCTTGTGGGATACAGGGAGAGGAGTGAGCAGAGAAAGTTGGGAACCTCATATCCCCAAGACAGCAGCATGACCAAGAGCAGGACATCTTTTGGACCTGAGGTTCCTGTGCCGAGATGCTCTTCTTGAATTTGAACTCTTGGTCTACCAGATTACAATAATTTCTCATATTGAATGGACTTGCAGCTTGTTAATGGGTTTGTGGCTTACCAAATTGGGACAATAAAATTTCTCTTCATGAAGCCTTCTACTCATGGTATTTTCTGTTAGAGCAGTACCAGGTGACTAGGACAACTCCCAGTTATGGATAGAATTGTGTCTCTCTAAAAGATATGTTTAAATCCTCATCTTTATATCTGTGAATGTCAAACTGTTGGAAACAGTTATCAGTTAGGTTAACATAAAGAAATACTAGAATACGGTGTCTTTAGAAAGGAAGAAAAGACTCACAGAGACTGAGAGATAGAGGAAGGATGCCACATGTCATTGCATCTATAAGAGAAGGAATGCCTAGAGCTAACAGAAGCTAGTACAGTGGCATGGAATAGATTCTACCTCTAAGTGTCAGACGTAATCAACACAGCTGACACCCTGATCTTGAACAGTCAGCCTCCAGAACTGTGGGACAATAAGTTGGTTTTGTAAGCTGTGGATATTTTGGTAGTGTGTTACATAGAGCAGCTTCAGGAAATGAATACGTTTTCAAATTGATCTACAGATTTAACAAAATATCAATCAAATTATCAGCTGATTTATTTGAAGATATTGTTAAATGGGTCCTAAAATTCATGTATAAAACTAAGGATCCAGAGTAACCAAAACAATATTGAAAAAGCATAAAGATGGAGAGCAAACTCACTAGAATGTTAGACAAATAAAGACTATGTTACAGGCATGAGGAAACTAAATGCAATAAAACCTGGAGTCCAGAAATAATCTCATACATTTCTAGCCTATCGATTTTTTGACAAGGCTACCAAGATAATTCAATGGAGAAAGGATAGGCTGTTCAACAGATGGTGTCAGAAAACCTTATATTCACACCAAACAGAACAAAATTGGAGTTTATCCCGTGTCATATACAAAAACGAATTCAAAATAGATCAATAACCTAAACGTAAGAGTCTTAAAAGAAAACAGAGGTGTAAATCGTCGTGACTTTCAATTCAGCAAAGCCTTTGTACTACAGTAAAATCACAAAGTGAAAAAAAATGATAAATAGAACTTTGTCAAACTTGAAACCTTTTGTACTTAAAAGGATGCTATCCAGAAAGTGAAAAAAATACCACAGAATGGGAAAAAATATTTTCAAATAATATATCTGACAAGGAACTTGTCCACCACATGTCTCTAGTCCCTGGAGAAAGAAAACATACTTGATAAAGCAGAGGGTCATTGAAAAAGAGGAAACCTCTCAATGAGATGGACTGACAGAGTGGATGCAATCATTGGCTCAAGTTTGACAAGGATGGTGAGGATGGCACAGGACCTGGCAGTGTTTCATTCTATTGTACACAGGATTGCTATTGTTGAAATGAGGAAGGGCGCGGTAAAAATTGGAGGTATTAAAGAAAGCCCCAGGAAACAACTTAATAGCAGAAAATACCATAGAATAATCTCACCTTTGTCACAAAACACTGTCACAAGACAAGCCTGGGGGCAACCTTGCAAGTGACAGCCTGCAAGTGACCCCTAGACCTTGACCACATTTTACAACTAATAGGAGTTAACCAATCAATGTAAAGGTCAGTTCACCCTCCCTGCTTTGCAATCTCACGACTTAAATACTGGGCGCTGAGGAAACTCGTCGTCGCCCCCTGCTCTGTGTAGCTTGGGGTGCGTCCCTGGTGCACCAGTATTTTTCCTATTGGGCATATTTTTAATAAAATGTAACCTTTAAAGTTAACAGTGTCGCATCTTGAAAATCACGAACCCTAGCATTATAAGTTGGAATCGACTTAACAACACTTAGCAAACAACAAGGGACTTATATCCAAAATTTTTACAACTCAACAATAAAAAGTCAAATAGCCAAATTAGAAATGGGCAAAGCATTTGAATAGAGACTACTCAAAAAAAACTCCAAAAGAACAAAACTGAATGACAAATAAACACAGAAAAATATGGCATCATTGTCATTGGAGAAATGCAAATCAAAACCAAATTGAGAGACTTTACACCCGTAAAACCCAAAATCAAACTAGTTTCCATCAAGTGTATTTTAACTCATGGCAACCCCAACTGTTTCTGAGTGGAAATGTGCTTCATAGGATTGTCTTGGCTGCAATCTTTCAAAAGCTGATCACGAGGCCTTTCTTCCCAGGTGCCGGTAGGTGGGATTGAACCACCAGCCTTTCAATTACTAGCTTAGTGCGTAAGTGTTTGTGCCACTCAGGGGCTCCTCATATCTATCTTTGTTGTTAGGTGCCATCAAGTCAATCCCAACTCATAACCACCCTATGTACAGCAGAACAAAACATTGCCTGGTTCTGTACAATCTATAATAAAAAGTGTAGAAAATATTTCAAAAAGGCAGAAAAATATTCTTAAGTGTTTTGAGGAACTACCACACTGTTTTCCACAATGGCTGCATCATCTTGCATTCAAACCAGCAAATCATAAGAGTTCCCATTTCATAACAATCTCACCACATCCTTGGTAGCATTTGTTATTTTCTGTTTATACACACACACACACACACACACACACACATATACACACACATGTATGAGATAAGAATCTAAAAACCAAAATGTCTATATAACTTAACAACAAAAGACATATAACCCAATTGTAAAACGAGTGAAGGACTTGAATGGGCATTTTGCCAAAGAAGCTATTCAAATGGCACCAAGCACATATCATCATAAGCCATCAGAAAGATGCAAATTAAAACCACAATGAAATACCATTTCCCTCCCACTAAGATGTCGAAGATACCCTAAAGTCCAGCTCTATCAGTGATATGATAATATCCTTATGCCTACAAGTAAGACCAGTTAATATGACTATTATTCAGATTTATGCACTAACCACCAACCAAGAGATCCATATTTATGCCTATTCCCCAAGGCCAAAGATGAGAAGTTGAAAATTTTTACCAGCTTCTGTAGTATGACGTTGATTGAACATGCAATCAGGATGATACTTACTAGCAGCTGGAATGCGAATGTTGGAAACAAAGAGGAAAGATTGGTAGCTGGAAAATATGACCTTGGTGATACAAATGATCCCTGAGATTGTTTGATAGAATTTTGTAAGACCAAAAGCTTCACTGCAAATACATTTTTTCACCAACATAAATGGTGGCTATATACACGGACCTCACCAGATGGAATATGTAGGAAGCGAATTGACTGTATCTGTGGAAAGAGATGATGGAAAAGCTCGATATCATCAGAACAAGGCTGAGGCTGACTGTGAAATAGACTGTGAACTGCTCATATGTGAGTTTAAGTTGAAATGGAAGAAAATTAGAACAAGTCGGTAACAGCCAAAATACAAGCTTGAGTATATGCAACCTGATTTCAGAGATCATCTCAAGAACAGATTTGACACGTTAAACACTAATGACCAAAAACCACACAAGCTGTGGGATCACATCATATAGAAAGAAGCAAGAGCTTATTAAAAACACAGAAAAGAAAGAAAAGAACAAAATGGATGTCAGAGGACACTGAAACTTGCTCTTGAATGTTGACAGGCTAAAACAAAATGATGAATTGATGAAGTAAAAGAAGTGAACAGAAAATTTCAAAGGGCAGCTCAAGAAGACAGTGTTATAATGATAAATGCAAAGAACTGGAGTTAGAAAACTGTCATGGACTGAACTTTACCCCCTCCCCCAAATGTATGTAGCAATTTATCTGGGCTATTACTTCCAGTATTGTGTGGATGTTCTTCATTTTGTGATTTTCCTACATTATAAATCCTAATCTCTGCTGTGTTAATAGGACAACATTGGATTACATTAAGGGGATTAGGGTGGGACTGGAACACACTGAGTTCACCTCCCTGATCCAATGTAAAGAGAGTTTCCAGAGTGTGGCATGCACCACCTTTTATGCTTTCATCCTACAACACATAAAACAAAAGCGAAGCGAGCAGAAACTTGAAGACTTCCTACCATCAGGAAGCCAGCGCCAGAAGCAAAGCATGTCTTTGGACCTGTGGTTCCTGTGCAGAGATGTACCCAGATCAAGGGATGCATCACAAGGACCTTCCGCCAGAGCCAACAAAGAGAGAAAGCCTTCACCTGGAGCAGATTTCCTGAGTTTGGACTGGTAGCCTACAAGATTGTAGGGAATAAACTTCTCTTTGTCTAAAACATTCACTTGGGGCATTTCCGCTATAGCGGTACCAGATGACTAAAATGAAAACCAGAAAGAACTGAAGGAAAAATTCAAGCCTCAAGTTGCAATCATGAAGGATCCAGTGGGGAAAATACTAAATGATGCAGGAAGCATCAAAAGAAGATGGAAGGAATACAGAGTCACTATACAAAAAAAAAAAAAAGGTCGATGTTCATCTGTTTACAGAGGTAGTATATGAACAAAGAAGTCCAAGATGCATTAAAGTCATTGGAGAGAAATAAGGCTCCAGGAATGGCTGAAATATTAATTGAGAAGTTTCAGCAAAAACAGGCATTGCTGGAAGTGCTCACTTGTCTCTGTCAAGAAAATTGGAAGGAAGCTACTTGGGTTACCAACCGGAAGAGATCCATATTTATGCCTATTCCCAAGAAAGGTCATCCATCTAAATGTAGAAACTGGCAAACAATAACATTAATATCATAGACAAGTGTAAAGAAGGATGTTTACCTGTGTTTCACTGACTATGCAAATACACATGACTGTGTGAATCATTAGCATAGTGGTTAAGTGCAATGTCTGCCAACCAAAAGGTCGGCAGCTCAAATCTACCAGGTGCTCCTTGGAAACTCTATGGGACAGTTCTACTCTGACCTCTAGGGTCATTATGAGTTGGACCTGACTCGACGGCAGTAGGTGGTGTGAATCACAACAAATTGTGTATAACGTTAACCAGCCAGCCAAGTGCCGTCGAGTCGGATCCGACTCATGGCAACCCTAGGTATAACATTACGTAGAATAAAAATCCTAAAATACTAACTGTCCTCCTGAGGAACTTGTACATACGAGGACTGCCAATTAAGTTTGCAAACTCATCCTAGAAAAAATGCTACATATGTCGTTGCCGAATGCCACTACAGTCACATTCAAAGTACTCCCCTTGGGAAGCTATGTACTGACACCAGTGCCTCGTCCACTCTTCAAAGCAATTCTGGAACTCTTTTTCTAGAATGGCCATCAGAGCAGTGATATTACCTTTGATGTCCTGAATGTCATCAAAATGTCTTCCTTTCAATATTTGCTTTCTCTTCGGGTAAAGAAAAAAGTCATTGGAGGCCAGATCAGGTGAGTATAGAGGATGTTTCAATACAGTTACTTGTTTACTACCGAAAAACTCCCTCACAGACAACTATAAATTAAGTTCATGAACTTGCCACAATGCCACCATGTGCAATGGTCATTCCAGAAAGAGTTCCAAAATTGGTTTGAAGGGCCGACTAGCCACTGGCATCAGTGCATAGCTTCTCAAAGGGAGTACTTCGAAGGTGACTGTAGTGATACTCAGCAGTGCGGTATGTAGCACTCAAATTAATCAAGTTCACGGACTTAATTGTCGACCTCATAGATCATGAGGCAGCTGTTCAGATAGAACAAGGGAATACTGAGTGGTTTAAATTTAGGAAAGGTTTGTGTCAGTGTTGTGTCCTTTCAAAATAACTGTTCAGTCTTTATGATCAGTAAATAATCCAAGAAGCTGGACTACATGAAGAACAGGACATCAGGACTGGAGGAAGACTCATTAAAAACCTGCATTATACCAATGATACAATCTTCCTTGCTGAAAGTGAAGAGGACTGGAAGCACTTACTGATAAAGATCAAAGAACACAACATTCAGCATGAATTATACCTCATCATAAGAAAAACAAAAATCCTCACAACTGGACCAATAAGCAACATCATGATAGCCAATGAAAAGATTGGTGTTGTCAAGGATTTCATTTTACTTGGATCCACAACCAGCACCCATGGAAGCAGCAATCAAGAAATCAAAAGACTCTTTGCACAGGGCAAATCTGTTCCAAAAGTTCTCTTTAAAGTGCTGAAAAGCAAAGACATTACTTTGAAGACTAAGGTGTCCGAAGAGTGGACCTTCGTTATGACTTAAGGCAAGGGCAGCATCAGGGCCAGGGGCCATGCTCCCAGGGGAAACCCGAAACCGCTGGACCATCAATTGAGGCCTTTTAGTAGAGATCTCAGGATGTACCCCTTTTTATTCTTGTGTTGCCAGTGACACTCAACATAGTGAGCTCCATCGCGGCTATCATATTGGACTTGGCGATGCAGAGTGATCATATATTGGATGAACTTACGGTTCTATACATCTATAGGATATCATCCTGCTGACCTCTGGCTGGAGGAAGGAGAGTGGGTGGAGAGGAGCAGAAAGGAGGCTGTTGGGAGGATGAGACATGTATGGAGCAGAGAGGAATAGTGTGCTGTCACCAGACAGGGAGAGCAGTGGGAGCTGCATATAGGTGGGCATGTAAATTTATATGAGAATGTACATTTTCACTCAGTCATATTAAATAAAAAATAAATAAATAAAATAAACATGTTTCAGCTGAAAAAGAAAAAAGACTAAGGTGCACCCAAGCCAGTTCATGGTATTTTGAGATGTGTCATATGCATATCAAAGCTGGACAATGAATAAGGAAGACAGAAGAATTAATGTCTTTAAATTGTGATGTTGGAGAAGAATATTGACTACACCATGGACTACCAAAAGACTGAAATAGGTACTGGAAGAAGTACAAAGAGAATTCTTCTTAGAAACAAGGATGATAAGACTATAGCTTACATGCTTTTCACGTTATCAGAAAGGATTAGTCCCTGGAGAATGACATCATGTTTGGTAAAGTACAAGGTCAATGAAAAAGAGCAACACCCTCAATGAGACAGACTGACACAGTGACTGCAACAATGGGCTCAAGAATAACCGTAATCGTGAGCATGGTGAAAGATAGGGGAGTATTTTGTTCTGTGGTATATACATAGCGTTACTGAGTCAGAACTGAATGGATGGCACCTAACGAGAACAACAACAGGGATGGGGATACACAGTGACAGAAAAATCACATTGAATAATGGTAAAGTTGCACAGCCAATTATTGTATTTGCTTTCAACAAACTATGTAAGCAGAAAGTTAGTTGTGTCATAGATATACTTACAACACTGAAAAAAGAAGAGTAGATACTGAGGCCATTTAGGTACAATTGAAAACCTAGTGTTATTTGATCCTTGGTTTGAAGGTTTAGGGTCATGATTTTGTGGGACATTCATAAATGCATAATACCTGTGGTCTTAAAAAGCTTGCAAGTTTCTGCTTAAGGTGTCTTAGTTGGTCTATTCACCTGGAGTAACAAATGAAGGTTTAGCAGTTGGGCTATTCACCTGGAGTAACTGAGTAATAAGGGGAGTCAGGAATAGGAAGATGTGGCATCGGTGGATAATTTTCTGCATGAACAACTGCCTTCTTTGTCATAACAGCAGAAGAACTGAGTGGTTCTGGACTACCATTACTGAACTTTTTGATCAAAGATTCTATAGAAGAATCCTTATCAAAAGTGGGAAAATGCAGAACAGAATTTCAAATTGTCATGCACTCTAGAATTTCTGCAGCCATGGAAGGCAGATAAATCCCTGAAATTATTATCCCGAGATAAGTTTTATGCCTTAAATCAAAAATATTCACTGAAGTCTTCCTAAAATCAAGCAATAGTCTACCTTACATAGTAAATAAAGACATCTGCTTTAAGCATCATACTCTTCTAAGAACTATCTAAGTTTTATCAAAGTAACAAGAGCAACTTGAAATACTAAATAGGGATTTTAAGGGGAAGTGAGTTTTGTTAATAGGGAAGGAACAACTCATAAATGGAGGGTGAGAATGGTTGCACAACTCAAAGAATACAGCCAGTGTCACTGAATTGTACATCTAACACTGGTTGATAGACTACTTATCTGACATTTTGTATTTAAGATAAAAGTAAAAAATCTACTGTAGGACTATTTTGTACGTTAAAGATATACGTCTGACATTAAGGAATGCCAGGGTGTGATGTGATAGTAACACAGGCTGTGGTGGTTAAAGTTATGTAACAATTTGATTGGGTGATGATGCTCAGTGGTTTGGTACTTACACATTGATATAATCAGAAGTTATGTAGTGATGTAATTTAGTAGTTACGTAGTGATGTTTTTTAGCAGTTACGTACTGATATGGTCATCCTATATTTCTGAAAAAGCTGATATTTTTGCCAAGTGACCTGGCATTTGTAATCTAACAGTGTTTATAAGCTAGGAGTGGATGTAGTATTGACAAACTTGTGTGGAAGAGAGAACCCTCACACGTTGCTGGTGGAAATATAAAATGATGCAGTGATTTTGGAATCCAATTGATTGTTACTCCAAAAGTTAAATACAAATTTTCCATACGTCCAGCAATTCCTGTCTTAGCTATGTACTCAAAATGACTGAAAACACATGTTCATACAAAAAATTTTACAAGGTTACCATAGTTAAAGAGTGGAAATAAACCCAATATTCATCAACTGATGAATGGATGAGCAAACAGGGTGTACCCATGTAAAGGAATGTTATTCAGCCATAAAGAGGAGTGAAGTATGCTGAATATTTTTTTCAAAGTTCATTAAGCATAGTATTGGCCTTTACTGTGGCAGAATTTTGAGTTTTGAGAAAATTGCCTCTAGACTGGCCTCTATTATTTTTTTCCCATGTAAGCTTGCCATTTAAGACAATGTATATGGTTAATACTTGTACAACTATCTCTATTTTAATATATAAAGAAAATATATGATATCCCAAAATAAATTTGGAAAAATCTATATGAAGTATTAATTTCACACTAATGAACTTTCCAGCTATTTGATTTATATTTTCATTTCTAGTGTACTGATCACAGATATTTTAGAGAACTGCTATTTGTGTTCAATACATGCTTGTCTTTGTCTCTGAGTTTGAGATAGTTCTGCTAAGCTGTAGAAATGGTATATGTAAATTTGCTTGCTATCCAATATTTTTAATAAAGCTTAAGAATGTCTTAGTTTTGTCACTGAAACTGACTCAAACAAGGACATATGTTATTGCATTTTCATAGTCTAGTTCTGCTCTCAATGCAACTCTCATTTAGAAATGAAAACTTACAAGGAAAAAGGACACCTCACCAACTTGGACATTTATCTAAGTGTCAGGAAATAAATTGCACCCTATTTTATCTTTCAACAATTCTGTCTCAAGTGACAGGTGTGGACTATTACCTAGCAATGAAAGGGATTGCACATAGGTGTTTCTAAACTGCATCTGGTTTGATGCCATAGCTAACACGTGAAACAACAACCAGTTTGGGAAATGATTTTATAGCTTGGTTGAGTACATAGACATCTTTTTGGTCACTGTTGGTATCTAGATTTTGGAACCTTATTACTGGCAATTCCAGGAGTCCCTGGGTAGTTCCAGTGGTTAACTGCTTGGCTACAAATGAGGAAACAAAAAAATGGTAGTTTGAACCCTTCCAGAGGTGCCTCAGAAGAAAAGTCTGACAATCTATTGCTGAAAAGTGGTGATGTTAGGTGCTGTTGAGTCAGTTCTGACTTACAGCAACCCTCTGTACAAGAGACTAAAGCACTGTCCAGTCCTGCGCCATCCTCACCATTGTAGTTATGTGTGAGGCTGTTGTTGCAACCACTATGTTAATCCATCTTACTGAGAATAACTTTCTTTTTTTGCTGACCATCTGCTTTACTAAGCTTGATACCCTTCTCCAGGGATTCGTTCCTCCTGGCAGTATATTCAAAGTCTATGAGACAAATCTCACCATCCTCTCTTCTAAGAAGCATTCTGGCTGCATTTCTTGGATGATTCACTCATGCTTCTCAAAGTCCATAGTATATTCAATATTCTTTGACAGCACCATGATTCAAAGGTGTCAATTTATTTTGGTCTTCCTTGTTCATTATTTAGTACTGGCCTGCAATACGAGGTGATTGAAAACACCACGGTTTGCATCAGGCACACCTTAGTACTCCAAGTGACATCTTTTCTCTTTAAGTTGACCTTTCTTGACCACTGCTTCCATGGGCTTTGATTATTTATCATGGTGTTGCTTACTGATCCAGCTGTAAGGATTTTTGTTTTCTTTATGTTGAGGTGTAATTCATCCTGAAGACTGTAGTATTTGATCTTCACCAGTGAGTGTTTCAAGTCCACTTCATTTTCAACAAGCAAGGTTCTGTCATCTGCGTATTGTAGATTGTTGGTGACACTTCCTCCAATCACAATATCCTGTTCTTCATTTAGTCTAGATCCTCAGATTATTTGTTCAATATATAGATTGGATAAGTATGGCAAAAGGATACAGCCCAGACACACAACTTTTCTGCTTTAAACCATGCAGCGTTCTGTTGTTCTGTTTGGATGACTGCCTCTTGGTCCATGTACAGATTCCTCAAAAGTATAATTATTCTGAGATTTCCATTCTTCACAGTGTTGTCTATAATTTGTTACATGGTGGAATGCCTTTGTATAGTAAAAAAAAAATAAGGTTTTTCTGATAGTCTCTACTTTCAGTCAAGATACATCAACATCAACAATGACATCCCTAGTAAATATCCTCTTATAAATCCAGCTTGAACTTCTGGCAGTTCCCTGTCCACATAGTGCTTCAACTGATTTTAAATGATCTTCAGCAAAATTTTACTTCTATGTTATATTAATGATAGTGTTTGATAATTTCCACATTCTACTGGATCACTTTGTTTTTGGAATGGGCACAAATATGGATCTCTTCTAGTCAGTTGGCCTGGAAGCAGTCTTTCAAATTTGTTGACACAGATGAGTGTGCACCTCCAGCTTTGCATCCATCTGTTGAAACATCTCAACTGGTATTCTCTCAATTCTTGCAGTCTTATTTTTCACCACTCTCTTGAGTGTAGCTTGGACTTCTTTCTTCATTATCTTAGGTTGTTGTTGATAAGCCACTCCCTGAAATGATTAATCATCAGTGGATTCTTTTTGATACAGTGACTCTGTATATTCCTTCCATCTTCTTTTGATGTCTCCTCCATTCAACATTTTCCCCATAGAGTTTTTCAATATTGCAACTCAAGGACTGATTTTTTTTTTTTTTTAGGTTGAGAAATGCCAAATGTGTTTCCTTTTGTATTTTCTAACTCCAGGTCTTTGCACGCTTCATCACAATACTTTATCTTCTGGAGCCACCCTTTGAAATCTTCTGCTGAGTTCTTTTACTTCATCATTTCTTCCATTCACTTTAGCTTCTCTATGTTCAAGAGCAAGTTTCAGCATCTTCTAACATCCGTTTTTATCTTTTTTTTCTTACTGTCTTTTTAATGTCTTTTTGCTTTCATTAGGTCTTATGTCCTTGATATCATTCTACAACTTATCTGGTTTTCAGTCATTAGTGTTCACTGTGTTAAATCTGTTCCTGAGATGGTGTCTAAATTGAGGTAGGATATACTCGGTGTCCTGTTTTGGCTCTCTTGCACTTGCTCTAACTATTTTCTTCAATTTGAATTTGCATATGAGAAATTAATTGTTTCTCAGTCAGCCCATGTCCTTATTTGGTCATTTTCATACCACAGAAGCTGGGAAAATATTCACTTTACTCATCTTTGGCTTTAATAGTTGGTTCATAACTTTTAACTATAGTCCTATTAACTGGTTTTCCTTGCAGGTGTATACATATTTCCTTATTTCTGAGTGTACTATACTTCAGGATAGCTCATTGAGTATTATTTTTGGTGATAAGTTTGACATCATTCCTGACACAGTAGACCATGTGATTGTCTGATTCAAAATGGCCAACACTTGTTCATTTCAGCTCATTGATGCCTTAAGAAGTTATCAGTCTTTGTGTGGTACAATTCATTTTTGATGGTTTTCAGTTTTCTTCGCTTCATATATCATACCTTCTATATTCCAATTATTAATGGATGTTTTCATCTGCTTATAAGATGTGCCACCTGAGCACATGGAGGTCTTAAAAGCTTCACTGAGTTCACATTGTTAAGATTAACCCTACTTTGAGGAGGCAGCTTTTTCCCAGTTATATTTTGAATGCCTTCCAACGTGAGGGACTCATTTCCTGTCACTATGCCAAACAATATTCCACAGTAATTCTTAGGTTTTTTTACTGGCCAGGGTTTTTCAGAAAAGTAGACTGCTATGTATTTCTCAGCTTGTTTTACTCTGGTAGCTTGTGAGTTTCTGTGATGCTGGAAATTACACCACCCATATTTCAAAAACCAGCAAGGTAATAATACATGGTGGACAGGTTTCAGTAGAGTTTCCAAAAGAAGACAAAACTTGGAAGATAAACCTGGCTGTCTACTCCTGAAAAAAATTGGCCAGTAAAAATTCTCTGTAAAGGTGATAGCCATGAATACTGTACAAAGTACAGTTCTACTCTCAAACACCTAGGGTCTCCATGAGTTGGGTTTTTTGGTTTACCAACAATTGGATAGCATTACTTGCCTTTCAAGCTTATGAATAAAAAGAAAGAAAATACCTTGTGATTCAGTTTGAAGTTACTGAGAAATTCAGATAAGCATTATTTCCAGTCAATTTTGTAATTACCTCTATTACAATTTTCTTTTTTCTCTCTTAACCTTTTTTTATATTTTATTTATTTATTGTGATTGAGTGAAAGTGTACAATCCAGTTTAAATTTGCATGCCTGCCTATGTGCAGCTTCTACTGCTCTCTTTGCCCTGTGACAGCACCCTCCTCCTTTCTGTTCTATACATGTCATATCCTCTTAACAATCTCCTGTCCCCTCTTCTCCACCCTTTCCACTACCTTCTAGTAAGAGGCCAGTAGAACAACATCGTATAGATGCATAGAACCATAAAGTGCACACACAATAAGGGTCATTTCTGTCTATTCCTGTCCGAGGAGTTGATCTTAGTAATGGTTTATCTACAGGACTGGGGCCATGCTCTCAGGGGAACTCTGAGATCCTTGGATCATCAATTGCAGTCTTTTAGTGGAGTTCTCAGAATGCACCACTTTTTATTCTCGTATTGCCACTGAGACTCAACTTTGTGATCCCCATCACAGCTGTCACTAGTGGTGGCTGGGCACCATCTGGTTCTTCTAGTCACATGTTGATGTAGTCACCCATTCACGCATTCTTTCTGTCTTCTGGGTTCTCTTTTCCCTATGTTGTTTTTGTCCTTGGTGATTATCTGCTCCTGCTGAGTTGGGACCATCTGGTGTACCTCAGGTGACAGCTTGCTAGCTGTTACGACCCCAGACACTACTCGACAATATGGGGTAGAAAAGATTCTCTTAACAATACGCTAGTTATGCCAATTAGCCTTGATGTCCCCTGAGATTATGGTCCCTGGACCCCACCCCCACCCCTGCTATTCTGTCCTTGCCGTATTGGGTCAAGATTGGAAGAGTTTTCAGTTTTCTTTCTAATGTGTGCTGTCACTGATTTCACCCAACCAAATTTCTATCTACTATCTAATCTATAACCAGCCTTCTCCCTCCCTTGCAGCCATCAAAGAGTCATTTCTTCTGTATATGAGTCTGTTTTCAAGTCCGTATAGCAGGGGTCGAATACCATATTTGTCCTTGTGCTGATGACTAATTTCACTCAACATAATGTCTTCCAATTGAACCTGAGTCATGAGATGCTTCCTAAAATCATCATTGTTATTTATGATTGCATAATGTTCCAGAGTATATATCATAGTTTCTTTATTCATTCCTCTGTTGTTGAGCATCTGCATTTATTCTATCTTCTAGTTACTGTGGCCTGTGCTACAATAAACATTCATGTGCATATATCTGTTCATGTGACTTCCATCGCTTCTGTAAGATATAGTCCAAGCAGCAGGATTACTGGGTCAAATGGTATATCTATTTCCAACTTTTTAAGGAAGTGCCAGATTGCTTTTGTGTTTTGGGATCATGGCCAACCTTATTGGGGTGAAATGATATCTCAATGTAGTTTTGATTTGAATTTCTTTGATAGCTAATGATCATGAGCAATTTCCAATGTGTCTTTTGGCTGCCTGGATATCCTCTTTAGAGAAGTGTCTGTCTTCTTCACCTATAGCTTAATTGGATTATTTATCTTTTTCTTGTTGATATTTTATAGTATCTTATAGATTATGGAGATCAGACATCAGTCTGACATAGTTGCCAACTACAATTTTCTTTATTAGAAGTGTCAAGTATGAAGTTGATGCTTGCCTTAGATTGAATTGGGTCTCCCCATAGTATCTGTCAAGTTGGCAAGGCTATGATTACCAGTACTGTGTGGCTGCTCAGCATTATATGATTTGATATGATTATCCTGTACTTTGTGTATCCTAACCTCTCTGATGTTAAATCAGATAAGAATAGAGGCAATTATGTTAATGAGGTAGGACTCAATCTACAGGATTCAGTCATATCTTGAGTCAATTTTTTTGAGACATAAAAGAGAAAAGTGAGCAGAGAGGGCAGGGACATTTCACATGTAGGAAAGAAGAACTGGGAGTGAGGCACATACTTTACATGTGAAGTCCCTGTACTTAGAAACCCCTAGACCCAAGGGAAGATTGACAACACAGAACTTCACTCAGAAACAGCAGCAGAAGAAAGCTTTCCCTTACAACTGATGCCTTGAATTCAGACTTTTAGCCACCTAAATTGTGAGAGAATAAACTTTGGTTTGTTGAAGATGCCCATTTGTGGTATCTATGTTACAACAGTTCTAGATAACTAACACAATAGTATAATGCTTATGGATAAAAAGCAATGCACAATTTGGAACCACCAAGAAACTGAGAAATCTGTTATGTAGTATCTTTACCATTAATCTTTAACTAATCACACTTCAGTTTAAGTATCGAAACTCATCCTGATTTTTTAACTTGTTCATAGTTTATGTGGTTATTAGACAACTAGACAACACTATATATCAAAAATTTTATAGGCTCATTCTGTCACAGACTTTAAGAATTTTGATTGTTTATGAGATTGTTATTTTACGTGCTATTATTCATCACTCAGTGAAATTCACCAGTCCAGTCTCAGGGAGAAAAATAGTACTTATTTTACACATAGGTTGGAAAAGGCTGTTTGAGGGAGGTATGTTCCACAACATCTATCTGTATATATTCATCATAAATCCCATGCTGGGCTTTTAGTCAGTCTGAGATTTCACTGATAGCTAAGTTTTAAATCTCTCCCTAAGCTATATACTATACCAGGGTGCTTGAAACTGATTGCCCTGCCCAATTAATAAGCACAACTGGAGGATACAAAGAGTCTCATTCTTCCCACCTCCGAGTTGGCTGCAGCTTTGTGTATCAATCTTGTCATGTACAAAGCTGTTCAAATACTAAATTTGTAAGGTGATTTTATTATAAGGCAACTAATTATACAAATCTTAAACAAAAAGAATGAAAAAGAAAAAAAGCCTCCTTGCTGTCTGTCAAGTTTGTTCCTACTTACAGCCACCTTACACGACAGAGTAGAACTGTCTGACAGAGTTTCCAACCAGTGCCCAATAGATGGGAGCTGCCAACCTTTTGGTCAGCAGCCTTATTTCTTAACCGCAGTCTACCAGGGTTTCCTTGAATGTGGTAGTCCTAGTTTACATCTATTGCCCCACCAGCCCAATCCTTTAGTAAGTCCCTCCACTCTTAATATTTTGCAGGTTTAAACACATATATATATGATAGTTAATACACATATTAAAATATATTATATATGTATGAAGTACACGGTTGAACTCATTCATTGGATAAGCATGCATGAGTAGTAACGGAAATCCTAATATTATACATCTTCCAATATTTTTTCTCTAAGGTATGTTTTAGTGGATTTTTCACATTTGCCAAATACAGTTTCTAATTTGTCGGTGAAAATATCATTCAATGTTCAATATCATTTAGTATCAGGTACAAGAAGGGAGAGCTTAAATGATAGGAAGTAAAATCTTCCTCAACTGTTGTTTAAATTTATTTTAAAATACTCAAATTTCCAATCAATCGGTTGACTGTTTTCCTATTTACCTTATGGCTCTGTTTCCCTGAAAGTAATACAAGAATTCTTGATTATAATTTCTATCACTTGTGGTGGACAATGTAATATCATTTAAATATAGTTTCCTCACATAAACAAAGCCAGACAATTTATTATGTTTACATTATTGTCTAGACCAGAATAACTCTTTTTTTATTAAGAAATATTTACTATTGCCCACTTTATCTTTGAGATACTTAGTAGATTCTACGTTGTTCTTAAAAGGCATCTTATTAGAATACTTTAAAGAATCCAAATATATATATTTCTTTTTACGTTCACTATATGGGATACGGAAAACCTGGTGGTGTAGTGGGTTAAGTGCTACATCTGCTAACCAAAAGGTAAGCAGTTCAAATCTACCAGGCACTCCTTGGAAACTCTATGGGGCAGTTTTATTCTGACCTCTAGGGTTACTATGAGTTGGACCCAACTTGACAGTAGTGGGTTTTGGATATGTGATATAGTATAAATTTCAAGAGGAAAAGGCTTTGACCACTATAAACACTTTGGGTTTATAGAATTCTCTAGATTGTAGAACGTGCAAAATCCTGGTGATGTACTGGTTAAGTGTTATGGATGCTAACCAAAAGGTTGGCACTTTGAATCTACCAGACACTCTTTGAAAACTCTATGGGGCAGTTCTACTCTGATCTGCAAGGTCCCTATGAGTCAGAATCAATTCAAAGTTAACATTCTTCATACATACAGAGTAACAAAACCACTGACAGGACACCGTAACAAAATAGTATGTCCAGGGTTGTACATGTCTGTAAAGAAAATCAAATTGGTTTTTAATTATAAGACTGTTGAGAAATACCGCTATGTACTTTGTGATACTAGCATCTCTAACAAAACTAAGTAACAAAAATAGAGACAAAAGGTCACAGTTGTCAAAAAGGATGCAAAGATCAAACAATAGTTTTAGGACACATTCACGATTCCAACTTGTCTAATCAGGCATAAACATATTTACATATTTGTGAGTGGTAATGATTTCCCTTCTCTGAAAAATCATCTGATCTTTTCAGAAATCATTGATATTTTAAATTTTTTCTTTATTATCCATATTTTCTGAAAAATGTATAGGTTTGTTACTAAAATAAACATTTATTTGGAAATTAATTATGTTAATTAAAATAAGTGTGTTGTACTACTTTTTGTCAAAATAGTCTATTGACAGCTCTTTTCATTTTATACTTCTTGTAGCTGTTTGCTAACAGTGTAAAACAATAAACTTAAAGTTCCACAATTAACTGGTAGTTTTATTGTAATGGGTTTGGGGTATTTTATTTGCTTTTTTATTTAGTATTTTCAAAATATAGATACAGAAGTTTATACATTTTTTTTTCTCTAAATAGATTTCTGCTTGAATTCTGTAAGAGTCCATGAGTAGTATTAAGAGAGTTGTGCTTTCTTCCTGGTTTTTAATTGATAAATTTTACAAATGCAGGATATATAATACAATGTAACATGTCTGTTCTCTGAATTCTTCCTATGTGCATTTCATCAAAGGAATTTTTACGTGTTGTTTATTTCTTCGTATGTTTGTCTGAGTAACTGAATTTTGTTAGATGACCAGGGAATAATCTCCAAGAATGCAGATATTTCAACCAGAAAAAAGGTAAGCCAAGCCAGCCAATAATACTTAATGATGATCATAACATTTTTAAGTTAGTTTAAGCAATGTAAAACATTTACAGCTATATTAAAGCCATTAACAGAAACTTATTTTACATGGAGTATCTACTATCATAGAGAAAAAAATAAATAAATTTAATGAAATAGATTCACATTGAGGCACATTTACACAAATCACTTGCAAGTATACCCTATTTTGTACTATCATTACAGCTGATTCTGAAAAATTGATTAAAGGAGCACTGTGCAGTATGACTTAGTCTTTCAGGCAGACAAAAAGTTAGTCTTCAAAATTTTAAGGTAATCTATAAACAGCCGCCATCTACACTTAGGGTTTGAAATTCATGTTACATAATTGTAGAATCCAGTGCAAAAACACACAGGTGCAGAATATCAGATAAAATGCTTTCTTTCACGTGTTTTCATGCTAAAAAGAACACCATTCATGTTTTAGTATATGATGATCCTTTGCTCGATTTCTTACACTGCCCTCATAAACATACATTTCCTTACTTTACTGAAGCTGAAGATTAATTTGTAAAGGACATTGATTTCTCAGTTAAGCTCCTTAAGAAAATGTCAAATATAAAAGCTTCCCTAAATAAGACACTACGGCACTTGGTTTGGCAAATAAGACATTCTCTGCCATGATTTTGTAACCCACATCATACATGTGAAATGTCCACAGTTTTAGAATGACTGATTACAATACTAGAAAATAATAATAGTCTCAGAAATATCACTGATGTCAACTATATGTTGTTCATGTGATGAGTTTCTTTGTGAGCTATTTCTTCTTAAATTTAAGTAAACAGTTTATTAGCAATATAAAGGGAAAAACACAGAGAAATGGTTTTTCTGCCAACAGATATCTTTATAAAATGGAAGATGATATGTCTGGAGTAATATGACATAAAGAATGAAGCTTATTACATAAATAAAAATGATGGCTTATTTTTTGACATGGATCACATCAGAAACCTGGAAAACCAGAGGAGTTCTAGCTTCCCAGTATATACTCCATAAATGAAAACCCTTTAGAAATATAAAATCATTATTGTGTGAAAACATAAATAAGGTGGTATGTCAGACCTTACATACAGCTGTATCTAGACTTCACAGCTCTCAAAGAACAGGTCAGAGTTCTGGAAGTACATCTTACCTACTATAGTTCTGGATTGAACTGTGTTCCCCCCAAATTTGTAGCAATTTGTCTGAGCCACGATTCTTGGGGTTGTCTGATGTCCCTCCTGTTGTAAATCCTGTCTCTATGATGTTAATGAGTGTAGATGAGCTACAGTTAAATTGGTGGGGCAGGACTCTATGTGTGGGATTGTATTGTGACTTGAGGTGGCCTCTGGGGATATAAAAGAAGGAGAAGCAAGCTGAGATTTGGGAACTCAAGTCATCAAGAAGCAGTGCCAGGAGCTGAGTGCATCCCCTGGAAAGGACAAGGGTCCCTGTGCCTCAGAAGCTTGCAGTCCAGGGGAAGATGAACAACAAGGATCTTCCTCTAGTGCCGACAGAGTAAGCCTTCCCCCAGAGCTGACACCCTGAATTTTGACATTTAGCTTACTGGACTGTGACAAGTATAATTTTTCTTTTTAAAGCCATCAACCTGTGGTATTGCTGTTAAAGCAGCACTAGGTGATCAAAACACCTACTACAAGCCCTACACTGGAAATTCAGTTCATACTTGTGTGGTGAGTCTTCACTTTTCCAGGGTAAGTTCCAAGAATATCAGAAGAATTGTCATGAAATCCTGAGGGACAGGAACTAAGGTATAACTCCAGGAGCACAAGAAGAAGAAACAGCTGAAAGGTTGAATGAACTGAATAGAGATTTTAGAAGTTGTGAAGTACTGGCAAGTTCAAGTCCTACCAATTTAAAGAGGTTTTATAAAAACCTAAAACTTTCCGTCAGAACCCCAGAATATCATGTCTTAGGAGAAAAACTCACATGATACATCTAAGAGCTATGTCTTAGAATTAAGAGAAAAATTGAAATAGACCAATCTCAACAAAGTCTAAAATGAAGTGTCCGCTGTACTAAAGCGCTTGCCAGTAATTTAACCACAGGAAAGAAGAAAACCCTATCTTCATTACAGGAAAGTAGGACAATTCAGAGTCTCCATAAAATGTCATACACAATTTTACTATTTACATATAAAATACTAGACAAGTGAAGAAGCAATAAAATGTGACACAAAACAGAGAGAGAAAAAAAAAAAGAGTCAATAGAAGCAAATGTACATCTAATGCACATTTGTAATGATGATAAATACTTTAAAGAATTTCAGAGAAAGATGGATAGAATAAGTGAAGGCATGAAGAAATTTAGGAAAGACATAGAACATTTAAAAATGAATCAGATCAAAATCTTAGAACTGAAAATATTATATCTGAAATAAAACATTCATTAGATTGGCATTAACAGCAGATTTGATACTAGAATAAAAGGGTCACTGACTTTAAAGACAGGTGAGTAGAAAATTTCAAACTAAGACATAGAGAAAAAGAAAGACATGTGAACAGATTCTCGATGACCTACAGGACAATAAAAAGTGATGCAGCATATGTGTATCTGCCTTAGGCTGGATTTTCTAGGGAAGCAAAACCAGTAACACGTGTAGGTACAAGGAAAGATTTATAATATATATAGATAGATAGATAGATATAGATACAGGAAACAGCTCAGGCAATCACAGAAGCTGAATGTCCCAAGTTCTGGCACGGAAGCTGAAGAACCCAAAGTCAGCAGGTCAGAGACCAGAGTTCTAGATCACCAGTTGTGTAGGTCGGTGGATCCCAACCTGGTGGTGATACAAAGCGGCAGAGGCTGGCAAACCCAGGATCAGCAGGTCAGGGAGCAGGACTCTCAAGTGCCGACTACAAGGACTGATGAATCCAACAGCTGCTAGTACAAGTCCCAGAACCAGATGCCGGGAGAAGAGAGCAGGAGCTCCTGGCTATGTCAGCAGACCAGCTGTAGTAGTGGAAGGTCCAGAGATGAGAGCGGAGGGGCAGGGAGCCACCACAAACCCCGCCCTGCCACTTAATACAGCAGCCAAATATGGAGTAGCCAAGTTGACATAATCCTGACTACCACAGTATCTGAGGTTCTAAAAAGAATTTGAGATATAGCAGGTGAAAATGTGGTTTGTAAAGAAATACTGGCTGAACATTTTCTAAATCTGATTAAAAACATCAAATCACACTTCTAAGAAGTTCACTGAAATGGAAGTAATACAAATACAAAGTGAAAGAATCATGACTGCTTCCTAATTAGAAATAATGCAAGTCCAAGACAACAGCATATCTTTAAAATGTTCAAAGACAAAAAGTTAAAGCAACAAAATAAAACTGTCAAACTAGAATTTTGTATTCCACAAAATATTCTTCAAAAAGGAAGGCAAAATAAAGTTGAGGAATTTACCAGTGTGAAAATGGTAAATATATGTGTAAATATAAGCCTATTTTTTTCTTTTCATTAAAATACAGTTAATTCTTTAAAACAAATGAAATCAACATGCTGTGAGGTTTATAATATACATGGAAGTAACATGCAGCAAAAATATCAAGAAAAAAAGAGTGGGAACGAGTGGAATTGACAAGCTGATTAAAAAGGTCTTATGCAAGTCCAAAGAACCCAAAAGAAGTGAAGCAATAGAGTGCTTACACTACTGAGGAGCCCTGGCTGCCCTGTGGTTAGGTGCTAGACTGCTAACTGAAAATGCGGCAGTTTGAACTCACCAGTGGCTCTGCAGGAAAAACGACCTGGCGATCTGCTCCCACTAAGGTTTACACCTTAGGAAACCCTATGGGGCAGTTCTACTCTACCTTACATGGTTGCTGTGAGATGAAATCAACCCAATGGCACAAAACAACAGCACTTAGATTATTTATTTCCAGACTTACTCACTGTGTGAGTTGTACAAGGATAACTAGGTCAATGGAACAAAAAATAGTCCAAATGTAAACCCACCCACAAATGGCTGATTTTTAATATAGGTGCCAATGTAATCCGTTGGTCAACAAAGGGTGTTACAACAATTGCATGGATGCAAGATGATGGAACAACTGCATGTCTATGAAGATACAGAAAAGAATGCACCTCCACTTTACCCCATGCTGCACATAAAAGTTAAAGCTGAGATGTATCATAGACGTAAAGCTAAAATTATAAAACTTCCAAAAAGAAATTTTGAAGTACATGTTTGTGAAGGAGGCCAAGTGCCACATCTGCCACATGGGTAGATATGCAAATGCACTTTAGACAACATTTAGAAAGTACTAACCATAAAATAGAAAAAGGAATAATAAACTACACTTCATTAAAAGTAAAACCATGTAAGCCTCAACAACATGAAAAAACAAACCTTATAATTGGAGAACATATTGGCAACACATACATCTGACAGCAGACTTTTCACTGCAATATGCAAGTCCTGTTATAAAGATAAATCATCCAATTAAAAATAGAAGAAAAAAAAAACTTGACCCATTGTGTCACAAAACTGATTTTAAGAACAGCTAATGAGCATATGGAAACGTCCTCAACAGCATTAGTCATTAATCCACCCGTTGCCATTGAGTCATTAGGTAAGTACAAATTAAGACCATAATGAGATGAAACTTTATAGACAATGGAATTATCTAAATTAAAAAAAAAACTGATAACACCAAATGCTGGAAAAATATAGACCAATAGAACTCACATATGATGCTGAAGGGAATGTATAATGGTGTGGAAATTTGGGGACATGATTTGGTATTTTGTAAACTTAAAGATATGTTACCATATATTGTTAGGTGCCTTGGAGTCTGATCCCACTAAGAGTGCCCTTACACACAACAGTGCAAACCACTCCTTGGTCCTGCACCATCCTCTTCACAATCCCGGCTGTGTTGGAGCCCACTGTTGCAGGTACTGTGTCAGTTCATCTCACTGAAGGTCTTCCTCTTTTTCTGTTTTTTTCTGGCCCTCCACTTTACCAAGAGTGATGTTCCTCTCCAGGTACTAGGCCCTCCCAATAACATGTTCGAAGTCCAAGAGATGAATTCTCACCATGTTGGCTTCTAAGGAGCACTCTTGTTGTACTTCTTCCGAGACAGATTTGTATGTTTCTCGTGGTTCACGATATATTCAATATTCTTCACCAACACCATAATTTAAAGTCATCAATTCTTCTTTGGTCTTCCTAATTCATTTTCCAGCTTTCACATGCACTGAGATGATTGAAAATACCAAGACTTAGGTCAAGTGCACCTTAGTCCTTAAAGTTATATTTAAATACACTCCTACACTATAACCAAACATTTCCATTCCTAAGTGTTTTCGTTATCTGTTGCTGCTATAACAAAAATACTACAAGTGGATGGCTTTAAACAGAAAAATTTTATTCCATCAAGGTCCGGTAGGCTACAAGTTCAAATGCAGAGCATCAGCTCCAGGGGAAGATTTTAACTGTTGGCTCTGGAGAAAGGTCCCCTGGATTGGGAGCTACTGAACTGTAGGGATCCCAGATGTTGGACTGTGTAGATCATAATGAATTCTGCATAACATTATGAAGAATGGGAACTCCAAAACACTTCATCGTGCTCATAGGGAACATGTACATAGTCCAGGAAGCAATCCTTCAAATAAAACAAAAGGATATTGCATGGTTTAAAATCTGGAAATGTATGCATTGGGGTTGTATTCTTCCACCATACTTATTCAATCTGCATGTTGAGCAAATTATCTGAGGTTTTGTACTATATGAAGAAGAACATGGCATCAGGACTGGAGGAAAATTTATTAAAAACATATGACATGCAGAACACACAAGCTTACTTGCTGAAAGTGAAGAGGACTTGAAGCACTTAATGGTGATGACCAAAGACCACAGACGTCAGTATGATTTACACCTCAACTTAGAGAAAACATAATGCTTACAGTTGGACGAATAAGCAATATTGATAGTTCTAGAAAAGACCGAAGTTGTCAGTGATTTCATTTTGCTTGGATCCCAAATGAACACCCATGGAAGCAAAAGTCTATAGATCAGGAGACAAATTTCATTGAGAAAATCTACTGCAAAAGACCTCTTTAATGCATTGAAAAGCAAAGGTGTCACTTTGAGGACTAAGGTGTGCCTGACCCAAGCCGTGGTGTTTTTGATCATCTCATATGCACACCAAAGCCAGACAATGAATAAGGAAGACAGAAGTAGAATTTATACCTTTGAAATATGGTTTTGACAAAGAATATTGAATATACCATGGACCGCTAGAAGTACAAACATGTCTATGTTATAAGAAACACATCCAAAGTTCTTGTAAACAAGGATGGTAAGACTTCATGTCAAGTACTTTGAACATGTTTTCAGGAGTGACCAGTCCCTACAGAGGGACATAGTGCCTGGTAAGATAGAGGGTCAGTGAAAAAGAGGAGGACCTCAATGAAATGAATTGACACCATAACTTGCAATAATGGGCTCAAACATAGGAACAATTGTGGGAACAACATACAA
Organism: Heterohyrax brucei; assembly: GCA_028571685.1. Classification (NCBI taxonomy): domain Eukaryota; kingdom Metazoa; phylum Chordata; class Mammalia; order Hyracoidea; family Procaviidae; genus Heterohyrax; species Heterohyrax brucei. The sequence continues at coordinate 118,558,852 of CM053166.1, forward strand.
TCTGGCAGTGTGTAGTTGTACATAGGGTAAATATGAGTTGGTACTGAGTTGAAGGCACCCAACAACAGTAATGCACTTAATGAAGGGATATGAGGATATAAATACACAAGCAGAACAAAACAAAACAAAAGTAAAAGCATTTTCAAAACAACTTTACTTATAATGGCCCAAATGAAATACCCAAATGTTAATCAACAGGAGAATGGACAATTTATAGAATATTCATATAAAATATGAAAAATTTATAGAATATTCATAAAAAACCTCAACAATAAAAAGAACAAAGTATCAATAGATAGTCATCATGAATCAATCTCAAGAACATTGTATTGTGTGACATAAGTCAGACAAAAAAAGTGTATGCCCTGTGGTTCTATTTATGGCAATTGTAGAATGGGCTATATTAATTTTTGATGAACCAACTCATTACTTGCCTTTGAAGAGCGAGATGATTGATGGAGATGGGCACTAAGACACAATCCTGGGTGATGGAAATGTATGTCTTCCTTGGGTGGTAGTTACAGGCACTATGGTAAAATTTTATCAAACAACCCTTCCAATATGTATCTTTTATTGTGTGGAAATTATAACTCAATTTAAGAATTACCAATCAAAAATAAATATAAAATTAAAGTTCCACATATAAGCATCTACTTGAAAACAGATACTAATGCCTTCTTGCAACTAAATGCCATTCTTTTTCTTATTTAAACTAAATTAAAGAACGACACAGAGGCAGTAAAGCAAATTATGTGAAAAACAATAGTAAATTCTTTTTGGGGCAATATTTTTATTCAACTGAAGTGAAGCCACAAATTTTTGTACTTTTAAACTTTGTAAATAATAGTCAGTTCAATTTTAAAAATAAATGTATTCTTTATAAAATTTCTCTGAAACAGTCATGAATAGCCATAACCAAAAACCAAACCCACTGCCATTGAATCAATTCCAACTCATAGGGTCACTATGAGTCATGAATGGGTAATACATATATTTCAAAAATTTTTGTACATACATGGTATAAGCTTTTTCTGTTATAATTTTAGTTTTCCCAATAAAAAACTTCGTGGAGAACATTTAATATATCTACCAAATACTCTAAAATTCACTCCAGGGTCAATCTGGGTATTATGTTAATGACCATTTTCCTTCATATCAGCTTATTTATATTATTTTTGACAGAAAACACTCAGAACGTAGTGGTCATTTTAATGTCGATTTCACTAATATTTATAAATATCTTCACACTGTCAAAGACACTTTTCTAAGCAACATAGGAGATATGCCTATATTTGAAGGCCAGGGTTCATGCAAAAAAATCATTGCAAGTAAAACCTACAATGATAAAGTAGTTGCTAATGTTTAGTGGAGCCCTGCTGGAGCAGTGGTTAAGAGCTTGCTCCTTAGATTGTACCAGCTGCTTCTTAGATTCTCATGGGTCAGTTTTACACTGTTCTATGTGGTGGCTATGAGTTGGAATTGGCTTGATGGCAATGCTTTTTTTTTTAATGTTTATTAACTTTTCTTTGTGCCAGACACTGTTGAACCCATTTTGTACTGATTGACATAATCTTTGCACTGTGAGGCCGTGAGGTGTATTCTTTAAATGTAAGAAAACTGAGGCACAAAGAGCATTAGTCACTGTCCAGAAAGTACACAGAGCAGCAAAACTAAGGATCGAACCCAAGAATTCTAGCTCTAAACCTCATGCATTTAACCAGTATTGTCATTGAGATCTGGAGTTTATATGGAATTACAATCCTTATACCTGTGTGTCATAAAACTTCCTCAATATTAACACCACCTAAAGTGATGAAAAATATTATTTTCTGATATTTCTGAAATGAATCCTAGAAAAATCTTGATTTCCTATTGAAGCACTACAGTTATAGCGAAAAGATGGGTTTGCAAACAACTGATTTAGATAAATTTAGAAGCTTAATCATGAGAAATGGTTGTAATTTTCCTAGAATCCAGATTTAGGAGGCCCACGAAATTGGGGTAACCCACCCAAACTATTTGCCCTTAGGTGTCTTTTTGAGACTTTAGCCTTGAAATCAGTTTCCTAAAATCATCTTTAAGTCCAACAATATCCTAGAAGGCAGCTTGGTGGAGACTATTTTGCCTTAGACATTGGAATTTTTTGAAGAATTATCTAGGTTCAGTCAATTTTGAGAAACAGAAATTCCAGCATCTGACTGGAAGCTTGCTGGGGAGATGGTGGCTGGAAACAGAGTCAGAGACACAACAGTTCAAGGGTCCAGAGAAGTTTATTCGAAGAGAAAGAGAGTGGGGTCTGAGCCAAGAGTGGCTCAGCCTGCCTCTCCCCAGTATGGGAAGCTTTTTACAGTTTTAAAGCTCCAGTGAGGTAGTGGGGGCGAGGGAGCTTATGGTGTCTTAGAGAAAGATAGAAAAGAGTGGTAGCAAGAAATTCTGGTTAGGGGACTCAGAGTCTGATAAGGAAGAAGTGTTGATCAGAAGAGGGAGGGTTAAGGTTTGTTTATGGTCAAGATTTTGATAAGGGAAGAGCTTTCAATTAGGAGGGTGGGGAAGGCAGGCATAAAGTTATTTATGGTTTTATGGTTATACCAGGTGGGGCATAGCAGGCTGTTTTCGGTCATTCCATGGGGCATGCATACCAGGCTGTTTCCAGCTAATGGTGAGGTCTAATCATTGGATAAGACAATCTCCCTGAATTTCAGAGACAGAGTCCACTCAAAGTTGTGTTTCAGGATAAATTGTAATTATTTAAACACTGCTCTCTTCCCTGTTTCCATGGAAATGGTGATAATCTATGGTGTAAGTGTCCCTGTCTAGCCCCAGAAAGGAGTCTAGACAGGGGGACGGGTTGCCATTCCTTACAAGTCATTCTTACACTTTAGCTAGTGAATTTGTCCCTCAGTCCCTCACTGGCTGGGTATGTTGCCTGAGTTTTAACATTCTATTCCTTTTTAAGGTTATATCTTCTCCTTTCCAAACAGTTTTCCTCCCCATCCCTCTCTTCTCTTTAGGTTAGCGAGTAACTTCTTATCTTGGCCTTTATTCTGAAGATGGACCATTTTGAACCTAACTTCTCACTTCTCACAAGTTCTACTCTGTCCTATAGGGTTGCAATGAGTTGGAATCGACTCAGTGTAGGTGGGTTTGGTTTTGATTTAGTTGAAACATCCATGTTTGCCAATTGTACATTTAATAAACTTGTACCGATTTCCACTATTAGCTTGATAAGATTTTTATTTTAACAGTCAGCATTAGTTCTTCATATCAACTACATCAATATTCTTCTCATTCAAAGAAGACAGGAATGTATTTTCCTGTGCAAAATTAGAATGATTTGATTTAATTTAGAGTACAAGTCTTTTTATACGGAACATTAAAAAAATACATTTTCTGTTTGAACTCAAAGTAGGCTTTTCCACAGAATCTTTTCCAATGCCACACTTGTAATTTCTTCACTTGTCTGTGACTTGGGCTGTTCTAAGACATACACTGTTATCATGGCTCTCATTTTCATTGTTTCAGAACTGAACAAACGTCATAGTCTCTTAAGAAACGGAGTTTTAATTCTCATGTTATACAGACATCCGGGTTCCATAAGACTCGATGGCAACAAGATTTTAGTTTGCTAGTTTCTATGGAGAGAGAAGCAAACTTGAGGAAACATGTTCTTTTTGCTGCTTGTTTGTTTTTATAGAGGTAGAAATGACTCACCCAAATTGTCTTTCTGAGATGATCTTCAAACCTTGAGCCTTGAGACTACTAGTCTCCTAAATGCCACCTTTATGTAAAACCATTGTCTAGATAAATCAGCAAAGAATGTTCTGCCTTAGGCGTTGTGCTCCTTTAAAAGAGTCATTTCCATGCAGTTTCTACAGAAACTCCAAAAGTCAGACCTGGAGCTGTGTTTCAGGATAAATCAGTAATTACTATAATTCTTCTTTAAGACAATATTGTATGGAATCCAATATGACCCCAAATTGTTTTACCTGTTCTATTCTGGCCCTTTTCCCATAGCAATAAGTAATTACTAGCAATCATATGAGGTATAAGACTCTTTGGAAGTTCTTTAGTCTTTGGAATATTTTTGACTCCTTAATTAAATGTTACCTTGATTTGCAATTTGTGTATTAAGTAAAATTTAACCACTTTCTATTATTGGCCTGGAAAGCCTGATTGGTGTAGTGAGTTAAGTGCTGCATCTGCTAACCAAAAAGTTGGCAGTTCCAATCCATTCAGTTAAATCAACCCACTAGCTTCGTAAAGATATCTACTTGGTCTTTTGCACAGAACTTAACAGACCTTTTAAGAAAAGAGATTTTCCAATTAGGAAAATACCTCTCTTTTTGACAAGTTTTTCACAGTATCCTTATGTTATTATGATTTTTTTAACATGAATAGCAAAGTCTTTCCTAGTCTTAATTAGCTATGCTTTTTAATTTATTAACTTGTAAATGGTTGGCAATACACATTTCTGTTGTGTTCAATTTTATTGATATTTTTAATAAATTCTATGAGGCTGTATTTAGGAAAAACTGAAATGTTCTTTTTTTACTATGGCTATTTTCAAGGTATGATTATAGAAAATCACAGAAAAAATAGCTATTTCATTCTGCAGTAAGAGTGGTTCACATGAATGAATTTGATCAAACTTCATTTTCACTTCTAGTGGTTTGTAAATTTTCAGTGAATTTCTCCTACGTTTCTACTGAGAAACGAGTGATCTTCAACCAGAATGCCGTATAGGTTCAAATAATTTCTGAAAAATGTTGCATCATAATGAAGGCATAACTCATAAAGGCCTTTTGACCCGGGCTTTTCAGTTATTTACATTATCTGGTTGCAAACCACACACTTTAGGAAGGATGTAAAAGGCTAAGTAACTTACTACCTTAATGCTGAAAAGCGAAGTCTTCCCAGCAAAGGTTGTTTTCTGTGTGCCTTTATTTCCAGTAATGGTTTCTTTATTTGTGCCACATTAATGAAAATTAAACTTCATTTACACAAATAGACCATAAAAATAAAAGGAAGGTTTTGATCTACACTATGTACTATATTATGCACTGAAATGTTACATTATGCATTTTAGTATAAGGATAGCATAATTTTGTTTTACTACCACAGTTCTGATTTATAGTACATGAGTGATGGCTCTTACCATCATAAATTCAGCTTTTAAATTACTGTTAACCTCAAATATTGAAAAATGTATACAACTACCAGAGATTTTAACTTTTAGAATGTGGAAAAGAAGTAGCCATTAAACGATCTAAGATTTTTATTTGTACGTGCTTTCAGTCTATATTTTAATAGCTTCATTTTGAATTTTTACTCCTTGGGAACAATTAGGAAAACATGAAGAGTAAGATTGTTCGTGTTTTAAAAACAAAGAATTTTCTCATTGCAGAGATATTGCTCTCTCCTCGAGTTTTTTATTTGATCTTCTCAAAGTATTTGTTTACTTAACTGAAAGCCAAGCCAACTACTGACATATAAAACACAGTTCTGAAGGGGAGTTAGCGATACCATTCACCTTATCTCTTCTAACAAAGTCTTAAATAATTTCAGCTAAGACTCTCAGATTTAATGGCTTTATTTCTTGGAGGACAGTAACAGACTTCACAGTATTGGTCCACCAGTCAGTTCGAACCTACTCAAGGAGATAGGTTTGGCTGATCTTTTTGGTAAGATATTTATTAACTTTCCACTGTGCTGAACACTGTGGTCCTGCCCAAAAATGTTAGGTAGTTACTGCTTTTTTTTTACATTAGTTTATTAAGCGTTTTGCCATCCAGGAGATGAACTTTTTTTTGTCTTTATTATGACTGAGTGAAAATGTACAGTTCCGTATAAATTTACATGCCCACCTATATGCAACTTCCACTGCTCTCCCTGCCTGGTGACAGTACACTATTCCTCTCTGCTCCATACATGTCTCATCCTCCCAACAGTCTCCTTTCCCCTCCTCTCCACCCACTCTCCTTCCTCTAGCCATAGGTCAGCAGGATGATATCCTATAGATGCACAGAACCATAAAGTGCATCCAGTACACGGTCACTCTGCATCGCCAAGTCCAATCCATTCGTGTCTGAAGAGTGGACCTTCGTTAAGATTTACGGGCAAGGGCAGCATCAGGGCCAGGGGCCATGCTCCTGAAATTTGATTTTTAATGTATGATAGCAAAACACTGACAATGTATAATTGTTTAATTCATTTATATAAAGCATAAATGCTATGCTGATTTAGAGATAGGGTTATTAGCTTGTCAATGAAACACTTTCTAGAGGAGCTAGACAAACTGAACTTTGTAGACTATAGATAGAAAGTTCAAAAGTTCAAGTTTCTCTAAATGAAATAATCTAAGTTCAGTTAAATAATGAATATGGCTTAGTAGTAGGGAAGACTGGAATGTAACGATTATTAGATAAACATTACTAGAGTTCATATATAACAAATATGAAGCCATATGATTTTAAAATAGTGAGTGAAGTGTCAGGAACGGTAAGAAGATAATATGTAAGAATGTTTTAGCTTGTCTTAATGAGAGATTTATTTGTGTGGGTGTGTGTGTGTATATACAAACTTTCAATTTGATTGTACTTCTTTAGATATTAAGTAATCTTGGTGCCTACCCAGCTCTATTAAATAGAGGAATAAGATAAAGATTAAATCAGAATGCTTATCCACATTTCATTTTGTGCTTTCCAAAAAGACAAAGGCAAGGACTAGGATAAAAATAATCAGTGGTTATTCTAGTTGCAGCTAAAATGAGCAGAGTGAATGAAACCAAATGCTATATCCTGAGTATAACGTATGCCAATTTCTTTCCTTTTAAACTTATTCCTACCTCTAATAATAATTCTTTTGCTAGTTTCTCCTTCAGGTTAAACCTTTACTAGTGGCTAATGTCCATTCAGACTGTAGGGCACAAATGGTGCTGCTCTGAGTCCATAATGGCAGAAAGTGGTCAACATGTCAGAGATGCAACCATAGTGACTACACAAAAGGAGAACCGACTTGGAACCCTCATTCCACTGTCGTCTCATTTCTCTGTTTGTAGTTAAGTTACTTTTCAGGTTGGCTGTCCAGACCCATGCCAACAAGATGCTTAGGTGACCACTCCAGCCCACAATGAGTACTGCCTAGCAACTGAAATATTCGTGTCAAAGAACTGAAGGAATCGGACACATGTCAGTGTGCCATTGCTGGATCCAATTTGGGAATCAGGAGTCCAACCTAAATTTCCATGCCAAGTTTCCACCTGGCCCTTTTTTCAAATATACATGCTATTTCCCAGAAATCTAATGAATATGTGTAACTACCCTTTTTCCTACATAATGTAAAACTTTTCGCTGCCCTTAGTTCAGGGAGACAGTCTTTTGGAAGAGTTCAATCCCACTTGTCTCCTTATATATTGATACACAATAAAGCTCTGGCTACTCACCTCACCATGTCTCGAAAATTGGCTTTTGTGGCAGGTGGCTCTAACATGAATTGCGGCAACGCAGTCAACTCTGTTGTCATAAGAAGAAATCTGGGCTTCAGCCAAACACATTAAAAATTAATGCAGTGCTAGCTAGAGGCTTTCTGCTGGCAGCCAATAAAACTTAGATCTTAAAACATGGAAATTTTCATTTTGATACACGGATTTAAGTGCACATATGCCCATATCATCAAAAATATAACAACTTCATGGTCTCAACACATTTCAATAGGTCAGCTTGTGTCCTAGGAGAAACAGTTAATGATTACACCATTTCCACTTGGTTGGACTTACCTGGATCACAGCTATTGATAGGTCATTCTGATTTCATTTAAGCCTTAAGAATGAACTCCTAATAAACGGCTATAGCTGAAGTTTGTTGAATAAAGCATGCCTAAGATAACTGGATGTCATCAACAGGGATGGAGAAGCAGATGTTTCTCATGAATTGTTTATATAGTCAATTCTAGGTATTCTTGTCATACATGATGATAAATGACAGAAATCATCTTTCATTTATCTACCTACCTACCTACCTATCTATCCATCCATCCGTCAGTCCGTCCGTCCGTCCATCTGTCTGTCCATCCATTCATCTACTTATATTGTGTCTTAAGTCAACATTTACAGTTCAAGTCAGTTTTTCATACAGTACACATCTCCTCTTCACCCTCTATGTCCCACGTCTATTCAACCAGTGCTTGTTCCCCTCTGTCTTCTCGTCTAGCTTCCAGGCAGGAGCCGCCCAGTTTTTTCCCGTATCTACTTAATGCAAGAAGCACACTCTTCACAAGTATCATGTTATGTTTTGTGGACCAGTTCAATTGTTGTCTGAAGAGGTGGCTTTTGGAATGGTTTTGGTTCTGTGCTAACAGAGAGTACACAGGCCATGTCTTCCAGGGGACTCTCCAGCATGTCAGACCACCAAGTCTGGGCTTTTAACTGGAGTTCAAGTTCTATATCCCACATTTCTCCTCCTCCATCATGGACTCTTCTGAGTTTATCTGCAAGGGGAGGTATTGGTGGTAGCTGGGCACCACCTAGTGTTTCCAGTCTTGTATTGACGTCTTATCTGGTTTACATGACCGTTTCAGTCTCTTGGGCTCATGTTTTCCTTAGCTGTTTGATGTTTTTCATTCCTCTTTACTCCAGGTGAGTTGGGACCAGTTGATGCTTCTTTGGTGGCTATTTGTTACATTTTAAGACTCCAGACTCACCAAAGTGGGATGCAGAATATTTTCTTAATAAGCTTTGTTGTGCCAGTCAATCTAGATGTCCTCAAAATTATGGTCCCCAGGTCCCTGCCCCTGTTCCTCCATCCTTTGAAGGCTTTGGTTGTGTTTAAGAAACCTCTTAGCTTTTGGTTTAGTCTAGTTGTGCTGACATCTCCTCTACTGTGTATTGTCCCTCCGTTCACCTAACTTAACTTTTATCTACCATCTAATTAGTGAACACACCTCTCCCTCCTTCTCTACCCTCATAACCATCAAACACTGTTTTCTTCTGTGTTTCGGCCTTTTTTGGAGTTCTTATAATAGTGGTCTCATACAATATCTGACCTTTTGCAACAGACTGATTTCGCTCAGCATAATGCCTTCCAGATTATTCTGTTATGAGTTGTTTCTTTCACTCATCATTGTGTAATATTACATCTTGTGAATATACCATAGTTTGTTTATTCATTCATCTGTTGATGGGTATCCAGGTTGATTATATTGTTTTACCATTGTGGACAGCACTTCAATGAACATTGGTTTGCATGTATATATTTATGTTATAGCTCTTATTTCTCTGGGATATAGTCCAAAGAACGAGATTGCTAGATCATATGGCATTCCATATTTCTACCTTTTTAAGAAAGCAAGAAATCGATTTCCAAGTGATTGCACCATTTTATGTTCCCAGTAGCAATATGTAAGTGTCCCAGTCTCTCCATAGCCTCTCCAACGTTTATTACTTTCTGGTTTTTGGATTAATACCAGCTTTGTTGGGAGAGATGGTTTCTCATTGTAGTTCTGATTGTATTTCTCCAATGATTAATGAGGAAACTTTGTTGGTGTAGTACTTAAGTGCTACAGCTGCTAACCAACAGGGCTGCAGTTCAGATTTTCCGGGCGCTCCTTGAAACTCTATGGGGAAGTTCTACTCTGTCTTATAGGGTTCCTATGAGTCAGAATCGACTCTACAGCGTTGGGCTTGGTTTTGATTTTTAATGGTTAATGATTGCAAGCATTTCCTCATGTATGTTACCTGCCTGAATTTTGTAAAGTGCCTGTTTATATCCTTTGCCATTTTTTTAATTGGGATATTTGTCTTTTTTGTTGTCAAGGTTTTGCAGTATCTTGTAGATTTTAGAGATTAGATGCTGATGGGATTTATTGTAGCCAAACATTTTTCCCAGTCTGTAGATTGTCCTTTTACTCTTTTGGTGAAGTCTTTAGATGAGCATTTAAGGGTCTGATTTTTAGGAGTTTCCAGTTACGTGTTTTCCCTTTTGGTGTTCATGCATTGTTAGTAATGTTTTTTAACCTGTATTTGGGCTCCCAACATTGTCCCTATGTTATTTTTCCACAATCTTTATCATTTTAGTTTTTATGTTTGAATACTTGGTCTCTTTTGAGTTATTTTTTAATATAACATGAGATGTGAGTCTTTTTTTTTTTTTTTTTTTTTGCAGATGGCTATTCAGTTTTGCCAACAGATTTGTGAAAAAAACCATCCTTTCCCCAGTGTACAGACCTTGGGCCTTTGTCAAATACCAACTGCTTATAGGTGCATGGTTTTAGGTCTGCATTTTTAATTCTATTCTGTTTGCTATGTATCTGTTGTACTAGTACCAGGTTGTATTGCCAGAAATCACATTTTCATTGGAACCATCATTAGGTCAGTATCCTATCAGTGTCAGTTCTGCTTAAAAATAGATGTGAATAGTAGAATCCACAAACTTTTACATGCAACTCCCTAGTTTTCACCTTTCAAGTAAGTAGTCTATATGAAACTATTGGTCTCTGTTAGTTTGCCGTATCATTCTTCATTTTTATCCAAATAATTGCATTCCTTATTCTTTGGATGAAAATGTTCAACTCTCAAAAATAGTTCTCAAAAATACCTACTATTTTACTACTTGGGCTAAATAGAACATTACAACTATTTGTAAACTGATTTGCATATTTTATTTACACAATGAATATTTGGAAACAGTGATGGCATAGTTGTTAAGTGCTACAGCTGCTAGCCAAAAGGCTGGCAGTTTGAATCTCCCAAGAGTTCCTTGGAAACCTGATGGGGGCAGTTCTGCTGTGTCCTATAGGGTCAGTATGAATCAGAATTAATAGCAGTGGATTTGTGTCTTTTTTTCATTGTTGTTGTTTATTATGTACTGTGTTAAATAAATAAATGAATGAATGCCATATAGAATAAGAAGTCTGTCTTTAAAGGAAACAAATGTCTGTGATATACTTTGACTGCAATATGTACAGATTTCACAGTCTATTTTTGTAGATATTATTTATAGAACTCACAGCTAACACTTCCTATCTAATAATTTCCTCATTCTCTGTGATTTTTCATTTCTAAGTAATCAAGTGATAAAAAGCAAAACAGTTGTCATTAAGTTCACTCTGACTCATGGTGATACCATTTGCTTCAAAGTAGAACTGTGTTCCACAGGGATTTCAAAGTCTGATTTTTCATAAGTTGATTACCAATACTTTCTTCCAAGGTACCTCTCAGTGACTTCAAACTACCAGCCTGGTGCTTAACTGATTGCACCACCTAGAGATTTCTAAATATGTGATCCAATCTGTATAAAGTTAGAAATACATTCGTGTGGATTCTGATTCTACTCAAGGACAGATAAATCTTTCTTCAGGGATCTTATTTATTGCCTAGTCATCCAAATTCTATGTGAGATTCAGCGCTAAACTAGTCTTAAGTTTTTATTCCCACTTACTGAGACTTTTTAAAAGGGCTGTATCTTCTGACATAGATTTCCCTCACTTCTCATAAATGATGCCATTTATCTTTGCTGTGATTGAAACGATCATGGGAGCACATTATTTTGATGATTTCCAGTTTCTTCAGGTTTTCTTTCCTGATGCTGGCTAGTTTTAATTATGAGGATGTTTGTTGAAAATGTTTATCTGGACTAAGGACTTCTTTGATGCTTTGTTCTTTTAAGCTATAACTGCACAATATATTAACCAACAGAACTTGCTGCAAAACTCACTTAAAAAATGTTGTAGGACTTCCGACCTACAAAAGATAGCATTGACTCATCTCCCTCTGCTCTTCTCTACTAAATACAAATATAAACCTGAAAATAGCGAAATAAGTACTACTAGGAACAGTCTGAGGAGGTGGAAGGGCAAGAAGAACTGACTAGGCACCTCTGAACTAACAAAACAATACAGAGGCCTAAAATCTCATGATACCCACCCAGAGAAAAATGGCAACTCAAAACTGGCTATTGTATAATAACCAACATGTCAGCAAAAGATGTGCCATGTAGACCAAATAGGATTCCACCAATAATACCAGACAGATCTGTGGTAGAAGCAAGGAATATTCTACCTACAGTGAATAGCTCAGGCTGTGGAAATATTCTCTCTCCCCGTTGGTCAAAGACTCCTTTCTCTCACCTAGAAACACCAAGTGACCTGGCTCAGCCTTGGGAAGTACTCTTTACACCTAAGGATTACAGACTTCTTTCCTCCAGCTAGAGACACCAGAAGGGGGAGTCCTGACAGCAGCAAAGAGGTGGGCCTGGAAAATTTCTTTATCCCTACAGAATACAATTTTCTTCCTTCATCTGAAGACACAGGGAAGATTAATATCTCTAACAGGGGAGACTGAGTGAAAATTCAAATGACAAGAGCGCTCTGGTGATACACTCTCCAGCATTCTGGACCAGAGTCTTCCACTACTCACCTGAAAGTAACAAACACCCTAGCCTAGAAAAGTACCTCTACCATGTGGTATACACCAGGGATCAGACAGAGACCCAGTGGCACTAAATAAACCAACAAGAGCAAAGTAGCACTCCAAAGGCGCAGAAAACTAAATTGTCATTGAAACTGCTTTTGACAAAAGTAGACCTTGCTAAATTTTAACAGTATGACTGCCTGCTGAAATAGAATACTTAAATAGGAGCTGGAGTTTTCTTCTAACATGATACTATAAGTGGCTAGAATATAATAAAACAAATAATTCATTATACCGAAAACCGGGAAAACAACAACTTGAATGAGAAAAAAATAAAGGTTAACAGAGGCCAACATCGAGATGAATTAGCAGTTGGAATGATCTGACAGGGATTTTAAAGTTATCATAAAAAATGTTTCAACAGTATTTTCCACAGTTAGGACAAATGAAGACATAGAAAACATCACCAAAGATGAAGAACCTAATTGAAACGATAGAACAGAAAACACAGTAACCGGGGAGGGGGGGAAACTTGCTGGAGATGTTTAGTAATAGAAGGGAAATGACAGAAGAAGTAATAAATGAACTTAAAGATACAGCTGAACAAAAGAGATAGAAGAAGAAAAGAACAAGGCCTCAGAGATCTCTTTGACAATAACAAGAGACCTACTATTTCTGTATTCAGTCCTGGAAGGAGAGGAGTGATTAGGGATGAAAGATTATTTAAAAATATAATGTCTAAAAATCCCCCAATTTAGCAACTACTGAAGCCATACATTCAACAAGCTCATTGACCCTCAAACAGGATAAATGCAAAAGAATCTAGGACAAGAAATATAGTGGTAAAGAGACAAGACCTTTCCCCAGGCCTAAGAGAGAAAGCCTTCACTTAAAGCCAGTGCCTTGAATTCAGACTTAGACTGTCTCCAAAACTGTAAGAAAATAAATTTTTGTTCACTAAAGCCACTCATTAGAGGTATATCCAGTACAGCAACACTAAGAAACCAAGGCAAATACTATAAACAACTTTACCCTCATACATTCGGTAGCTTAGAAGAAATGAACAAATTCCTCCAAAAACGCAAACCACCAAATCTCATCCAAGGTGGAATAGATAATCTCGGTAGCCCTATCACTATTAAAGTAATTAAAATGGTAATTAAAAAGTTCTTGAAAAAGAAACCCAGGCCCAGTGAGTTTGATCATTTAAAGAGGACAGCGTAATTTTACACAATCTCCTCATGAAAACTGAAGTGGAAGAAATAATGCCTAACTAATTTTATGAGGCCAGTATTACCCTGATCTTGAAACAATAACAGTTAAAAAAAAAAAAAAAAAGAGAGATATCATTATCTCTCATCTTTCATGAATTCAGATTTAAAATTCTTTTAAAAAATCAAATATATCAATGGATAAGCCATAACAAACCTTAGCAAAATGAAAAAATAATTTCTTAGAAGTAAATGCATACACACACACACACACACACATATACATAGAAACATTTACACGGATGCATATAGAAATGGTGAAATCTGAATAAGGTCTGTGGTTTGTATCACTGTTAATTTCCCTGTTGTGATATTGCACTATAGTTATGCAGAATGTCATCATAGGGGGCTATGGGATAAAAGGTACATGGAATCTCAACTACCTCTTAGAAAAGTTTAAAAATAATTACCTCTCTTCTCTTTGTCTTTCTCTTACACACCTACACAACCCCTCCCCATTTTTAATTTCAAAGTTCTGCTTTGTGACTTTCTTGAGAACGTTTACTCCTTTAATAAAATATTTCCAATTTGGGTTTTCCCCTTTACTGATCAACTATGGGTCAGATTACTACAGTTTATCAATAAAGAAAACAATCTCAGTATGAGATTATCCCCAGGATCAATTGAAGGACAAGGTAAATTTCAAGGTTGCTGCATATTTTAGTTTCTTTTAAAAATATTTTTAATTGTTATAAATATGTATGTAGCATGACATGTTTCAGGTGTATAGCTTAATAATATTAATTTTATTAATCATGTTGTTTGAACATTACCCATAGTGGATGCCCAATTTCCCATCACCATAAACAAACTCACTGTTTCACAAATGGTGGCATTACTGTATTCATCTCCTTTTTGCCCTGGTGACAACTAAAACACTTTAGCCTCTATACATTTACTTATTTTTGTCATTCCATATCAATGAGATGATACAGTATTTATCCTCTTATAATTCAATTAATTCACTCAGTATGTTTTCAAGGTTCACTCTTCTTGTTTCGTAGTCCGGGACTGAGTTTCTCTGAGTAGTATTTCATTGGAAACCCTGATGGCACAATGGTTCAGTGCTGCATCTGCTAACCAAAAGGTCAGCAGTTTGAATCCACCTGGCACTCGTTGGAAACTCCATGGAGAAGTTCTACTCTGTCTTGTGAGGTCCCTATGAGTCAGAATCAACTTGATGGCAGTGGGTTTTTTTTTTAATATGTCATTTTATGTATGTGCCATATATTGTTTACCCATTCATCTGTTGATAGACATCTGGATATTCTCTACAATTCTGGTGTCATGAATTGTGCTGCAATGAACACTGGTGTACATAGGGCTATATTGGTGCTTTTAAGACCCTTAGGTCTATACCTAAGAATGGAATTGCTAGGTAGTCCTAAATAGGGTCACTGAGTTTGAATAGATTCAGCGGCAATGGTAGATTTTCTTGGTTTTATGGTAGTTCTAATTAGAATTTTTTGAGAAACGACTGAAGTGTTTTCCCTAATTGATTATGTGATTCTCAAAAAGGTTTTCCCAATCTCTAAGTTGTCTTTTGACTTTGTAATCAATCCTTCAATTCACTCAGCATAATGTCCTCCAATTGAAACCAGGTTATGAGATGTTTCCTAAAATCATCATTGTTCTTTATCACTGTATAGTGTTCCATTGAGTATCATAGTTTGTTTATCCATTCATCTGTTGATAGACATCTGGGTTGATTTCATCTTTTAGCTGTTGTGGACTGTGCTGCAATAAACATTTGTGTGCATGTATCTGTTGATGTAACTGCTCTTGATTCTGTAGGATATATTCCTAGCAGTGTGATTACAGGTTCAAATAGTGTATCTATTTCCAGCTTTTTAAGAAAGCATCAAATTGCTTTCCAGAGGTTGTACCATTTTGCAATCCCACCAGAAGTGTGGGAAAGTTCCAAACTCTCCACAGTCTCTCCAGTATTTTCTGTTTTCTATTTTTTGGATCATGACCAACCTTACTGAGGTGAGATGGTATCTCATTGTAGTTTTTACTTGGATTTCTTTAATAACTTGTGCTCATGAACATTTCTGCATGTGTCCTTTGGCTGCCTGAATGTCTTCCTTGGTAAAGTGTCCACCTCCTTTACCCATCGTTTAATTGGGTTATTTACCTTTTTTTGTTCTTGCTGATATTTTGCAGCACTTTGTAGATTACGGAGATCAGACATCATTCGGACATGTAGTTGCCAAATACTTTTTCCCATTCTGTAGGTAGTTTTTTAATTCTTTTGATCAAGTCTTTCGATGAGCAAAAGTGATTAATTCTTAGTAGTTTCTATTTATCTGTTTTCTCTTCTGTTGATCGTGTTTTGTTGGTCAGTTTTTGAAGTCTGTCTAAACTGTTTATTAAAACTTGTATTGCTGATCTTATTTTTTTCTTGCATGATCTTTATTGTTTTAGGTTTGACGTTTATGTCTTTGATCCAATTTGAGTTAATTTTCGTGTAACATATGAGATATGGATCTTGTTTTAGTTTTTTTGGCCGATGGATATCCAATTTTACTAGCACCGTTTGTTAAAGAGACTGTTTTTAACCCAGTTTACGATTGTCTTAGCCACCTGGGTACTGCCCTAACAGAAAATACCACGAGTGGAAAGTTTCATGAGGAGAAGCTTTTATTGTCACAGTCCGGTAAGCCACAAATCCATTAACAAGCTACAAGTCCATTCAATATGAAAAATCATCACAGTCCAGTAGGCTGAGTCCACATCCAGTGAGAGCATCTCAGCACAGGAACCTCGGTTCCAGAGGACATGCTCTGCTCTGGGTGCTTCTCTCTCTTGGTAGTATGAGGTTCCCAACGTCCTCAGCTCACTTCTCTCCCTTATATTCCACAAGCTTGAGTTCTGCCTCACTTACGCAACTGTAAACCATTCTCCATCATCAATATCACAGAGGCAGGATTCACAACACATGGGAGGAAGGGCACCATATTGGAATTCCAAACCAAGTCAAATCAACACATACATTTCTGGGGGGACACAATTCAATCCATGACAATGATCTTAGGACCTTTGTCGAATATGAACTGTTCGTAAGAGGATGGTGGCATCTCTGGAATCTCAACTCTGTTCCATTGGTCTATACGTTTCTTTTTATACCAGTGCCAGGCTGTTTTGACTACTGTGGTAGTGTAATATATTCTAAGGTCAGGTAGTGTGAGGCCTCCTGCTGTGTTCCTCTTCTTCAGTTGTGCTTTGCTTATCCAGGATTTCTTCCCTTTCCAAAGTTGGTGATTTGTTTCTCTGTCTCATTAAAAAAAGATGCTAGAATTTGTATTGGGATTGCATATGTAGATCACTTTGGGTAATATAGTCATTTTGACAATGTTAAGTCTTCCTGTCCATGAGCAGGGTAAGTTTTTCCATTTATGTAAGTCTCTCTTGGTTTCTAGCAGTAAGGTCTTGTAGTTCTCTCTTTATAGGTCTCTTATTTCTCTAGTTAAATTTATTCCTAGGCATTTTATATTCTTGGAGACTATAGTAAATGGTATTGATTTGGTGATTTCTTCTTTGGTGATCTCTTTGTTGCTATAAAGAAATTCTACTGATTTACTTATGTTTATCTTATATTCTGACACTTTGCTGAACTCTTGTAATAGAGTAGTTTACTTACAGATTCTTCAGGATTCTCTGCACATACAATCACATCATATGCAAATACAGAGAGTTTTACTTCTTTGCCAATGCATATGGTCTTTATTTCTTTGTCTTGTCTAATTGTTGTGGCCAGAACGTCTAGAAATATGTTAAATAGAAGTGATCAAAATTGACATCCTTGTCTAGTTCCCATTCTCAAGGGTAATTCGTTCAGTCTCTCTCCATTCAGGGTGACATAGACAGTTGGCTTTGCATAAATGTCCCTTATTGCATTGAGGAATTTCCCTTTTATTCCTATTTTGCTGAGAGCTTTTAGCATGAATGGGTGTTGGACTTTGTCAAATGCGTTTTCTGAATCAGTTGACAAAATCAGGTGATTCTTGTGTTTTGTGTTATTTATGTGGTGGATCACATTAATTGTTTTTCTGATGTTGAACCAGCCTTGCATCCCAGGTATGCATCCAACTTGGCCGTGATGAATTATTTTTTGACATGCTGTTGACTTCTATCGGCAAATATTTTGTTGAAGATTTTTGCATCTAGGTTCATGAGTGACAGTGATCTGTAATTTTCTTTTTTAGTGGCATCTTTCCCTGGCTTTTGTATCAGGGTTATGCTGGCTTCATGGAATGAATTCAGGAGTATTCCATCCCTTTCTTTTCTGTGAAATAGTCTCAGGAGTATTGGAGTTAACTCTTCTCTAAAAGTTTGGTAGGATTCTCTGGTGAAACCATCTGGGCCAGGACTTTGTTTGGTTGGTATTTTTCTGACAACTTTTTCAATCTCTTCCTTTGTGATGAGTTTATTAAGTTGTTCTACTTCTCCGTGTGATAATTTTGGTAGGTGATAAGAGTAGAGGAATTTGTCCATTTCCTCTAGGTTTTCAAATCTGTTAGAGTACAGTCTTTCACAGTATTTGGTTATGATACATTTGATTTCAGTTGGTTCTGTTGCGACATCTCCCATCTCATTTCTTATTTGGGTTATTTGTTTCCTCTCCTAACTTGCTTTTGCAAGTTTTGCCAATGGTTTATAAATTTTGTTGATCTTTTCCAAAAACCAGCTTTTGGTTTTGTTAATTTTTTCAGTTGTTCTTCTATTCTCTGTCATTTAGCTCTACTCTAATCTTCATTATCTATTTTCTTCTGGTGACTAAGGTGTTCCTATGTCAATCTCTTTCTACTTGTTCAGCTGTAGAGTTAATTCTGTGGTTCAGTTCCTTTCTTCCTTCCAGATATGTAGATTTATATAGATAAATTGACCTCTGAGCACTACTTTGGGTGTATACCATAAGTTCAGGCAGGATGTGTTTTCATTCTCTTATGACTTCATAAATTTCTTTATTTCATCCTGGATTTCTTCTATAACCCATAGCTCTTTGAGTAAAATGGTATTAAGTTTCCATGAGTTCCAATTTCTGTCTATGTTTTCCTGCTATGGATTTTTACTTTTATGGCTTTATGGTCTGAGAAGATGCTTTGCAATAATAATTCAGTGGCATGGATTTTGTTGAGAATTGATTTATGTCCTAACACATGGTCTATTGTGGAAAACATTCCATATATACTGATCAAGAAGATATAGTTGCCTGCTGATGGACAGAAAGTTCTGCATATGTTGATTAGGTCTAGTTGATTAACTGTAGAAATAAGATCTTCTGTGTCTTTACTGAGCTTTTTTCGGAAAGATCTGCCCAATACTGAAAGTGAAGTGTTGAAGTCTCCCACTGTTACTGTGGGGTGATCTATCTCATTTTTTAATATAGTCAGTGTTTCTTTGATGTATTTAGATGCTCTAGTATTGGGTACATAAATTTTTAGTATTGTTAAGTCCCGCTTGTGTATCGAAGCTTTTGGCAATAAATAGTGTACATCCTTGTCCAAGATGGTGGATTTTCCATTAAAATCTATTTTATCTGAGGTTAGTATGGCCCACCTGTTCTTCTTTGTACATTGTTAGTTTGGTATATATTATTCCTTCCTTTAATTTTCAGTTTTTTTCCTATCTTTAAGTCTAAGGTGAGTTTCTTTCAAGCAACATATAGACGGGTCGTGTCTTTTGATCCAAGAGGTCACTCATTGTCTCTTTACTGGAGCATTCAGTCTGTTCACATTCAATATAATTATTGATGGGTATCTGACTCGACAGCACATGGCTATGTGTTTAATGCCATTATTTTGATGTGTTTATTTTTGTGTTGGTGTTTTCTCTATTGCTCTTAGTATTCTGTTCTGGGACACTCTTCTTTATGGGTTGATTTTTCAGCCTTTTCAGTGTTGGTTTTGTGTTTTTTGAGACTCCTATATTACGTTTCTTGATTTTATATGTTGTGTCTTTGTTGTGCTTTGCAGCTATCCCTATGATTCCCCTCAATAATCTATGTTTAAACATAATTTTAACTTTTACATATCTTATTAACTTCCTTTCCATCTAGAAGGAGTATGACTACTGTAGTATATCCCTCTTATTAATGGGATGGTATCATAATTTTCATGATATGATCACTGGATCACTTCTTTTAATATTATAGCTTTGATTGAATGTCGTGCCTTCCAGTAGCTTTCTGGATGATGTGTCCTGTGTTGCCTCCTAAAATATAAAGTTAGTGGTTTTGTTCTTCTAAGCCAAGAGCTTCTTTCAGTATTTCTTGTAGGTTTGGTTTGGTTTGGTTTTTACAAGATCTCTGAGTGTCTGTTTCTCTGCAATGTCTTGATTTAATTTGCATATTTGAAAGACAGTTTTGCATAATATATAATTCTTCGTTGGAAGTTTTTTTTCCTTCAAGGCTTTTAATATGACATTCCACTGTCTCCGTGCCATCATCGTTTCTGCTAAGAAGTCAGATGAAAACCTACAGGGTTTCCTCTGAATGTTCACTTTGCTTTGAGTCTCATTGCCTTTAAGAGTTTCTGCTTATGTTTCATTTTGTTACACTTGATTATAATTTGTCTTGGTGTTTTTCTTTTGTAATCTACATTGTGCCACATTCGATATGCATCTGGGGTATCTATGCTCTCCTTTTTCACAATTTCAGATAAGTTTCTGTCAGCAGCTCAGCGACTATATTCTCTGTGTTTTCAGGTGTCCCTCCCAGTTCAGGAACTCCAATGAATCATCGATCATTCCTCTTGATAGAGTCTCACATGTTTCTTAGTGCTTTGTCATTTTTCTTGTTTCTTTTCTCTGATTTTACCTTATAAATGCTGGTATCAGTAGCTCTGTCTTCCAAGTCAGCAAATCTATTTTCCATTTGCTCCATTTTGTTTTCTTGGCCTTGAACTGAATTGTCTAATTCTTTAATTGTGTTATTAATCTGTCAAATTTCAGAATGCTCATATTCCATCAGTTTGCACAGCTCGCCTAATTTTTCATTTTGCTCTGCTGCATTTTGTATAATGTCTAGGAGGACACTCTATATAATCCTTTTGTACTCGACCTCCAGTAGTTTCAGAAAGTCTTCTTCATCTGGGAAATTCTTTGCTTCTTTCTTTAGAGAGCTTTCTGGAGCCATGGGTGGATTTTTCTTTGAGTGTCTGGCCAAGGTTTGTTGCTTTGAGGCATCTAGAGGTTGTTTAGTTTCTCTGGTGTTGGCTTAACAGGATTTGAGGCATAGTGTGAGAAGGAAGGTGATCACCAGTCACCTCTATGTAGTCCAGTGGCTGGGCCCAGTGGAATCTCTGGAATAGCAAGCTCCACCTCATGGTTAGCAAAGACACAGCCCTACTTACGGAGTCAATGCAGGGCCATCAGCTGACACTATGACATGGGTCAGTAAAGGCTGGATGAGATGCCGTCATGTTGTACCAGTTATTTCTCTAGTTAGTCTTATTTTGAAGGGTAAAAGCTATCTGACAGCTTCCAAAATCAGTCAGGTTGTCAGGTATGCAAGACCCTCTTTCTAGCCAGCAGTGGAGGCACCTCTATATCCATCCCCAGATGTTGTAATCTAGTTCATAGTATGGACAGGCTACTGCCCTGCTGTTTTCCACTGCTAAGCCCTACCCGTAAAGCTACACAGTGCTAAACACAGCTTTTCTGCTGGAAGAGCACTCCCTGTGCTGGCACTGCCTCCCAGCCTGGAAATTCGCCCCTGCTGAGGCCTCCATTTGGGTAATACCGCCTCACAGTCAAACAAGATGGCATCCTGCACAAGATCTCCCGCCTGCTGTCAAATAGCCAAATCAATGGCAAAGGTCTGAAAAGAGAGGGTGGAGGGGCCAAGGTGCTTAGAATCCAGAGCTGAGCTCTCGAAATGTAGCTATTCCACATGCTGATCACATCAGCAGTGTGGCTGAGCTTTGCTGCCAGTTAAGCCCAAGCCCCACCTGCCAGCTAAGACAGGAAAAAAAGTTAAAACACAAGTTACTTTCAATCCTTGAAAGCCAGTCATTCAACAAGGGGGTCAGCCAAAGAGAAGTTTCCCGTTCAGTGGCATATAGTACAAATTGACAGCCCTATGGCATGTCCTAGGACTCACTGTGTCTCCAGAAAGCTCCATTTAATTATCAATCCAGTCCTTAGTTTTCAGAGGGAATTGAGGAGACATGTGTCTAGTCCACCATCTTGACTCCACCGCTATCCAGTTTTTTAAAGTAGCCCTGCAGTGGTTAAAGCACGCAGCTGCAAACTGAAAGGTCAGTGACTAACTCATCAACTGCTCTGTGGGAGAAAAATGTGACAGTCTACTTTCTTAAAGATTTTCACCCTTGGAAAATATATGAGGCAGTTTTATTCCATCCTATTGGAAAACCTTCCCCCACTTGTCCATCAGTTTGTCATACTGTGAGGGCTTGTGTGTGCTACGATGCTGGAAGCTATGCCACCAGTATTCAGATACCAGCAGATCAACCATGGCAGAAAGGTTTCAGATGAGCTTCCAAACTAAGACAGACTGGGAAGAAAGACCCAGAAGTCTACTTCTGAGAAGAATTAGCTAGTGACAACTTTATGAATACCAGCAGAACATTGTTAAATATAGTGCCAGCAAATGAGCTCCCCAGGTTGGAAGGCACTCAAAAGAAGATTGGGGAAGGAAGAACTATCACCTCAAAGTAGAGTTGACCTTAGTGATGTAGATGGAGTCAATCTTTGGAGACCTTCATTTGCTGATACAACACAACTCAGAATGAAAAGAAACGGCTGCAAACATCCATTAGTAATAGGAAACATGGAATGTATGAAGTATGACTCTTCGAAAACTGGAAATCATCAAAAATGAAATAGAATGCATAAACTGACCCTCTATTTTACTGTACCTAATGTCTTCTCCAGGACTTGTTCAGGGTATGTGAGACAAATCTTGCCATTCTTGCTTCTCATGAGCATTCTAGCTGTACTTCTTCCAAGACAGATTTGTTCATTCTTCTGGAATTCCACAGTATAATTCAATATTCTTCAGCAATACCATAGTTTAGAGGCATCAATTCTTCTTCAGTCTGCCTTATTCACTGTCCATTTTCCAAGCACATATAAGATGATTGAAAATACCATACCAGTGGTTAATTGCTATGACTGCTAATCCAAAGTTTAGCAGTTTGAATACACCAGGTGCTCCTTGAAAACTCTATAAAGCAGTGCTACTCTGTCTATAGGGTCACTAGGAGTTGGAATCAACTCAACAGCAATGAGTTTTTTTCAGTCCATAAAGTGACATCTTTAGTTTTTAATACTTCAAAGAGATCTTTGACACTAGATTTTCCCAGTGCAAAGCATCTTTTGATTTCTTGACTGCTACTTCCACGTGCAATGATTGTGGATTCAAGTAGAATGAAATCTTCTACACTGTCAATTTTTTCTCCATTTATCACGATATTTCTTATTAACCCAGTTGTGGATATTGTTGTTTCTTTTACGTTGATGTGTAATCCATAAAGAAGACTGTAGTTTATGACATTCATCAGTAAGTGCTTCAAGTCCTTTTCACTTTTAACAACAAAATTGTGTCATCTATATATTGCAGGTTGTTAATGTATCTTCTTCTAATTCTGATATCACATTTGCCCAGTTTCTCAGATTGTTTGCTTAGCATACAGATTAAATAAATATGATAAAGTGATACAACCCTAATGCACAACATTTTTTTCACCTTTAAACATGTAATATTCCCTTGTTCTGTTCAAACAATTACTTCTTGGCCTAAGTACTGGTTCCTTACAAGCACAATTGAAGTATTCTGTAATTCTCATTCTTTACAATGTAATCTTTGATTTGTTATGATCTGCACAGTTCGATGTCTTTGTATAGTCAATGAAACACAGGCAAGCTGGTGTTCTCTGCTTTCAACCAGCATCCATATGACATCAGAGACAACGACCTTCTTTTCATGTCCTTTTCATGAATACCATCTGAATTTCTGGCAGTTCCCTGTGGATGTACTGCTACAACCATGTCTGAATGATCTTCAGGAAAATTTTACTTGTGTGTAGCATTAATGATATTGTTTGATAATTTCCACATTCTGTTGGATCACCTTTCTTTGGAATGGGTACAAATATGGATCCCTTCCAGTCAGTTGGCCTAGTAATCAACTTGCAATTTTTTTGGCAAAAACAAGTGAACACTTCCAGTGCTACATGCCTTTTTTGAAATCTCTCAATCGATAATCTGTCAATTTCTGCAGGCTTGTTTTACACCAATGTCTTCAGTGCAGCTTGGAACTCTTTCTTCCTTACCATCAGATTTTGGTCATATGCCACTTCCTGAAATGGCTGCAAGTCTACCTTTTTTTTTTTTTTTTTTAATACAGTGACTCTGTTGTATAGGACTAGGAGTAAAAATATTCTGGAGATTATATATTCAATTTTAATGTGACTGTATAGCTGCAAATTTTATACAGTGCTGTACTAATATATTCTGCTACAATTGGTGGGTGAACATCTCTATATCACCATATTATCTCTGACTCCTAAGTACTGTCTTTTGTAAATTTAGTTTTGCAAATCAGATTGGTGTGAAAATGTATATTATTTCAGTTTTAATTTGGTTTTCCCTAGTTACTACTGAATGTAGTATACTTTATCATAATTCTTAGCCATTTTGATTTTCTGTTCTATAAATTGTCTGGTCATATGTTTGGTCAACTTTCTATTTATGTTTCTTTTTATACATATGTTACAGTTCTTTAACAACTGTCTTTCTAATTCTTTGTCTCTTACGTGTTTCAAACACTTTCTCCCAGGTTGTGGTTCATGTTTTTTACTGCATCTTTTGTCATTTAGAATTTATCAACAGTTTATCTGTGAGTTTGCTTTCTGTGTATAGATAATCTTTTCCTACTCTAAGATATTAAGTTTGCTATAATTCTCAAAAAATATTTTACTGTATTTTAGGTGAAAGTTAATACAGCAATTTGGCCCCCTACTTAATATTTTCTGTTTATATTGTTCTTTGACATTAGTTACAATTTTCACAGTGAGGCAGAATTCTGATTATTTCTATTCTGTTTGTTGTGTTTCCTTTTATCTAGCTTCCTTTCTTCTCCAGGCCTTCTCCTCTTTGTTTTTGGGCACATGTTGATTGTTCAGTCTCATATGGTTGATTGTTTAAGGAAGCACATTACTGATGAGTGACATTGTTTGTTTTGTAGCCAATATATTATTTGGCTGAAAGGTGACCTCCAGAAGTAGCTTCAGTTCCAAGCTGAGAGTATCTTAGGCCAGTAGTTTCAGGGGTTTCTCAGGTTTCTATCTGTCCAGTAAGTCAGAGCTTTAGGAATTCAAATGTTGTTCTACATTTTTCTCCTATTCTATCCAGGATCTTTTCTTATGTCCTTGGTCTGAATGGCTGACAGTGCTAGCCAGGAACCACCTAGTTCTTCTGGTCTCAGGCTAAAAGAGGCAGATCTTTATTAACAGATCATGTCAGACATTAGTCCTGTGGGCTTATTTTTGAGTGCTTGGTTGCCTTCATTCTCTCTTGCTCTAGATGAGTAGAGACCAGTGGTTGGATCTTAGATGGCTGCTCATAAGCTTTTAAGACCCTAGTCACTGCTTACCAATTAGGATGTAGAATTGTTATGCTAATTGACTGAGTTGTACCATGAGACTATGGTCTCAAAACTTTTAACACAATAAACTAATCTCACAGGTCGTTTGGCTACATCTAGGAAGTTTCCATAACTGTGTCCCCTATATTCTTTATTATATATATGGATATATATGTAACACACACAAATATATGTGTGTATGTATATGTAACACACACAAATATATGTGTGTATGTATAAGTAACACACACAAATATATATATGTGTATATATGTATGTCTACAGTTACACATATATGCATGTACTCTCACATATACCCTCATAACATACGTGAATGTATATTTACTTATGTAACCCTGATGATATAGTGGTTAAGTGCTATGGCTGCTAACCAGCAGGTCGGCAGTTCAAATCCACCAGATGCTCCTTGAAACTCTATGTCTTGTAGGGACACTATGAGCAGAATCAACTTGACAGCACTGAGATTTTTTGCTTGTTTTGTTTTTATGTTACTATACACATTGTTGACTATTATTACTATTGTTGCAGAACTATATATGTTATAGCATTTATGCTATTTAAAAAAAGTAAAGGGTTTTATTTTTCATGATTTGGTTTTAACATTTCTGGAATTCTTTTATTATGTGAGGTAGAATTTTTTTTCTTATTTTTTTGTTATAGGTTTATTAATTATCTATTGCTACATAAAATATTATACCACTAACTTAGCTGCTTGTTCTTGTTGTCAGCTGTCATCGAGCCAACTCTGACTCATAAGGACCCCAATTGTTAAATAGTGAAACTGTGGTCTACGGGGTTTTCAAGGCTGTGATCTTAACAGAAGGAGGTAGTTAGGCCTTTTCTTCCATGATACCACTGAGTTAGCATTCTAGCAAAACATTTATACCATATGGTGACCACATGTAGCTATTTAAGACACATTTATAATCCCATAATTTCTCTGTGTCAACAATCCACAGCTGCTTAAGGGTCTTTCAAAGGCTGCAATCAAGGTTTTGACTTAGGTTGTTCTCATTTCAAGGCTCAACTACAGAAGTATTTGTTTCCAAATTCAAATGGTTGTTGGCAGAATTCACATCATTGGATGTTGTTATATTGAGAACTTTAGTTATACTGAGAGTTTCAGCTGACTATGAGATAGGTGGGCATGTAAATTTATACGGGAATGTACATTTTCACTCAGTCATATTAAATAAAAAAAAAAATCAAAAGCCAAACTCATTGCCATAGAATTGATTCTGACTCATAGCAAACATACAGGACAGAGCAGAACTGCCTCATGTGTTTCCAAGGCTGTAAATCTTTATGGAAGCTGACTACCACATCATTGTCCTACATTTGAACTGTCAACCTTTAAGTTAGCAGTCAAGCACACTTGAACACTGCATCACCAGGACTCCTTCAGTGGGTCAGGCTGACTTCATCTCCTTGCTACATGGGGTTTCTTCATAGGACAACTCAGAATATCGCAAAAATATTGGCTTTTCATCAAAGTCAATAAGGGTGAAGGTCTGCTAACAAGACAGAAAGCTACAATTTTATGGAACACTACCCTTGCTACAGTCTAGTGGTCAAAAGCAAGTCATCTGTGCTACTCACATTTAAGTGGAGACACTGCATAATGCAATACCGGGAGGTAAGGATCAAGAGATTTCACCTTAAAATATATCACTAGAAAAAGAAAAGTCAGTCATCTTCTCACAATGTGTTATATGCTTAAAAACTTCCCCAATCAAATGTAATTTAATCTCTATAATATAATTTATTTATTTTTTATTGTACTCCTCCCTTTATCCCCAGAAATTAGTGTAGTAGCCGGCACATAAGAAACGCGTAAAACATGTTTATTGAACATTATCAGTAGAGAAATTTTGAAAGGGTCAGTGCCTTATCTGAATGACGATTGTGGCTGTAACTATTAGGAAATCAAAAAAGACAATCATCATTTTTATTACACTGTTCTGATTATTTTTATTACTCATTAATTGTTCATTGTTTATTAGAGCATCACCTAAAATGAGACTGATCTTTGACTACTTTAAATTACAAGCTTCTCGTTTCAGAGTGTCTGTTTCACTGAATTTGCATCCAGTTTATCACATTGGAAGCTCTGGTGTTACAATGGTTAAAACCTCAACTGTTAACCCAAAGTCGGCAGTTTGAATCTGCCTCCTGCTCTTTGGAAATTTTATGGGACAGTTCTATTGTGTCCTATAGGGTTTCTGTGAGTTGTAATTGACTCAAAGGCAATGAGCAAATTGACTTTGTTCCTGCCTTCGGGCTTTTGTTTCAACTCACCTAGCAGATTTTATTCTTTCTTTCTGATGCTGCAAATATTATTTCAGAACCTTGTTTTGTTGTTGTTGTTGTTGGTTCAAGTATTTGTTTTTGCAACCAACACCACTATTCATTTCCAATTTTTTTTCATCACCTCAAATCAAAACACTGTTCTCATTAAGCAATAATAACTCTCCATTCCCTCCTACCTCCTGCCTCTACCAAGCCTAATCTTTCTGTTGTCACGCATTTGTCTTGTCTAGGTATTTCATTATGAGGGCTCATACTGTATGAGGCCTTTTGTGTTAGGCTTATTTCACTTAACACAATGTTTTCAAGATCATCCATGCTGTAGTATGTATTAGTATTTCATATCAGTTTGTGGCTGTTAATTTCCATATGCCACATTTTGTTTTTCCATTCATCTGTTGATTGACCTTTATTTTTACCTTTACGCTATTGTGAATATTGCTGCATGGAACACTGGCATACAAGTATCTGTATTCATGCTTTCAATACTTTTGGGAATATACCTGTCAATGAAATTTCTGGATCATATATTATATGGCCTGCCAAAAGAATTAATAAATCTCTTTTGGAAGAAGTACAGCTAGAATGCTCCTTAGAAGAGAGGATGAAGAAACTTCATCTCACATACTCTGGACACATTGTCAGGAGGATGGATTCCTACAGCAGGACTTCATGGCTGGTGAAATAGAGGGTCAAAAAAAAAGGATGACCCTCAATAAGATGGATGGACACAGCGATTATAGCAAGGGCCTCAAGCATAACAACAATTGTGGGCATGGAACAGGACTTGATAGTGTTTTTTTCTGTGCTACATGGGGCTGTTATGGGTTGGAACTGACCCTAGGGTACCTAACAACAATAACATGCAATCTTAATGTATATGTGTGTGTGTTATATTTATATATATTTAATTTTTTGAGGAGTTGCAAAACTGTTTACCATGATTGCTGTGTTATTCTATGTTCTCACCATCAACGGACAACACTTAATTTTGTTTTTAAGTTTCTACAGCCTACATGGTCGCTATGGATCAGAATCAACAGTAGGTTGCCAGTAGGTTGCTTTTTTTTTTTTCTACTTCCACGAAGGCATCTACTACAAGTAAGACCTTTCTGATTTCTTGAACTTTCTTATTCTCTATTATTTCTCATGCTTCTTTTATGGGTTACCAATCAGAGACATTTGATTATTTTTTACTATGGTAATTTAAAATATTGAGACTGAGACAAGTTTGTATCAGAATCTTACATTTTATCACATAAACCAAAATGAAACCCACTGCAACAGGGTTGATTTCAACTCATTGTGACCCTATAAGACAGAGAAGAACTGCCCCATAGAGTTTCCAAGGAGAACCTGGTGGATTCAAACTGCCAACCTTTTGGTTAGTAGACATAGCACTTAATTACTAAGCCACCAGGGTTTCCTCATCATGTATAATTAATAGCTAAGGAAACTGAACCTCAAAGAAGTGAAATGACTTTCCCAAGGCCGTATAATCAGTGGTAGGGTTCAGATTTGAGTAATGTCTTAAATTTCATGCTGCTTCTTTTCTCTGACTCTTCATGGGTTTCCTTGTCATATTGGTGTTTAGACTTATTGTTGAAATGAAGAAACTGGTGTCCAATAGAGACGCAAATTAAATTTTGAAACCTTAGCCTTGGCAGGGAAGGAAGGAATTACTAGGCTAAACTAGATTTATGATGCACCTGTGCTCTGGAAAAGATCTTTAGTGTTGTAGTGGTTACATGATTCACTGCTAACTGAAACGTTGATGGCTCAACCAGAAGAAAGATGTGGTAGTCTCCTTCTATAAAGATTACAGCCTTGGAAAACCTATCAGATAGTTCTACTCTGTCCTATAGGGTCACTATGAGTTACAATGGACTTTATGGCACACAACAACAATAAATTATCTGAGAACAAGAAAGAAGAAAGTGAAATTGTTCCTTGTTTTATTGGCTTCAGTTTGCTACATTTAGCAGCCATTGTGTTCTTTATAAATTGATGGCGATTACTCTGATGGATCTGAGTATTGTAACAGAAAACGTTCTGGAAAGGATTTATCATTCTAAACACCATTAAGAACATTCATGATTTATGAAAAGAGCTCAAAATAGCAACATGAACAGGAGTTCAAAAGAATTTGATTCCAACACCGATGAATGACTTTGAGGGGTTCAAGACTTCAAGGGAGAAAGTAACTGAAGATGTGGTAGGAACTGAAAGAGAACAAGAATTAGAGCTGGAGACTGAAGATGTGACTGAATTTCTCCAATCTCATGATAAAGCCTTAGCGAATGAGGAGTTGCTTCTTATGGATAAGCAAAGAAAGTGGTTTCTAGAGATGGAATCTAGAAGCTGTCAACATTGTTGAAATGACCACAAAAAAATTTACAGTGTGGTGCGTACTTAGTTAATAAAGCAAGCGGCAGCGCTTGAGAGGACTAATTCCAATTTTGAAAGAAATTTCACCATGGGCAAAATTCTGTCAAATGTCATCTCATGCTACAGAAAAATCTTTCATGAAAGAAAAATCAATTAATGTGGCAAATGTCACTGTTGTCTTATTTTAAGAAATTGCTGCAGCTACCCAACCTTTAGCAACCACCACCCTGATCAGTCAGCAGCCATCAACATCAAGCCAAGACACTCCACCAGTAAAACGTTTACCCCTCAGGGGAAGCTTAGAAGACAGTTAGCATTTTTTATCAATAAAGCATTTTTTTTTTAATTAAGATGTACATTGTTTTAGACATATTTCTATTGCACATTTATAGAGTACCAAATCCCAAACTAAACCCATTATCATGAAGTTGATTATGGCTCGTAGAGAATCTGTAGAACAGTATAGATCTGTCTTGTAGGGTTTCCAAGGGCTAGCTAGTAGATTCAAACTGCTAACCTTTTTGGTTAGCAGTTTAACTCTTAACCACTGTGTCATCAGGGCTCCACAATAGAGTGCAGTATAGTGTAAACATAACATTTTTATGCACTGAGAAGCCCCAAAATTCCTGTGACTTGCTTTAATGTGATGCCTATTTCATTCAGTGATCTGGAACTGAACCTGCAGTATCTCTGAAGCATGCCTGTACAAGGTTCCACGTTTCTAAAAAATTGCACATCTGGAAAGACTATGAATTAAAAGAAAAAAAGGAGAAAGTGGGAAAATAAAGATGCTCATTCGTGTGTTGCTAGATTCCGTGGTGAAAGGATCAGAACATTTCTAACTGCTATACTGATATTGTGCACTGAGTTCTGATAGTGCTAATAAACAAATGGAAAAAGTAAGACACCATGTCTAACAAACTGCCTATATCTGACCTAGATCTTAAAACCATTGTCACTCAATTGATTCTGACTCAACCCTACAGGGCAGAGTAAAACTGCCCCCATTGAATTTCCGATCAATGACTGGTGAATTCAAACTGCTAACACTTTGGTTAGCAGCCATAGCACTTAACCCACTACCCCACTAGATCTCAGGTAGAACCTATTTCCCTTGCCTTTCTGTCATTTTCTATTAAAACATTCTGCTCAAAGTAGGACTGTCCAGGCCTGGCCAGGAGTGTGGACAGCAATTTGCTTCCATATTCAAGTATACTGTAAATTCCTTTCAATGTTGTTAATGATCTTTTTAAACCTCAACTTGAAAACTGTGTTTCTTCCTGTACTACAATGTAATATGTGCTTTGAACCATGGGGATATATATATATATATATATATATATGTATGTATACATGCCAGCCAAGTGCCGTCGAGTGGGATCCGACTCATGTATACATATATACATATATATCTGTATTTCACCACTATATGTGTATGTGTGTACGTATATATATACGTACACACATACACATATAGTGGTGAAATACAATTCTAGACTTATGACATAGTCTAGATCTAATTACCGTACATTCCATAATTTATAACATATGACAATATGTCATCTACATCCACAATATAACATTTAAAAAATTATCACCAATTCTAGCTTGATGTTACATTATTTTAAATGTGAAGTTATAAGGTTAATGTATGTCAGACAACCCCATAAGAGCCGGAAGCAAGTGACGAAAGAGTTTCTCTCTCAAAATTTAGTGATTCGGCCCCTTGAGTAACAACAACACATTTAAGTAGTCATAAGGTCAAGGTAAAAAGTTTATTTGGGTGGAAATATATTAATTATTTTAGAAGGACTTATAAATCATTTGAGCTTTTCTTGGTTATTTGTTCCCTAACCTTGAAAATAGGTCTATTTAGGTTGGTATAATGAGCTCATAATTTACATTTTCTTCTAGAGCACATTCAGGAAATTCTTTTTTTTTTTTAATGGTTGTAATAATTTCTCTAAAATGCTTGGATTTGGGAGTAAATCTTCAAAAGTTCAAAGAGAAACATACTCTGAAGGAGTTAATAATAACATATTGGTCCACTATGCTGCAACGGGATACTCTCTCCCTTTATTTGGTCATTTTGCATTCATATATAATTAGTTGAATCAGGGAGGTTTAACAATGAATATCTTTGCTTTTAATTATCTTTAGGTAGACTTGTTCAAATGATCATTGCCAAGCATGGACACTTCAGAGCCTGTGAATCGTGCTTGCTGTTGTGACTTGCATTAATGCTTCAGTGAACTCATCTAGTCTCTTTATTTTACGTTAAACATTTAAGAAGAAAATAGAAAAGAATACTATACATAGCCTAATGTCCTGACAGTCTTTATCCCTGGGGCACCTACTCTTATCCAGAAAACACTCAGCAATCAGTGAAGGATGAATAAATGAGGGCAGTAAGAAACAGGGCAAAGGTGATAACTGTGCCACAGGATTTAACCTTGAAGTACTGAAGAAAGTATTCTGCTGAGCTTTGGTGGCAAGATATGTGACAAAAAACTGAAGTGAAAAAAAATAATCTTCAAAGAATCTGATATATACAACAGTGTAATTAAAGGTCTTATCTTTTCCTTCCTTTACAATACAGAACAGGCCTGTATCTTTCTTAACTATACAGTGTCTAGAACCAGTATTTGCAATAAAGTCCCTTGACTGACAGTTGAAATATGTTAGGGGAATTCAGGAAAGCACATGCCTAAATGGACATTGTCTTGGAAAAGAAGCTATTCTAAGAAGCTAATTGTTTAGACTCTAGGTTGAATAAGTTCAAATGTTTTCTTCTGATTTTCCATTTCTGGATTTGACCGAGCAGTTTTAGACTCAGCCTCATCTTAGAACAATTCACGTTGTTGTTGCTGTTAGGTGCTATCCAATACATTCCCATTCACAGTGATCCTATGTATGACAGAACAAAACACTGCCTGGTCCTGCCGCATCCTCACAAATATTGTTATGCTTGAGACCACTGTAGTAGCCACTGTGTCAATTTATGTTGTCCAGGATCTACCTCTTTTTCACAACCCTGTACTTTACTAAGCACGATGTCCTTCTCCAAGGACTGGTCACTTCTGACAACATGCTCAAATTTCTTGAAAGCATTACCATCTTTGTCTCCAAGGAATACTCTGGCTATGTTTCTTCCAAGATAGATTTGTTCATTCTTCTGGCATTCCATGGTATAATTCAACATTCTTCATCAACACCGTAATTCATAAATTATTCTGCAGTCTTGTTTATTCATTATCCAGCTTTTGCATGCATATGAGGCAATTGAAAGCACTATGACTTGGGTCAGGAGCATCTTAGTTCTCAAAGTGACACCTTTACTTTTCAACATTGTGAAGAATTCTTTTGCAGCAGATGTGCCAAATGCAATACACTGTTTGATCTTTTAATTGCTCCTTCCATGGATGTTGATTGTAGGTCCAAGTAAAATGAAATCCTTCACAACTTTGGTATTTTCTTCATTTATTGTGATGTTGCTCACGGTCTACTTGTCAAGATTTTTGTTGTCTTATGTTCAGGGGTAATCCATACTGCAGGCTGTAGTCTTTGATACTCATCAGTAAGTGTTTCAAGTCCTCTTAACTTTCAACAAGGTAGTGTCATGTGCATATCACAGTTTGTTCACGAGGCCTGCACCAACTCTGATGCTGTATTCTTCTTCATGTAGTCTAGCTTCTCAGATTATGTTTGTTCGGCATACAGATTGAAAAAGTATGGTGGAAGAATACAACTCCGACACACATCTTTCCTGACATTAAACCACACAGTATCCCCTTGTTCTGTTCAAATGACTGCCTCTTTGGTCTATGTACAGCTTCCCCATGAGCACAATAAAGTGTTCTGAAATTCACATTCTTTACAATGTTATTCATAATTCGTTATGATCTGCATAGTAGAATATCTTTGTATAGTCAATAAAAAGCATGAAAACATTGTTCTGGTATTTTCTGCATTCAGTGAAGTTCCATCTGTTTTAGCAATAATATCCATTTTTCTGAGTCCTCTTCTGAATTCAGATCGAGTTTCTGGTGGTTCCTTGTCGAATGTATGCTGTAATAACTTTTAAAGATCATCAGCAAAATTTTACTTCAGTGTGATATTGACATTGATGATTTCTACATCTTGTTGGATTACTTTACTTTTTTTTTATTATGACTGAGTGAAAATGTACATTCTCATATAAATTTGCAGGCCCATCTATATGCAGCTTCCACTGCTCTCCCTGCCTGGTGACAGCACACTGTTCCTCTCTGCTCCATACATGTCTCATCCTCCCAACAGTCTCCTTACCCTCCTCTCCACTCACTCCCCTTCAGAGGTCAGCAGGATGATATCCTATAGATGCATAGAACCATAAAGAGCATCCAATATATGATCACTCTGTGTTGTAAAGTCCAATCCATTCCTGTCCTAAGAGTGGACCTCCGTTATGATTTATGGGCAAGGGCAGCCTCAGGGCCAGGGTCCATGCTCCCAGGGGAACCCTGACGCTGCTGGACCATCAATTGTGGTCTTTTAGTGTAGATCTCAGGGTGCACCCCTTTTTATTCTTGTGTTGCCAGTGAGACTCAACTTTGTGAGCTCCATCGCAGGTATCACTGGTGGTGGCTGGGCACCATCCATTTCTTCTGGTCCCAAGTCGATGTAGGCACCCCCTCATATGGGTCTGTCTGCCTTCCGGGTTGTCTTTACCCCATGTTGTTTTGGTACTCGGTGAGCATCCGTTCCTGTTGAGTTGGGACAATTTGCTGTGCACTCGGATGACAGCTTGGCAGCTTTTAAGACCCCAGACACCACTCACCAATGTGGGGTGAAGAGAGCCCTCTTAGCAAAACGTTAGTTGTGCCAATCGGCCTCGATTTTGCCTAAGAGCATGGTCTCCTGCCCCCTGCCCCAGCTACTCTGTCCTTGCAATATTGGGTTAAGATGGAAGGAGTATTCAAGTTATGTTGAAGTCCACTTAATATTGTTCTTGTTTCTAATGTGTGCTATCACCAATTTCACCCAACCAAATTTCTACCATCTAATCTAAACCTTCCCCCCTCACTTCCCCCCCCTTCCCTCCCTTGCAGCCATCAAAGAGTCTTTTCTTCTATGCATAAGTCTGTTTTTGAGTTCTTATCGTAGGGGTCTCATACAATATTTGTCCTTTTGTCGCTAACTGCTTTAACTCAACATAATGTCTTCCAGTTGAAACCAGGTTAGGAGATGTTTCCTGGAATCATCGTTATTCTTTATCATTGCTTAGTGCTCCATAGAATATATATACCATAGTTTACCTATCCATTTCTCTGTTGTTGGGCATCTGGGTTGATTCCATCTTTTTGCTGTCGTGGACTGTGCTGCTGGATTACTTTTATTTGGAATGAGTATAAATATGGACATCTTTTGTTCAGTTGGCCAGACGCTGTCTTCCCGATTTCTTGGCAATAGACAAGGGAACACACCCAGTGCTGGATCTATTTGTTGAAATATCTCAATTAGTATTCTCCTAATTTCTGGAGCCTTCTTTTTCGCCATTGCTTTCAATAAAGTTTGGATTTCTTTCTTCAGTACCATTGGTCCTTAATTATGTACTACCTCCTGAAATCTATGAACACTGACTGATTCATTTTGATTACAGTTGCTCTGTACATTTTTTTTTTTATCTTTTGATGCTTCCCGCATTGTTCATTATTTCACCCGTAGAATTTTTCAAAATTGAAACTCAAAATTGGATTATTTCTTTAGATCTTTCAGTTTGAGAAATGCCAAATGTTTTCTTCCTCCTTTGGTTTTCTACCTCCAGGTCTTTTCTCATTTCACTATAATATTTAATTCATCTTCTCCACCTATTCTTTGGAGTTTTCTGTTCAACTTTTTTTTATTTCGTTGTTTCTTCCATTCTCTTTAGCTCTTCACGAGTAAATTTTAAGGTTTCTTTTCACATTCATTTTTTTCTCTCCTTTCTTTCCTATTTTTTTAATGGCTTTTTGCTATCTTCATGAATGATATCCTTGATGCCATTCTGCAGCCTGTCCAGTCTTTGATCATTAGTGTTAAGTGCCTCAAATCTATTCTTGAAATGATCTCCAAATTCAGGTGGAATGTATTTAAGGTGGTATTTTGGCTGTTGTGAACTTGTTTTAATTTTCCTCAGCTTCCACTTGAACTTATATATGACTAACTGATGGTTTCTTCTAATGTCAGGCCCAGTCCCATTCTGACCAATGGTATTTAGCTTTTCCATAGTCCCTTTCCACAGCTGTAGTTGATTTGAGGCATTCAGTTTCCAATACTTATCAATGCATCTTGACTGCATGTTTGATCAGTTTCATACTTCAGAATTTCAGACTGGTTTTCTTCCTGCTAAAGTTGGAAATGAAGATGAATTGGTATTTGTTCTTTTGTTGACACATAGTCTTACTGATCACATATACTATATGACTTACTGATTAAAAATGGCTAGTACCAGTTCATTTCAGCTTGAGTTAATGTCCAAGACATCCATCTTTATGAGTTCCATTTCATCTTTGACTTCTTGCAATTTTCCTAGATTCATGCTTCATACATTCTGTGTTCTGGTTATTAGTGATATTAATAGATGTTTGCAGCTGTTTTTTTTTCTCATTTTGAGATGCTTTACATCAGCAAATGGAAACATTGTTAGTGTAGTACCTAAGGGTTATGGGCTGCTCACCAAAACATTGGCAGCTAAAAATGACCAGGCACTCCTTGGAAAATCTATGGGACAGTTCTACTTTGTAAATGAAGAACTCTAAAGCTTTACTTCTTCTACACTATTAAGGACCACTCTATTTTGAGAAGGCACCTCTTTCCTAGTCATATTTTGAGTGTCTTCCATCCCGAAGGACTCATCATCTGGCACTGTATCAGAATTTTCCACTACTATTCATAAGGACTTTAAAAATGTTTTATGTGAAAGTTTGCAATGCAAGTAAATTTTTCAGACACACTGCTATGTAACTAGCTGCTCTCTGCATCCTGTGACAACACACTCTTCCTTTCAACATTGCATTTCCCATGTCCATTCAGCCAGCTCCTGTCCCTCTCCACCCTCTTGTACCCCTCTGGACAGGAGCTGCCCAGTTAGCCTCATGCATATACCTAAGCCAAAAAGTGTGCTCTTCACCAGTATCGTTTTATGTCTTATAGTACAGTCTAATTTTGTCTGAAGATCTGGCTTCTGGAATGGTTTTACATCTGGGCTAACAGAGAATCTGGGTGCCATGTCTTCCAGGGACCCTCCAGTTTGCTGAACCATCAAGTTTGGTCTTTTAATAGAGCTCTAATTCTGTACAACCGTTTTTCTCCTACTACTTCAGGGACTCTGCTGTATTCTCTGTCAGCTCAGTCATTGGTGATGGCCAGACACCATCTAGCTCATCTGGTTTCATGTTGATGAAGTCTCTGGATGACACCTCTCTTTCTGTCTTTCAGGCTCATATTTTTCTTATGTCTTCATGTCTTCCATTCCCCTCTTCTCCAGGTAGGTTGGGACCAATTGATACTACATAGATGGTCTCTTGCTAGCTTTTAAGACCCAGACTCCACTCACAAAGGTGGGATGCAGAGGATATAACAAATAAATAAATAAATAAAATAACCTTTGGTGTGCCAGTTGACTTAAATGTTCTCTGAAATCATGGTCCCCAGACATCGCCTGTACTTATTCTGTGTGACATTGTCATCCTGCCAGTGTGTTTGATTCCATCATTGATGCCATTGTACCAATCCATCTAAATGAGGGATCCATCTCCTTTGCAACTGACTAATTTCATTTAGCATAATGTCTTCCAGATTCCTCTTAGCTTTCAGTTTTAGTAGAGCTGTGTTGACCTCCCTTCTACTGTATGCTGTCCATCCCTTCACCTAACCGAATTTCTATCTACTATCTAATCAATAAATTCCTCTCTACCTCCATCCCCACCTTTGTAAGCATTACAGACTTTTTTCCACTGTGTGAATATACCACAGTTTGTTTATCCATTCATCTGTTGGTGTGTACCTAGGTTGATTTCATTTTTTGCTATTCTGGACAATGCTGCAATAAGCATTGGTGTTTATGTGTCTATTCCTGTGACTGTCCTTACTTCTCTAGGATATTTTCCATGAAGAAGCATTGTTGGGTCATATTGTATTTCTGTTTTTAGCTTTATAAGAAAGTGCCAAATCGATTTCCAGAATTTTGTACCAATTTGCATTCCCACCAACAGCATCTAAGTGACCAGTCTCTCAACAGCCTCGCCACCATTTATTATTTCATGTTATTCAGGTTAACGCCAAACTTGTTGGAGTAAGATAGTAACTTATTGTAGTTTTGATTAGGATTTCTCTAATGACTAATGATCGTGAGTATTTCCTCATGTAGTTGTTAGCTGCCCGGATATCTTCTTTGATGAAGTGCCTCTTCATATCCGTTGCCTATTTTTAAATTGGGTAATTTGTCTTTTTTGTTGTTGATGTATTATAGTATCTTGTAGATTACGGAGGTTAGATACTGATCAGATTTGACATACTCAAAATTTTTTTCCCAGGCTTTAGGTTGTCTTTTTACTCTTTTGGTAAAGTCTTTGGATGAGCGTAAGTGTTTGATTTTCAGGAAGTCCTTGTTATCTATTTTCTCTTTTGGTGTTTGTGCATTGTTGTTAATGTTTTGTAGTTTCTTTATTCCACGTATTAGGGATACTAGCGTTGTCTCTATTTTTGATTCCATCATTTGTGTAATTTTGGATTTTATATTTACGTCTTTGATCCATTTTGAGTTAGTTTTTTGTGCATGGTGTATGATATGTGTCTTGTTTCACTTTTTTGCAGTTGGATATTCAGTTATGCCAACACCATTTCTTAAAGAGACTGTATTTTCCCAAGTTTATTTACTTTGGGCCTTCGTCAGATATCAGCTGTTCATAGGTGTTTTATTTTATGTCTTGTTTGTCAGTTCTGTTCCGTTGTTCTATGTGTCTATATTTCTACAAGTACCAGTTTTGACCACCTTGGCAGAGTAATGGGTTCTAAAGTCAGGTAGTGTTAGGCCCCCCACTTTGTTCTTCATTAATGCTTTACTTATAAAGGGTTCTTCCCTTTCCATATGAAGTTAGTGATTTATTTCTCCATCTCATTGGAAACTGTAATTGGGGTTGCATTGTATCTGTAGATATCTTTGGTAGACTAGATATTTTCATGGTGTTGAGTCTTCCTATTCATGAGAAGGTAGGTTTCTCCACTTACGTAAGTCTCTTTTGGTTTCTTATGGTAGTTTCTTGTAATTTTCTTTGTGTAGGTCTTTTACACCTCCGGTTAGATTTATTCTTGAGTATTTTATCTTCCTGTGGGCTATTTAAAATGGTATTGATTTGATGATTTCTTCTTTTATGTTGCCTTTGCTGGTGTAAAGGAATCCAGCTGAGTTTTGTATGTTTATCTTATATCCTGATGTTTTACTGAATTCTTTATTAGTTCTAGTACTTCGTGTGTGTGTGTGTGTGTGTGTGTGTGTGTATGCTTTAGGGTTTTCTGTGTATAAAATCATAATCTGAAAACAGAGATAGTTGTACTTCTTCCTTACCAATTTGGATGTACCTTATTTCTGTTTCTTGCCTGTTTGCTCTGGTTAGAAACTTCAGCACAGTGTTGAATAAGAGTGGTGGAAAAAGGCACCCTTGTATGATTCCCATTCTGAAAGGGAATACTTTCATTTTCTTTCCATTTAGGATGATGTTGATTGTGTAAATTCCCTTTATCATGATGAGAAATTCCCTCTCTATTCCCATTTTGCTGAGTTTTTATCTTGAACAGGTGTTTGATTTTTTCAAATGCCTTTTCTGCACGAATTGATAAATTAAGTGGTTCTTGCTTTCTGTTTTTTTTTTAAAGTGATTGATTATGTTAATTGTTTTTCTGATATTGAACCATCATGGAATCGATGGTATGAATCCCACTTTCTCATGGTAAATAATTTTTTCTTTGGATATGTTGTTTAATTCTATTAGCTAAAATTTTTTTCTGAAGATGTTTATGTTAAAGTTCATGAGAGGTATTGGTCTGTAATTTTTCCTTTTTGCTCTCTTTATCTGGTTTTGTTATGAGAGTTATGCTGGCTTCATGGAGCGAATTTGGCAGTATTGCATCTTTCTCAGTGCTCTGAAATACTTTAGTAATAGTGGTATTAACTCTTCTCCAAAAGTTTGGTAGAATTCTCCAACGAAGTCATCTGCGCCAGTATTTGTTTGGGTTGGGAGTTTTTAAATTATCTTTTCAATCTCTTCTTTTGTGGTGGGATTATTTAGTTGTTTCACCTCTGTTTGTGTTAATTTAGGCAAGTAGTGGGTTTCTAGAAATTTGTCCTTTTCCTTTAGATTTCAAATTTTTTAGAGTACAATTTGTTTGTAGTATTGTCATGAGTTTTAAAATTTCAGCTGAGTCTGTTGTGATATGATTTATCTCATTTTTTATTTGGGTGATTTGCTTAATCTCCAGGTTTCGTTTTGTCAGTTTGGCTGATGGTTTATCAATTTTGTTAATATTTTCAAAGAATCAGCATTTGGTCTTGTTTACTCTTTTAGTTTTGTTTCATTTTGCTTTGCTTTGTCTCAAATCTACTTCATTTAGTTCTGTAACTTTTATTATTTACTTTCTTCTGGTGTCTGAAGAGTTCTTTTGCTGGCCTCTTGATTTTTTTTTGTTTGCTAAGTTTGTTAAGTTGCTTTGGGCCCCTTATTCATTTTGGATATGGGCATTTACTGATATAAGTTGACTTCTGAGCCTTGCTTTTGCTGTTTTCCAAAGGTTCTGATAGGATGAGGCATCATTCTCATTCCATTCTGTGAATTTCTTTCTTTGGTCTTTGATTTCTTAAATAACCCAGTAGTTTTTGAGCAAGGTGTTGTTCAGTTTCCATGTGTTTGATTTCTTTTCTTCTTTCCTTTTCTGTTATTGATTTCTACTTTTATCGCTTTATGGTCTAAAAAGATGTTTTGCAATATTTTTACACTGAATTTTGTTAAGGCTTGATTTACACCCTAGTATTCTGTAGAACATTCTATATGCCTTGGAAAGGAAAGCATACTTGGCTACCTTTGGGTGGAGTGTTCTCTACATGCTATGAGTTCAAGATGGTTGATTGTGGTATTTAGATCTTCTTTATTGAGCTTTTTTTCTGAATGTTATGTTTTCCACTGAAAGTGGTCTGTTTAAGTCTCCTACATTATTTTCAAGCCGTCTATTTCTGTGTTTAATGCAGGTAGAGTTTGTTTTATGTATTTTGGAGCCCTGTCACTGGAAAACTAACCTCGTAATCATCATGTTGTGACATTCTTTAACCAATGAGGTGAATTTCACTTTAAATTCTATTGTACCAGAGATTGCGACTCCTGTTCTTTTTTGAAAGTTATTTGCTTGATATTCTTTTTCCATTCTTTGAGTTTTAGTTTTTCACATCTTTAATCTTAATGTGTTTCTCCTATAGGCAGTATGTAGATGGATCGTGGTTTTTTTAAACGAATTTACCACTCTCCATCTCTTTATTGGTTCATTTAATCCATTAGATTCAGTGTGATTATTGATTAAAAAAAAAACTTGCTATCAGGTTGGTTTCAACTCATAGCAACTCTAGAGATCAAAGTAAAACTGCCCCATAGAGTTTTGAGAAGTACCTGGTAGATTTCAGCTGCAGACCTTTTGGTTAGCTGCTGTTAACACTTAGTCACTACGCCACCATTATTGATAGGTATGAGTTTAATGCTGTCATTTTGATGTCTTTTTGTGTGTGTTGTAGACAATTCCTTTGTTTCATTTAATTTTCTGTGCTGAGTCATTTTTCATTATGTATTTTTGTTTTTTGTCTTTTCCATTTGTTAGTGGTTTTGCATTCACTGAGACTTCATGATTTTTCTTGTTTTTTATTTTGATGTGTATGATTAATAACTTCCTTGTGGTTACCTTAATACATACACCTGTTTTTCTAAATTTAAACCATTGTTTAATTTTTTTATATAGCCTTGATTTCCTCTTCATGTGAAAGATCTATGATCACATTTTTAAGTCCCCTCACCTCCCCTGCTTTTTTTATTATATTCATATAATATTATCTCTGTTTTCCTATTTTCAGTATTTAGAGTTTGATTTATTTTATTTCAGTGGTTTCCCTTTTGGAGTTGACATCTTATTTATATGGTAATGTCCTAATTTCATATTTGAGATGCAATTTTGCTGTATATAAAATTCTTGGTTGGCAATTATTTTCCTTCAGTGCTTTGTACATGTCATCCCTTTGTGTCCTTGCCTACATTTTTCCTGCTTATTAGTCAAGTTAGACTTACTGACTGTACTCTGTAGATTATTTTTTGTTTATACCTAGCTAGTTTAAAATTTTTCTCCTTATCTTTAGTTTTGGCAAAGTTGATTATAATATGCCTTGGTGTCTTTCTTTTGTGACCTGTCTTACATGAAGTTTGATGAGTGTCTTGGTTAGATATCTTTTCCTCTTTCATGACATCAGGGAGTTTTTCTCTCAGAAAGTCTTCAACAATTCTCTATGTCTTCCGCTGCCCTTCCTCCCTTTTATATGGTGGTCCAATTGTACACATATTGTTTCTCTTCATAGATTCCTAAATAATTCTTGTTTATTTTTGTGTTAATGTTTTCTCTGTTGTTCTTATTATTCTGTTCTGGGACATTCTTCCTTATGTGGTGATTTTTCACCTTTTTAGTGTTGATTTTGTAGTTGTTGAGACTCCTGTATTATGTTTCTTGATTTGATATGCTGCATATTTATTGTGCTCTGTGGCTGCCCCTGTGGTTCTCTTTAAAAGTGTATGCTTAAACCCAATTTTAACTGCTACAAGTTTTATTAACTTCCTCTCCATCTGAAAGGACTACAATGACTTTAGTACATCCCTCTTTATAATATGATGACATCATAGTTTTCATGATATGATCATCAGATCACTTTTTTTAATATTATAACTTTGATTGTGTTAGGAGCCTTTACTAACTGAGTAGGTTTCTGGATGATGTGTCCTGTATTTCTTCCTACAATATACAATTAATGGTATTGTTCTTCTGAGCCAAGAG
Organism: Heterohyrax brucei; assembly: GCA_028571685.1. Lineage (NCBI taxonomy): Eukaryota > Metazoa > Chordata > Mammalia > Hyracoidea > Procaviidae > Heterohyrax > Heterohyrax brucei. The sequence goes on from CM053166.1 coordinate 118,601,945, forward strand.
TTTCTTTCAGTATTTCTTGTAGCTTTGGTTTGGTTTTTACAAAGTCTCTGAGTTTCTGTTTATCTGCAAATGTCGTGATTTCACTTTCATATTTGAAAGAATTTCACAGAGTATATAATTCTTGGTTGGAAGCTCTTCTCCTTCAAGGCTTTGAATGCATCATCCCATTGTCTCTGTGCCAGCATTGTTTCTGCTGAGAAATCAGACAAAATTCTTTGATTTGAATCCTGTTACCTTTAAGAGTTTCTGTTTCTGTTTCATTTTGTTAAGCTTGATTATAATATGTCTTGGAGTCTTTCTTTTGGGATCTATATTGAGTGGTGTTCAATATGCTTCTTGGATATCTATATTCTCTTCTACAATTTCTGGAAGTTTTCTTTCAGCAGCTCAGCCACAATACTCTCTGTGTTCTCAGGTGTCCCACCCTGTTCAGGAACTCCAATTAATCGTAGGTTGTTCCTCTTAATATAGTCTCACATGCTACTTAATGCTTCTTCATTTTTCTTGTTTTTTTTTTTTGCTGATTTTTCCTCTCCACTCACGGAGTAATTAGCTTTGTCTTCCAAGTCAGAAAATCTCTTTTCCATTTGTTCCATTCTGTTTTCTTGGCTTTGAATTGAATTTTCTATCTCTTTGATTTTTAGTCTTGATCTGTTGGATTTCAGAGTACTGGTGTTCAATCAGATCAAACAACTTGCTTGATTTTTTTTGTTTTGCTTTGCTGCATTTTGTATAAGGTCTAGGAGGGCTCTATATAATCCTTTTGTATTCACCTTCTAATAGTTTCAGAAAGGCTTCTTCATCTGGGAAGTGCTTTGGATCCTTCTTTCGTGGGCCTTTTGAAGCAATAGGTGAATTCTTCCTGATGTTCTGGTACAAAGTTTGTTGCTTTTTTGGTATCTGGAAGTTGTTTTGGTTCTCTGCTGTTACCTTAACAGGATCTAAAGCTCAGTATGGAAAGGAAGTTTATCACCAGCCACTTCAATGTACTCCAGTGACTGGGTCAGTGGAATCTCTGGGGTAGCAGGCTCCACCTTCTAATTGGCAAAGACACGGACCCCTTACAGAGTTAGTGGGGAGCCATAAGCTGACCCTATAACTTGAGACAGTAAAGGCTGCAAGAGATGCCATCTGGATACACTGTAGTTATTTCTCTATTGAAAGGTAAAAGGTATCTGACAGCTTCAAAAATTAATCAGGCTTTCAGGTGTGCAAGTCCCTCTTTCCAGCTGGCAAAGTAAGCACCTCTGTATCAAAGACTGCTTTACTGCCAGAAAAGCACTCTCTGGGAAGGCACTGCCTCCCAGCCTGGGAATTAAGTCCAGCTAAGGCCTTTGTATAGGAAACTCCGCCTCCCAGTGAATCAAGATGATGTCCTGCACAAACTCCCCCACCTACCTCAGAAATGGCATAGCTTTGAAGATTCCAAGAGAGAGAGGTCAGAAGTGCTGAGTTGCACAGATTCCAAGGCCAGGCTTTCAAAATGTGGTGACTCTGCTCGCCAATCTCATCAGCAGTGCAATCTGAGCCTTGCTGCCAGTCAAACTTCAGCCCCCCCCTGCTGGCTAAGACAGGGGAAAAAAAAGTTAAAATGAGGGTTTGCCTTCAGTCCATAAGAGCTGGCATTCAACAAGGGCAGCGGTCAGCAAAAGAGAAGTTTCCCACTCAGTGATGTGTAGACCAAATAGACATCACTATGCCATGTCCTAGGGCTCTCTAGGTGTCCAGTAGGCTCCATTTAATCATCAGTTCAAGCCTTGGTTTCCAGACAGATTTGGAGACTTGTGTTTAGTCTACCATTTTGACTCCACACCCCCAGATTCCCTCATAATTCTTAGTGGGTTTTTTTTATTATTATTTTTAAAATTCTTTTATCTGTTTTTTCTTCAGACATGTTGGTGTAACCTACCTTTTCTTCAATCTTACTAATTAAGCCTTCCATTGACTCAATTATGTTCCTTTTACTTTCTATTGAGTTATCTAATTCTATAATTCTATCATTAATTTTCTGACTTTCTGCTTGCTTTGTATGCTTTCTTAAAGCATGTTCAATTTATTGTTATGCACTGATGCATTTTGTCTTGTCTCCTTCTTGATCTCTTGAAGAGTTCTAAATATTGATCTTTTGTGTTCTGCCTGTGAAAATTCCAGAAATTTCCCTACATCTATAAAATTTCTTGATTTTTTTGGGGGGGGGAGATTTCTGAAGCCATCATGGTCTGCCTCTTCAAGTGATTTGATATGGACTGTTGTCTCCAAGTCATCAGTAAGTTGATGTATTATTCTTTTTTTGTTTGCTATTTTATTCTAGCTGCTTGTTTTATTTTGCTGAAATGTTCAAATAGTCTGGTCATGTGTGCTAGTTTGGTTATTGAAGAAGCCCTAATGTCCTGTAACCAGGTGATTAGAGCTGTTATTAGATACACGGGCCTGAGAGCCTGTTTGCTTTTCTTGTATGGACTCAGCTCAAGTGTACAGGTAGTCAGTCATCAAGTGTGTGGTGCAGGCTCTCCCCTACTCTTGTAAATAGGCAGACATAATTGGTGTAGACACAGATTTATGGCTGCAGGCCCTGAGAAAGGCAAGGTGCTAACTACCATCATTGAGTGTCTGTGAAGATGGCGTGTTCCCTTATGTCTGAAACTAGGTAAATGAACTGTTTTTGTCCTGGATTTCTGGCTTTGGGAAGTGAATTGATTTTTTTACCCCTTCCCATAGTTCGCTAAATTGTTACCTGTCTATTCTCGGGAGTGTCTCAGGGCAGGCTTAAGGAGTCCTACTTCTAGCTCAGTTAATGGTGTCAGACTACAGAGGCAAGTGCATTGCAGAGAAGGGAGGTGGAAGCCCTGGGAGAAGGGAGAAAGATTTATCCTGAAGGACAGATCTCAATCCATGCATGGTAGGTTAGACACAAATCACTTAGCTTTGAATGATCTAGTGCTGTTTTTCACTTGTTCTGGAGGCACAAGTGGATTGTCTTGTCAGCTTCTCGTTCTGAGGAGGATAGCCGCCAAACTCCACTGCTCTGCTGACCACACTAGCTGCACAGGTCAGGTCTGGCCAATCCTAGGTAATTCTGGACCTCGTCTCCCTCCCCTATTGCTCAGTCTGATTTTTCAACTTTGCCTGTGATGTTCACGGATCTTAGGATGTAGTATATAATCAATTGATTTTTTCTGTTGGGTCTTTGTTAGAGAGGTCACAGAGAGCATGTAGCTAGTCTGCCATCTTGATCCCACCCTTCTATTCATAAGGTTTTCATTTGCCAATGTTTTAATAAGATTGCCAAGTACTTCTTCCTCATCTGTCTCAATCTGGAAGCTCAACTGAAACCTATACAATTAGGGTGATCCTATTAGCATTTGTAATACCGGTTGCAGAGCTTTCAGTATCACAGCAATGCATAAGCCACTGCAGTTGGACAGACAAATGCATAGTGTAGAATCATTCATAGATTGTGCAAACAGAAAAACAGCAACAAAAAACCTGTTGTTGTGTATTTAACTCTGGGCCATGGCACCCCACATGTGGAGCAAACTTTTTGCAATAGACTGCTAACCTAAGGCTTAATAGCTTGAGCCCATTCAGTAGTTCCATGGAAGAAAGTCTAGGACATCTGCTTCCTTTAAGATCACAGCCAAGAAAGTGTTATGAAGCTTTTCTACTCTGTCGCCACAGGCTCCAATATTTTTTTTTTTTTTTTTTGCCAATCTTCAAATTTGTACCTTTGCAACAACCTGCAATATGCAGATGATACAACCTTGATTGCTGAAAGTACCTATTAATAAGCAAGGACAGGAAGACTTCATCTCATGTACTATGGCTGTGTTATCAGGAGGGACCAGTCTCTGGAAAAGACATCATACTTTAAAGTAGAGGGCGGAGAAAAAGAAGACTCTCAAGGAGACAGAATGACACAGTGGCTACAATAGTGTGCTCAAACATAGCAATGATTGTGAAGATTGCATAAGACCGGGAAGTGTTATGCTCTGTTGTACAGAGAATTGCTATGAGTCAAAACCTACTCATGGCACCTAACAACAACACCAAAATTTGTAAATGTCCACACTTCTCTCATCTCAGACCTACCTTCTCACCACAGTTCCTATGTAATAAACAAGTCCTACATTTTTTCCTCCCTCACTATCCAGACTTTCCTGTATGAAAGACCCTGCAAGACTAATTTTTTTTTTATCTTAGCTCAAAACGTTCCTCTCTACCTTGTAGCTGAATCCAATCAAAACCAAAAAACAAACCCACAGCCAGTGAGTCAATTCTGACTCATAGCAACCCTATAGAACAGACATAGAGTTTCCAAGGATCATCCGGTGGATTTAAACTGTTGACCTTTTGGTCAGCAGACACAGCACTTAACCACTCTGCCACTAGGGTTTCCAGTGACTGCTAAGTTATAGCCTTAGTCTTGCTGTCCATGTATCTTGTCTTGTGATTAACACAACCTCAGCTTCCTCACTCTTTGTGAAAGGTTAAACTGTAGACAGTTCTCAACTCAAAACTAAACTTTGACCTTCTTTAATCAATCCCATCAAAATTTTTATGTACTTTCTCCCCGAAAGTCATCTTGAATTGCTGTCAGGTAACAAGTTTTCACCAAGTACTTGAGGTAATAATGGCTTTCAGTTAGTTTTTCTCCTTCCCCACCTGTCTTTCCTCCTTACTTCAAGATACCATTCTTAACTAAATATTGCAATTTGATGAATCAATCTTGATTGTAGAATAATGACTGCTAAACGATTAATGTGCTTTCTTACTGAAGTAACACACATTGTGTTTCAATAGATGCATTTTAAATGCAGCAGTTAATCCAAAACAGCATGCTGTTATTGTTAGGTGTCATTGAGTCAGTTCCAATTCATAGTGACTCAAAAGGACAGAGTAGAACTACTCTATAGAGTTTACAAGGAGTGTCTGGTAGATTTGAACTGCTGACCATCTAGTTAGCACCTGAGCTTTTAAGCGGTATGCCACCAGGGTTCCAAAACAGAATTAGAAATCTCAAATAATTGAACAGACAAATGATAGGAGGCAACTGAGTGGAGGAAACCTGTTCATATTCAATAATCATTTATGCCACCTTTGGATATATTTCTGAGCACCTATATATTTATCCTAGGAATCCATTAGCTATTTCTATTTCAGTTTGTACTAGAACTGTAGAATTAAAAAAAAAAAAAAAAAAGGTAGAGCAGAGAAAAAGAAACAATTTCCTCACCCTAGGACTATTGACTCTCATAGTTTCTAACTCTGAGGTATCTGCAATGTTTTATTTCCCCCAAGAGGATCTAATCACATATGTAAGATTTAAAATTCCTCACCACAGATTTCTAATTGGATTCACAACAAACATGACTTTAAGACCCACAATCAAGTGTATTTATGAAGCACATGCATTTAAGAAGCACAATTCATCATACCTTAAAAATAAGCTAGTATAAAATGCAGTGTGTATTTGAGTGTATTTTAGAATAACGGTCTCATTAAGTATAGTGTGATTTTCTTATCTACCTCATTAAGTTTCTATTCTTTTTTATCTAAAGTTTAAAAATCGTGTTTACTTTACCTATAGAGGGGTTTCAAATCTTTATTGCATACGAATTACCCTCCTTAGGCAAAAGTTAATAGCAAATCTATTAAGTTGTTTTATAGAACATAGTAGTTTTAAAATCTAAAAGGATATTGTTAAATTAAAAGTCTAAACGTAAATCATTTTGAAACAATTATAAACAAGTTGTGAGGAAAACTTGAGCTGGGTAACAACTGCAAAAAATAATTTTTAATACTTCCACATTTAATGTTCTGCTTCCACTAGTCTTTTCCAGTGCCACACACACCAAAGCGAATGTATATTTACCAGTAGAGAGATGATGTTAATCTCCTGAAAACCACCAAATTGTCGATTAGAAATGCAAATAAGTATGAGTGTTATTGCCAGGGGGATCTGTAATACCCATATCTACTTCATTAACTGGTTTGAAAACACTGCTCCGTGTTATGCTTTAAAACACCTTCAGCAACTAGCTTTCTGATTGAATTAGTACACTTATTTTCAAAGTGATTGTCTTTTGATTGAATTACACTTTTCCTCCATAAACAAATTTAGGTCTGTGATGGGCCTTTAAATGGCCAGAACACATTCACTGTTGGCTTTTAGCCTGTGATCAAATGGATCCAATGAGGAAATACTGATTTATAATTTAAACCTCTCTTGAAAAAGGCAACTGTAAATTCCTACTTGAGCTTATTTTAAGACTTTCTTTCTTGTGTTATAAGAAAATAATCTATAAATACAATTTTACTTTGTCAAATAGGTGAAGACAAGGTTAATTAAATGTTGTATAACAATTGGCCTTGCAGAGATGCTTTTTCAAAAAATATTTAAACAGAATGACATTTTTCTGGTAAAAAGTTTTAACTATATTGCTTATAGAATTATCTATCCGATAAATGACAAAAAGCCAACCCATTATTATTAAAGAAACATTTTATAGCACACCATGATAATTAATGAGAAGAAAAAAAACTGTCATTTTTTAAAATTCCTCTAAAATTAAGATTATATATCTAATCCATACAGAAATGAAATCAATAAAGATGTATACATCAGGAAGGAATGCAAAGAGATTTAATAGTGATCATATTTATTTTTCTAGTTTATTGAAGTAAAGGTTTAAAAATTTAAACAGTGATGCTTTTTGTTGTAACAAGGTTATATCTAAAATATGTCTGTTTTAACATATGTTAACTTTTTTCAATGATGTCTGAGTTATAATTATATGGTTTTTAGATGGAAGTTGCAAAAATATCAGGAAGTGATTGATTTGTAATGACATGTTCCTGAAAAATAATTATTTGATGATTAATTTCAAAGAAAAAATAATAAAGAGGAAAGAGAAATTTCATTCCAAAGTCATAAACTTCAGCAGTGCTTTTTTTTTTTTTTTTGGTGGATATGTTTCACTAGTTAGAATGCATTAGAACTGGAACACATATTATAATAGTCTGATAATAATAATCTTTGACTTCTAGCCACCATTTTTTTAATTGAAAATTTATTCTTTAACTTGGCACAGCAAGAGCCATTTTCTGAACTTTGAGTTTATGGAAAACTTTCTTTTTGGTAAACTTTAATTTTAGAATAATTTTAGATTTAATGAATTTCTAAGCTGTTACAAAAGGTTCCAGTATACCCCATACCTAGTTTCTCCTATTATTAACATCTTAAAATATAGTAATTTTCTCCAACTAATTGACTAATATTGATATATAATTATTAATTAAAGTCTGAGAGACTGTCACAGTCAGGAGGAGACTAAGGAGACATGATGATTAAAAGCAGTGTAATAACCTGGATTGGGCCTTGGAACCAGAAAAAAAAAAGTTAGGTAGAAACTCATGAAAACTGAATAAAGTATGTATGGAACACCTACTAAGTAAATGTCATTTTTAATTTAGGTAATCTCTGTCTATGTTCAACCACAGGGAACTATAGTTTGCATGACACAACTATTTTAAAATGTTTATTATTTTTAGATGGTTATGATAGGAGAATCACATGAAGCTCAAAGAGGAAGGGGGTACCCTTTACAACCTAAACCAATGTGAAAATTTTTATGGTAAAAATGATTTTGACTCTTTAGTTGTTTAACAGAGTATACAAGTAAATATTACTGGCCGTAAAGCCCACAAATTCCTGCCTCTCTTTCCATTTCGACTACCACCACAAACAGCGTATTTCTCAGCAGTCATAGCAATAGCCTCCTACCTGGTTTCCCTATAGTTTTATTATTTTAATTATTAGTTACAAAATTAACAATCATCTAATTAACTATTTAATTATAATTTTGTTATTTTATTTGTTTGATTAATATCAGTGTCTTCCATCAGGCTACAAGTTACACAAAGACAGAAGTCTTTTTTTTTTTTTTTGCTTACTCTTCTATCTCACAGTGCTTGGTACATGCTAAACCAAACCAAACCCAGTACCATCAAGTCATTCCTGACTCATAGTGACCCTATAGGACAGAGTGTAACTGCCCCATAGAGTTTCCAAGGAGTGCCTGGTGGATTCAAGCTGTTGACCTTTTAACTAGCAGCCATAGAACTTAGCATATTAACAGCCGTATGGCTCTGGCATATGTCAAGTGTTCAGTAAATATTCGTGTTGATTAACATAAACAAACAAGCAAAAAGAAATACATAGAAAAATAGAGCACAAAATACTACAAGATGTCAGATGAGACTCAAACTAGCTCTTGAAAGCAGACTAATGGGACAGGAAGAAATGATGAAGTGAAAGAGCTGAACAGAAGATTTCAAGAGACAAACCAAGGACACACATAAAATATTTTAATGAAATATGCACAGACCTGGAGTTAATGAAGCAAAAATGGAAAAATATACCATCATTTCTCAAGCTCAAAGAAATGAAGAAAAAGTTCAAGTCTTGAGTTGCAATACTGAAGGGTTCTGTGGAGAAAATATAAAAAGGCACATGAAATCATAACGAAGGTCCACTCTTCTGACAGGAATGGATTGGACTTGGCAATGCAGAGTAACCATATATTGGATGCACTTTATGGTTCTATACATCTATAGGATATCATCCTGCTGACCTCAGGCTGGAGGAAGGAGAGTGGGTGGAGAGGAGGGGAAAGGAGACTATTGGGAGGATGAGACACATATGGAGCAGAGAGGAATAGTGTGCTGTCACTGGACAGGAAGAGCAGTGGAAGCTGCATATAGATGGGCATGTAAATTTATAAGTAAATGTACATTTTCACTCAGTCATATTAAATTTAAAAAAAAATGAAGATGGAAGGACTACACATTCATCATAGCAAAAAGAATTAGTCAAGTTTCAACCATTTCAAGATATAGCATATGATCAAGAATTAATGGTGTTGAAGAAAAAAAGCCCAGAGCTGTACTGAAAACAGGGCAAAAAGCAAGCCACCAGGAACTGAAGGTGTACAAATTGAGATGTTTCAATATACTAAAGCAGCACTGCAGATGCCTGTTATCTATGCCAGGAAATTAGGAAGACAGTTGCCTGACCAATCTCCTGGAAGACATCCATATCTGTATCCAACCCAAACAAAGATTACCAATCCTACAGAATGTGAAAATAATCAAACAATATCATTAACATCACTCTCAGGTAAAATTTTGCTCAAGATCATTCAAAAGTGGTTGCAGCACTACGTTGACAGAAATTCAAATCAGATTCAGAAAAGAACGTAGAACAAAGGTTATCATGGCTTATGTCAGATGATCATGGCTGAAACGAGAGAATAACAAAAAGATGTTTGTGTTTTATTCACTATGCAAAGACATTCAACTCTGTGGATCATAACTAATTGTGGATAATTCTGTGAAAAATGGGAATTCTAGAACACTTACTTGTGCTCATGTGGGACCTGGGCATAGATCAAGAGGTAGTCATTCAGACAGAATAAGTGGATACTGCATCGTTTGAAATCAAGAACGATGATATCATCCTGCTAACCTCTGGCTAGAGGAAGGAGAGTGGGTGGAGAAGAGGGGAAAGGAGACTGTTGGGAGGATGAGACATGTATGGAGCAGAGAGGAAAAGTGTGCTGTCACCGGGCAGGGAGAGCAGTGGAAGCTGCATGTAGATGGGCATGTAAATTTATACAGGAATGTACATTTTCACTCAGTCATAATAAAAAAAAGAAACATGTGTGTCAGTGTTGTGTAATTTTACCGTAATTATTCAACTTGTATGTCGAGCAAATAAGCTAAAAATTTGGACCAAATGAAAAAGAATGGCGCATCAGGACTGGAGGAAGATTCATTAACAGCTTGAGATCTGCAGATGATACAACCTTGCTTGCTGAAAGCAAAGGAGACTTGAATTACTTACTGATGAAAATCACACCACAGTCTTCAGTATGGATTGCACTTCACCGTAAAGCAAACAGAAATCCTCCCAGCTGGACCAATAAGCAACATCCTGATAAATGGAGAAAATACTGAAGGTGGATTGTATCCACAATCAATGTCCAGGGACTCAGAAATAAGAAAAGAAAGGATGCACTTCTTTGGGCAAAGTTACTGCAAATGACTTCTTTAAAGTGTTAAAAAGTAAAGATGTCACTTTGAGGACTAAGGTGCACCTCACCCAAGCCGTGTTATTTTTAATTGCCTCACATGCATTCAAAAACTGGACAATAAATAAGGAAGAAAAAATCATAGTTGATGCACTTGAATTTTGGTGCTGGTGAAGAATATTGAATGTACCATAGACTGCCAAAAGAGCAAAGAAATAAGTTTGGGAAAAAGTACAGCCAGAATTCTCCTTGGAAGCAAGGATTTAGAGACTTTGTCCCATGTACTTTGGACGTGTTATCAGGAAGAGCCTGTCCCTGGAGAAGGACATTATGCTGTATAAAGTAGTAGGCCAGCAACAAACAGGAAAATCCTCAGAGAGAAGAACCGACTCAGTAGCTGCAACAATGGGCTCATGCATAACAGCTGCGAAGAAGGCACAGGACCAGGCGATGTTTTGTTCTATTGCATATAGAGTCATTATGAGCTAGAACCAACTAGAGGACTCCTGACACATCAACAGCAGATAGAGGACACCTGACACTTCAACAACAAAATTAACTGCTTCACTAATTAGAAACAAAATGGTGTGTTCTTAATTCTAGTTTTGAGCTTTTATTATTATTGTTTGTCAATAAGTGTTTCCAGTCCATAATCGATAAAATATCATTTATATTTATATTGGTAAAATATAAAAAATAAAATAATTATGGACCATTTACTCAACAGAGTTACCATGGTTTTGTAAGTTTGCAAGATGAAGTTTCTTTCTGTATGTTTTATTGTTGTCTTTCCCCCTCTTCTTTAGGGAAAGATGGAACAGAACATAGCTTAATGTCTTCACAAATAGTCAAGAAAAGAATAGCTTCTAAAGCCATAGGCTTGATGCAAATTAACAATATAGAGGCAATCATCTTATAAATAATTACAGATGTGCTTTTCCTCAAACATCTTCCACTTTCTTGTCGAAATCAAATCATACAGATAACTTTGATGGTCTGCTTGTATGTGTGTACATATTTCCCTATCATATGATTTGACTTCAGAGTAATTAGCTTTCATTTAAAAAATATTTGGTGGAATTATGTTTTCTGCTCTCAGAATTGCCCTCACAGTCTAGCTAATGCTGCATGTTGTGTGCTTCACTCTAACATGGTGGTAACCCGAATTTCACTGGGATAATAATGAGTATTTTGCAAGAAATTTGTACCAAATTGTGAATGTAGGCAGACTAAATACTATGATTTCCATTCACACCCACATCCTGGTTTATTATATGTGACTAAATTAAATTGCTTCAAGCATTTTTTTAATGATTCTCCAAATAAAGTGTTTGTCTTAAGATTACAAATCATTTACTTATTTGATTATTTGGCAGATCAGTGTTTGTGGCATACTTTTGAATCCCAGAAAGTTCGCAGAGGATTTTTCTTTCCACTGTCTCTAGTGACAGATACAGTAATGGCTGATGCTTTCATTTTAGAAAGAAATAATATGATAGGTTTTCTTTTTTTTCTATAAAGAGAAAGAAACTCTTACTGAAGAATTCCTCTTAAAATATGAAGATGACTAAAATGTTTTTCTACAACACATTGTACTATAACATTGAGATTCACAGTAGTCTGTCTCATAATTATTACACCCTTTTTAATACATAAGTAGAAATTTTGCTTTGACATAATTTTTAAGACAGTCTGTGTCTTCATCACCGAGATTCTCTAGAGAAGTTTGATTTTAGCTGTATTGCAAGTAGCCAACTGGAGGATTTACTTGTCTCTAGAGAAACTAAGCCAATAAAGCTATCCAAGATTATCAGCAGGGACAGCTTCCAGATGGAAATTCCATCTGCAATCCAATCCCCTGAGCACAGTATCAGTGGAAAGAACAAAACAGGTTTCATGCTACAGAATTTTACACTTGAAATTTTGCTTGAAAGTTTAGACTGTCTTACCTTTCTGAAGGGTTAGGGGTTGTTTCTTTGTTTTGGGTGGCAAGTTATTCAATTTTTTACTTGTTCATTGCTATCGTATAGATAGAAATTAGCTTTTCAAAGGGAATTTCACCACCTTTTAGTAACTTTTAAAGTATTCAAATTCTCATTTCACATGTGAAGACATAAATTTCCTCTGGAAACTTTAATATCAGCAATGAATTGTAGTGTTTTTTTCTGAGATCTTAGTTTTTCAGAAAATCAGTGAAAATATTGTAATAGGAATGGCTCCCTTCAGTGATACAAGCTGAAGGTGTTTCGTAATTGAAGATACGTTGCTGCTAGATGCCACTGAGTCAGTTCTGACTCATAGTCACCCTATAGGACAAAGTAAAACTGCCCCATAGGGTTTCCAAGGAGTGGCTGTTGGAACTGAACTACTGATCTTCTGGGTTACAGTCAACCTCTTAACCACTGTACCATCATGGCTCATTGTATCCCATATCAATAACAAAATCCTACCTGATATTGAGCACAAATCCCTAAGAAGCACCCAAATAATAAATATGACACTGCCTTAAAGAAATACCAGGAACTACCTGAGGCAAACAGGACAAGCTATATACTACATGGATTTCAGTGCAAAATCAAATGTGGTCTCCTTTTTTTTTTTTAATTTTGAGGCTGCAAGAGCAGAGCATTAAACCAAACTCAAGTTATCTTTGATTAGAGGACCAGTGTACTTCATATTGTATATCCATGAAGTCAGGCCTAAGAGCAAAAAATAGACTTTCAGAAGAAAACTGTTATTAACCTTTGTTTTTAAATAATTACAAATTCACATTAAATTACAAATTTAGTACAGAGAGGTTCCATATGCCTTTCACCCAGTTTTTCTTAATGGTTATGGATAATATAATCAAAAAGAACAGTATACAAGAACTTAGCATTGGTACAATGTACACGTATAGTCTATGCCATTTCAAGTGTAGATTCCAAGAACTATCGCTGTAAACAAGATACTGAGCTCTTCCTTCCTCGGCCACACCACCCTCTCTTTCTGAACCTCTGTCATTGACATGACTATCTCACAGCAGGCAGGGGAGCTTGTGTGGGATGCCATCTTGTTCAACTGGGAGACAGAGTTACCCAAACAGAGACTTCAGCAGGGGTGAATTCCCAGGCCGGGAGGCAGGGCCAGCCTAGGGAGCTGTCTCTCAGCAGAAAAGCTGTGTTTAGCACCATGTAGCTTTATGGGTGGGGCCCAGAAGCAGATGATAACAGGGCAGTAGACTGTAGTTTGAACTAGATTACAGCATCTGGGGATAGATATACAGGTACCTCCACTGCCAGCTAGAAAGATGGACTTGCAAACTTGACAGCCTAACCAATTTTAGAAGCTGTCAAATAGCTTTTACCTTTCTAAATAAGACTACCAAGAGAAATAACTGTAGTAGAGCCTGATGGTATCTCTTCTAGCCATTACTGACAGACATAATAGGGTCAGCTGATGGCCCTGTGTTGACTCCGTAAGTAGTGCCATTTCTTTGCCAACCAGGAGGTGAAACCTGCCACCCAAGAGTCCACTGGGCCCAGTCACCGGAGTACATAGTAATGACTGGTGATCACCCTCCTTCTCAGACTGTGACTCAGATCTTGTTAAGGCAATACCAGAGAAACTAAACAACATCTAGATGACTAAAAATCAACAAACCTTGCCCAGACACTTAAAGAAAAATCCACCCATGGCTCCAGAAAACTCTGAAAAGAACCAAAGAAATTCCCAGATGAAGAAGATTCTCTAAACCTATCGGAGGTTGAGTACAAAAGAATTGCATAGAGTACAAAAGAATTATATAGAGACTTCTCCTAGATATTACACTAAATGCAGCAGAGCAAAATGAAAAAATAAGCAAGTTGTTCAAACTGATAGAACACCAGCATTATAAAATCTGACAGATCGATAACAAAATTAAAGAATTAGAAAATTCATTTCAAAGCAAAGAAGACAGAATTGAACAAGTAGAAAACAGACTTTCTGAATTGGAAGACAGAGCTACTGATATCAGCATTTATGAGGCAAAATCAGAGAAAAGAAAAGAAAACTTCCCTGAAATTATGAAAGAAGAGAACATAGATAATCAAGATGCATATCAAATGCCACACAACATATACCCCAAAAGAAAGACAGCAAGATATATTATAATCAAGCTTAATGAAATGAAACATAAGCAAAAATTCTTAAAGGCAGTGAGATTCAAAGCAAAGCCAACATTTAGAGGGAAGCCCTATAGGCTTTCATCTAACTTCCCAGCAGAAACAATGCTGGCATGGAGGCAGTGGGATGACACACTGAAAGCCTTGAAGGCAAAAAACTTCCAACTAAGAATTCCATATACTGCAAAACTGTCTCCCAGATATGAAAATGAAATTAAGACATTTTCAGACAAACAGAAACTCAGAGACTTTGTAAAAACCAAACCAAAGCTACAAGGAATAATGAAAGAAGCTCTTGGCTTAGCAGAACAAAACCATTAACTCTATATTTTAGGAAGCAATGCAGGAAACATCATTCAGAAACCTAGTCAGTGAAGGAAAGCACAAACCCAATCAAAGCTGTAATAGTAAAAGAAGGGATCCAGTGATCATATCATGAAAGCTACAATACCATCACATTAAAAAGAAGGATATAATACAGTAGTTATAGCTCTGGAGATGGAGAGGAAGTTAATAAGATTTGTAGAAGTTGAAATAGGGTTTAAATGTAGATTATTAAGGGGGATCATAGGGGTAGCCACAAAGCACACTAAAGATGCAACATATCAAATCAAGAAACATAATACAGGATTTTCAACAAACACAGAACCAACACTGAAAAGAGGGAATAATCAACCCATAAAGAAGAATGAGCCAGAACTGAATAGTAGTATCAACAGAGAAAACATCAACACAAAAATAAATACATCAAAATGACAGCTCTGAACACAAACCTATCAACAATTATGTTAAATGTAAATGAACTGAATGCTCCAGTAAAGAGATAACAAGTGACAACTTGGATCAAAAGACACGACCCATCTATATGTTACTTACAAGAAACTCATCTTAGACTTAAAGATACAAATAAACTAAAAAGTAAAGGATGGAAGAGTATATACCAAGCTAACAATATACAAAGAAGGGCAAATGTGCCAACACTAATCTCAGACAAAATAGATTTTCGTGTAAAATCCACCATCATGGACAAGGATGGACAATATTAATTGCTGAAAGGTTCAATACACAAGCAATACTTAACTATATTAAATATTTATGCACCCAATACTAGAGTATCTAAATACATTGAGAAATACTAAATACATTCAAAAATGAGCTAGATCACTCAACAGGAATAGTGGGTTACTTCAACACTCCATTCTCAGTATTGGACAGATCTTCTAGAAAAAATCTCAGTAAAGACACAGAAGACCTTATTGCAACAATAAACCAACTAGACCTCATCAACATATGTGGAACTTTCTATACATCAACAAATAGCTACATCTTCTTTTCCAGTGCACACGGAACATTTTCCACAATAGACCATGTGTTAGGACACAAAGCAATTCTCAACAAAATCCATGCCATTGAATTATTGCAAAGTATCTTCTCAGACCATAAAGCCATAAATGTTGAAATCCATAGCAGAACAAACATAGATAGAAATTGGAACTCGTGGAAATAGAACAACATCTTGCTCAAAACACCATGGGTTATAGAAGAAATCAAAGATGATTCAAAGAAATTTATGGGTTCCAATGAGAATCAAAACACTTCCTACCAGAACCTAAGGGGTACAGCCAAAGCAGTGCTCAGAGGTCAGTTTATCTCTGTAAATGCACGTATCTGGAAGGAAGAAAGCACCCAAACCAAAGAATTAACCCTACAGCTTAAACAGGTAGAAAGAGAGCAACAGAGGAACCCCTCAGGCACCAGAAGAAAACAGATCATAAAGATTAGAGCAGAACTAAACAAATTAGAGAATAGAAGAACAATTGAGAAAATTGGTAAGACCAAAAGCTGTTTTTTTTGAAAAGATCAACAAAATTGAGAAAGCATTGGCTAAACTTACTAAAGAAAAACAGGAAAGGAAACAAATAACCCAAATAAGAAACGAGATGGGAGATGTCACAGCAGATCCAACAGAAATCAAAAACATCATAACAGAATACTAAAAAACACTGCATTCTAACAGATTTGAAAACCTAGAGGAAATGCACAAATTCCTAGATTCATATCACCTACCCAAATTATCTCAAGGTGAAGTAGAACAGCTTAACAAACTCATCACAAAGGAAGACATTGAAAAACTCATCAAAAAACTACCAACCAAAAAAAGTCCTGGCCCAGATGACTTCACCACAAAATTCTACCAAGCTTTTAGAGAAGAGTTAACTCCAATACTACTGGCTGAGACTATTTCACAGCATAGAAAGGGATGGAATACTCCCAGGTTTGTTCTATGAAGCCAGCATAACCCTGATACCAAAGCCATGGAAAGATCCCACAAAAAGGAGAACTACAGAACAGTATCACCAGCGAACCTAGGTACAAAAATCTTCAACAAAATCCTTTGCAATAGAAGTTAACAACGTGTCAAAAAAATAATTCATCATGATCAAGTTGGATTCATACCAAGGATGCAAGTCTGGTTCAACATCAGAAAAACAGTGAATGTGATCAACCACATAAATAACACAAAAGACAAGAATCACCTGATTTTGTCTATTTATGCAGAAAAGGCATTTGATAAAGTCTAATACTGATTCATGCTAAAAACTCTCAGCAAAATAAGAACCAATGGCAAATTCCTCAGTGCAATAAGGGCCAGCTATAGAAAGCCAACCACCTACATCATCCTGAATGGAGGCAGGCTGAAACAAGTCCCCTTGAGGATGGGAACTAGACAAGAACGACCACTTTCACTTTTGCTATTCAACGTTGCACTAGAAGTTCTGGCAAGAGCAATTAGACAAGACCAAGAAATAAAGGGCAACTGCATTGACAAAGACAAAGTAAAACTCTCCCTATTTGTAGATGACATGATTGTATATGGATTGAGTCCTAAAGAATCCATAAATAAACTACGCAAACTGATAGAAGAGTTCAGCAAAGTCTCAGGATACAAGTTAAATATAAGTAAATCAGTAGGATTACTTTATACCAACAAGGAGGCTAGTAAAGAAGAAATTACCAAATGAATATCATTCACTACAACCCCCAAGAAGAGAAAATACTTAGGAATAAATCTAACTAGAGAAACAAGAGACCTTTACAAAAAGAACTACAAGACCTTACTACAAGAAACTAAGAGAGACTTACATAGATGAAGAAACATACCCTGCTCTTGGATAGGATGATTTAACATTTTGAAAATGTCCGTTTTACCCAAAGCAATCTACTTATATAATGCAATTCCAATATAAATTCCAGTGACATTTTTTAATGAGATGGAGAAACAAATCACCAACTTTGTTTGGAAAAGGAAGAAGCCCCGGATAAGTAAAGCACTACTGAAGAAGAACACACTGGGAGGCCTCTCACTACCCAACTTTAGAATCTATTACACTGCCAAAGTAATCAAAACAGCCTGATACTGGTATAAAAAGAGACATATAGACCAAGGGAACAGAGTTGAGACCCCAGAGATGCCACAGTCCTCTTATGAACAGTTGATGTTTGGCAAAGATCCTAAGATTTTAAAATGGGGTGAAAATAGTCTCTTTAACAAATGGTGCTGGCAAAACTGGATATCCATCTGCAAAAAATCAAAACAAGACACATCTCACACTTTATACAAAATGAGCTCAAACTGGATAAAAGATCTCAATATCAAATGTAAAATGATAAAGCTCACCCAATTAAAAAAATAGGATCAACAACGGAAGTTTGAATACACAATGTAGACAGACTTCAAAATCTGTCAAACAAAGCATGATTAACAGAAGAGAAAATAGATAAATGGGAACTACTAAGAATCACTTTTGCTCATCCAAAGACTTTATCAAAGCAATTAAAAGACTACCTACAGAATGGGAAAAAAAATATTTGGCAACTATATGTCAGACTGACACTTGATCTCCATAATCTATAAGGTACTACAAAATATCAACAAGAAAAGGGTAAATAATCCAATCATGCAATGGACAAAGGGGATAAACTGACACGTCTCTAAAGAGGATATCCAGGTAGCCAAGCAACGCAAGTGGAATTGCTCACATTCATTCGCTATTAAAGAAATTCAAATCAAAACTATGATGAGATATCATCTCACCCCAACGAAGTTGGCCATGATCCAAAAAACACAAAACAACAAAAGCTGGAGAGGCTGTGGAGAAATTGGAACTCTCCTACACTACTTGTGGGATTGGAAAATGGTACACCCTTTTTGGAAAGGAATCTGGCGTTTCCTTAAAAAGCTGGAAATAGATATACCATTTGACTCAGTAATCCCGCTGTTTGGAATATATCCTACAGAAGCAAGGGTGTTCACATGAACTGGTACATGCACATGAATGTTTATTGCAGCCCAGTCCACAACAGCAAAAAGATGGAATCAACCCAGATGCCCAACGACAGATGACTGGATAAATAAACTATGATACATGTATTCAGTGGGACACCATGCAATGATAAATAACAATGATGATTTTAGGAAGCGTCTCATAACCTGGTTTTAATTGGAAGACATTATGTTGAGTGAAATTAGTCAGTGGCATAAGGACAAATATTGTATGAGACCCCTATGATAAGGACTTAAAAACAGACTCATGTACAGAACAAAAGAATCTTTGCTTCAAGGGAGGGGAGGGGAGGAAGGAGAGGCTTGGTTATAGATTAGATACTTAACAGAAATTTAGTTGGGTGAAATCAGTGACAGCACACATTAGAAAGAAGACTGATTTCACTGGATTTCAACATAACGGGAATAATCTTCCAATCTTAGCCCAATATTACAAGGAGAGAGTAGCAGGAGTGGGAGTCCAGGGACCGTGCTCTCAGGGGACATAGAGGTCAACTGCCACAACTGACGTATGACTAAGAGAGTCTTCTCCACCCCATACTGGTGAGTGGCGTCAGGGGTCTTGAAAGCTAGTAAACTGCCATCTGAGGTACAGCAAATGGTCCCAACTCAGCAGGAACAGATGATCACCAAGGACCAAAACAACATGGGGGAAAGAGAATCCAGAAGACAAAAAGACAGAGGTGAATGGGTGACTACATCAACATGTGACCAGAAGAACCAGATGGTGCCCGGCCACCACCAGCAACAGCCGTGATGGGGCTCACAAAGTTGAGTCTCAGTGGCAACATAAGAATTAAAAGTGGTGCACTCTGAGACTCCACTATTGTTCTTTATTACATTGAGTTATTCTCTTCTATTCCTAGTTTGCTGAGAATTTTTAACATGAGTAGATTTTAGACTTCGTTAAATGCATTTTCTACATCAATTGATAAAATCAAGTGGTTCGTGTCTTTTATTTATGTGCTTGATTATGTTTAACAGTTTTTCTAATATTAGACCATCCCACAGTGAATTAGATATCTTGCTGAATTTTATTGGCTAGAATTTTGTTGAGAATTTTTGCACATAAATTCGTGAGAAATATTGGTTTGTAATTTTCCTTTTTTGGTGCTATCTTTACCTGATTTTAGTTTCAGGATTATGCTGACTTCACATAATGAATTTAGCAGTATCCAAGCCTTTTCTATTCTATGAAATACTTTTAGTAATAGTGTTGTTAATTCTTTACTCGAAGTTTTGTAATGATTCTCCAGTGAAGCTGTCAGGGTCAAGGTCTTTTTGTTTGGAAATTTTTAAATTACCTTTTGAATCTCTTCTTCTGTTAAGGGTTTATTTAGTTATTCTACCACAGTGTGTGCTAGTTTAGGTAGGCAGTAGTGTATGTCTAGAAATTTGTTAGAGTACAATTTTTCATGGCATTCTGTCATCTTTTTTTTTTTTTTTTAAATTTCAACTGAGTTTGTTGTGATATTGCCCATCTCATTTCTTATTCTGGTTATTTACTTTCTTCTCTGTTTTTCTTTTGTCGTTTGGCCAATGCTTTATCAATTGTTTTTTTTTTTTTGTTTGTTTGTTTTTATCTTTTCAAAGAACCAGCTTTAAGTTTTATTAACTCTTTTTTTTTTTTTAATTCTCTAATACTTTTAGGTCTGCTCTAATTTTTATTATTTGCTTTCTTGTGCCTGGGGACTTCTTTTGCTGCTTATTTTCTGCTTGTTTGCATCATAGGTTTAATGCTTTGATTCTGACCTTTCTTTATGGATGTATGCATTTATTGAAATCAGCTGACATCTGAGCACTACTTTTGCCGTATACCAAAAGTTCTAGTAGGGTGTATTTTCTTTCTCATTTGGTTCTGTGAATTTATTTACTCCTTCCTTGAGTTCTTCTTTAATCCTGTAGTTCATGAGCAAGTGTTGTTCAGTTTCCATGTTCTTGATTTTTTCCTAAGTTTTTTGGTCATTGATTTCTACTTTTATGGTTTTATTGTCTGAAAGATGCTTCGTAATGTTGATGCTTTCAGTTTTGTTAAGGCTTGCTTTATGTACTAATCTGTGGTCTATTCTTGAGAGTGTTCCATGTGCCTTGCCTAAAAAAAAACACTTTTGAGTGCAGTTGGATGGAGTGTTCTGTATATGTCTATGATGTCGAGTTGGTTGATTTTGGCATTTAGTTCTTCCAAGTCTTTATTTAGCTTTCTCTGTGTGCTCTTTTCACTGAAAGTGGTGTGGTGAAGTCTCCAACTATTTTGTGGAACTCTATTTTTCTTTTTAATGCACTTAGAGTTTGTTTTGTGTAATTTGGGGCCCTATCATTCAGTGTGTAAATACTTAGTATGGTTATTTTCTCTTGGAATTTTGACCCTTAAATCATTATTTAGTGTTCTTCTTTTTTCCAGTGTAGTGGATTTTCCTTTAAAATCTATTTTATGAGAAATTAATATTGCAACTCCTGATCTTTTTTGATGCTGTTTGCTTGATATATTTGTTTCCATGTTTTGAGTTTTAGTTTGAGTGTTTAAATCTATGGTGCGTCTCCTATGAGCAACATACAGATAGATCATAATTTTTAATCCAATCTGCCACTCTTAATCTCTTTATTGGTGCATTTAATCTGTTTACATTCAGCATAATTATTGATAGATATGAGTTGAAAGCTGTCATTTTGATGCCTTATTTTTTGCATTGTACACAATTTCTTTGTTTCACTTAATTTTCTGTGATAAAGTATTTTGTCTATGTATTTTCTTCTCGTCTTTTTCATTGTTGGTATTTGTTGAGACTACGATTTTCTTTTTTATATTATTGTTAATTTCCTTTGTGATTATCTTAATATTTTCCTAAATTTAAGCCAGTTTTGAAGTTCTTTATATCACTTTGACTTCCTCTCCACATGAAAGGTCTATGGCTACATTTTTTTTAAGTTTCTCTCTCTTTTTTTAAATTGTGTTTACCTAACAGCTTCTCTGTTTCCCTGATTTCAGTTTTTTGTAATTGGTTTAGTTTTGTGATTTCCCTATTTGGGTTGACATGCAATTGCTCTGTTCTGTGTCCTAATCTTGGGTCGTTACCTGATGTCTTTTATTTTCTAACTAAAGGATTCTCTTTAGTATTTCTTGTAATTTTGGTTTGGGTTTTGCAAATTCCCTAAATATCTGTTTATCTGGAATGTCCAACTTTTGCCATCATATTTGAGAGGCAGTTTTGCTAGATACGTAATTCTTGGCTGACAATTTCCTTTTTCCTTCAAGGCTTTGTATATGTCATCCTATTGCCGTCTTGCCTACGTGGTTTCTGCTGAGTGGTTTGACCTTAGTCTTATTGACTGTCCTTTGTAGAGTATTCTCCTTGTATTCCTAACCAGCTTTAAAACTATCTCCTTATTTTTAGTTTTGGCAAGTTCAATTATAATGTGCCTTGGTGCCTTTCTTTTGGAATCTACCTTGTGTGGAGTTTATGAGCACCTTGGCT
Source organism: Heterohyrax brucei (assembly GCA_028571685.1). NCBI lineage: Eukaryota > Metazoa > Chordata > Mammalia > Hyracoidea > Procaviidae > Heterohyrax > Heterohyrax brucei. Next base: position 118,623,999 of record CM053166.1, read on the forward strand.
AGGTATCTTCTCATCTTCCATGATATCGGGGAAGTTCTCTGTCTAAAAATCTTTGATTCTACTTTCTGTTTTTTTTTTTTTGGTTATCTCTCCTTATTCTGATACTCCAATCGTTTGTACATTATTCCTCTTGATAAAGTCCCACATCATTCTAATTCTTGATTTTTTTAAATCTGTTCTTTCCTCAAATATATTGGTGTCATGTGCTTTGTCTTCAATCACACTAATTTTGCCTTCCATTGTCTCATTTCTGCTCCTTTGAATTTCTATTGAGTTGTCTAATTCTGTAATTTTATTGTTAATTTTCTGAATGTCTTCTTCTTTCTTCTGTATACTTTCCTGAAACCTGTTCACTTTGTGATTATACACATGCATTAGGTTATATGCAAGCCACTTAGCATTTGATGGTTGAGTGCTGCTCTTCGCTGGTTCTAAGGCTCAAATGTACTCTCCAGTGCTCTTTCTCTCCAAGAGTGGAAGATGTCCTCTGAATGCCTCTGTTCCCTTAACCTCACTGGCTGCAGTCTATTTCTGGTGGGTTATGTCTGTCCAGTACCACATACTTCTTAACCTATTATCACATCCCCATTACTCAGGCTAATCTCTCAACTTTAATGTTCAGGACTACTCGAATGTCATATGTAATCACTTCATTTGTTCCTTTGGTTCTTTGTTGTTAGAGGGATCATAAGAAACATCTGACTACTGTATCATCTTGGCCCTACCTTCCAATATTGTCTGCTCTTTCAGGGTGTTCAACAGTTATTTTCTTCAGTTATTGTTCATAGATCTGTTTATCTCATTCTAATTTTTTGTTTTATTTGATTTGTGACAGCGTATTGTTTGTGTGTTCTTTGTTGCTTGTTTACTGATCTGTAGTCTTGATACTTTTCACCTCCTAGTCCAGTGGGCGTAGTCTGTCATTCAGTTTTGGTATAGCAAGACAGGTCAAGCCAAAGTGGAGGAACTGGTTTTTTTTTTTTTGTGTGTGTGGTACTTTCTAATGCCTGTAGGTAAAACTAGGGGTGACTGCTATGAAGGTTCCGGTAATTCCTGCTTGTGCTGTTTGGAGGTGTGAAATTCAGCGCATGGTGCATGTATGCAGGAAGAAGAGGGGCTGGGATGTGTGGAGGCATGTTGAATATGAGAAAGAGGAGAGAGGGGAAAGAAACATGTACCAAAAACAAACAGACACACACACAAAGAAAAGTCCTAAGGGAGCTTGCCACTTGAGTAGAGAGAAGAAAATCTGAGAAATGGACTGAGGGGGAAGGAAAAGGGAAAAATTAAGTGATAGAGAGATTAAAGAAAAGAAAAAATGTCCCCCCAGAGTTCTCACCAGTGTGGCTGCAAAAGCATAGGTGGCATAGTATAGATTGGCTAGAAAGGGTATTGATGTCATTCAGTCCCAGGTATTCTGGAGACAGAAGAAAACGGTAAACATAGAGAGACAAAGATTGAGAAATGAAGAAAGACAGAAATCAAAAGAGACAACAAAAATAAGAAATAAAAAGAAAAGAAATGCCCCCAGGGATCCTTTGAATGCAAGTACACAGAGTACAGAAGTGGGTCCTAAGTTGTATGGTATAGCCTGGCTAGAAGGGGCTGTCAGGCTGCTAAAAGAAAAAGAAAATAGACAAAACATAATGCAACAGAACAAAGTAAAACAAGTAAACAAACCAAAGAACCAAGGATCCTGCCAGCATGGCTTCAAGGAACAGAGTAGTGGTTCCCTTATTGAACAGTTCTTTGCAGCCTCTCAAGAAGAACAAAAGATAGAATACGGTGCCAGAAGTTTGAGGAGAGGATGGGGGATGTGGTGGGAGGCATGGAAGAAATTAAAATAAAGGGAATGAAACAACACTAGCTACTCACAAATGGCAGTACCGGGGATGGCTAGTGTGAGTAGGGTGAATCCAAGCATCTGGGAGTGAAGCAGTTGCCTCCTAGACAAAGAAATGTGACTGAGAAGTGGAGGAAACTAAGGAAAGGGAAGGGTCAAGGTTAGGAAGGAGTATATTGATGATTACCAGTTAATCTGTGTCATACTAGGAGTGTCATCCTGCTTTCCAGTACTCCCTCCCTGACGATCTCCAGTGTGGATAAGGTAAATACAAGCAGAAAGGGTGCAGCAATATTCATCAGGCTAAGTCACTGCAGCTAGCCAGGAATCATCGGAGGTAGGGCAGTGGGGAGAGAAGGAAGGGTGGGGAAAACATGTATTGCTGGTTACTGGGTGTTTTATTTCTTTTTGAGGTTTCTGTAAGCTGCTTTCCCATGATCCCTGTCTGCTGATCTCCAGCAAGAGTCCAAGATGGGTAATCTCTGCTGCCTCAGCTAATAGGAAACTTCTGCTTGGGTCTCTTCTTGCTCTCTGGTCTCTTTAGTTTCTTATTCTGTTCAGTATTTGGCTGAGTTTTTAATCTCTTCATTTGACATTTCAGGTTCCAGGATGAGCGTTTGTCTCCATTTTACTTAGTTTTTCAGGTCTTTGCTGTGGAGGGATCGCATGGTGCCTCCACCTATTGTGCTATATTGTCCAGAAGTCTCCACAGTCTAGATTTTGCTAATAGCATCTTTATCTTGTGCTGCAACTTGTTTCTCTGGCATCTTTATTCCCAGTTAATTGATAGTTAGAGCTACAGTTTCTAACTGATCAAGACCTGACTTTTTTTCTTTGCCAAGAACTTTAAAATTGTTTATTTCTGCCAGCTACCAAGTGATGAACATCCAATTGCCTCTCTTCTGGGATGCTAAACAGCTATGGATGACAATTGGCGGTATCCATTAATTCATTAAGGGTTGTCAAATGTGATAGTTTAATTCTGTCATTTTTTCTCTATTTATTAACTAGGTATATGATAATGGGAGCATGTCTGTGTACCATTATAGACTCATAGAGTTAAACATTTATTTTTGCTGTTTTTTGATTTAAACATTCAATTATCATTTAAAGACACATATATTGTGTCTAGGTCATGTAACTGATTAGACCCCAAGTGACCTGATTTGGGTTCCAGAGATTGAGCTAGCAAGTTCGATCTCCCCCAAAGCACAGGAAGATGCATCCTTTTTGGTAGCAAGTGATAAAAAAGTTTATTAAGGGAAATATATATCAAAGAGGGAACTGGTCAGTCTCAAGTGGAAAAAGACTCAGTATAGATTTTAGAGGTCCTTTTTATTGGCAAAAGCAAGGGATGATGTCATAGATGGGAGGGGGAGGTTGGTAACTTGGTTTTTGATTGGATTTGAGGCTATTGTAGCCACTTCACAACTGCCAGGAGAAATTTTTATATTTGCATCGCCCTCTGCTAGACAGAATTGTTGGCATGTGGCAGATCAGGTTCCCTTGGTAACTTTATCAATGCCACGTGTGTTCTGTAATGTAAACAACGACCTTTGTTATCCCTAGAAAATGTTAGATTTTGGAGTAAAATATGTTGATATGTGACAGCAGTGATCAGGTTCCCTAGCTAACCTTGTCACATAGTAAGGAAAAAAGGATCATGTTTACCAGACATAGAACTATTTATAACACTCTTCATATTTTGGGGTAGATTTATAACTCTTCTAGTGTTGTTCAACTGGTGTTGATTTTTGTCACTGTTTATTTGTTTAACTTTCAGTATTGTGGAAAATATTTTGTATTTACTTTTGGAAAACAATTTCTGCGTATTTTAGTTTGACAGATATTTTCTTTTTATACATTTTAAAGATATTGCTTTACTATCTTTTCACTTCATGATTTCTCACATTTGCTGACATTTTTTTCCTCTGTACATGTATTTTTTTTTTCCTCTAGTTACTTTTGGTGTCCAACAGTTTGTCATACTGTGGGGCCTTGTGCGTTACTGTGATGCTGGAAGCAATGCCACTGGTATTCAGACACCAGCAGGATCACCCATTGTGGAAAGATTTCAGCTGAGCTTCCAGGGTAAGACTGACTAGGAAGAAGGATGTGGAAGTCTACTTCTGGAAGAAATTAGCCAGTGAAAACATTATGAATAGCAGCAGAACATTATCTGAAATGCTGCTAGAAGATGAGTCCCTCCACCCCAAGTTGGAAGGCACTCAAAAAATGACCGGAGAAGAGCTACCTCCTCAAAGAAGAGTTGATCTTAATGTTGTGAGTGAGTTTAAGGGTGGGATGTAACCCCTTAACTTGGATCACAGCCCTGATCCAGTGTAAGAAGAATTTCCTTGGGATGTGGTCAACATCCTTCTATCATTCAAGAGATGAAAGGAGAAAAAAGTTAGCAGAGAGGGAGAGTTCTACTGCCATCTAGAAAAAAGAAGCCAGAAGCAGAATGAGTCCTTTGGACCCAGAGTTCCTATGCTATGAACCTCCTAGACATAGAGGACAATAGATGCTGAGACTCATGAAGATATCTGAGGAAAGCTGGGATCCATAGTTGTTGAAAAGTGTCAAAGACCTTCCCTCAGAATCAACAGAGAAAATCTCCCACTAGGGCAGGTGCCTGGAATACAGACTTCTAGACTCCTAAACTCTGGGAGAATAAATTTGTTTGTTAAAGCCATCTACTTGTGTTAATTTTGTTAAAACAACACTAGATAACCAAGACATAGCACTAGATAACTAAACAGCAATTGTAGAGAAGCTAAAGCTTATTGGCAGTTACCAAGGGTGAACGGGAGAAGGAAAGAGGGAGTGTTTGCTTACGGGGTGTTGAGTGTATATTAATGGTGCTAAAATGACAAAGAAGGAGATACTAAGTATGGTTGCACAACTTGACGAAGGTAGTCGGTGTTACTAGACTGCATATATAGAAATAGTTGAAATGGTATATGTTTTGTTTTATATGTATATATATATATATACATAACAATAAAAAATCTTACATGGACAAAGAGCTCAGGAAAACATGCTCAATGTTATTGCTTATTAGGAAAATGCCATTTAAGACTATAATGAAATATCATCATAATACAGTTTATCAATTGGAGAACAGATAAATGTATATAAAAATAATGAAATTCTATTCAACAATAAAAACTCACAAAAATGTAGATGGATCTCAACACTTAGAGTCAAACGTGGAAGTGAGGCGAAGTATATGCTGTGTTATTTCATTTAAATAAAGTTTAAGAACAGGCAAAGTAATCTGTACCTATAAAATTCTGAATAGCAGTTACCTCTTGATGGGTCAGTGACTGTTAGAGGATACAAGGGAACTTTCTAGTGGTAACAGAAATATTCTTTTGATTTGGGTAGTGGATATTAAGTTGAAAAATAAACACACATTTCTTGAGCTCATGCTTAAGATGTGAGAATTAAACTCTATGTAAATTCATGTCTCAGTTTAAAAATTTGTTTCAGGGCTGAATAATTAAAAATGGTCCCTAAAACTTTAGATTCTGGAGTAACTACCTACTTTGCAAGACCTCTTAACCTACTAACAATCAAATTAAGTCACAATAAATTTTTCATCTCAAGCAATTACATATTTCTTAGGATTGTTTTCAGTTCCTTTTAAAGTCATATAGTTCTCAAAATGTTTATTATGTAAGATAAAGCTAAGTCTGCACAATATTTCCTTGTAATATGGAATCACCTTGCACATGAGGTTTTACTCAGGATATTACAGAACAATAATAATAAAAGAATCCACTACGGCAATTTTTAACTTAAAGGTTATTTCAGACTCTAATGACATTTCACAGGACAGATTGTAGACACATAGTTATTAAGTATTTCTTTCTCCCTCTACTTCTGGAAGTAGTTCTGAACTCTATCGCACCCAGAGTTCA